>OY979647.1:3598486-6074111 GCA_963855885.1 Coenonympha glycerion | reverse complement strand
TGTACTGTCCTAATATATTTTTACAATACTAAACTCTTATGTCAAGGCATCTAAGCTGCGTTAAAGCAATCAATTTGTTTGATAAGAATATTACTAGGTATTCTTTAGAATATGCTGAATGCAAGTCCGTTACTGTAGCTTTTGCAATCATCTTCCAGCGGGTTTTATTGGTAGCATTGCTAGAGCACTCGGGGAGGGAGCCCTTCTTGTTGGGATCATTACCTTATGAACCACCGGGCGCTTGATGGTATATACCTAAGTCTCTTCTTGCGCCGTGGCCCAAGAATATGAACATTTGCAATTGCACAAGCGATGAAATCCTCCACCGAACGCACCAATATGTTAACAGAAACACGCTTGGATACAATTTTCTCGGTAGAAAGTTCTTCCAAAAGTTACTCCAAAATCTGTTTTTCTAATTTTTATCAGAAACTACAATGGATGTAATTGTAATTTCTGTTTTAATGTGTCGGTAATAATAATATCTAAAAACCCCCAGATAAAATCTGTGCCCCCAGAAACAGATTTTTGATATCTGGCTCATTAGTCATAGAAAACTTTCCCCGATTTGGAAGTCGACTAAAAACAAATGACGTAGAATAAAGCATCTCGGCGTATCCCAAATTGATCTGACAACACAAACGATTCCCACACTAAAGCGTAATGGCTACAAACAGGCTTTCATTGCATCAATCACATGAACGTGCTTTGTTCGAGCGACCCTTAATGCTAACGTCGTTTATTCCTCGTAAAAACTTACTACAGCGTATCACGTGGCATCATCACTACAGGATCTAAATAGGACAGCCAACGCCAACATTGTAGTACCTATTTCACATTTTATTACTAAAACAACGTTTTTAGTATAAAGTGACTAGCTTTCAATATAAAGGTTCTTTAGTACCTAATTTGAAAAGGGAATAAAACTTTTGGAAATCGTCATTTTTAAAGCGACCGAATATTTAAAGAAAAGGAAAGCAGCGATAATTCACTGTTTAGTACTTTTCTGCGAAACTTGTAGCGTTAGGGCGTGTAAAGTAAGAAGTCTTGCTCTACATGAGATCCGATAATATTTTTTTGAGAGTGTGAGCCATATTGTGTAGCCATAGTGATCTCTCTTTTTGGCTAAATTTTACATGAAAATGTTTTAATAAACAAAGTAATGCGATGTGAAAAGCATGCTAGAAGAAGTTGTGGAGGGAAACAAAGAAAAATAGCGTACATTGTTTACATCTGAATACATTATGCCAACTCATTAGGACCGTGCGTATGGTTTGACAGATAAAATCATTTGTGAGAAAAGGCTTAATGAAAATTCCTTCCTGTCGCTTACAGTAAAAGAAAACAGCAACCGCGCTCGCTGTGCCGACCGGAGCGCATCGCGAGACCCGTTATTCGCGTTTTTATCGTCTATGCACCGAGTTTTTATCTGTGCACCCTGTTTTTATCTGTGCGATTATCGCGCGCCGTTAGAGCGCACGCGTCGACCAGCGAATGAAATACAACTGTCATTACAGTGTCTAATTGTCGCTGTAATTGCGCGTTCGAATTACGCGCCTCTTACGCCTTGATAAACTCGATTCTTTATCTCGTCAATCATATCACTTACAAGTTACAACTATCAACTATGTGATGTTTCTTTATGTAAATTCCTGCGCACACGCACGGATTACATTATGAGTTTTGACGTGAACGCGCAATAACATCTGTGGGGGATTAATGTCAAGCTGTTTAATGACAGGTTGACATAAATTCTGATTATTATCTCTCTATCTTGAGTCTCTACCTTGCTTCCTTGGAAAGCGTACTTTTACTACTTTCCTCATCATTATTACGTCATTGTAGCCAATTCTGTTTTGCAAAATCCTTAAACTAAACGAATTTGACGCGTCTACAAATGCTCCCCATGGAAAACGAGAGCACTATTTTCAGACGCGTCTACTTGCCCTCGTTGCAGCCAGGTAACTGCTGAGCTATTCTGTAATCAACGAGGTTACATCTATGTAGCTGATTGGTTAGTAATGTTCGCATCGGTCAAGCCGCGTATGCACTGATTGGTTAATGTTTCCATCGGTTATGCAGCCAAGGCACCGATTGGCTGGTTATGTTTGTGTTGTTCTGGTCACCGGCGATGTTTGGGCGATGTGCAATTATTACGAGGATTACCCCGCAAATGTCACCAGCTTGACTATTACGATGCAACGGTCTTCGAATCGCATCGTACCTCTAGAAAAACATATAAATCGTGATTCGTCACACACTCAAATGAACGCAAGAAATGCGAGCGAGGTTGCGCGGAGCTCTCGCAAGTTACACTCGGTCTCGGAGCGACGGACGCGACGCCAGTAATCGGTTGCATATGATTGATAACACGAGCACAGCGTCCGCGTTGATGCAGCCAAGGCACCGATTGCCTGGTTAGGTATGTTTGCGTTGTTCATGGTCACCGACGATGTTTGGGTGATGTACAATCACGAGAATTACCCCGCAAATGTCACCAACTTGACTATTACGATGCTACGGTCTTCGAATCGCATCGTACCTCTAGAAAAACATATAAATCGTGATTCGTCACACACTCAAATGAGCGCAAGAAATGCGAGCGAGGTTGCGCGGAGCTCTCGCAAGTTACACTCGGTCTCGGAGCGACGGATGCGACGCCAGTAATCGGTTGCATTTGATTGATAACACGAGCGCAGCGTCCGCGGTGATGCATCGCGTTCGCCATTCATGCGTGAGAGGTGGAAATTGCATTCATGTACTGTTACGTTTAATAAACGCGTACAGCTTTGCCCTTTCTTCGTTGAGTATTGAGTTTACTGTATGCGTAATGGATTCTAAATAAGCAGCCGCTGAACGATGTTTGTTGCCACTACTGTACAATAAAGCATTCTAAATATGCAGCCTTTGAAAGACATTTTGCTACGGTATGTCTTATTAACTAGCTGACACGGCAAACGTTGTGAAACATCCATAACGGCCATATTGGGGTTTTAATAGATTACGACCTATTCAAAATCTACTTATTAGATTTTTTAAACCCTTAATAATAATAATTAATAATCGATGAAAGATGGTATTTTATTTGTTGCTGTACAGCGTAGAGCACGATTGAATTATTTTATTTGGAACGATAAGCAAAAAAAAATTAACCTAAATGCCTGTTCACCTTTTTTTGTCTGTTTCTAATCTAACATAATAGAATAATAATTTTTGCCGTAAAAACGGCGAGTTGACGAATATTTAAATTGGGTTAACTAATCTGTCTTAATATCATGAAACATACTCGAAGGAACTTGAGAAACCTTACTTCTTAATTCTTTAAAGAAACGTCATATCTACTTTCGTCAACACTAATTCAATTTACTAAAACAGCCATCACTTTCCAGTTAAACAAACTTCCATGCCCGAACAGCGATGGAATATGTACCTAGTTACAGCGCTTGCATAAATAAATAATGCATCTATACTCGTATTAATATTCACCATGCCCGAAGTATTTTACAATCAAGGGCCTAAAAGGGAATTGATGTTTTAAAGGTTGAAACTAATGAACTTATAAAAAAATTATATTCTGCCAAACATTGAAAATTCTATGAGACATGATGTATTTTGCCTGTTTCTGAATTCTGGTATTGTTGTGGCATACCTAATGAAGCTTACAAAAATTGAAAGATATCTTAAGTAGTTTGGCATCGGATACACATTTTTTTACGAGACATTTATTTTTATTTTCACTTTTTCATTCCCCTAAAATATCTTCAAAATCGTGGTAGGTAAGTATGTATCTGTATAATATAGAATACATAAAATATAGAATACATTAAAACCTGGTTAAGTAAGTAAGAGCTCAAGGGACCGAGATTTAGCGTTCCGGTGCGATGCTATGTATAAACCGTTGGGGTGAGTTTACTTACCTCTTCCAAGTTAGTACGTTAACATCTTCGGCTGCATCATCACTTACCATCGGGTGAGATCGCAGTCAAGTACGAACTTTATAGTGTAAAAAAAATCTCTTTTTCTCTTAACACGTTAGCTGCGGCACCAATTTTTGCATACTTTCCGTTCCTGCGGCACGAGGTATAATCGGCCCGTACCGTGACCAGACGTTAGGGCGACACGCGGTCTATTAGACCCCACCTCCTTTTACAGACTTAAATCCATTTTCTGGCGCGAAATCAAAGATAAATGAGAATTTTGGTCCTTATTGATATAGACAGTGAATTGATGAACCCTAATCCACCGTCGCCCCGGGATCTGATGGCTAGTTTAGGAATTATTAGCAAAACAAAATATGGGATTTTATACACCTCGTAACGCACTGAAATAGGGCAAATTTTCGCTGCGATTAGTGATGGGAAAAATAATATCGACGTTTTTAAACTGTCTTAACTACGCAACGACTTGACCGATTTTGATCAATTATATCTCATTAGATCGTTTTAAGGGCAAAACCTGGCAAAACAACACAAAGCTATCAAAGGACACATTTTTTTTTAAATAATCTAAATTGTGCTTGAAGGCGCCATAAAGAAAAAAAAAACCGGCCAAGTGCGAGTCAGACTCGCGCACGAAGCGTTCCATTCTATACCATTAAGAGGCACCTATTACAGACTTATTATTGGAAAATAATGGATTACGGTTTATGCATAAGGTTTATCTTTCTATTTGTATATGAAAATCTTAATGCGGTTCACAGAATAGAAAAAAAGGCAACCAGAAGTAGAAAAGAAACTGTCCTATTTATTCTGCCTCGGGCTTTAAAAATACAATTATTAGAACTTGAATTAACATTAAAAAATCAGTATCAATATACTTTTTTATAAAAATCTCAATATATATATGTTGTACTTATTTAACTTCTTCCGACATCGTTTAGACATGTTCGGCGCTGTAAAAGGACGTGCTCTCCAATCGACGTGATGCACAACACTGGTCGCGGGAAGCTCGCGTTGAGTGCGGTACGAGGTCAATATGGGACGTTTTAGCCTCGTTCCGCACTGCATTAAAATTATATTAATTCAGTGCGGCACGAGGCCTAAGACATCCGGTACCAAGGTAGGTACACCACCGAGTCCGGAACCATTAGTGATCTCAAATATATATTTATCTCTTTCCTACACTGGACCAAACCAAAGCTATGCCATTCGCACGACAGAGAAATTCACTTTTTTGCTTGCCGCACCACAGGGAAGTTGCATCAGGTTGATTTAGGCCTCGCTTCGCACTTAACGTGTTAAAGAAGATCGAGTTTCAAAGTCATTAGGGCAAAATAAAGGGACCTGTATTTGAGTTTCGACTTATAGAAAGTTTTCAATGTAAGAAAATCCTAAAAAAATGTAAGAAGAAGATGTGAATTTAGATGGCAAATCATCAGGTTGGTTAGTGTAAACACCTCTACTAACTGTACTCGATAACTTACTCGATAACGATAGTATTCGAATCGAATTAAATTTCAGATGGGTGTGTATGTACGAGATATTTAATAGGCACACATTCACTCACATTTATCACACAGGTGTTAACTGCTAAGTGGAATGTTCTCCATGTGTCCAGTTATGCTAATCCATTTTAAGTGCGAACTAATGAAAGCGTATCGGCTTCATTGGCGTGCAATTATTTGTAATACGATCGTCTATTGGCTCGTTAATCAAATTTTCGAATGGAGACTCGATATGATAGGTATCATCATAGTTAAAAGGATGGTCGAGTTTGACTTATTACTAGAGTTTTGACAAATTGATGAAGTAATTATCTCAAAGCTCGATTTATCGCGTAGTGAAATAATTAAATATAATAATTTACTAATTAATTACTAATAATCAGTTCAAATAAGAGTGGAGATATATTTTCAACCTTTTTCACGTCTGATTACGTCATGTCATCTCATTTGACATTTGACCAATAAAGATATGCCCCTAGATTGTATAAGAAAAACGTGTTCATCGTTATCTTAATCGTTTACAAATGCTACTTGCTGATTGGTTCCCTGATTTACGTCAGCCAATCGGTGGGCTGAACTCGCTAGCGATTACGATAACGATGAATACGTTTTCGTTAATACGCAAGCAGATCCCTGCCCCTCGATTGTCAAGTAATCAGGCCAGTATATAAACGAGTACAAAACTTATCGTCTATCAATATTCAAATCACTACTGGTCAAGTGGCAGGATACATGATGTGATGAGGTGTTAAAGAAATTGAAACATTAGCTCAACAATATTTGAATGGACTAGGTAGGTAATAGGTAATAGGTATAGTTTGAATTTCACACATAACAGTCATAGGCCTGTTTTTTTTTTCAATTAGGTCAACGGTTTTCAATTACCTCTATTTAAAGTTTAATCAGTTTTTCGAAAACATACAGTTTACATAATTTCATAAAAGTTAGTAGCGTGTGTTTTTTCAATGAAATTAGAAACCGTGTGCTCAGCAAACTATTCAAAAACATGATATTACAAACAAAATTTCGTGGCTATCGAATTTCCGAAGCCACGAGCAGTGAATACATCAAGCCTCGTCGGATTCCTTAGCTACTTATTTTTAAGTCTGTCAAATATTTGTATAGGTATAGAAAGTCGAAAATTTCTTCCTCGTACTTTTGCCAATAAATTTTTTTTGTTTTAAAGTTATTTTTATTTTATTATTTACATATTAAATACTTTCAAGCTTAGGTATGTTTGCCTATAAAATAATATATGAATTTTCTTTCGTGAAAATCTATTCATTATAAAAGCTACGAACAGGTATACCTAAAACTTAGAATTTTGTTTTTTGTACTTTTTTTTGTTTTATGTGCAATAAAAGAAGAAGATTTGAGATTCTTCATAGATTTGCAATAAAATCATCTGTATATCGTCAATATTCTGTAAATAAAAGTATTTACTATAAGTAGTTGTGTGTCTGTTGTAAAAAAAACTTCAAACAACAGCGAAAGCGCTTTGTGTACGAGTAAATAACGGCGCATGGTCGTGATTTGAATGGCGCGTGCGCAGCCTAAAACTACGAGGAAAATTTTGGAATATTGTTGGTATACCTAGTAGTTTTCATGTAAATAACAAATTTTACTAACCTTTTGACTTAATGTATTTGAGTAATTTTCTCGCGTGGTTGAATCCCAGTGCAATTTACTTTATAAGATTTTTCTTAGTACGACTTTTAATGGGTTTATAAATAAACAGACGTGTTGAATGACGTGAAAACATCTTATTTATAGACCCATAGATGGGGCCATACATGGGGTGAATTTAGAATATCACTCTCTTAATGTTGTGATTGGCAAAGAAAAAAAAAACATAATTACAATCTATTAGGCACGTGATTAGAAAGTTATTATAATTATTATTTAATAATTATATTATGAGTCTGGCTCATTATAATTCATATTTAATTGAACAAAATTGAATTCGACGCTGTACTATGCTCATATTTGGATCGTCGAAATATTTTATCAGATATTCTGACATCTGTCTGTGTCACTATCTGAGTTACAGTTAGATTGATGCACCCAAAACATAAATACCGTCGAGTAAATGACGAGATTATTATTTTTTGTCTGTAATGCGGTGTGAAATTAACGTCTCGTTCACGAGACACTCGGTGCAATGTGAGTCGGGTTCTATTCTATTCTTCATCCGTATCTTATTTCTGGCGTGGACAAAATGATGTATTACGCAGTAAACTTATGTAATATCAAGCTACTATTATTATAATAAGTACTGAGGTACGCCTGACGAAAATAATGTCTGATGTAAAGTATCTCTGAGGTCTATTGCTTCTCTTTTTAATTTATGAAATTCTTGTGCCAATCTTTGTAACCAAACTCATCCGAAACGGCTCGACCGATTGTTATGAAATTTTCTGTGTATTTGTGTTCGGTAGGTCTGAATGGCAAAACAAACTTTGCCGGGTCAGCTATTAAAACTAGAAGACCGCGCGCGTTAGGAGCGGTTTTGCCTATAAAATTGATAAATAAAATAACATAATATCTGAGTACAGTTACTTACCTAGTTACTGATATGTACCTTAGCAATAGGTACATATGAGTAACTAGGTAAGTAATGTTAATGTAAAATGTAATTTTGTGCGAGTGTATTGAGTCGTACCACGTTCGTGTACGTAATGTTCTTATTGGATTGCAGAAAACTTCGTCATATTTTTAACTCAGTATACTTCTACTTATTTTTGATCATATTAATATATTATCTTCACATAGTAAATAGTGTTTTTGTTCGCATTATAATTTATTAAAAATAAGAAACCTGCCTACCTAATTTATTCTTCCTACCTAATTTGCTATTTCATAAAAAAAAATATTATTTTTGTACCTACTTACGTAAGGTTAGAAAATGTTATTGTGCATTTCCTGTGGCGTGCCATTCGACAAAAAACAAGCGTGCCAACAAAAACACGGCCGGACCAATTAGATTTTATTACGTGATGTGAAATAATTTCTTTTAAAAGCGTTCCGTAATTGCATCAGTTCAAATTGACTGGAATATACGTTTGACGCCGGTTTCGTGAAAAATATTACATCAAGTTTTTTAAACTATATAATTGTTCCCAATTTTTGTTAGTTAACCTTTTAAATTAAAGAATTGTGGCAACAATTAATACAGTTCATACTATAGTAGGTATTTATCTACTTATGTAATTTAAAGTGGACTATTTGGTATCTATTCCAAATAATAGTAGTTTATGAAACGGATGCATAATGGGGGGTATTAAAACATGAGTGTGAGTTTAAAAAACGAGCCGCAGGCGAGCTTTTTAATAGTATCACACGAGTGTTTTAATACCTAATTATGTAGACTTTCATACACTACTTTATCTACGCTCAAATTATCATAAATCCAAACATAAATCCAAACCATAAAATCTTGCTAACGTTTGTCGTAAATCCTTCACTTTGTTGGTAAAAGATTGTGGGTCATTTTTGTTGCAATTACTAAGATGTCAGGTGGAGTTAAATTTTCTTTAGTAGGTTTCACTGCTAGACATTTTCCGAACTAAGTTTTGACAAAGTAACAAAAATAACACATTGAAATGTTAAAAGTTAGGTATGGCGCCAAAATTCAGTTGTAAACTGCGTATAGTCTGTTAGTAGTAGTAAAGAGTAGAAAAATATTTATACAAGTCAGATAAAGTATATTTTTAGTGGATAATTAAATAATCAAAAATTATACATAATTCTTTTCAATATTCTGTATGAACACACTTTATAATCAGTCATATAAGGCAGGGAAAAATTATTGTTTCCGTGAAATAATTGTTGTGTATGGTCGATCATGGCGCATCCCATGACTACCAACTAAATCTTGTCTGTGGACGCCATATATACTAAACAAAATTTAGGATTCTCTCTTTTGGCTATGACGACCACAGAGAAAAGAAGTTATTCCCTGGTATGTGATGACGACACATAAAAATACAGGAACCCAGAGCCGAGTATCGTAATGGAAATTATTCAATTATCTAGAGATATTTCCATAGTACAGTAATGTTATAATGAATAACTTTTTAATAATTATAGAAGTCTGTGAATAAAGTAGGTCAATATGTGACACATTTTGATTTCATAATTCGAACTTTAAGCAATGAGCGTTGATAAAGTAGGTATGCTATAGTCTTAATAAAAAGTAGTAAAATATGATACTTTTTTACGCTTACTTACTGTTAATACTTAAATACTTAATGATGACGAAAACTTATCTTAAATCTGTAGATACGTATACACTAAGTATAATCATATCAATTACAACAGTTTATCATAATTCCTTTTATTTTTCTTGTTTAATTTTTTGCAAAATGATTTTATCTCTGATGTATATAATTAGGTAAATAAAATTATAATTATTTAAAATGTACGCACTTAATTCCTGCGTCACTCATGAATATTCATCATTTTAAAAATAAATACTGCACCGATTGCAACTTAGAGGCATTTTGCACTCACGTATGTACATTAAATTAACAGTTAGCATTGCAATTTGCAATGCGCTACTTTACTCAGATTTCTAACGCATGACTCTTGAAATGCGTTTTATTCATGACCATTAAAAAGGAAAGAACTGTGTATACTTACGATTTACTCTATACGTTAGTCTTCACTATGCAATACGCTCTTGAAATAAAATCCACACACTCGATGAATGCGTGAATCTTATGCTAATAGAACCGGCTCTTCTATCATCATACAGCTATTGTACAAACAGAATTGACACTTGACGAGTAGTAGGACTTGAGTCTTAACAGCTTTATCCAGTTATTTAGTCAGTTATGTAACGCTACTATTTGATTTCTTTGAATAAATGAAAGTTATTTTCATATAGTGGATTATAAAAAGGCGGATGGTCCCTAAAAGTTGCCCGCTCATTAAACGGAGAGTCGATTTCGTGAGTTACTCATGTAATGGTTGGTTCTCGGATTAATTTGCTAAAATGGACACTTCGTTTTTTTAATCTATAATTACATTCAATATAACAGAGAAATTGTTACGGAGTTTTTCACAATAAAAAGCTTCCGCTGGTCAAAACTTTCAGTCCTGCAATTCACTTCTACTTAACTGCATTTTACCTACAATGGGTTATTTTAATTGGTTTTTAGTGTGCGAAAATCTTGGTCGGCCTAGTCGTAGTTTTGCCGTCGGTATTTAGCAACGTTCTACCGTTGATGTGATTGAAGGCACCAACAAACAAACATTTTTATACAACTTTAAATGTGATTACGGGTTAGCGTGATTGTTTTATTAAACTTATAGTTTCTCATTATTTCGTGTCAACCTTGGCCTTTACATTTTATTCTCAGGTTGTGAGTTCAAAGACCGTGTAACCCTTTGAGAAATTATAAGAGTGGTAACTGGTACCTACCGCAATTAAATTAATTAACAAACATGATTTGATTGGTCATAGCGAAATATTCAGTGATTTGGCTTTTATGTTTTTTACTTACTTAATTAAGTTTTTTCGACGATGGTAAAATAATGAAGCGATTTCTAAAAGTGCTCGTTTATTTCTACGATCATATTGCACGAAGTATAAATCTTACATAAATCTACCTGCTGATGATAATAGACAATGCGGTCTCAAGAAATGTTCAAGTTATAACTTTCTACCAAATAATACCTAACTGTACTTAAAAGTAAGAGGGTGGCTACATAGTAATTTTCGTGGCAAAACCGTTTATGTAAGTGGCTCTGTGTATAATAGAGTCATTTTTGCTCTGTCATTGATTGTCAATTGAGATGTAGATTTTTGATTTCACTTTCTCGTCTCGCTGCTCGGTGTTCGGACGTCGGAAATTAAAATCAATGGATGTCTTTTTTTTTGTTGAGATAATAATTGGCCTTTTAAACACGTAAGCTTTTGATGTCGAGTCAGAGATAGAGTGCGTGATATATTATTTTAATTATTTAACGGGTAATTAATTTGAAGTTGTTTTTTTTTTCTTGGAGATCTTGCTCTTGTTTGATTTAATACACAGTAGATGTTAAATTAATTTATATGCGCCGTTAATTGATTTTTCTGCTTATATAAGTACTATCGTTCGTGATAAGCAGGAAGTATTTGAGCCTATGGTAAATAGTACAGTTGACTAAGTATATGTAGGTATGTCTGTAAATTGCACATACTTGCTTTAGTCCTATCTAATTCTTTGCTGTTGACCATATTACGGTCTGTAAAAATTAAATAAGAGGATGGAAAGCGAGGCGTTACTGTAAATTCGTACTGCTAAATACGTAGCGACTAGCAGTGCTTATGTATCTGTATGAAATATACAGGAAATGTGTGAAATCAGGAATTCTAGGGGTAGGACAAGACTGCATGGTTTCATGGGTTAGGCAGTTCGGTTCTATGAATATTTCTACTTAAGACAATCCAATTCGATTGTGTAACTATACTGGTCCTATACGGGACTTTTTTTAACCTAAGTTAGTCTAATTTAAATAAAAAAACTATTTACGTTCTTTCTCATAACACATTTCCTAATGCCGTTAAGGAATTGTATACAATTCTTAGGCAATGTGTAAATTTTATTTCATACATTTCCGTCCGATTTAAGGGTCTCTATACATTTCCTAGGAATTGTAAACAATTCCTGGTTTTCACACATATCCAAATAAAATGGTGGTTACGCCTCATACAAGTGCTAAATATGCCTAAAATGACAAACAAAAGCTCGTATTTTAAAAAGCAATCAAAATGACAGTAGTTCCTAACTTATATCGAAAGTATACCAGTGTCCAGTACTATAATAAATAAATATTGTTTGTATTTTATGTATTCTGTGGTTATGCTTAATACAGCAAGGATACTTGGGGTTTATTGACCGCAATTTCGCGATCAACTGAAGATGATCCGAGTTTGGGCCGCAATTGAACACGCACGGCATTTCCGTTTGACCGGTACTTACCTTGAACGAAATTATCTTCGGATTTGGGATTTCAAATATTTAGTAAGCATAGATTTGTAAAAAGGTCGTCGCTCACGCTCTGACTAGATAGAGCCCTTCCTAACAACGACAGCTCCGTGAGTGCGGCAAGTTTTTCTTGAGTGTGTCAATTTGAAATTGGTATGGAGCTCGGATGCTAATATTAAATGTGCGTAAAAATTGTGAAGCGACAGCTCGGATTTGCCAATTTAAGCAAAGTTTTTTTTTGCCTCACTTTTGAAGTCGAGGTCCAAGAGTTTTGTTAGTAAGTATCTTTGTATCTGATTCGATAGTATCCTTATAGGGTTATGCAAACTAAACGTTCACGCTTCTCATTTTGCTTGTCATCGTCCCGCGGAGAGAAAATAAAGATTGGTGTCGAATGCACCCAATAAAGGTGTTGTTTAATTATCACTGACAGGTTCGCGCTTAGCTACGAAATCGTCTGATTGAACTGTAGATTGTAGCCGAAGCTTTTCACATCTCTTGGTACTATCATCTCTCATCACTTGATACTTCAATGCATACCGTTTCTATTTACCAACCCAACTGGACGAATTCCGCAAGAAGAGTCCTACCGGTTACCACCAGTAATAAATTATTGGTTTTAGGAGATATCTTTATAAACCGTATCTTAAGGCGAACCCAACAGGTCTGCCCGCGAAATTCAAAATATTTGTGGTTTTTTGTAATTTGTACGCTAATTACACATAATAGGCTTATGGCAGTCATTTTGCGAGACTGGCAGTTACTTCTTTACATGTTTATATCAAAATTTTTGCATAAAAATGTCTGTCCTAGGAAATCAGTCCGAGTAAAGAGTTTTAAGTGAGCAACACGCAAATATCGGATTAATTTCTTTAACTCGACACTTTCAAGCATTATCGCAATTTGACTGCCATAAGCCTATTACGTCTTATCAGCTTAAAAATCGCGAAAAACCACAAAAAAATTGAATTTCGCGGGCACTCCTGTGGTGTTCTCCTTAACCACACCCATAACACCCGACATCGTCGTGTCGATTGTTATGGGTGTTATAAGTCTCTTTTAACTCATATCACGGGTGTCCTCTAATGTACCAATACAAATACAAATACTCAAAATATAAAAAATCCTCCAATTTTTTAATTGAAAAACTGCATCCATCATTCTTAATGAAAGGAACCATGCAGATTTACGCATGACAGTTGGCGCGTGGCACAAATTCGAGTAGGTACCCGAGGGTGTCATTGTTTAACCGAAAAATCTCAATAATGAATGCGAATTTTAATCCCACGAAAAGCGTCCACTGTTTTCCCGCGGAAAGTCGCGCCGTTCATTACAATGCTTGATTGTTTTACGCGTGAATGAGTGATTTTTGTTGTTTTTTCGAGTGGGTACCAACTGCCGGTATATTGTGCATTGTTGACATCGCAAATGTCGCGTGGAAACTGAAGTTATCTACAACAGAAGAACAAATATTTAGTATAGCCTAATTTCGGACGTATTTAGCTAAGTTTTTTCAATGACTTCTAGCCTTCTGGGATTGGGTTTTATCTATGGCTGCGCCCGCGTTGGTTTTTTAATAGCTTTGCCGTTACCAAATACCAATCTCTATATCTTCTTCCAAGTACTACAGATTTCTATCGCTTTCTTGTTCTGTTTCGATTTTTAACCGACTTCAAAAAAAAGGAGGAGGTTCTCAATTCGTCGGAATCTTTATTTTTTTAGAGCTTCGGCTTAATATACAAGGCATAATAAGACTGATGTCTCAGGATGACCAGCGCATTGCAGTGACATTGCAATGTCATGAGATCTAACGTTGGCAGGCGTATCACTTAACATCAGCAGGTAAACATCTTGTTCATCTTGTAATTCTTTGCTATATTAAACAAAGTGTCTTACTTAAGTCTTATAAGGGTTCGGTTTTTTTCGAGGGACGGAACCCTAAAAGAATACCTATCCAAGAATTTGAATGCTAAGTAGGTATTAAGTTAGTATTAGTTCTTTTAGTAGATTCTAACACTCGGCGCTGGCTAGCCAGTTCCTTTGCTTGAACTTGGCTTGACATGCTGCCGCGTGTCTAGGCATTCGAAGGTGAAATTTTCTGAACACAAAGAGCATCGGAAGTCGAAGCTACCGCTACGTTACAAATATTTGTCATCATCAATCATCTTCTCCTATAAACCAATACATATAATTGTGGAAGATAATAAAACTATCCAATTAATTGAATACACGAATAAATCATCTTTGATTATTATTAACTCAATAAAATTACATAGCCTAGCGTATAACTTCGTGATTTGAGGCAAAGATATATTATTTAAAAAAAACTGGACAAGTGCGAGTCGACTCACCCACTGTGTGTTCCGTAATGTACCTATACGTCCTACTAATAATAAATTTTAATAAAGAGCATATTCTTAGAATTTCATTACAAATAAGTATATAGTTTTCAGATTTTTACTGTAGGTACAAATTGTAATATAAGACCACTGTGATATTACTAACCAAATTTCATAGTTCAAGGTAAACGGAAAGAAATCTATTAATTTTGATTCCCTTGGGAGTGTTGTAATATACGTTTTATGCGACGTAAATGGCCGTATCATTATTTTTACATGAACTTAGAAATTAGATTTTTTCACAAGTTTTAGTTAACAAGTCTTGATTTCAACTCAATAGCTCTTCGCTTTCATAAAGGGTAGTGACTGACATCCAGATGGACAAAACAGTGATTCTATTAGCGTTCCGTGTTTTCCTTTTGAAGCAGAGAACCCTAAAATGAAATGACATTCTATAAATAAATACCTAACTGTTGATAGTTTTTGATGATTCAACGTTTCGTCTAAAACGTTAGGTATTATTAAAGGCACATTCAGACGAAAGTTAACAAAACGGAAACTGGGAAATCGAAAGTTCTTGTCACGATCAAAATGGAATGACAAAATAAATTACTATTATTATGTCACTTGTTCAATTCACTATGTCATTACGGGTGCAAATGACATTCTATTTATGTTTAGAATAGTGGTAGTTGAAGAAAGCGATATTTTTGTGATACTCAAATAAAACTCTGAAAACTGTGTAATTAATACTTTTCTGTTGTGATTTCTGTTTTTGAGTATCGTACCTTTGACGTTGATCTAATTACTAATTTTCAAATTGTAGGTACAATATTATTGAACTAGTACTTTTTATTGTACCTAGTAGGGATTATGTTTTGTCTTCTTTATCTTCCGTATTTTTATTATATTTACGATCTACTAGATCTAAGTAGAGTCAACTTTAAAAAAATATTGAAAAAGTGAGCGCTTTGGCACCCCGCGGACAAAATTTTAGATTCTGAGTGACACTCTATTTTTCATCCCTATCTGTGAAAATGAAAAAGAACAAGGAGTATCTATCTATTATAATATGTGCCTAAGTATATATATTATTAGAAGACTAGCGTCAGAAATCAGGATTCTGAGAAAAAACAAAGAAAAAAAAATGATTGACATGATAACGGACCATAATAACAAAATAGGGGATCGTCCCCTATCTAGATATGTAGGTACGTAGAGTCAGGTTTAAAATAAAAAGCTCGTAATCAAAAAATAAATAATATAAGCGCTGTTGCGTAAATGCTGCTGTACTTAAATGTAAAAAAAAGCAGCTTTAATTTTCACAATAAGTTACAAAAATGAATCTAATTTTTAATCCGATTAAAAAGCAAAGTAAATAACAAACAACAATCTTTGCCTATACGCTCCAGTGAACAGTGTTTTTACACAGTTAAGTATTCCTGCTTTAGTTACAGGAATTCTATTTATACGTGTAGAAAGAAGTCATTGTTTTTACTCATAGCTATGAGTCGGCCTGTCAAATAATGATCTCCTGTCCATATTATGGCGGAAGATGCTTATTACCTTTGGCAAATATCGATGTATCGCTGGTTCTGAATTTAAATCAAACGAACATGCCTCTTCCGGTTATTGTTCCGAATGTAAGCGCCTGCGCCATTGTCTTTGTAATGTGCCGAGTTACAAGATTTGATTTGATCTGTATAATTATGTTGAAGAAAACAAGCAGTTTCATACTCTGGCTAATGTGTGTTTCATTTTGATTCAAAAGTCATAACATTGTTGTGATTTCGAACGTAATTTTAGGTGTTTTTCAAGAGTGTATATGTATGTCATCGGATTATTGTAAAGATTAGACCATCACACGATTAGACACGAGATTGTAAACCGTAACATTTTGTATGTTAAAATGTCATACATTAACTTTTGATTGACTATATTGTATCGAAATGAAACTGTAAAATAGTGAAATGGCATGATCCCCGTGCTTTGACTGGTTCGACAATAATTAATGTCAGATGTCCGACCGATGAGCGCACGGGGATCATTTCGACAGTTTACAATCTCGCGAGATAGATATTACTATAAAGAAGTTTACAGTATTCCCGTTGGCATGCAGGATACAGATACCTGCAGATTTAGATACAATAAAATATCCAGACTCGGTCCGATGAGTAGTTTCCGTGATACTTAAAGGACCGCCTATGAAGTAAGACGCTAATTTAATAAATTTATTCAAATAATATGCTAATGGAGTTCGATCAGTCATTTCTCCAACAACACCTGTTGTCAATTGTCATCTAACTACTTTCGTATTTTCACCGGCACACAGCATTCAGTACAACAAATCTATTTGTCTTGTAATTTATATGCGGCAGCAGCCAATCCCTTTTTATTAACATCAGGCTTAAGAATATTAAACGTCTTATGTAACACTTTTGAAAATTTCTATATGCCAAGTGAAATAATAAGTTTCTCTGTTCATATAAGTACCTACCATTAAACTGCTGTTTAAGTGTGTCTGGCTAACTTATTAAGTAACTTAATCTTTATTTTTTTCAGGTAAGAAACATTTTTTCGCATCACTACAATAGCAGAATACGTAAGTGCCAATAGCTTGTCTTAATAAATATTGTCCAGATACTTATTACAAATATTCAAACATACAAGAGGAATTATCAATTATGTATAGATACGTATAAATATTTTATTGGTATAGCCTGTAGAGTCTAAAGCTGAGAACTTTTAGCTGCTAGAGGAAATCGATGTTGTTTGTACAGGCTCGCGAGTCGCGGCAATGAAAATTAATGGTGACAACATCATCGCTTGCTTGAGGCCTAACTTGTCGTTTGAATGTATATTTATTATTTTTATATTATGACTTTGGTTTTAACTTAGGTTCGCACACTTTTGTTTTACAACTTGACAAATTCAACCGATCATACATCTATGAATACTCCATCTTTTGGAATTATACGAAGTCTAAAAAGCGAATGAAAACAATCATTCATAGTCATATCTTCAGCTAAACAAACAATCCTTCCGTTATGAATCATGATGTACTAAGATATTTCCCGAAAATCTATGTAATAGATCCACAATTTGTAACAAACATAATTTAATTTTAAATAAACAGTAAGCGCTTACTAATTTCTTACCCAAAAACTGTCTTCCAAGAACTTAATTAACATAAAATTATCAGTGACTAATACCACAGTAACTACTGAGACAAAAGAAATGAGCAATGTGGAACCGCTATCACTAGAAAGGATTCTTAACATGTTACGATAAGCGCAGTCTGTAATAACAATATAGATTGACGGACAATCAGATATCGCTGTTACAATGTAAACTGTAAATATACGATACTTTTTATGATCCCATTGCAACCGTGGGCTTAATGTATGCAAATGGCCCGGTATGCAAATCGTATTGATCTTCTCGAACGTCCCATATTTGAAACGCAGTAGCTTAGTGGTGCAAGCAATGGAACCTAAGAATTCTGAGATCTTCTTAGAGATATTTTTTAAGTGAAAACTCTTCTAGGTGCATTGGGAATTTTAGAATTGGAAAAAACCATTGAATTCGCGTCGCGACACTGTTATCGCAACCGACACCTCTGTTTGAGTGCTTACTTCTGCCGGCTTTTTTAGAATTTTTGTTCGCAAAAGACGTAAAGTTGCTTGATAACGAATGTCACTTTACATAATATAAACTGCAGTGAATTTTACCTACTAGCTAGCACTTGAGATTTTGTACTGCTGCACGAAAGTCTTTACACAAAGATCGCACTTATAGAATTACACGAAATTCTTCACGCAACATAAATTTGAAAGAAACGATAAAAATACTTGACAGTAACGATGTAATAAAGGAATAAATCTCTTCACAGATGGATGCAAGAGCAGTGAAAACAAAAATACTTACAAAAACGAAATAGATAGTAACATGAGTTTTTATGGCCCATAAGAATAGGAGAAACAAAGAACTAATGGTCGAAATTGACGAAAGCTCAAAGCGTACTGATTCTTAAATTTGATAACTGAATACAATTTGTATAATGTACTCTGATTTGAATAAATCATTTTAAATTTGAATTGCACTTACCATTCGGGCGATGGCATCGAAAAACTAATTCGGCTTCCGAGTATCTAGTGAAAGGGCAACCCAAATCCTCCACCCACTGAACTAATATTACAAACAATAATGACCCATAAACATCCCGTTATTCCATGTAAAGGATGCCATTATTACGTGATTGAATTGCCGAATAGATCAACGCGTATTAATATTGAATACGTATTGATATTAGATATGCGCGGAGTTTATATTCCCGATAGAGTATGGACATTTAGTTATTTAACCGTTTGGAAAGTGCATCTGGAACGATGCAAATATTAAGTAGCGACTACCTACGATGTTGGATAGAATATGAATAAGGGTAATAAAATGCGTAGGTTGTTGCCGATGGTATTATTCCTGGCCGTGAGAGGATTACGATCGCTTTGGTCGCGTCTCGTAACAGAAATCAGAATGGAGGTTACACCTCGTCCTTTTACTTGTCATAGTTATTTGCGTTCGAGTTTATTGTAGGTAGCAATTTGCCCCGGCTGGGGAATCGCTTACGAATAAATTGCAGAAATGAGCACTATTTATAGACGCTCGTTATTTACTTTCTTACGCTCAGGTACTTACTTACAATGAACGTTAATAACATAAAGAATATTAATGCCTCCTGTACATTATTACTTTTTGTATCCTAAGCTCTTTCACTTTTTCAGCTTTGCCAATTAATTTTATTGGAAACTTAATGTTTACTTATATACTTTTTTGTGAGATTTTCTCTTTCCTTATCCTTAACAAGTTTTCGGATAATTAGCCTGTCTCAACCCCTATTAAGTTTGGCAGAACAAGAAATATTTTATATTGGTGACTGATTAGCTTTTTTATATTTTTAAGTAACAAAGCATTCTTTAGTAGAGATTGGTATATTGTTATTTTTAATCCTTCCGCTCTAGCGTTCAAAACTGGAACAAGGAACGGAATTTTAATGCGCATCGTTTCCGTTGTTCTAAAAATCTGTTTTAAGAATAACATTACCTAACATAGTTTACCTAATTTCCTATTTACTATATCGCATTTATCTTACGAATATAATAATTATTAATTCGATAAATTTTTATTGAATTCACGAATCATTGTTGCAGGTTTGCATGTTTGCAGGGAATCGTTATACTTACTACCGTTGTTACTTTATTGTTGTTGCTAATTATTATTAATTATTATTAATAATTGCTATTTACAACTAGAAAATTTTGATGTCCAGTATTCTTAACTTGGATTTAAGTTTTATCATGTACGTACCAGATGATATCTACCATATTTTCCCGTATAATATTTTTGAAATACTTAATTTCTTTTTTGTGAAACCGATGAATTTCCTATCTTTCTTCTTCTTAACTCGAGAATGAGTCTGTCACACAGTCCGCTTAAATAATTGTACTACTTTTTGTTTTACTCTTAGATACAAGTTAGTACTTGACTGCGATCTCACCTGATGGTAAGTGATTATGCAGCCGAAGATTTTAACGTACTAACTTGGAAGGGGTAAGTAAAGTCACCCCAACGGTTTCTACACAGCACACAAAGAACGCTAAATCGCCAATTTAAAAAATATGAAATTCAAAAGTGGGCCCCTTGGCGGGATCGAACCTGCGACCTCCCACTCGAATCCGAGCGCGCGTCGCCTGCGCCAGGGAGGTCGTCGGTTTTACATTTTTAAACTACTTATATCTGATTTATTCACTAGGCGGGCATCTGTATTAGTTACACGAATCCCAAAGAAAAAAATACCGTAACTGTTTCAATTAACATGATTCAAAAATTCAAATCATATAGTGTAGTGTTTCGCGAATTCAGAGTCATTAATAGTATGTACATTATAATGAACGACCACTAAGTACTTAGGCAACAGGAGCGGAATTGCACTTTTTTTTGCTAAAAGTCTATAGAGTTCATGGTTATTTCCGTCTCTGGTCCCGTGATGGTCTGATATAATATGAAAAGTATGTCTGTCTGTTTATCCATTAGGTAGAGGTGAAGATTTATCTTTGCCACTCTTGTTGGCTAAATACTAAACGTTAACGGTAACTGTGGTGGTACGGCTAGCAAATGATCACAACTGAGTCACGAGTCGCGACCAAGGTCGCTGTTTTACGGGCCGTAAAATTGTTTATAATTAATTCGCTAGGTTATTGCTCTTTACTTGACTTTTATGTTGACGCTATTATATAGTGAGTAAGTAAGAATCTGCATTGGGGATTTTGGAAGTTACTCGAGCGTCTTGCGAACCTATTGGATTTTAAATATTAGATGCTAAAATAAATGAGGTTGTATGATATATGCTATTTCAGTGGTGGGGTGTGAAAATATTTTGTGAAAAAAAAATTGTGTGGAGAAGTTTTCTTAATCTGCCGGTTTCAAAATTAAAATTAAAAATCGGCATATTAAGAAAACTCCTCGACATAATTGTCAGATTATGGGGTCAGGACGACAAGCATATCATGTAAACAAAGACTTCTATGTAGGTATCATGTATGTCTGTATAAGCGCTTGAGTATACTTTCATAGACAGATTTTTTTTTGATTTTTTGAAAACCTGTATTAGCTTCTCCCACCACTAACATAGCAAACTTCATATAACCTCTTTTTTTCATTTTAGCAACTAATATTTACTATGCAATAGGTCCTCACGACGCTCGAGTAACTACCGATTTAGCATCGTGGGCTCCCCTACTATAAGGTACTGATGTTTTAATGAAGTTTTCGTTGCTTATAATATCTCTATTCTGTATAACAAGACCCGTTAACGAAGCTTGTAAACGAGAGGGATATCACGATAATCTAGATGTCGCTAGCTCTGGCAATGATTTCTCCGCGTCTCAGAAACATGATACGGGCGATTCGTCATTCCGCTGACAGACAGTTGTCTCGTCGGAAATAATGACATTCTCGTAATCAAACTGATTGAGGAGTGAATATAGTAGAGACTATTGGTTCAGCGGATTATATAGGACGGAGGAATGAGAAAAGAAGGGAATAGATATAGAATGTAGAATTATGCCTAAAATTCTCCATATCAGCTCCTAGATTGTGTAATAAAAACGTGTTCATCGTTATCGTAATCGTTTATTAATCCTGCCCGCTGATTGGTTGGAATTTGCTGACGATTACGATAGTAACAAAAAAAAACGTTTTTGTAGGACAAATCTATCAGGACACATTTCAACCAGTTGTCTAGATTATTGGATAAATATTCGATAAATATATCGACCAACCAACCAACTGCGAATAGATATACAATCAAGTGCTGAATTACCTAGTAAGTTTAACGATTCTTAATAACACGAAACTATATGTACGGATGCATATTAATTTGTAAGATGTTGAAGGAAACAATAGCGCAATATAAGAGTAATCTCTATTTGCAAATCTCTGAAAGCTCTGTCGCTGAGTGTATCAGCGTGCCTATTCTGTACATCTCATTAATATTATGTATCACTTGACATTTCCCTCGTGATGTTGTCGCGCCGGTGTCGCCGCCCGCGGTCAAGTCGTGCGAATAGCCGGCAGATGGCGAGATTGTGTCGTCCGAGATCATCCTAATTGGAGTACGGGGGTTGCATTGTTTCATTCGTTTAGACGGGAGATCCTGGGAAGCGACACTTTTGAGAGGACGGTGAGGGATTTATTTTGCTCTTGCTACAAAGTCGACTATCTACGTTTGCAAATTTTGTAACAATGCCTATGCTTTTGACAATAAGTTAAGGTACAGAATACCTGTGAACACTCTTTAGTATAAAACATAGGTACATGGTAACTATATCATTACGAAAGCCAAAATGAAAGTTCATACAGTGATAGTACATATATACTTAATTGAAATTTAAAATGCCCATTATTTTTCACTTTTAAATTTCTAACCATGAACACGGACGTTAGAATTCTTATTTTCAACATAAAAACATAACGATGTTTATTGTTATATTTAGTACTTACATACAATCAACATTGAACAATAACACAATTTCATATTTCAATGAGACCTCTGAAAACTTACTTTCAATTCACCTGTTCATAAATGTCAAATGTCATGTTACCTGTGTATTCTATTGTCAAACTATAATTTATTATTAGATACTTAATGGTTCGTGATACCTATGATACCGCATTGCTACCCAATTATTATGAAACCGACCGTTACATTTCTATAAGAAAAATAAACCTTTGTGAAGTTGATAGCTATCTATTTTTCGAGCATTGATGTTTATGGGGCTTCCGCAACGCAACTTACAACGCATCCAACAACGCATCTTTATTACATCATGTCGGTCAATCAACCGCGTTACAAAGACCGCGAAGTTCCAACTTTAACTAGTTCACGATTCTCGTTAAGGCAGAATGTTTCTGTACAGATTACACTATCCGATTCAATAAAGTATCCTATCAAAATGATTACACAACAACTATTACTTGTGGGCAAATTGAAGTGCTCTTTTCACAGCTATTTGTATCATAGGTTGTGCTGCACAGTTTGATTACAAAATCGATGATATTGTAAAGGTGGTTCTACGCTAGGCGAATCGAGCACGAACCCAGCACGAGCGGAGCCGTTTCGGCTTCCGTCGTTGAGGCGGTTCTACGCTAGACGAACCGAGCACGAGCGAAGCACAAGCGGAGCCGTTTCGCTTCGGCCTCAAGAACCTACAAAGATTACTGTCCTCCAATCTCTTTGTATCCGTCTAAAAACCGACAACAGGCGGAACTCAGCCGAGCACGAACGAAATGCTCGCAGTGCGCTCGTTCGAAGCTTCTAAGTCGGTCCACACTACACGAATTGTGTTCGGCTCGTGCTCGATTCGCCTACAGCATAGACCCGCCTTTGTAAGTCGTTCGAAGCTTGTAATAAGTTGGTCCACACTAAACGAATTGTGTTCCGGCTCGTGCTCGGTTCGTGCTCGGTTGACCAGGCGTAGACCCACCTTTAGGTTCGTTATGTTTTCTCGTCGAATCTATGATAATAAATAAAATAATAAAGTTTCTGTCAGTTGTCGAAAATGGAAAAGGTAAACTTTTATTTTATTAACTGCCAACTCTACATCGAAGCTTTTCTCCTGTTCGAAAGTTTTACTAGAAATACTGTTGCATAAAAGTTACAGACAATATGAATAGATATTATCCTAGACATAATGAATAGATATAGAACAGTACAGTCGGAGATATATGTGTAGACTGCGGCATATTTTTTTATAATTGCAACATACTCGTATTGTAAATTCAGCAGTTGTGTTTCAAAATCACCTTTAGAGAATATCCCAATTCCCAACACATACAATTAATTACATAAAGGCTGTTTTTCCGAATGCAAATATATGTAAGATGTCCATAGACTGATGTACCTACCAATGTAGGTAGGTTAGGTCTTTAAAAATTTTTATCTTGAAATTATCTGGCTCGTCAAACGTTGTTCTGCCTATAGGGATATAGCTTACGACCAGTCGTTATCCAGTTAGCTCAGGGAGTTTACGAGAGAAACAAACACGTTATTGAACTTTTCAAAGAAACCCTGGATATTCTCACCACTTACCAGCAAATCGAACTGCGATTGAAAAGTAGATAGAGCACGCAATAAAAACACGATTGCAGGCATCTTCTAGCAATAACTTCAAACGTAAAACCATTTTGATCTTTGACCACTGGGAAATTGCATCTGACCGATCGCGGAATACAATTAATAGCGGATTGGATCCCGGCTTATGCAAATCCCTTTTGCTCTCCTTTCACCTTTTGCTTCATTCGCAATTGGAAGGGTATAATATAGATTGTAGGTTTACCTGTCACCATAGTTCAGACAATGAAGAAAATTTCATGTCGTCCTATAAAGCACAATGAAGGATTTCGTCTTATATGCCTTTGTTTTTGGGAGAAAGGGCTTAGGCACCTACCTACTCTATTAATTTTTGGTATATTCCCGAAAGTTTGTGTGTGTTTGGGTGTGTGTGTGTGTGTGTGTGTGTGTGTGTGTGTGTGTGTGTGTGTGTGTGTGTACAAAAATAATATTTGAATTCAGTCTAGTCGTTCCTGAGATAAGCGCGATCAAACAAACAAACAAACTCTCCAGCTTCATAGTGATCAAAAATAATTAATATGCATCATCTTATTGTGAAAAATTGTGTATTACGTTGAAGTATAAAATGCTAAATTTTACAATACAGTCATTACCTATAGAAAATATAGTAAGTCCATCTTCAAGTCTATTTCTTGTCACTTTGTTTTTTTTCTTATGTAAAATAAGTCACGTTACATTCGCGTTATTAATGGATGGGTATCAAGATGACCTGATCGCAATATCCACGATCAATCATCCATCTTAAATTGACTTGTCAACTTTATCGTCTGCCGTCACTTTCTAGTCGGTTAAGTACCTACCTTCATCTCCTATACTTGCAGATTTAAGATAAAAACTTTTGGTATAACAATGTACCTATTAATAATATTTTTTTTACTGATGATGCAGCCAAAGATGTTGACTAACTTGGAAAGAGTAAGTAAAGTCACCCCAACGGTTTCTACACAGCATCGCACCGGAACACTAAATCGCTTGGCGGTACGTCCTTACTCGTAGGGTGGTAACTACTAACTAGCCACGGCCGAAGCCCCCACCAGAGAATAATGTTGTTAAGTACATTATCGAATCTATAAATTTATCGCTATAGTCAATAGTCAACAGTCAAATATTAAATTACAGGCGCTTATGACGAGTTATTTTATTTTTTGATGCTCGTAATAATATAATGGTGGTAACTATTACGGGTATTTTAACACGCCCTGCCACTGAGAAGAATGTGGGCTTCTTCTCAGTGGAAGGGCGTGTTAAAATACAAACTCAGCCGGCTGATCATTGACCAGCTAGTAAGTATGTGTTTTTTTCTATGAAGGATAAAGCCTTAAAGGTCTGCTACGATGTCAGACTTGCTTTATACTAACGCTGAATTTTAAGCAATTGCCATGAAGGAGTCATGTATCTACTTAATAACGCCTCAGGCCATGAACTTTATCCATGTAGGAGTCATGTTCTTAATTACGCTTTAGGCTATTTCAATATGTAAGTACGTTATAAACCGCTAGAAACTGTGAAGATCTTAATCGAGAAGAAAGAACACATAGAATGTTCTAATTAAATTTCTCTTGTCGCCTCATTAAGAGTGCAAATTTTATTCAAATTAACCAGAGCGTGACGATTATGAAACTAACTAAGTAGAAGCTTTACTTTATAATTGATTAAGGTAGGGAAGTGCATTTAAACTACTATTATAACACTTATAATAACATATTATGAAGGCTCAGAGTCATCAGCGGGCGATGGAGAGAGCTATGCTCGGTATTTCTCCGTGATCAAATCAGAAATGAGGAGATCCGTACACGAACCAGAGTCACCGACATAGCACACCGTATCGCGAAGCTGAAGTGGCAATGGGCGGGGCACATAGCTCGTGGAACCGACGGACGTTGGGGACCCAAAGTGCTGGAATGGCGACCCCGCGCGGGAAAGCGCAGCGTTAGCAAACCTCCGACCACATGGACTGACGACATTAAGAGAGTCTCAGGAAGGCGCTAAATACAAGTGGCGCAGGACCGTGCGGGCTGGAAATCATTACATGTCCAGCAGTGGGCGTCCGCCGTCCGTCGGGTGAAACGAACTAATGAATCTTAAAAATCGAAGAGATCAAATTGAGTTGCTACAGCTGCTATTTAATAAATATACGGCTTATTAAAAAAGCTGCAATTGCCGCCGAAATAAAGTATTGCACAGTTTATAAACACTCGCCAGCCCTAATACATCACTTGCAAAATATGTCTAATTTCACTTCATTCTCAGATCGGAAATGCATTAGCGCGATAACTGTCATTCTTCCGTTATGGCGGTTCCCAATATTCGATCTATCCATAGTTTGCCTTACTAGAGATAGAAATTTGACATAAGGTCCATAAAAGTCATGTCAAATTTCTATCTCTAGTAAGGCAAACCATGGATAGATCGAATATTGGGAACCGACATTAGTCGCGGCGGACCTATCCTCGCTTCGAAAAAAAATGAGCGATAATGTATGTACGTCACTCTCAACTTCTAGCATTTAGTACTCGGACAACAGGTGTGCGTACGACGAGCTTACTCCTCTGCCCCGTGAATAAGTCTGGCATTGGTTGGTTGGAATTTTAATGGCAGTTTTGCTTGTATGAAAAAGGTTTACGTTAATCGTTTGGATGCCCATAATATTATCTTGGAGTTAGTAATCAGTGTAACTGTCATGTCATAATCAGTTTTTAAGTAATTAGATAAAACGTCATTCTTCTGTAATGTTCTTCCGCAACGGTTCATAAGCGTGAGAAAGACAAAAGTAATAAACTCTTATAATATCCTCTTCAACATCAAATATCTCTGTTAATTGTTCGGGTATAGAAACCACGATAGCCACGGGTAATGGTCAGTGTAAAACATTAATTCCGCCCAGTCTCACTTACACACAACAAATCGTCGGCCATGTTGGATTTATGTGGCTCATTAGGCGTGTAAAGATGAAGACACAAGTGCATTTTATTAATGGACTCGTGTCGGCCTCGCGACCTAATCGCTCGTGAACTTTAACCCGACACGGACGCGTTTAACCATTCGGATCTCACCTGCCGAGAGGGATGACTGTTTGATTTTGTATTAATATCAATCCTGGTTAGTATTATACTTAAGAGTCCTGTGAAATACGATGTCTCCATTCATTCAAAATACCAAATCATTTCGTGCATATTTCGATCATGTTGTCATTTTTTTTGATCAAAATTTTTATAACTGGTCGAGTTCCGTAGTACCAAAAAATATGAATGAAAACTTGTAACTTTCTTTATTAACTGGTGTTTTTTTAGCTTGACTATAAAAACTGTGTTCCTGAACTAATGCGACGTGAGATAGTGTTGTTTTTATTACAAAATTAATAAGCAGAAAACATAAACACTACATAATACATAACATCCTTGACATAAAAATAAGCGAAACTAAATTCGTTTACAATTTCGTTTAAAAAAAGTATTTCGGAACAAGATATGGTCAAGAGCATAGGTTATTACTAAGTATATGAATCCGAATAACACCACAACATGATCGAAATTTGCACGAATTACAAATGATTTTGGTATTACGAATGTATGGGAAACATCGTGGGTTAGTGGACTCTTAATATGTTTAATCAATGTTAGAGACCCGTCTGATAGATACTTGCATCACGTCAGTTGATCGGAGAGCACTTGAATTATTTCTGTCGATTACAAAAAGCTTATTTGGTGTTATTCTCTCGTGAAAGCGGGGTCGTCGGGTTACACGTCGAACGCTTTGAGCTTTACATTGCTCTTCCCAATTTGAAACAAACTTTTTAAATGCCTCCATGAGTCGGCGTTTCGCATCTTTTGACGAAGTTGAAGGGAATATTTTAAATTGCAAGATTGACAGAGAATATTGTGTTATAAGTTATGGAAAGTTTTGACCAAATATACTAGGTATTTAGTGAATAATAATTTGGCAGCTAAGCGATGCTTTTAATTAATCGCTCTTTGATCTTCTTTTTAAGTCATCAAGCTTAATACGCTACACTGCAGGTACTAAGCAAGCCCCGTATAACTCTTAATCAGGGGAAACGAAACAGCCCCCGTTTCCCCTGATTAAGGAGTTTTCTCTTTAAAAGGTTTTCTCTCTATAAAAATGGTTTTATACGTTCTGTAAAACACCGTGCTATAATATCTACCTGAATTCCCGTTCTATAACGTCTCAGTTAAATACGATTTTCGTTGAAGCGATTTATTCTAATGTTTTCCACCACTCTACTGTAAACAAACGTGACTATCTGTTGGTTCAGAGGACAGTTAGCGATGTATCTACCTACATATAAAAAACATAATATAAGTTATGAGTGTATCGTATCGTAGATACATGGTCTATTCCGCGGTCGACAGCTCCTAATCTACAAATAGACTCCTACAGACGGGCCGGTAATAACTTCGAAACTTCCAATTATAGCTTAACTAGTCGTCCGCATATGGTTCCGTGTTACATGATTGCCTATACGCCCTACTCTGTCAGCCCTGTGTACTTTAGGTTACGAAAATAACTAGTGGTATTATTATTCTTAGCTACCTTAACTTTAATCGGCAGTGATAGGATGGTGCCTCAGACCTCTGCATTCTTGTGGTAGTAAAATATCACTAGCTTGGATTAGTAAAGAAAACATCGTGAGGAAGAGGACTTCTCCATAGTTATCTTTAAGTTGTGAGAAGCTGACATGCCAGCCCTGAACATTATGCAGAGAAAGCAAAAAAATTGATGATCTGAGTTCTCGACTTACGAGTATCATCATTTCCGTTGCCCTATAAGTTTAGCTAGCTATGTATAATCCCTAAGATAACAGCATTAGGTACAAAAGGTCTAAGTATCTAGTTCATTTAGCTTTTAATTACTATCAAGTACTAAACAGTGTTGTGATAATAAACCGGACGGGACACCGACGGAATTATTCATTTAGGTAAGTTTAATACGGAGGATAGAAAAAGTTCAAATCCATATCGACAAAAACGAAACAACGGGAAAACAGCACTACGTTGCCGAAATGCGAATGATAATTTCGCTTAACCGTTGCCACAGTGATGTGGTCAACTTTCGTATGTAATAAAGCTACACAATAACGCGGTACCGTAATATTGTGGTCAAATAACTAAATTTTCTTTTGCGGTGTGATGGTGTTTACTACGTCTTATTATTAGGTACGTCTACGTAGTTTTATGTTTCATTATCATCATCATCATCGCATCACAGGCCTTTACAAGCGATCGCCACCACATCCTGTCCTCAGCCTTCCTCATCGAGCCAGTCCCCGCCATCCGCTTTATATCGTCAGTCCAGCGAATTGGAGGGCGTTCTACACTAAGCTTGTTTATACGCGGTCTCCACTCCAGGACTTTTCGGCTCAATTGGCCATCACCCCTACATGCTAGACTTGGTCACTGTTACTTACGTGTGCTTGTGGTTTGGACTATGTCAGTGACTTTCGTTCTCCTGCGGATCTCCTCATTTCGGATTGTATCCTTCAGGGAAATTCCTAACATAGCCCTCTTTATGGCCTGCTGATGACTTTAAATTTTTGGATTAAGCCGTACTTATGTATTTAAGATTTACTTACGTATATTATGTTTATTGTTTGTGTAAGTAATCACAGTCAGTATTTAGAGCATATCAGCGATGGAGAATGGAATGTATAGATATAATATGGATTACACTTCAAAATTTATTGACAAAACTGTTTGTCGTCAGGGTTGGTGCCTGGCGGAGTGATCGCGGCTGAAAAAACGCTGTAAAAACTTACCCCTTGCACGATATCATGCCATATGCCAGTATTTTATGGGTCGGCTCGCCAAAATGTGCGTTTTGCCTTTTGTGGCTATGTTTGATTTAATTTTGTAGGCTTTTTTCGTCTTCTGGCAGGTTTGCGCGTGACTAATGTGGAACGTGCTAAATAAGAACAGCTTGTGTTTTATAATACGAATCTATGTAGGTATTTATGTTCAAGGGGTGAAATTATTCGCTGCTTTATAAGTCCTATCTTATTATCCTACTAATATTATAAACGCGAAAGTTTGTAAGTACGGATGGATGTTTGGTGGCTCCAGCAAACACGCACCGTCTGGTTAAATTGCTTGGCGTTCCGGTGCGATGCTGTGTATCATTATCATATCAACCATTACTTACACCCATTTGTCTGATTTTCGACTGCAACATCACTTACCATCTGGTGAGATTGCAGTCAAGTAGTTATCTACCAACTTATAGTTTGTAAAAAAAACGTCAGTTCAACTAGAAAGGTATCTACTTTACAGTCTCCAAAACGAAAAATTCATCAAATGAACGCATCAGATAAATCCATTGATGAAAAACAGACGACCAGACTCGAGATGCAAGGTCGCGTCATCCAGTTGTCAGTGACGGTATATCTTAGGTCTGGGATGACAATTTGTAAGGTCGTTAACTGTCAGAAGTCTATAGTGCTATCTCTCGACACTAACCAGCCACTAACAACGGTTACTGGAGCTGCACATATTAGGTGCACTAAACAAGCTACTTATGAAATAAAGGTTTATTCAGACTACTTAGAACAGGGTCCGGGCTATTTCATTCGGTATAGACTATCGATTAAACCATATCAATATCCAAGATTCTACTATAGTAGGTACCTATCATTATATCATTAGAAATGTGTGTTTTATCAGAACTAAAAGTACCTATATCATTTTTAACGGCTTGACTAATCTGCTTAGAAAGTTTCAAAATATAATATCCTGAAAACACTAGCTGATTTCTCTTATTATTATGCATGTGTCATGAAAGAGTACTATTAGTTATTACTATTTAAAAGAGGCGCAATTTGACGTCGCCGTTACACGTATGAACAATTGTTATTTCAAAAATATTCCAAAGGAAAAAAGTAGATATGAGCCATAATTACCACAACGGGTAATGGGTATCCCTTACACTTACAGTAACAATACTTACCTAATTGAAGGACAATTTTTTTTATATATATTATTTACCAGGAAAGCACTGAAGTTGACATGTCTGAATAGACCTAAAGATCCATTAGTATACGAGTAGTGGGCTACTAAGGCCTACTTACGATAATTGAGTCGGCTCTTGTGCTCGGGGTAACGTTTGAATGCAGTTAAATGTTGTACAAATTTATCGATGGGCTATTTTCGGTGCAAATATATTTTGGGTCTGTGTTAGGTTTATATGCACACATTTTCAGTTTGACATGTTGAAGCAATCAGTCCTGTTTTAGTGAAATCCAAATTTTATTAAGTGAAAACAGCTGTTGCCCGCGATTTCGTACGTGTATAAATATTTAATTATTAAGATTCAGGAATTCTTCCAGAGTTCAGACCTGAAGCTGTATGATGTTTTTGTTATCGCCACAGAAAGCTGTCGATATAAATATTAAGATTCAGAAATTCTTCCAGAGTTCAGACCTGAAGTGACGTTTTTGTTATCGCCACAGAAAGCTGTCGATATAAATATTAAGATTCAGAAATTCTTCCAGAGTCCAGATTTACAACCGTATGACGTTTTTGTTATCGCCACAGAAAGCTGTCGATATAAATATTAAGATTCAGAAATTCTTCCAGAGTCCAGACCTGCAGCCGTATGACGTTTTTGTTATCGCCACAGAAAGCTGTCGATATAAATATTAAGATTCAGAAATTCTTCCAGAGTCCAGACCTGCAGCCGTATGACGTTTTTGTTATCGCCACAGAAAGCTGTCGATATAAATATTAAGATTCAGAAATTCTTCCAGAGTCCAGACCTGCAGCCGTATGACGTTTTTGTTATCGCCACAGAAAGCGCCATCTATTGACAGCCGCATGTCAGTAACTGTCCATAGCTCCATCCATGTCCGTTGTCCGTTGGCTGTAAATGTAGGAACTCGATTTGTTTGTGCGATGCGAGTCGACTCAAAATTCGTACTAAAACCTGTACTAACCCTACTGAAATACGAAAGTTTCCAGTTTTCACTTCTAAAAGTGACAACATAAACATTAAGCGCTATAAAAACGTTAACTGGTAGGGTGTAGACGACTTAATTGGACTGAACAGGGCGGCCGTTCGCGTTTGTGTCACCAGAGAGGCTTTGATAGCTCCCGCCGCGTCTTTGTACCGTCGTCTCACCGCGTCTATAACTATGTCAATAGTTATGTTGGCGAGGGGAAACGTTTGTATAATGGAAATGATAAAATTGACGAATCTAGAGCAACATGTTTGAAGTAGTAAATGGACACAGAAGTAAAGAACAAAAGAGATGGATTGATTACAATACAAGGGCCAGGATATGCGTGTGTTATAATAGAAATAGATTGTCAGTTAAAGACTAATAAAAGAAAGGTTAAGAAGATTTATCAACGACACAATATTGTGTGAATTAAGTGAGCATTAAAAAAGAAAAGTACGCGACAATTAAGATGACCAAAAATGGCGACCGTCTGAGCATGTAGCCAGAGACCGTTCGTAAAAATTATATGTTTGTAAATAAATAAATGTACTTAATCTTGTTGCCTCAATAAACAATTTAGGTATTATTTATATCTATTAATTGTTTAAATGCACTTAGCGCATCTTGTGCGGAAGTAGTCTGCAATGACGTTTTAGCACGTATAATATTATGTATGTCGATTATTTGTTTCAAGGACTTCAAATTAATTTATCTCGATCACGCAAATGAACGGTTTAAATGAATATTCAAAGCATCAGGTGCGTTGAGCGACGTTTGCTCTATATTCCACTACACGCTGTACGACCTGTATAATTTATCGTATACCTACATACATACCATAAAAACTGCAAAGCGCAATCACACAAAAGCATTAATTTATTGCCACTTGCAATTATCATGTAAAAAAATGCATTGTGTAGAGTTCCTGCAGCTTTGAGGCAGTGTGCAATAAAATTTTGGTCGCGCTGAATCACGTTTCTATTTAACCCACGCAAATGTCATTTGAAGAGCGTCGAAAAAGGCAAGGATAATGGAACTCACTATACGCATATGGTAATTATTAGTAGCAGAATGCTTTGTGATTAATACTATTGTTATGTACCTATTTAAAGGTAAATTAATGTATTTATTAGCAAAATATAGTATCATCTAATTATTTTATACTTATTAGGTCTTTATAATAGTGCATTATTATAGAGTGTGGCGGCTCTCGTCCAAAAAGAGAAGTTGCCCAACTGTTGAACAATGATAATGATTTACTGCATTATAAGCAATCCTCTGTCTCAGTCTTAGATAAAAATAGTAAAGACTAGCTGTTGCCCGCGGCTCCGCCCGCGTGCAGTTCGTTTTTTTACAAAAATGTTTCCCGTGGAATTTCTTAATTTTTCCCAAGATCGCCAAGATCGAACCCAGGGACCACTCATTTAGTGGTCCCTGGGTTCGATGGACCCGTAAAGGAGTCTTCTTCCAATCTCTCCTGTCAACGTGCTATCTTCTTTAACACAATTTACCTATATCTTCTTTGGTCTTCCTCTACTTATACACTCTGTAGAAATCGCTTATGTATTCGCATGGAGTAAGACAGAGTGGGGCGTGTCATCGTGGATTGTAATATCTATACTAACCAAACTTATCTTATTCTGAGATGATACCAACGCCCAGATATTGTAATTAAGCATTATGATGCGCTGCTGTGTACGTAGCAACCCGTTCCTGCTACTTATGGGTTATCTTGTATAGTTATACCTAGTTGCACGATCAAAAGGACGATTTAAACTGTCGATATTTCGACCCCGTTTTGATTGTGCTACGTTGATAAGTAGCTATAGGTTTTTTTAAACATCCCACGGGCGCTCTCAAATTTTTCAGGATGAAAAGTATCTTAAATGTTGACCGGGCATATATATAAAGTAGGATCATAAAATTTCATTTAAATCCGTTACTTGAAAGACGCCTGCTAACTGTTTTTGTAATGTTTTCTTTCCCGCGGGAACTCGATTGGATTAATAAGTTTTACTATATATATATATGTTGTTAAAGAGGCAACATAAGTTATCAGCATAACAAATTTTACTAAATTAAGTTCATTAGTTGTTGTTTACAAAGCTGTTAAATTAATTGCAGTTTTTTAACTATCCCACGGGAACTCTTTATTTTACCGGGATGAAAAGTATCCTATATGTTGACCAGGGACATAAGCTACCACCACACAAAATTTCATTGGAATCGGTCCAGCCGTTCCAAAGATTAGCCCGTACAAACAGACAGACAAACAGAGAAACAAAAAATTTGAAAAAAATTTAAATTAGTTCTATTTTACTTCTTAGATCCCCCTGACTCCGTTTTTAGCATTTTTTTTATTTGTACAGAAATTCGACCTCTACAGATTTATTATATGTATTGATAGGCCGATCCGAACATTTTACGTAAACCTTCTTCATACAAGCAAACAATAGCGTCATCTGTCAAAATACCGCCGCCGCCGCTGCCCGAACTACCGCGTGGCCTTATACTGTTGGTACTAATGACTCCCATAAACTGGCGACATTTTTTCGCGCTGTTCGCCCTGTCTTTAGTATACAAGTCTGTGGTCTAAGTTCAATTTTTAGCAACAAAAATGTAAAATGACAAGCTTAACAGTTTATTTACGGAAATGTAGTAAAGATAGGCCGATCCGAACATTTTACGTAAACCTTCTTCATACAAGCAAACAGTAGCGTCATCTGTCAAAATACCGCCGCCGCCGCTGCCCGAACTACCGCGTGGCCTTATACTGTTGGTACTAATGACTCCCATAAACTGGCGACATTTTTTCGCGCTGTTCGCCCTGTCTTTAGTATACAAGTCTGTGGTCTAAGTTCAATTTTTAGCAACAAAAATGTAAAATGACAAGCTTAACAGTTTATTTACGGAAATGTAGTAAAGATAGGCCGATCCGAACATTTTACGTAAACCTTCTTCATACAAGCAAACAGTAGCGTCATCTGTCAAAATACCGCCGCCGCCGCTGCCCGAACTACCGCGTGGCCTTATACTGTTGGTACTAATGACTCCCATAAACTGGCGACATTTTTTCGCGCTGTTCGCCCTGTCTTTAGTATACAAGTCTGTGGTCTAAGTTCAATTTTTAGCAACAAAAATGTAAAATGACAAGCTTAACAGTTTATTTACGGAAAAGTAACTAAAGGTCTTTTAGTAAAGGAAAAAAAATTTTCTAATAAGATAAGGTCCCTCCGTCCTCGTTAAAATGTTGGAAGGTAAAATATACAAAATTAGAAACACCCACATCACAAGACGTCTAAAAATAAACGTAATCCTAAAAATGTTGGGAAAAGAGGAACAACGATTTAAATTGAATTTCTGTTTAGAAAGTGGAGGGAAATCTATTATTATGTGGATACTTATATAACTATATAAAAAAAATATATATTTTTAGATATAGAGTACAACACATCATAGGAAAGATAAAAACAGCCTAGCTCATGCAAAAAGTCATACATAGACTAGCTTCTGACTCCATCGTAAGGCGGAGCTTGAAGTGGTAAAAATTGAACCCTTAAGCCTGTGCTACACGGTTGCCAACAAGCCCGTATGCAGGGGTGACATTGCAGATTTCTGCCGTGTAGCCAGCGTTTCTGCAATGTTGGCCGATTTGACATTCAACAACCTTGGTCAGGAGTCTTGCTCTGCCGACAGTGGTCGGAGAGCGCGGTTGCTAACCGTGTAGCCGCGCGTTCCAACCAACTTCAAAGACAGTCGCGCTCTGTCTAGCAATGAGCGAGCACGTCTTTTCTGATAATAATTGATGTGATATTATTGAACTGTATCTGAGATCTCTATATTCCCTTCCAGTAGCCAGATATCTTAAAGTACCTAACTAGAATTCATTCTTTGGCAGATATAGCTGGTCTCATATATTTTGTATCCTTTTTTTCTATGAATGGTCGAACCATTTCCACCAACTCGTCAACAAATTATGTAAATCATCAAAATCCAATAATCCTATTAAATTTGAGTGACTCAGAAGTAGTCGTTCTTTTAGCCATCGCTTCATCCAAATCCTCTTAGGCTTTTTCTTTGTCTACAGCACACAAGAGTGCCAGCGAAACACCAATTTTTGAATTTTTGATAACGCGGGAGCCATATCTACTCTTCGTGCTCCTACCGCAGTTGTAAACACACTGAAGTTTGCAGCCGTGTAGCCGCAACGCGCGACGGCAGTACCAACCGGCCCTCCAACCAGGTCACCCCTGCATACGGGCTTGTTGGCAACCGTGTAGCACAGGCTTTATGGTGAGACTTTTTCCGTCTATCTGTCTATCACACTCTATTATTTCAGTAACTATAAAAGCTATCGACATGCAATTTTGAATAGTGGTGTTTATTAGTGACCCAATGTCATTTGGAACAAAAAATATTGATAATAGATTACTACTTATATAATCATAAATCAGTATAAAAATTCCGAAAATGAAGTAGTTGTAATTACAAACGACGATTGCTTTAGTCCAAAATGTGAAGTTAAGGAACCGATTATATAAAAGTATACTATAAAAACAACACAATCGTTCTAAAATGAAATTGTTATGTAAAAGTCATGCCGAGCGTACATAATCTGCCAATTATTATTTCACACTTTTCCATTATAAAATTGGAGCAATGGTTGACTGGCCTGTGGAGCTTTCGTTTGATCGAAACGTGGCCATTCGTTACGTCCTCGGATAGAATCGCTTCTTGTTAGGATGGCAAAAATACGAAAAAATAATAATCCATCTTCAACAACACTTTTTCTTGACATGACACACTATCTTACTATAAATGTTAGTTTGTGGATTTATATGTATGGGTGTTTGTTACTTAATCACGCTGCAATTACTAAAGCGATTTGGCTGAAACTTGGCTACTTTTTATACCGAAAAATACATGGTTTCCAAGGGATTTGTTAAAACCCGGATTTCACACTCGCTAGTTTACAGCACCGACAGTTAATACTCTTTACGATGTATGATGATGTAAGTTTAAATATTACCATCCCCAAATAGTTTTTCTTTTTCTCTTTCACAAGACGTTATCGTTTTTTTAAGACCGTGGGTGAGGTGTTTGTGTGACATTCAAAGGTGGATTATTTATTTTTTATTTCATAAACTATTCTAGCAATGGTTGAGAATTTGACCATCTGGTATGTGATCATAATTTGCTCAAAATTTTTCATTTTTTTTTTTTTACTTTTCTTCCCACAGACTTTATAGCCTGATGTTTTTTTGCAAACGAGTGGACGGACTCAAAAATATAATTACTTAAGTAATCAAGCATGACACTCGAATGTTTATAAACACAGCCGTGGCCTTTTTCGCGAACTAATTGAGCCCGAAAAAATTTTTTCCCATACTTTCACTGACAATCGTGAGATAGTTCTGTAAATCACGATCTCGTACTTAATTTCGCAGGTTGAGATTCGATATATCACGTCACGATGATGAATACTATTCACCACAGTTATCGAGACTAATTCGGTTATGATTGACCTGTGAATGAAGAAAGAAATTCGCGGTTAGAACTTAGAATAATCAAAAAGTTAACCATAATTACGTGAACCTTTTCAAAGTAATTACTTTTTAGAGTTCCGTACCCAAAGGGTAAAAAACGGGACCCTATTACTGAGACTTCGCTGTCCGTCTGTCCGTCCGTTTATCACCAGGTTGTATCTCTTGAACCGTGATAGTTAAGTACGTTACACACTTGAAATTTTCTCAGAGAATGTATTTCCGTTGCTGCTATAACAGCAAATACTTACTAAAAAATATAATATGATTTTTTGCTTGATGATCCATAACTCGTATGTATAATATACCGAGATAGTGGGATATAATTGGGCCTTCTGGCTTTTACATCATCATCTCGCTACGTTATTTTATAGATAACTAGTAGTGCCCGCGGACTCCGTTCCGCGTTAGAAATATTTTTGTCCCGGCCCGTTTGTCCCGTGTTACCCACAGTCCCTTCCCCCTCAGCGCCTGAACGCGACGAAATTAAAATATTGGTTTGTAGTACATGCTATGTATCAGAGATGGCGCTGTATGTGAAAAAAGATTTTTCCCGCTTTTCTATTGAAATTTTTCCTGAATTTTCTTTGCTATAAACCTCACGGAGCCCAAGACCTTTCCAACGAATTCAAAACCGTGGAAATCGGTTCGTGCGTTCTGGAGTTATAGTGTCAGGAAGGAAAACCCGACTTATTTTTATATAGTAGACTAGATTAATTGTATGGAATACTTCGTGTGCTTGGCTGATTTTTACAAATTCCAGTAAGCATTTGTACCAATACCCAGGTTGTTACTTGTCATGGTTCTTTATTAATCTCCTTTTAGTTTTTAATAATTATTAAATTTTTAGAGCGAGATTAAGCCCTCGGATCAACTATTAATCCGATAATGGTAAATAACATCTAGTAACAAAACGAACTTCATAGAGTCGTTCCGGTCGCTTGCCCGCCGAGCGGCAAGAGCCGGCAAAGAACGGTACCGGGCCGGTCGCGCTCTGAATGCTGCTGCAAAAAGTGTTGAAAACACGGACCGTTGAGAACAACGCGAATTAACTGTTTACAATCATGAAAATAACCGTCTCGGCTCAAAGTCGTAACAAGTTTTTAATCTGAATTATGACAATATTAAAATTTTCACGGGAATCGGGTCACTAAGATAGGGTACCTTCTATTTAAGTGTTCTTTAGGCAAATACGAGTAATTCACTAAGTAAATAATTGGACAAGTGCGAGTCGGCTCGCGCACTAAGGGTTCCGTACTATTAAGACCAATTTTCAATTAAAATATAACTCTGCACAATATATGGAAAAACGAGCATAAAATCACAGTGTAACATTTATATCGATGAGCGGCGCGTATTAGAAATGAAGAAACAAGCTGCTTTGTACACACTGGAGCAATATCGATGACATAACTGGATGAAAGCTCGCCCGATGTCTTGCGGTGTGGTGGAAAATGATGATCTAGCATAAACATTTATTAATTATCACAGTCATAAAGTTAGAACCGTCAACCGGTCATGATACAAAAAGTAAAATCTGACGGCAGAGGGCATCAACATCGTTCACTTGTAATTGTTGGATAAACTCAAAGATGGCTGGTGCAGAATTTACCAGCTTGATCGATTCTACCATGATTAGCTAAACTGTTAGGCGGTAGGTAAACTATAGGTCAGTGAAAGCATGGGAATATTTTTCGTGCCTAATTGGTACGTTTTGGAAGGTGTATAACAACGTGTTGACTGATAAATTTTATCATTTTTATCTACAATCTAGACTTATTTGTTCTTCTTCCTTCATTTTATCTAGGTAAGTTTATTTCGAATCTTCAAGGTTCGTTTTGACTAAAACTGCGTTATTAATGGCCTTTTAGTATGGAGTGTATCTTTGATTTGTACCTTCAGGTTGCTATCAAAACTATAATTTGTATCATTACTCATGAAAACTGTTTCCTCTTTGCAGGTACGTACCGAATACTAGCACATTAGCAACAGTGTTGGCGTAACTGAAGAAGATCCTCGTTCGGTGTGTGTGAGCTTTCGGTAGCCTATACCTTTAAACGAGCAATTAATATATATATAGCTACTTGTGCTGATTGGCCACTGATTGATCACCTCTCCTGAACAATTTTGTATGAAACATTTTTTTTTCAATGACCATTCCGTATAGAAGGGAAAAATTCATTAAGAACAAAAATATGGAGAGAGCTGATGATTGAGGATTTCGAAGACGGGTGAAGAGCACGTAGAGGGTATCGAAGATAGGTGGGGGGTGCTCGACCAAATGTCATTCGGAATGTCATCCAATTGCAAGTGAGCTGAAAAAAAATTCAAAATGGCGGATTCAAAATGGCCGCCATTCGAATATCGTCGATATCTCGGAAAGTATAAAAGATGGAAGAACGGTTTTTTAACAAGAGTTGATCAGGGACCAAAGGACTACACGATGATTAGAAAAAAAATCCAATACGGCGGAATTTTTTTTTCCATAGAAAATGTATGGGGTATAAAAGTTGTCGGCGATGATACTTTTATAGGCGGGAAGACAGCACGCGGGCCACATGTGGCCCGCGCCCTCACGCACCCTACTAGTTAATATATATATAGCTGCTTGTGCTGATTCACTGACTGACTGATTGATCACCTCTCCTGAACAATTTTGTATGAAAAATTTTTTTTTCAATTACCATTTCGTATAGAAGAGAAAAATTCATTCGGAGGAAAAATACGGAGAGAGCTGATGATTGAGGATTTCGGAGACGGATGAAGAGCACAGCCAAGGGTATTGGAGATAGGTGGGGGGTGCTCGACCAAATGTCATTTCAAATGTCATCCAATTGGCAGTTAGCTGAAAAAAAATTCAAAATGGCGGATTCAAAATGGCCGCCATACGAATTTCGTCGATTTCTCGGAAAGTATAAAAGATAGAAGAACGGTTTCTTAACAAGAACTGATCAGGACCGAAAGGTCTATTTGATGGATTGAAAAAAAAAATCAAAATGGCGGAATTTTTTTTCGATAGAAAATGTATGGGGAATATTGAAGAGACCACGAGTTGTAAAACATGAAGTATTTTGATGCGGTTTTTTGGACGACTACCAGAGAAAAATATGGAATGAGGTGATGATTGAGGATTTTAAGACAGTCAAGGAGCATGGGCAAGGTATTATAGTTAGGTGGGGACTGCTAAAACAAAAAATACTCGGAACTTCATGCAATTGGCAGTGAGCTGAAAAAAAACAAAATGGCGGATTCAAGATCGCCGCCATACAAATTTCGTGTTGTTCTATCTCGGAAAGTATAAAAGATAAGAGAGTGGTTTCTTAGCAAGAGGTGATCAGGATTTCAAGTTCTATGGGATGCATGGAAAATAATTCACTGTGGCGGAATTTATCGTTCCATGGAAAATGTATATGCTATGAGAAGAGACTATGATCTAGGATTTGGATGCTGATTGAGAAGCACTGTCATGGTTTTAAAGATAGTTAAGGGCTGTTCGAACAAAAAATACGCTGAACCTCATCCGATGAGGTTCAGCGTATTTTTTTCTTCGAACTGCCCGTAACTATCTTTAAAACCATGACAGTGCTCCTTGGTAATTTTTTCAGCTCACTGCCAATCGGATTCCAATGGGCGATGGAGATGACGGCGATACCTTTATGGGCGGGAAGACTGCACGCGGGCCACATGTGGCCCGCGCACTCACGCGCCCTACTAGTTAATATATATATAGCTGCTTGTGCTGATTCACTGACTGACTGATTGATCACCTCTCCTGAACAATTTTGTATGAAAAAATTTTTTTTCAATTACCATTTCGTATAGAAGAGAAAAATTCATTCGGAGGAAAAATACGGAGAGAGCTGATGATTGAGGATTTCGAAGATGGGTAAAGAGCACGGGGAGGGTATTGAAGATAGGTGGAGGGTGCTCGACCAAATGTCATTTGAAACGTCATGCGATTGGCAGTGAGCTGAAAAAAAATTCAAAATGGCGGATTCAAAATGGCCGCCATTCCAATTTCGTCGATATCTCGGAAAGTATAAAAGATAGAAGAGTGGTTTCTTGACACGAAGTGATCAGGACCCGAAGGTCTTTAATATATATATAGCTGCTTGTGCTGATTGGCCACTGACTGATTGATCACCTCTCCTGAACAATTTTGTATGAAACATTTTTTTTTCAATGACCATTCCGTATAGAAGGAAAAAAATCATTAAGAACAAAAATATGGAGAGAGCTGATGATTGAGGATTTCGAAGACGGACGAAGAGCACAGCCAAGGGTATTGGAGATAGGTGGGGGGTGCTCGACCAAATGTCATTCGAAATGTCATCCAATTGCCAGTGAGTTGAAAAAAAATTCAAAATGGCGGATTCAAAATGGCCGCCATTCCAATTTCGTCGATATCTCGGAAAGTATAAAAGATAGAAGAGTGGCTTCTTGACACGAAGTGATCAGGACCCGAAGGTCTATTTGATGGATAGAAAAAAAAATTCAAAAAGTGCGGAATTTATTTTTCCATAGAAAATGTATGGGGAATTTTATCAGACTAAATGTTGGTAACTATGCAAGGTTTTGATGCGGTTTTTCAGAGAATTACTAGAGAAAAATATGGAATGAGATGATGATTGAGGGTTTTGAAGACAGTCGAGGAGCATGGGCAAGGTATTATAGTTAGGTGGGGACTGCTGAAACAAAAATTACTTGGAACGTCATGCAATTGGCAGTGAGCTGAAAAAAAAATTAAAATGGCGGATTCAAGATGGCCGCCATACAGATTTCGTATTGTTCTATCTCAGAAAGAAAGTGGTTTCTTAGCAAGAGGTTATCAGGATCTTAAGTTCAACGGGATGAATAAAAAAATTAAATGGAGGAATTTATTTCTCCATGGAAAATGTACATGCTACAATAAGTAGGGAACTATCCAAAGTATTGACGCAGTTCTTCAGAGAACTGCCAGAGGAAAGTATGAGAAGTGATGATGATCTAGGATTTGGATCATGGTTGAGGAGCACGGTCATAGTTTTAAAGATAGTTAAGGTCTGTGAGAGCAAAAAATACGCTGAACCTCATCTGATGAGGTTCAGCGTATTTTTTGTTCGAACAGCCCTTAACTATCTTTAAAACCATGACAGTGCTCCTTGGTGATTTTATAAGCCCACTGCGGACTACCAATCGGATTCCAATTGGCGATGGAGATGACGGCGATACCTTTATAGGCGGGAAGACTGCACGCGGGCCACATGTGGCCCGCGCACTCACGCGCCCTACTAGTTCTTGTATATATGTATATATATTTCTATATTATCTGAATCTCGGAAACGGCTCGAATGATTTTCATGAAATTTAGTATACAGAGGGTTTTGGGGGCGATAAATCGATCTAGGATTCGTTTTTAAAAAAAATCGAATTTACCAAAAAAAAATGACTACTGCTGCCATCTATTGGCCGATAGATATACTACCGAGCAAAGCTCGGTCACCCAGATATTGTTTTTTATTGAGGCTTGGATTGAGGCATTGATGCCACATTGAATAGGAGGAAAATGTTTGTTGCTAAATACATAGTTTACAAAAAAATTTGTTACTTTTTCGATCTAATAGAATCACGAATCCACAAAGATTGTCGGGACGAAGTTGGTCTTATTGCTTAGACGATTTATCCGCAATGAGGTTGAAAGAAACAATATCTGCAGGAACGCGATCTCCAGAAGTTAAAGAACTACTATGCTCGTAGCTTTTACTGAGCTATCACTAGAGGAAGATATAACAAAACCTATACCTTTGAAACAATGTGTAGCGTGGAATTTTTAATAATACATTTTCATAACTTTTGGGTCGTTTTTGAGAAAAAAATAACGCAACAATTTTCTTTCGATGGGTGCATTTTTTTTTGCAAGATTACTTTTGGGAAAAATCTTTAAGTAACGCAACTTCATTACAAAATAGAAACACTTTTTTATCATTAAATATAATTACTTACATCTTGTTAACTTGTAACAGAAGCTGATGAAAGTTGAAGTGTGATCAAAAACTAATCCATTACGTCAAATTACACATGTTGCGAGTTAGATCGATCAAATTAACCGACGGGTCCAGCGGCTGTGCCACCGGTCGTAGCTCGTAACTCGTACTCACTTAGTTCGATAGTTTTAATTGCTCTAATCTTTCTATTATGTACCTACTAACTGGTTCTGTTTCAGTTTATACAAGGTGTGGGTTAATTCGTTAAGTGTGCTCTCAGCTAACCTTTTAACTTGATCCTAGAAACGTGAAAAGAAGTCCCAGTTATTTTATTTTCCATACAAACAAAAATATTTTATTTAGAAAAATAAAATTTAACAACCCTATGATATCGACAGACCTCATATCATTTTCATTACTCTCAGTTCATTGATATTGAACCAGATTGTTTTTAGGAATGTCACTTAAAATTTATGGCACATTTTTGAACTCCCTATATATTGGATGGAAGCAGGCGTTATTTTGCGAAAATCCATAATAAGCACGACAGATTAATTTGTTTTGCTATAATCCGCTACTTGTTGTGCTCAAGTAGCGGATTATAGCAAAAAAAATTAATCTGTCCTGGACTCACTATGGTTCCCTCAGGATAATCAGCTACACATTTTGTGATATTTTTTCATGCACCTTTAGCTAATTGGGCTTTTAATCTACTCGTTGTATAATCTCTCGCGTGGAATTACTATATCGGAAATCATACTCGGAAGTGTATTTAACGTAGTAGAAGTATTTGACGTGTTTGTTCGACTTGTCATGTTTTGGATAGTTTTCTTAGCACATTTATTCTCGACTTATACTCTTTTACACCAACTCCCCGCGGCGGTAATGCCTGCGTCGATTTTCAATCGAGAAATTTAACTTATGTGGGTGGAAGTTTGTCACTAGGGCAGCCATCTCGAGAGCATTCAAAGTTTAAATGGTTGTATTTAATGGAATTTAAAAGCAAATCGGACCAATTGTACGTAGCTATTTCGATCAATTTGTTACAAATCAACTTACGTGGGTTTTCGATTGAGATAAACGCACGTATATAGTCAATAAATAAAGGGCACCTATATCAATACATATAATAAATCTGTAGAGGTCGAATTTCTGTACAAATAAAAAAAATGCTAAAAACGGAGTCAGGGGGATGTAAGAAGTGAAATAGAACTAATTTAAATTTTTTTCAAATTTTTTGTTTCTCTGTTTGTCTGTTTGTCTGTTTGTCTGTTTGTCTGTCTGTTTGTACGGGCTAATCTTTGGAACGGCTGGACCGATTCCAATGAAATTTTGTGTGGTGGTAGCTTATGTCCCTGGTCAACATATAGGATACTTTTCATCCCGGTAAAATAAAGAGTTCCCGTGGGATAGTTAAAAAACTGCAATTAATTTAACAGCTTTGTAAACAACAACTAATGAACTTAATTTAGTAAAATTTGTCAAGCTGATACCTTATGTTGCCTCTTTAACAAAATATATATATAGTAAAACTTATTAATCCAATCGAGTTCCCGCGGGAAAGAAAACATTACAAAAACAGGAAAAGCAGGCGTCTTTCAAGTAACGGATTTAAATGCAATTTTATGATCCTACTTTATATATATGCCCGGTCAACATTTAAGATACTTTTCATCCTGAAAAATTTGAGAGCACCCGTGGGATGTTTAAAAAAACCTATAGCTACTTATCTACGTAGCACAATCAAAACGGGGTTGAAATATCGACAGTTTAAATCGTCCTTTTGATCGTGCAACTAGGTATAACTATACAAGATAACCCGTACGTAGCAGGAACGGGTTGCTACGTACACAGCAGCGCATCAGAATGCTTAATTACAATATCTGGGCGTTGGTATCATCTCAGAATAAGATAAGTTTGGTTAGTATAGATATTACAATCCACGATGACACGCCCCACTCTGTCTTACTCCATGCGAATTGAGTAACATAAGTGATTTCGACAGAGTGTATAAGTAGAGGAAGACCAAAGAAGATATAGGTAAATTGTGTGAAAGAAGATAGCACGTTGACAGGAGAGATTGGAAGAAGACTCCTTTACGGGTCCATCGAACCCAGGGACCACTCATTTATCTTGGGAAAATTTAAGAAATTCCACGGGAAATCATCAATACATCATCAATCATCATCAATCAATCAATACATATAATAAATCTGTAGAGGTCGAATTTCTGTACAAATAAAAAAATGCTAAAACGGAGTCAGGGGGATGTAAGAAGTGAAATAGAACTAATTTAAATTTTTTTCAAATTTTTTGTTTCTCTGTTTGTCTGTTTGTCTTAATTTGAAAATTTGTTATGCTGATACCTTATGTTGCCTCTTTAACAAAATATATATATATATATATATATATAGTAAAACTTATTTATCCAATCGAGTTTCCGCGGGAAAGAAAACATTACAAAAACAGGAAAAGCAGGCGTCTTTCAAGTAACGGATTTAAATGCAATTTTATGATCCTACTTTATATATATGCCCGGTCAACATTTAAGATACTTTTCATCCTGAAAAATTTGAGAGCACCCGTGGGATGTTTAAAAAAACCTATAGCTACTTATCTACGTAGCACAATCAAAACGGGGTTGAAATATCGACAGTTTAAATCGTCCTTTTGATCGTGCAACTAGGTATAACTATACAAGATAACCCGTACGTAGCAGGAACGGGTTGCTACGTACACAGCAGCGCGTCAGAATGCTTAATTACAATATCTGGGCGTTGGTATCATCTCAGAATAAGATAAGTTTGGTTAGTATAGATATTACAATCCACGATGACACGCCCCACTCTGTCTTACTCCATGCGAATTGAGTAACATAAGCGATTTCGACAGAGTGTTATAAGTAGAGGAAGACCAAAGAAGATATAGGTAAATTGTGTGAAAGAAGATAGCACGTTGACAGGAAAGATTGGAAGAAGACTCCTTTACGGGTCCATCGAACCCAGGGACCACTAATTTATCTTGGGAAAAATTAAGAAATTCCACGGGAAACATTTTTGTAAAAAAAACGAACTGCACGCGGGCGGAGCCGCGGGCAACAGCTAGTAGTCAATAAATAAAGGTAAATAAGAGATATTAATGAAATCATACGCTCCTATTGTTTTATCTTCTACTTCCTTACCGTACCAAATATAGGAGTAGGTAAAATACCAAAGTGTATCGTCTACACTAACAACAATATTGTAGTCTGTCACGGATTGTGTGCCAGTGGCCTCATTAGCAGCAAGGCACTGGGTCAACACAGGCCCCTGTCAGCCTCGCTGATCTAATTAATGTTCGTCAACTGGCGTAAAGGCTTCAGCCATCCTTTTCAGATTATAATATGTACCTATAATTATAGGTACCTATGATTTTAAATTTTGAAACATTATCTAGGTTTGAAATTTAAAATTTCAAACCTAGATAATGTTTCAAATTTTAAATTTCACTTAGGTTTAGCACTGTGAAATTTCGACATTTCTAATTTTACCATTTTGGTATGGAACCCAAAAAACATGTTGAAAGACATAATATTTCTGATGTATAACACTCATCTCAACGATAAGGAACCTGAGGACATATAGGCATACGAATGATTTACCTAAACCTTTTTCGTACAAGCTAACAGTAGCGCCATCTGTCAAAAGTGACTGCTGAGCCAACTGCATCGTGGCCTTACTGCTGGTGACAAAACACGCATTTTTGGCACCAGTAAACTGGCGACATTATTTCTCTTCTACTGATTTTAATTCCAAAGACTTTCACGCCGGAGTGTACTCGTACATCTAATCCAGCAATTTGCGGGTAATTTCGCCACCTTGTCGGGCTGTGCATTCCCACGTAGCCACCGCAACGTTCTAATCGCACTACAGGCCAGAGGTGATTACAAAGACGTGCACTGTACTACCACAACCGAGCTTCAATGTGACACAGTTGCAACTTTTACAATATGTACGAATACGTATCTTCTAACTTAGAACCTTATGAAGTACTTATTGCCAGTACTGCAGCCGAAAAATTTGAGATTTCACAAAAAGTTCTTTTTCGTAAGAAATATCGTGTAATATTACACTCGGCGCTGGCTAGCCAGTTCCTTTGCTTGAACTTGGCTTGACACGCAGCCGCGTGTCCAGATCCATAGCATACGGACCTATGGGATATGTAGCTATATGATAATTATATTCCGATTCAAATGGATGAATTTAATATAAAAAATGTATGAGAATTATCGCTCTAATTCTGCGTTGACATGTTCTTTTTTTTTTAAATTCTCTTAATTTATTACATTAATTAATTAATTCCATCTATCGAATCGAAATAACTGATTTAGGCCTGTGGTGAATTGTAAGCTGTTTTTGACTTCTGCATAGTTCCATCTTCTATGAACACATCTTCTGACACAGAACCTAGCAAAATTGTAGTAAAATCACAAATTAATTTTATTGGCAATATGGTCCAAATTTTACGGCGGGAATAAATTGTCTATACTAACAATGTTCTATTTTCTATGTTAACGGCTTTAAAATACAATCTTGTGAAGTTTTAATAGAATCATTAATTATTTACTTTGTGTAGGTATCGTTTGTAACGATACCTACACAAAGTAAATAATTTCGTTTCGTTTCGTTTCGTTTTATATTGATGTCTTAACTTAACATGTGTACTGCCCTGTTGGGTAGTAAATTATTGGCAATAATGTCGAATTATCTTACATAAACTTGATTGTGGAAGCTCTCACTTATCGGTAATGTTTCGTGAAGATCATCTTGATGGTATTACTATCATTAAACTCTATATCTACGAGGTAAATCTATGTAGCAACGTGATCATAAGCGCGTGGAAATTTGATGAGATGCGTTTATTTACATTCTATGGGCGTTATTGCTACTTCTATATGTCTGTATTGAACTCATAGGTTTGTTAGTAATAACAGTTATTTACGAATAAATGAATAGTTAAAGAAAGCAAAACAAGTTTTTCTACATATAAAAAATTCTTTCTCTACATAATATTTTTGTTTAAAGCTCAAACTGACAATATCCTTTACTTTTCTTACTTCAATGAGAACTCAAGTTTTATCTGCTCTGACCAATGAATAAAAATATTTAGTGTTCTGTATTAAACAGTACTTCATTCCATTCATTCTTCGCAAAGAAAGTTGAGACTTTCTATTGATAATTTTAATTGCTTCTGTCATCTTTTCATCATTCAAATTAAAGTTCTTTATTATTATTCATTGCAGCCGAAACTTTTTCTCTCTTACGTATTTGAAAATCAGACGTTACAAGTTTTATTAAAGTTAATAATGCAGTAACTAACGATAGCAGCACAGTTTTAATTAATAAAGTTAAATTATCTTCTTACTCAAATAGTAAACCATGTAGTTGAATTATTAATTAATCGTCTTTATTAATTACCGGCACAAATGATAAACAAGAATTTATAGTCAATTCTTCGTTTATTAGTTAATCGAAAACTACTCTTCATGTTTATTTTTAATTACTAAGTGGTTCCTTTTTTTATAGCCATAGACCTTTTTTATATCTCTGTGGTCATAGTATATTATTTCTTTATTTTTATGAACACCTTTTATATTCAAAGGAGGTTAATAAAGACATTTATTTAAGAATAAACCATGGAAGAAAGAAAGTCATGAAGGAGTATGTTTGTGGATATTTTCATGTACTTAAGAAATACCTGGTTTTTTTTGACTAATTCGGCATCAAATTTAATATAAATGTGGCGTTTAGTAAATTATTAATTATTACATTTCGTAAAACTCTTAATTCTATTTCTTAGCCAGGCTGATCTCAGATAGGAAGTAGTAAAACAGGCCAAGCTTATTGTGATTTCTTGATACGCATGCAAGTTTGATATTGATACTGATTACACTCGGAGACTAATAGCTGTGACTTATATAAAGATGTATCAGTGTATTAAATCAAAGATCTGAGTATTGATTTAATTTTATTAATAGGTACTGACACGAATGAGAGACGTGAAAGATTCATTGCCTTTTCCATTGAAATATAAGTCGACGAGTTCTCTACAAGTTTTTTGTGCGTTACTTTGACGTATGAAAAAGAGCAAGACCTGTAGGATTTTGTGGGCGTTTCTTTGTTTTATATGGAACTCGCAACAAGAAAGTAATTTAGAAATTAAAAAACACGACTGCCCTATGGTGGTATGTTACTGGGAATGCTGTAAGAATTCTAAGGGTACCCCATATGTCCAAATCTAATCAGCCGTTTAGAAGTTACGGTGGAATAAAGACCTTTGCAAAACTGCGGTTGAACATACTTTTTCGGAAACTTGAGTAAAGTGACCTTCCTTAGGAGTCTAGTAGGTTTTTTTGGATAGAATGGGATACTTTTCAGAAGTCAACAAGTTATTTTAACGTTGTGTATATCTCTGGTAAAAGTTGAAAATTTGTAGAGAAATTGTGTTCTTGGTACGGCGAGGTGGCGGCGCACATATTCATATCATCTCATGCTTATTGTGGCGATATATTTATCATACGTCAATCATCTATGGTTTTGATTTTTGTACCTACAATTTGTGTTGGTTGTTACTTGTGTTGTATACGGTGTACCACATGTGCGGTTCGTGGTCGCGGGCAATTTAATTAATTGCCTCTTGCAGAAACAACACTATCAATTAGATGTAATCGAGATGCCAAGCGGAATTGAAATACAATTGATTAAATCACAATGTTTGTGTAAGACCAATCGCGGCCACACGATATTATGTATTTGTAACATTTCTCTTGTTTGTAACCAAATTCTTTCGAAATGGCTTGACCGATTTTCATGAAATTTTCCGCCTCCATTCAATAGGTCTGAGAATAGGTCGTAACTCGTAAAGTATTCTTCATGCTTTTACCCCCACCCCACAGATAAAAAAACCGCAGAATATAGGGATCTGAACGATTTACGTAAACCTTTTTCGTACAAGCATACAGTAGCGCCATCAAAATTCTGTATATGGCTGCTGAGCGAACTAAATATGTTGGGCGAAACAAGCATATTTGGCACCAGTATCGTCCGCCCTGTCCAAAGTAGGGTGTCTATGAATTGAACAGTTATGCTCGTTTTCACCAACACTTTAAGAAACGCCTAAGCCGATAAGTGTCAGTTTTCACTTACAACAACTGTCACCTAAGGGTTTACGTGACTCTTAAAATGTTGGTGAAAAGAATTAAAATGTACAACTTATACAACAGGATACAACTGACTGTATAACCCCGTTGGATGCATCGCAGCATCGCATCCCACAGGAACGCTAGATCGTTTGGCGGTACGTCTTTACACTAAATGGATCGCCGTTTCTGCGTCGTCAATTATGAACTATATTGAGTCTTGTCTGCACTCCGTCGTAAACATCAATAACTCCTCACTCTTCCGCCCACGCGATCGTTTAGCGGTGCTCTTGCGTCTTGACTTATGGCTGGTGAGTCGTAATTTACATCGGATTTATACTTTAATTGACCGTACCACAGGTAATTTATTTGCGTCTTGTTTTATTTTTATTGATGTTACTAGCGGACCCGACAGACTTCGTCCTGTCCAAAAGATTTTTATTGTGACAGTTTTTTGCTGCTACCTATTTTATAGTCGGGGCAAAATGCGGTAATAAAGTGCAAATTGGCTCTGGCTTTAGGTACACAACCTACATTGCTTAGATAACAGTGAGTGCTTGTAATTTAATATGAACTTTATGCAATAGCAATAAAGCACAAATTGACTCTACGTTTTAGTTAGAAAACGTTTGTATGGGAAAAAGAAAAGGGCCGTTTTTAGGGCTTTTCCGGGAATAATTTAAATTTTTCTCGTCGTAAAAACCATTCTTCATCTTCAGCGAACATTTCAAAAAAAGAATTGGCGAAATTGGTCCAGGCGTTGTTGAGTTATGCGCTTACCAACATATTTTGCTATTTATTTTTATATAGAGAGAATTGACCGTACACAGGTAATTTATTTGCGTCTTGTTTTATTTTTATTGATGTAATAACGCAGGTAACAGGTTTTGCGCACCGCTTCTGACGCGTGTTTAATTAATGTATGTTAGTCAGAAGGAAATGACAAATTTGACTGTAAAATCGTAACAGTTTCAACGCTTCACGGTACTTTTGTGCGGCCGTTAAGTTGGGTTAGGTTAGTAGTGTAACGTTACAGTAGCTTCCTGTACTCTGTCAATTCGTTTATTTTCTTTTTAACATACGAAACAGATACAGGAATAGCTAGGAAGAGAGAAATCAGAGAGAGAGAGAGAGAGAGAGAGAGAAACGTAGTGGTCTTTCGCTATTGCTATCACTAATGCACAGAGGATACGAATTTTCATTTTCGTTTTGCGAGTTTGACTCTGTATCCGTGTCGGATAAGATATTACGAGTATTATATTTTGCAATTGTACCTCCTATATAATTTTTTTTCTGGTTTATAATAAAACAATAAAAAGAGGCATGGCACTTCGCGAGTTCGGATGGAAGTGAAAACTTGAACAATTACGTGAGGTGTTGTAACCAACACCTCACGTAATTGTTCAAGTTTTCAACGGAGGCAACGGAGTCGCAAATTCAATGGTTTTTCCCATCTCAAAATATGCCCAACGCGCCTAAGAAGTTTTCACCTCAAAAATTAAGTAAAACATCGTATTGAAATGGTCGACTATAAATTTCTATGCACGTCCTGGGAACTTTAGTGCATGTAGGCTTTATTGAATAGCGCTTAGGTACATCCAGTAAAGCCCGCTGTTTCTGGCCCACCGCCAGGGCTTACGTAGGTAAAGCCAAGTTGTTATTGATTGATGGGGGCCAACTTTTGCGCGTAGGTAGAAGAATACGAGGTCGGCGTACTCCACCTCTGCTCTTTCTAGGCTATAGCTAGATTTATTAACTGTTACTTAATTAGCTAGCTGTTCCTTGACTCCATTTTAGGGTTCCGTACCTCAAAGAAAAAAAACGGAAAGAGATAAGATCACTTTGTGTCCGTCTGTCTGTGTGTCAAGACCCTTTATTTCAGTAATTATTAAAGATATCGACTTGAAATTTGGAATAGTTGTAGATAATAATGGCCCGATGTTTTGTGCTATCACAAAAAATGAAAATCTTTCTTATTTCTATTTAAAAAGGGAGGAAAATCGGGTCATCGAAATTTCAAAATGAGATAACAATATTGAATGGGGTATCCACTATCCATATGAAAGGGCGACACGTGTTCATTCTTTAACCCGATTTTTATTTATTTTTATGATCGATGGTTTTTGATTTATTCAGCAAACTCTCGAAAAAAATACCGTTTTATTCCTTCCTAAATATTTTGTTTTGAGTAAAATAGCCTATTAGACCACTTCGTGTACACTGTGACAGTACGGTATACATATTACATATATAGTGTACCTATACCTAGACTTTGAATTTTATTATCCGAGGTAAGATACCTACCGTGCGCGAAATCACGATCTTATCTCACCCGATTCGACAATAATTCGCGGAGAGATATCGATTTCTCTCCGCGATCGAACCTCAAAGGAACGAAACGCTTTGATCGTTACACTGCCGAGATTTTATCGATTAATTTCAAACATAGAGTAAGCGAATAATATTAGACGAGAGATCGACGGACGACGCGACGTTTGCTTTGGCTATCGCGAGTTTGTATCGCTTGTGTCCATATACATTACGCGTTTATTGATCGCTTTTATGACTGTTGTTTGTGTTTGACGTTCAGTGAATTTAAAGCAGTGTATTTTTTGCGTTGTTGCCAACGTTGTGGTGAAGGAAGGTCGCAGACGCTCGGCAGACGGGCCGGGCGCCGGGGGTAATGACCGTGTTTCGTGACGTAAAGTCGAACTGGGGTACTATTCACGTACCGATTCCCCACATTGAGTGATGTGAATCAAGAAATAAAATAAAAAATTAACACTGATACGTTTATACCTTAACGTTTATTGGTTTAGAGCGTAAAATTGAATGTATTTCAATATAGGAAATACAATTTTTCAACCTTATCGGGGTAAGTAATGTGAGCGCATAATATTGACCGCACAAAAGTATCTTTTATTAATTAGGAAAATCAGGGTTCAAAAAGCTACCCCCAACTTAGAAAGTTAGTTAAGGTAATCCAAGAAATCATTTAGGTAGGTATTACGTGGTCTCTGACTGAATTATTGTATTTTATTTCGGAATTTACTACCTACGCAGAAAACGGCTAGCTTTTTAGCTCTCATAACTGAAAGCACGTAGCGTAAAGCAGAGTTCAAGTTGGTTGTTAATGTTTTTGCATTCGTGTTTATATTTTGTTTTCTTAGGCCTTCACTTAGCGGCCTCGTTATAGTTTGAGCCACAGACCAGCGAAAGAGTTTTGTGGTTTGAGCGATTCGTCTTTCAAAGCATAAAAGAAAATTCTCCAAAACCTTCTTTTGAGAAGTAAGTGGTCTTTCAAAAAGTACGTCAAATATTTTTCATGGAATTTATTTTACAGTAAACCTAAAAATTTAATATATATTTATGAAGTCATTTTACATCAATAGCAAAAAATGATAATAATATTTATGATGATCCTTTCGATAGGTATTTTAAAACTATAGGTATTTTCCGATTCTTATCCGATCTTATCGAATCCGATTCCTATCGAAAGTTTTTTTTTAATAAAATGAAGTCTTCTTTCAGAAAAATAGTCTATCTACAATATTTATGGTAGGTACTTCCGCTCCATGTGGCATCGCCGTGGATGCCGTGTATAATGTGTTCCGTTTCTTTATAATATGGGAAAAGTGCGGAGAAGAAGAAGAAGCCAAGCTTCCCTGTGATTTTTTGGCAACTTACCAATGGTCCATGTTTGAGAACATAGATATTAACTACTATAACTCAAAGGCATTCGGTAGCCTACATAAGAATGCTATAACGTAACAGGCTGGTATTTGCCCAATGTAAACAGAAATGCACGCCATCCATGTTTTAGTTGTTGTTACATAATATTAGTGTACAAGTCGCTAAGTGAGCCTAATTACAAACGAAAGCCTCGTAAACGCTCGGAATGTGAACAGGAACAAAGAATGCCCCTTTGAATACTAGACTGTATATACGAGTTACTGCCGACACTTTTTTCTTTAATACCGATAAGGAAGTAGGAACCTGAGGATATGGCCATCGAAACATTTTACGCAAACCTTCTTCGTACAAGAAAATAGTAGAGCCATCTGTCAAAATTTCCTATTAACACGCAACACACAATATGGCGGAAATCGTCTCCATGGAAACGCACATGAAGACAAGGTTATAGTGATCTGTGGCGGGGACTACGGTCTAAAGACAATACTGCTGCCAGTTCTCACTGACGCTGCCGGTGCCAAAACGACTTTGGCACCGGTAAACTTGTGACACTTTTTCTCGCGGTCTGCTGCGTCCAGCGCATCTATACAATACTTACTCGTATACTCATCATATTTTATCATCGTATTTTCTTTACAATATACTACAAGTAGCAGTTTTAAGTTGATCCTAATGCCCCATAATCTCTCCATTTCCTCTAACTTCGAGACATTTTCTATGTATGAAAAAAGAGAGATGTTGGATAAATCGAAAAAAAAATTATAAATGCATGTGACCGTTAATGGGAAGTACCTGGCATATTTAACAGTGAATGAATATGCGAAAGGTTTTTTTAAGGTACAAAGGAAAATGTTTTAATAAACTTTGACCTTCGCCGTCGCTAATGACCCTCGGTGGAAGACTAATTGAGTTTTCTGTATGCGGTGTGAAAAACGAAAGTCACGTTGGAAACAGCATGTTATTATACCTGTACCTACATAGGTACGACCTTGCTTCAAGTTACTTAACTATTTGTGCTAATTACTGGTTACTTAATTTTCTTAACTTAACTTAATATTATTACTTAACATGTAATTTAATTTTATAATACTTAAGTAAAGGTTTGACTGAGTTGGCGCATGTTGTGGCAACCTTTATAGTCATAAAATTACCATGTGTTCATTCTGTATTTTTTGAGTGGTGTATCTAAGATTGTATCGCTTGCATGTTGTCCTAATAAATAAATAAATACGGCTATTTAAACGATTTTTTGTAACTCAGTTTAAAAACTTTAAATACTCACACAGACGTTAAAATTTAAACTTAATGTATTTTGGGTCTTCGACTTAAAATCCCTGTAAAGCCGAAAACGATTGGTAGAAATTTTCTCGATAGAAATTTCTCCCAAAATCTTCATAATAAAAGGAGACGACAGTTGTCGTTGATAAGTCACGTGATGTCGATCGGATATGTCATTTTATACATTTCAAATTTTTTATTTAATAGATATGATACTTTGGCCGTGGTTTACTAAAACGGCGAAGACGTACCGATATTGTGTACCTATGTTAAAGTTTGAACTTCTTTTGGCAATTGGAATACCGTATCTACTAATAAATAATTTATTACCTGCTTTACCTATATGTCATGTAACACTAACTATCGACAATAAGTTGGCGAGCACGTCGATAGAAACAATTTTGAAACCCAATTTGCCTGGGCATTACATGGCCGCGTTTTCATCGAGTTACCGATGCAAATTGACTTGTTCATTATTTACGACTCACGTTCCCACAACCTTTATGTACGGACAGTATAAGTTTTACCGTGATTATTTTTATAGGTCAAATCTTTCGTCTACTAATGGATAGGTTGGAAAAGATGATAGCAGTTCAAGACACGTTGGTATCAAGTACCTATCAACGCACCTACATAATGATGGTAAAAGTAGAAAAAAACTTGAAGGATGATTTTTACTTTTTTAAGTGAAAACTTTTTTAGGTGCTTTGGAAATTTTTGTAATGGGAAAAAATATTTAACCCTCCACACTGTTACCGCAAACGATACTTTTTGAGATGGAGAAGATGATTGATCTCGCGACCCTCAGAGATTTCACATAATTATGTCGGAACTTTCGGAGTTCTACGCCTTTTCTTAACTAATCAATGTAGAAAAATAATATATAATGAGTTAGGTATTTGGTCTTTTACTATTGTATTGAAGATATTGTGTTGCCAAAACGATTGTTGCTAACTCTACCTCATGCTTTAGTTACAACGAGAGACTTTATTAGAGATATTATGCAACATATCAATCATTCATTGCAATATTAGTTGACTTGTTGAAAGCACTAGTCGTGATTTCAATTTGGTTTTGTTAGGAAACTGAAATTATGAATAAGTAGGTAACGATAGTTTTGTCAATGAGTAGTTTCCTATGCTACAGAAATTACTAGTTTCATAGGATCTATGTAAAGGGACCTAATATAACATACCTACTTAGGTATATTATTCAAGGAAAGTTTTTTCGCATCTCACTGATATTTATTTTATCTAAGGCTGATGAAGAATGATCATAATGATGATTAAGCTCAACATACCTAACTATTTGCATTTGATACAGTTCCTAATTGCCTCGTAGCAGATATACTTAGCAGATCCATTAAAAAATATTATTGTCAACGGAAAATCACATATTACATACAAGATAATATTATGTAGGTATTTTACGTAGGAATTCTATTTTTATCAACGTACATAATTAATAGGTGCTTTGTACAATCCTATATGAAACAAAAACTGAAACGATTTGGCTGAAATTCGTAATGAGGAAAGCTCATACCCCAGATTAACACATAAGCTACTTTTATCCTGCAAAAATTCAAGGCTCCCCCGGGATTTTGAAAAATTTCTGTAGATGCAGGACGAGTATAGATATAGATATAAAATTTGGAAAAGGAAGCAGAAATAGGAACGGGATTACATTTTATATCGGCAAAGATTTTGTAACAAACCGAATTTCACACAGCAAAACTACTTACTATACTTAAACATTCAGGTCCATTCGTTTTGTTATGAATGTCATTACCTCATTATAAACCAATTGCCGCGAAAGTATACTACAATCTTTGCTCTATAGTTATACTTAGGTACAGTAAATACATTAAATACATATTAATATAAAACGTAACGTATCGCCTTTCGTTCGTGAATTAAATGCATTTTCTCCCGTCGACATCGACCGCTCCGCTCCACATGTGATAAAGTTACTGGTTTCTGTCTCTCATTACTATTGATAGCATAGCATCGTGTTTATGTAGGTACACTATATACAGGTGGCTAATTACGCAACAAAATCGCTTTCAGCATAACTCAGACGTTGGCAGTTGGGGCCGATTTGCATTGTAACAAATCATTTGTTACTAGGTACTGTAGGTTTCAAAAATTCGAGTTTCCTAACTTTCTGTGTAATTGTGATAGGTACTTAGTTTGTAAAGATGTTTGTTCAATGGAAAGAATACCTACGACGATTGTGAAATCAAAATCTCACCCATAAGTACTCACCATGGATGTACCATCCACCATAAAGGATGAGCCCTTAGTGACGTTAAATTAAATCAGTAAAATGGCGCTAATGTATGCGATCAACAGCGGTATGTTGTCAGCGGTATCGTTTGAGAAATTTTTGGTTTCAGCATACGTCACATAGTTCCCGTCCTCTTAGCGTAGCGTATTTCGTCATTGGTATTCACCGATAAGAAACTTTAGAATCCGAACGATTTACGTAGATAAACCTTTTTCGTACAAGAAAACAGTAGCGCTATCTGTCAAAATTCTATGATAAATAAGATGACTGCTGAGCGAACTACAGCGTGTCCTTACTGTTGGTGGCAAAACAAGCATTTTTGGCACCGATATACTGGCGACATATTTTCGCGCCGTCCTCCCTGTCCAGGGCTTTATGTCTATTGCCATATTGCCATTTGTTTTGCATTTATTGAAGAAAATTCAGATATCATTAAGTGCCTAAGTATATTGAATTTTATGCACGTATGAGAGGGTATAAAAGCTGCCTTATCTTTCTCAATACCAATGAGAAAATTCTGTAGCCTATGTTTTCAGAAAATTACACGCTTGAAGATTATCTCAACCCATTAATATTACTGATATTATGGTGTCTTATCATTTTCTTGTAACGGTTTTAATGTGTACTATTCATTAGCAACATTTTACATAAACTTTATGAAAAGTACTTCTAGAGTTAAAGTTATTACTAGAGCATTTTAGATATCTAATATCTATGTACTTTACTTATAGGAACTAGTCAATGAAACCTGAGAATCGAGAATTTCGTTTTATTTAGGTTAATCGTCAGCTGTTGGAGACAGAAGGTATTTACTTATATGATTTTTTGTACTTAATTAGTTATTACCGTGTGATTAATTGCAACATTGTATCTGCGCACGAGAGTGTACACAGGTAATAAATCCCGAGCCACATCGAATGAATCATTCCGCGATGTTATGTTAAACGCCTGCCACTGTCACATATCCCTGTCCCGAGTGACATTATCTACTTCGCAATCGGTAAACGGAGATACCTAAATATAGGTACAATATAATATATTATGACTATTCATAGATGGGATCTACAGACCTACTATAAAGTTGACATTTCTTATTCCTGTGCTCTTATATTATATTCTGTCTTGTTAGAAAATAAATCATGTCGATCACTGAAGGAGAAAATAATAATATTATATTCACTGAGAATGAAACAGATTTTTATCGAGTCACAAAAAATCGACAAACTATGTTTTGTTATTTGGTGTCTTTAAAACTACTACAGATTGATAAATAACCTTAAAATCTGAGCGATAGGATATTATATACCTAAGTATACGTATACCTACTCTATATTTTCAAACACTGAAAACCGTTACCTACTTGTTTTAACATTTTTTTGCAATCACTTTTGCATGGTATTTTAGCAACAATTTAACTGTCTAACAGACTAAGGAGTCAGGAAGAAATTAATAAACTGATTTCCCACAAAATAATTTTAGTTGATTCTCTGATTCGACTTGGTTTCAATGCGGGATACCTACGTCACAAATACGCAGAGGTCTGACTACCAAAAAAAATTGAATTTGTTATCAAGACCCGATTTAAGGCACTCCATGGAAGCCTTAATAATTAACCTAGGAATAAAAACACTATTAGTCACTGTAACTGAAAGAGATAAAGTGTGGCCGAGTAGTGGTTAAATTGGTAGCGTCGTTATCTGCTGATAAGTATAAATTTACCTGCGCGAATCAAGTTTCGAACCTCCAAAAAGAGTAAAGATAATTTTCACAAAACCCCATCGTTTCGCCTCATAAAGGTTGGGTATTTTCTGTCTATAAAAAAAAGTCTTTCACTTCATGTTAAACTTTTAAATTATAGGTTTATTTACCTAAAATAATGTGAAACCAACTAATAAGCAAGAACTATTAAATAAAATTCTTGTGTCGTAGTGTAACCAAACTTCTCGGCTTGACCGATTTTTATGAAATCTTCTGTGTATATTTGGTAGATCTGAGATTATAGGTCGTCACCTATAGACGACCTAGTAATTTAACAGCTAGTAATTTAACAAATCCCAGTAAAATAATATTTATAAACAGTTTTTATTGTCTTCCGGCGTCTCGTCAGTTTCGTGGCGACCGTTTGACAGGTGCCTATTTCTGTGCCGGCGGCGGGCCCTCCGCAGGGCTGCAAGGTGTCCGGTTACTGAATGTAAATATTTCCTTTTACTCTTGTATCCTTTCTATTAAGGTGATACACTGATTTTACTTTGGTCTTTTTCATTCTTACGAATACGATGGTAGGTGTGACAGGAATTTTTGCGAAAGAATATAACGGAAAACGAATATCTAATATGAGTCTATCTGCGATAGTCAAGGAAATCTGCGATTGGTCAAATGGAACGAAGTTTAACTGGTTGCCAATATTATGACATATGGGTGCAAGTATAATATTATTGTGTGCGATATTAGGTAATAAAATAAGTGCTTAGAGATCTGGCAACCCTTTTCAAGTGCGCGTCGCGTGTGGCGCCCGCGCATGCCTGTTATTTGTATTAAGTACAAAATAATCAAACTATGCGCTGGCTAGAAGTAGGCTGTGTTATTTACTCTCACGCACTCTGCACGCATAATAATTATACCGGGCAGCGCGTTTGTTATTGTTTGTTGCTATTAAAGCTGCGCTGGAAAACGTATTTAACGTGTAAATTAAGTGTACCGACAGCTAGCACGTTTTTTCACACTTGGTGGAGCCTGATAAAAAGAGTGCTGCTAAAATTTATTTCCGAGATGTCAATCGCGTATAATTATCTCGTGAATTTCATCCTCCGAACTCTGTTAATTCAATGAAAATGCTTTGTTATCGATTGGTACTGGCATCAGAGTTTTTCAAGTAGGCACCTATACTCTACACCTATACGTTACACCCTTTCAGTCTGAGAGGAGACCCATACCCAGCTGTGGGACATAAATAGGGGTTGAGATTAGACATGGGGCGGGTAGTGGTTTTACCGGGTACTCGCTGAACGGGTACCCGACACATTCTGCGCCGGGTACTCGTGGGTACCCGGCGGGTACCCGGCAGCGGTAACGCGTCGTGACGCGTGTCTCCCTTGCCCGCTCAGGCGCAACTGAAGAGTGAAGTGAAATAGAGGTGGCACTGGCGTCTTTGATAGCGCCCGCGGGGTGCGGGTGATTGTTTGTGTTCATTCCAGCGTTGATTGAGCGTGACGAAATACAAAAATTAATTACTTTCTTTTGCAATTTTCAATTTGTTGTGAATTCTACTGAATACCATAATAATAAAATACAAAAGACATGTCTGACTCGTCTCATAGTGCGAGAAAATCAGGTGTTTGGACATATTTTGTGGACGCTGACCAAAACAAAACAAAGTGTAATTTGTGTGAAACAAAAATATCTCGTGGCGGCGAAGGAAGAAAAGGTGGAACATCGTCTATGAAAAAACATTTGCAGTTTAAGCATAAGGCAGAATACGACAAGATTTTTGGACCAGGCACAACCAGCATCCAACAGCGAACGCCTGTTCTCAGAAGCAGGGCTAATTTATGACAAGAAATGCAGTCGCCTAAATGCTAACCGCGCAGAAAAATTGGCGTTTTTACATCACAACTTACCCATCTTAAATTACCAATATTAAAATAAAATATATATTTAGTTTTTTTAGTTCTTCCTGATAAATTAGTAAGCAAAACATAATTATAATGATTACCGTTTGTGTTCAGCATAATAAATAATTTAAAAAGTGTAATATGTTTCATTATTTTTGGTCTATCAAATTACCCGGCAGAGCCGGATACCCGGCACCATTACCCGGTACCCGGCCGGATCCTAAAAAAAGTGCCGGATCCGCCGGGTACCGGATCCAAACCGGGTACCCGCCCCATGTCTGGTTGAGATGATGAGATGATGATACTTGTTTGAACAACTTATAGGAACTTGCATAGGTACATAAAGTAGATACATTTTAAATGTCAGGGCAAACATTTTGTCTGTTAGGTATTCAAGAAGTTTCAGAGTCTTAACCCTTACTTATACCTATAAGTACTTAAAACTCTTCTATTAGTAGAAAATCGTATAGGCGCAGTGTTTCGTATATTTCAGATCTAATAGATCGTAGTTCTGAGTCAAGTAGGTATACTAATAATACAAATAGTTACTCTATTATATATAAAATACACTGTTGTATACCTAAGGGTTAAGGGCGTCTGTTTTTCTTTGAGAAGAAATATATTAATATCTGGGTGACCGAGCTTTGCTCGGTAGTATATCTATCGGCCAATAGATGGCAGCAGTAGTCACTTCTTTTTTGGTAAATTTGTCATTTTCTAAAAATGAATCCTAGCTAGATCGATTTATCGCCCCCAAAACCCCCTGTATACTAAATTTCATGAAAAACGATCGAGCCGTTTCCGAGATTCGGATTATATAGAAATATATATACAAGAATTGCTCGTTTAAAGGTATATAAGATTACCTAATTAAATTGCCAATATTTTTAATTATTTATCGTACCTACTCTCGATGTACGCAACTAGTAATAATATGCTTAGGAGAAAAAAATCTTATACTCGTACAGGCCCTAGGTATTTGTAACTATTACAGTGCTACCTATCTAGGATACCCATCTACCTATTTAAATATAGAAATTTCCGCTCCTCAATAAGCAAACACATTACAGACAGAGCGTAAACTAATTTGAAAGGCAGGCGTTGCGAAGGCAATTTTCTAGAAAACATCATTACAAGCAACATCGATGCGGTGTGGGATACCTAGGTACTAATAAGCTCTGTGCAGAAAACACTCGATTATAGGTCCTACTCGTAAATCTAGACGCCTGGCTTAAAGCGAACCACCTGATCCGAAGATACGGGGACCACAAACACTGGGGAAACGGTTTGAGGTTAAGCTGAAGATTAAAGACTTTCTATAATCGAGTCAGTTATATTAACAAATTACGTACCTATAGTGTTCGGGTTTTAGAGAAAATAAAACAATATCTTGATTTTAATGTTCATTTGATGACGCAAAACTTTTTTTTTTACTAACTATTCATGTTAGTACTTGACTGCGATCTCACCTGATGGTAAGTGATGATGCATCCGAATATGTTATCGTACTAACATGGAAGGGGTAAGTAAACTCATCCCAATGGTGTCTACGCAGCATCGCACCGCTGCTGGTAGGGTGTTAACTATAGCCACGGCCGAAGCGTTCCATCAGACCAGACCTGAGCCAGTTTAGAAATTATAAAATTCCAAAGTGGCCGATGGCGGGAATCGAACCCGCGACCTTCCATTCGAGTCCGAGCGCGCACCCCTGCGCCAGAGAGGTCGTCCTAAGAACATTCCTATTAGGAGGCAGAATGAGCCATAGTACCTAATCACTACTTAGGTTTTAGCTGTTTTACCACTATCTCATAGTTCCCTTGGGTATAGTTAGTACAAGTGTTAACTGTACATCGTGTACATCTCTAACATAGAAGCCTCAAGAAGCATTTCATCCGCATCTCTCTTACGTCAAATAGACGTCGTTACCACCTCAGTTAGCTTGTAAAGTTCGTGGTTCACATCTTGGCTAGGCTCACAGAATCGATACGGCGTCAGTGCGGCGCGGTTTCCGGCCCCGCCGCCGCTATGCACCACCGCCTTTTGTGACTCCACCGAACACCGCGCTTGGGACTTGAACTATTTAACTATATAAGTTTCCGCGAACTCTGCTTGTTTCAGTATTGAGCTAACTAGGTTGATCAATCTACTAAGCTATCTATACTATACTGGTGTAGCCTATTGTCAAAAAAGTTTCTCGACATAAGTTGCGTAAAGTTGGTTAGAACGAACTACGTCTTGGTTAATATCTAAATGGTTACAAGGAGTCAAGGACCTACCTGCTCGTACCTGTAAGGCTAACCATAGACCATCCATTTTATTGTACAATCGTACTCGTATCATCCTATCTTACAATAAGTACCTATGCATGATGCTGCCCAGTATGGTCAGTTCTAACTAATACAGTTAGAACTGACCATAACTGGTCATGTATTGGCTTGGATTGGACAGATTTCCCCCCTTAAAAAAGGGTCATAAACGGGACGGCATATCTATCTTTTCCTAATCTAGAATTTAATTTTTTTACGACCAAACAATCCATCAGATGTCAGTGGCATGATCGCCTAAAACCCCACTTAATTAAATACATAATATCAATAACGATTATTACGATACCCCCTTTAAACAAATCCCTATCGGATTACCGAAACTCTATCCCAGGATGCATTATTATATTATTAATTATTAATAGACCACTGGCTACGGTGCCCCTCACCCGACTGGTCACGCAGAGCCATTACCTGTGCGGGACCCCCCTCCACTTCCGTAGGGGACGCGGTAGTCAGCCAAACACCGCAAACAAATCGCTCAATCCCATTTGAAAATCCATAAAAGTTATTGTAGGGCGATACAGTTCAATGACACGACTACATATTATTATCTGCTTCGGAACTGAAATTCGATATCTTCCTTAGGAGAGAGATTATAGCGAGTAACCTTTTTGTATTTTTGGAGAGGGCTATGTTAGGAGTTTCCCTGAGGGACAGAATCCGAAATGAGGAGATCCGCAGGAGAACCAAGGTTACTGACATAGCCCAAACCATAAGCAAGCTGAAGTGGCAGTGGGCAGGTCACGCGTGTCGTAGGGGCGATGGCCGATGGAGCCGAAAAGTCCTTGAGTGGAGACCGCGTACAAGTAAACGTAGTGTGGGGCGCCCTCCAGCTCGTTGGACCGACGACATTAAGCGGGTGGCGGGAAGCGGCTGGATGAGGAAGGCTGAGGACAGGGTGTGGTGGCGCTCGCTTGGGAAGGCCTATGTTCAACAGTGGACGTCCGCAGGCTGATGTGATGAACCTTTTTGTGCTTAAATATTAACACATTTTAACAACCTCCCTGGCGCAGATGTCAGCGCGCTCGAGTTTGAGCGAGAGGTCCCGGCTTCAATTCCTGGGATGGGTCAGTTAGGAATTTCATGGCATACTATCTTATCTTATCTTGTCTTAATTTCTAAATTAGTTCGTCTGAAATAGTGACTGCGGTCGCGGCTGGTTGCTACTTTACCGGCAGACGCCAACGCAAGCCAAGGCGCCCTCCTATATATACATCGTCCAACATTTTTTTAGACAGCAAACTCAACAGATAGCGGACTGTATAGGTACCTAATGAGTTACTTGGATCATTTTATATTATTTAACAAGGTCATTTTCCTCCTTCCAGGGTTCCCAATGCGCCCAAGAGCTGCATCGCGGAGATTTTCAACGGCGACACGACGGACGGCGGCAGCCCCGTCAAGAACGGCACGTCTCGTCCGCGCGTCGTCCGCGACACGCCGACGCGTCCGCGCGACACCCACACCAGGCTCTTTGGACAGGCAAAGGTAGGGGCGACAAACTCTTCTTTATAGTTCCCAATGCACCCAAGAGCTGCATCGCGGAGATTTTCAACGGCGATACGACGGACGGCGGCAGCCCCGTCAAGAACGGCACGTCTCGTCCGCGCGTCGTCCGCGACACTCCGACGCGCCCGCGCGACACCCACACCAGGCTCTATGGACAGGCAAAGGTAGGGGCGACAAACTCTTCTTTATAGTTCCCAATGCACCCAAGAGCTGCATCGCGGAGATTTTCAACGGCGACACGACGGACGGCGGCAGCCCCGTCAAGAACGGCACGTCTCGTCCGCGCGTCGTCCGCGACACACCCACGCGCCCGCGCGACACTCACACCAGGCTCTTTGGACAGGCAAAGGTAGGGGCGACAACTCTTTCAGAGTTCCCAATGCGCCCAAGAACTGCATCGCGGAGATTTTCAACGGCGACACGACGGACGACGGAAGCCCCGTCAAGAACGGCACTTCTCGTCGGACAATTGGACAGTTTTAAATAATCGTATGTGGTGTAGTATATGAAGGAACTTCAAATTGGATGAAGCCTGCAGCATCATGCCGAATTACGATAGAATGGATGGCTTATGGCGGGCAATAGCTAGTTTCACACTGCTGTCCAAAACCGATGGACGCCCTGTGAAGAATGGCGCTTTTTGTCCCTGTTCTCGTCTTTAGACGGATATGGTTATAGGCGCCAAACTCTTGCGGTTATTTTCTATTGAGTATTCCAACTCTTCAGTGACAACTAAGCACAATACGACACTGATATTGTTTACACCTACGTAAGCGTCCCTCTTCTTCTAACCTAGATCTATCAGATCAGTTCACAGAAATCGTCGTCAGATGCTTTACACAGTTCCTTATGCCATACATATCTGATTATAGTCAAAGTCATTGGTACCTATTGAGAACCGTTCGCGCACCCTGATTTCAGAGCACCGGCAACTCGCCAGTGGCGCCAATGATCACGGACACCATCCGCAGCCACATCCAGTTCGGCGACAGCGAGATGAACGGCAGCCCGGCGCACTCGCCCAAGGCGAACGGCAGCGCCTCCTCCACGCCCAGCCGAGGTGAGCCGGAGCCGGCCGAGCACTGTGAGTCGTACTGAGTGTAGGCACGTGAGCCATGCTGACCGCACGTAACGCAGCCTCGCTAAGCCGGGACGAATGTGGAATCGAATTTCAGTGGCGTAACTATAGCGTGGCAGGACGAGATATTCAGTATTAGTAACAGGTTCTTGTACAACTTTCGAGTCGACTCGAATAAACGGACCGGATTTCTCCAAGCACACCTGCATACCCAAGCGGAAACATTGTGAACTAAGCTTTCGGCGGTTGGACAATCTTAGTTTTCCATACATCTACAAAGCGTGGGCGCTCTGTAGATGTTTAGTTAAATCCGTTCCGTTTGTTCTAAGGCGACCTACTTCGAAATTTGTACAAAAATCTGTACTTACTAAATCGAAATTAGTAGAGCGCGCTCCAACTTCTTAACGCAAACGCTCGTGGCTGCTGACGCCAGTGCGGCATTTTGCGCTAAGTTCATTGAAAATTAACATGCTCTATGCACTTATACACACTATAGTATATATAGTTCGTACCTATCTTGCGACAGTCGTAAATCTCGCTATTGTTGCTGTCAATGTAATTATTTATTACAAAAAAATCTAATTAAAAATTGACGTTTGACAGCTTCGATCGCGAGATTTACAGTGTCACGAGATACGCAATAGTTTCAGTTCATCAGGCAAAGCTTTTTTTTTATCAGGAATTAGCTTTTTTAATAAATCACTATAATAAAGGCAAGTTTGTAAAATTTTGGAATAATAATTAAAAAAAAACAGGTAGTTTTTCCTTGCAACATTAGCAAAACCTTGGTCACTTTGCAATTTTGATACCACATCGTATAAAAGGACGCAAGGGTACGAAACAATGCTTAGTATTTTCAAGACGTAGATAATCTCGTATTCATTTTCTTAGTAGCTATCCCAGTCAATAAGGAAAAAAATCTCAAAAATTTGATAAGTCCTACACTTTTACGTTACGCCACAATCACCCTTTAGATACCCTTACCTATAATAATATACTATCGTACAATTTAGTGCACTTTCTTATTGATTTATCTCTTGTAAAATAATCTTAATTTCTTTTCGTCGTATTTATTTGCAGTCAGCTCTTGTAAAATTCAATGCATTACTTTGCAACGTAAATTCACAGAAGGTAGTACCTATATTTCACCCTAGTGCTTATAAAAGCTTTGTTTCTTGCAGTACAGTTAATTAACACAACTGCTGAAAGTAAGAACCGCAAACGTTTACCCAAACATAAATGCCTTGTAAAATACTTAAGCACTGCAAGGAGCATGTTCATTGTTGTTTTGCAAGAATTGCTAGAATGTACAATATTATTTGAGTTGAAGGAACGCAGAATGAACAAGAGCTATATTATAACAAGATTTTTTTTACTTAAATTTTATAATCAATAAAATGTCTCATCGTCACAAGACATCCAAGAAATAAAGTCCCTGAATTCAATTCCACTTTTGAAGAATTAACTAAACTAAAAAAAATAACGGCCTGATTTCGTTTGACGATTGTCAAAGAGATCAAAGGGCACGCGACGTCGGGTGTGCCCGCGATGTTCCAATTTCTTTTTGGTTTTTCGCGATTTGTAAGCTAATAAGACAAAATAGGCTTATGTCGGTGAAATTGCTGGAATTCCAGTATCATCTTCACGTGTTTGTCTGTTCATATAATTTTTTTTGAGAAATTAGTTCCACATTAGCGAGTCTCTTCAAACTCGATACTCGGACTAATTTCCTAGAATATGTATATTAAAGCAAAGATTTTGTTATTTAAAACATGTAAAGATGATATTGCCATTCCCGCAGTTTGTCTGCCATACGCATAGTCTAATGAGCGTACAAATTGCAAAAACCTACGCAAATTTTGAATTTCGCGGAAGGACTCGTTGATTTGGCCTTAACCAATGCAACTATTAATAGTACACTAGTACTATTAATAGTTGCACTATTAATAGTAGTAGTGTGTATTAATAGTTTACTATTAATAACTATTAATAGTGAAGAACTTTTGCACGCTTTATTATTAAAGAATCATATGAACATACATTACCTACGGAATAATCAAAACCAAAAATCATCATTTTCGATTTCGACATTAGGTATTGAAATTTTCGAGTAACTGGTAGGTACTTACATAATAACAAAATACTTAATTGCCATAATAACTAAATTAATCAATCATTAGGTTTCACATTAGAATGTAAGTAACTAATGAATAATTTTATTACCGGTCTTATAAATAAAAGTTGATTTTAATATCAAGAAAGAAAAGTATACACAGAAAGTTGATTCTATTAGGTAATTAATTATTATATATTATTTATGAGACAAAATGATAATTAATAATAAAATAACAGCTTCAAAGCAAGCTTTATTTGATCCTACTAGTACTTTTACCAGTAACTGATAAATAACCGAAGTATCACAAAATAATCATGTACAATAATTAATAACAAATGAATAATTTAATAATAACAATAATAGATTTACGCGACGCGATTACCTCTATAAGTACTCTTTGTCAAAAGAGTACTCAAAATCATTCTAATTATGGAAGATATGATCGCGTCACATTTGGGTAATAATTACAATTTCTTAGAGAGTGTACCTAATATTTTGGACCAAGTAAAGGTATTAGCAATAGGTAATGTAGGCCCACTATTTTGAACTTGACGAAAACTAAAGACATCTTTTGGTCTTTAATTGGCATCATGTTCTTATTGCTAATACTTATCACCTTAGTAGGGGAGCCCACGATGCTAAATCGGTAGTTACTCGAGCGTCGAAAGGACCTATCGCATTGTAAATATTAGGAGCTAAACTTAAAAAGAGGTTATATGAAGTTAGCTATTTCAGTGGTGGGGGAAGCTAATACAGGTTTTAAAAATCTTAACCCGACAGATTAAGGAAATTCCTCGACATAATTGTCAGATTATGTGTTCAGGACGACAAGCAGATCAAGATGAAGTATCTGTATAAAAATCTGACGCGTTTTTTTATCCCCCACCACTGAAATAGCATACATAATACAACCTCATTTATTTTAGCATCTAATATTTAAAAATCCAAGAAGTCCCCACAACGTTCGAGTAACAACCAAAATCCCCTCTTGGGCTCCCCTATTACCTCGTCCGTGGTACAAATGAAAACAGTTTGTTCTAAATGGTCAGTATCGTACACGCCACCGAAGAGGAATCCGGTGACCGGGGACGGTGTGCCCTTGCCGACTCCGCGCCGACGTCACCCGGCCGCCAGCCTGCGAGGTGCCTCACCCAGCCACCCCAACACCTACCCCGTCGACGACCCCCTAGAGCCGCAGCCCACACACCGATACTTCACCCGGGAGTGGCCGCCCCGACCCGCCCACTACTACGTAGAGTCCACCGCCAAACCACGCATCAACATCCCACATAGCCCCTACACGCTACTGGGCCTCAAAACTGAAGATCCCGAAAAGTCCCACCCGGTGATCGACCCGAATTCGCTTTCCCCTCAGCTAGTTCTCGACAGACATTGGCCGCCGTTTCCAGCCCAACATTACTTGGAGCCACAGGAGCATTACATTCCTCACCACCCGCTCCCACCGCACGCTTTCGTCGGCATGACGTCCGCTCTCGGAGAGCGTCCGCAGCCCGATTACAAATACGATCCCATACCAACTTTGGACGGACCGATCGATCCCTTTACTTTTGCCAAGTATGATCCACCGCCTACTCTGTTCAAATACGAACGTGACGGTCCCATTCCGGACGTTACGCTAATCCAGACATCTTCGGGTCCCGGGCCCAGCACGCTCACCGGTTTCCCTCCGATATTCCATAAATACGTCCCTGGATACCTTTTTGACCTTGACCGGCATGCAGAAGACTTCAACCACAAGACGTATTATGTAGACTATGTTCGCCGAAGAGAATTGGGTGGGTGCTTAATTTAGACAAAATATTTAAACAGACGAAATATTTTGCCAATCCGATATGCACCGTCGTCACTGGTTTATGTACAGACAACATAATGCTTTATATGAACATACAGAAAGAATATTGAGACGATTCCATCAAGTCCTTAATTAAGCACTCAACTTCGTTATTATTTGCTTTTTGTAATTGTAATAAAAATATTAATATAGATTGTTTTGTAACTTTTTTATGTATTTTAAAGTAATACTTGATGTAATTTTAGTACAATAGGTGTGATGAGTTATTTAGTTATTTTCTTGTCTTCGGTTACTTTTGCGATGTTGCCTCTGTCAGAAAAATTAGCATATTATTTTATTCAAATCGTAATGTTTAGAATGTTTAATATTTTTCTTAGTATCGCACGCATCTTCTATGGTGTACTGTTTTTCTTCTATGATCTGTTCTTTATATAATACTTTGGAGCTGTTGCATAGTTAGTGTAATGTTTTAAACCTCTACTTTAGATTGTCTATAGTTGTATTGTATACATTAGATTGCCTCAACAAAAGCTGGTGGAAGAGCAATTGTTTAGTCATTAGTAATTTATTTATTTTTAAAGTGAATGTACAAGTTATAAGGGCCTGTTTCACCAATTTATTCAAAGAGCCTAAACGTTATTGGCATGAAGTTACGTCGCTTGACATACTCGTAAAGTTTAACTTTGTCAAGTGACAAAAACCAAACTTGTGAATAAGCTATTCGAAACTTATTAAAATGTGGTGAAAAAGACTCTGAACGTAATTAATAGTATTGCATGAGTACGTTTATAAGTAGTATTGATGACTTACGAAAAATGTTAAACTATGTTGTTATGTGAAAAATGTTGTTAGTTCATTTGGACCTTGCCTCTTTTCTCTTGAAATAAGTATTGACAGTTTTAGTCAAAGTTTTTTTATATTTTGACATTCAGTAGTATAATTATTGAGTACAAGATTGAATCATTCATCAACATCAAATCTCTACATTATTCTCTTGAATCTCACTGTTTATACTGTTACAGTCCTAGACAAATAAAATCGCATTTACATAGTAGTTTTGTGTCACGTCTACTTCCCCGATAAAAACAAACTTGTACAACGTGTAAGAAAATTACGAAATAATACTTTAAGTACGTTAGAATTACCATATTAGGGTTCCATACCAAAATGGTAAAAATTAAACAATTATGGTGAGACTTTCTCCGTCCGTCCGATTATTTAAAGTGCTAAGACTCATCTGTAAAACCAAAACCCTAATAATTTTCGAGTTAACGTGAAATCAACGGGTCTGCCCGCGAAATTCAAAATTTTCGGGGTTTTTTTGCAATTTGTACGCTAATTAGACATGATAGGCTTATGGCAATCAATTTGCGAGAATGGCAGTATCATCTTTACATGATTATCTCAAAATATTTGCATAAAAATGTGTATCCTAGGAAATTAGTCCAAGTATCGAGTTTTATGTGAGTAACTCGCAATTCTCGGACTAATTTCTTTAACTCGACACTTTCGAGTAGAGATTTTCATATAAACACGTGAAGAAGATATTGGGATTAACGCAATTTGACGGCCATAAGCCTATTATGTCTTATTAGATTAAAAATCGCGAAAAACCACGAAAAATTTGAATTTCGCGGGCACACCTGTGGTGTGCTCCTTAACCACCTTAGTTTTAACCGCAAGAAATCAGTAAGAATGCAGACCTTAAAACTGACACATGACTTTGACAAGAATAGGGTTGCCATAAGTACAATTATCTACGTTCTGTTTTTAGTGTAAAAATGAAGTATTTAATCCTATACCTTTAAACGAGCAATTCTTGTATATATATTTCTATATAATCTGGATCTCGAAAACGGCTCTAACGATTTTCATGAAATTTAGTATACAGGGGGTTTTGGGGGCGATAAATCGATCTAGCTAGGATTCATTTTAAAAATCCAAAAAAAAAAAAAAAATATGACTACTGGTGCCATCTATTTGCCACCGAGCGAAGCTCGGTCACCCAGATATTTTTTTTACTATATGAACAGGGTGATTTCTTATCAAATGCACTTATAAGTAAGTATAGTATAAACGTACATAAATGCATTTGATAAGAAATCAATCAATATTATTTCGTAATTTCTTTACAAGTTGTATACTCACCAGTTGATAGAAATATCTGCCTGATCTCTGATGTGTATACCTATAACGTTTTCTGCAATTTTACAGAAGGCAACCCGATCACTGGCGACGGCTACAAATCACTGAACGGCCAGATCAACACAGTCACGTCGATAAACGGCAACAGCAGCATCCTCCACAACCGCGTCCCTCCCGGAGGATACTCTTCAGGACTCTGGTAGACCGCCCCGCGCCCGGATATATCACAGCGGCCAAATATCAACCGCCGCACAACACCAGGCGCCTGAACTATATCACATACTTCGATACGATGCGTGAAACGGAACGCGTTAAAAAAAATGTATGAGAATGACAGTCTCGTGATCAAGTTGGCTTCATTTTTTGGATTGCGTTCCATTTCACGCGTGGAATCGCAATATGGTTACAGTTGCTGGCCGTTGATACATGCAAACGGACGATTCTAATTAGAACACTATGCTATCTGTAATCAACGTCCATTTCGTAATATTAATGATATTAATACCACACGTTATTATTAACATTTATAAAAACATTATTTTCCATAAGACGGATATTTTAATCGGACCATGTTTAACAGTTTAACAAAAGTGTTTCGCATTAATAGTTACAGTGTTATTCTAATTAGAATCGATCTTTTATCCGAAATCAAAAATAGTTGTATTTGCGGTGCATATTATATTATAACAGCGCATTTATTTCATTGAATTTGATGACATGACATTTATTGTATCTCTTAAAATTAAATTTAATATTAAAGTAGAATTTCGATCGTTAAAACTAATAAACTTGCACAGATTAAAAATAACAACGTCCACTAAAATCGAGAAGGGTATTTGTTGTTCATAAAGTCCTTAGCCTGTCCCAGTAACATTTAATTTGAGTAATAATTTTAGAATAGACTATAGATATTTTTGTAATAGTAACATTTCGATAGACTTAAAATCATCCGGTGGGGAGATTTGAATTTTCATCAACTAAACTGGCAATAATGATAATTTTACGCTCAAATACTAAATCATAAGGCTGCAAAGTAGTTGGGTTTTATATGTATAGTAAAAAAAACGCATAAATGAAGTTTTCTGTTGATTCGAGATTCAAACCCTCCCGCCATTTTAACGTTTAAGAATGAAAATTGTAATCCATCACACGTCTTGAAAGCTAATAATATGAACGCTATTGATACTTGAATTAGGAGTGAGGATACGTATCAGCAATATACCAAAACGAATAGTGCCTTGATTGAAGATGAAAAAGAATTCTTTAAGAATGCAGAGTACGAATGTGTAAAGGCGTATCGTGTAATGGAAAAAAAACAGTGATTATATTATCTATATTTCACAGTATAGAAATAGTAATCATGCGGCACTCGGGCTATATTGATAAATTTCGTAAACTTAATAAATAAAATAATAATTAATATATTCTACACTTATTTATATAATAATCTTAATAATCTCATTTGTTGAATTTCATTATCGTAATTTAAAAATAGATGATTTATATAGAATGCATTTATTTTGTCTGTTTATAAATTTTTTTTAGTTTATTTTCTACTCGTTTAGAGTTAATTGTAAATGTTTGAATCTTGGTAAATTATCTGTTAACAAATTAATGGACCACTCGTTTGTGTTGTCTAGTAACTAGTATTCGTGGAGGCGGTGTTTTTTGTATTGAGTATTTAACTGTCGTTAAAATTAGCATATCATCTTTGTAAAACGTTTAATATCTAACACAGGCGCTGCCACTGGCCTAACCTTAACAAATAAATGTTAATAGATAATAACCACTATTTCAAAATAAAGTTTTTTTAAATTATATTCGTGTTATTAATATTTACCCCTTTTTCTGACTTGACGATAGCTTTTGATTCGTTCAATCACCTCCACTTAAATCACTAGTGCAAATGACTAAAAAATAGATTTTTAAGCCATATCAGATTTGGTAACAAAAATATGATATGCTGTGAAAGACTAAAATTAATTAAGGAGTGAGCCGAGGAGGCCTTAACATCATCCAATTATTATTTTCACACCCTCTTCATATAGAATGTATTGAAATATATTTTAAAACGAACCAAATAAGACCAATTTATGATCGAAAAATACGTAATCAAAAAATGTAGGTATGTATGCAGTTTTTCTTGGGATTTTTTCAGTTGCATGGTTAAATTGAATATAAGACAAAAAAAAAAGAAAAATAATAACTATTATTTTATTAATGCATTATACACCAAAAGGATAAATTATTTCTTGTACTAACTTTAAAGCATGGGCAAAGACTATTTTCTCCACTGGGAAACGACAAAATTTTATCCCCCTTCAAATTTTTGACAATCGCCCCCTAGCATGGGCAGTGGATAAAATCTTATTCCTCGATTTTGTCTGCTGAAAGGGGAAAAAATAGTCGCCTTAGCCATGGCCAAAGGGAAAAGGGAGTTTATCACTATTTGACATTTCACAAGACATAAACCCCCCGAGACTAATCAAGGGAGTATTTTCTCCACTGCCCATGCTAGGGGGATAAACAAAAACGTGGAAAGGGATAAAATTGTCCTTTCCCCGGGTCCCCTGCCCATGCTCGCACTGAGGAGCATGGGCGCATGAATAAAAAATTCTTTGGAAATTTCAGCTGCAATGTGGTGCCAACTTCTGAGTTACCAACTCAATATTGCGGAGTTATGATTTTGACAGAACCACAGATAAAACTAACCCATCTACAAATGACGAAAATGTCAAACATTCTGAGCTTGATTTGTCGCCACCGTAAAATGTCAAACAGGGATAAATTTCTCCTTTCCCCATTGGCTATGCTTTAACAGTGATTTTCTCCTGTCCGAGGATAAAACCAGGGGAACATCTGCCCATGCTAGCGGTGTTGTTGCCGTAAGGAACACATTCTTCGACGGAAAATCTAAGAGACACTAACATTTAATATTCTCTTACTATCTCTCTGAAGTGTCTTCTTCAGTGACGTTATTGACAATAGCAGATTTTGATTTCTTAGCAGTTTTCTCAGGATGCGCGGGCGATTCGAGCTCCAACGTGACCGGGCCGTCGTTCTGCAGAGATACTTGCATGTACGCGCCGAAAACACCATCTAAAAAAATGTAGAACATAAGCCAAATATTTTAAGTAAGGATGGGCTCATGTGGCTTAGTAAAATCTGTCAAATTTCTTACAACCTACCATAGATTTTTCAAGTCCTAACCTTACCTTCAATTATTATTTACATATTCGAGGTATGCAAATTTGTAAGGATTAATATCAAGTCCTACATAAAATATTTGGACAAACCACGCCGATATCCCGAAAACTCAAATAACAAACTGCAATTGCCACAGTCGAAATTGGCACTTCATACTTCAAGCCCCTATGTAATGTCGATCAAAATATAAACCACCTTCCTAACTATAATATTAGAAACGAGAATAAAGAAGCAATATTTATAAAATCGTTGAAGGACTATCTGAGTATATGACATAATAAAATCGGTCCCCCAACCATTCATTGAGAACAGCAACACCCTAACAGGGTCTAATGTATAATAATATTAATTAATTAAGAAAAATATATTGTACATGAAAGCTGAAAATAAATGATTTTATAGAGCAACATATTATTATTATTGATCCAGAAAACTAGTAACATTTTGTGGCGCAATTGATGTTTTATATATTTTTTTAATTAAGTATATACAGAAATTACTTATAAAGTGATTTTGTATTCAAAAATTGCCAGGGTAGCATTCTTTCAGCGTTTGAACTTTAAACTATCTTATATAACTTAACTCGCTAATCTGTACCCTTGCAATTGCAGTTGTAATCTTACAAATTCCTGTCATGATCACAAGCCTATCTCTTCTCAATAGTTACACTATTTGGTGAGAGTAATAGGATAAAAGATACTCCTAGGGACATCTAGCGTTACAACCATAGGCTTATTAATCTATGGACGACAGGTGTAATACAAAATTCACGAAAAAAGTGTCCCGAGAAAACCTTTATAAATGAGTATACCCTCGTTTATGAGTATTTTTATAAACAAACTATAACATCGTAATTATGTCTTAAACCATTACTATACAGCCTAATTTTCAAACACGAGACTGAAGTGCGATTGTATATCTTTTCACGTTTTGTATGTCATTTGGTTCAGACACTTTTGCTGACCCCAAATCCTTAGTTTAAAAATCAATGGTTACAACATACTGCTTTGTAATGCCTGAAGATTTTCACTTTTGTTCTTATTCAAGCCAACCTAATGAGGGAACCTGCAGCTCAAGCTAAATGAGTTATTCATTCCATGTCTAAGATTGAAGTCGTATTATATCTGATTGAAACATTGATCTTGTGACTTTTTGATGTCAACTTTTATTCCTATACTTTTTTGAATATCTTAGTAAGTTCTTCAGTACCATGATTTTTCGCTACATTTATTTACCTTTGACTTTATCCGGTTTGTATTTGCTCCTTAACATGTCAATGAAGTTTTCATAAAATTCCTTAGAATGTTCTGATGGCATGGCCAGGTGGAAATCTGGTTTGTTACCCTGAAACCAGGAATGATTTCACATTATTATGATAAAATAAAGTAGAATATATTTTGGGTATCTGTTTCTGTAAATAAAGTAGAATACAGTTTGACAAACACTCAGCCACCAGTAAACATTAATGTTCATCACACAAATATTTACCAGTAGTGGGAATCGAACCCATGACATACGACCCAGAAGGCAGAACATGCATGCCTGAAGGTCCACCATAACGTCTAAGATATATGAAGACGGTCAATCTGCCCCTAGATAATGTAAGAAATATGTTTTCACTATCGTTTTTGTTTAAAAATTGAGCCCACTGATTTTTTCCCTCATTTACATCAGACAATGTGGGGCAGAATTTGCTAATTTATTTATTTATTATATGATATGCCAGCGATAAAATTGCAAAAACATTTAATGACATCTAATGATTACAATAACGATGAATATGTCTTTCTTACACAATTAGACTTCTAAGCTTGGTTAGTGTAATCAGCTATGACCAAACCCCTCTAATTCTTAGCATGGCCCTTGCATGGCAGTTGGATATAAAAATGGGATGATGATGATTTGCTGTTCCAACAACAGACATTACCTTCCACGTGTTGTACAATGTGAACTGACTGACGCACAACACTTCAAAGTCGTTGTCTACAAGGCTCTTCTTCCATTTCTTTTGGTTTTCATCGTCAAATAGTTTTATGCTTAGAATTTTCCTGACCCTGTAAAGTGATGGATCATCATGGATTTAAAAATGCATTGTATAGTATCTAGATTGAAGATTCTAAATGTAAAGCGATTCAATCCAATAAGATAAAGTTGCTGGCTGAATGTATGACAACCTCATTGGCGCTGGGGCGCGCGCTCGGATTCCAGTGGGAGGTCGCGGGTTCCATTTCCACCACGGGTCACTTTGGAATTTTATAGTTTCTAAATTGGCTTAGGTCTGGTCTGGTGGGAGGCTTCGGCCGTAGCTAGTTACCACCCTACCAGCAACGAGAAACAGACTAAACCAGTACTATGCAAATCACATCTGTTAAAACAGCAATTATCACATGCCACTACTACGGGATTTTGAATAGGTACTTTGGGACTTCTTTTTTACGCTATACAAGTTAGAACTTGACTGCAATCTCACTTGATGGTAAGTGATGATGCAGCTGAATGTTAACGTACTAACTTGGAAGAGGTAAGTAAGTCACTCAACGGTTTTACACAGCATCGTACCGGAACACTAAATTGCTTGGCGGTACATCTTTGCTGTCTGTACTGTCGTAATGAATAATGTGAGAGAAGCAAATATAATGACAGTCTCTAAGTATTAAAATTAAGTATTTTAATAAGTGCAAATATTACATACATGTACTCCATATCTGTACAATTATCTGTGCTAGTGATTCCAATTAGAACTAGAGCTCCTTGTCCTATACTGCTAACAATTTCTCCATTGACTGTAAAATGGCAAAATGAACATTTAAGAGAAAAAAGTTCACTTACAAACTTCTTTAGTTTTGCATTTTTTTTAATCTCTCTTTAGCTTTTTATAAAGACCAAAATTTGGATACCTGTGTATGTTCATTACTCCTTCATGCTAAAAATACTGAACTGATTTGGCTGAAATTTGGAATCGAGTTCAAATAACACCTTAGCCTATTTGTCACGCTAAAAATCAGTTTCCACAGGATTAATGAAAAACTTAAATTCACGTGGAACGTGAACAGCTAGTTCTTGTATTTAAAGCAAATAAATTTATTTTTAAGAATTCTTATTTTCTTACCGCTTACACTAGCGTTCATAACGCGTTGTATAATAGCTTTCATTGTGAGTATATTATTTGGTACAGTATAGATTTTGTAATACTACTTTAATCTCTTTATCATATTAGTTAAATTAATAATTGAAAAAGTTAAAAACTAAAAAGAAAGCAATACAAATATGAAATGCAGCGGCATGTTGAATGTTGATTGCAAAGAGTATATTATAATCAGTTAATCACAGTGTTGCCATTGGCGGCTGGAGAAATAGAACGTCGGGGTGTCTGAAAAGGAACGAAATTCGAGGTGAGGGAACGAAGAACATAGTATAAGTTTCTAAATCAATTTTTTTCCAAAAAAAATAATTGTGCAAGACTTTTATAGGTTTACTAGCAAATCCGGCGAACTCCGTTTCGCCACCAGATGGCTTCCTTTTATGTAACATTTTTTTATTTATTTTTTTTTATTTTTTTCTGAATTTTCTTTGCTATAAACCTCACGGAGCCCGAGATCTTTCCAACGAATGCAAAACCGTGGAAATCGGTTCGTGCGTTCTGGAATTAAAGCGTCAGGAAGGAAAACCCGACTTATTTTTATATAGTAAGAGATAGAAGATATAGGCATTTATATATTCATTTATTAATAAGTAATATATAGGTATTGTCACATAAGAAATTTTATTATGATATTGTCCGTGACTTCGTCCGCGTGGAATTCGTTTAGATATTATGTTGCGTAGAATGATATGCATGAACCACCATGAACCTTTCTCATGTACATCTACGTCCACCTGGTGAAAACCCAATTGAAAATTTTTCGGTATAGTCTGTTAAATAAGTCAGTGTACCTGGGTAAATTAAAAGGTGCAAGCTGCAGTAAACTTCCAACTAGCACAAAATAACCAATACTAACACCATAAAAACATAAAATTAAAAGTAGGTACATATACTCAGAAAAAAAACTTCCCAAGCTGCAGCAAAACAAATAACTTTGTGTACTTTTCGCTGTTTTTTTTACGTGTCGTCTTTATTTGGGTCTAAAATAGGTCTTGATAAGTAGTTCAAAGATTAAGGCGAATTAGGCTACTTGTGCAAAAAAAAAATAGGCGAATTTAGGCTACTCAGAAGGCAAAATTGGGCGAATTCAATTGGCAAATATCTGGCAACCCTGCTCGCCACAGACTAATGAAGCGTATTTCTTTGTTATGGCTGCGTTCGTACTTGCTCATGAAAGGGCGGCAGTTTTAGGCCGGATGGAGAAACGAAACGCAATTTTTTGTTCTTGAACACAGATTATGTAGTCTTGACTTCCTTAATTAATTTCTAATTTTATTTTCGTAAAAGAACGAAAAGAACGGTTGAAGTAAGGGAACGCCGAGGGAACGCTTGATCATAAAATAGATCGCTTTTCGTTCCCTAGGGAACGATCTGGCATCGCTGGTTAATCACTACGTTTGTTGATTGTTTCATGTTTGTGATTGTTTGTGTTGATAGACTTTTGTCATTTGTGGTCTGTGGTTGAGTTATACACAGGTACAGTCCGACAAGGCTCTCAGGGCATGTTATGTATGTTATGCTGTTTTTGCTTACTATTAACTATTTTAAACTATAATTGAAGTAAAATTGAGGAGATTTTATTTTATGGCTGCTTTTGTTTTGCAACAGCGCCCTCCTTCAAGTGCCAAGAGAGCCTTGTCGGACTGTATTAGGTCCATTGTTATACAATGTCCATAGACTGTCCCTATAGTTTTAGTCTTGGACGAATAATCACACTGGACGGAGCGAATGCTTTGAGAGCGTGTCCGTTTTGTGTTTGTGTGCGTGTCTAGAATTGCATGAGTGTGCGTGAGTAGGGTGGTAACTGCTAGTACAGAATCTATCGATAAAAAGGTACACATAGACGTGTCTTGTCTTGTGCCTATGCACAACCTACCTACGTACCTATGTACGTAAATGTACAAATGTAAAAAGCGACCAAGTGCGAGTCGGACTCGCCCATGAAGGGTTCCGTAGCATCAAGTAACATAATATATAAAATAAAAAACCAATGTATGACATAAATAAGTCATTTATTGAATACACATATTATATTATTATTAAGAAAAAACAAATCACTTAAGAAATTAAAGCCTTAAAGCCCGCGAAATTCAAATTTTATTTAGAATTTCGCAAATATTAGACTAACTACACATTGTAGATTTATGGCGATGCATTTTGCGGGCCTACTTTTTATGCATCTACTTATATGTTTTTAATAGAAACTTTGCTCGAAAGTTCCCACTCATCTCATATTGGTTCCCGAAAGATAATTTTTTGCAGTTTCCCAGATTTCGAGCTATCGGGAACCAATATGAAGTAAATGAGTATTGTTGAGCATAGTTTTTATTAAAAACATGAGATGCATAATTGTGCCCGCAAAACTCATTGGCATTAGCCTTCGATGTATAATTAGCCCACTATGAGCGAAAAACTAAATAAATTTTGAATTTTCGCGCCCGGATGGTACCCATCGCCCTTAAAACTAATTTACTAATGCCCTTTAAAGAGTACTAATTTGTTATAAAAATTTCTGACACTATTTTCTACCACTGCGTTCTTCATTATGTAATGGATTCTTAGTTTAAAATACTTTTCGCAAATAGATTTTATGAGTAAATATTTATGATCTTCAAAAAATCCGAATTCCAGCTGATGTTCATTCAAAGTTCGAAAAATATATTTATAGTTTGTTGAATGCATTACTTGCAGTATAACGTCACGTATCATTTTGAATACATCTCTGTTAATAAGTTTGCTGTAATGGTCACATGCCAAAGATTTACGCAAAATTTTTTCACATAATTTGCATATGTTATAGACGTCATTACTAGGGTATACTAAGCCTCCCTTATCTTTAAAAGATGTCAATGAAACCTTTTTTGTACCTTTTAATGCTGTTAAACAATCCTCGCAAACAATTTGTTTTTGCAAGTTTTTGACGACAAATCCTGATATATAATAAACGACTTCCTCAACATATTCAGTTAAGGGCGATGGGTACCATCCGGGCGCGAAAATTCAAATTTTATTTAGTTTTTCGCTCATAGTGTGCTAATTATACGTCGAAGGCTAATGGCAATGTGTTTTGCGGGCACAACATTTATGCATCTACATGTTTTTAATAAAAACTCTGCTAAACAATACTTATTTACTTCATATTGGTTCCCGATAGCTCGAAATCTGGGAAACTGCAAAAAATTATCTTTCGGGAACCAATATGAGATGAGTGGGAACTTTCGAGCAAAGTTTCTATTAAAAACGTCTGGATGCATAAAATGTAGGCCCGCAAAATGCATTGCCGTAAACCTATAATGTGTAGTTAGTCTAATATTTGCGAATCTAATATTTGGCCCATGAATCCAATTTTTCTTTGCGAGTTAACGACTAAATTACCATCAGCAAATTTCAATTTTTTTAAGTATTCAGTTGCGTCTTGTATTAGTTGAAACGTTTTCTCAAGATTTCGAGTTACGATTGCTTGTTTATATCCATAAGAGTTAAGATTTCGGGAATTTAACAAATCAAATACATCATTTACCTTACTGATAATCTCAAGTTGCCACACAGTCAGCAAATTCAGCAAGTTTCATTTTATTTCTACAAAATAATAACGCATCTGCCACTGATTGGCTTAAGAGCTGCGCAGCCAATTTAACCTTCATTTTCTGTTTGACGTAATCAATGTGCCCTTGTCGTAATTTATTTGCTAAATGCATCTGTTCATCATTTTGGAGTTGTTGAAGTAACTCGAAGTATCTGAAAGATATCCCTTTACCATTATAATCATATATATTTCTTTTATCTCCCAAAGTATTACGTACTAATTTTAAACAATGGCAAGGATCCAGCAGAATAGAAATTTTATGACCATTATGTTCAAATTGCGTGTTGAGATTTTCAAGATCCAGATCGCAGCCAAGATGTTTGGCCATTGCAATATTATTGGGAGCGCCATCGAAAGTTAATGATACTACGGTGACTTGACACTCCACCAGAAGTGTTCTCTGTGTTTTCGATAAAGTTGTTAAAAACTTTATTGCTCGCCGAGGAGTTGTAGGAAGATCTTCAGTCTTGACTCCAGCAGCTTCTATTCCTTTTCGCTTCCTTGGAGTCAGTTCCAACTTTTTCCTTTTTTTGGCCACTGATGGCTTGTAATATTCAGGATAGTCTTCGAAGATAACCGGCACTGCATCCGTTTTATGTTTTTTAATTAACAGCCCAGCTATAAAACTGGATTTTTCAAAATGTTTTGAACAAAGTCGGGAGTATTTAGTTGGCTCCCAATTTTCGCGCCTAACAGCCTTTATCCACTGATTTCTGATCTCCGGACATTTAGGAAATCTGTAACAAAATAATTAATTTTCATTAATGTAGTTTAATACTAAACAGTTTTTTATAAATAGTTTGATAAAATATCAAGCCTCGTTTTCAAATCTGTTTCCATCTTGATAGTGTTAAAGTAGTTATTTCGTTTCAAAATGACTTTGGGATCACCTGTTCACCGCTTTGCTATCGAGTGAGACCCTTATTTCTAACATAAGTAAGTATTTAACGTATCTCCTCAACATATTATAAAAAGAAAAGTTCGGACACATTCAATTATTCATTCACTCACTCACTCGAACTCAATAGGTGACTCATCATCAATTTGATCCTAGAAAGCTGAAAATTTTGCTCAAAAGAGGTTGCCTTTTTGATGTAAACATGAGGTAAGGAACGTTTTTTTATTGCGCGATCACTCAGGCAAAACAGTGGCGGATTAGCTTGTTATACATAACTTTAATATTATGTAGGTTATACACAAGTGTACATTTATATAGATGTCGACAATATCGACAAAGTTTGAAATGGACAGTTGTAGGTACATCACTAGCAGGCATTCGTAAAACAATACATATAATTTATCTTAAAATAAAGCTATAATTCATAATATAATAACTATATTTGATAGTTAATGACAAAAAAGATGTGTATTCTATAAGCTGAATAAAGATTGAGCTTTGGAAAGTGGTAATATTAGGTATTGAATGCAACAAAAGACTTACGTGTGAAATGATAATTCTGGATCTTTTATTCCTTCTTTGGTTGTTCTTGATCGACAAAACACAGCACAACACGACATAATGTCACTACATATTCAAACATTCACCTTTTAATACGACATTTTTGTTTTATTTAAAATTTAACTAAGCAGCGTAGCAATGTTATGGCCTAGTACTCGGTCAAAACTGGACACACAATGCGAGGTTGCCAATTTTACAATAGCTGTCTCGTTGACTCTACATTACGATCCGTGTATAAGAAAGAGAAGCATAGCAATGTGTTTACATGACGAACGTCAGAGCGGCAACGTCTCATGGCTCTATCCAGTGTGATTTTTTATCCAAGGTTTTAGTAGTCTATGGCTCTATGACATAGACCACTAACCACCACCAAAGTAACACCACTTATTAGCATTGAGATAAGAGAACTAAGGAGACGCCCATTCATTCATTCTAGCTTTGCGTCAGCGTGACATGCTTCGCCAAGATTTGCTGTCAAATGTTCTTGGTATTGAGTTTACTTCCCTAGGTAACGCCATCTTATGCGTCACTTTAAAGATTAAAACTCTTATTTTGTAGACAGGAACCATCCATATTGTTTCCTAGATTTGTGAGAATAAACGTTAACTATTTTTTTTGGTCTTTCTTATGGTCTTTGTTCTTAGTTGGTTATGTTGGCGTATCTGAAAACGAGGATCGAATATCCGCTTCCGCTGAGTCCATGAATTTCGTTTTTCGCTGTATTTTATTTCGCTGTAATTTGTATATATTTAGGTATATGCTATCTGAAGGATTCAGAAAAAATGAATTATATGTATGTTTCTCTAAGTATTTCTGAGAAACTGTTGAGTGAATCGGAATAATCTTTTATTTGAATAAATATCACCAATAATATAACTGATGGATATATCCATCAACATTAAATTTGAACAAATATTATGTAAGTATCTATGTAAGTATACCTACTTAGGTTCCTACCCGCCCGATATAATTTCCTTGAAGTTGCTTTTTTTTTCGAATAGAAGGACGCGGGTTTATTAACAAGTCCTTATATAATAATTAAATCTAAAAATAGTTGTTTTTTGTTGCTTTTTAAATAAGTCGATTTCGCAATTTATAAAGTATGCCATAGCTAAACCTACCTACCTAGTAAGTATACCTACTTATATAGTTAGTTTTTACCTTTGGTTTTTACTATAAAAATATTCCAATTTCCATTTGATTTCTAATAATATGCTGCGTATGTACTATGTAGCTTTTTTAGGAATAATTGGATAAATAACAATAACGGATTTAATCATTCAGACTAGTTTATTTTCAAAATTACAACAAAAAGTTTTTACTCACATCAATTAGTTGAACAAATAAGCGTAAAAACTTTAGGGTGCCTTAAATAAAATACACACACGGTCTGTTGTGCATTAAAATTACTATAATTAAATGTTAAATAAAGGAAAATAATGAGATAAATAGATACTATCTAAATAAATAATAATACTTATATAGAATTCTATAATGAATTTAAATATTATAAAGCTACTTTACGGATTTTAATTTTACCTCAGAGGCATAAATAAAATTAATTAATAGGTACATTTGAATTCATTGAGTCTCTATTAAAATAATTTACTACTAGCCTGTAAAACTTATTCATTTAAAGATTTTTTTCTAGATAGGGAAAATACATATTATTTTATTACCTAGATAATATTACATTGTTCCTTCAGACCTATAATTTTAAGTATCGTGTATAATATTTATTTATAACTTTCTTATACAGGAAACATGTCGTAAGTCACAAAATAAAGTGTAGCAGTATGTAGTTAACACAGGTAGTTAATAATATAATTTATCTTATTCAATAATACGTAAGTAGGTATTATATTTTTTGAACTCAATAAAACTTTGTGGATATTTCATCTATCTAGAAAATAACGTACACAAAATGAACACAGTTTTGGTAGATCTGTGTGTGCAGAAAATCATCTAAATACTACTAAATGCTTTCTAAAATAATAAATATAATAAAGGCAAACGTCCACAGTCCTCAGACTTGCATCGGTCACTGTATAGGTACAAACCGATTTATTAATTTGATATGCGATGCGGAACTGTGGGCGTTTACCTTAAAAGTACGCCATAATTAACATTCATAAATTATTCAGCGCATTGATTTATTATTACTTTATTTTAATAACTTCTAATGAATTATCAAACTTTTGTTGTAAGGCTAAGCTTTTAAAGTTGCAGAGTAGATTTTTTTGTGATAAAATTAAAAAAAAAAACATAATCAAACATACAAAATTTTATGTTTAGCTTCATTATTTAATTCTAAGAATTTATAGGTTTACTTATAGGTTTAATTAATTAAGTATCACGGGTTTATAATAGGTATTGATTTGAGGCTTTGAGTGGTTCAGAAAAAAAAATCCGAGTAGGTATAGAAGAATCCTCAAGCAGGAATAGTATAAACTTGAACAGTATGACCAAATTGAATAGAAATAATTTAAAGGAGAAGGAATATTTTCTTATCTTTTTAAACTGTTTTCATTTATTTATGAAACTATATTAAGTTCTCTTGAAAAACAATAACTAGTTAGAGGTCGTCTAATTTAAAACTGAATGCACCTCCACCACATTATTCTTACAATTTGTAAACGTAAAAACGTGAAGGGGCGTTCATTTTTAGATAAGACGATCTTTACCTTGTTCCCTTAAATTTTTGTCAGTGACTAGCCTTGGTCAGATATTTCCTACTTTCTTTTATAAGAATATAGGTATAAAGAATTTATATTTTTCTTATAATACTATATCCCTAGGTAGGTACGAAGATAATCCTAGAAACATTAACAGCCTCGTATATAACAACCTCAATAAGCTTATAACAAGGTTCCTATATTAGCCACAACGTTTTGAAATAAGACACTGCATTTAAATATTATTGCTGGAAGGTAAAAGTGTTATGTAAGTATACCAAAATATCAGCACTCTGAGCACCGAACTTCAATAGCGACTTTAAATAGCGATTCGCTGCCATACTGAGTTCTCGACTCTCCAAACTTGGCATTAGCCATATTTGCAATCGCTTAAATGGAATGAAAAAACAAATAATATATGAGAATGACAGTTGTAATCGACAAGTAAAGTGATCAATTTATCGATCGCAAATGCCATTCTTATATATTTTTACACATTCACAAGTTCGGTGCTAAAACGGGGCCGTATTTCCGATTGTATTTACCTTCGTCAATAAGTACTTAAATAGAATAACTATAATACGAGGTATAATATACTTAAAATTTTAAAATTATCACAATATTACGACAAATATCTAATGAACATATTCATAACAAAACAATAAAAAGAATTAACTCATTCTCATTCGTTCACACATTCATTCTGTTTTACAGTTGGCCGTCATGTGAGTGTTGAGATTTTGATCATTCCGCAAAGGAAAGGAAGGATAATATGTAAGACAACTGATGAAGATATACCTACAGCCCTAATAGCATTAGAATATTCACAGCCGTAGTCATGAAACGCTATATTTTATTCTCTACAATTATATCTCTTTACAATTATATTCTCTTTATTTTCTACAATTGCTAACAAACGAACGATTCGAAGCGCCCGCTTGAAGGTCCACTGTTCTAAATTGACATTAGTTGCTAATGACCGTTGTTTTGAATGTCATTTTATTTTAGTTCCAAGGACGTTCACGCTACGTAACGCAACAATCAGCGCCAAAATGGCGAAAATCAAATGTCTTCATTTTTACGTTGATAGTCTGAGGTCCTTGCTATACATAGAGATATGAGAACTAAGGAGGCGCCCCATTGTTGTCTGTCGGCGCTGTCAAATGTTCGTGTACCTAGGTACTGAGTTTTTTTACTTCCCTAGTTGACGCCATCTTATGCGTCACAGTACAGATTAAAAATAGTCACGCTTACTTTGTAGATGGGGCCCATCCATATTGTTTCCTAGATCTGTCGTGCTACAGCTGCTGAAATCTACTGTTTTTTTTGCGTGTGGTCTGGTTAAAACTTACATGACGACATCTGTACCTCATAAACTCAAAGGAATTATACCTTAGGCTCTATATTCAAGGCGGTGTTCCGCACATCTGTCGTCGGCTGCAGGGTTATTAGTCCCGCCGCCTGTTCTCAGGGTTGCTCATCATAGTGGTGACGAACTTTGACGTTTCTCGCTGGAGGGCGATAATCTTTTCTTGAATGAGCCTGTTCTTTTGCATCAAGGCGATGGTCTTGGTCTTCCACGCTAGCTCGAGGATCACTCGGTTCTAGGTGGCTTTGTCGACGGCTGGCTGGGGCACCGCGACGGGGACGGTCGCGGGCCGCGCGGGAGCGTCTTCAGTGGGCGTGGGCGAAAATCAAGAGTCCTCATTTTTACGTTGACAGTCTGTGGTCTGTGCTACAGCTGCTGAAACCTACTGTTTCTGCGTCTGGTCTGGTTAAAACTTACATGACGACATCTGTACCTCATAGACACAAAGGAATTATACCTTAGGCTCTACATTCAAGGCGGTGTTCCGCACGTCTGTCGTCGGCTGCAGGGTTATCAGTCCAGCGCCGTACAGCCTGACGTGTTCGAGGTACCGCCGCCTGTTCTCAGGGTTGCTCATCACAGTGGTGACGAACTCTGACGTTTCTCGCTGGAGGGCGATAATCTTCTGTTGAATGAGCCTGTTCTTTTGCATCAAGGCGATGGTCTTCCACGCTAGCTCGAGGATCACGCGGTTCTGGGTGGCCTTGTCGACGGCTGGCTGGGGCACCGCGACGGGGACGGTCGCGGGGCGCGCGGGAGCCTCTTCAGCGGGCGTGGGCGACGCCAGCCATTGAATCCTTTGAAGGCGTCTGGCCTCGCGCAGGCGCGCTAGTTGTGACCCTGTAACAATGGAAAGGATCAATTAATATCTCATATATAATAAATGATGGGCGGTTCCGTTTATCAAACCAAAATTTAAGAAACGAGCAAATAATCACGTTTGTTGTATGGGAGCCCCCTCAAATATTTTTTATTATCATTTTAATTAAATTACTTATTTTTAAAGTGAATATATAACTAAATATTCTGTGAGTATTTTAAACGTTTATCAATATCGAGTAAAAACAAGCAAAAAATACGTTTGTTGTATGGGAGCCCCCTTAATTTTTTTTGTAAGTATTTGTTGTTATACCGGCAAGAGAAATTTCAAGTCTCTAACACTCTTTTTTACCCTTTTGGTAAGGAACCCTAAAGCAAAATATTAGTTTATTAAAAAAACGACCAAGTGCGAGTCAGACTCGCGCACTGAGGGTTCTGTACCTACTACAAAAGAAGTAAAACATTCACATGTATAGTTCATTTAATTTAATAAGTAATCTTAAAGAAAGCACAAAAATGGTTTTAAGTAACATGTGATAAATAAAATAGCAATCTTATTAGTAACCTTAACACTAAACAATCAGCTAAAACCTCTCTCGGCTGTAACTCGATGAACGGCATTGAACTGTTTACTGTAATACTTAGTTCCAATCCAACTATGTCTGCGACCTACATACTAGCTAGATAGCTATTGCAGGTCATAGACGGTTGTGCGGAAAAAAAGTGTTTCTAACTTAATATGCACAAATAATTAAGCAAATAAAAAACTCTCCGCTGCAAATATTTTACATTTTCCTTTTTTTACATTTCTCTCTTTTATCGAATTCAAAATCCTCTTTGGTATTGTACTCATCAAAACTGAATAGACATTTCCACCTAAGTCTGTATCATCACTTTCCATCAAGTGTGATCACCGTCTATAGCGCTGCCTATTATAAACTTGGTTAAAAAAAACATGTTTTATGCTGGCAGTGTGACAAATGACAATGCAACAAAATCAAGGTGCGTTTCTGGTTGCAGTCACGTTTCGAGGGCACACGTTCGAAAACCGGCCGCTCGCACGTGCTCTAGCCGCGTGCATTGCGCGACAGGAATTTCAGCAGTGGGGTTGCTTGTCTCGATTCTGCAGTCTTAGCCATATGACTTATCTACATCGTCATAGACACATACGTCATACTCTTAGGACCCTTTACCCTGCCGAACAATGCTTTAAAACTCTATAAAACTTGACGTATAATATAATCTGGGGTTGTAGGATGTCAGATTAAAAAATTACATATTTTAGCTTTATTTAAAGTAAACCGAATGGGAATACGCGACAATCAATGTCTATTGAATCCTAGATTGCTAATCTGTGATTAATCAAATTAATATTCATTGATAAATTCGTAATTGATAAATTAGCACAATTTACAGGGTTGCCGCTGTCCGTCCATTCCAAAATTATCTTGAGCATGTGTTTTCATTACCGTTTTTAAGTTTAAACAACAAAACGATAAACGTAAAATACTACATTTCGATACAAAAGCGAAAAGCATGCCATTTCTCACGAGTTCCCTTTTCCGGTTTGTTGACCCAAGCCAGGCGCGAACCAACAATAGAGACGAGTGGAAATGACAATTCCGCACGTGTGTTGAAAGAAGTTATTTAAAACATTCGCGAAAAAAGAAAATCGTTGAAAATAATTTAAAAAATAATTTCATTAAACAAACTGTACCTTTTGATTACGAACCTACTTCATGTACTATATGCAGGACGAAAATAAGAAACAACTAGTGCGAAAACCATACCTTTCTGCTCGCTGAACACTCTTGAAAAGTCTCCTTTCTGAGCAAATGTATTAAAAAAAATAATAAACGGGTCGCGCGTTATGTAACTTGTATTTTTAAAGTAACATGACTTTTTACCCGCTCGGAAAAGAGAATGCCCAAAATGCGGGCGGGAAATGCTAAAATATTCCTTAGGTCGCGAAAGTATTTTCATTTATCCCTAGGGCAGGAAAGCATTTTCTCCCTTGGGCAGAAAAGCATTTCCAAATACAAACAATATGACTTATAATCTTGCATTGCGTATTATTAGTTTAAGTTATTTTTATTAATTATAAAGGAAATCCATGATATTTATCTATTGTTCATCTAAATATTGTTAATAGACTTTTTTATTTTATTTTATACTATCGTTGGTTCTTAGAAATTGTTAATTCTGAACGCATGCAAAGTAAAAATTGAAGTAAAGTAAAAAAAAAACTAGAAGTGAAGCAAAGTATTAGCAAAGTAGACTAAAGACCCAAAAATACATGCCGTTTCCAATTCAAAAGTTATTATCCTTATAGTTTTTAAACTGCACGTCACTAAAAGTATACGCCGTTTAAGAGCCTACATAATATACTAAACAATAGAGTTATTTATCACTTAACACTAAGCGTCACACTTAGCGAAATAACAATTAACAGCACATTCATCAAAGCTGTTTTCCTTCGTTATGGTAGGTCAGTGCCTTAGCCGGCAATTTTCTTTTACGTGACACAGTTTGTTATTATATCAATACAATAATGACGTTCAAATAACAAACTGACCTTTTTTAATTTTCCTTATCCTTTTCTCACACATGTTTGGATAACACACTTTAATTAACACACACAAAAATAACTCAAAGGAACGCAAGTGAACACGTCCGTACAGTTCGAGATTCGAGCGTAGAGTTAAAAGCGCCGGGTCGGCCGTCGGGTTTGAAAATCGAACAGGCGCCTCGCGTCGCCGCACGCGAGGGGAGATGGCACCACAGAGCGAGATGGAAAGTTGTATTGTCACGTGGAAAACTCGGGACTCCCGTTTTCAGGCGTTGAGAAAGGAACTTGCGGGGCAAGCGCGAAATAAATTAACTTTATAGTTACGTGCGTAAGTTGTAATTTGCAGTTGAATTTTTATTGTTCCGTACCCAAAGGGTACAAAACGTAACCCTCTTACTAAGACTTCGCTGTCCGTCCGTCCGTCTGTCCGTCTGTCATCAGGCTGTACGAGTATCTCTCGAACCGCAATAGCTACAGATTTGAAATTTAACCACATGATGTGTTTCTGATGCCGCTACAGCAATAAATACTAAAAAATAGAATAAAGAAGTATATAAGGGGACTCCCATATAACAAATGTATTTTTTTTTGTTCACAGAGTATTTAATTATATATTCACTTTAAAAAGAAATAGTTAAATTAAAATAAAAAAAAATATTTAAGGTGTTGCGGCCCTACCAGCCCGCGAAATTCAAATTTTAATTAGTTTTTCGCAAATATTAGACTAACTACACATTGTAGATTTATGGCAATGCATTTTGCGGGCCTACTTTTTAAGCATCTACACGTTTTTAATAGAAACTTTGCTCGAAAGTTCCCACTCATCTCATATTGGTTCCCGAAAGATAATTTTTTGCAGTTTCCCAGATTTCGAGCTATCGGGAACCAATATGAAGTAAATGAGTATTGTTGAGCAGAGTTTTTGTTAAAATCACGTAGATGCATAAACGTTGTGCCCGCAAAACACATTGCTTTTAGCCTTCGATGTACATTTAATTAGCCCACTATGAGCGAAAAACTAAATAGAATTTTCGCGCCCGGGTGGTACCCATCGCTCTTAAGGGCTACCGTACAACAAACGTGATTTTTTGCTCGTTTTTGAATTTGATGGGCAGGGGTGTTTAGTTTACTTTAATACTATTGGTTCTTGACAGTACGGGACCCACGGTGCGCGAGCCTAACTGATCGCACTTGACTAATTTTCAGATTTGTTTGCTAACGTTTACTATTCGAAAGTTTAGTAAAGCTATGAAAGTATTTTTGATAATTCGACTACTGTTGTCTTATAACTAACGATCGAAATATTTATTGAAACTATTAATAAGTTGACCATTTATGTAAAGCACAATTTACTAGACATTTCTAATTTTTACAAATACGTTTAGTAAAAACTAGTTTTAACTGGGGAAAACTCGTACGCAAAAGCGGGGTTCAGCTTTAGCATATTATATAAAGATAGAAGATAGATTTTACTATTTTTATATAAAATTATTAATTCTTAACTATTAATAATCCGACCTTAGAAGCATTTTCAGTAGGCACGTACTAAGGAAAAGCAGTAACACATTACTTATTTAAAGATAAAAACTCTATTATTAAAATGAACAAATATGCCTCTGCCGTCACCTATGTTAAAATTTCCCTGAAACTGAGGCATTTTTCCCACATAGCAACATTAAATGAGGTGGTCTTGACGCTCTACGCATGGGTCAACACGTGCGTGAAAATGTACGCTACATCAATACATGCATTCATACAAATACATGCACTACATACATACTATACTGTCGATGTCTCACGGTCTTCCGTCACTGCCGCACTTCCTCATCTAATTACGATACCATCTACATATTTTCTTATTTGTTGTAGTTCTGAGTTTCAGTCAGACCACACGAGCATATTTTTATTATACTCCCACATCTTTTGGTGTAGTTACATATAGTTATAGAAAGATCATACCTAGTCCAAAAGTAAGCGATAGCTTGTGTTATAGGTACAAGATAACTGATAAAATATTTATATAATGTTTAATAAATACAGTAGGTAAATGACCCAGACACAATGTGTTAACATTCATGCTCTATATACAAACATTTATCAGTACCTAGTGGTAATCGAACCCACGACCTCTGACGCTGAGGCAGGATCGCTACCGCTATGCCATTTGGTCGTCAACGCTTATTCTCTTCTTTGCTTTTATATTATGCTTCTAAGTTCTGGTAAAAGCCACCTCTAGCATTTGTTGTTATAGCGGCAACAGAAATACATCATATTCTGTGAAATTTTCAAGTCTGTAGCCTATCACGGTTCGAAAGGTGCTCGAGAGATACAGCCTGGTGACAGACGGACGGACGAATGAACAGCGTAGTCTTGGTAATAGTGAAATGTACCCAAAGGGTAAAAAAGGAACCCATTTCATTATAACCCTAAAAACGTTCGTCGCCTAAAAGCGTTTGGTTTACTTTAATACCCATAGAGAACGGCTCTTGATGGTACGGAACCCTCAGTGCGCGAGCCCGACTCGCACTTGACCAATTTTTATTGACTCACGGGCAGAGAGTAATATACTTTCAAAATACTTTCAATACTTTCAAAAGGAAGTTCGCTTTGACAGTATTTTCCCGTGGAATGTTTAATCTCGAAGACAACAGCTAAGGCGGAACGCGACTGTAAAACGCGTCGCGTGTTTAAACACGTGCTGCAGACTATAACCAGACTGCTATCCGACGCACACCGAGCCTCTAAACTATTGGAGCAGGTTGTTTCAGCTGTGCTATTCTACAAAATGAAATAGCTGCCAGACAGCTGCCAACCCGAATATGGCATGCAAAATTGTACTCTATTACAACTGACAAATTCATAGATGCATAGATGTACGCTCGTCGCTGTTTTGCAGAATAGCACGGCTGTACTAGACTACACACATTTTTATCAGTGTCGAGTATGTAGGTACTTCCTGTCTTCACCCATGATATTAAAACGTGAACACTCACACACTGGATTGTTGTAGCGACATCTCTTGAATATATTTGTAAACTGTTTCAAAATGTCCCTCAAATCAGCGCACAATCGAATAAGTAAACATAATACCTATGTATTTTAAAAAACTCAGAAGGACATCCACAGGAGAACTAGCAAGCTGGTAGTGGGCAGGTTACGCATGTCGTAGGGACGATTGCTGGTGATTGGTGAAGCCCAAAAGTCCCAAAGTGGAGACCACATAAAAATTTATACCATAAAAAATCAAACAAATTTTAGTTGAGTTGAGTACCTACCTAATAATAATTACTAAAACACGTTCTTTATAATTATACGAGTTCTCTTTTAGGTACCTACCTGTAAAGTACACATAACGTACAGTGTGTCCGGGATCGAAATAACAATAATTTAAGGGAGTGTTCTATAGCTCATTACAAGCAAAAAAAAAATCCCCCATTTCATTCAATTTTGGTTGCGTTTTTTTTTGGGTATGTGCACTGTTTCTTAATACTGATCAGCAACATCAGTGTAAGAAAATTCCTCTCTATCTCTGTGTGTTAATGTCCTCTATGGCTGTGTATTTTATATTGTAATATTCATTGTACAAAATAAATAAATAAAAAAAACACTAGGACGAAAATTACAATGTTAAAAGGAAATGTCAGGTTACAAAATACTATAAAAATAAGTAAATAATTATATTATTATCTGAGAAAATCGAAACATTACAAATTGCTCGTATGCCTCCTACAACATTTCGTAGCTCGTAGCGACGGCATGCACGTTGTATGACGACAGACTACGAAACGCGACTCTGTGACTCACGCCTACAGTCGTGACACGAGTATCTGCCCACGTAGGCCGAGGCCTCTAGCTCGATTCTTAATCTGCCTCTTATTCATTTATTTTTATTTATTTACTAGCAATTTTCAAACATTCTGGTCATACAAAGAGCCCAGAATAGCATGCTGAGAACTATCGCTAATGCTCCTTGGTTTGCACGCAACACCGAAATCCACGAGTACTTAGGAATGCCCACTGTCATTGATGAAATCAATAAACATGTAGCGAAACACCAGGATCGGCTTTTAAAGCACCCTAATCCTCTGGCAAATAGCTTGTTAACCATAGAACAGAGAAAGCGACTTAAGCGGGCTAATGTGCTCGATACCGTACAGACTTGAGGACCGTACCGTCTTCTCTTCTGATAAAGTCAATTGTATATTTTATCAAATTTGCTTATAGTCTGTCGACTGATCGCAGATAGCTTCACCGGAAAAAAAAAATTATTTACTAGCGGACCCGACAGACTTCGTCCTGTCAAAAAGTTATTGTGGCAGTTTTTTAAAGAAATCTCCTGAACAAAACCGTCACTCTGTGCTCCAACACACACGCACACTGTTTTGATAGATATGATAGATTTTGCATAGCAGTAATAAAGGGAAAATTGATTCTTTAACGTTAGGAATACACCTACATTGCTCAGACAGCAGTGAGAGCTTGTAATTTAATATGAACTGTACGGAATAGCAATAAAGCTCAAATTGACTCTACGTTTTAGTTAGAAAACGTTAGTATGGGAAAAAGAAAAACGCTGTTTTTTAAGGGGTTTTCGGCAATTCTTCGCCGTAAAAACCATCCTTGAACTTCAACGAACATTTAACATAAAAAAAAGAATAGGCCAAATTGGTTCAGGCGTTGTTGAGTTATGCGCTTACCAACACATTTTGCGCATATGGGGTATCGCTAGAATCCTTACATCATTCCGAGTAACATAGGCTGGCATTACATACGAGTACATCGATGCTAAAACCCCCTGTATACCTACTAAATTTCATGAAAATCGTTCTAGCCGTTTTCGAGGTTCAGATTATATAGAAACGGATGGCCAACGTATTAGTTTGGCCATCCAAAGAGGCAACGCTGCCAGTATCTTGGGTACCATGCCTCGTTGCGATGAAATCGATGAGGTTTTATAACCTAGTTTATAGTCTGTTATTTTTATTTTAAATCTTTTTATGTACATATATTTAAGTATTAGTTATTAAAGTGTAAATATAGAAATATAGAAGACTTACTCGTTTACATTTACGCAAATCAGAAGTGGAAACTCACTCACGTAAGTGTCACGTTGTAACCATTGTGTATGTTCCCTGTATTGTTACAACCGAAAATTATACAATAAGGGTCGGACCGTTTTATACAAAACGAGTTCACAATAACAAAAAGCAGCCGTAGAAGTGAATGAATAAATAATTCAATAGAAATGAATGTTTTTGATCTTTTTTGTTCGCTAAAATATACCATTGATACGCGATCATAACATCTCGAACACGTGTATGATGTACCCTTGTATTTCTGTTGTTCATTGAAAAAGTGGTTAAGGTGGGCTATTCACGTAACGTTTTCACACTCTTCAAAATAACACTGAAAAATTAACTTTACCCTATTGGTTTATAGTGTAAAATTGAATGTATTTAATAATAGGAAAAATCAATGCGCAATATATTTGTTTATTACATTAAAAGTTAAAACTAACAACTTTTGTTCTACGACTTTTTCACTGGATATTTTGAAAAATAACAAATATTCAATATTTTACAGAGATACTCTACTTGTTCCTACTCTGTAATGTAATATGGGCAGGTGGTGACGGCACGGACGCGTGCGAACTTGGGGCGCGAAACCGTAACAGTGTGATGTCACTTTACAGAAAAAACATTTTTTTGTCCTACTAATATTATGAACGCGAAATTTTGTAATAATGTGTGCGTGGATGTATGTTTGTTACTCTTTCACGAAAAAACTACTGAATGAATTTTGATGAAACTTTACAACAATATAGCTTACACATCAGAATAACACATAGGCTATTATTTATAATCATAGCTCTGATGACATAACATCCACAAAAAAAGGATTTTTAAAAATCTCGAAATTCACGCGGGCGAAGCCGCGGGCAAAAGCTAGTATGAAATAAATTAATACTGGATTTTGAAAAGTCATAGAACAAAAGTTGTTAGTGTTAATGTAAACAACTACAGGCCGAGAGCGATTTGGTATTTTTTTTAAAACCCTGTACCTACATACGTGAATGTCATCTACTTTTTAAACATTTTACATTCGAATTGTAGTCGAAGCGTTACGTGAATTCGGAATTTCCCCAGAAAAGTTTCTATGAGTTTTAAAACCCTACTTATTTTCCGTAAGATTTGGAGTCAAGTTTGTTTTTTTTCTATCGAAGTATTTTCATGAAACGTTCAAAGATTTTAACTTATAATTAGTAACCTTACAGTTTACACACTCCAATTAACTTACTAATTATACTTATAATTATTAAACTTATACTCTTTAGATTAAAAATCAAAATGAAGTACGACAACGCGCATAACTGATAAGCTGATAAAAATTGTGTAAACAAGCACCACCTTTTATCCCATCCGATCCGATAGCAATCGTAACTGTAGCCATGTTACTTTACCTTATCTATTTTTAGTTAAAAATCACGTTGGTTGTATAGGAGCCCCCTTAAATATTTATTTTATTCTATTTTTTAGTATTTGTTGTTAAAGCAGCAACAGAAATTCTCTGTGAAAATTTCAAGTCTGTAGCTGTCACGGTGACAGACGGATGGACGGACGGACAGCGAAGTCTCGCTAATAGGGTTCCTTTTCTACCCTTCGGGTACGGAACCCTAAAAAGTGTCATGGCTAGGTATGGCTGAAGGTAACTTGATACGGAAAATCCGCTGATCGGTCATCGCCGTTTCCAGTAACACGCTTGGTATATAACTCGGTTTAATACGACTTACGACGAGTCACGCTCTATAACATGCAAATGTTAACGCCTGTCGTGTCAATGTGACCGCGCGACGTGACGCCACTCCACGTTTCTTTTGTGCAGTGTACCGGAATACACGTCTTCCTGTTTATGTAACCCTGGTACAACACCTACTGTGAAATACATAATGACCATGAGCTATAAATAACTATCATTCCCGAATCCCGGCAAACGTTGTTTTGCTATTTAAATTATTTCTTATTTATCTTTGTATTATTTTCTGTAGCTATCACGTTTCAAGAGTTACAGCCTGGTGACAGACAAACGGAGCGACGGACGGACGGACAGCAAAGTAATAGAGTCTCGTTTTCCTCCTTTGTATCTACACATTTCAAAATTCCTACACATACTAGCTCAAAACTAACATGCATACATGCACACATGCATGTTTTCGTGCTTCCACGTAGCTTGTATACGTCCTTAACATAACTCCAACTTAAAGGCAGAACGATAAAAATCAGCCGCGTAATTAGATTACTTTCCGAATTCCGTAGTGAACAATGGTCACGTTTAGAATAACGTTTGTGTCCAGTAAGTTATCAGGTACTTAGATAAGTATACTTGGGCAAGCGTGTTTGCGGCTTATTAAACTTATATAAACGACATTTAACCGCGTTCAATATTTGTTTCAGTAAGTACCTACTTAGACGTCGCGTCACCACCTTTTGCTTAATTAATTAAATTATTAAAATACATAGAGTAACATCTTTCGACAATAATGTATTTGCTACTTTATAATTCAGACACTGTCGACTCAACAGCTCTTAGTGATGAATGATGATGCGGGGTCGGAACGAAACGTATTTGGAGAGAGAATTTGGGTGATTATGTATGATAAAAATACATATTGTTACCTTTTCTTTATTACGGGGGGAGGGGGGGAATCTCCATTGAGCTATACAATCTGTAAGAAGATTGAATTATGTGGGAATCACGGCGTATCTCATACGAACGCACCCTTGCGCAACGCCCGTTGAGCTCACCCCTGGCTGACCCTTAACATTAGCCACTTTCAGGGAAGGTCAGGGTCAGCCCCAAGGTCCCAGGATATTAAGGGAGAATGTGACGTCGTCTGCAAGAGGGATCAGGGGTTGCACCACCATCTCTATTAGCAGTATTATTGTAATATTGTTTTACAATTTTCACATTGTTTAGTATTAGCAGTATTATTGTAATATTGTTTTACAATTTTCACATTGACATTGTATGAAAATGTCAAAACAATATTACAATAATACTGCTATAAGCGATGGTGGTACGGCCCCAGATCTCTCAATCCCTCTCCGCAGTCTCCTTCTTCGTCATAACAACCTCGCAAAAGGTGGATGCTGCTCTTCCCCTGTTAGCATAGCCAGTTAGAGATATATCTATCTTTTTTATTGTTAACACGAGCAAACGAGCGGGCGGGTCACCTCATGGTAAGCGATCACCGCCGTCCATGGACATTTGCAGCACCAGAGGAACTGCAAATGCGTTGCCGGCTCTTAAGAAATTTGTTTATCCGCCCCTTAAATAACCCCAGGTTATAGTTTTGAGGGAACTGTTGCTGTAGGTTTTTCCAGAGTTTGCAAGTGCGTGGAAAGAAGGATCTGGCATAGCGGGTGGTCGTGGATTGCCAGCCATCCAGATGGAATGGATAGAAACAATGGGCGCCGAGACAACTGTATGTATTTGTTTATCTACTTTAATGTTACATGCAGATGTGACTAATATAAACTATATTAGTCACATGAGCGTGTTAAAAACATATTTACTACTAAAGCGTAGTTACGACTTACGAGGAGGTACCTAACCGAACACCGCGCACGTTTGCGCACACGCAGCTCGCATTATCTGTCAAGTATTGCCTATTGAATCGGATTTATGGTCACGGGCCACAACTTTACATATCATTAGGAATGTTTGTGCTATTTTTATGGGCGAATGGAATTTTTTCTATCCCTCTACTACGCCGAGAGAGTTAGGTTAGGCCGTTATTGCACTTAGAGAATTTCTCAAAAATATTTTTTTTAATGTATCAAACTACAGTGCGACAAGGCTATATTGGCGCGTGGCCAAAATCGGAACTAACGCCGCAATCTTGTGATACTGTTTGATATTTCGCTTTGTCGGTATATCGATATTGTATGTTGTGTAGTTTTTGCTTAATTTTAACAAAAATAAAACTAAAATGGAAGTAAAATTGAGGAGATTTTATTTTCTGGCGGCCTTTGTTATATAACAACGCCCTCCTGTCAATGTCATTCAAGTGCCAAGAGAGCCTTGTCGGACTGTAACTTAATAATAATTATTCTATTCGTAGTCTTTGTCTTCTCAACCGATGGGTCTCTGCCAATGACGAAATACGCTACGCTAAGAGAACGGGAAAGATCTGACGTATGTTGAAGCCAAAAATTTCTTAAATATGGCGTCGCGCTTCGTACACTTTTAACATTTTTACCCTAGCCTAGCATTTTAAGCTAGCTTAAAAAAATCTTTGAATGTTTTTATTCCATCGCCAGGCAGTGTCAAGTCGCCAGTCTAGCTACTGGAATGAGACAAAGATCAACGATGCAACGACAATGCAACGATGACAATTATCGTGAGATGGCTCTATCGTCTATTGCAAACCTGTCGCGAGATACGAATAGGTGCTGGAGGCGATCGCAAGTTTGTACGATCGAGCCCTAAGCTCATGCTAATGCGTAACGGAAAAAAAGTGCACTGGTCTGCACTTTTTAGTGTGTTTTTCATGTTTATTAGCGCTACAGCTTCACGAAAAATTGACGTACCCACCAGAATCAATGGAGAAACGGCAACGAAAAGAGATTTTTATTCTCTGTGGCAAAGGAAACACGACGCCCTGCCGTTGTAATATCGGTCCCCTCCCCTCATTACGCATCTTGCGATAGGCTTGCGACATGCGAAAACCTCGCGATTGTTGCTATCAAACGCTACTTTTCACACGATTGCCCAAAAAAGGAGTGTAATGTTTTTAGGGTTCATGTATGCATGTATGTATATGTATATGAGTTTCTTTATTCCACCATAACTTCCGAACGGCAGATTTGGACATAATATGGGGTTTCGTTAGAATCCTTAGATCATTCCGAGTAACATAGGCTATATTTTTTTCGTTTTACTACAGACGTGTTTGTTAATTTTAAAATTATTTACTTTTTTGTAGAAAACATAATACAAAAGTGACGTTTGACAGCAACAATCGCGAGATTTACGCCTGTCTCAAACCTGTCGCAGGATACCTACATAGTGAGGGAGCGGGTCGTAAGTGCGATCGAGTCCTAAGTATTATGAGTAACGGAAATTTACCGAAACTGGCCGTGGTCTGCACTTTTTGGTGGTTTTTTTTTTGGAAAATTTTGTTGTTGTTGTTTTGCTGTGATGCGACTTGGATCATGTAGTTCGCATAGTTTAAAACTACCTGGAAAACAGGGGAAGGAATTACTCGTGTTTGTTATTTGGGGATAGTTAGGGATGTCAATATTTTAAGTAAAATCTGTGCTTTTAAGATTCTAATAATAAACGCTTTGAGGTTTAAAATATATCCGATCTATGATTCAATTTCATGTGTACCACTAAAAAAACAATTTTTTTTTTTAGATTTTTAAATGAGGACAAGACTCCGGTTGAGCGTTTGTTTTGAATTTAATAATGTAATTTTAACATCATCAGAGCACCGAGCAAACTTGCGTGCAATTTACAATTGTGTCATAGTATCACAATTTACAACCGCGCAATCGCGCTTTGTCTCAATTTTCGTCCCATTAGTGGTACGGTACACCCAGTATCTCTAATAATAATTGTTACAGTACTCGTAAGTACTTACGTCACAATGTTTTTAACAAAAGTCCTCCAAAACGACTTCACCGATTTTTATGCATTTTTTGTCTACATTCGATTGATCTGAGAATAGGTTATAAACTATTTTCATACCCCAATATGGCCAAACAACGTTTGCTTAGTACTATATATAAAATTGATTATACATAAAATTTATCTCTTTGATGTTGTATTGTTTCATACAATTTCATCCTTGCTAAAAAATACGATCTTGTGATCCGTAGTGGGCCATACTAAACTAGAGCAGTTAACCATTTCCCTGCAATTAAAATTATCGCTGGCAACCCTGAGTCACGTTGTGGCCACGATTCGGAATGGCACATGGCTGACCACGCCACGTCCGGCTCTCACGTTGCGACCGACAGTCAATACATCAAAGCTCGTAATGTCCCGTATCTGTAATATCCATTATTATAATGCCATACACGTGGGCCGGTGGAGTCGACACAAAAAATGGCCACCAAGCAATGTTGCCACGCGTAAGGTTTGGGGTTTTCCGCTGTTCTGCGTTGATAATGAAGTTGGTGAAAGGTTTGCGCATTTTCGCAGGATTTCGCTCGTCTGTTTTTTAAGGAGCACACCACGGGTGTGCCCGCGAAATTCAATTTTTTTATGGTTTTTCGCGATTCTTAAGCTAATAAGACATAATAGGCTTACGGCAGTCAAATTGCGGGAATCCCAATATCATACTCACGTGTTTAAATAATAATCTCTGCTCGAAAGTGTCGAGTTAAAGAAATTAGTCCGAGATTTGCGAGTTACTCACATAAAACTCGATACTCGGACTAATTTCCTAGGATATACATTTTTATGCGAAGATTTTGATATAATCATGTAAAGACGAATTGCAGTTTGTCACATAAAATGTTGGATGGAAGCAGGCGTTATTTTACGTAAATCCATAATTAGCAGGACAGGATTACATACTTTGTTTTGCTATAATTTACGTAAAAAGATTCCGTATGGTATAATAAGCAAATTGTGTGGTGGAAAATTGTGTGTGGGGTTTCATGTGGGCAGTGTTCCTGCATATTGTACCATACTGCAGAATCTTTTCAAGAAGCCGTTTATAATAGCAAAACAAATTAATCTGTCCTACATAAATTAATGTTTGTCACATTAAATTTTACGTATAATTATTTCTCCGTACATGTAATTCGTACAACAATTCAAGATTTAGAGATTAAGATTTTTTCTAAATACTCTATGTTATCGTACTAACGTAGAAGGGAAAAGTTAACTCAAACCTAAAGGTGTAGCTGTTGATGTTGGAGTAACAAAAATATCCTAACACATTTTACTACAATTTGTACCGAATAGATAACTTCAAACATACGTGGAATAAACCAAACGTATGCTATTAGCTTATGAATCCGCGTGACCTGATATGAAATTCATCATTTTTAACTCCATAATGCAGGAGTGTCTGCCCTTCACAGTTGAAATCATGTTTATTTCACGGCTTGTTTTCCGCTTTCGTTGTTTAGGTATATTTTCAGATAAGATTATTTACATATTTACATAAGGAGGACCAAGTAAATAAGAGGCCCACCAAACAGTATTTTTTAGGACAAGCTAACGGAAAACTGGAACATTAAAATGGGTTCTGATGAAGTAAATAAATAATAATTTACCGTCATTATCAACCGACTTCAAAAAAGGAGGAGGTTCTCAGTTCGACTGTATATTTTTTTTGTTACCTCATAACTTTTGAGTGGGTGAATCGATTTTGATGATTCTTTTTTTAATAGAAAGCTGACGCTGTCCGTGTAGTCATTTCAATTAAGTCGAACTATTCTGAATTCTGATAATGGTATCCAAGAGAAAACCATATAAGTTTGATAAGAGTTGAAGTCGGGTTTTTGTTAATTAATTAATACCCATACCTTATTAGTAACTGACCTTTAAATAGGATGCGCGTATAAGTTCAAGACACAAATTCTAATAATAAAACACCAAAATATAAATAATTTTGTTTCTACTTGGTTAGGCAATATAGCAGTGGAAAGTTTGTAATTGAAAATAGAACTGAAAGGCTCGCAAGTCGCAACGGCTTAGTAACTTTTTATAAAAGTTTCGAAGTTGCCTTGTCCTGGTTTTAAGGGAACTGAATATGAGGTGATACCTGTTGAAGTAGCGATATGAAACCTTTTTTATTATAGGCTGATATGTGTCTTTGGTGTGATGTTTTTCTTTTAAATATTTAAGTTTGAAGTAGAACATCATTGTCAATAAGCATGGTAACTTAATATATATTTTTCATGTCTGCAAACTAATGTTTTTATTCTATTCCACTGGTAATATTTAAGTGGTTATGCGCCCTGCACAAAAATAATTATTGTTGTAAATAATGGAGCTATCAAAAATTAAAATTTCGAAACTTGACGGCGAAAATTGGGTATCATGGAAGTACCGCATGTTGGCGATGTTACGTGGCATGGACGGTCTTTTGGATATTGTTCAGGGAAAGATAAGTAAACCAGAGAAGCCTGCAAAGAGTGATACTATGGAAGGTACAGTTTTTGAAGCAGCGATGGTTACATATCAAAGGAACTTAGCCGAGTACTACAAGTTGGAAAGTACAGCTCTCTTATTGATTACGAACAATTTATTAGACGAAACTCTCGACAAAGTAATAAGGTTCACGAATCCTAAGGAAGTATGGGATGAACTACATAGATTGTACGATGGTGTATGTGAAGACCATTTATACAGAAAATGTATGGAATTCTTTCAATACAAATGGGAATTTACTTCAGGAAATGATATGAAAGTTCATATTTCAAAGATGAAAAACTTATGGCACAGTTTAAATCAGGAGCTTATCAAAGACGAAGGTAAAGAATTACCAGAATTGTTATTGATATGCAAGATTATGGAGACCCTGCCAGAAAGCTATTTCAATTTTAAATCGAGCTGGTTACTCATGTCTAAGAAGGATAGAACCGTAGAGAACCTTACTAGTCAGTTATGTACTCACGAGAAGGCTTTGTCAACTAAGGAGAACATGTATGAGTCTACGTCTGAGAATGTGTTAGTTGCGAAAGGTACCAAGAAAGGTAGTAAAGGAAAAAAAAAGGTTTTCAGGTGTCACATTTGTAAGGAAGTCGGGCACTTTATGAAGGACTGTCCTAAGAAAGAACAGATTCCAGAGAAAGGTCCTACAAGTATGATGGCAGTAAAGGTTAATGCGACAGATTGCGCTCAAGATCGTGATGATTGGTATGTTGACAACGGAGCAACACACCATATTACAATGCGAGGCGACCTGTTTGAGGAATTTGAACGCTTTACGGAACCATGTACAGTGACAACAGCTAATGGAAAGCAAGTTAATGCCTTGGGTAAAGGAAGCATTTTGATGAAAACCAATAATGAGGTATGGTTTTATTTGAGAAATGTTTGGTATGTTCCTCAGATTACTACAAACCTGTTTTCGGTACTAGCAGCGCAGGACATGAACCCGAAGAGCGTGTTTCAGTCACGTATGATTACCTGCTCATTGAAAGTAAATAAGACAGTAACCGTTACTGGAGATAGACGGAGATATGGTGGACTATTCAAGTTAAACTGCAAGGCGATACAACCAGATAGAAGCGTTGTTGTAAATACTGTTGACACGCTGCAGCTTTACCACGAACGTATGGGTCACCAGGATAAACGTCATGTGAAGGATGTAATAGAGCAAGAGTTGAATGTAAAAACTAAGAATGATGGGACGTTATGCGAAGGATGCATTTTCGGGAAAACACATAGAAAGAAGTTTGGTGTTAGAGAAAAAGCAAGTAGTCCAGGAGAACGCATACATTCGGACGTTTGTGGTCCGTTCCCACTTTCAGGCTCTAAGTCCAGATACTTTGTACTCTTTAAAGACGAATACACTCGCTATCGATATGTCTATTTTATGAAACAGAAGTCCCTGCAAAGTTGCGACTGATGTTAGCTGAAGCAAAGGCAGTTGGACACACGATTAAGGAGTTTCTAAGTGACAATGGAGGGGAGTTCGATAATGTGGAAGTCAAAGAAGAATTACAGAAGTACGGAATACATCAACGGTTAGTTATGCCTTATACTCCAGAACAGAACGGGTGCAGTGAAAGAGAAAACCGTACGATTGTCGAAATGGCCAGAGCAATGATGCATGCTCATGAAGAGCTTCCTCAAAAACTGTGGGCAGAGTTGGTAAATACAGCGACGTTCATATTCTGAATAGAACAGGACCAACTACTGTGAAACACAAGTCTCCGTACGAGTTGTGGTTTGGGAAAAAGCCGCAAATCAAACATTTGAGGATCGTTGGTTCGACTTGCTACGCGCATATTCCGAAGCAGAAAAGGAAGAAGATGCAGAAGAAAGCAAAGAAGTGTTACTTGGTTGGCTATGATAATGATGACGATTATAGACTCTGGCATAGAGAGTCGGACACTATAATTAGATCCAGAGATGTCACATTTGATGAGAGACCACTGGAGACTAATTTAGGAAGTGGAGAACCTGGGGATACTGAACATTCACAAGTAACGGAGACAGCTGTTATAGAAGTTCCAATATATGTAAGGAAGGAACAACATGAAAATGAGATACCGAAACCAATCACAGCTGAAGAATACAGAGGAAGACCTATTGAGATAAATAACGAAGTTGAACTCTCGGAGGACACGGAAGTTATTGAGGGTCCTGTTACTAGCGGTGATGAAGAAGAATTTGAAGATGCGCGTGTAGAGGAGTCGGAAGACGAATCTATTGAATTGGGCAGGCAAGGTATGCAGCTCAGAGATCGATCACTCCTGCAGCGACCATCAAAATTCAATGATTACGTTTCTCTTGTCAATACCAGCGATGATTGTTACTACGAACCAGGAACTTACAAGGAAGCTACAGATTGCCCAGATAAAGACCTTTGGCGCAAAGCTATGGATTGCGAGATTGGATCCTTAAAAGCAAATGGAACGTGGGTTCTTGAGAAATTGCCTAAGAATCGGAAAGCAATACCTTGTAAATGGATCTATAAAGTGAAGTTAAACCCAGATGGTTCAGTAGATAAATTTAAGGCACGTCTTGTCGTAAAAGGTTTTAGACAGAAGAAAGGGGAAGATTATGATCAGACCTTTAGCCCCGTAGCTAAGATGGCAACTATTAGAGCGGTGCTGAGTTTAGCAGCTAATGAAGGGATGGCACTACGTCAGTTTGACATCTGTACAGCCTTTTTATATGGTTCGTTGACTGAGGAAGAAATATTCATGCAGCAACCAGAAGGATATGATGATGGTAGCGGACGAGTATGCTTGCTTAAGAAAAGCTTGTATGGATTAAAACAGGCTCCACGATGTTGGAACTCAACGATCATAAACTATTTCAAGGAAATTGGCTTTGGAGTCAGTGAAGCTGACCCCTGCCTGTTTAAGAGAGAGAGATCTAATGGGAAGTTATTAGTTGCTCTATATGTCGACGACGGTCTTATAGCCGGTTCAAATGAAGGACTGATTGATGAATTCATTAAGGAATTGAAAGAGAAGTTTGCGATGACTAATAAACCTGTATCGTATTACTTGGGTATGGAGGTTGAAGTCAGAGAAGGCGGTGATATTAAAATCCACCAGACTTCTTATGTTAAAAAAATCTTGAAGAGATTTGGTATGGAAAACTGTAAACCAGTAAGCACTCCTATGGTAAAGGACCCTGTACCACAGGAAACAGAGAAGGTTGATGACTACTTTCTGAAGAATTATAGACAAGTAGTAGGTGCACTTGCTTATCTGATGGTGTGTACAAGGCCTGACATAGCATATCCTGTCAGTGTAGTATCCAGAAGCTTGGAAAATCCGACTCACACGGATTGTGTTCGGTTGAAGCGCATGCTAAGATATCTACAGTACACTCCAGATATGGGAATTCTGTATAAGAAGGATTACAGGAAAGGTATTCTGGAATGTTACAGTGATGCAGATCACGGTGGAGATCTGACAACGGGGAGATCAACTACTGGAGTTGTATGCATTTATGCTGGAGGCGCCGTGTCATGGTTGAGCCAGAGACAACCCAGTGTGGCTATTTCCACTACAGAAGCCGAGATTGTCGCAGCTAGTGAGGCAGCGAAAGAAGGCATTTGGCTAGCTCGTCTTATGCAAGGCATGACGAAGTTGGCGGCTTCACCTGTTCTCTATGTGGATAACGAAGCGGCTGTGAGATTAGCTGAGAATCCTGAGTTCCATAGAAGAACAAAGCACATTCGAATACGCCACTTCTTTGTGCGAGAACTGGTGACTACTGGAGATCTGAAGGTGAATAGGATCAGCACTGAGAAGCAGCTGGCAGATCTCTTCACAAAGCCACTGGCTAGGCCGAGGCTTATCAGCCTACAAGTACAGCTAGGTCTACATATCGAGAGAAGGTGTTGAAGTAGCGATATGAAACCTTTTTTATTATAGGCTGATATGTGTCTTTGGTGTGATGTTTTTCTTTTAAATATTTAAGTTTGAAGTAGAACATCATTGTCAATAAGCATGGTAACTTAATATATATTTTTCATGTCTGCAAACTAATGTTTTTATTCTATTCCACTGGTAATATTTAAGTATACCTAGCCGCGATACATAAAATAACCTACCTAATCCGGAATGATATGAAGAGTAGATAGGTATATAATAGCAGGGGTATTTTTGAGAAGTGTGAAGAAGAATGACAAAAGGTTATGTTTTCTTATGAACCAATACCAAAATACTCTAAGAAAATTAAATACTTACAAAGTATTTTTTACGAACCATTGGCACTAGGTCATTCATATCCGGAATTTAATTTTGCATACAAAAAGTTACTTTGTGCGTACTTTTCCGCAAATGGAAAATGACTTCATCTCCTTTTAGGCACAAATATGATTTGCTGTGCCTAAAAGGAACGTATTCTTTGTGCCTACCTATTCGCCGATTCTGGGAGCCTCTCCGCTGCTCAAGTGGGTATGTTATGTTTAGTGCTGTCCTCTTCTACTTACGGATGTCTTCTGCGACTTGTGACTTTAATGCTCGTTTTCACCAAGATTTTAAGAGACACCTAAAGATCAATACCTAAGCCCTTAGGTGACAGTTGTTGTAAGTGAAAACTGTCACCTATCGGGTTAGGCGTTTCTTAAAGTGTTGGTGCAAACGAGCATAATATGTCTTCTTGTAGCTTTACAAACATTTGAACTCCACCGTCCCCTGGGTCACGCATACGCTAGATTTTTGATACATGGGTTGCCAAAAATTCGAAAAAACTGTGTATCTCTATTGTTATAGGTATGTAAAGATATTTCGCACTTGCGGAGGCCTTGAGGCCGCGTGATCATGAATAATGCGGCCGGACCGAAGCTTGATGCAATATTCAACAGCCTATTTTGTTAACAGATCCGCTTCACCGTTACGGGTTATTGGGTTATTATTGTTCCTGGGACGGGACATAGACGAAAGGTAAAATGGGTCCCTACATTTTTAGCCGACTTCAAAAAAAGGAGGAGGTTCTCAATTCGTCGGAATCTTTTTTTTATGTATGTTCACCGATTACTCGAAGACGCGTAAACCGATTTGGAAAATTCTTTTTTTTTTTTTGTTTGAAAGGGTATACTTCCCAGATGGTCCCATTTTTTTCAGGTCAGGATCTGATGATGGGATCCTGGAGAAGTAGAGGGAACTATTCAAATTTTATGTGGATACCTACGCTTGAAACAATTTGGGTACTGTTTGCAAGAGTAATATTTTCCAGCTTGAACTATGGTCATCAGGTCAAGATCTGATCATGTGATCTTGGTGAAATCGAGGGAACTCTTCAAATTTTGCTAATACACTTGAAGCGATTTGGGTATTTTTTTTATAGTAACTAGTGCATTTGCTTGCAGATGCTGACTTAATGACTATAGTCATCAAGTCAGGTTCTGATGATAGGATCTCAGAAAAATTGAGGGAACTCTTCAGATTTTATAGGCACACTTCAAGCGATTTGGGCATTATTTTCAATGCCCTTTGCATGATGTTTTCCACTAAAAAGTAAAAAATAAAATGGAAAATTCTTTTCAAAAAAACCGACTTCAAATGCCACTACAAAGAGTGAAATAATTTTTCAACGTAGGTACACCATTTCGAAGTCGGGCAATCCGCAATTCGTACAATCATAGTCCTTCGTCTCAATCCTTCGTATTAATTAATAGCCCGACTTCGAATTGGTGTACCTACGTTAAAAAATTATTTCACTCTGCAGTGGCATTTGAAGTCGGGGTTTTTTTTAAGAATTTTCCATTTTTTCTGTCTATTAGTTTGACTTTCGCGTGTCGCCCTAATAGATACTTCTGTCTGTATGTTTAGTTACCTGAGTAACGCAATCTTTACTCGAAGAATATTTGCACAAAACATGATATTAATGAGCAGTTATTCTTGTATCTGCAAAATTCCCATGTCACACTGTTTATAACCAAACTCTTCCAAAACGGCTCGACTGATTTTTAACCGACTTCAAAAAAAGGAGGAGGTTCTCAATTCGTCGGAATCTTTTTTTTATATATTTTTTTTTTGTTTACATTCGGTGGGACTGAGAATAGGACGTACAGTACGCGCGGCGAGAGTTTGGCTTTGACCTTCGGGTGGAGGGGATTACTGCGCATGGGTACTGTCACGCGCGTGCCATCAGCCAATCAGATCACCGCGTCAATCAATCAGCGCCAATCAGAGCACCGCGTGCGCCTACACACCCGCCCCACACCCCGCTAATTGCCCGTTGATACCCAATTTCTGATTTCTGCGCAATAACGGTCAAAGCCAAACTTTCGCCGCGCGTACTGTACTTACCTAAAGTGCGAGATTACAACGGCGGATACTTTTATGTGGGCACAATAAACGAGAGTCCGAGGAGTAACTTCCTGTCAGATTCTGTTTCGTTCAGTTTGTTAGCTACTCGTAGCAATAGCGACCCTGAATGGGTTGTTTACTAACAGAACGGAGGCAAAGGCAAAGAGTTGGAGTGTTATCATGTCAACTTACCATGCTAGTTGGTAACTTTTGAGAAAATAATGTAGAACAAAAATAGGAGATCTACCCTCCATTTTCTTAGTTATAAGTACTAACCCAGTGAAGGTATTACAGTAACCTTATAAAAATGACACAGAATCAGCCCACAGAAAGGCTTATCAGTTACCTATAACCTATGCGTATCAACGAGGTAAAGATCAATGATGCGTATTATCTTCAATCTGCAAAATGTTTGCAATGAAATTGTTACGTGGTGGCTCCATTGACGTTTTCTAAATTTGATTTGATCGCATCCTGTGGCGCGCTCGTACACGAAACGTGAGCGGAAGGCGACGCCGATTCTCGTATTTGCCGGCACGAGACTCGTCATGTAATTATTCAGAGAGCGATAATAAATAATCTTTGGCGTGGGGCCATATTTTTTTTTTGAATTGTGAGTCTGGCAATTGTGTCGCGGAATTTATGCTGCAAAGTTTTTGACAAGTGGGAGGTCGCGGGTTCGATTCCCGCCACGGGCCACTGTGGAATTTATAATTTCTAAATTAGCTTAGGTCTAGTCTGGTGGGAGGCTTCGGCCATGGCTAGTTACCAACCTACCAGCACCGCCAAGCGATTTAGCGTTCCGGTACGATGCTGTGTGGGACTGAGAATAGGACGTACCTAAATTGCGACATTACAACGGCGGATACTTTTATGTGGGCACAATAAACGAGAGTCCGAGGAGTAACTTCCTGTCAGATTCTGTTACGTTCAGTTTGTTAGCTACTCGTAGCAATAGCGCCCCTGAATGGGTTGTTTACTAACAAAACGGAGGCAAAGGCAAAGATTTCGAGTGGTATCATGTCAACTTACCATGCTAGTTGCTAACTTGTGCAAAAATAATGTAGAACAAAAATAGGAGATCTACCCTCCATTTTCTTACAAGTAATAACCCAGTGAAGGTATTACAAAAATGACACAGAATCAGCCCACAGAAAGGCTTACCAGTTACCTATTAACCTGTGCGTATTATCTGCAAAATGTTTGCAATGAAGTTCTACGTGATGGTTCCATTGACGTTTTCTAAAGAACATGGGCAGAAATGTACACAAATAAAGTTTAGCGTCTAGATATAATATTTATTACAAGACGATTCTAATAAATAACAGAATTTTTTCAAGGTGTCACCGGTTCTTGTAAAGGACGGGTCAAAAAATAAAATATTTAAAGAAATTCAATTGATTACTGATAGGTTCCGTTTCCACATTCCTGACTGCTAGTGTTGCCGGATGCCAAACTTTTCCACTTTTATGCTCCATCTTTTTGACGATCGGTCCACTTTTATACGAGAACAACATGTAACAGACTATACTAAAGAAAAACCTATTTTCAAGTACTACGTTAATTCTTAGATCAGACTGTAGAATACAAGACAATAATAACTGTGTCAAAATTCAAAAATCGTATTCTTTCACATAGGCCTAACTTACAGGCTCTTGCGAAACGTTAATTAAGACTCTACCGCCTCGTTCGGAAAGTAGCACTGCACCGAGAAGAATGGGCAAGAAACTCGGCGCTTGCTTTTTTAGTTTTTTTTTTTTTTAAATAATAAATATAAATGTCGATTTCAATCGTTCTTTTTTTGCATTTTATTTTACTCGAATATATTTACATAAAAAGATTAAATTAGTTTAAGGTTTTCCATTGCGTTGGAGTAAAACTGAATATTATTTTTCCGTGTGAGCCAGTCTCACTTAAATAAACTTTTTGAATATTTGTGATTTTGTAATTCAATATTAAGTTATTAACTCAATTAGATTTGTCTTTCAGTCGATTGGAGTTTTTTAATTCCGGCATCTCGCAACATTGTCCGACAACTACATGATGGCTACATGGTCTCAACTGTCGACAGTGACAAATTCTGGGACAAGTGACAAGTATTTATCAAAGAGTATATAGTGTATTGTCTATGCTCTCAGATGCTTCATGGCGGAGGTCGCAGTTGTTATAATACTCAGATACAATATTTTGAAAATAAATATTAATTTTTCTCCACTTTTTTTTAAGAAAAATCTTTTAGCATTAAGTTCAGGCTTGCAGGCTCAACCAAAAAAATATTTTTTCATTCATAGTTGCAATAGCGTAATGGTGCGTACAGACCGGACCAACGAACGCCCAACGATGGATATTTATCGTTCGCTAGCGTTGGCTTCCGCACGCTCGTTGGAGTTCGTTAATACGTCCAAATACATCGAACGAACGTTCGTTGGCACTTGATTCCGGTTCTTTTCTCTTTCATTCGCAATTTAATCATGGACGACGACGACATCATTATAATTGCTAGTTTTATATACCAAAACGAGTAATATCCATTATATACCAATACCAAAACGAGAAATATCCAAGTAATTATCAAATTGGACGTCTACACGCTACGCTCTCTTGCTTCAACTAAACGTTCGTTCGTTGGCGTTCGGTGACCGTCCAAACAGAGTTCGATCAAATAGCTCGATTTCTTTGAGCTCCCTTCTTTTCGTGTAGGAACACCTAGTACCGACATGGTTATTATTAGAGATGCCTCGATAGTCGATACGCCTTTTTGGTGATACGATACCGATACCGATACTCTTATAAAAATATAGGTGATACTGATACCGATACCGATACGCTTATTGAATTCAAAAAGGAAGGTAGAATAAATAAAACATAATTAATTAATAGTTTTAGTGATTTAAATTTATAAACACATATATATACAAAACATTTATAAGATTTTTACTTAAATAACAAAGTATTCTTAAGTTTTGCAGGCAAAGGCGATTTCGCAATTCTGTTTGAATAAGACTTAAGGTGGAAAATAGTCTCTCAGATGCGACAGAACCCATTTCGTGCCTGGTTTGTAACGAAATAAATGAGACAACTTTTAACACAACAAACAAACACAACAAATTTTAAACAAAGAACAATTTATAAACGCGAAATTTGTTAAGAATCGTTGAATCTGCCATAAAAATATCGGCGATACCGATATATCGGCAAACCCGAAGTGTCGCCGATATATCGGTATCGGTATCGGATGCATCCCTAGTTATTATCAACTAAGTGCCGCGGCTTTGTAAAATGATCGCTGCGCCGCCGCCGGGTGGTATGCATTATAGGCACGTGCGCGCAGCCCCTGACACTAATTCCGTTGTAATTTTGAGCAATTCTGCACTTCACGCAGTCACAGTCGGAGCTGCGTAGGCATCGCATCAACCGATGACACGTTGTGCTCTCTATTAAGGTTCCACGCGAGATCAAGATATAGCAATACTAGATGTGTATTTCGGTCTTCTGCTAATCCCTGGGGACGATGGATTTTCCGGGAAAAAGTAGCCTATGTGTTAATCCGGGTTATAAGCTATCTATGTTCCAATTTTCAGCCAAATCGGTTCAGTAGTTGCGGCGTGAAACAGTAACAAAGATCCATCCACCCATTCATCCATACTTACAAGTTACAGACTTTCACGTTTATTTAGTAGGAAGTAAGAAATTGCGAGAGATTATCTTTGATTTACATTCTAAATTCTATCACATTTTCAATGGGAGGCTAGCATAATAACGGACTATGATAACCATTATCATAACACCTAACTCTCAACCAACCAGACTAGCAAAATAACAGAACAGAAGTACCTAATTACACAAAATAAAAATTCAACATGTTATACATATGTATACCTATTTTCTCCAACCCAAGAAGATTCGCTCGCGACAAATAATTCAGTTTTTATACTGACAAATCACAGATACTTAATGGTATTTAAATTTCCGTGTCACGTTGCAGATCTAAGTGCCCGATTCCGTGAAGCATGACGCATAGGTACGTGACAGGCTAATAACAAACAAAAGTTGAACACTACGATATACATGCGTAGGAGTTCCACTGAATAATGTTTTTGTCACGTGTAAGCAACGCATGCTTTTTGTTTGCGCGTCGGCAGTTGATTTTTCTGTCTCATGCATAGGTACTACTTAAGTAGGCATATTTACCTACTTAACTCCTTTTATTATTGTCTGACTCGAGCCTCGAGAACCGAGGAATCGAGGGCCCAAAAAAATATTATGCTCTTGGTGACCACCAAGAGCGTATTTTTTAGGGTTCCACACCAAAATGGAAAAAGTCTTAGTTGTTGCTTAAAGCGGCCAAAAGCTTCCTCATATATCGTGTTTCTCATCTGCGATTCGTAAAAAGTACCCACACTTTTAAAACTCGTAATTTTCCTAATACTCCTATATCTAAAACAACTACGATAACAGAAATACTTCATCGTGTAAGCTAATTAAGTATATATCACAAAGGGATACAATAGGAATGAAGGTACGTTTTAGATGATATAAATTTATAATACAAATCTAATCAATATCAAAATGTTAATTCTTTCACATAGACCTAACTTACAGGCACTTGCGAAATGTCAGACTCTACCCGATAGACAGACCACTTTCTGTAGAGTAGTTCACATAGGTACCTAGTCATCAATTAATAAGTACCTAATTAACTCATGCAAAAGTGCCTAGCGTTTAAAAACAAAAGCTGAATAAAATCCTTTTTTTTTTAAATCAACCCCTAGCTACTAACCTTTGCTACGTTGGTACAACAAGATTGTTATGTTACCCAATATGTAACGTTCCCTAAATCTCAAGGGAAATGAGAATTAGCGTATCCATTGCAAACAAAGTCGCGTAAAAACACTTAAAGTCATTTCATAAATTCATAACACTTGAGAAGTGTTACAATGATTTAATTACTTAACATAATATTTTGTGTCAAGGATTAACTAATAACTTTGTTGAGTACTTATAATATCAGCATATCAGCATCTCAATAGCTGATAGTTGATACCTTTGTAAGTCTACATAGTTAAATAACTTCGTAATTGCATAATGAAAACAAATTTTTTGGCAATATTTTAATATTTTGTATGAAAATCGCACTTTCGAGTTAACCACTTTATAAAAGACCATGTCCCAAAGCCGGCGATTATATGTCATTCTTGAATCTAGAGCGAGTAAATATTCGATCTTTGAATTCGAAAATGATAAACTCTTGTACAAAACACTCCTTATCCTAGTCATTCAATAGTATCTAGTACTAAGTAGTCTAGTCCCTAAATCATCTGTAATAGATGGCAATACTTTAGCTAAGGATACTTATACAAAAGACATTAATTTTATAATTAATGTATTTTCTTTAACGTTATAATAATTATTATAACGTACTAGCAAACCCGGCGAACTCCGTTTCGCCACCAGATGGCTTCGTTTAATTTCTTTTTAATTTTTTTTTTTAATTTATCTGAATTTTCTTTGCTATAAACCTCACGGAGCCCGAGACCTTTCCAACGAATGCAAAACCGTGGAAATCGGTTCGTGCGTTCTGGAGTTATAGCGTCAGGAAGGAAAACCCGACTTATTTTTATATAGTAGATTATAGTAAAACGCTAAATAATACTGATTCCATGCTGTATTTTGCTTATGTTATTTTTTTTTCTAATAACTACTTAAAATTTATCGATAAATCGGTAGAGTTTAGCGCTTAAAACTCCAAAAACTTTTAAGTTTAACTCTGTTTCGATCAGAACTCAAAAGGTTTGTATTCGAGTAAATTGATAAGTACCAGACATCATTTATAAGAAACTATTGAGTAGTAGGTACTAATAGCTGTTGCCGTAAATTTCTGTTTTTCCACTAGTCCCGTGGGAGTCAAGTTTTCCGGTATTAAAATTATCCTGTCACTATTCGCGCCTTACACTGCCTTTGCAAAAAATCACGTTGATCCGTTGCTCCATTCTAGCATGACTGAAGAACAAACAAACAAACCAACAAACTCACATTCAAATTCAGATATTAGTTAATATAATATATTATTAGGTGGATTTATGACTTCCCTTACACAAATTAACTTCAAACACTTGTGTTGTACCTTTAGGTATTATACCTACAGGATCTTAATTGGCGTTGTGCTAATTTTGGGCACTGTTGTGTTAATTGTTAATTGTTAGATTCACGTGCCATACCTCGTTACAATATTATGTAACTACTTTAATATTGTCGGTGTAAGTAGACAACAAAAACGTGACAGTTCAAATAAAAGCGTCACGTTATTCAACATCAGAGTTTTAAGTTAAGCGTCATTGAATGAGGGTTTATTTCTGAGTTTATTAATGAGGGAGTAGTCAGGTTTGGTCTTGGATACAGAACTACAGCCACCTCTTTGACGATTCTTGATTCTGCCACATTATATCTGTTCAGCTTTAGATGCTGTAGGATCATCGAGCTAGGAAAGTGAATAACGAAGATTCACCGCTTGTGGCGAATCTTCATAATCTAACTTCCAGCCTAACTCTGAAGTGTAGCTGGTGTCGAGTCCATCGGCTTTTATAGGATAGCTGACGCTCATGGCTCTGCCCCTAGATTGTCTATGGAAAACGTTATTCAACGTTATCGTAATCGTTTATAAAATCTGCCCGCTGATTCGTTTCCTGATTTACGTGAACAAATCGGGGGGCCGAAGTTGTTTACGATTACTTACGAATACGTTTTTCTTACGCAATCAGACCCATGACCGCGTGAATTTCAGATTTTCACAAACAACAGGATAAGATAAGGTTAACTCACGTTTTTTATAACAATGGGCGTACAAAAATCATGAACTGGTACAAAGTGCGTGTGGCGAAGGTGATAACTGATAACACACACGTGCCGATTTCGTTATTGTTATCTCATCTCGTGTCAAAAATATTTACATTTTTGTACAACGTTTAGTTACACGTGACTTTGAATTAAAGGACAAAATATATTACATGTATTTAGTATTTACACACATACATAGAGTGGCTATACATTTTACAAGCTTTTATTTAGTTTCGACTACCCCGATGTGTGTTTAGTCTGCCCCTCATTATTTATTTTATTTTTGAAATATACAGGGTTATATTAATTTAATACAGGGTATTAAATATATCATATTTAATACAGGGTTATATAAAAATATCAAATCGCTCTCGGCCTGTAATTGTTTCCATTCAAACTAACAACTTTTGCTCCACGAATTTTTCTACTCGATATTTTTAGAGATATCAAATGTTCAAAATTTTACAGAGATACTCTACTTGTTCCTACTCTGTAATGTAACATCAGCAAGTGGCATCGGCTTGGACCGCGGCGCGTCGGCGCGCGAACTCGCGACGCGAAACCACAACAGCGTAATGTCACTTTACAGAAATAACATTTTTTTGTATGGAATACTGAATTTTAAAAAGTCGTAGAACAAAAGTTGTTAGTGTTAATGTAAACAACGACAGGCCTAGTGCGATTTGGTATTTTTTATATAACCATACTATTATTATGAAAGCCAGGTTCTACCTAACTACTAATGTAACTTTTAGAGCCCTGTAAACATTATTGTACTCCAATTAATTGTATAATGGTAGGTTCAAACAAATCTGTACCCACGCTTGATAGTGACACGTGATTTTTGATATAGCAACGTGATATTTTATGAAACATTGTTTGCGAACGGTGCGTGTGATAGTGTAAACAGTACCTAAGCCCAAGCTATTTATGTACCGTAATATATTGATAACACGTGCTTGCTTAATTAGGTAAGTGTAGGTATATTTACTATTGTATACAATAGTGTGCTCGCAGCTAACCTTTGCGCTTGATCCTAGAAATACATTCACGTGATATGAAGTCTCAATTATTTTATTTTATTCTCAATACAAAAAATATTATTTCATTTAGAAAAATAAAATGTAGCGAGCCAGTTGATTTCATCCTGACATGTGGTCCAGAATTTCCTCTTCCAACTCGGGGCGAGTTATTAAACTTCCGAGAGTCTGGATTGGCTATCGTAATACACTTTTCAATATTCCCAGTTCATTATATTGAATTACTTAGCTGTTTTTAGGGATGACACTTAAAATTTATGGTACATTTTTGAACTCCCTAAAGTTCCCTCAGGATATACGAGCCCATTATCTTCTTGTGATATTTTTTGATGCATCTATATCTATACATACGAGTATAGTTCCCTACTTTAGGCTTTCCGCTTACAACGTGTAGATTACTTAATCTACATGAATTTTCAAAATATGAAACTGATGTTCCTACTCACTCTCCTGAGACGGCTTGACTGATTTTTATGGTTTTTTTTCTATAGCTATTTTCAGGTCTGAGAAGTTGCTTTGAAAATAGTGTAAGGACCTACCTACTATTCATTACTTAAAATACATTTTTAAACCCCTAAGTGAGGTTAAATTTAATGGCAAAACAACTTTGCCGGGTCAGCTAGAAATAACATAAAACACACTTAAGTCAAAATATTGCAATTTAAATTATCATTGGGTGAGTAGGTACTTATTAAAGAAATTGGTTCGTTCTATCATTCAATAATATTTCTTGGTATTCATATAAATTATAAGTCATCATTATAATATGAAAAGTTTTATTCATATACAGAAAACGTGAATATTTTCACCAATCGCACCTAAAATCTCTTCTAAGAATTCCATTTTATGATTGAGTACCTTGAAAATGAATACAAAGCTTCTATTGATCCCTGGTATACAATAAACGGTATATATACACACAGTAAATATGTGTTTACTATCTGGGAATATGTTAACTGTGTGTGTGTGTTAACTAACCTCGAAAATACAAGCACGTGTGTCGAAATGTGCCTGCTCACGCGCACGCGAGCGATCTCATAAATAAACGCTTGTACTCAAATTAACTCATTATCTACTGAAAATAGGAATTTATTGATTTATATGGTATTTAGGTATATCTATTATTATCATACATACGAGATAATAGCTTATTCTTATTTTTAAACATATAACTAAAAAATCCTCCCGAATCACAGATCAGAGAAGTAATTGTAATCGCTATGCAGGAATGTGATGAGAAAGAGAATGGTTATATTTCAATGAATGTTAATTCATTCAAAAAAATCAGTACACAAGTGCCTGAATGAGGCCTAGGTATGTGAAATAAAATAATTGACTTTTAGCCTTAGGAGCATCGTGCATCGGTATTACGGTATGACGCTCACGCCACTTTATTGTATTGATCCCGACAGGCAGATTGCCTCGTGAGCACTCGTGAGTCTTTCTTGTCAATTGCCAGTTGCCACAGTGTAAAAATTTCACACTGCAGTATTCTCAAAGTTAATTTTATAATTAAAATACACCTTAAGCCGTTTTCAAAAGTTTTATGTAAATCCACGACTTTGGCTGATAACGATTAAAAATTGACATAACGAGTATGAAGTTTCGTTCGTTCGTTTCAGCCAACGGACGTCGTGTCCACCGCTGGACAAAGGCCTCCTGCAATCTGGTCGCGCGGAGGTCTGCCAACACTGTGCTTTCCTGTGCGGAGTCGCCACTCCAGCACCTGGGTCCAACAACCGTTGAGCCAAAGTCGGTCAGCGGGCGATGGAGAGAGCTATGCTCAGAGTAGGTACCTCTTCGTAATCATAAATCAAGTCAACAGTAAGGAGATTCGGACGAACCACAGTCACCGACGTATCATGTAGCTCAACGTAGCGCGAAAAGTGACAATGAGCGGGGCACATAGCTCGTTCTTCGTAGTAGAGTAGCATAAAGTAGTATAAAGCTTAGGTTAGCTACAATTATTTCAAGTCAGAAAAATCTTAGATGCTTATTAGCCTGTAATAGCTCAAAGCTTACCTGATGGTAAGTGACAGTCGAAGATTTTGCTATTTTTTTTGCTAAAACGATCTGATTATTTGCGACGTGGTATTATCTAATTTCTTTAAGATCAACATAGCACGACAGAACGTAATCTATCAAAATTATCAGTATTCATAAATAATTCTTGTTATCAATTTGGCGTTTTGTACAACTCGTACAATAATAATAATCTAAATCTGGTCCGCTGTTTCATCTTACACTGTGACCCAATTGTGGAAGTGAATGGGTTTATTATGTCACCGCCACACGACACGTGCTCGCCCACGGATCAGAGAGTCAAGTACAGTGACGTCACGGTGTGCTAGCCAGCCGCCAGTTGCCGTCACGCGCGTACAAGGGTTAGTACAGGTTTTTGTACGAATTTCGAGTCGACTCCCATCGCACAAACGAATCGAATTCCTCCATACATTTACAGCCAACGTCATCTATGGACAGTCATTGACATGCAGCCGTCAATACATGGCGCTAGCTGTAAATGTATGGAGTCATTCGATTCGTTTGTGCGATGCGAGTCGATTCGAAATTCGTACAAAAACGTGAACTAAACTAACCCCACTGACAAGTGTTGCCAACAGTTCCAACTTCAAACGTACGTTATTTAGGACTTTAGTACGTCGATCTTATTGCAATACTCTTTCCGATTTTTTACATTATGCCTTTGAAATTTGTTTAGTGTCAATAATATTGTTTTTAGTCACGGTAGTAGGCCCCGTGGTTTCCCAATGAATGACGTCATTTCTCTGATGTACCTCGGAGCTCCCACGATCAGGTGCAGGCACTTCCATTGAGGTGTGGTGAAAATACGTTTGCTCTCGAGACTCGAGAGGCCTACAGTGGTCATCTACAGGGTTATATAAAAATACTACCAAATCGCTTTCGGCCTGCATTTGTTTACATTAAACAACACATACATGATTTGTTTACATTAACAATTTTTGTTTTACGACTTTTTCTTACTCGACATTTTGAGAAATATTAAAATATACTTATTCTTTACTTTACAGAGATACTCTTCTCTGTAATGTAACATCGGAAAGTGGCAATGGCGCGTAAACAATGTACCTACCTACAGGCCGAGCGATTTTGTATTTTTATATAACCCTGTAAGTATTAATGCATTATGCAGGTAAAGTGATAAAGAATGGCTGTCAAATAGGAAATATTTCAAATGGAATCCTTTATTTCTGGGTTGTTGTTTTCGCAGCCAGTGAAAATTATGTCATCGCGACACGTGCGCGACAGGCACGTGTCGGAGATAATGTTGCCAAGCGAGGGGACGCTTTAAGGTGCTTTCACACTATACATTGTTAACGGGGCTGCCGCAGCTGTAACCATATTATACTTACATACTAATTGTACCATTTCTAAGATGTATAAAACGGCTAGGATCAATTTCAATGACGAAATACACTACGCTACGTATGTTGAAACCGAAAATTTCTCAAATATGGCGTCGCGCGTCATACATTTCGGTACCGTTGACAGCACATACCGCTGTTGGTCTCATACATTAGCGCCATTTTACAGATTTGACAAGGACAAAAATTAATGATTGTTGGTGTTTTATATCAAATCTGCGCCTTGATTGTGTAAGAAAAACGTATTAAATGTTATCGTCATCGTTTACTTATGCTTCCCGCTGACTGGTTTCCTGATTTCATTCAGCCAATCGGGGGACAAAATTTGCAAACGATTACGATAACGATGAATACGTTTTTCTTACACAATCAGATCCGCTCACACAGCGTCCGCTGTGAGGCTTGTCGCCACGTGACCGCAGTTCGTCGCCTCTTGGGGTTAAAGATTGAGGCCAACCAGCGACGAGCCATTCAAGATTCAGCCATTGTGTTAATTCGAGTACCTAAGTACTACATACTTATTATTATAGGTTATTTAATATTTTATTAAAACAAAATTTCTTTTCGAAGGCGCAAGGGTTACTTTTCTTTCACATCACTGAGTGTGTGAAAACGTGACGTGAATAGCCCCTCGTAGGTCATTAAAAATCGCTGAAATTGCTGCCGTCTACGCTATTAATGAAATAGAGGCTAGAAACCTTGCTGTTGCATCAAGTTCCGTTCATTGTAGGTAAATCAAGCACTCATTATCTCAGAGTTTAGTAGTACGTACAAAATGGTCAACCTTGTACACTTACGATTGAGCCCTTCACCAAACGCTCCACGCCACGTGACCGAAGCACGTGCATGCGCGCGCGCACCTGTGGGGGGAATGACCTCGTGGGTGCTCATAACTCATTAAGGGGCATGGGTACCATCCGGGCGCGAAGATTCAACGCTATAGCTTGGCAATTTAGATAGATAGATAGAAGTTTTATTTGTTCACGAAACATTACAATATTGCATGCTTACAAAAGTAAATGATTCTATTACTAATTTAGCTATAGGGTAAGGTGGGGTACAGTGTTACAAAAAAAATAAACTAGACTATTATAACAAAATTATTGTTTTAATCAGCTAGTTTTTGGCAAGGAAATAAACTTTAACAATCTCTCTTTAATTTAAATAACTCAAACATTAACATTATTAGTAACTACTTAATTAAAATTGCACTTTAATGAAATCAGACGATTGTAACACTGAGCCCCATATCTGGGGTAGTCTGTTACAGGGTAAGAGGTACAATGTTACAACATAAAACAATAGAAAACTAACAAAATTAAGAGAAGTGTTTAACTTCTAATAAGTATTAAACTTCTTAATAATATTCTTTGGGAAAGTATAGACATCTGTCTGACGTCTGTCATCTGTTTTTCTTTTTTGCTTAGCTTTTCGAAGACTAACACCACTTTCGACCATCAAAATCGCTTCTGCCATACCTATCTTTTTTTATGAAGACCGTAATCAGTCTTCTTCTTACGATTTCTCACCATTTTCTTTTAATACCTTGAAATAGTACAAAAACATTATTGTAAATGGGGCTGACTGTTAGTGTCACATAGTGCCCCGTAACACAGTGCCCCGGAGAGGCAAACCAAATGAAAAAATACGAATCCATATTTCAGGTTATGTTTACAACAAACTAATTTACGGTAATATGTAGCTAAATAAACATTTAATAAATGAAAACTACCATCACTTACCTAAATACAATAAGTCCGGAAAGAAATTAAAAACTATGAAAATATTTTTTCGTCGTTTATTTACATAAAAACCATTTTTGTTTGTTATTATTTAAGCACGGTGCAGACTGTGGCGAAGACAACTGTTTAAACATTGCTGCTTGTAAGTTTAACAAACGTGTATACCAACATCATAAAACTAAAAGACAGAGACGTAGATATGTGCATTGTAACATTGTACCCCGTGTAACACTGTGCCCCACCTTACCCTACGTGAACAAATAAGGCTCCTCACTCAGCACAAAGCCACAGGAAGCTGCAGCGCTGGTTTTCAGGAGGAACCTTAAAGTGTCCATAGACGTGATTCCGACCAATTATCCTCTTATCACTATGCTATAATATAACACTAATTTCTTAACAACTACTAAGTATACTTAATTACTGTACTAATTTACTGTGTGTTAATTTCGTGCGGGATTCTCCTGTGGGTAACGCATACATGCAGAGAAGTGTCCCCTTCCCCGTTACACCACCCGCTGATCGCTGACATCTGAGTTCCTTACCTCCCCCACCGTCTGTCACCCCGCAGGAGGGTCCCGCACGAAGTTGCCAAGCTATAATAGTGGGTTCATTATACATCATTTTATGGCAATGAGTTTTGCGGGCACAATTATTTATGCATTAAGTATATGTTTTTAATAAAAAATCTGCTAAACAAAATTGACTTCATATTGGTCCCCGATAGACCGAAATCTGGAAAACTGCAAAAAAATATCTTTCGGGAACCAATATGAGGTGAGTCATAAGTGGGAATTTTCGAGCAAAGTTTCTATTAAAAACATGTAGATGCATTAATATTATGCCCGCAAAATAATTCATTGCCATAAGCCTATAATGCGTAGTTAGTCTAATATTTGCGAAAAACTAAATAAAGAATTTCGCGGGCTAGTAGGGCCGAAACACCTTAATTCGCATAGCTTATAGAATTCATGTTATTTGCAAAGACTTCTATGTAGTTATTTGAAACAAAGATCATTTTTGGACCAGTATTTCGTAAAAGCTAGGCCGAAGAAGATGGATTTGTGTGACAAAAATTTCGTCACGAAGAAAATCTACGAAAACCATCGCTAATCTAGAATGAAATGCATACTTTGAGAGAAGTAAGTTTTCCTTTCGGTGTAATTTTTTTAGTATCAATTCAAAAATAGTAATATTTTATGTAAAAGTAAACTTTGCCATCTATCGGAAAACCCAAAAACTCCGTCGTGACTAGATAAACAACCACTTCAACTTGTGCTTATAACCATTATAAACCAGTGTAGCAAACTACATAATATTAAATAATGTCACGTTTTGTCAGAAGATGGCAGCTCAATGTTTCATTTATAATAAACCATGCGACAAGGCTATATTGGCGCGTGGCTAAAAATTGGAACTAGCGCCGCTATCCTGTGGGTACTGTTTGGTAGTTCGCTCTGTCGGTATATCGCTATTGTATTTCGTGTTGTTTTTGCTCAAGATTAACTAAAATAAAATTAAAATTGAATTTAAATTTAGATTATTTTATTTTTTGTCTGCCTTTGTTCTATAATGACGCCCTCCTGACAATGTCATTCTAGTGCCAAGAGAGCCTTGTCGGACTGTACTTGCTAGTTGCTACGTCTTGGTCAATGGCACCAAGCTGGCTGTGAGTTAGGTTGGGCGACTTCACACAACTTTGAAAAAATCATGCAGAAGTCATCGATGCAGGTTTCCTCGAGATGTTTTCGTGATTACCAGTCGCCATAAATCAAAGAAGAATGAGTAACGACCAAACTGTATCTCTCTTGAACCAAAACATTCTAGGAAAATAAAATACACTGGCCTGCAAAAGTAAGTAAGTATAACACTTTATCAATTTAATTTGAAAAGTGTGATACTTACTTTTGCAGGCCAGTTTAGTAATAAGAACCATTGGCACTTGGAATTTGTTTTTCATATCCGCAAATCAAATTATGCATACAGAAAATTGCTTTCTTTTCAAAGCACATATTATTTTCCTGTCATAGAGATTTAGTAGGTACACCACAGTAGGTACACTAGTAAGTACACCTTGTTTATTTGCCTTTAACTTTGGAATCCGGATGATAATTAATAAATAAAAACCGGCCAAGTGCGAGTCCGACTCGCGCACCGAGGGTTCGATACCATAAAAGAACTTAAACATTAAAATAATCACTTTGGTTCATGAATTTACGAGTACATGTATGTAGGTACTTTTGTTGGCAAACCGCAAACATAACTTTGTTTTTGCCGGTTTATTGTTATTAAATATTAACAAAAAAAGTATAATAGTTAGAGAGTTGATTTTATTTTTCTATTCTATTGATTAGGTATAATTATTTCAGATTTTTCGATCGATAAACTTCGGGGGATCGACTAAACATTAAAGGGACGGTATTTTTTTGATTTTTGTTTTTTTTTTTTGTTTTTTGACAGTTTGCTCAGTAAATCAAAAACTATCAGTCGGTAACTATAAATCGGTTTTAAAATACACAAATAACGCCCTTTTTTAGGATACCCCACTCAATATTGTTAGCTCATTTTGAAAATTCGAAGTCCCGGTTTTCTCTCCTTTTTGAATAAAAATAAAAACAATTTTCAATATTTTGATTACAATGGCGTTGGGTTACTATTACCTAAAACTATTCCTTTCAAGTCGATAGCTTTGATAGTTACTGAAATAATAGAGTGTGACAGACGGACGGACGGACGGACGGACGGATGGAGAAAGTCTCACCATAAGTGTTCTATTTTTCCAAATTGGTATGGAACCCTAAAAACTACACCCGTGATAGCGTCGGGTTTGGGGCGAGCGGGCCGAAAAGTTTTTTCAGTTTTTCGTAAATATTTCAAAAACTACGTAAAGAAAGACTAGAACAAAATAATCTACGTTGAATCGCAAACAAAAATGACCGTAAGCATAATCTTGCTAAAGTGAATGGTTCCAGAGTTACGGAGGGTGTAAAGTAGCAATTGAACATTTTTGAGATATTTGAAAAAATATGACATTACTTACTCTGTAATTAGTAGGTACCTTATTTTTAAGTTAGTTGGTCGTAGGTAAAATCTGTGGTCGTAGGTACTGATTACCGTAGGTACCTCAATTCTAGGGCATAGCTCGGCTGCTGAAAAAACATTAATTAATTTTAAATCAGATTTATGTTTAAACAATTTCGAATGCATATTTAGATATTTTCAGGAAAATAGAAACATTAAGAATACTTTATACCGCTACCGTTGCTGATCAAATACGTAACAAATAGGTTACACGTAGGTAGTAGGTAGACTAGGTACCTACTTTAGTAATGTAAGTAATTCTTACACTGATATTTTATTCCGAGACAGGGCTATTTACGGCGTCAACGTCAAAATTAATAACTATACTCTGTCTTGGTGTGCCATGGACCCGCCATATGGACCTCAGTGTATTATTTCTGAGTGATCATCAGTACGGTTAGAGCTGACGACGCCAGCTCACATCGCGAAATACGAGTATAATCGGGATTTAACTAACAATATAATACTTATTACCATAATGTTAAAAGGACTTTAAGTACATTTTAGTAAATATAAGTTTGTCAAGTTAAACCTTCATATATGTAAGTGATTAATAGTGGTTATGTAGAAGTACTAAATGCTGTAAGAAATTAGAATGCATTGCGTGCTGAACTGAAAATGTGAAGGCAAAAGCTTTCAAAAGTCAAAACTTTGCAAAACGCGTTGAATTTTATATTTTATCGATTGCTACTTTGTAGAAAGATAGCTTAATTTTCAGAGGTGATTGAATTTTTAATTTTAATGATCGTGTTTTGCTCTATACAAAGTTGCTTGCACTGATCGGACTGAAATGAATAGGTTATTTGCCTCATTTATTAATTAATTATTAATTGCCGCTATCTCCTAATTTATTACTCGGTAAGAAAGTAACTGTACTAGGTATACCTACCTACCTCTTAATTATCTATACTTATAATAAAACTGTAAAGGGTCGAATTCTGTACATTAAAGATATTTTGAAAATTTTTGTTGGAGGACACTATTTAGTCGATACTGAAGCCAAAACTGTAATTTGTTTAATTTTTGTCTGTCTGTCTGTCTGTCTGTCTGTCTGTCTGTCTGTCTGTCTGTTTCACGACCGCGCATCACGGCTAATCCGCTGGATGGATTTCAATGAAACTTGACATGATTATAGTTCATACCCCGAGGTAGGACATAGGATACTTTTTGTCCCGAAATTCATCATGGATTCCCTGGAAGACGGCATCAAAGTCAAAATGTGTATTTAGTTATAATTCATTAGCCCGTTGTCCGATTTCATTCATTCTTATTTTGTTAGAAAGGAGGATCTTTAAAGATTATTCCGTATAAATTTTATCATCATCACTTTTGTAGTTCAGAAATTATAGACATCAGAACCTTTATCGATGAGTTCAAGTAGGTGACTTGAAACTCGGAATGGACAAGCACCTAGGGCTAGGACGTAAGGGCTCAAGTCAGACTGGACTACCCTTACAGCCGTAAATAAATAGGCTTAGCAGAAGATTTTGTATGGTTTAAGATTTTTCACTTTTAGGGTGAACAAAAATCATGAAACTCGCTACGTTATAACGTATAGCGCCATCTCTACAATTTATGTGAAACTTGAATGTAAAACTCTGAGATAGGTACTACCGAATTTTTTTAAATAATAATTAACTGTCATGCGATTTACTGTTTCATGACTTTATATTAAGATGGCACTTTAAAGTTTTCACTTCTGTCGACATTCCCGGAGTGCCGCGTCTTTTTTTATCATCCGTAATATGGAAAGGGTAAAATAATGGTTCACAAATATTTTTAACTCTTAGGTCTTATCGATCCTAACCGACTGACTGTCCTATCTTTTTATACGTAAAGTAATATATAGCAATTGCCCATTCGGATATTTTGGATTGTATTGAGATGAAGTAAAGGTTTTTTAAATGACTCTTATGTTGGGCTGGGGAATATTTTTAGTAGAGTATTTTATCCCAGTGGTACCTACCCGGCCGAACTCTGAAAGAAGAATTCTACCACCAGTGCAACTTTTCACATGGTTTAATGATTTTTGACATATTTCGTGGTTTCTGAATAAAAATCACATTGAAAAGGACGATTTTAACTGTCGATATTTCGATAATGGCACAGGTTGTGGTCACGTAGTGACCACGACCTGTGCCACTGGGTCAAAATATCGTCAGTTAAAATCGTCCTTCTGATCTTTCAACTACGTATTAATGAAACTTTATACCTATTATGATTAAGAAAAAGGAGTTTTCAAAATCACCACAAGATAACCCGTGCGTAAGAACAGGTTTCTGTATAACATCACACCAGAATCATTCATAGTTCCTATTCCGAGGTAGGACATAGGATACTTTTTATTCCAAAATTCAGCATGGTTTCCCTGGAAGACGGCTTCAAAGTCAAAATGTGTATTTAGTTATAATTCATAAACGCGCTGTCCGATTTCTTTCATTCTTTTTTTGTTAGAAAGAAGGTACTCCAAAGATGATTCTAGAAATATTCAAGAGTCATCAGTTTTGCTGTTCAGAAATTACAGACGCCTTCGCCTTTGCCTGAGACTTTCGCCTCATACCGTATAGCGCCATCTCTACAATTTACGTGGTACTTGAAGTCAAAGTCTGTCTACGGGACTTTTTTTTATTATTTAATTGTCATGGAGTAATCTACTGACAGTTGCCTCACTGTGTTCTGAGATGGCACTGTTAAGAAATAATTTTTTTAATTTAAGTTTCTTTTGACAAGAGATATAGTTTTCACTTTTGTCGACATTCCTGGAGACTGGAGAGCCACGTCGTTTTTCACCAGCCTCGACCGAAGTGTACCACCCACTAATTAAAACTTAATGGTAATCTCGCTGATGGTAAGTGACCACCGAAGATGACGGATTATAGACATGAACATTTAGCGTGAGTCCAAGTAACTTGGAACTCAGAATTGACGAAGAAACTATAAACGTATGGCTCATTTTAATTGTTTCGTCTTTACGTAAGGAAATAATATATGGCCATTCTGATATTTTGGATAGTATTAAGCTGATGAAGTTAAGACTTTTAAGCCTTATGTTGGGCCGGGGAATATTGTTAGTAGAGTATTTTATCGCAGTGGTACCTATACCCAGCCGAACTCTCCAAGAAGAGTCCTACCACCACCACCACCAGTCCACCACCAGTACAACTTTTTCACATGATTTAATAATTTTTGACAATTATTTCGTGGTTTCAGGAGATGACGAATAATGGATATAACATTCCACGGTTACTTACCTACACAATCAAAAGGATGATTTTAACTGTCGATATTTGGATCCATTGGTACAAGTCGTGGTCACGTAGTGACCACGACCTGTGCCACTGGGTCGAAATATGGACAGTTAAAATCATCCTTTTGATGGTGCGACTATGTATTCATGAAACTGAAGGTACATTATTATTGTTAAGAAATAGGAGTTTGCAAAATCACCACAAGATAACCCGTGCAAAGCAGGAACGGGTTGCTACACAGCAGCGCACCAGAACGCTACATCCCTTTGCGGAACGAACGATCAGACCTAATTGAATTTCTCCTCCACCTTACAATAGCTGGACGTTTCCTCTCAGCATAAGAGTAGTTTGGTTAGTAAGTAGAGAAAGAATAAAGAAGAGGTGGATGGATTGTGTGAAAGAGGATAACACGTTGACAGCTGATAGAGAGAATGGCTGAGAGAACGAGACTCCACTACTGGCCCGTCGAACTTGGGAACTTTACATATATCCCGCGAAAAATAAAGGAATCCCACGGGATTTACAAAAAACCGTTCTTTACGCGTGCGGAGCCGCGGGTAACAGCTAGTTTATTAATAAAAATAAATCTTAGGCTAAAATGCAGACATCGTAATCATTGGTAAAGTTCGAGTGATCGATGAAGTTCGTTATGCTGAAATATTAAACAATCTAATTGTTGTAATAGATAATTATTGCTATTTACATAATATATACAGAGTTCAGAGTTATTACCAATATTCGGCCTGTATTTGAACTAACAACTTTTGTTTTACGACTTTTTGTTTACTCGATATTTTGAGAAATATCAAATATTCAATATTTCACACACATACTCTACTTGTTCCTACTCTGTAATGTAACATTGGCAAGTGGCAACGGCGCGGACCGCGGCGAGGCGGCGCGCGAACTTGCGGCGCAAAACCGCAACAGTGTAATCTCTTTTACAAAAATAACAATTTTTTGTATGAATTAAATTAATACTGAATTTTGAAAAGTCGTAGAACAAAAGCTGTTGTTAGTATTAATGTAAACCACCTACATACAAGTCGAGAGCGATTTGGTATTTTTATAATATACCTAACCCTGTTTAATATCATACTTATATAATATTTTATCAGTTATAATTTTTAATATCTACCTACATTGAATAATGTAGTAGGAACTCCAACAAAAACAAGTCGTCCTTTGATTACGGAATTTATGAAGATCATTATTACGCAACATTTAGAAATCCAGTATGGAGCCGCAATGCCATGCCAACAGCAATTTACTACCGATATGAACTTTAATGGATTCTTTATTTCTGGCAGTTATCTACAACGATACACTATATTACAGATAAGCATCAATATTCCACTTTATCCACCATCTAGATTCTAGACCTTAGAGGTTCTAACGGGGTAGTAGTAAAGTTTTGTCCTAGCAACAGCATAAATTATGGAGTTATAACGTTTGTAAGTTGTAACTATTAGGCTATTAGGTATCTGTGGTTAAAGTCCAACTTTAATAGATGACTTTTTTGTTTCCTGACTTGGTTGCTGAGGCTTGGATTTTGTGTTAGGTATGTATTAAATTATCACAAACTTTCTTGATGCTGACGGTAGGTATTCTATGAATTTCCTAAAGTATTTGTCCCTAGAATTACTGTATAATTTTAGGGAAAAATACTTTAATTCCTTACGACTTATTTAGGTAGGGATCATAATATTGTTACAACATTGTTACAACTGACTGCCTAAATAATTCGTCGATAATAATAACCAAAGTAACAATTAATGACGTGTCCCTTACTTTTTATGTTGTTAGTTGTAACAACATAATCCCTAGTTGTTACTAACCGCTGAAAACAATCTCTCCGCCGCGACCGACGGGTAAAATTGGATCATGGGTGAGAAACAGTCGTATAACCAGTAACATAAATCTACCCTATTGGTATACGTACAGAGAAGTTATTTCCTGTTATGAGTATAAGTATCAACCGCTGTCCTCAATAAATTATTATGAAAGGTATGCAAATTACTCGTCAGCCTATCTATTATAATAATTGTCATAGTTAGCTAGTAGCTACTTAAAGACACATTAAACTGCTAGCTTGAGATATTTGTCCGCGACTTCCCCTGTACTCATTTCAGCTCTAGGAACCCTGTAATAACAGTCTCTATGGTAAGAGACTGAGAGTCCAGTTTGGGAATCAGTTCAATGGCCAAGCCGTGAGAAAAATAGGTACTGACATTTAAATATAAGTGCAGAAAGTATGTTATTTCTTTACGAGTCTCGGTTTAACAATTTAGAAATTTCACACAATTTAGAAATTATAAAAACTTTATATTCTGGGTTAGGTATATTAGGATGTAAAGTAGTCTAGATCACTTATCGTATCGAAATCCTCTACCTGTAAAAATTCTGTCGAAATTAGTTCAGTGGTTCCTAAGTACGGTCAAACAAGCAGACTAGTAAAACTTTTAAACCTGATTGGGTATTTTATCACTCAATTCAAAGATTAAAGTAAAGATAAATTATAAGATTATCATACTAGACTTTAGTAGCGGCTCTATCCACTGAATTTCGGTTAATCCTGCTGATTTTCAGAATTTCCGAGGGAATCATGAATTTCCACTACCCGCTTCCTTTCCTAAAATTTATATTTCCAAGGAAGTTTGCTATAGCAATCTATAGCGGTAAGGATTACTTTATAAAATTTCTGATTTTCGAAAATCCCGCAAGATTTGTGATTTTTTCAGTACAAAATTAGCCAATAAGAATATGGGTGTAAATCTAAATTACAAGCTAATTGATTTACAAAATTTACTCGTAGCTAAATCGGTTCAGTAGCTGTTGCGTAATTGACTAATAAAGATACAAACTCACAAACTTTTATGATTTCCGTTTTTATGTAATTAAACATACCTACTCATACCTATCTATAATTGCGACTTGTATACTAGGTATACGTAGATACAATGCACATACCTATTACCTAGTATGTACTTACCTGGTAGGTTATATTATGTACATATTTTATGAAGCATTATAATGAGTCTCCAAAACCAGTTTGTAAGGAAACTAACGTTAACTGTATATTATGAGTTTAAAGTTTGTATTTACAAGGTTAATTCTGTTTAGGTACTTATACAAATTATGCCGCAAAGTTGCTTACAATTAATATGTTTTTTCACATTATTATTATGGCATCATTAGCTCGCAACTTGATATTTTACTTTGTTATCTCTTGTCTACATCATAAAAGAAACCTCTGTGCAAAATTTCATCTTTCTATGGCCAAAAGTTTGGGGCGGTACGATGATATATTAAGTTCCCAAGTGGAAAATTAAAAAAAAATTAAACACCCACGACTCTTGTATAGAGTTGAAATTTAAAAAGACTTAAATATTTTTTTTAAACTCCCCGACTAAAGTAAAGTAAGAACTAAGAACCTATCAGTATAATAACAAATCCAAGAATATCCGCCGGAGCTACTATTGCTATTTCCGTTTCCAATATTAATTATTTATTTTTGAAAATATTGCCAAGTTTACGACCTTGTAGCTACTTGATTCATTTGTGTCGTTTCACAAAGAGCCCCTAGATTGTGGAAGAAAAACGTACATCGTTACGTAATCGTTTACAAGTTCTGTCTGCTGATTGGTTCCCTGATTTATGTCGGCAAATGGGAGGGCAGAATTTGCAAACGATTACGAAAATCATGAACACGTTTTTCTTAAGCAATCGGGCCGAGATAAGTAAACTTAAAAATAACCATTCAGTCGTATTGAGAATCTCCAGCTTTTTTTGAAGTCGTTTAAAGGGGATGGGTACCATCCGGGCGCAAAAATTCAAATTTTATTTAGTTTTTCGCTCATAGTGGGCTAATTATACATCGAAGGTTACATAAATCTACAATGTGTAGTTAGTCTAATATTTGCGAAAATCTAAATAAAATTTGAATTTCGCGGGTTGGTAGGGCCGAAACACCTTAACAATATCCCTATACGTCATAACTTGTGTATCAAATTCGACTTAGGTATACATGTGACAACTTATAGTTTATACGTGCAAACGCGACGTGTCGAATGAAATACAATAATTGGACAATTACCAAGCTCACTTGTGATTCTAGTGACAAGGTCAGGAATTCCACATCGATGGCTCCAAGAGTTGAGTTCGGTATGAATTCAATAGATATAGTTCTTCAGTAACCGATAAAAAGAGCGTACATCCACATAAGGTTATTTTGATTTGTATGAAAATCCAGTATCGGATGATCTTAAAAGTTTAATTTATAATACTTAGGTACTTTGCAGGAATTATACAGAATTATATATACTTAATGTTTTAGACTTTAATATCAAATATTATCATCTATGATGCATATTTTAAAGGCTTTTTTCCAGTCATTAAACTTTAATTTATAAGTATTCGATAGTCGTTTTTCGTTATCTTTTCTATTAATCATACTCGTGTTTCCTAAATTAGCATCGCACATAGCTTCTACAAAGGAAGTCTAGATTAATATAGTCCTAGCTAATAATAATTTAATGTCTATTATTTGTGTGAATGTTTGTGAGTTTGTATGTTTGTTACTAAATCACGCCACAATTACTTATGTACTGAAAGATAATGGATGTGTGGAATGCCGTATTTAATAATATTTTTTTTTTAACATCCGGAATCAAAAGTTATACGCAAGTTGTACTTCTTAATAAAATATGTATTACAGGAAAGGTGCATTGGAAAGAAAGTAACTTTTTGTATCCAAAATTAAATTCCGGATATGAGAAACAAGTTCCTGGTGCAAATGGTTGTTAAAAAACGCTATTTTATTTTCCAAGAATATTTTAGTTTTGGTTCATGAGAAAACTTGGTACCACCTTTGGTCACTCTCTTTTATAATAACTTTACATAATAACATATTAGATACTATCTATTTGATTTCATCCCTGAAAAATAAATTCCTGCGGAATAAAAAAAATCTGTAGTTATTTCCAACTATAGACGTAGATATAGGTAGTTTGCTATAGAAAAAATCCTTGAAACTATACAAGTTAGTAAAGGTAGCGGGAACTGGAATGGCACTTTTTACTTGGGGACTTTTTATCCTAGGATTCCGCAAGATTTGAGAAAAACTGAAATTCACACGGGCCGAGCCGCAGTAGAAACATAGTGGGTGCTTAGGTACTTAATAAATAGGTACAATAAATGTAGCTATTCTGAGACATGCCTAATGTCATCATAAGTAGATGCTATCCTGTGGAACGTTTTTACATAGGTATCATCAAAGATATAAAAAGTCAAGATAGGCCCATCCGAACATTTTACGTAAACGTTCTTCATACAAGAAAATGTAGCGCCATCTGTCGAAACTCCTGCGAAATACATGTTTATTTTTTTTATTTTTTTTTTATCTATGTGTCTGTGTTCTCCTTGCCTGCAATACTATTATTAATTCAAAAAAAAAAAGAAATAGATCTTCACCTATCTACCTATACTGACTACTGCCGGGGGGGTGCAAAATAGTCATTCTTGCTCCCTTAAACTGGCGACATTTTTTCGCGCTGTTCGCCCGGTCTTTAGTATACAAGTCTGTGGGTATCATGTATACTTTAGAATGTCTAGACTTTACAACCTGTTGCTAAGTCGTACAAGGCTTTCGTAGCCAAATGTATCGTCATGGACTCCTGGTATACCGTACGTACATCTTAACTGTAGGTACCTACAGGGTATCTAGGTATCTACATATTTTTGCAGCGGTACATGACATATTTCGATTTGATGACAGAGTGGAATGGAGGATCAAAATTCAAAAAATCCATCAGAATCTTCTTTGATTATACAGTGTCCGGGATCGAACTAGCGTTAATTTAAGGGAGTGTTCTATGGCTCATTACAAGCAAAAAAATTCCTATAACGGGGGGGCGCCCCCTCACCCCCTCCCGTGAGAGCCATTTCAATTTTGTATGCGTTTTTTTGGGTATGTGCACACAATATCAGAAATAACTTGAAAGTCTGTTGATTCAAATGTTCTCAAATGGTTTCATTCGACTGGGTAGAATAATCTCCATCGATAAATACCTAATAATAATGTAAAACGTTAAAAATAACACAGCCAAAAATGCCTGAAACTAAAAAACATTACCCTAAAAAATTTCAACTTGAAGTTATTGGTAAATTTTGCAGAAACGGGATCACTAAGACCATATTTTTTTGTAGTAAAACGATAGCTTTTGAGTTAAGCAATACAACAACACCAACATTTTGTCTGTAAGTTAAGTACTAACTTCTAGGAGTTTCTAGACCCAGCGGTTTGGGCTGTGCGAGGATATGTCATTCAGTCAGTTTCTTCTTTTATATATTTAGAAGATTTTTTAAACCGAGTGAACCATTTCGTTATTCTCAGAACTTTACCTAATCTACTCGTACCATCAACAGATGCATTAAAACAACAAAGTTATGTCAATAAAATCGTGCTTCTCAAAAGTAGTGTGAATGCCATTGAACCCTTTTAAATTGTTGCCAACTATCTTTTATTGTTTTCAATCAATAGCTATCGACGAACAACAGTGGCCCTTCATGTTTGGTGATCCAATTTTCGTTATTAGTTTTTTTGGGTAAGCCCTTATCACGAAAGACTGGGATCCAGACCGCCAAATTTAACGATTACGATATAGTAAAAGTTAGTTCAAGGAACCGGGAATAAGTAGGTAATCTAGATTCACATTTATTGTAAAATAAAATAGATAATTAAAAAAAACACGACTGCTATATTATTATCAAATGAACTAAAAAGTAAGAAACAAATTATTTTAGTTGATATGGCAGTCGGAGGGCCTTTTTGTGGAACACCTTTACCTTTTAATTTGTTTCTTACTTTTTAATTAGTTTAACAACAGTGCAGTCGTGTTTTTTCAGAGTTCCGTAACTCAAAGAAAAAATAACGGAACCCTTATAAAATCACTTTGTTTCCATCCGTTCCGTCCGTCCGTCTGTCTGTCTGTCTGTATGTCACGACCCTTTATTTCAGTAACTATTAAAGATTTATCGACATGAAATTTGGAATATTTGTGGGTAATGATGGCCCGCCGTCATAGCAATCATTAAAGAATTTAATTTTATTTAAATTTTAAAATAAGATAAAATTATTGAGTGGGGGGTATCATATGAAAGAGCGTTAATTGTGTATCCTAAAACCGATTTTTTTTTAATGCCCGTTAGTTTTTTAGGCAAAATGTCGAACAAAAATACCGTTCCCCGCCTCCTTATCTCCGAAGTTTGCAATCGAAAATTCTGAAATTATTATGATTCATAGGAATTCATGTATATTTTGCGGGAAAAATTAAATCAATTCTGTATCTATTATACTTTTTATGGTACTAGCAATTAACCTAAAAAAAAACAAAGTTATGTTTGCGGTTCGGTAAAAAAAGTGATTCTTATGGTTTTACTTGTTATAATATAGTACGGAACCCTCGGTACGCGAGCCCGACTCGCATTTGGGCGATTTTTATTATGCCTACATTGCCTATATATACTTACAATTTAGTAGGCATTTGATAGCTTGCTTCTAAAGCGGAAAATAATGTTGACGAAAGAGTTATTTTAAACATTGACCTTATTAATGATTTATTTTTGCATTAGGTAGTATATCTCCTTCTTAGAATAAAAACTACGTCAATAATTTACTTGCATTTTTTAGGGTTTCGTACCCAAGGTGTAAAAACGGGACCCTATTACGGAGACTTTTCCGTCCTACCGTCCGTCAGTCTGTCACCAGGCATTATCTCTTGAACCGTGATAGAACTTGAAATTTTCACGGAAGACGTATTTCTGTTGCTGCTATAACAACTATAATATTAAAAAAATGAATTTAATAAATAAAAAAATTGAATTAAATAAAATATTTTTTTTATTAAATACTTCAATATTTATTTATATATATTTATAATATTTATTATTTATTTATTTTCATATTTATTTATTTTATTAAAAAATCTCGTTTGTTGTATGCAACAAAAGAGATTTTTTGCTCGTTTTTTTGAATTTGGTGTGTTGGATTGGTCTTTAGGTACGGAACCCTTAGTGCGCGAGCCCGAATCGCACTTGACCCATATTATTAATAATTAGGCAGGAAAAAAGCTAAATTTCTTAATGAAACTTATGTTTACAACTAATAAGATGCAGTTATTTTATAAATCATTTTATTGCGGCTGTTAAAACAAAATCTAATGAATATTTAACGATGTTACTTATTTATTTTATGGCTTGAGCCATTAAAAACAGTTTACGGAAAAAATATCTCATTGCCACATAATTTTTTTTCGGCCTTCGATTAATTTAGATAATTTCAATTGATGGATCCGAAACAAGTACATACCTCAGATTGAGTGTAACAAATATTTTAATTCAGTGCTTGAAACTAGATCAAATTCAAATCGCATGCCAATTATAATAATTAATTGATGACAGGTTATATTAGATGACAAAAACAAATATTTATTAACAAGTATCGGCCGCGACTTTTATGCGAACTTTTGTAAACACTTTCTTGCTTTAATTTCAATATGTATAACAAAAAAATCGGTAAAGTGCGAGTCGGGCTCGCGTACTGAGGGTTCCGTATTATCAAGATCAAAACACGTCTACGTACCAAATTCAAAACGATCAAAAATCACGTTTGCTGTATCGGTGTGTTTGCCCCCTTATTTTTTTAATTTTAATTTAACGATTTATGTTTAAAGTGAACATATAACTAAATATTCTGTGAATATTGTAAGGGTCTACCTGTTGCAGTTATCAAAGTTATAATAAAGCAAAAAACAAGCAAATAATCAAGTTTGTTGAATGGGAGCCCGCTTAAATAATTATTTTATTCTATTTTTAGTATTTGTTGCTATAGCGGAAACAGAAATACATTAACTGTGAAAACTTTATAGTGTCTAGCTATCACGGTTCAAGAGTTACAGCCTGGTGACAGACGGGCGGACGGACGGACAGCGAAGTCTTAGTAATAGGGTCCCGTTTTTACCTTTTGGGTACGAAACCGAAAGATGCTTTTTTAAATTAGTTTTAAATTAGTTTATTTAACTACATGGAAAAGAGAATTAAGAAAAAACAAGTTAAATAAGTATCCATACTAAAATATAGGTATGGGTAGGTAGGTACATCTGAATTTGAGTTAGTTTGTTTGTTAGTTTGTCCCTAAAATCACGCCACAATCAGCTCAAGCGTTGAAGCGGAAAGGCTAGTTTTCTATTTTCATCAGGGGAAAATCAATTTCATTTTTTGGAATTTGTTAAAAACCAAAATTCACACCGGTACAGTGGAGCTGCGGGCAATAGCTAGTAAAAAATAAATTCCACGAGGTTAAAGTTATGGAAAGCTTTAGACCTTGATTGACGAAAAAAATAACATTACCTACCTATACATGAAATATGATTATAATATCCACATGTATCTGGACTTGAATTAATTTGGTACGAGGGCAAACATATTGTTTAATCACAGTAAAAAAAGCGAAACTGTGTGTGTGTATGAGTTCGTTTGTTAGTCCTTTACTCCGTAACCACTAAACCGTAAAAGGTCCTTATGATATGTGTCACATTTGTATGACGATAACTCCAAGTCGACTTAAAACTAAGTTTACGAGGGTTCCAACGCGCCCTGCACTGAGAAGAAGCCCACCACAAACTCAGCCGGGTTTTGTTAACTTACATTATAGTACTTCCTCTGAATTAATTAAAGCAACTTTTATCCCCTTTAAATTAATAATGGTTCTTAATTCTGTCACTTTGTGGGATCCCGGTTGGTGAAAAGCCGAATGTACGCAAGTGGATCCGCGAGAAAAATGCTAGTTTATGATAATTACCTACAATTGCGCTACAGAAGAAACCTTATTTGCCGTAATTACGTTCCAAGTTCCGACCACACTGTTCTTGGAAAGTTTTTTTTTTTTGGAAAATAAATCAACCATGAAGTTTCTTGTCTCAAGACTCAAAAACAACATTCCAACGCGTCCCGAGATAGTGATATCCACAAGTTACAAGTTTTATTTGAGAGTTTTTCTAACGTTATCAAATATTGCGCAAGATTACTTATATTCTAATGAATGCAATAAAAAAAGTTTTTCTTTGGTCTATTATGGACCGGTTTTATCAATGGTTCCAAAAGACTGACCTGTCCCACAATCAGTAAAAAGTAAGTCAGTTTATGTCGTGCAATTGAGTAGATAACAGGTCTGGAGAAGATCGTTACATAATAAAAAATTAAAGAAGCAGCAAAACTTATAAAAGTAAATGATATATAAGAGAGCTAAAGTGAAATAGAATTTATATAAATTGTAGACTTTTTCAAAAGATTTCATGATAGAAACCTGTATTTTTTACAAACCAGTGTTGACGTAGGTAAATTATTGTACCTACGTAGGTAATAAACAAAAATGTAATTCTAATGAAATCTCAAATTTTTATTGTATACCTAAAAAATATCAGTAAACAATATTTTTTTTCATTTGTGAACATCTATTAAAAAAATTTAAAAACTAGTTTTTCACCAACTTTTAAAATGTAACAAATAAAAATTAAAAATGTAATGTAGTGTTCCCAAATTACAGTAGGTAGGTATACCTAGTTTTAATATTTTCTAATGTATTTATTAGGTATTAATTAATTTCGTCCCAATTCTGCTATATCTAACTACTATTTATAGAAAGAAAAAGGTAGTGAAAAACGCATAATCAACAGAAAAGTGATCCACTACAAGTATTTAGCAAACAATTGAAGGCTTATGCGAAACCTCGCAATAGGATTAATTAATTGCTATTCAATTATGTCGGTGCTCCAAGAATCTCAGTTGGTGAAGTGATTGCTTACCGATCGGTGTGAAAGCGGCTAAATTAACAAAATTACAGTGAAGTGAAAAATTCTGTGTTGAAATGTCGAGGGGACAGAACAGTCAAGTGAGCAGATCAAGGGTGGTACTGTCTCAGGTATGTAGACCGAATTAACAGTTTTTTTTTATTTTAGGTTCCTAAAGGAAGATACATAATGCATCGTATTATATTTGTCTTCTGCAATAGGAACTAAATTTTCTTTGCTCCGTGTATGTAATACTTTTAAAATTTTCTTTTTTACTAAACAGGCTTTTATTTAGTTTCATCTGTCTCGATGTTTGTTTGTTTATTTGTTCGTTTGCTTGTTTATCTGTAATCAAATCTTGCAAGTAAAATTTGACCCACTTCCCGGTTACCGATTGAGCTGAAATTTTGATGCATGTGTAAACCAGATGACAATGGAAAATTATTATAATATGGAGCTGATCTGATGATGGAACCGAAAGATGGGCATAGGAACTCGGTGTGGGTATAGTAGGCTCAGTTAAAACAAAAGCATTAGGTACTGTTTTATTCAGACGAAGAATGGGCTGATCTTTGAAAAATTTAAGTCCTTTGAAAAATAATTTCCTGTTTCTATCTTTTAGAAGTAGAGAAAATATAACTAATCAATACACTTTTTTTCGAAATAACTGTAGACCATACAGGTTTTAGATGAGCTTATTCCTTTAATTGGACGATGCAACATTCCGACGAAATCACGGTTTTTTTTGTTTTATAGAAAGGGTTATGCCGGTTACCTAACCATAAAAAGTTCTAGTTTGGTGCTTTAAACAAACGTGAAATGTAAATTTAGTGATTTTAGATGACTGTTTTTGGAGATAAGACATTTTTTGTGGAGGTCAACATGGTACTTGCGCTCAAATGATTATTCTATGAGTCTTTCATTCATCTGACATTATCATCACTATCATAATCCTATCCTATACCTTTAAACGAGCAATTCTTGTATATATATTTCTATATAATCTGGATCTCGGCAACGGCCCCAACGATTTTCATGAAATTTAGTATACAGGGGGTTTTGGGGGCGATAAATCGATCTAGCTAGGATTCATTTTTAGAATATGTCGAATTTATCAAAAAAAAATTAATAAAAATATGACTTCTGCTGCCATCTATTAGCCAGTAGTTAAACTACCGAGCGAAGCACTTCTGCTGCCATCTATTAGCCAGTAGCTAAACTACCGAGCGAAGCTCGGTCAACCAGATATTAAGCTTATTAAATTCCCAATAAATCTCTATCTAAATAACAACACAGGGCCCCTTCCTCATAACAAGAGGGATTTTAAAGTTTTGTATCTCAAACGACTAAAGCGGAAACCCACTTGTTGGCCTTGTTGTCTGTCAGTCCGTTAGTCCAGTCTGCCAGTTAAGACACTTAATACAATCTTAGTCTATGGTCCCACAGATTAAAGATATTCATGGTCCCTTGGATGTATAATAAGTTGAACCCATGTTCAACTCAATCTAAGCTTTAACCCTTTTTTTACAAATAAACGTGGAATAGAGGTGTAATCATACACTCTGTTTCCTTCGAATTTCAAATTAATGATGTCAGAGAATGACATTACATAATATAATTAGTATTACACATTTATTTGTCAGGCGGTTAGAACTATATAACTTCAACTACAACTATTAAACTATCCATCCAACGATAAGGACTTACGGTTCTTGAACATGGTATAATTTAGGTTTCAATTAGGTATTAATCAGCCTTTATGCCATAGGTACTTGACCACGCGATTGGCACTATCACTGAGTTCCATATAGGTATATGTATAATCATATACAATAATGTTTTGTTTATTACGAAATCAGCCCTTATTCTTCGTGCCGTTGGTACTGTGGTGTTTGGCTGTTAAATAATGTTATGGTGGTTATAATTATTACGTTATGACCCGTGAGCGATGCTACAAAATGTATGTTATTTTACAACAACAAAAAATTGATTTATAGTCTTTTCAACGAAACGCGAGACCAGACGTAAACAAAAGCCGATCATTTAGTAGTAGCGACGACGGAACAAACAAAATATGACGATCTCTTTCTATCTTGTTTGTTTGCTATCTGCCGCACCGCTCACGACTTTCGCTTTCAAGGTCAAAGCATGTCATGGGGGTTATCGTAAACATTTGGATAATATTTTATATTTTATTTTGTTCCCCTAATCATAAACCTAGAATAAATATTTTAATTGACGCGTGATATTGACGTGTCACTTGTCTCAACATTCGAAGCGATTGTATAGAATAGCGTCCATTCGCGTGGATGGCGTGGCGCTGCATGACCTGACGTGCCACTCAGCGTGCTTCTAGTGAGGCACTGAAGTGGCGCGTAACACGAAACTTTCACTTATGTTAAATCTAGTTTCAAGATATCATTAAAAAAATTCAAACAATACGATATTATTGTCAAAACATAAATTTATTTTAAATTTGAAAAATTAGTATACGTTAAAAAGGTTGCGCAACCCTGCTTAAGCGAATGACCTGGCAGTCGGTTTGTTTACGTCTGGTATCGCTCGAGATTGAATAGACTTTAGATAATATGTTACATGTTAGATAATATGTTAATATACAACCTATAACTTAAAAAAAATCCTTTTTTTTGGCATAATGGCGACCGTTGTTGCGGTTATTCAAGTAGGAGCTTTTATCTTGTTTATTAAAGGTACTTCTTTTAACTCGCTAAGTTCTATTGAGGACTACGCCTGAGGGCGCCCACAGATTCGCTCGAGTTCCTATATTAAAAGTAAAGGTTGCACTTTCCATTATACAAATTGCAACTATCCAAAATTAAAAAAAAAACTCTCATTAAGCCTTAATCTGCCTTTGAAGTACCAGCGAATAGCGAATTCTGCTTCGCGATTAGCTGACGCAAATCAGGAACCCAATCAGCGGGCAGAATTCGCTAGCGTTTACGATAACGATGAATACGTCTTCCTTGGCAGGGGGCATTACACATCCTTTAGAATAAAAATAAAAACCCTTTTCCCTTGATTTTCCCAGTAACATCGGCTATATTTTTTTGGAAAAAGACGTTTTACCACATCGCAGTCGTGTTTTTAATTTTTTTAATTATTGTCTTTTACATACTGTATAGGAAGCTTAATAAGTTGTTGTTGTTTCAACCCCTCGACTATTATATAATTTTTTATAACCTGCCAATATGTAAATCAGATACCATAACGTCGAAGTATCCTTGACCTTGTCGTTTTAAAAAGTTTATTAAATCAAATATTTAGGACCAATTAAAGCACATATGAATTTAAAATAAACAAGCTCACTAATAAATTTCAACTTTATTATATTAGGGAAATATTTTAAATTGACATTAAGTAATAATAATTTTAATATTACATTTAAAAGATATCTAATAAACATCTAAATCATACTTATGTTCTTTAAATATATTGATATAATTAGCATTAATTTTTAAGTAAACTCCTACATATTATAACTGTTTATGGAACACATTTTTTCTCTATTAGGTAGAATAAACAGCATCTCTCTTTATGCTTATGGTTATGTTAGTCTTTATTCTTTGATTTATTTATTTTATATCAGGAATTATTGTTTATTTTATATCAGTAATACCTATTCTTATTTTCAGTTGTTGTATTTTAACTTGTAAATAATATTATTTTTACTTTTTGCCTACCTTAGCAGTTATTAGATATTTTTCTGTACTTAAGAGTCCTGTGAACTACGATGTCTCCATTCATTCAAAATACCAAGTCATTTGTAATTCGTGCATATTTCGATCATGTTGTGTTATTTGGATTCATATAGTAATAATCTATGCTAATGGCCAAATTTGGTTCGGAAATACTGCTTTAAAACGAAATAATAATCAAGTTTGATCAAATTTTTTTTAACTAAAGGTCGAGTTCCGTAATACCAAAAATTATGAATGAAAACTTGTAACTTTCTTTGTTAACTAGTGTTTTTCTTTAGCTGGACAATAAAAACTGTGCTCCTGAACTAATGCGACGTGAGATAGTGTTGGTTTTATTACAAAACAAATAAGCGGAAAACATGGCCTCTTTGACATAAAAATAAGCAAAACTAAATTTGTTTACAATTTCGTTTCACAAAAGTATTTCGGAACCAGATATGGTCAGGAGCATAGATTATTACTATATGAACCCGAATAACACCACAACATGATCGAAATTTGCACGAATTACAAATGATTTTGGCATTACGAATGTATAGGAGACATCGTGGGTAAGGTAAGCAGACTCTTATCTTACGTTCAATGACAAAACCCTGAATGGCCCACGTTAGGGTAACAAGATATTGATAAAGTCAAAGTTATAAAGATTTAAAGACTTGACAGTACATTTTCTATTTTGTGAACCGATTTTGATACCGCTCTTGCATTAGGTATTCACTACGCTTAACCGAAAGTACTGAATCTAATTGAAATAATAACGGTACTTTTATCCTTTTAGTTTTGAGAAATACTTAATAATATATTCAATTTCTCGGCAAAATAAGCAATTTTAAGCAAAGTAGTTGGTACAATACTTAGTTATGGGCTATGGCATGCCATAATGTAGGTCGAAATTAACAACTTCATTTTTGAAATTGGCTTGAAGGTGAGTGAAAGTAGATTAATGAGTAAGCTTACCTAAGTGAAGTTGATGACATATTGACATTTTTCAAAATAATGAGCCTTCATATCCAACAGAATTTAGCCAGCTCTGTAACCTATAAATTATACCAAGATCGATTTATTAAGAGGTTATTTTATAGCGGATTCCTGCCGCTTTGCACCCCCTTTTTTACCCCCTTAGAGTTTGAATTGTCAAAAACAGTAAGGATACCCACGCTACGATGCTACATCTAGGGCATGGCAGTGCCCTTGCCAAGTCTTACTATCCTTTTCTGGAATAAAATATTATTATTATGAATTACTTATTTCATCCCGGTCCATCTATAGCTTGACCGCTATAAACTTGGCCCTCCCATGGTCTGCGGGACGCGGGGCGGGTGTGCGATTGGCTATACACGATACGATGTAATGACGCGCATCTTAAGAATTCGCCTATGGTATTTTCTTGAGTAAGTATCATTATCTACGTCGCAAGATTAATATTATCGTGTGTAGCGTAATTCACGTCAGTCACTGACAGCTGATTAGTTGAGCGCACTGATCCCTATTCTATAGATCCACAGTGAACCTAGCCTGAATTGTATAGAATGTTTAATCCATAGAATAGAGATCAGTGGTGGAGTAGCTCCCGCACCGCGTCCCGCAGACCATGGGAGGGCCAAGTTTATAGCGGTCTAGCTATATTGATTTGAGCTGTGCCAGATTATTTATTGTTTCGGTAGTGTGAAAAAATATGTTTACTATTACTAATATGTTATTATGTTAGCACTATTAGAATTAATAAGAACCAACTAAAAAGTTTGCAGGTACCCGTGCTTACTAAAATAATTGGTACAAAATAAACTTTCTGATTACAATTTTGAAATTAATATCGCTGTTATAAAAACAAACCTACACCCGATGAAAACCGGATGGCCATAAGCCTGTTACATTCAATAAAAACGCCATTAGCTGTCGTTGATGTCCGAGTGGCAATAAACTTTAAGTTATGCGTATCTCGGGCCTCTATCAATCAATGTTCGTCGGAATCTGACCATCAAAGCCACGAGTATAGAAATAAGATCGAGAGCTTTCACGACTTCGCTTGTGGTGACCGCTGTTTTAACCCCTTGGGGGTTGACTTTTAGAAATTCCATTCTAGCGGTTGCCTACTTCATATGCGAGCTATTTGTATGCCAAATTTCAACCTCATCCTTTCGTTGGTATGAGCTGTGCTTTGATATATTAGGCAGTTAGCTAGTCAGTCAGTAACGTAACACGTCTATTCCAATTTTTATACACTTATAGCACACATAAGCAGTAAACTCATTACACCATTGCGCTATACTATGTATCTTTATATTTGTATAGTATTTTAAATGTACACGTTAGTACAGTATTTTACTGAATAATAATTTATACCTAACTAGCTGACTTATTCTGCTTAGTCTGTAATCTGATAGTGTTGACGTAGAATTTGCATTCTTTGAAAAATATGCCTAACCTAATTAATTTATATTGTTATTTCGTTATGAGATACTGCAAGGTATTAATAAGTAATTACAATTTAAATAAATCCGGCCAAGTGCGAGTTGGACTCGTGCACCGACAGTTCCGTACTACTATAAAAATATAATATTATTTATAAATACGGAACTCTAAAACAGATCTACCTGTTGTGAAATTAAAGAAAAAAGGTCAAGATTCTAACAGATTCTTTATCTTTCACCAAACAAACATAAAAATACTGCAAATGGAAACTTGCTAAATAATAATAATATCAATTAAGTCTACAGATGCCATTTTATCGAAATCAATATGTTAAAAATAAAATCTGTGGTTAAAACACTTCAGTCCAAAAATTTCGTACCTACACGATTTAGCCGAAGCTCATAATAATATATTAAATATTTTAATTAATATTTCGGCGAAGATAGATCCCGAAAATTATTGAAAATAAAGCAGTTTTGCTAGTGGAATAACCACGTTAGATACTCAACTCTAAAAATATTTACCTGAACGAGTATAACTGCGGTAATAAAGATTTACTTATATTTAACTGCATAAACAGTTATTCTTACTTATCAGAGTTTGTTTTGTAATTGTAGCTAGCTGTTATAATAATATTATCAAAGCAATAGTATGTTTACTATACTTGTTTAAGGTTTAATTTCAATGCAATTTTTCAGTGCCAAAATGCACAATTTCGACTTGGCGTTTTTAGGGTTCCATACCAAAATGGTAAAAATGGAACCCTTATGGTGAGACTTTCTCCGTCCGTCCGTCCGTCCGTCCGTCCGTCCGTCTGTCACACTCGATTATTTCAGTAACTATTCAAGCTATCGACTTGAAATTTAGAATTGTTATAGGTAATAGTGACCCGACGTCATAACAGTCGTAACAATTTGAAAATTGTTTTTATTTTAATTTATAAAGGGGGTAAAACCGGGTCGATAAAATTTCAAAATGAGATAACTATATTGAGTGGGATATCATATGAAAGGGCGTTACTTGTGTATTCTAAAACTAATTTTTTATTTATTTTTATGCCTGATAGTTTTTGATTTATTGGGCAAACTGTCGAAAAAAATACCGTTCCTCCCCTTATCTCCGAAGTTTATCAATCGAAAAATCTGAAATAATTATGATCAATAGAAATTAAGGTATATTTTACAGGAAAAATAAAATCAACTCGCTGACTAATATACTTTTTTTGATAATAACAATAATCCGCCAAAAACAAAGTTACGTTTGCGGGTTGCCAACAAAAGTACCTACATGTAAATTATACTCGTAAATTAATGAACAAAAGTGATTCTTTCAATGTTTTACTTCTTTTATGGTATGGAACCCTCGGTGCGCGAGTCCGACTTGCACTTGACCGGTTTTTTTATAATGAAAACTAAGGCAATGCTATTGATACCATTATAATCATCCGAAAAAACCTGGGCCACTATTTAGGTGTTAAGGTGTTTTGCAAATATTGAGGTTTAGAATATTTTTGGTAACCATAAAATTGATAGTTTATTAATTATTGTAGTCCATTTTTAATGTTGTTTATTTTTTACATGACAATAATGATAATGTTAAAAGCTTTTAAGCATTATCTTTTGCAATGCCATTAGATATGCAATATAATTTTCAGTCATGAGATAATTTTATACGAAAATATTTATTACACCTGTATGAACAGTTTTCGGAAAACAAAGGTATATAATGGAAAATTCTTTAAAAACAAACCGACTACAATTAATGCCACTACAAAGAGTGAAATAATTTTTAGTGTAGGTACGCCAATTCGAAGTCGGGCGATTAGAAGAAGAACTATGATTGTGCGAATTGCCCGACTTCAAAATTATTTCACTCTTTGTAGTGGCATTTGTAGTCGGTTTTTTTTTAAAGAATTTTCCATTTTATTTTTTACATTTTAGTGGAAAACAACAAACGCACTAGGCATTGTAAAAAATGCCCAAATCGCTTGAAGTGTACTTATACTCGTCTGAAGAGTTCCCTCAAGTTTTCCGATATCCTATCATCAGCATCTGACTTGATGACTATAGTCATTAAGTCAGCATCGCAAATGCACTAGTAACTATAAAAAATACCCATCTCGATCCCATGATCAGATCTTGACCTGATAACCACAGGATAACTTAAAAAATATTACTCTTTCAAACATCCATAAAAAATTTGAAGAGTTCCCTCGATTCCTCCCGGATCCCATTAGCAGATCTTGACCTGTTGACCATGGGACTATCTGGGAAGGATACTCATTTAAACAAAAAAGAATTTTCCAAATCAGTTTACACTTTACGCGTCTTTGAGTAATCGGTGAACATACTTACGTAAAAATAAAAAGTTTCCGACGAATTGAGAACCTATTTGAACTCGGTTAGTAAAAATAGGATTGATTTCATTGGGCTTTATCTAAAGGGATCTCTTGAACCATGACAGTAAGACACTTGAGATTCTCACAGATGGCGTATTTTGCCGCTATAACAACTTAATATCACTTTGTAATATTATGACATTCAGTTCAGACACACAGAGCAAAAGATATTCAAGACAAAATAATCATAATATTATCATAATATAAGTATAACGATACCGTTATTTATTTTTGCAGTGCTATTACATACTAATACAAAATAATTTTTTAAAAATTTGCATCCTAATACTGCGGTTTTTATGAATAATTATTCACTATATATTCATAATATTATAGTCATTAAGATCAAAAGGTTTATCTATTTATATTTATAATTTCTGTCTTAATTCCCAAGTTATGACAATTCCACAGGACCGTTTTCAAAAAAAAAAAAAAATCGGCCAAGTACGAGTGGGACTCGTGCACGAAGGGTTTCGTTCGTACCATGATCCAAACGGCAAAAACTTACATTAATTATTGTTGTATGGAAGGTTGATGGAAACCTTTCTAATTTTTTTTTTTTTTTTTAGTTAATTAAAAAAACAAATATTCTGTGAATATTTAAATAACGCGGGTGAAGCTGCGGGTAAATGCTAGTTTATTAATAATAATTAGTCAATCCCATTTAAAAATTTTACAAAAAAAAAATCCTTACCTATCTAAGACACCTATACTATAGACCCGGCGGACCGCGCGAAAAAATGTCGCCAGTTTATGGGAGCAAAACCCCCCCGGCGTCAGTAGTAGTAAACTGTAAGCCTACGCAGTATTTCGCAGGAGTTTCGACACATGGCTCTACATTTTCTGGTATGAAGAAGGTTTACGTAAAATGTTGGGATGGGCTCATCTTGATGTTATTATCATAGTTACCTATATAATTTTCATATTTGTTCCAGGTGCTAGCATGCCTGGCACTCAACGTGCTGCTGGTGGGGCTGGGGATGTCTATCAGCTTCGTCACCATGGTCCTCCCAGATGTGCTCGAGGCCAAGGAGGGTCTCTCCATGAACCAGTCGCAGGCGTCTTGGTTCGGTAAGCTCTCAACTCTTATTAGGACGAAACACCGGCACACGTGCTACCAAGATGCACTGGAGTGTCGGACCAACGCGAGACCTACTTGGGATCCTCAGCAACACTCCAAGATATCCTGTGCGACCGGGACGCCTCTTCGGATCCTCAAGTGAGCTCGGCTGGCTGGAGTGATTCGGCGGGGACCCTCATCGGCGACTCCACGAGCAACGGGCGAAATTATCGCTTAATCGCGTATACGTAAGTCCCAGCGAAAGGAGATGAATATGATGCAGATCTCTTATTAACAGACGTCCTCGTGATTAAGGACCACAACCTAGGAGATGCTATCATACATTTTTTACTTGAATTAATCTTGAAAAAACTTTTACTAGCTGTAACAGCGCCATCTAGCGGCAATCTCTCTAAGGATGCGCCGTATAAATCACATTAAGGTTCTTCAAAACTCCACAGGAGCCATATTTTTCCAAGATAAGATTTTGTTACGAATTTCGCGTCGACTCGCATCTCACAAACGAATCGAATTCCTCCATATATTATTCCTCCATACAACGCCATCTGTTCACAGCGCATGTCAGCGAATAATGATTGACATGGTTAACAATAAACCGATTTCTTACTTTAAAATGCTTATATTTATGTTTTATTTAATTATTTTTTATTCACACCGCCCTATCAGCAGGGTAACGGCTCTGTTCAGGAGAATTTTTTGTCCCAATTATAAAACGAAGTCTGTCGGGTCCGCTAGTTAACTAAGTATAAAAGAAAACTCTTGAAACGCATAGGTACCTACTTGCGACCCTATTCAGCAATGCAAAAGTTCAAAACTCATTCATACGGTGCTCGAAGAATTTGATGTTATAAAATATACAGACAGACAGAGATTTAACATAAATGTTCGATTTAAAGTTTACAAACGTAAAGTAGGTATTATTATATAACCAACCTTCAAGGATAAATAATTGGTATTTATCATAAGGAAATAAATACAGTTTTTATATTTTATTTTTGTTTGATTTATATCGTCGTTATTGCTTCGTTTTTACGAAATGCTTTATTATGTGAAAATATCCTATTGTTATAGTTAAAATCTGTGGTTATAGTATGTTATAATAAATATTTTTTGGATATAAATAAGTATATTTTTGCTATGTAAATGTACCTATTCAATGTTCCAATTAATTTAAAATCATAACGATGAAAATAATAATCAAATTTAAATTCGTTCACTAGGTAGTTCTCGTTTTGTTAACTAGTTCTTTTAAATGATAATAAAATAACATAAATGATTATTCCACACAAAAAATATAAGAATTTAACATTTAACATGTCACCCGTTTGGTTTTTACAAGCTTTTTAATTTAACGAGTTTTTATGTTCGGGAGGAATTTGTTAGGTACTCAATTTTGAAGCTATCTTCAACCGATTAAGCTCAAGTTGGTTTTAAGTTTACTTTGGATAACAATGAATGGTTAGCTTCATTCTAAATCCAACATGGCGGAACAACCAGGATGGTGGGCTAGTTATTTTTGACGCACTATTTCAAAATAACCTATCTAATCAAAGAATTTGCTGGGAAAAATAGGTATGGAGAAATGGACATAAATTAAAACTAGTTTTTAAAAATAACTATTTTTCGAACGATGACTTATTATTTCAACAGTAGAAATTCTCTATTTTTCCGGCCGGCAATGGTGGAAGATTATAATATTGAGACATTGCATATAATATTATGGATCTACAACTGATATTAATTGAATTCAATCCAAACTTACGAAAGACTAAGAAAGGAGAATGCCACCATCATTGACGGGGTCTCTTCGTCCTATAGAAAAGATTCTTTAAAAAACATTTTGAAAAAAAAAATGTAAGCACCTTTACGTAAAATATTCAGACGAGGTCATCCTTATACAAGGAAAAGTAGCGCCATCATTCTGTCAAAATTTTTACTACTGAGTCGCGCTGTCGGTCCTACAAACATTTTTTGCAGCCACTCACTTCGTTATTTGTTATTCGTTATGCGCCTTATTCGGCCGCATACGACCAAGTGTGGGCGGTTCATTGGTCTATATTTGCTTTATTTGCACGAATAACGCATACGCGCAAATATGCGTATCCGTCCTCTTGTCGGTTTTTAGCACACTTCAAAGGACACATATTGGCAATATTTGGCATATAGCACCAAGTGTGGATAACATGTTTGTTATTTGCTCACATAAACACATATTTGGACAAATACAGCGTAGCCGCATAACGAATGACAAATAACGCAGTCTAGTACCGGCATAACGTAACATTAATTTGCCGCACGGTTGAATGGGTCCTTACTCCTTCTATACTATATTATGTGTCTATTTTTTTCAGGAAGCATGGCGTTCTTGTGCCAGCCACTTGGCAGCATATTCTCCGGTCTCATACTGGACTACTTCGGCAGGAAGAAGGCGCTATTTCTAGTCAACATCCCTCACCTGATAGCGTGGCTTCTCATGTACTTCGCGTGGGACGTGCCCTCCTTGTTCCTTGCCAACGCGCTTCTGGGCATCGGAACGGGCATTATGGAGGCGCCGTCTGTGACATACGTCGGTGAAGTCAGGTATACTACCGTCTTTAATCGTCTTTTTACTATAATGCTACACCACTGATAAGGAAATGGACATAAGAACATTTTACGCCAACCTTTTTCATACAAGAAGGTAGTAGAGAGAGTTAAAATTTCCCACTCTCTCCACAATGAAGCGAAAACCGTCTCCATCTATGACGGGGACAGTGGCATATAGACAATAGCGCTGTAGACTTATACTACTTAGTATGTAGTATCATTTTAATTATTTAAATTACTATAATGGTAAACTATTATGTACCTAGTTAGTTTACGATTTTTAATATTCACCACAACACGTTACTTAAGATTACTTGAAAAAAATGAATTCGTTATAAGAATACATATGCGTATCCAATAAAATAAAGCCAATTTCAAGCAACTAGGTACCTAATTATGATTGGTTAGTTTACCATTTTTTGTAAATAATGCAGTTTTCATACTAATCAAAAATAAAGGAATGTTTAGTTTGAGTAAAATTTTCTATCGACAGTATTAAGAGTACTTTCCCTTCAGTTCGCATTATAAAATTCCACCCTGTATTCACTTTATTTCAAGTTTCTTGAATGAAAGCTTTAAATGAAATAATATAGATATTCCATAAAAGTGAAAAACGGTACTGACCTTCTCAACTTGGCAAAGGACATGGTTTTATTTAATTCATAACATGAAGAAAATAGCGAGCCAAAACAAATTACAGATAAGCACTATTAATACAGAAGGTATGTCGCGAGCTTATCTCGGATTTTATGCATATTGGGTTTATATTTAGTGTACTTTGTATGTTAATCAATGTTCCAGCTATTTATTTATCTACGCAAAGTTCTAGACAGGTCCCATTGAATTTAAAATGCGCTTGTAGATATTTTATTTAAAGATTCAAAAAAATAATTTAACAGGTATGTTAATTACATTTGAATAACAGTTATTTAATAAACTATTTTGTATTTTTAAGAAGAATGACCAGTGGCGTATTTCAAGATTCAGCGCCCCGGGCCAAAAGGATTTGTCGCCCTATAGAAGTGTATAATTCGACTTATTTACGATGTTTTCCCTATAAAACTTTCTATAATTTTAAAGCAAGCAGCAAGTGCGAAACGGACTTGTACAGCACACATTTATGTATAATTTATTAATATGCGATATGCGAGCGAAGCGAGCGCGTTGTCTGTTTTTTTTTCTAAAGTGTAGTTATTTCAATCCACGACGACGCGCCCAACACTGTCAAACTCCATACGAATCAAATAAAACACGCGATTTTGACAGAGTGCGGCGTATCTTCGTGGATTGGAATATAGCTATAGTTATTGCCTAGTCTGTGGGAATATCTATAATGTCAGAACGTTACGTCACTGGTGCCCTCACGCATACCGTATGCATTCCAGCGATCCGGCTCTTCGAGGTATTCTGACCACGCTCACCAACAGCTTCACGTCGCTGGGCATGTTCATCGCGTACCTGCTGGGCACGGTGGTCTCGTGGCGACAGGCGGCGCTTGTGTCGCTCACTGTACCACTGGCGACCATGGCACTTGTGTTGTTCGTAAGTATATATAAAGAAACTCACATACGTACATGAACCATAAATACATTACACTCCTTTTTTCGGGTAGTCGTGTAATAAAGATTAAAGGGGAGACTCCCACACAACAAACGTGAGTATTTCCTCGTTTTTGACCAATGATCCAGAACACCCAATGTTACTCTACTACTTAGTATAGTAGTAGTACTTAGATTCTGGCTTCTGCATCATCATCTCGGTACAGTCCGACAAGGCTATTTTGGCACTTGAATGACATTGACAGGAGGGCGCTGTTAAAAAACAAAGGCAGCCATAAAATAAAATCTCCTCAATTTTACTTCAATTTTAGTTTAAAATAGTTAATAGTAAGCAAAAACAACATAACATACAATAGTGATATACTGACAGAGCGAACTATCAAACAGTATCACAAGATAGCGGCGTTAGTTCAGACTTTGGCCACGCGCCAAGATAGGGTTGTCGCACTGTACCTAGGTTATATGTATAAGATAATGGTACGGAACCCTTGACGCGCGAGTCCGACCCGCACTTCGCCAATTATATTTCAATTTCGTTCCGTTCTACGCATAAAAACTAAATATGGTAGGTATATGCACAGATTTATTATAGGTATAATATGGTACAGGTCCCAGCTCTAATACAATCAACTTTTCCTTTCATCTAATGATTGACTTAAGCAGGACCCATATTTTGTTACTGTATCTAAATCATAAGTTTCAAATAAAGCAATTTTATCAATTATCAAAAAAAATATCTATAAATTACTCTTTACAGGTCCCCGAAACTCCAATTTGGTTAATATCGAAGGGTCGACAAAAAGAAGCGTTGCATTCTCTATGCAAACTCCGCGGATGGGCACAACCGGAAGACGTTCAAGAGGAGTTCAACCAACTTCTAGAATACCACAACGCTTACGAGGAATGCGTAATGTGCCTGAAGGAAAAAACAGCAGAACAGAAGCCGTGTGAACACGTAAATTATAACTTTTGGAAAAAGACTTATCTGAAGTATAAATACGTGTTTTTCGTTAAAGAGACCTTGAGACCTTTTGGTTTGGTCATGGCGTATTTCTTCTTCCACACCATGAGTGGTCTTATACCGGTCCGACCGAATATGGTTAACGTTTGCAAAGCTTTGGGCATGAAGTTTGATCCCAAAGGTATTGTGGTGAGTAGCTTTTACTTCATTACTAAACATTAATGCACCTTGGAATATTCGAATAGCAATCTAGATGTCGTGGAATCAAGTCTCAAAATTGCGAGGACTATACTATCTACTACTATCCATAGATTATCATGATGTTACTATAATATGTATTAATTCGGTTTACTTATATTATGTTTTTTATCGGTAAAATCCATCCATCGGGAATTAAAATTATCCTATGTTTTCTCCATTCCTTTCAGTTACATTGGTTCAGTAGTTTTGATGTGCAGGACTAACATAAATACAGATCTATAGACATAAATTAAAACTTTAACCTTTACTTTGTGTGATTATTAGTACCATGATTAATGTGCATTAAGGTTTGGCAATCCAACTCAACAAGCATTCTGGGCGCGTTAAGGTTCTGCAACCCAACTCAACAAGCATTTCTCGTATGGAAGAATAGGCCTATGTCTTCCAGATAATAATTAATATGATCTTTACTTATATTTCAAACAATTTCTTCCAGGTAACAGTCGGTGTGGTCTACATCGTGATGAACCTTTTCTCAGCGGCGGTGGTCAAATCTATCGGCAAGAGGAAGCTGGTCCTGATATCGTTGTTCACAACCGCGTGCTGCAGCCTCGCTATCAGCGTGTACGCAGGGGTCAGCCTGCCCTTCAGCGTGTTCTCGTACGAGCAGAACACGTTTCCAGAACAGAAGGCGTTCTTACCGGTGGTTCTGTTCATGCTTCTGGTGTCCTTCACCAGCATGGGTATACCGTGGGTGCTGCTTTCGGAAGTTTTTCCGTTCAGGTAGGGGCAAAAATATGAATACCTTGGTAAATTCCTAACCGTAATAGATAAAAATAGTAAAGATAGGCCGATCCGAACATTTTACGTAAACCTTCTTCATACAAGCAAACAGTAGCGTCATCTGTCAAAATACCCGCCGCCGCCGCTGACCGAACTACCGCGTGGCCTTATACTGTTGGTACTAATGACAGTTGACACCCATAAACTAGCGACATTTTTTCGCGCTGTTCGCCCTGTCTTTAGTATACAAGTCTGTGCTAACCGTACAATTTCTTAATTCCATTTTCAATTTAATGAAAATAAACAAAATAATATAAGGTAATGGTTTTTAACCGACATTAATAAACGCAGCTAGGTTACCAAGTCGACGCGTATATTTTTAAGGGTTCCGTAACTAAAAAAAGGAACTCTCATAAGATCACTTTGTTGTCAGTCTGTCTGTCTGTCCGTCCGTCCTTTCTGTCACGATCCTTTATTTCAGTAACCATTGAAGATATTGATAAGAAATTCGGAATTGTTGTAGGTAATACCTAATGGCCCGCATTAAAATATTATCTAAAATAATTATGATTAATAGGGATCATTGTATATTGTACGGGAAAATAAAATCAAAAAAATTTATGGGAAATTTTTTGTTCCTCATTCCTTAAACATTGCCTTTTCACATTTTCAGGAGCCGAGGCATGGCGACCAGTCTAGCGGCCGCGCTCAGCTACGTCATTTTCTTCCTAGCTTCCAAAACCAATTACAACTTAGAATCAAGTTTCCACATTCACGGAACATTCCTACTTTATTCCATAATAGGCTTTATTGGCACTATATACTTGTACTTCTTTTTACCGGAAACAGAACGCAAGACTTTAGTCGAGATCGAAGCGTATTATAAAGGGAATCAAAGAATATTCGCAGATGACTTTTTCATTAACGCCTTCAAAAAGAATAAAGGCAAAAGCAACGATGCTGATATTCCTATGCTAGTCAATTGTAGTTGAGTTCGGTAAAAAAAATTAATAAATAAAAATTTTTTGTTAAGGCGAAATCGACGAGTCTGCCCGCGAAATTTAAAATTTTCGTGGTTCTTTTGCAATTTGTAAGCTAGTTACACATAATAGGCTTATTTATGGCAATTAATTTGCGGGAATGGCGGTATCATCTTTACATGTTTATCCGGTACTCTCTCTCGTCCACATTAGTTCGAGTATCGAATTTGCGAGTTTACTCGCCGGACTAATTTCTTTAACTCGACAAGAAGAGATTATAAATTGTAAACACGTGAAGAGGATACTGGAATTCCCGCAATTTGTCTGTCATAAGCCTATTTTGTCTTATTAGCTTAAAAATCGCGAAAAAACACAAAAAATTTAATTTCGCGGGTACACCCGTGGCATGCTCCTTAAGTGCTTATCAAGGCTGGTCTTGCCGTATTTTGTTACTACGTACTTAAGTTTGATTAATTTTAGAACCTTTATTTTTAAGTATGAAATTATTGTACAATAATAAAGCAAATTTTGACTCATATTGAGTAAAAATAACTCAAATTTATTTTAGTATCAAAATTTTAAATAGACTTAAATTATTTTAAGAATGCTTTGTATACTCATAGTTTGTACAAGAATGAAAATAGTAAATCGATGCATAAAACGAATATTAGGTAAATTAAAAAAGTTTAAATACAAAACAATCATGAAATAGGACAAAATACCTGTGGAAAGCTTTGTAATGTATGTAGGTATAGGTTTAAGGTACCTATTTCGCACACAATAATTCCATTGGAACTGATTGATTGAATTAAAGATATCATTACAGGTATAAACAAAAAATAACAATAAGATTTATCGTAATAAAGAATTTTAAGTGATGTTTATTTCATTTCCATTTTATAATTTAACCAAATTGTTTAATTTTCAGCACCCAAAATTTAAGTTCAGTCTCTGAAATTATTTAATAGTGACTAAAAAATAAAGATTCCGACGAATTGAGAACCTCCTCCTTTTTTTGAAGTCGGTTAAAAATTTATTTAAGAGACTTGCTGTTGCCCGCAACTCCGCCCGCGTGAATTATGGTTTTTCGCTAATTCCGTGGAAACTATGGATTTTTCCAGGATAAAATGTAGACTATGTATAAAACCTGGTTATAAACTACCTATGTTCCCAGCTAAATGGGTACAGTAGCGAGTGAGAGTGACAAAGATCCATCCATCCATACTTACAAAATTAAATATAATTAGTAGAATAGGATAGGACAGGATATGACAGGATAGGATGAGCATTAGCTCTATGACTGACTAAGATTTATTTAAGATATTTTTAACAAATTTTGGCGAGGCGAGTCCATCTTTGTATGGTCCTGCCCCAGAATGGGGAGAGTGAGTACATAGGGACAAGGAGCGAGAGGAAACAATTTGTAGGGAGTCAAGAAGGCGCCCCAGGAACACGCCAAGAGCAAGGTCCGAACGGGCGCTCTCCCGCGATTCGGCCCGCATAACCGCGAGGTTGATTGGGCCATGGGCGGTGGTTGTCCCTACTCTAGCCTAAGATTCGGAAAAAGTCTCTTGTTTCGCCGCGGGCTGTCGTACCCCAAGTATTTGGTCGACCACATCTAGTACCAGTGCAACCCGATGTCGTTGGTCTTGTATGGACTATCTCATCTTGATCAGCAGTAGGAAACGATAGCTTCACGACATGATGGTGGCTTTCTTCTCTTGTACCATTGATTGTTGTTAATTCAAGACTGTTCTCGCTTGTTGGCACTTTTGTGTTTTCATCACAGCAAGGGCATTTTTCTTTGCAATCGGAAATTTTGAAATCTGAAACCATACATAATAATGCATGCATTTATATATAGAAGCTCCTAAAGGCAGATATCTCTAAAAGATATAAAGATTCCGACAAATTGAGAACTTTCTCCTTTTTTTGAAGTCAGTTATTTGTACGACGTAATACCTACCTATCCTATCTATTTTTTGAAACATCGTTATTGGTACTAAATAAATAAATAGATTCCTATAGTATTGCGGTACCTATTATAAACAGGGAGTAAAACTAGGATCGGATTTAAATCTTTTATTTCGAAAATCATTAAATATTATTAATCATTGTTAGCAGTTAGCACAAGAAGTCGGGCTGGCCACCAGTGCATGGGGTTGATATTTTCAACATATATTCTGAAAGGTAATAAAATACAATTATTTTCAAAGTATTACGTTTATTTTAGCCTAGATTTCTACGTGAATGAGTCACAAACGCCTTCCAAATTCCAATATTTTTTGCCTGTAGGTAAAAATCTTCTTCTGAGTTTTTTTTAATATCATTATATCACGGTGTTAATATCAACATCTCAGAATACAACAGCAGCCGTAGCTATATCCGCCCTATCATATCCTTTCTTCCTGTCCTATTCTATCCTATCCTTTATTCCTTCTTACTAATAGATATATAAACGCGAAAGTTTGTAAGTATATGGATGGATGGATCTTTGTTACTTTTCCACGTCGTAACTACTAAACCGATTTGGCTGAAAGGAATATAATATTATATAGCTTATAACCCAGATTAACACAGGCTACTTTTTATCTCGGAAAATCCACCGTTCTCACGGGATTAGCGCAAACTGAAATTCACGCGGGCAATAGCTATACTAGATGTACATACTTCTTTCTATTCCATAGAGTCTATGGCATAGACGGAACGAAATTAAAACGTAACGTGATCAATTTATCCATTCGATTTTATCCATTGGATCGGGCGTCACAGAAGTTCTCAGCAAATAAATGTAACTCTTGCAATTATATTAATTGACGATCGAATGGCGCAGCGGTAGTGGGTTCGATTCCGATTACTGGAAAATGTTGGTGTGATAAACATAAATATTTTCCAGTGTCTGGCTGCTTTTCTATATCGGTTACATAGTAGTACTTTGGGGCAAGATTGCGATGTACATAATGACTTCATATTATATTTATTTATTTATACTGAAAACTAGCTGTTTCCCGCGGCTTCGCCTGCGTGGTTTTGCGCTAATCCCGTAGGGACGATGGATTTTTTCGGAAAAATGTAGCCTATGTGTTAATCCGGGTTATAAGCTATCTATGTTCCAAATTTCAGCCAATTCGGTTCAGTAGTTACGGCATGAAAGAGTAACAAAGATCCATCCATCCATACTTACAAACCCTCGCATTTATAATTAATATTTGTAGGAAGTAAGATAATACTTGAAGAATAAATTATAGTTCAAAAATATATACTCACTGTATTTGATGTGCACTACCTCTACCTACTTAAAAAGAAGGTGATGTAGGAACTAACTGCCTAACCGTGACCGAATATAGTTTGTTTTATCATTGACCTTCATGTATAATTAGATCAAATTATACCAAAGTCAATCTATATACGTAGTATAATATTAAAGCTGACATTAAATTATATGTTCTTGACATAAATTGCTTAGGTATTTAATCTTACATTAAAAAACTGTTTCTCTTTTAATCTTCAAAGAGATTTTTGTTTTAGAGAGTTTGCATGATAAGATAATTAATGTATAAAGTCTAAAATTTAAAAATGGTCGCTGATGAAGTGAACTATGCTACATTTGTCTTCTTTATACGAAAAGGAAATATAATAAAGGAGAATGTAGATATAATAAGTAGCCCCGATGCAGGTGGTGTAAAAATTTATAGATCATTTAAAATCTGTATCAATGTCAAAATTAATGAAAATGGCTGACGAAAATGGGTGTCATTATTGAATTTTTCTAATGATTCCAATGACGAATTAATTTGACATTGAATTAATTTGACATTGGTGCAATTCTTAGATTGATTTTTACGCGATTGGGGGACACAGAGATAATAAAACTAAGGATATGCCCTATCATTCATTATTAATACTCCGACTTTTAAGTCGATTCGTAAAATGACGTTTCTAAAAAGCGTACGACCGACAGCGGCATGTACCTACTGTCATCAATGGTACCGAAATGTAATACGCGCGACGCCATACTTGAGAAATTTTTGCATACAACATACGTCATATCTTTCCCGTCCTAAGAGGACGGGAAAGATATGACGTAGGCCTCTTAGTTATTCGGTACCATTGCTCGGTACATGAAAATTTGACAGCAAATCTTGGCGCTCGTAATAGTGCCGCATATCACGCAAGGCTAGGCTATAATGAATGAACGGGGCATCTCCCATAGTTTTGATACCTCATAGCCCATAGGGTATAATGGGTATAAAATAACCTACGTACGCGTGCCATAGTCGCAGTTGTACTCGTACATGTCGCAGTGGTCGAGGAAGCTGCGGCGGCTGCAGCCGTCGGGCGAGGCCGCGCACACGACCCGTCCGTCGTGCACGCACGTGGATGCCATGCTGCAGAAGTTGATGGGCTGAAGGCACATGCAAAGGAAATAAAACTGCCCCCTGAGCCAAAAAAAATAGCGTTACTTTGTGACGTATAGAAATGAAACGAAATTCCAAAAAAATATGAGATTTTGACGCTCAGCTGTGCGTCACTAAACGTCAAAATAGCGATATAATAGTTCTAAGTACAATTTATGATTTTTGGTTCATTTCTATACGTCGTGATCTGTCGCTATTTTTCACTTGGCTTAGCCTCAGGGGGCTGCAATCAATGACGAAATACGCGTCGTACATTTTGGTACCGCTGACAGCACATACCGCCAGTCGCTTACATTAGCGCAATTTTACAGTTTCGACAAATTAAAAAATTCAGGCTTCGGCTTCAGGGCGGAGCCTTAAAATACATGCGTGACGTTACTAAGTGCTGATTTTTTATAATACGTTTAATCAATGGCTGCAATGCATACTTAAGATGGGTACCATCCGGCGAAAATTCAAATTTTATTTAGTTTTTCGCTCATAGTGGGCTAATTAAACATCGAAGGCTACTGGCAATGATTTTTGCGGGCACAACATTTATGCATATACATGTTTTTAATAAAAACTCTGCTCAACAATATCTACTCATTTACTTCCAAAGATTTATATCGTTGTTTACTTCATATTGGTTCCCGATAGCTCGATATCTGGGAAACTGCAAAAAAATATCTTTCGGGAAACATTAAGAGATGAGTGGGAACTTTCGAGCAAAGTTTATGTTAAAAACATATAGATCCATAAATATTTGGTCCGCAAAATGATTTCCATAAATCTACAATGTGTGGTTAGTCTAATATTTGCGAAAAACTAAATAAAATTTGAATTTCGCGGGCTGGTAGGGCCGAAACACCTTAATGCACATTGGCGAAAGTCTACAGTCTAAACGCCTATTGCCTACACGATACATCCAAACCAGATTATTACCGCTAAATTTTACGTGATCAATTTAGCGATAATTTAGATATAAATTCCAAATATTATGTATTGAGAATATCTCTCTCCAAATATAGCTATTTGGAGGTACGTGACGATAGATTCCTTAAATTATCCAGTTCTTTACCTAATATTCAATTTGAAACAAATATAATAGGAAATGTATTTACGTATGATAAATGCTGCCGTGACAAAGAAACTGTTGTCAACACTGTAAATTAAATAAACCAAATCATTTTTCTAAACAAAGGACAACTTCATACAATGTTTAGAAGGAAATAAAGCAAATTTCACGTACCTAACACCATAACGAGTAACACCATTGTTTATTGCTTTACCACATGATTTGCACTCGTTACACTATAACCATACTATAACCAACTATGACAGAACGTGTTGGAGAAATAATAACTTGGCGCTCGCCTTATCGATATGAGGACGCAGTAAAATTGGAATAAAACTAAACAATAACGGGTAATATTAACTATACCAAACGCAGTTTATTATGTATGTATAAGTAACCTTCTTATCAGGATTCCGTACCCAAAGCGTAAAAACGGGACCCTATTACTAGGACTTCGCTGTCTGGCCGTCCGTCCGTCCGTCACCAGGCTGTATTTCTTAAACCGTGATAGCTCACAGATAATGTATTGCTGTTGTCGCTACACCAACAAGTACTAAGAAATAGAATAAAATAAATATTTAATGGAGCTCCCATACAACAAACGTGATTTTTTTGCGATATTCACTACTAACACTAAATAAATTCGAAATTTACTATCACTCCTAAGGATTTGATTCATGTAAAATTGTATGTTCGCCATTCTTTAGTATATAACTGGACTATAGTAATAGACCTCCAGAAAGAATCCGGAAGATTCCCGTAACTTTTATAATGTCGTCAGCGGTCAGCCCACCTGGTTGAAGGTCTGTCAACTATGCGTTTCCTGGTGTTTGCTGCACGCTTCACATTCCAGCACGTAAATGGTCTCCAACGTCCATAAATATTCCTCTGCTACCACTTATTTCCACACGGCATAGAACTATATGGACGTGGTAACTATGACGACTTATCAGCTGCTATAGCTCTGTAGACACTGATAGAACGGTTATATACCTATCTCCGATGAAGTACCTACCTAAGTACAACATTGGTTCTAGTTTCTACTTGGTATATGAATAAAGCACGATTGCTGGTCCATCGTGCACGGTATTAGCAAAGTTTAAAGATATTCTGTTCTTGGCTAACAAAATCCTCGTTGATGCTTTTAGTTGAGGCTTTTTTTCAGACGAGTGCTGATTCTACTGAGGATCTAGCCTTGGGGCTGATCGCAGATATTTGTTGAACACCACAAAAAGTATCAACTACTTGGTAGGCCAGAGAACCAGGTCGACTTTCTCACACCTTCTTTAACGTAGTATGATGATCTCCCGAAATCTGTGTTTCCCGCATCTTACGACTAATAGGCATCTTTTAGGTAAGCGCGCTCCATTTTCGACCACATCGTCACTTTCCATCAGGTCAGACTGTAGTCAAGCATACACCTATTTAGAATTTAAAGAAAATACGTCTTCGCTTACTTCCTATCCAGATAAAATAGCATTTTAGTATGTGTTTAATCCACTTGTGGGGGAGTAAAGATGAAGTAAGATGAGCTCCCAATTGGAATTCAGTTGGTACACAGTGAGAACTCAAAATTATCAATTCGTCACTGTAGGCATCAGCTCTTTATCGCTCGTAAAGTTTAAAACCACTGTTAGCCTCTTGATAATTATGATTAAATACTTCGTGAATTCAGTCCAGACTTGATATTTGGCTTAATTATCTTGCTACATCTGAAATCTGAGATTCTTGATTAAACAAACCTCATTTTTTTCAAATACCTAATATTACATTTTGTGAAGATGTAACAATATGATCTGATTCTAGGCTGTTTCATGTAAGTACAAAAAGTAGCAGTCATCGGTCTTAATAGTATTTTAATCGCTATTGTTATATGGCTTTAGATACGAAACCTGTATTTGACACAAACTAAAACAAAAACAAAAAGAATGCGTGAATATACTACGAAAAGAATGAAGATTGAGAAATTCATAGTTTCCCAGTTTTTTTCATTAGTTTAGTGGTTTGAGCGGAAGATACGAGTATACAAATATTTGAAGTATTAAAAATATTGAATTATGGTTCAAAGAGGAGCCTAAGCGAATAAGGGGTAATCTATAGATCATTTTTTGCATTCCTTACAATTACATACATATATGTCAATACATTCATGACGAATTCCTTTTGCAGAAAGGATAAACAAGAGTGAGCAACTGAAGCAAATATTAGGATGAACCAGATCATTCGCTTGTTAGACTGAAACACACAAATGACCTCATGATTAGTCAAACCAAACATAATATTATGCTTAGTGCGTTCCTTACAATATCTCACTATTCATAATGCTATGACAATAACACGGACCTAGTTAACATTTCTTTGGATAAAAACAATTCAAATCACAGTACCGCGTTATATGTTCCTGAAACTTCACCCTAGCTCGCTCCTGTGTGATTACATTTATTTCCTTTTTTCAACTGACTTCAAAAAAGAAGGAGGTTATTTGTTTTTATGTTTGTTACCTCGTAACTTTTGACTGGGCTAATCGATTTTGATGATTCTTTTTATAAGAAAACTGGCGCTTTCCTTGCTGTCCGATTTCAATTTATTCTAGTTCTGATAATGATATCCATGAGAAAACCATAGAAGTCTTAATTTTTTTTATTAGAAAGGATGTATTCAAGTTCAACAGTAGCTTGATGAGAGTTGAAGTCGGTTTGTTTGTTTTAAGAAATTGACGTATATCATACATTCTTTTACGTAAATTAATTGTTTTTTTTTTAATAGAATTTTAAATATTTATGTCCAAATAACTACTTTTTCTTTCTTCTCGTTCTCCACACAAAGACTTCGGATACTTAACTTATCATGTAGTTCCCATGACATTTAAATATGACATACTTATGAACTCCTTTTACTCTTGCGTTGCTCAACCACGAAACGTTGAGCAAAGTTTGCTACTATAGTATTTATTCAGATTTGCATTTTATACTAATTCTATACGTTAACATAGTTTGCAAGCAGTAATATTTTGTATATAATATAAGTATTTCATTCTAATCCATTTTTAAAATAATGCATTTTACGGGAAATTAGGTACCTTTAATGAAAACAAAGTCGTTATTCTAAATACTTATAATTTTATACCTCATGTAATTTGTAATTTTCAAAGTGCATTTAACTGCTAAACAAACGACATTGAAGAAGTTATTCGACAGTCGTTAGTTCACCGAATCGGTGTGCATGCGTCGACCGCGTTTTTTTTTTTTAAAATAACGATTTCTTATCAAACTGAATTTTAATGACAAAACCACTGATTTGAAAAATGAAAATTAATTTAACTGTTACCTACGTAGTGATTTGATGGGGTGTAATGATTTGAATTATGGACAATACTTTACTTCAGTTCTCGATTATTTAAGTGATATTGTGTAAATCAGTTTTTAGTAAATACTTCTATAATGGTTTTTAAAGTGCAAATAAATGATCCACAAAATCCAACCGTGAGTCGGTTGCGATCAATAACATCACAGGTAAGTTATTTAATGTTTTATAGTTCATCTAATATTTATTTTAGTTGTTGCAAATAAAATGTAAGAAGAATGGATTTGTCTGTAATTAAAAAAATCTTAGTAAATTGTAGCTTAAATAAAAAGCCCATATCGCAAAATTTTCGACTTATTTAATGATACCTGTAACAAGATTTTGCTTAATTTTATATTGTCCGAGATTCATGAAAAAAATTAATCCTGAAGTAACTGGACGGATTTGACTGAAATATTTCTGATTTCTGAAAACTGTAAATAGGTATAAAAATCCAATCTTTTAGACTATTACTCTTTTACGACTTTTATCATAACAAAACTAGGTACTATTATTGATAGAACCTACTCACCGTGAAGGTTTAGTGATCCGAAAAAAGTAATTCAATCAAGAACCTTATGTTTCTGGTTAAATTCCTTCGGAAGTTCAGAGAGGTTTCAGAAGGCCTTTTAATTCACTTTTATAGGTGAATAATTTGTGTAGTTACCTAATTACATTATTTGTATATCGTTTAGTATGTTCTCTCTACTCCCTAGTAAGTACCTAACCTTCTTTTAGAATGGTGTCTGGTCAAATTATAAACTGTTTTTTTTTTCAGTTCGTTGCATCATCTTCCTCGTTCTTACTTCTCCTGGATTTAGGGATGGCAATGAACTTCTCGGCGATCATGATTCCTTCATTACTGAACGCTACTCAAGGGTTATCACTTACTGAAACACAGGCATCGTGGTTCGGTAAGTTTTTTCTACACACCTCAAGTTATTTATTGACTACAATCTGCTGTGCTATTCTACAAAATATCCATCTCTGATACAGCTGCCAGACAGCTGCCAACCCGAATATGGCATGCAAAATTGTACTCTATTACAACTGACAAATTCATAGATGCATAGATGTACGCTCGTCGCTGTTTTGCAGAATAGCAAATTGTAAACATGCAGCCAACATGCATGCAGTAACATGAATATTTTATCGTTCAGGCATCGTTTTAGTACTTTGTATTCTTTTACGTGTTGCATAATTATTTGAAATAAATGTTTTTCTTTCTTTTTAGGGTTCCATACCAAAATGATAAATAAATTGATGTTAAAATTTCAAAATGAGATAATAACATTGAGTTTATTAGAAAGCCGACGCTTCCTGTATGGTCCCATTTCAATTTAGTCCAGCCGCTAGATTGTGTAAGAAAAAGGTATTTCATCGTTATTGTAATTATTTTTAAATTCTGCCCGCTGATTGGTTCCCTGATTTCCGTCAGCCAATCGTGGGGCAGAATTTGCATACGATTACGATAATTATGAATACGTTTTCTTACGCAATCAGGCCTAGTTCTGATAATGGTATCCATGAGAAAACCATATTAGTAAGTCTTAATTGGAAAGGATGTATTCAACAATTAACAGTAGTTTGACGAGAATTGAAGTAGTTTTTTTTTTGTTAATTAATTAACGTACTTATATACCTAGCTACTATAGTTAATTAATTAACTATAGTATCCTCATGAATGACCAATTATTTAATGTTACAATTAAATTTATCATTAGCTTATTCTAATTAAACTATACAAGTCTTGCCCGCGTGGAATGGTGCTAAGTACTGGCTGCATTTCTGCGTTGAACAGCTAGGCTGCAGATACGTTGCGCAAAAATGAGCCAGCCCTTCTGTCACCAGTTGAGGCTATTAACCGCGGGGAAAGCTTACGAAGGAATTTTTTGGCACAATGACTCCATGGTCCCAAGGTCTCTACGGCGTACGGGACAAATATGTGACTTTAATATGTATTCTCTTACTTGAATTGCAGGAAGCCTATCATTTTTGACTCAGCCAGCCAGCGCTGTACTGTCCGGTCCAATAGTAGATTATTTTGGTAGGAGGAAGGCTAACTTCATCTCGAACATCCCCATCCTGGTGGCGTGGCTGCTGATGTACTTCGCGTGGGATCTTCCTACTCTGTTCGCTGGCAATGCTTTACTGGGAATCAGCTTGGGGATCATGGAAGCGCCTATCAACTCGTATATAGGAGAAATAAGGTAAGATCTTTATAGGGTAACATTTGCAAATGCATTTCCGCAATAGACATAAAACATAATATATCCTGGACAGGACAGGAAAAATGTCGCCAGTTTATATCCCATGTTGACCGTTGTAGTTCGCTCAGCCGCCTATAGAATTTTGACGACCTCCGTGGTTGAGTGGTTAGCGTGCCGGTTTTCAAGGCGCCGCTAGTTATCTAATATACAAGAAAGGAACCGTGTTCCAACTAAATGTTCAACGACACTCACGCCTTCGTTTTCTGTCTTGGAATGACTTGATGTTCATTATGACGACCTCCGTGGCGCAGGGGACGCACGCTCGGATTCGAGGAGGTCGCGGGTTCGATTCCCGCCACGGGCCACTTTGGAATTTTATAATTTCTAAATTGGCTCAGGTCTGGTCTGGTGGGAGGCTTTGGCCGTGGCTAGTTACCACCCTACCAGCAAAGACGTACCGCCAAGCCATTTAGCGTTCCAGTACGATGCTGTGTAGAAACCGTTGGGGTGACTTAACTTACCCCTTCTAAGATAGTACGCTCAGCTTAGCAGGTGAGATCGCAGTCAAGTACTAACTTGTATAGTGTAAAAAAAAAACCGGCCAAGTGCGAGTCGGACTCGCGCACCGAGGGTTCCATACCATAGAAGAAGTAAAACATTGAAAGAATCACTTTTTTTCATGAATTTACGAGTATAATTTACATGTAGGTACTTTTGTTGGCAAACCGCAAACGTAACTTTGTTTTTGGCGGTTTCTTGTTATTATCAAAAAAAGTATAATAGTTACAGGGTTGATTTTACTTTTCCTGTAAAATATACGTTTACTTCTATTGATCATAATTATTTCAGGTTTTTCGATCGGTAAACTTCGGATATAAGGGGAAGGGACGGTATTTTTTTCGACAGTTTGCCTAATAAATCAAAAACTATCAGGCATAAAAATAAATAAAAATTAGTTTTAGGATACACAAGTAACGCCCTTTCATATGATACTCCACTCAATATTGTTATCTCATTTTGAAATTTTGTCGACCCGGTTTTCCCCCCTTTTTAAATAAAAATAAAAATAATTTTCAAATTTTTACGATTGTTATGACGTCGGGTCACTATTTCCTATAACTATTCTTAATTTCAAGTCGGTAGCTTGAATAGTTACTGAAATAATCGAGTGTGACAGACGGACGGACGGACGGACGGACGGAGAAAGTCTCACCATAAGGGTTCCATTTTTACCATTTTGGTATGGAACCCTAAAAAGACCTTATCCCATATTCTTTTTCAGCGACCCATCAATACGCGGTGCGCTGTGTACTGTGACGCAGTTCTTCGTGTCAGCGGGTATCCTCATCATGTACTACCTGGGCACGGTGGTGGAGTGGCGGAGCGCTGCTCTTGTTTGCCTCGTAGCACCAATCGCTTCTATGGTTATGGTTGTATTTGTAAGTGCGAGTTACTTATTTTTATCAGCCTAGCTGTTCAACGCGGAAATGCAGCCAGTATTCTTGGCACCATTCCACGCGGGCAAGATTTGTATAGTAATTAGAATAAGCTAATAATGAAATTATTGTGACATTTAAAAAAAAAATATATGGTGAAAAGATTTATCATCTTTTTTCACCAGGTCACTATAAAAAAATGCGAGTTAATTTCATATTTAACTATTATTCTTTTAGTCCAACTACGCTTTCAGAATGTTTGTTTATGATTTATCAGCGTATCCTTCTGACACATAATATTCCTCTTTCAGCACCTTCTATTTTATTCTATCCCTTGCTCTCTCTTCCAACGGCAACAACAACAGTTTTTCCTAATTTTTTGGAGTTCTTTTCCCAACCTTTCTTCTTCTTCTTCTTCTTCTGTGTTTTATTCCCCCTTTCCTTTACCTATCTCTCGGTATCCACTATGTAATCTTTTGTGTCCATTTTATTTGCTTTTTCTTGTTATTTGACTAGTCCGCTGCCACATAAACTTTGTTTGACCATAGTATGTACGTGAGTATATTTCGAATAACAAAGCTTAAAATATATCATTGCTAATGTGTTCTTTGTTGAGAGACATTTAAATTTAATTAAGTGTCTAATTATTAGTAGTGACAATCTTAATATAAATTTAATTGCACATTCAGTAATTAAGAGGTAGTTAATTAGTTGTAGGTTAACTGATATTTTACTTGTGACCATCATAGAATTCTATTACCTACTTAGTAGAATCCGAGTAATTATACTATATATAGCTCAATTACCACTGACTGACTGATTGACATAATTGTTCTCCCAGAAAGAGACAGAAAACGATATGATGATGTACGGGAGATGTGTTCGGGTGCGGGAGTCGACTAGGGAAAAATTATGACATTTCAGAAAAACAAGATGGCGGCCGACGTGACTTTCGTAACCCTTTTGTTTTCCAACCGATTTCATTCAAAATTGCAGTTTCTTGAGGCAATGAGTAAATGGTTTTTAGAAAAATTTGAAAAATTTTGAAAAACAAGATGGCGGCCGAGCTGCGGTGTTTTAAAATTTTTCATTTTTCGACCCCAAACCGCGGCGCCACCGATCCTAAACGGGATGGTTGAGAATGTCAATTTTTGCTTGTTTCGCCCACAATTATCCTGAATTTTGACAAAACGGGAGTAATTTTTAAAAATCCAAGATGGCGGCTGTTCTGGAGGCCAATCAGTGTGAGGTACGAAAAAACGCAATTTTAAAATTAAATTTTCACACACTTGGCAACATCGGAGCGTTTCGACTTCTATCGGGCGATTGTACGTATGGACTCGAAGTATTGATTGGGGAAGAAAAAATTACCCCATTTCTCGGGAAATTTCTAGATTTTCCCCAAAAAGTAAAAAATCGAAATACGGACTTTTTGCAAAATCCGAGTATAAGCGATCACGTGTCTTACTCATACAAATGACATTTGAGTATTTTTGTCGCCGAGGACTGGCAACACTGGAATCTATCAAAGTAAAAGTGATTTTCGACATGGTCACTTTTCAGGGGCTATTGTGGCGCTTGGGTGCGAGCGAGATGAACACTTGAAACGTCATCAGGGGCGGTATATCTTGTAGTTACTGGGAAAAATACGAAACTGTGTAAAATATTTACCGCAAATGAGGTGGCGGCCATTTTGTATTTTTTTCTGTTTTTGAAAATTTTGATCGTGTTTTTGAGGCACTTGGCAACATTTCGGAAAGTCGACATGTATGAACCGATTGTGTAACTCGACCGGCAGTATCGAGATATATAAGCTGTGTTGCCACATTTGGGGTAGTTTTCGTGATTTTCCCCAAAATGTCCTCCTGTAAAATTTTGTATGAACAATTTTTTTTTCTCTTATGGCTTCGTATAGAAGTCAAGAAATGACTCGGCGAAAAATATGGAGAGAGCTGATGATTGAGGATTTCGGAGTCGGATGAAGAGCACAGCCAGGGTATTGAAGATAGGTGGGGGGTGCTCTACCAAATGTCATTCGAAATCTTGTGCAGTTACCAATGAGCTAAAAAAAATTTCAAAATGGCGTAAAAAAGATGGCCGCCATACAAATTTCGTCTGAGTCTACCTCAGAAAGTATAAAAGTTAGAAAAGTAGTTTCTTAGCAAAAGATAATCAGGACGACAAGGTATATCTATTGAAAGAAAAAAAAATTCAAAATGGCGGAAATTTTTTTTTCATACTAAATTGTATGGCGACTTGGATCTATAAGAAAATTGGCATTGTTCTCCTAGAAACAGACATAAAACGATACAATGATGTATGGGAGATGTGTTTGGGTGTGGAAGTGTAGTAAAGAAAAATTATGACATTTCAGAAAAACAAGATGGCGGCCGACGTGACTTTCAAAACTCTTTTGTTTTCCAACCGATTTCGTTCAAAGTCACAGCACTCGAGGAAATGAGTAAATGATTTCTAGAAAAATTGGAAAAATTTGGAAAATCAAGATGGCGGCTGAGCTGTGGTGTTTTAAAATTTTTCATTTTTCGACCCCAAGCCGCGGCGCCACAGATCCTAAACGGAGTACTCGATGATAATAGTTTTTTCTTGGTTTGCTTACAATTATCCTGAATTTTGAAGAAATGGTAGTAATTTTTGAAAATCCAAGATGGTGGCTGTTCTGGCGGCCAATCAGTCTGAGGAATGAAAAATCGCAATTTTGAAACTCAAATTTCTCACACTTGGAATCATCGGACCGTTCGACTTCTTAGGGTGATTGTGTGTATAGACTCGAAGTATTGAGTGGGGGAAAAAAATACCCAATTTCTAGGGAAATTTCGAGATTTTACCCAAAAATTAAAAAATCGAAATATGGACATTTTGCGAAATCCGACTATAAGCGATCACGTGTCTTACTCGTAAAAATGACATTTTGGTATTTTTGTCACCGAGGACTGGCAACACTGGAATCTATCAAAATAAAAGTGATTTCGACATGGTCACTTTTCAGGGGCAATCATGTCGCCTGGGTGCGAGCAAAATGAAAATTTGAAACGTCATCGGGAGCGGTATATTCTGCAGTTACTGGGAAAAATACGAAACTGTGTAAAATATTTCTGTGAACGAAAGTGGCGGCCATTTTGTATTTTTTTCTGATTTTGAAAATTTTGAACGTGTTTTTGAGGCACTTGGCACATTTCGGAAAGTCGACATGTATGAACCGATTGTGTACAGTGTAACTCGACCGGCAGTATTGAGATATATAAGCGGTGTTGCCACATTTGGGGTAGTTTTCGAGATTTTCCCCATAATGTCCTCCTGTAAAATTTTGTATGAACAATTTTTTTTTCACTTATGGCTTAGTATAGAAGTCAAGAAATGACTCGGCAAAAATTATGGAGAGAGCTGATGATTGAAGATTTCGGAGACGAGTGAAGAGCACAGCCAGGGTATTGAAGATAGGTGGGGGGTGCTCGACCAAATGTCATTCGAAACCTCATGCAATTGCCAATGAGCTGAAATTTTTTCAAAATGGCGAAAAAAAGATGGCCGCCATACAACTTCGTCGGTGCCTATCTCAGAAAGTATGAAAGATAGAAAAGTGGTTTCTTAGCAAAAGATGACCAAGACGAAGAGGTCTATTTATTGAAAAGAAAAAAATTCAAAATGGGGCAATGTTTTTTTTCATAAGTACTAATTTGTATGGCGATTAGGAGCTATAAGAAAATTGACATTGTTCTTCTAGACACAGATAAAAACGATACAATGATGTAGGGGAGACGTGTTTGAGTGCGGGAGTCGAGTAGGGAAAAATCATGACATTTCAGAAAAACAAGATGGCGGCCGACGTGACATGACTATTTTGTTTTCCAACCGATTCCGTTCAAAAACGCAGCACTCGAGGAAATGAGTAAATGGTTTTTAAAAAAATTGGAAAATTTAGAAAAACAAGATGCGGCCGAGCAGTGGTGTTTTAAAATTTTTCAATTTTCGACCCCAACCTGCGGCGCCACTGATCCTAAACGGGGTGGTTGAAGATGTTAATTTTTGCATGTTTCGCCCACAATTACCCTGAATTTTGACAAAACGGGAGTAATTTTTGAAAATCCAAGATGGCGCCTGTTCAGACGGCCAATCAGTGTGATGAACAAAAAAACGCGATTTTGAAATTCAAATTTCTCACACTTGGCAGCATCGGAGCGTTTCGACTTCTATGGAGCAATTGTGTGTACTCGAAGTGTTGAGTGGGACAGAAAAAATTACCCATTTGCGACATTTTGCGAAATCCGAGTATTAGCGATAACGTGTTTTACTCGTACAAATGACATTTGGGTAGATTTGTCGCCGAGGACTGGCAACACTGGAATCTATCATAGTAAAAGTTATTTTCGAAATGGGCACTTTTCAGGGGCAATCGTGTCGTCTGGGTGCGAGCGAAATAAAAAATTGAAACGTCATCGGGAGCGATATATCCTGTAGTTATTGGGAAAAATACAAAACTGTGTAAAATATTTCTGTGAACTGAGATGGCGGCCATTTTGTAACTTTTTTCGTTTTTGAGAATTTTAATCGTGTTTTTGAGGCACTTGGCAACATTTCAGAAAGTCAACATGTATGAACCGATTGTGTAACTCGGTGGGAAGTATCGAAATATATAGAAAGTGTTGCCACATTTCGGGTAGTTTTCGAGATTTTTCCAAAAATGTCCTTCTGTAAAATTTTGTATGAACATTTTTTTTTCACTTGTGGCTTCGTATAGGAGTCTAGAAATGACTCAGCGAAAAATATGGAGAGAGCTGATAATTGAGGATTACGGAGACGGGTGAGGAGCACAGCCAGAGTATTTAAGATAGGTGCTCGACCAAATGTCATTCCAAACCTCGTGCAATTGCCAATGAGCTTAAAAATTTTTCAAAATGGCGTACATAAAAAAGATGACCGCCATACAAATTTCGTCTAAGTCTATCTCAGAAAGTATGAAATATAGAAAAGGGGCTTCTTAGCAAAAGATGATCACGAGGAGGAAGTCTATTTATTGAAAATAACAAAATTTTCAAAACGGTGGAATATATTTTTGTCCTACTAATTTGTATGGCAATTAGGAGCTTTAATAAAATTGTCATTGTTCTCCTGGAAATAGATAGAAAACTATACGTATGGGAGATGTGTTCGAGGGTGAGATATGAAAAGGGAAAAATTATGACATTTCAGAAAAACAAAATGGCGACCGACGTGACTTTCGAACATTTTTTGTTTTCCAACCGATTTCATTTAAAGTCGCAGTACTTTTGGATACAAGTAAATAGTTTTTAGAAAAAGTAGAAAATTTGGGAAAAACAAGATGGCGGCTGAGCTGTAGTGTTTTTTAAAATTTTCATTCTTTCTCACCACAGACTCCGATTCCGGGACACCACAGATCCGAAACGGGATAGTCGAGGATGATAATTTTTTAGTATTTCACCTACAACTATTCTGAAATTGACAGAACGGGGATAGATTCGTCAAAAAAAATTACCCCATTTTTCGGGAAAAATCAAAATACGGACTTTTTGCAAAATCCGAGTATGAGCGACCACGGAAATTGCTCCAAGCAGTTACGCGGTCCGCTTTAGCGGGCCGCGCCCCCACGCAAAAAACTATTATACTATATATAGCTCAATTACCACTGACTGACTGACTGACTGACTGATTGACATAATTGTTCTCCCAGAAGGAGACGGAAAATGATATAATGATGTACGGGAGATGTGTTCGGGTGCGGGAGTCGACTAGGGAAAAATTATGACATTTCAGAAAAACAAGATGGCGGCCGACGTGACTTTCGTAACTCTTTTGTTTTCCAACCGATTTCGTTCAAACTTGCAGTATTCGAGGAAATGAGTACATGGTTTCTAGAAAAATTGGAAAAATTTGAAAAAACAAGATGGCGGCCGAGCTGTGGCGTTTTAAAATTTTTCATTTTTCGACCCCAAACCGCGGCGCCACAGATCCTTAACGGGGTGGTTGAAGAAGTCAATTTTTTCTTGTTTCGCCCACAATTATCCTGAATTTTGGCAAAATGTGAGTAATTTTTAAAAATCCAAGATGGCGGCTGTTCTGGCGGCCAATCAGTCTGACGTACGAAAAAACACGATTTTGAAATTCAAATTTCTCATAGTTGGCAACATCGGAGCGTTTCGACTTCTATGGGACGATTGTGAGTTTCGACTCGAAGTATTGAGTGGGGGAAAAAAATTACCCCATTTCTCGGGAAATTTCGAGATTTTCCCCAAAAAGTAAAAAATCGAAATACGGACTGAGCGACCACGCGTCCTACTCGTACTAATGACATTTGGGTAGTTTTGTCACCCGGCATTGGCAACACTGGAATCTATCAGAGTAAAAGTGATTTTTGACATGGTCACTTTTCAGGGGCTATCGTGTCGCTTGGGTGCGAGCGAGATGAAAAATTAAAACGTCATCAGGTGCGCTATATCCTGTAGTTACTGGAAAAAATACGAAACCTTGTAAAATATTTCTGTGAATTGAGGTGGCGGCCATTTTGTATTTTTTTCTGTTTTTGAAAATTTTGATCGTGTTTTTGAGGCACTTGGCCACATTTCGGAAAGTCGACATGTATCAACCGACTGTGTAACTCAACGGGTAGTATCGAAATATAAGCAGTGTTGCCACATTTGGGTTAATTTTCGAGATTTTCCCCAAAATGTCCTCCTGTAAAATTTTGTATGAACATTTTTTTTTCACCTATGGCTTTGTATAGAAGTCAAGAAATGACTCGGTGAAAAACATGGAGAGCGCTGATGATTGAGGATTTCGGAGACGGGTGAAGAGCACAGCCAGGGTATTGAAGATAGGTGAGGGGTGCTCGACCAAATGTCATTCGAAACCTCGTGCAATTGCCAAGGAGCTGAAAAAATTTTCAAAATTGCGAAAAAAAGATGGCCGCCATACAAATTTCGGCAGTGTCTGTCTCAGAAAGTATGAAAGATAGAAAAGTGGTTTCTTAGCAAGAGAATATCAGGAAGAGAAGGTATATCTATTGGAAGAAAAAAAATTCAAAATGGCGGAATATTTTTTTTTTCATACTAAATTGTATGGCGATTAGGAGCTATGGGAAAATTGTCATTGTTCTCCTGGAAACAGATAGAATAAGATACAACAATGATGTATGGGAGATGTATTTGGGTGCGGAAGTGTAGTAAAGAAAAATTATGACATTTCGTAAAAACAAGATGGCGGCCGACGTGACTTTCGTAACTCTTTTGTTTTCCAACCGATTTCGTTCAAAGTCACAGCACTCGAGGTAAATGATTTCTAGAAAAATTGGAAAAATTTGGAAAATCAAGATGGCGGCCGAGCTGTGGTGTTTTAAAATTTTTCATTTTTCGACCCCAAACCGCGGCGTCACAGATCCTAAACGGCGTAGTTGTGGATGTTAATTTTTTAGTATTTCACCTACAACTATTCTGAAATTGACAGAACGGGGATAGATTCGTGAAAAAAAATTACCCCATTTTTCGGGAAAAATCAAAATACGGACTTTTTGCAAAATCCGAGTATGAGCGACCACGGAAATTGCTCCAAGCAGTTACGCGGTCCGCTTTAGCGGGCCGCGCCCCCACGCGAAAAACTAGTTAATATATATATAGCTGCTTGTGCTGATTCACTGACTGATTGATCACCTCTCCTGAACAATTTTGTATGAAAAATTTTTTTTTCAATTACCATTTCGTATAGAAGAGAAAAATTCATTCGGAGGAAAAATACGGAGAGAGCTGATGATTGAGGATATCGAAGACAGGTGAAAAGCACAGCCAAGGGTATTGGAGATAGGTGGGGGATGCTCGACCAAATGTCATTTGAAACGTCATGCAATTGGCAGTGAGCTGAAAAAAAATTCAAAATGGCGGATTCAAAATGGCCGCCATTCGAATTTCGTCGATATCTCGGAAAGTATAAAAGATGGAAGAGTGGTTTCTTGACAAGAGTTAATCAGGACTCGAAGGTCTACGTGATGAATAGAAAAAAAGATCCAATATGGCGGATTTTTTTTCCATAGAAAATATATGGGGAATTTTGAAGAAACTAAATGTTGGTAACTATGCAAGGTTTTGATGCGGTTTTTCGGAGAATTACTAGAGAAAAATATGGAGAGAGCTGATGATTGAGGATTTCGGAGACGGGTGAAGAGTACAGCCAGGGTATCGAAGATAGGTGGGGGGTGCTCGACCAAATGTAACTCGACACGTCATCCAATTGGCAGTTAGCTGAAAAAAATCAAAAAAGCGGATTCAAGATGGCCGCCATACAAATTTCGTGTTGTTCTATCTCGGAAAGTATGAAAGATAAGAGAGTGGTTTCTTAGCAAGAGGTGATCAGGATCTCAAGTTCTACGGAATGCATGGAAAATAATTCACTGTGGCGGAATTTATCTTTCCATGGAAAATGTACATACCTATTATGAGAAGAGACAATGATCTAGGATTTGGATGATGATTGAGGAGCACTGTCATGGTTTTAAAGATAGTTAAGGGCTGTTCGAACAAAAATACGCTGAACCTCATCTATGAGGTTCAGCGTATTTTTTTCTTCGAACTGCCCGTAACTATCTTTAAAACCATGACAGTGCTCCTTGATAATTTATTCAGCTCACTGCCCATCGGATTCCAATTGGCGATGGAGATGACGGCGATACCTTTATGGGCGGGAAGACTGCACGCGGGCCACATGTGGCCCGCGCACACACGCGCCCTACTAGTATATTATATTCTTCGTTATAGTTTATAGAATGTATTATTTTTGGTTACGGTCTTTACCTACTTAGTATTAAATTGAAATTGTATTATTTTTGTCGAAGCCGATTGAATTATAACTGATTTTGATAATTCTCTTTAGGTAAAGTTTACCTATATTATGCCGTTGCTTGGTCTAATTTACTAGTGAATAGTGATGAAGATCTTTTGTGTATCAGATCAAAACTCCGTCAATATTCTTGAAAGTCAATTTTAACGTTCCGTACCCAAAGGGTAAAAACGGGACCCTATTACTGAGACGGCAACGGAAATACATCATCTGTGAAAATTTCAAATGTGTAGCTATCACGGTTCAAGAGATACAGCCTGGTGACAGATGGATGGACGTACAGACGGACGGACGAACGGACAGCGAAGTCTTATTTACCGTACCCAAAGCTACCGTACCTATACCCTTTTGGGTATAGTTTTTAACCCTATAAATAAAATAAAAGTTGGCTACCGTTTTTAGGGTTCCGTACCAAAATGGTAAAAATGGAACGCTTATGGTGAGACTTTCTCCGTCCGTCCGTCCGTCACACTCGATTATTTCAGTAACTATTCAAGCTATCGACCTGAAATTTAGAATAGTTATAGGTAATAGTGACCCGACGTCATAGCAATAGTAAAAATTTGAAAAATGTTTTTATTTTTATTTAAAAAGGGGGGTACGGGGGTATTAAAATTTCAAAATGAAATAAAAATATTGAGTGGGGTATAAGAAAGGTCGTTACTTGTAGAGTTTAAAACAGATTTTTATTTATTTTTATGCTTGATAGTTTTTGATTTATTGGGCAAACTGTAAAAAAAAATACCGTTCCCCCCCCCTTATCTCCGAAGTTTATCGACCGAATAATCTGAAATAATTACGATAAATAGAGAGTAATGTATATTTTACAGGAAAAATAAAATCAACTCTCTAACTATTATAATTTTTTTGTAAATAACAATAAACTGACAAAAACAAAGTTAGGTTTGCGGTTCGCCAACAAAAGTACCTACTTGTAAATTATACTCGTAAATTCAGTGAACAAAAGTGATTCATTTAACATTTTACTTCTTTTACAGTATGGAACCCTTGGTGCGCGAGTCCGACTCGCACTTGGCCGGTTTTTTTTTTTTTGCATAAATAACGTAATTCTTTGCTCGTTTTTGGTCGATACTCGATGTGTAGGGTAGATACAGCATAGTAGGTATTATTATTTCTGGCTCTGCGTCTTCATCTTGCTACGTTATGTCGAAAATGGTACGGAACCTTTCGCTCTTGACCAATTTTCACTACATAATTTCCCTTATCATTTCATAGGCACCAGAAACTCCAGTATGGTTGCTAGCAAGAAATCGTGAGAAAGAGGCGCTGAAATCTCTCTGCAAACTCCGCGGCTGGACGACACCTGAAGACGTTAAGGCCGAATTCGACGAACTGAACACCTATAGCAAGAACATGCCCAAATGTGTGATATGCTGCAACACCAACAACGATCAGAAGACATGCGAACACGAATCCATGAACTGGTTTGTCAGGTAATAGTTCAAGAGGCGAGGGACCTCTTTAGTACGTATAAGGCTGATATTTTGGCAACCATAAAGATAGATAACATCTCGTATAGCCTGTATTTAGACAGCCTGGTTCCGTAATTCCTGGCGTGGAACTACTGCAAGACCAAAAGTACAATGGTTTTAGAAAAGCTGATATTTTGGCGTTCATTAAAATGGTGGTTAATCTAGTGAGATCGCAGTCGAGTACTAACTTGTAGAGTGTAAGATAAACCTCAATCACATCGTAAGTCGGGCCTATTTCAAACCAGCTATTTCAGTCCATTTCGTTATTATAGCAATCTAAGAAATAGGTAAGATAATATGGCTATAGCCACAGTTTAAAGATATCCTGCTCTTAACTGCTGAGCTCGAAAAGCAAATAACTGTTCATCAAATAATCATACAAAGTCGTTGTTTTATTATTACAGACGCGTCCTTACATTTAGATACGTGATGTTCTGTAAAGAGACCCTCCGGCCTCTAACGCTGGTGATGATGTATTTTCTCTTCTACGTCATGAGTGGCTTGGTGCCCATTCGACCCAACATGATAAACCTGTGTGGAGCCATGGGCATGTCGCAAGATGGCAGTTATATTGCGGTTAGTATGTATATTGCAACAACAATCGTATCCTTATAAGCCATTATGGAGATAGCCTTCAGACAAAATTTTAGCTATTTTTTTTCCTTTTACCTTTTAAGCAATGATTTTACTTCTGTATGTGAGAACACGTAGGCCCAGTTGTTTCAAATACTATGTACCATTAAAGTTAAATATGGAGGGTTCTCCCTTATTACTAAAGACGTATGGACGAGAAGACAGAGAGTAATATGTCCACTATTATGCGCAGAAATGTAGCTTTCTTTGGGCACTTGCAAAAAGGCGGCACTTTACAGGAAGAAGGTTTTTGGAATTTTGATCGCCAATCTTTAATTTAAAATTATGCGGATCAGAGCGCCATATTAATGGGTTATGCATCTGTTAAAGTTACTTGAATTTACTAGAATCGGTTGGGTAAACTCATCCTTACTCCTTACTAATATTATAAATGGGAAAGTGAGTTTGTTTGTTTGTTCCGCTTTCACGCCGTAACTACTGAACCGATTTAGCTGAAATTTGGAACATAGGTAGCATAACCCGGATTAAAAAATAGGCTACTTTTTATCCCAGAAAAATCCGTAGTTCCCGTGGGATACTCAAAATACCAAATTTCCTAGAGCAATCTATAGCTACATCTATAGATACATTGTTCAAGCGAACTTGCTTGAAAGCATGTTTAAAGGTTGGAATAGGGAACGATAACGGGAAAATGACGTTTCCCCTTAGGATTCATGAAAAAGCGAATTTGACGCGGGCGGGGCCACGGGCGAAAACTGAATCTATTATCACTATAAATGTGAAAATGGCCACTATGTAGGTTCTGTACATAGCACTGTACGCATTTAACAAGTGTGTTTTAGTTGAACAAGGGGATATGGGATAATAATGCTATAAATATTAATGCTATAATGTTATAAATAATGCATAATGCTATAAATGTGAAAATGGGTACCTGTATTATAGGTTCCGACATTACAACTGTTTCGCTATTAGCATTTTGTGTTTTAGTTGAGCAATGAGATACAGGTTAATAATATTACAGGTTAACTATGAAAACGGGTACCTATATGATATAGGTTCTGAACTAACATCTGTTTCGTTACTGACAATGTATGTTTTAGTTGAGCTATGGGATATGGTACAGTAATTAGTAATGCTATAAATATGGAAATGGGTACCTACCCATAAAGGTTCTGAAAGTACAATTGTTTCGCTATTTATAATGTGTGTTTTGGTTGAGCAATGGGATACAGGTTAATAATGCTAAAAAGGTGTTCCTGTATAGTTTAGGCTACTTTTTATCCCAGAAAAATCCATGGTTCCCGTGGGTTACTCAAAATACCAAATTTTCAAGATCAATCTATAGCTACATCTATAGATAGTTTGTTCAAGCAAACTTGCTTGAAAGCATGTATAAAGGTTGGAGTAGGGAACAATAACGGGAAAATTACGTTTCCCTTAAGGTTTGTGAAAAAAGCTAATTTGTCGCGGGCGGGGCCGCGGGCAAAAACTAATGATATTATCACTATAAATGTGAAAATGGGCAATGTAGGTTCTGAACTTTAGCACTGCACGCATTTAACAAGTGTGTTTTAGTTGAACAATGGAATATGTGATAGTAATTATGCTATAAATGCGAAAATGGATACCTACAACTACAAATTTTTCGCTATTTACCTATAATGTGTGTTTTGGTCAAGCAATGGGATACAGGTTAATCATACTAAAAATGTGTTCCTGTATAGTTTCTGAAATTAGAACTGTTTCGCCATTAAAAATATGTGTTTTAGTTGAGCAATAGAATATGTGATAGTATATATGCTATAAATGCGAAAATGGATACCTATAAGGTAAAGGTTCTGAAATTATTTCGCTCATAAGCGGATACGTTCATTTTATTTTCGTCCTTCTCACTCTTATAAATACGTTGGTGGGTTAGGTTAGTATGCAGCGTTGCGGAAGAATATAACAGAAAAACAATGTTTTACCTAATTACTTCAAAAACTAAGCCAGTTATTAAAATGTCATTCTGACCGTTTTTGGGAATTATTTTTTACCGATACATTAAAACAAAAATTACAATTATGTCCATCGTAGTTTTCGATGGAAATTAGAAAAATGGAGATTTTGGAGCAATTTTTGGGAGAACTTTTTGGCGAGAAATTTTTATCCGATTGTGTTTTTGAAGTTAGGTTAACACAATATATGCTGTTTTTTCCCAAAAAATCTATGACTCCCACGGGATTTGTTAAACCCCGAAGTTCACGCGGGCGAAGCCGCGGGCAAAAGCTAGTTGATTTATAAACTAAGGATTTGGGGTCAGCGCTAAAAAGTGTCCGAACCGAATGACATACAAAACGCGAAAAGACATACAATCGCACTTCAGTCTCGTGTTTGAAAATTAGGCTGTATAGTAATGGTTTAAGACATAAATTACAATGTTTTAGTTTGTTTATAAAAATACTCATGTACCCTCGTTTATATAGGTTTTCTCGGGACACTTTTTTCGTGAATTTTGTATTACACTCGCCGTCCATAGATTTATAAGCCTAGGGGTAAACTTAATTAATATTAAGTTCAATGATGTTCAAGATGGGGATTGGAATTTTCGGCCTTTTAATTTCAGTACGCTACTTACACATTTGGGCATCATTTTTGATTTGATATGTTTCTTACAGTTCATGGTTGGAGTCATCACCTTCATCACCACGTTCATCGTTATCGGCCTCATCAAGGTGATGGGGAAACGCAAGCTTTCCATCACCTCCCTCCTCGGGAGTGCCGTGAGCTGCGTGCTGCTCAGTGTCTACGCTAAGACCAATTTGGATGACTCCGTGTCTTCGTACAAACCCGATACATTCCCCACTGAGACGAGCATTGTACCTGTGGTATTGCTGTACTTGCTGACGATATTCACTGGACTGGGTATACCGTGGGTTTTGCTCGGGGAATTGTTTCCCTTTAGGTAATTTTTAAAATACTACTTTTCTTTTCTTTTTTGTGCCTCTTTTTGATATGTTTCTCTGGGAAAGGGTAGCAGTATTTATTAAACCAATTTTCCCTTCAAAATGTCTTATCATTTTTTCAAGATGAATGGCCTACGCCCTAAGCCATATCTGTCGATCGATTGACAGGTTTCTATGACGATCGTGAATAAGTTGCCTATATGGCTAATTCTGCTGAAGAGAAAACTTTGTACCCTATTTTGTAAGAGGTATTCATGCACGAAGAAGTGATATTTTGCTTATAATCATAGCTCATAATAGCTCAAACTTTATCTATATGAGTTCATCACTTTATTGCAGCAGGCACGAACCCTTCATTAGTGTGCCGGAACAGAATCAAGGCAGGTTTTCGACCATTGATTAATGAGGGCAATCATCATCTCATTATTATTAGGAACTTATTCAGATTAAAATCACATTATTTTTGCTTGTTCACAAATATTTTATTCAAAAATCGTTTCTATCCTAACAGGAGCCGAGCTACGGCCCAAGGCTTGACAGCTGCGAGTAGCTACGTGTTCTCATTCATCGGGACCAAAACCTTCATAGACCTGGAAAACAGTCTCATGCTGTGGGGATCCTTCGCCGTGTACGCAGTCTTTGGCTTCCTCGGAGCTATCTACTTGTACTTCTTCCTACCCGAGACTGAGGGAAAATCGCTACAAGAAATAGAGGACTTTTATAAGGGAGAACTGAGGATATTTGCTGATGACCCAATCATCAATAGCATTAGGAGACAGAAGAGAATATGACATCGTAGTTTATGTTAGTAAATAAATTATTATTTTCAAATGGATTTTTTATATTACCGTATACTCTTGGTAGGTATAGTAAAATGAATGGTAAAATGAGATTATCTACAGTTTAAAAAAAAATATAAAACAAAAGTAATACGCCCTGTGCTACGATATCTTAAAATCCTGGTAATCTAGAGAAGAAATTCTTTTAATTTCTGAGACAGGGAAAATCGCTACAAGAAATAGAGGACTTTTATAAAGGAGAACTGAGGATATTTGCTGATGACCCAATCATAAATAGTGTTATGGAGAATATGGATGTCATATTTATGTTATTAAATAGATTATTTATTTTCAAAGGCATTTTTTTGCGTTTAATCTTGGTTTTGTATGAGATTTTCTACAGAAGTAAAAATATTGAAAAGTTATACGCCATAGCATATTGCGTATAACTTATTAGGTATATGCTAAATCGCTACAAGAAATAGAAGATGTTTAGGAGATTGTTTTATTTCATCGTGTAATCTTGGTTGGTAAAATGAGATTTTCTACAATTTAAAAAATTTAATAAAAGACTAGAAAAGTACCTAATAGTTTGAATGAAGTAGAATGAAGTTTTAGAAAAAATGCCTAAAATTAAATAAACTCTTTGTCTAAAAAGTAATTCTATAGTCCTGTGTCTAGAACGGTCTGCTAGCTCAGAATTCAGGAATTCGGATAGTTGTAGACGAATGAATAAAAAAAAACACAAAAAATCCTATAAAAACACTTTAATAGCAAAAGTTTATATAAAATCCAAGTACGAAAAGTGCAGCTACTTCTTTGACGGATCCTCGACCCGCGCAACGAACAACGGTATAGCAAACTGCGTGTCCCACAGTACGGCCAAGAACGGCCTGTTAGCTCGGAAAGTAGCTGATGGGTCGTCGTAAGATAAAGCTACAGCTGCGAAGCCGGTCGCAGCCGCCGCGGACAGGCCCTGCTCGTCCACGGACAGGTAGCCCGTGTGGATGGCTTTGGTGATCTCTGGAGAAAACGTCCGGAACGTTCCTATGCGAGAAAGGTCCGTCTGTTTTGAAAATATTCCCGTTATACCCAACTGAAAAAAATAAATTGGTTGTCTGTAAAGTTGGAAAAATCAATTTTACGTGATGACGTCATTTTTTACAATATACAAGTTAGTACTTGAGTGTGATCACACCTGATGGTAAATGATGATGCAGCCGACGATATTATCGTACTAACTTGGAAGGGGTAAGTGAAGTCACCCCTATTAGGTTTTATTAAAAACCATCAACTAATAAAGCATATTGTTTTGATGTGATTTATTAATCAACAATTCAATTATCACAACAAAGCAACAATGCGGGGTTTCCCTAAGTGTTCATTAGTGCCCTTTGGGATAAAGCCAAACGTTACAAAATGTACAATTAAGTAATTGATTATACTTGTTCAGAGGCAAAAGGTTGTCTGGGTAAAACAAAAATTCAGGCGGGCAATACCTAGCCAGTGGAAAAAGACCCAGACGTTTTCAAGAAGAAAGGATATTCTTACGTATGTACTCTATAAAAAAATTAATTACATACTTCATTACAGTTTGTATGTCAATTTTAGGTACTACTTACCGTTTTCAAAACAGGAATTAAATTTGTGTCCGATTTGATTGTAAACTTCGGTATCTCCAACTGAGTTTCGATTTCTTCGAATTTGTGGTAGCTGACCAGCTTGGAGTTGGTTAGGGAGCCCAGAACTGTGTCCACAGTGGACAGCTGGTGCGGCAGTATCAGGATCAACGAATATTGGTGTTGCTGGAAGATAAAACATTATCAAGTCCAAATTACATAAAACGTACAGCACTATACAGCCAAAAAGCCAGCACTATACAGCCAAAAAGCCAGCACTATACAGACAAAAAGCCTTGAAGCTGCACATTCAATAGGCATCAACTAAGCCCTTATTTGAGTAATTTTCAAAGACAGAAGGAAGATAGACGGACAGCGGAGGCTTTGAGTATGGAACCATAATATAAGTACAAGAAAAAGCAACTGGCTGGTATTAGAGGAAAATGCTTCCCTGTCAAATTAAAATCGTATAAAAGTTATATAAACTTTATAGCGATTGAAATCAGCAGCTGAAGACATTTCACTTCATCCTTGCTATTTCTACGATCGCTAATGGAGAGAAATTCAAAAAAATGTATGGAAAAGACATATCCGATAGACAAATTTGTCAATTGCTAAACAATTGGACCTATCGATGACGACTGTGATTCTCATACATAATTTGAATTTCGATCCAAGAGCGTAGATACTGATATCAAACGTAGACATATAAAAGTTGCTGATAACCCTAATGATAAATTGACTTACCTCAAAAGGCAAAACAACAACACGAGCCCTCGTGTCCTGTTCAATGCCGAATTTGAATGCGTGCCGCATCCTCATGAACGGTACTAATTTCGTTTCTCCAGAATTCAAATGGAATGCCAGATTCTTTGTCGCATTTGGCTTGAATTTCGTCTCCCATAAACCTTTGAAGTACACCGCGTTTGCTATCACAAGCTGCGTGTTTTCACCAACAGCGTCTGTAAGGGGTAGTGATACTTTTGATAACAATTTTAGCGTGCTTTTAGTTGATACGTTTGCTCATGTAATAATTTACGTGCTACCTACGGAGTGAAATATACGCTAACGTTTGACCCATAATCTCACCTAATGGAAGATTTCTATTAGCTCTTTTTATAAAGGTACCTGTTTGTAGGTTACTGGAAACAGTTTTCGGGAGACTATCTCAAACTGTCCTTGCGTATTAGAAAAGGAGAAGCGTACCGCTTTGTACACAATGGTGGTATATCGAGGACATAGGGATGAAAGCCCGCCCGATGTCTTATGGTGCGATGGAAAAATGGTGAGGGAAGAACCAAATCAAACAAGGAGTATATTACCACCAAAGGAATCAGGGGGAGCATCGCGTAGGAAAAACTTATTCATAAGTCATAAGTTCAAATATTTCATTGGAATAATCTGTTGCAATCAGGGTGGCAGAATTTGGGGATTTGGTGGGTGGCGAAATGGCATCAAGAATCAAGATGCCATTCCGGATCGGAAATGTTCATAGACTGTTGAAAAAAGTTGGCCTTTGTGAACAAGACTATGAAATTTATTTAAATCTGTGTTTAAGCCCCTCTATTATTTACAAGATGAAGGTATGAAGATGCCCATTCGTTATCGATAAGTCACATGATCATATTTGTAAATGTAACTCTCATATATTTTTCAGTTTTGGAATCCTTAGAAATGTAAAACCAGACTCAACGTGTGACATAGCTAATAGCTACAGAAGACTGATATGTACATCCAGTCAAAGAAGTCTATATAGAAAATGGGATGATGATGAAGACATTGATTTAGCAAAATATGTATGGAATTACGTTCAAACTTACTAGGTGGTAATAAATTTTCAATTCTATTATGGGTTTGTACAGAAACCCATTTGTTGATTTGGTTAACAGCCCACGATGGTCTGGAAAAGTCCATGGTTGTTACTTCGCTTCCAAAATTCTCGATGGCAGTCTCTTTGAAATCGGTGTTGATGTCAAAACCATCACCTATAAACAAATTATTCGACACGGTCAGGATGTTCCTTGAATTTCGTTTCTGAAAAATAAAACAATTTGTACTGTTTTATGTAAATTTAACCTCCATGCGACTTCACATTAGTATAACCTTAATTTCTAAAATTGATGGATATCTAATGGAATCAATGAATTTTTAATGTTAGAATTCACTGATTCCATTTTTTTAGAAATATTATGAACTTATAAGTGGGGTAAAATGAAGTATATTTTTATCCAACGGTATTCACAAAAAAGGAAAAATTATTTGACTGATATATCCAGTGTGTTAGAATCGAACAAACATGAGATTTAATAGTTTTTAAGTGAAATCGTTGTTACTAAATAGCTAATTATCTAATCTATGTAAACGTTAGCACAATCACGTTATGCATTATAAATCTTTCCTTTTCTCTTAATTCCCGTGGAGACCAAATGACTTTAAGAAGTTCCAAAAAAAGGAACATAAAACTATGACTTACTTTCATATCATAGGTAAGTCTTTTATACGTGGGCGCCGTAACCTCCGGAGTCATTTGCAAGGTCTCTGTGATTTGATCCTGCGCTTCTCCAAGCGTGCCCTGCTGAAGAAGTGCCAAGACAGTTGCAACAGATGTCGGGGACACTATTATGTTGCCAGTTTGTAGATGATTCACGCTCTGGAAACAAGTTTTCACATGAGATAATGGCTCTGAATTAAGAATTTACCCTCCAATAACCCATCACTCAATGCGGGACTTTTCCCAAGAATGATAAGTGTTTTTCCCCAAAGATAAGCTGAGATAAGCATACAGCAGCCTCGCACTAAGCCGATGAATCAACGACGATCGACGTAGAAACTCTAAAGACTGCATGGGAATGATATAATATCCGATCGCTGAATGAATGACACTTCAAATACAATTGTTATTATTAATATTTAAAATAATTGTTATTCGAGCGATCGACAGCTTTCTGCGACGTTTGCAGATATAAATCATATCATATTCGGTGGTGTAGCTGAAGCGGGGGGTCATGTGACCAATTAAGCGATAATTTAGCAAAACGCCATAATATAGCTCCAGGCACAGAGATCTGAATGCGTAAGAAAAACGTATTTATCGTTGGCAGCGGGCAGAATACGTAAACGATTACGATAACGATGAATCCGTTTTTCTAACGCAATCTAGAGGCTGGTTAGTAGATGCCTTTCTTACTTTTATCGGGTCTTTTATCCCCTGCACGAAATCTTACCTTCATTAAATTTATTCCGAACGTGGTGATAGCAATGGTTACATTATTCAACTGCTCCACTTCAGTTTTACTGACTGGCATGTATCTGATTGGATTAAGAGCTATCGGTGATGCGTCTTCATTGACTTGTGTTCCATGAACCCTGTCCTGATTCGCTTGTGGAATTTCGTTGATTGGAATGTTTTCCCTTGGAGGTTTAGTGGAAGTGGACTTTCTCATGCTCTCCAATAAATTTTGGATATATTCATCGTAGGAACTCTCTGTGGGATAGTTAATTACTGTGCTGTCTAGACTTTGAGCACTCAAAGCTCTGTACGTGCTTTTTTGAGGATTCCATTGACGATTCTGAGATTCGACTTGTAGTCCCGATATACATATTAAACAAAATGCTGAAAAAGAGATTTGAGAGTTCCAGAAAGAGATATTTCAAAACACTTATGAGTTCAAAAATCAAATCTTTCTTTAACAACGGATACTTATTCAGTTTCTTGTAAATTTCTAAACAGCTATTAGCCTATAATATTGTTGATTAGTGTTCAATCCTTCTTTTCTGATACAGTTAGCCAAGATATAATTCTTATCCTGTGTTTGTAGTTCACACATAATAATATGTAAAGTCCCACAGCCCACTACCAACGAATATATAATATTATGCCACTACATTTAATTAAAGACATTAAATGAGTAAAATGGCCATGACAGACGGACAGGACAATTTCCATATTATAAGTGACGATTGATGTTATTGATGACCTTTTAGTGTATGTAAATAAGGTCTATGCGAAATAAAGCTACTTTGATTTTACTATCTTATTTAAGACTTTAATAAAAAAGCTAGCTGCTAGTCAACAATATAAACTCAACCATTTTCCTCAATTTTTGTCTTACACGCAGAACATGTAGCAAAATAATCTTCTCAATTATTTATTTATTGAAACTGACACTAAAAAACCTGTATCAAAACGTGTGCGTTGTAATACTTGAAGACTAATTTATTAAGTTCGTGTGATGGTACTTACTGAATAGGATCTTCATGATTGTTCGCATTAACGACACTATTTCACAATGGGACTTCCTGGACAGTTATTATTGTCCTATTTAATCTTATTTTTTGTTTACAATCACGTGGAACAATCGCTCAACTTGATCCTTCCTTTGCTACTAAAGATTGACCGTATACAAGTTTATCGTGATGAATAAAATACATCAACATCGTACGTTCTTTATACAAGGAATTTAAACTTTATATATTTGTTTTACGGTTTTATTTTCCTTGTTATTAGATCGTCACTTATTGTAAATAGGTGTAAGTTTGTTTGAACTTTGTGGTTTTTCCAAGACCTGTATAAGTCACAGTGTACTTTTTGAGCACCACACATCCATTATAAACTATTTTCACCCCTAAAAATGTGTTTATAAATTATAATATTACTAGCTGTTGCCCGCGGCTCCGCCCGCGTGCAGTTCGTTTTTTTTACAAAAATGTTTCCCGTGGAATTTCTTAATTTTTCCCAAGATAAATGAGTGGTCCCTGGGTTCGATGGACCCGTAAAGGAGTCTTCTTCCAATCTCTCCTGTCAACGTCCTATCTTCTTTCACACAATTTACCTATATCTTCTTTGGTCTTCCTCTACTTATACACTCTGTCGAAATCGCTTATGTTACTCAATTCGCATGGAGCAAGACAGAGTGGGGCGTGTCATCGTGGATTGTAATATCTATACTAACCAAACTTATCATATTCTGAGATGATACCAACGCCCAGATATTGTAATTAAGCATTCTGATGCGCTGCTGTGTACGTAGCAACCCGTTCTTGCTACGTACGGGTTATCTTGTATAGTTATACCTAGTTGCACGCTCAAAAGGACGATTTAAACTGTCGATATTTCGACCCCGTTTTGATTGTGCTACGTAGATAAGTAGCTATAGGTTTTTTTAAACATCCCACGGGTGCTGTCAAATTTTTCAGGATAGCTGTTGCCTGCGGCTCCGCCCGCGTGCAGTTCGTTTTTTTTACAAAAATGTTTCCCGTGGAATTTCTTAATTTTTCTCAAGATAAATGAGTGGTCCCTGGGTTCGATGGACCCGTAAAGGAGTCTTCTTCCAATCTCTCCTGTCAACGTGCTATCTTCTTTCACACAATTTACCTATATCTTCTTTGGTCTTCCTCTACTTATACACTCTGTCGAAATCGCTTATGTTACTCAATTCGCATGGAGTAAGACAGAGTGGGGCGTGTCATCGTGGATTGTAATATCTATACTAACCAAACTTATCATATTCTGAGATGATACCAACGCCCAGATATTGTAATTAAGCATTCTGATGCGGTGCTGTGTACGTAGCAACCCGTTCCTGCTACGTACGGGTTATCTTGTATAGTTATACCTAGTTGCACGATCAAAAGGACGATTTAAACTGTCGATATTTCGACCCCGTTTTGATTGTGCTACGTAGATAAGTAGCTATAGGTTTTTTTTAAACATCCCACGGGTGCTGTCAAATTTTTCAGGATGAAAAGTATCTTAAATGTTGACCGGGCATACATATAAAGTAGGATCATAAAGTTTCATTTAAATCCGTTACTTGAAAGATGCCTGCTAACTGTTTTTGTAATGTTTTCTTTCCCGCGGGAACTCGATTGGATTAATAAGTTTTACTATATATATATTTTGTTAAAGAGGCAACATAAGGTATCAGCACAACAAATTTTACTAAATTAAGTACATTAGTTGTTGTTTACAAAGCTGTTAAATTAATTGCAGTTTTTTAACTATCCCACGGGAACTCTTTATTTTACCGGGATGAAAAGTATCCTATATGTTGACCAGGGACATAAGCTACCACCACACAAAATTTCATTGGAATTGGTCCAGCCGTTCCAAAGATTAGCCCGTACAAACAGACAGACAAACAGACAAACAGATAAACAGACAAACAGAGAAACAAAAAAATTTAAAAAAATTTAAATTAGTTCTATTTCACTTCTTACATCCCCCTGACTCCGTTTTTAGCATTTTTTTTATTTGTACAGAAATTCGACCTCTACAGATTTATTATATGTAATGTATTGATTGATTATGACATAATGACTTACAGTTCTTAGATACTAGAATAACTTTAAACTATGTATGATTAAAAAAATAAATGGAGCAAGCGCGCGTCATTATGGAAAGGTCCTATAGGTACAAGAAAAAGAGGTCGCCCTAAGAACGATGGGTCGACGAAATAGAGAAAGTGGCAGGCAAAGACTGGTGTCTTAAAGGCCCTACTCAAAGCAATGCCTGCAGAGCCTGCTTGCAGTTACTGCCGCAGAGAATGTTGCTCCACAAAGCACTGCAAATCATGGCGAAATCAACGACTCTGCCCGCGAAATTTAAAATTTTCGTGGATTTTTTTTTTTTAAATGTTACAATAAAACTTATTATTAGCTTATTCTAATTACTATACAAATCTTGCCCGCGTGGAATGGTGCCAAGAATACTGGCTGCATTTCCGCGTTGAACAGCGATAGGCTGATACGTTGCGCAAAAAATGAGCCAGCCCTTCTGTCACCAGTTGAGGCTATTAACCGCGGGGAAAGCTCTCGAAGGAATTTTTTGGCACTATGACTCCATGGATTTTTGCAATTTTTACTCTCTAAGAATAGATGAATCAGTCTTTGAAGATTCATTGCGAATGTATAAATTAATATAAAAGAACATGGGCAGAAATGTACACAAATAAAGTTTAGCGTCTAGATGTAACATTTATTTCAAGACGATTCTAGTAAATAACTGAATTTTTTCAAGGTATCACGAGTTATTGTAAAGGTCGGGTCAAAAAATTCAATATTTAAAGAAATTCAATTGATTTCTGATACGTTCCGTTTCCACATTCCTGACAGCTAGTGTTACCGGTTGCCAAACTTTTCCACTTTTATACTCCACCTTTTTGACGGTCGGTCCACTTTTGTACGAGAACAACATGTAACAGATAATAAAGAAAAACCTACGTTCAGGTACATACTACGTTAGTTCTTTGATCAGAATGTAGAATAAAAGACAATAACTGTATCGATTTCAATTGTTCCTTTTTTTGCATTTTATTTTACTGGAATATATTATTTACATAAAAAGATTACATTAGTTTAGGGTTTTCCACTGCATTGGAGTAAATCTGAATATTATTATTCCGTGTGAGCCAGTCTCACTTAAATAAACTGCTTGAAGATTTGAGATTATTTGACAGAAGACTACACTTTTTAATAATACTGAAATCTATTACAACCGATTATTTTGAGCATAGATTATTTTGTCTTGGTTGTTTAGCGTTTCCGAAACACCCTTGTCATTCAATATTGATTAATTAACTCAATTAGAATTTTCTTTCACTTGAGTTTTTTAATTCCGGCATCTCGCAACACTGTCCGTCAGCTACATGGCTACCAACTGTCAACAGTGACAAATTCTTGGACAAGTGAAAAGTATTTATCAAAGAGTATTTAGTGTATTGTCTATGCTCTCGGATGCTTCATGGCGGAGGTCGTTGTTGTTATAATACTCAGATACAATATTTTGAAAATAAATATTAATTTTTCTCCACTTTTTTGTAAGAAAAATCTTTTAGCATTGAGTTCAGGCTTGCAGGCCCAATCAAAAAAATATTTTTTCATTTATAGTTGCAATAGCGTAACGTGAGCGAAAGCGATGTATGGGCCCACACCATTGTTCTTTATGGTATAAACATGATGACGGTCTAAATCGGCCCGACCGTGTTACACATGTCCCTGATTGCAGTTTACGGAGTGGGGAGATCGTGTGTCGCTGGCAGAATGACACTGCAGCCCTGCGACAGAGTGAACAATTAAAATATCGGCCCTGCATGCATACATACAATAAGATCGGCAGTGGCACTGCAAGCAGGGCCCAGCAGGCAGTGCTTTGAGTAGGGCCCTTAAAAGCACAAAACAGGAAATAGTGGCACGCTATGGAGGAGGCCTTTACCCGCAAGGGGTCTTTGATTATTAATTAATATTTTGCATTACATCAAATATTTAGGTTATAAAAATATTATAATAATTTCGTTTTATTGATTGTACCTATACTTTATTGTTTCATTTTGTTTTAATTAGTGTTAAGAATTTAATCAAAGAATAATAAAGGCTTTTTTATTTTTATTTTATTTTATTTATGTATGATTACACCAATAGCTGATTCCAGCGACTAGGTACATCTGCAATACGTGCGATACCGCGTAGCGTACCTTAGAGGAATGTCCTGCCTGGGACCAGGAACGGCTCGTTCTGAGTGCTGATTTAAGCTTGCCAGCTGTAGTATCGGCTATGCTAACAGGGGAAGAGGCACGGAGAGCAACATCCACCTTTTGCGAGGTTATGACGAAGAAGGAGGCTGCGGAGAGGGATCGATAGAAATCTGATCCCTCTCGCACACGCCGTAGATAACAATCCCAGACCCCTTAATAGCCTGGGACCTTGGGGCTGACCCTGACCTTCGCTGATTGTGGCTAATGTTAAGGGTCAGCCAAAGATTTAAATCTTTGGGGTCAGCCAGAGATGAGCCCTATGGGCGGTGCGCAAGGGCGCTTCCGGTGCGTTCGTATGAGATCCCGGAGGCTTCCAACATGAGCGCTGAGGATGTCCGAGGGGGTTTTATTGGGTAAAAATCCCACATAATCCAATCTACTTTCAGTTTGGATATCTCAATGAAGATTTCCCCCCCCCCCCCCGTAATAAAAAAGGTACATCTGCAAGGATTTCAAATTTAATAAAATATAGGTATCATGCGGTTATTGCAAAATGCTTACAAAATACTTAGGCTATCTAAATTATCTGATCTACGATTTTTATAATTGAACTTACCGTTTTGCTGAAAATCGCAGAAAACTAGTTTTTGTGAAACCTTCATTTCGGATATTCTTCCACATTATTTTGCTATTTAGCCTTATAACAATTATTGCTAATTTAAACTTTATTTATAATATTAATATTAATTAACTTTTATTACTTATTACTAAATATAGGTATACATCTACGGTTTGTTCTTGATAGTATATGACACTACCATGGGTAGGTTGTAGGTAAAATTGAAAATCGGTTTTATTTTTATTCAAAAAGGGGGGAAAAACGGGTCGTCAAAATTTAAAAATGAGTTAACTGTATTGAGTAGGGCATCATATTATTATGAAACTTGTGTATTTTAAATCCTTATTATTAAACCATATTTGACTCATTAAACTTTTCAAGATTTATATAGGTATTCTTTAAATAAATGAAACGCAAATAAGTAATTGATAATATTTTAATTATAATATAATATCAACTTAAATGTGTGGTGTGTAAATGTGTAGTGTTAATAAAGTGGCTCTAATTTCACCGCAATTAGGTACATAATGACACCTATAATAGCACACTGTGACTTTTTCATTACCATTATACACTAGTGAGTTAGACAGTTTTTTCAACACACTTGCTCATCGCAAACTGTGACTTTTTCATTACTATTATTCACTAGTGAGTTACACAGTTTTTTTATCTTATCTACTAAATAAAATTATTTTTAGCATTATTTTATTCACAAGTGTGTTGAAAAACCTCATATGATACACGTAAGTATTGAAGATTACCGTCCTCGGCTATCTTAAGACCCTCACCTCGGCTCGGGTCTCAATGGCGCCTCAGCGGTAATCACCAACTTTACTCACTTGTACCATAAACTACTATTAAATTATTATTTATTATACTTGTACAAACTAAAATGTTATATTTTACTATTGATTAAACATAATATAACGCATATAGTGACGTCTCGCATGTATTTTAGGCTCCGACCTGAAAATTCATTTACAATTTATCAAAACTCTAAAATGGTACGCTTACATTAGTACCATTTTAGAGTTTTGATATGACAGCAGTATGTGCAGTCAGCGATAGCAAAATGTATGACGTGAGACGCCATATTTGTGAAATTTTTGGCTTCAACTTACGTCACATCGTTCCCGTCCTCTTAATTTCGTCATTATATTTTACTTATGTTTATGTATTTACTTTGAGCAATTTGTAAAACTTGATGTAATGCCGATCCCTGTGGAAGACATTCAGTATCTCAAGGAGTGTTTGATCTTGTATGAAGTCTATCAGCGCTTTGTGCTCGCAGTCCACGGCAGTTATTTTGTGAAGAGCCAGCCACAGCCACCAGCTGATCCAGTTCCACTCTGGCTCCTTCTCTGCTATCAACATATACCTGGAAACCAATAAATGAGAATTGAAAATGTAGCGAAGATTTATCTCAACTTCTTTTCATGTACCACTGGAAGCTGCATGGGCAGGGGACTATTTTGTCCCCGGGGAAAGGACACAATTTTATCCCTTTCCACGTTTTTGTTTATCCCCCATATTATGCCCATATACCATGGGCACATGGGTGGAGAAAATACTCCCTTGCTTAAAACCGGTTTGACTTATGGTTGATTAGTTTCGGTTTATGTCTTGTGAAATGTCAAATAGTGATAAATGTCTCCCAATCTCCTTTGGCCATGCTACGGTGACTATTTTCTCTCCTTTCAGAGGACAGAAAGAAAGAGAACAGAATGAAAGGGTATCGCTATAGCGCACCCAGGACACCAGCTCGGCAGGTTTGAGAATATCTCGGAAAGATACATGTCCAGTTCAAAAGCCAGCGGTGCTGAGATCCTTGAGCGGCATTGGTTCGCGTTAACTTGAGTTGAAGTGTCTGAGTGGGGTGACGCTAATCTGGTCAAGATTAACGCTACCAAAACGCAGGTGTGTTTTCACTGCTAAAAAGAACCCCTTCACCTTAGCTCCCACTTTCCAAAGCATATCTGTTCCGATTGTTAATTACATCAAGCTCCTGAGTATTAATTACCATCTCACCCAATCTCAATTTTGGAAAATACATCGAAGCTAAAACAAAAACAGCTGCTGCAAAACTAAATAGATCTCGGATCCATATGTGATATGGCATCACTGGCAACGAGCACTATTCTAAGATCCATTAAGGATACTTACACATAATTGGTCTCAAGCTTAGCCAGCAATTCTTTCTTATCCAGCAGCCATAAGGCGTTCTTAACCGCAACGACTGCTAACGTAGATGGGTAGTGCAAGGTCAGGTTCATATTATGAACCAGACCAGCCATGTACACGAGTGTAGCCGCTCTGTGGATCTCCACGTAGCTGGATGCATCGCAGACCCACGAGAAGTAGGAAATGAAGTCTTGGGCAACTACGGGGTGTCCCTAAAATAAACAAGAAGATATTAGAGATAGACTAGCGGGCAAATGTTGTTTTGCCAATGAGGGGTATGAAAAATAGATAACAACTTGCTCCAGACCCAGTAATCATTGAAATTTCGAATTGATTTTCAGAAAACTGACATAACAATCGTTCGAACCGTTTCGGACGAGTTTAGTAACTTTATTTATTAGAAAAAGATTTACTGGAAACCCACACAAAAGGAAAAAAACTCATAGGTACCTTAATGCAATAGTATAATCATAACTTAGACTATATTTTAACCTAAAAATCATAGTTTTCTTTTATTACCTTATTAATTAATTTCATGACCACTGCCCTCTCCGCAAGTTTCAACTCTTTGACAGTGAACGCATTGTTAGCAGCCTTGACCATTGTCTTCGCTGTCATGGTCTTGCCCTGTATCTTCCGCGCCACCCAATAACATGCGGCCGCCAAGATTTGTAGTTTCGGCAACGCGACAAAGTTCTTTGACAGCACGCTATCAAAATACCATGCCGCTGTTTGCACGGTTGCAGGATTTCCGCCAGGACCCTAAAGAAAAAACTGGTCAAGTGCGAATGGCGCTGGCGCATGGGTGGTTCCGTACTACCAAGGAATATCTAGACACGCGGCAGCGTGTCAAGCTAAGTTCAAGCAAAGGTATAATATTACTAGTACTACCAAAGTGACGACTTCCATTTTAATTCTTACCCACTTGGAGACAAGATAAAGGGACAGATAGGAAGAACTCGTTTTTGAGGCAATTTAATTTTCACGACTACCAAACAGCAGTAGATAGATGAACTTGTGCTATGTAATATTTCTTCTCTCTAAACATCATTATATTGGCTGACTGGGTTGACAAACTTCTAGCTTGAACTTTTTATGCATTCAAGGGACCATATACCTACTTCAATATTTAGTATTAGTATTTATAATTTAAACATGATAGCTTTTTCAGTTGGGCGGAAATTGGAATGCAATGGGATTCCTGAGGAAAAGTGTTTCCTCAGAAATCCCATTGCCGCCCTTGGAAGTAGCGGAACAGCCAGATAGATGGACAAGAAAGTGAACTTAGCGTTCAGTTTTCCCATTTGAGATGCGGAATCTAAAAACTTAAAAAATACGAAAAAACTACCGACGTACTTACATTGACCTTAACAAGCCAGTTTAGAATGCATGCTCGAGCATCATTTGTAATTTTTAGCGTGGTTTTAATAACATCCTCCTTCTTCAGTAAATGTTTAAAGAAATCCGGACCGTAGTCTTGGTTTAATGAAGTGGCATACAAATGGAACCCTGTTTACAAGAAAAAGATAATATTAACTTTAAATATTCCCCTTTAAGCTTTTTTTGTACCTTTTTAAAATCCCTAAGGTCCACTTGCGATAACTTAAACCAGAGTCAACGTCATTAATGACAACTTCTGTTTGTTAGCTTTTAGTTAACACACTAGTTAGCTTAAGTGTTTTCCGAGAATTTCATAGAGTATCTATGTATGTTCACCGATTACTCGAAGACGCGTGGACCGATTTTAAAAATCGAGGGAACTCTTCAAATTTTGCTAGTATACTTGAAGCGAGTTGGGTATTTCTTATACATAGTTTACTGGTGCATTTGCTAGCAGATACTGATTTGATGACTAAAGTCATCAAGTCAGGGTCTGATGATGGGATCTTGGTGAAATTGAGGGATCTCTTCAGATTTTATGAACACACCTCAAGCGATTTGGGTATTATTACAACGCCTTGTGCATTTTATTGTTTTCCACTAAAAAGTAAAAAATAAAAATGGGAAATGCTTTCCAAAAAACCAACTTCAAATGCCACTACAAAGAGTGAAATAATTTTTAATGTAGGTACCTACGCCAATTCGAGGTCGGGCGATTGTCTATGACTTCGTCATTTCTTCGCACATCAAATAAGTAAGAAGGACTATTAGGGTTTGTATGAAACATTGCCCGACTTCGAATTGGTGTAGGTACCTATATTAAAAATTATTTCACTCTTTGTAGTGGCATTTGAAGTTAGTTTTTTGGAAAGCATTTCCCATTTTTTGTCTTTATCTATCATGTGGAAGTTGACATTTGAAGAGAAAAGACAAAACAGAGTGTACCTAACTACTCCATCGTTACTTCACGTTTATTAATAAAGGGGAAAGAGATTTTTACTAATACTTACAAATATCAAGTTGACATTTTTCTGCAGCTCCTTCAGAAAACTCTAATCTACGTTTATATTTCTCGACACCGGTTCTGTTATCGCATGATATTGGTGAAATACCTTGAAGTTCTCGGCTATGTGGGCGCTTTAGACTTTTTTTGATATTCCTCACAACTAAAGGTTCTAGACATTGCTTCAAAGCTGGAGTGATAGGTCTACCATGTTCGGTTTTATAGTTTGCATTCCCTTCTACAGTTTTGTCGTTCTCACTTTCGTCAACATGTTTTAGATTGTCAGGTTCATTGTCTTTAAACACTTTAAAATTCCAGTCCAGTTCATAACTTGTTTGGCGTACAGTCACGTGTCGAGAGTCGATCTTGTCTACAGTACTATTGGATCTTTTTAATTTAATACCTTTTTTAGCAATTTTTCTGACGGCACCTGTTTGTACATTTCCCGGTTCCTGATATAAGGTTTCCAACGGATGACGTTTGATTTTCATGCTATAATTTCGATTGAGGCTTCTTTCTGTTAAAGGCGGTAATGGCTCTACGGGGATGGGTATTTTTGATGTCACTGAAGATTTTTTCGCCATATTTTAATAAAAACAAAACATTCACAAACTTATTATTTAAAATGAAAATTAAACTTTTTAATAGACGCAACTCACCACGACCAGCGTGACTGTGTAACCTTAAGCGTAAATAAAAATTGTCAAAAATGTTCTCTTTATAATCCGAGATTAATTGAAAATACCCTCATTTGTAATTAAAAGATGAAATGGCGCGCTTTTTGAAATTTCGGTTAATTCTAGGAACATATGGGACTGATTGCGTAAGAAAATCGGCCGCCAGAATTTGTAAACGATTACGATAACGATGAATACTTTGTCTTACACTATCTAGGGGCAGATCATTGATGCAATAGGCGGTTTTTGCACAACAGCCTCACCAGGATGTCACCGGCAACGAAACTCTTCTGGTTGAGATGATTATGAAGTGACGGGCGTTCAGTGGGCACACAGTCATATTATTATCGACGACGTTCGGTAAAGACTACGGTAGACAAACGACCAAGAAGATTAGTATGATGTGGTAAAATCAAAACAGTATATACTCGTAATTCAATAAATATTTTAATCTTAAAAATATCACATAACGTAAAATAAATAAACTTAAAAACTAACTTAATCTATGCTGTGTACTTTTTCATTATCAAATGCATCTGGTTTTGTTGGATATAATATGGAAAATGTAACGTTAGCGTTTGTACTAAGTTAGCGTAAAATTTCGGAAGTGACGTAAACAGAAAAACTTGTTTGTCAAAAGGTGGGCTCGCTCAAACTAAACCATTAACGGAAGATCAATGATTAACCTTTACTTCTCTTGAACTACTTTCTTCATTCTTAGATGAGAATTGAAGCAAACATATAAAGTCAAATCTGCATGAAGATTGCCATACAGGGTTCTTTTTCTAAAATTCATTAATCTTCGGATGGCGATTGAGGGTCTACGACCTTGCCAGCGGCAATGACAAGATTGTCCAAACGGTCGATTATGTAGAATAAGAATGGATGGTCCACGCAGAAACGACGGGGTTCTTTGGGCTCGTTCAAAGGAAGATTCTTTAGTGATTCCAGGGCTTCCAAATCTTCAACAACGTTGCTGGCTGCAATGAAAATAAACGAGTTATGTTTAAACTTTTGTATTTTATCCGGCAAGCTATAATTTCACTGTTGGTAGAACTATATTCTTGAATTTCCGCCTGGATACCCGTCTAGTATGAGTTATTCTGCCGTAAAATATACCCAACGATAGCAGATGAAGATGCTAAATCGGTAGTTACTCGAGCGTCGTGAGGACCTAGAAAAAATCTGTCCATAAAATAAAAGTATACTCGAGTGCGTCAGATTTTAATACAGACGCTTCATCTTGATGTGCTTGTCGTCCTGACCCCATAATCTGACAATTATGTGCAGGAGTTCTCTTTATCTTCCGGTTCCAAAATTTTAATTTTAACCAGATTATGGGGTCAGGACGACAAGCATTTCAAAATGAAGCGTCTGTATAAAAATGTGACGCGCTCGAGAAAAATTTTTCAAAGTCACGATTTTTTTTCATCCCCCACGACTGAAATAGCAAACATCATAATATTACAACCTCATTTATTTTAGCATCTAATATTTAAAATTCAATACGTCCCCAATGACACTCGAGTACCTACCAAAATCCCCTCTTGAGCTCCCCTACTACGAGGTTCCTGGGCATAATCTGAATACAAAGCAAGAAAATAATCTAAACATCACAAAGAAAACCTAATTTGTACGGCAAACTTTCGTCACGTGAGCTTTTGCCGGTGGTAAAGGAGGTAATACATCGGAGAAATGCTACTTTCATTCCAGGAACAAACGTTATCCTGGATTTTTACAGAACAGCAATTCACTGCAGAGGAAGTCGTCGGTAAAAAGTGAAAATTTAAATTAACTTAAATGAGATAGTTTACCTCCTATTAAAGATGTCGATGCGTCAGTATTGTCTACCCGAACAGCGACATTCTGTACTAGTTCCTGCACAAACAGGCCAGCCTTGGTGGATATTCCTGTTAACTCTGCATCTGGACCGAAGATACTGCTCACACCAAACTGCAAAATTGAATTCATGCATTTAGAAGATATTATGTTGATAACAGTTTAGTAATAGATATGTCACTTGAGTTCCTAAAATAATTATCCGAGAGGATATATAGAAGACATGACTAGGATATAAAGTAATGTGAGCGAACGTTTTCTCTTTGATATAATATAAGAATATGATATTTGAACGATAAAATAACTACAAAGAATTTATAAATTATTATTGTCCGCATACTCATAAATCAAATAAATATTTCAATTTAAATGTGCCAATCTTCGAGATGATCCTTTAAGTGATCTATGATACTTTGAATCCTGCGAACGATTAAAGAATTGAGCGTCATTATCAGAAGTTAAGAATTTGTTTGAGAATAGTGTCTCGTAACTAGATGCTACCAAAAGGTGATGAGCACCAGACGCTGAATCAAAGAAGATTTAGGTAAAACAGCACTAATGGGAAGTCCTGCGTCCAATTATAGTAAGCATCAACAGGATGTAACGTTAATTATACAATATCTTTAATCTGTGAATGATAGCAAAACTAAATAAGATAGAAGGAATCTTTTAATGCTTAGTAACCATCTCACCTTAGCCAAAGTAGCAACGGGCTTAGTAGTTGTGTCCACTGTGAATGTCGGTAAGGAAACCTGCAGCTCCTCTTCACGTAGTCTTTCCTGGATCTCTGTCAATGGAACTGCTGGTAAGTCAGCGATAAGGCGTATCAGGCCATCCCTGGCGCGTGGTACTAGCAAAAGAAGAGCGTAGCGGTCACCCTGGAAAAAAAAACAGACGATTCGTTTGATACTGATGTGACATTTACCGCAGGCATTGAACACTAATAGACATTGTTTATCAAACCTGAAAAACTAACGGAATTATCATAAAGTTTTATTTTATTTTTCGTATCATGAACTAAATATATCAAATCACTGTCAATTTAAAACTTACATAAAGTTTTTTTTATGCCCTTTGTCCTCAATTAACCTTAATAACACTTACGTTATAAGGCAGTAAAACAGCTTCACTGTCCAATTCAGGGAAGGAATTTGTCTTGAAGGTACCGCGGGTCTTCATTATTTGTGTTTGTTTCTTTTCGCTATTGGATTTGTAGAAGATGCCAAGTTCCACGCTGTCGAAAGGCTTCTCCCAAGAGCCACGGAAGTACATGCCGTTAAAGATGAGCATCAAAGAACTCGAAGCTGTAAAAGATAGGGACATTATTACTTTAAAATACTTTTAGTCCTGATAGCTTTATTTCATAAAATCAAGCTACTATTAATCGAGAAACTATTAATAAGTGTCTTAATTACATGATTTAGTTTAGCAGTTTTAAACAAGGATACTATAGCATCAGAATTGAGTAAGACCCATACTTTGTTCGTCATATCAAACTATTTTAATTTAACCCACATATTAAGAACACATTACATTATATCGTACCTTTTTCTCTTTTGTCTCCAACGCTGTTCACGGAGATACTTGAAGCTATGTCATTTTTCTCTCTGAGAACGCCACGTTCAAAACCTCTTACATGGTCCCTAGCTTCTACTGCCACCATCGTTTCCTCCTCGTCGTCGGTATCATACTTCTTTGTATCCGGAGAGTTTTTAACATATTTAATTTTTTCTTTAATATTTTTAGCAGGTTTGTGGTTCAAATGAGTAATGTCTACTTTCGTTGGGACATCTTCCATAGCATATGAAATCAGTTTTTCATTAGACTCACTCGGTGGCATTAGATCCGGTATACTATCTTCTTTCTTTCTTTCATCTTTTTTGTCTTTCTCATCTTCGTTATCTGAATCCTCAATCAAGTGATACCTTTCAACCGATCTCACTTCAGTGAGATAGAAGTCTTCTAAAATCTTTTTATAATCTTCGTTGATTGTGTAGTTCTTGTAAATATAGAAGAAGTTTTTCAACTCTGGTTGATTATACTCGTACTTATTTCTAAACTTTAGCCGTTCCATTATGAAGCGATAAGTATTTCTGGTAAGATTCTGATCGTCTGGCAAGTGAAGAGCTGAAACGAGTTGATTTCTTGTTTCTCCCGTAGCTCCCTCTGCGAGGATAGCGAGAATAGCTGAATAGCCAAGCGGAGAGAATGCTATATTCTTGTCATCGTCAATGTATCCCTGGAATGTAAAAAAATGATGATTTATGTTAATTAACACTCAGACTAATGAAAACCCTTTGATCTGAGAATTAATGTTACCTATTCCCGAGTAATAACGAACATTGTATTCATAGACATAGACATTTTAAAGGTTTTTGAAAGGACCACCATAGTTTCGCAATGCGGGAATCTGGTAGCTGATTCTGCATAGATTAAGTAGGTCGTCGTTATAGTGTCCGCGCTCCGAGTCGATAGAGCCCAAGCTAACAACGACAGCTGTGCTATTCTACAAAATGAAATAGCTGCCAGACAGCTGCCAACCCGAATATTGCATGCAAAATTGTACTGTATTACAACTGACAAATTCATAGATGCATAGATGTACGCTCGTCGCTGTTTTGCAGAATAGCACGGCAGCTCCGGGAGTATGGTAATTTTTTTTTGTAGTGTAAGTGTGTCAATTTGAAATCCGTATGGTGCGCGGATGCTAGTATGCGTGAAAATTTAGCGACGGCTCGGGTTTGCTAATTTGGGCCAAGTATTTTTTGCCGCAGTTTTGTAATCGAGGGCTCCCTCTTGGACCTCTATGTGATTCTTCCATCTAATTTGCCAACAACCTGTGTCAAACCATTTAATCCATCGATTCCATGTTCGTAAATAAGGTTTGTATATTATTAAATGGGGTGACCAACCTGTAGAATATTTGTAGAAAGTTCAATGGTAGCATCTCCAACAAAACTGGTGTCTTTCGGGTGATCGAAGCGGTAATTTCGCTGGCTCCGCGTCCATCTTGCATTTGTAAGCCCGACTGCCACCACAAGCACTGAAAATAAGCAAAATTACCTTTTTATAAAATCTCCTCATTGTGCTTTAGTAGTATGTAGTCGGTAATGCAGTGTAGGTAGGTTATGTTGGGATCTCAATAAGTAGAAAATCGAAGTCGCACAAAAGCTGGTTTCGATATTATTAAATTTTTTAAGAAACAAACAAATGTTTTAAATACCGTTAAAATTGAAAACGAGATTTTAGCAAACTTGTTTGCTGAGTGAATAAATTTATTTATCTTAAGAATAACAAAATCTCTCTGCAATTAACACAGATTGTTCAAGTATAAAGTAGACTTTTAGAATTTATAATTTTTATGAGCGGAAGCAAATTAAGTTTATCTTTCCTTCCTTTCGATGTCCTCTTTTAAAAGAAAGGTAGTTACTCTTCGCGTGTAAAATTTTCTTTGTATTATCTAATCTTTTTTTAATATACTCGTATATAAAATCTTCGAGCCAATTTTTGTTACCAATCTCCTCCGGAACGGGTCGACCGATTTTTGAAAGTTTCTGAGTATGTTCGGTAGGTTTGGGAATAGGACGAAAGTAGATCAAGAACTTTTTTAGTATCCCTAAGTGAGAAATAATTTATATGGCAAAACAATGTTTGCTGTGTCAGCTAGTCTAATATTTAAAATTCTGGTGTACCGCACTTGTTACCAAACTAGGAAGGTTAGGTTAGCTACTCGTATTATTAATATATATATAGCTGCTTGTGCTGATTCACTCACTGACTGATTGATCACCTCTCCTGAACAATTTTGTATGAAAAAATTTTTTTTCAATTACCATTTCGTATAGAAGAGAAAAATTCATTCGGAGGAAAAATACGGAGAGAGCTGATGATTGAGGATTTCGGAGACGGGTGAAGAGCACAGCCAAGGTATTGGAGATAGGTGGGGGGTGCTCGACCAAATGTCACTCGAAACGTCATCCAATTGGCAGTTAGCGGAAAGAAATTTCAAAATGGCGGATTCAAAATGGCGGCCATTTGAATTTCGTCAATATCTCGGAAAGTATAAAAGATGGAAGAATGGTTTCTCGACAAGAAGTGATCAGGATCCGAAGGTCTATTTGATGGATAGAAAAAAAAATACAAAATGGCGGAATTTATTTTTCCATAGAAAATGTATGGGGAATGTTGAAGTGACTAACAGTTGGTAATTATGCACGGTTGTGATGCGGTTTTTCGGAGAGTTACTAGAGAAAAATATGGAGAGAGCTGATGATTGAGGATTTCGGAGACGGGTGAAGAGCATAGCCAGGGTATCGAAGATAGGTGGGGGGTGCTCGACCAAATGTAACTCGAAACGTAATCCAATTGGCAGTTAGCTGTAAAAAAAATCAAAATGGCGGATTCAAGATGGCCGCCACACAAATTTCGTGTTGTTCTACCTCGGAAAGTATAAAAGATAAGAGAGTGATTTCTTTGCAAGACGTAATTAGAATCTCAAGGTCTACGGGATGAATGAAAAAAAATCAATGTGGTTGAATTTATTTTTCCATGGAAAATGTGAATGCTACAATAAACAAGGCCTATGAAAAACTATGAAAAGTATGAGAAGAGATGATGTTCTACGATTTAGATGATGATTGAGGAGCACGGTCATGGATTTAAAGATAGGTAAGGGCTGTTTGAATAAAAAATACACTGAGCCTCATCATGAGGTTCAGTGTATTTTTTATTCAAACAGCCCTGAACTATCTTTAAATCCATGACCGTGCTCCGAGGTAATTCTTTTAGCCCATTGCCAATCGGATTCCAATTGGCGATGGAGATGACGGCGATTCTTTTATAGGAGAGAAGACAGCCCGCGGGCCACATGTGGCCCGCGCTCCCACGCGCCCTACTAGTTAATATATATATAGCTGCTTGTGCTGATTCAACACTGACTCACTGACTCATTGATCACCTCTCCTGAACAATTTTGTATGAAAAATTTTTTTTTGAAGGATGTTGTCGTATAGAGGGGAAAAATTCATGAGGAGGAAAAATATGGAGAGAGCTGATGATTGAGGATTTCGGAGACGGGTGAAGAGCACGGGGAGGGTATTGAAGATAGGTGGGGGGTGCTCGACCAAATGTCATTTGCAATGACATCCAATTGGCAGTTAGCTGAAAAAAAGTTCAAAATGGCGGATTTAAAATGGCCGCCATTCGAATTTCGTCGATATCTCGGAAAGTATAAAAGATGGAAGAACGGTTTCTTGACAAGAGTTGATCAGGACCCAAAGGTCTATTCGATGGATAGAAAAAAAAATCCAATATGGCGAAATTTTTTTTTTAACCAAAGAAAATGTATGGCGGGTGTTGAAGAGACTAACAGTTGGTAATTATGCAAGGTTGTGATGCGGTTTTTCGGAGAGTTACTAGAGAAAAATATGGAGAGAGCTGATGATTGAGGATTTCGGAAACGGGTGACGAGCACAGCCCGGGTATCGAAGATAGGTGGGGGGTGCTCGACCAAATGTAACTCGAAACGTCATCCAATTGGCAGTTAGCTGAAAAAAAAATCAAAATGGTGGATTCAAGATGGCCGCCATACAAATTACGTGTTGTTCTATCTCGGAAAGTATAAAAGATAAGAGAGTGATTTCTTTGCAAGACATAATTAGAATCTCAAGGTCTACGAGATGAACGAAAAAAAAAATCAAAGTGGTTGAATTTATTTTTCTATTGAAAATGTGAATGCTACAATAAACAAAGGCTTATGAAAAACTATGAAAAGTATGAGAAGAGATGATGGTCTACGATTTGGATGATGATTGAGGAGCACGGTCATGGATTTAAAGATAATTAAGGGCTGTTTGAATAAAAAATACACTAAACCTCATATGAGGTTCAGTGTATTTTTTATTCAAACAGCCCTTAACTATCTTTAAATCCATGACCGTGCTCCGAGGTAATTCTTTTAGCCCATTGCCAATCGGATTCCAACAGGCGATGGAGATGACGGCAATTCTTTTATAGGTGAGAAGACAGCCCGCGGGCCACATGTGGCCCGCGCTCCCACGCGCCCTACTAGTTATAATATATATAGCTCGATTACCACTCACTGACTGACTGACTCACTGACTCATTGACATAATTGTTCTCCCAGAAGGAGACGGAAAATGATATAATGATGTATGGGAGATGTGTTCGGGTGCGGGAGTCGACTAGGGAAAAATTATGACATTTCAGAAAAACAAGATGGCGGCCGCCGTGACTTTTGTAACTCTTTTGTTTTTCAACCGATTTCGTTCAAACTTGCAGTACTCGAGGAAATGTGTAAATGGTTTTTAGAAAAATTGGAAATATTTGAAAAAACAAGATGGCGGCCGAGCTGTGGTTTTTTAAAATTTTTCATTTTTCGACCCCAAACCGCGGCGCCATAGATCCTAAACGGCGTGGTTGTGGATGTTACTTTTTTCTTGTTTCGCCCACAATTATCCTGAATTTTGACGAAATGGGAGTAATTTTTTGAAATCCAAGATGGCGGCTGTTCTGGCGGCCAATCAGTCTGATGTACGAAAAAACACGATTTTCAAATTTAAATTTCTCATAGTCGGCAACATCGTAGCGTTTCGACTTCTATGGGACGATTGTGCGTTTTGACTCGAAGTATGGAGTGGGGGGAAAAAAATTACCCCATTTCTCGGGAAATTTCGAGATTTTCCCCAAAAAGAAAAAAATCGAAATACGGACTTTTTGCGAAATTCGAGTATGAGCGACCACGCGTCCTACTGGTACAAATGACATTTGGGTATTTTTGTCGCCAAAGTCTGGCAATACTGGAATCTATCAAAGTAAAAGTGATTTTCGACATGGTCACTTTTCAGGGGCCATCATGTCGCCTGGGTGCGAGCGAGATGAAAAATTGTAACGTCATCAGGAGCGGTTAATCCTGTAGTTACTAGGAAGAATACGAAACTATGTAAAATATTTATGTGGAATGGGGTGGCGGCCATTTTGTTTTTATTTAATTTTTTTGAATATTTTGATCGTGTTTTTGGGGCACTTGGCAACATTTCGGAAAGTCGACATGTATGAACCGATTGTGTAACTCGACCGGCAGTATCGAGATATTTAAGCTGTGTTGCCACATTTGGGGTAGTTTTTGTGATTTTCTCCAAAATGTCCTCCTGTAAAATTTTGTATGAACAATTTTTTTTTCTCTTATGGTTTCGTATAGAAGTCAAGAAATGACTCGGCGAAAAATATGGAGAGAGCTGATGATTGAGGATTTCGGAGTCGGGTGAAGAGCACAGCCAGGGTATTGAAGATAGGTGGAGGGTGCTCGACCAAATGTCATTTGAAATCTCGTGCAGTTACCAATAAGCTGAAAAAAATTTCAAAATGGCGTAAAAAAGATGGCCGCCATACAAATTTCGTCTGAGTCTATCTCAGAAAATATAAAAGTTAGAAAAGTAGTTTCTTAGCAAAAGATAATCAGGACGACAAGGTATATCTATTGAAAGAAAAAAAAATTCAAAATGGCGGAATTTCTTTTTTCATACTAAATTGTATGGCGACTTGGATCTATAAGAAAATTGGCATTGTTCTCCTAGAAACAGACATAAAACGATACAATGATGTATCGGAGATGTATTTAAGTGCGGGAGTAGAGTAGGAAAAAATTATGACATTTCAGAAAAACAAGATGGCGGCCGGCATGACTTTCGTAACTCTTTTGTTTTCCAACCGATTTCGTTCAAACTCGTGGTACTCAAGGAAATAAGTAAGTGATTTTTAGATAAATAAGAAAAATTTGGAAAAACAAGATGGCGGCCGAGCTGTGGTATTTTAAAATTTTCAGTGTTCTACCTCAAACTTAATTCAAATTTGTCACAGTTGGCAAGATCAGAACATTTGCATGTTTATGGGGTGATCGTATGTATAGACTTCGGGTGTCGATTTGTGTAAAAAATTACCCCATTTTTCGGGAAAAATCGAAACACGGACTTTTCGCAAAATCCAAATATGAGCGATCACGTAAATTGCTCCAAGCAGTTACGCGGTCCGCTTTAGCGGGCCGCGCCCCCACGCGAAAAACTAGTTAATATATATATAGCTGCTTGTGCTGATTCAACACTGACTCACTGACTCATTGATCACCTCTCCTGAACAATTTTGTATGAAAAAAATTTTTTTGAAGGATGATGTCGTATAGAGGGGAAAAATTCATGAGGAGGAAAAATACGAAGAGAGCTGATGATTGAGGATTTCGGAGACGGGTGAAGAGCACAGCCAGGGTATTGGAGATAGGTGGGGGGTGCTCGACCAAATGTCATTTGAAATGTCATCCAACTGCCAGTGAGCTGAAAAAAAATTCAAAATGGCGGATTCAAAATGGCCGCCATACGAATTTCGCCGATATCTCAGAAAGTATAAAAGATGGAAGAATGGTTTCTTGACAAGAAGTGATCAGGACCCGAAGGTCTATTTGATGGATAGAAAAAAAAATTCAAAATGGCGGAATATATTTTTCCATAGAAAATGTATGGGGAATGTTGAAGAGACTAACAGTTGGTAATTATGCAAGGTTGTGATGCGGTTTTTCGGAGATTTACTAGAGAAAAATATGGAGAGAGCTGATGATTGAGGATTTCGGAGACGGGTGAAGAGCACAGCCAGGGTATCGAAGATAGGTGGGGGGTGCTCGACCAAATGTAACTCGAAACGTCATCCAATTGGCAGTTAGCTGAAAAAAATTCAAAATGGCGGATTCAAGATGGCCGCATACAAATTTCCTGTTTTTCTATCTCGGAAAGTATAAAAGATAAGAGAGTGGTTTCTTTGCAAGACGTGATTAGAATCTCAAGGTCTACGGGATGAATGAAAAAAATTCAAAGTGGTTGAATTTATTTTTCCATGGAAAATGTGAATGCTACAATAAACAAGGCCTATGAAAAACTATGAAAAGTATGAGAAGAGATGATGGTCTACATTTGGATGATGATTGAGGAGCACGGTCATGGATTTTAAATATAGTTAAGGGCTGTTTCAATAAAAAATACACTGAACCTCATCGGATGAGGTTCAGTGTATTTTTTTATTCAAACAGCCCTTAACTATCTTTAAATCCATGACCGTGCTCCGAGGTAATTCTTTTAGCCCACTGCCAATCGGATTCCAATTGGCGATGGAGATGACGGCGATTCTTTTATAGGAGAAAAGACAGCCCGCGGGCCACATGTGGCCCGCGCTCCCACGCGCCCTACTAGTAATTTATATAGGTAAGCTATTGTTTATATCCCCTGCAATGGCGATCAAAACGACGTTTGCTGGGTCATCCAGTTGTTTTATAAATGGCTGATATATTAGGTATAAGCTATGAGTTAGAAAAGGAGGTCGGTAACGGTGTATCTGTGCAGTGTAACGGACGGAGGAGCGAAGGAACGACACATCACACGAAGATGCACTTTATCACCAGTTTACCTTATTCCCATTTCCCACACCGCAATTAATATTTCAACTGCATATTCCGTATTTTAGCGGTTACCTCTGCCTCATTATTGGGAGTCCCAGATTAAAAAACCGGCCCCGTTAGTAGCTGGCTATAGAGAACAATAATTTCTCCACGGAGACAGGATAAAAGGTTTTTCAATCCTGCAGCTTTATCCACGCTATTCTCCATGGATAAAATGAACTAAAAGCCGTAACCTTCCCCCGTTGACCCTGCTCTGTCGTTAGGAAAAATGAATTCAAAAAATCCCGTCAGAGAATAAAATAAATTCTTCTCCCCTTGCTAGATAGGCGGGCTTAAGTTTTAGGAGTTTATGGTATACCTAACCACCAAAAAGATTCTTCATTTCACATAGGCCTAACTTACTGTAGTTATGAAAGTTTAATACGATATTTGTGATATGTATACTCGTATAAATGTATTTTATGGTAACTTTATTATAAAGATTACGAGAGTTCTAACACGCCCTGCCCTGAGAAGATGAAGAAATTGTATCTAAGAATTCTTCACATAATAGAGAATTACAGAATTATTTATTTTATTTATTAGTTTTTAAGCATACAAAATTACATAACTTAATCTAAGTATTAGCTTAATATAGGTACAACGTTAGGCTAAATGCTAATGAAAACAGCAAAAACAATCATGTTGTGTCCCCTGCTCCCCAAACTAGTGTTAACTGTATCTTGAGAAGCAGTTTGGGTCTGCAAAATTTACACACTCTAAAAAGATAACCCTCCGTCAACCAATCGGATGTAAGCTTTGATTAAACATAGATATAGGCTCCGCCCTGAAGCCGGATTTTTAATTAGTCAAGAGTCAAGACTGTAAAATGGCGCTAATGTTAGCGACCGACAGCGAAATGTGCTCTCAGCGGTACCGAAATGTACGACGCGCGACGCCATATTTGAGAAATTTTTGGCTTCAACATACTTACGTCACATGTTTCCCGTCCTCTTAGCGTAGCGTATTTCGTCATCGGGTGTAATTTATTGTAGGTTTTCCCTTAATGACCCTGTCCCAACCTACACGTCTCGTTACATACCTAAGTTCATGGCAACATATTTTGTACCTAGTTTACACGCCGCTCAGTTAGGTCGATTGAGGTTAATTTAAAGCGGTGGTTATAGTGAGTAGACACGATTCGTATTGCTCATGGTTTTATGATGATACTTAGCTTTGAGAAAATTATAGAAAACAATGAGAAGGAATTAAACGTACAGTAAAGTATCATCCTTGTTAAACCTACTGTTAGAACAAGTATGTTGAATTTTCATTGATTTTTTTTATGTATTTTCAAGTAGGTACCTACGAAGCAGACAGAGATAGAATCAGCTACTGCGGAGGCTGGTTGACACGTGGCGACAGTGAATCCCGTACTCCCGCCAACGCGAGGGGAAAGCGTTACGCATTTTCTGTCTATAAAAATTTTCTCTCAACCCCTTTTTATGTCCCACTGCTCGGCACGGGTCTCCTCTCAGACTGAGAGGGGTTTGGCCATAGCCCACCACGCTGGCCAAGTGCGGGTTGGCGGGCTTCACACACCTTCGAGAACATTTTTGTGAACTCTCAGGCATAGAACAGTTTCCTCACGATGTGTTCCTTCACCGCTAAGCAAGTGATATTTAATTTCTTAAAAAAATTCCTTATACCTACCGTTTTAAGTTTTTTTCTGTAGCTGTATTTAAAGTAATATGAGGTTGAAGTTAACCCTAAAATAGTGGAACGCAAGACCATTCTGGTTTCGAGGCAGATGTTTACAACTCTTTGCTAGAAGGTTTTTAGGGTTCAGTACCTCAAAAAAAAAACGGAACCCTTATAAGATCACTTTGTTTAAGTCTTTATGAGGTTTATTTTACGGTAATAGAACACATAGTATAGAATGTAGCCGTGAACTAGTAAGGCACGACGAACGGTGAATGCACTGCGCTGACCCTACGCTATTGTACTCTCTCCAAGAGGTACAGTCTACAAAAAAAATCTAGATTCTGGCAAATGTATTGAAAGAATTATGACCAGCTGTGCTATTCTACAAAATGAGCTGCCAACGCGAATATGGCATGCAAAATTGTACTCTATTACAACTGACAAATTCATAGATGCATAAATGTACGCTCGTCGCTGTTTTGCAGAATAGCACGGCTGTCTGTGTTTGTTGTTGGTATCAGTTCAGGGCACTTATACGAACCCTCGCTTTTTTGTTAAACGTTAAATCGACAAACATTTCACAATATGAATATTTTTAACCTTGGGAGTGATAACGAACTGCTCTGATGTTACTAGAGATAACATAAAGGAATACCCGGCAGGGTTTGCTGTGGGCTTCTCCTCAGTGACAGGGCACGTTTGTGAACCCTCGTAAAATAGTTCAACAGATATTGCAAAACGAAATGACTTGTCATAACCTAGGCCTATGTTAAATAAAGTGTTCTAATTATGATTCTAAACGATTCAAAAGTGAACCTCTTAAAATAAATAGTATTTAATCTTTGTAAATTGAAATTGTCAACTCTAAAAAAATTATAGTGTAATTTTATAAATTGTTGCTGTATTTAATAATTAAAGACTACTTTAGTTCTTTGTGTTGCAAGTAAAAATTAATAAATAAAACCAATGTTACAATAATGTTAACAAGCAAATAAAAATAATGCTTAGAATACTACTACAACTACATTAATTTTACCTACGGCTATTTTTTCAATAAATAATAACAGGAAAATGTTATCAAGTATACCTTTTATTAAAGAATTTTCTTGGATCGACATTCCTACACGAGGTCTTTTTAAAGGTTACTACGAAGTTGAATTTTCTAAAATAATTAATTTAGTTTACGCATAAAATAATATGCGGAGTTTGAATCACAAAAAAAATGCCTTTTATGTACTTTACCACAGTTTAAAGATATACTGTGATTTTACAAAGCCTAAAATTATTGTTGTTTGCTGACGCTACTTGGCAATCTAGCGCATACCGCCTGGGAAAGTAATCACTGAGCGAAGTCGCTCAATGAAATTATTTCTCCACCGCAAATATCCATACTAATATTATAAAGCTGAAGAATTTGTTCGTTTGTTTGTTTGTTTGTTTGTTTGTTTGAACGCTCTAATCGCAGGAGCTACTCATCCGAAATGAAATAATATTTTTGTATTTTGTATCCATTTATCGAAAAAGGCTAGAATAAAGGATATATATAATATAGGCTAATTAATAACATCACGCTATGCCCAATAGGGGCAGTATGTAAAACTATCGGGCACAAAAATAAAATATAAAAATCAGTTTTAGAATACACAAGTAACGCCCTTTCATAATATGATACCCCACTCAATATTGTTATCTCATTTTGAAATTTCAACAACCCGGTTTAGCTCCCTTTTCAATAAAAATTAAAATGATTTTCAAAATTTTATGATTGCAATGACGTTAGGTCACTATTACCTAAAACTATTCCAAATTCCAAGTCGATAGCTTCAATAGTTACTGAAATAATCGAGTGTGGCAGACGGACGGACGGAGAAAGTCTCACCATAAGTGTTCCATTTTTACCATTTTGGTATGGAACCCTAAAATGGGTTTTAATTATCACACCCCAAAAAAAAAATACAGGCTGCATTTTTTTCAGAAATGCATAAAGTTGATACTTGATATTAGCTATAATATATTAGTTTCTAACCAGATGTATCGAATATTATCAATAAATAAATAATAAACAGAAAGTGAACTTTTATCGTGAGGAAACCTGCATGCCTGAGAGTTCACAAAAATGTTCTCAAAGGTGTGTGAAGCCCGCCAAACCGCACTTGGCAGCGTGGTGGGCTATTGCCAAACCCCTTTCAGTCTGAGAGGAGACCCATGCCCAGCTGTGGGACATAAAAAGGGGTCATAAATATAATAGTCTTTTATTAGGTACGTAATTATGGTTATTATTTTAATACGAACATTATAAACATTTAAATTATGTTACAATGACTAGATGGGTAGGTATCTAATATCTATTATAGTAAAATTAGGTAAAAAATGGTCAAGTGCGAAATGGGCTCGCGCACCGAGGGTTCCATACTACCAAGACCAATTACAATGAAACACCTCTGCCCACCAAATTCAGAACTAGCAAAAAATCATATTATTTTTGTATGAGAGCGCCCTTAAATATTTATTTCTTTTTTTTAATAGGTAGGTAAAATGTCATTATAGCAGCAACATACATCATCTATGGACATTTCAAGTGTCTAACTACTTATCACATTGCAAGAGACCGACGGACAGTGAAGTCAGTAATAGGGTCCCGTTTATATTCTTTGGGTAAGGAACCCTAAAAATGTGGCTACTTTGACTCATAAAGGTCAATCAAAACAATATTATAATAAAGATCGCATCAATACATAAAATAACCGTGAAATAATGACAACTTCCTCTTGTTGAAATTGAAAAATCTAATCGGCTTACAATCACCAAATAATTGGAGAGCAAAGAACCCCCACTTTTTGAAGTCGGGTTCAAAACAGGGTTATTTTTATGTTGCCTACAAAAATTATAAATTATCATGTACATTTGAAGATGTTTCTCGATGTTTAGCCTTTGTTATGTAAAATATCATTGTGTATAAAACTTTGTTTTATGATTCTCACGTCGTAGCTAGGGATACTCGAATTATTACCGTCTAAGCGGATGTTGATAAACAAGAATACAAATTAGCAAGTCATTGGAAAGGGCGAATGTGTCGTAACGTCTTGTTAAATGCAAGAAAGTTCATTTTGGATGTTTTTAAGTATTTTCATTCAGACAATATGTAACCAACAAATGTGTGATACCAACTTAAGATTTTTTAAAGTTTCATTAAACGGGTCAACCCGCCAAATTCAAATGAATTCTTTTAATAGTACTAGCTGATGCCCGCGACTTCGTCCACGTGGGATAAAAACTATTCTATCTTTTAAGTTGGACCAAATGACAGATATTCACGAAGTTTGAACTAAATCTGTTCAGTAGTTTAGGAGTCCATTGAGGACAAACATTGTGACACGAGATTTATATATATTAAGATTTTGCAATGACATACTGGTGGTTGTGACTAAAATGTCATTACTTAGACTTACTCAAAATTCTATACAAAACTAATTTTAAATGCTAAAGTAGTGCTTTGGGAAGTATTTTGAAAAAGATAGGACTATTTTTTAGACGCGTGAAATTAGTTTAGTTTCGAGATTTTGCACAAGAGAATTGGTGTCAACAACATAGGGATGAAAGCCGGCCCGGTGGCTTATCTATTGCACATATATTACTTTCTACGACTTATCTATGATCGCCATAGACAGAAACCTGATTATGGAACGAGAATTAAAAAACCAGCAAAGTGCGAGTCGGACTCGCGCACCGAGGGTTCCATACCATAAAAGAAGTAAAACATTGAAAGAATCACTTTTGTTCATGAATTTACGAGTATAATTTACATGTAGGTACTTTTGTTGGCAAACCGCAAACATAACTTTGTTTTTGCCGATTTATTGTTATTACCAAAAAAAGTATAAAAGTTAGAGAGTTGAAATTATTTTTCCTGTAAAATATACATTAATTTCTATTGGTCATAATTATTTCAGATTTTTCGATTGGTAAACTTCGGAGATAAGGGGGGGGGGAAACGGTATTTTTTTCGACAGTTTGCCCAATAAATCAAAAAGATGCCTGATAGAGGCATAAAAATAAATAAAAATTAGTTTTAGAATACACAAGACGCCCTTTCATATGATACCCCACTCAATATTGTTATTTCATTTTGAAATTTCGACAACCAAGTTTTCCCCCCTTTTTAAATAAAAATAAAAAAGATTTTCAATTTTTAATGATTGAAATGGCGGCGCGCCGCAATTACCTACAGCTACAACTATTCCAAATTTCAGGTCGATAGCTTCAATAGTTACTGAAATAATCGAGTGTGACAGACGGACGGACGGAGAAAGTCTCACCATAGGGGTTCCATTTTTACCATTTTGGTATGGAACCCTAAAAATATGAGAGTTACAGGTGTCATGGATAACTCACGTGATCTTCTTGTCATTCCCATATTTTTTTTTGTATTCCATTCCAAGAGAGCTATATCAACTGAACGCAATCTTAGAAGTAGAATAGATAAGTAACATGGCTACGGTTACGGGGATCAATAAACCACAAGTACTCATATGTTACATTTTACAGTAAGCAATTATCAACTCACCTAGCACTAACGGCTTCATTTTACGGAACGCTCCACTTAGCTGCAAAAAATAAATCATTGTTGTATTAACTTAATAATTTAATTAGTAGGTATCAAAAATCTCTATCTCATAAGTACATTACATACTTGAAAAAGAGAAAGTTTGTAATACTTAGCTTAAAATTAAAAAGTAAATCAAGGCGAAAGTTTTAATAGTTAGGTACTGAAATAATCGAATATGACAGGCAGACAGACGGTCGGATAAAATCGCAACTAACTAAGGATAGCTATTATTTAGTTTCACTTGTCCCGACGTTTGTTTGTTTGTTTGTTTGTTTGTTTGTTTATTTGTTTGTTTGTTTGTTATCAAGTTTGAAAGTTTTTGGTCTAGGTACTTCCCGGTTACCGATTGAGCTGAAATTTTGCATGAATGAATATATAAACCGGATGGCAATGCAAAATATAATGACACGGAGCTGATCTGATGAAGGGATTGGGAGGTGGCCATAGGAACTCGACAGTCTAATGACACTAACAAATCCATCGAGTTTGGTCGTGTAAAAATATAATGAAATAAATATTTGAGGGGACTCCCATACAACAAACGTGATTTTTCTGCTTTTTTTATTGATAACCGCTTAGAATATTCACAGAATATTTACTTATTTATTCACTTTAAAAATAAATAGATAATTAAAATAAATTAAAAAAAAAACTTTTATTTACTCTTTTTTGAATTTGGTTGGCAGTGTGAGGCATGCAGCAGAAGATGTTAACGTACTAACTTGGAAGAGAACCTAACTGAAACTCACCTTAATGGTTTCTACACAGCATCACACCGGAACGCTAAATCGCTTGGCAGTACGTCTTTGTTGGTAAGGTGGTAACTAACCACAGCCGAAGCCGTCCACCAGACCAGACCTGAGCCAATTTAGAAATTATAAGATTCCGAAGTGGCCCGTGGCGGGAATCGAACCCGCGACCGCCCACTCAAATTCGAGCGCGCGTCCCCTGCACCAGGGAGGTCGTCAAATGTAAATACTTAAATGTAATAACAAGATGCCACTGGGACATCGCACCTTCATGAATTCAAACATGCATTTGATTAAACATAGTAAGGATCAGCAATTACTGACGTCACGCACACATTTTTAGGCTCCGGTCTAAAGCAGGATTATTAAGTTGTCAAAACTGTAATGTGGCGCTAATGTAGGTATGCGACCGACAGCGGTATGTGCTGTCAGCGGTACCGAAATGTATGAAACGCGACGCCATATTTGAGAAATTTTTGGCTTCAATATACGTCACATCTTTCACGTCCTCTTAGCGTGGCGTATTTCGTCATTGATTTGCCCTGCGATGTCAGCAATAAACATCAAAATATTTGAGAGAAACCGGCTTCAAGCTCAACAAAACAAACACACCACGATGGCTTACCGCTTAGGTATGATGCCATCACTATTATTAGTTTATTAAAGTACGCATAAGCCTCGCGTTATATGTTTGTCTAATATTAATAATTCATAATAAGTATTATTAATAGACGACTATTTCTTTCTATGAACACCTAATGCCCAGTATATGGATAGGTAGGTACTAGTACGTGTAAGTATAATATAAACACAAATTTATCCCGATAAAAACGTGGATACCCCTTTCCTATTCCCGTTCCCTATTCCAACCTTTAAACCTACTTTCAAAGAATTTAGCGAAAGCAATCTTATATAGCTGTCGCTATAGATTTGTGTGGGAAATTCAAGTTTTTTTATTTCACACAGATATGGATTTTTCCGGGATACAAAGTGGTAGTGGTAGACCTTTCTCAAGCTTCAGACTATCTCTGTGCCAAATTTCATCAAAATTGGTTTAGTCGGTTAGGCGTCAAAGTGTAACAAACAAACATTCACATTTCAAGTACAATCAGTGGTGAAGAACTTTGCAGTACCTATGGCCTGGCAATTGGCATTGACTATTGTAGCTTTCCCCAATTAAACAAATGTATAAAATCTATAACCCATTTAAGTCACGAAAGGGTCTATTATACCTATTTGATAACAAAACAAATCACTATAATATACGAGTTTCAACACTATTTCAAATATTTTAAATGCAGTATCCAGTAAGGCCCACTTGCGCAAAACAACAGGTTAAACATTAACATCATATTAACATGCTTAAACCAGAGTTAGCGTCTAATCGGTCATTTCAACAATTCAACCCAAAATTACTACGTAACCCGGGGTTAATCACGCTAACCCATGACACAAGTGGGTTATAACAACAACAAAGTTATAAGAATGGAGACGTTTAGTTTGTTGATACAAATAAAATCTTGACCTACATAGTACAGCTGAAATACTCACGTTCAATGCGGTAGATTCGAAGAAAATGTTGCCACAGATGATAAAAGGTGTGATTGTCAGAAAGCGCAGTGGACTGCGCGCGCGCCGCGTTCGACAGAGAGTGACGCGGGCGGAAGCGGGCGCTCTCCGCTTTATAGCTATGTACCTACACTTAACAGTTACGAGCTACGGCTTGTGGAACTGAGCTGCAGAAACTGGGTGATCGTATCTTCTGCAACGACTTTGCGTTATACCACTCTATATTATTATGTCTTATACCTACAGTAGTATAGCAGAGCAGTGATAGCTCAGTGGTGCTGACCTCTGCCTCTCATAAGGAAGTCGCGGGTTCGAACCCTGGGCTTTTCCGAGTTATGTGCGTTTTAGGAAATTAATTATCACTTGCTTAGCGGTGAATGAAAACATCGTGAGGAAACCTGCGAGAGTTCACAAAAATGTTCTCGAAGGTGTGTGCAGCCCGCCAACCCGCACTTGGCTAGCGTGGTGGGATATGGCCAAACCCCTCTATTATGTACCAAATGTGTATGTGTCTATCATGTACCAAATTTCATCGAAATTGGTTCAGCATTTATAAAATTAGTAGTTCTCAGCTTCGGATATTATGACGAGTCGGACCCCTGGACCCAGTTTTAATTGGGCGATGGGTACCATCCGGGCGCGAAAATTCAAATTTTATTTAGTTTTTCGCTCATAGTAGGCTAATTATACATCGAAGGCTAATGATAATGAGTTTTGCGAGCACAAAATTTATGCATCTACATGTTTTTAATAAAAACTCTGCTCAACAATACTCATTTACTTCATATTGGTTCCCGATAGCTCGACATCTGGGAAACTGCAAAAAATTATCTTTCGGGAACCAATATGAGATGAGTGGGAACTTTCGAGCAAAGTTTCTATTAAAAACGTGTAGATGCATAAAAAGTAGGCCCGCAAAATGCATTGCCATAAATCTACAATGTGAAGTTAGTCTAATATTTGCGAAAAACTAAATAAAATTTGAATTTCGCGGGCCGGTAGGGCCGCAACACCTTAAGCTATTAACACATTACAGGCTTATGTCAAGAAAATTGCGGAAATGACAGACTCATCTTTACAGGTTTTTATAAAAATCTTTATTGGAAAGTTTCTACTTTAGAGATTTCACAGATTTTAAGTTTTACAGATTAAGAGTTTTAGCGAAAAGATAATATTATTGTACGAGTAAGAGTGAAAAGGTCAAGTGGTATCCTCGTTTAAAACTCGTTTCCTTCCGATGATTTCTCCTTGTCAATAGGGTAACCATCACTACAGAGAAAATTCAGACACAAAATATTGTTTCATTAAAAGCTCGTGCCAAATTCTCGTGTACGAGTTTGAGGAAATAAATAAATTAAGAAATAACTACGTAATTTAAGATAAGCTGGACAAACATTGCCTGCAATTTTTAAAGCCTACTTACTTCTAGACTAGTCTGTATCTACGAGTAAGTAGTACCTATTATGATCTGCTATTTTTAAGGTGAACAAAATTACGAATTTTATTTAGATTTTCGCAATTTGTAAACTAATACGTCAAAGAAGGCAATATTTTAATAAAACAATTTTAATGATACACTTAAAAGAATTATGTTTTCATGGCACCCTAAAAATATTAGTTTCAATATTTTCAGTCAATTGGGTTTTATACCCATTTATGCGAAACTCTTGGAAACCCTATTTGCAAACTACTTTTACGGATTATTTTAAAATATAATATTATCTAGGTACATGCTTCTTTCGCTCAATAAACTAAGTATGTATTTCAAACATGAATTAAAATTATTATTATAAGAAACATGCAAAAGTCCCTAAACCCAAGTACGAGTTAAAAAACTTCAAACCCGAAATAAAAGAATTCTTTTTATCATTCGTAGGTATTCGGTAGGAAAACGTTATTGCTTTATGTATGAAAACATACTTTATAGGACAAATAACATCAACTCTCTAACTAGTAACCTTTTTTGATATTAACAATAACCCTCTAAAAACAAAGTTATGTTTGCGGTTCGCCAACAGAAGTACTTACTTGTAAATTATACCCGTGTATTCAAAGAACAAAAGTGCTATCTTTTTTAGTATGGAACCCTCGGTGTGTGAGTCCTACTCGCACTTGGTCGGTTTTTTACTTATATAAGGTACTTGTTGGAGGTTGATACTTCTTGCAGACTGTTACTGGCTATTATTCGTAATCTGTCACATAGTGACTTGTTATGTTTGGTTGTCATGTTTAAAATATAGTACTCAATAAAAATGTCTGGACGAAAATATTCGTTGTTTTGTGATATACAATAATCAATTATATATAGTTGCTGGGAGCTACTGGCATTCTGCTAGGCACTTTCCATTTGGTTATGGGCCCAGAAACCAAATAATTTCCGATATCGTAAATTGTGAAATTGGGAAATACGCACTTTCGATGATGACGGATGACCAGAGTTCGTCAGGTTCCATTTTTGGAATAAAAAAGCTTGGGGGTGCAGATGGCTTTGAGGTTTGGAAGTTTCAAGTCCAAAACTACCTGGAAATGCTATGCCAAAAGTTAGCGAAAGTACAGTTTTCACATTGAAAAATGTTCTACATGTTCCTCGTTTATCTTTGAACTTGATATCAGTAAGCGATCTTGTTAAGAATGATTTCACGGTTAATTTTGGCATAGGAGGTTGCACTATCAAGAATAAAAACGAACAAATAGTTGCGACGTGCAATGAAGTTGAAGGAATTTTCAAATTGAATGAAAACGTAAACTATGTCAACGCTACATTGTCAAATGAACCTCTGTCAAATTTATGGCATAGAAGATTGGCGCATTTAGGACAAAATAACATGCTGATATTGAGAGATTTGGTAATTGGTATGAAATTCGACAGTAAACAAAGCATTGAGCCATGTATTCCATGCATAAAAGGTAAGACATGTAAAAGCCCGTTCAAAAACAAAGGCACACGAGCAGAACAGATCCTTGAATTGGTACACACGGATATCTGCGGTCCAATGGAAGAGCCATCGTTTGTTGGTTCTGTATACATGTTGCTGTTTATCGACGATTACACGCGCAAGACGCATGTTTATTTCTTAAGAAATAAGAGTCAGACTTTCGACACGTTTCGTCAGTATAAGGCGGAAGTAGAAAAAGAGACTGGTAAGTTGATAAAATGCCTCAGATCTGACAATGGTACTGAATTTTGTAACCATGCCTTCAATAGATTGTTAAAGTCAGCTGGTATAAAGCACCAAACAACGGTTCCGTATACACCCGAACAAAATGGGGTAGCTGAAAGGGCGAACAGATCGATCATTGAAAAAGCAAGGACGTTGCTTTGTGAGGCGAATCTAAGCAAAAAGTTTTGGGCTGAGGCAGTCCATACCGTGGTATATTTAAAGAATCGAAGCCCTACAAAGGCGGTCACGAATAAAGTACCTGAAGAACTTTGGTCTGGTAAGAAAGTAAACTTGAGTCATTTAAAAGTTTTCGGATGTTTGGCGTTTGCATTGAAACCGAAGCAGAAAAGGCAAAAGCTTGACATGAAGACTGAAGGTTCGATTTTTGTTGGCTACTGTGAGCTTACGAAAGGTTACCGACTGATGAATCTACAGACTGGCAAGATAACTATTGCTAGAGATGTTAAGTTCTTGGAAAACGTGTTTCCTGGTGATGGTACGAATGTGACGAAGAACGCAGTTGTTCCTTTGTCCATAGAGGAGGAACGAACTGAATCTGCGATATTGGATGTAGATCCTGATGTTCACTCGAACAGTGAAGATGATTTTCAGGATGCAAATATAGGAAGTAACGAATCCGCTACGAATTCAGAAGTGAGTACTGAGCCGAGTACTGAAAACGTTGAAACGAGTACTGAGCCGAGTGCTGAGACGAGTGTCGAGCCAAGATACAACCTACGTGCACGGAAGCCGGTGGATTATTCAAGTACGTGCATCAACGCTCTCGCGGCAATTGACAGCGATCCGACGACTGTAGAGCAGGCGCTAGCTAGGCCTGATCGTGAGCTATGGCAGAAGGCCATGGAGGATGAGCTGCAATCGTTGAAGGAGAACCAGACGTGGACGCTAGTCGACTTACCACGTGACAAAAAGCCGATACAATGCAAATGGGTCTTTAAGATTAAGCGAGATAGCGATGGTAAGGTCTCAAAGTATAAAGCTAGGCTGGTAGCGAAGGGATTTACTCAGGTACGTGGTGTAGACTATAACGAAACTTATTCTCCGGTGGTTAGGAGCTCGACTTTGCGACTTTTATTGTCATTAGCTGTAGAATATGATTGGGACATAGATCAGTGGGACGTAACGACTGCTTTCCTTTACGGTAAACTAAAGGAAAATATTTATATGATGCAACCTGAAGGTGCTGTCGCCAAGGGTCAGGAGACGAAGGTCTGCAAGTTAAATAGGTCGTTATATGGTCTGAAGCAAGCGTCGAATGCTTGGTTTCATGAACTTGACCGAGAGATGCTTAGCTTAGGTTTCAAGCAATCGAAGATAGAGCCTTGCTTATACCAAAAGTTGTTAGGGGATAAAGATAGGATAGTTGTAGTTATTTATGTTGATGATATTTTCATTTTTTGTAATTCTTTACACAAAAATGAAAAGGAAAAGTTAAAGACCGGGTTATTGAAAAAGTTCAAGGTAAAGGATCTAGGTCGAGCTAGACATGTTTTAGGCATGAGACTTAGGAGGGATGAAAACACCATTTACCTTGATCAGGAACAGTATGTTATTAACGTGTTGCAGGAATTTGATATGACGGATTGTAAATCAGTCATTACCCCCATGGAAGCCGGTATTACACTGGAAAAGGCTCATGATGGTTGTAGGTTGCCATATCAGAATCTGATAGGATGTCTGAACTATTTAGCCCAAAATAGTAGGCCAGATATCGCGCATGCCGTTAGCGTTCTATCACAGTTTAATTCGTGTTACGATGAAATTCATTTTAAGTGTGCTAAACGGGTGCTAAGATATTTAAAAGGGACGTCTGATTTTGCACTTACTTTCCGAAAGTCAGGTAAATTAAAACTTACTGGCTACGTGGATGCTGATTGGGGTGGGTCATATGATAGGAAATCCTTTACGGGTATGATGTTTATGTTAGGCGATAGTTTAATAACGTGGGAGAGTCGCAAGCAAACGTGTGTTGCTCTGTCCTCTACCGAGGCAGAGTACATAGGTCTTAGTCAAGCTTCAAAGGAAGCGATTTATTTGAGGAGTTTGTTAAAAAGTTTAGTAAATGATAGTTGCGACAAACCTGTAGTCATTCATAATGACAATCAGTCTGCACATCATATTGCGAGAAACAAGATGAACCATAATAGGACGAAACATATAGATATTAGGTTTCACTTTGTTCGCGAAGCGATATCCAATGAGGCGGTAGAGGTAAAGTATATATGCCTTCACAAGAAATGCTGGCAGATATGTTGACAAAGCCTCTGTCAGGCCCCAAAATAAAGTTAGCTTTAGCGAGATTACCCATTAAGAGGGCGGGTAGTGAAAGTGGTGTAACTTAAGTTTTTCATATGTTGTTTTTGTACTGTACGAATATGTTTAGGTTTTTATAATGGTTTAATCTCTGTTTTGTTTATTTTTCGTGGTTTTATGTAAAGTGTAGATTTGGAAACAGTCAAGTACAATGTATTTGTGTACACTCGTGTACAAAGGTGCATACACACTTGTCCATGTTTTGGTATTTGTAACCTGGTGTGATTTAAGTGTGGATGTACACTTGCTAGTCTTAAGGGTGCGTACACATGTGGCAGATTAAGGGTGCGTGTTGGAGGTTGATACTTCTTGCAGACTGTTACTGGCTATTATTCGTAATCTGTCACATAGTGACTTGTTATGTTTGGTTGTCATGATTAAAATATAGTACTCAATAAAAATGTCTGGACGAAAATATTCGTTGTTTTGTGATATACAATAATCAATTATATATCGGTGCTGGGAGCTGCTGGCATTCTGCTAGGCACTTTCCATTTGTACTTTATACGCCCATATGCATTCTTATCAAAATAATTCCGATTTTTGTCAATTTATTCCTAGATAATGTCGATTGTCGACAACTTGTACCTAGTCAAAGTCTTCAACTTTCAAGGTGTACAAACTGTTACTAGGGGTACTCGTACCTACAGTATTAATCCAGGTTACTGAAACGTGAAAGTGGTAAAAGTTGTTCGATCAAATAAAACCAGATAGGAAAGTAAACACTTTAGGCTTCATTTTTAACGATCTTTAAATTTAAAAGGAGAATGCCGATTTTTGTATGAAAATTGGGCTATACCTATTACCTTGCGTCTTAACCAAATCATCGATAAAACATTAGAGAAATTCTCAATATTATGTAAAAAAGATTAGTAAGATATAAACAGGGAAATTGTAATAATCTGATTTTCTAAGTGGTTAATTTTCTAAGTTTTATAAGTGGCATGGCGGTTTTTTATAATACTTTTGAACCCCTTTTCATTTCACTAACATAAATATATGCAATATTAAAATTTGAAATAAGATTCTTCATGCATTACGTGCTTGAGACGCAGAGTGACGCAAATCTAGCCCATTTTCAGGCATTCTCCTTTTGCTTTGTTTTCGGTTTCCTAGGCAAAAGACAAAAAGGGCAGTAGGTATATCCACCACGCGCCCGTCACGTAATTTTTAGGGTTCCGTACCCAAAGGGTAACGGCACTCTTCGACATCCGTCTGTCTGTCACCAGGCTTTATCTCTTGAATTTTAAACACTTTTTTTTATGCTATACAAGTAAATACTTGACTGCGATCTCACCTGATGGTAAGTGATGACGCAGTCGAAGATGTTAGCGTACTAACTTGGAAAGGGTAAGTTATGTCACCCCAACGGTTTCTACACAGCATCGTACCGGAACGCTAAATCGCTTGGCGGTTCGTCTTTGCTGGTAGGGTGGTAACTAGCCACGGCCAAAGCCTACCACCAGACCAGACCTGAGCCAATTTAGAAATTATAAAATTCCAAAGTGGCCCGTGGCGGGAATCGAACCCGCGACCTCCCACTCGAATCCGAGCGTGCGTTCCCCTGCGCCACGGATGTAATGTTGCCTCTATAACATCAAATACTAAGAAATAGAATTATACAAATAAACTCCTTTGCAAATACAACGGGCACTTTTAATTTATTCGATCAATTTTTATTCGAGAATAGGCTTTTAATTTGAAATAAAAAGAAATTTTACAGTTTTCAAAAGTTTTATTATCATGTTATAATAATAAAAAAAATCTATCTATATATTTTAACATACAATTTGATAACGTACCTTCTAATTAAAGTACGAGTAAATACATAATATTATATGTGTAACATAACCTAACAGTAAAAGGTAACTGACTGACTGACTGACTGACCTACCACAGCACAGCTCAAAGCACTGGCTGCATGGATTTACTCGACGTAACCATGCTCTTAGAAAGGATTTTTGGAAATTTAACAGAGAAAAGAAAGGACCCATCATAATCATCAAAATCATCATCATTTAACGTACCGTACTTTGTGGGCGGTAACGACGCCATTTTTGAGAAATTTTTGGCTTCAAAATACGTCACATATTTCTCGTCCTCTTAGCGTACGTACTTTGTCATTGGTGCTGATCCTTATGCTCAATCAATGCTTCAAACACTTATAAATCTATGGACGACGGGTGTAATACAAAATTCACGAAAAAAGTGTCCCGAGAAATCCTATATAAATTAGAAACGAGGGTAGATGAGTATTTTTATAAACAAACTAAAACATCGTAATTTATGTCACAGCCTAATTTTCAAACACGAAACTGAAGTGCGATTGTATGTCTTTTTGCGTTTCGTATGTCATTCGGTTCGGACACTTTTAGCGCTGACGGCCCAAATCCTGAGTTTATAAATCAATGTTCAAACACTTCAAAAGAGTCAACTGAATTCACCATAACAACATGGTTGTTCGAGATCCTTTCAATAAGTTTGTCCAGAAAACGATGTTCATTTTCTCTTTTTTCTGAAAATTTTGACCTAAATAACATCTAAACGGTAAGTCTGGTAACTCGTCTAATAAATTAAAATCACAGAAATTAAACAAAAAAAAACAATAATATTTCTATGTGTATAAATTTAAGATAATATTTTTTCTGTTCTTCTTGTTGAGTGTATATTTAAATCTACTAGAATGAGTAGTCATTCTGATATCTTCTATATCTTCTAGCGATACCAGTTCCGTTGTGGTGGCATAGACTGGTATTTTGGCCTTGGTGGATCTGAAAACAAGTAAATAATTTAATAAAAATGGGAAATGCTTTCCAAAAAACCAACTTCAAATGCAAAGACTGAAATAATTTTTAATGTAGGTACACCAATTCGAAGTCGGGCGATTGTCTATATCTTCGTCGTTTCTTCTCCACATCAAGTAAGTAAGAAGGACTAGTAGGGATTGTATGAAATATTTTTATTTTTTACTTTTTAGTGGAAAGCAATAAAATGCACAAGGCGTTGTAAAAATAACCAAATCGCTTGAGGTGTGTTTATAAAATCTGAAGAGATCCCTCAATTTCACCAAGATCCCATAATCAGACCCTGACTTGATGACTTTAGTCATCAAATCAGTATCTGCTTGCAAATGCACCAGTAACTATAAAAAATACCCTACTCACTTCAAGTATACTAGTTTTTCCTAAAAAAAATAGCTTATGATACTCGGAATGATGTAAGGATTATAACGATACCCCACATGTCCAAATCTATTCAGCCGTTCAGAAGTTATGGTGGACTAAAGAAACTTACATACATACACACACATACATGAACCATACATAATTTCTTTCAACGTGTGAGCGTAAACACATTGAAGGCTGTTCATTTCTATATTAGATGATCAATACTAAAAGTAGCGAACTTATTAACTTACCAGCTGAAACTTTATCTTGTACAATAACTAAAGGCTCTTCAATCTTTCCTGCGAACAGAATTAATCCCAACTCGTTATCCCTGATGAAGAAGAGGAAAGGTCTATCCACTTTGAGTTGTACCCCATCTTCTATGAGAGGGATGACCATAGCAGAGGTCGCTGCTGCTGCAACTGTGCCTACTTCATCGACCGACATGTAGACCTTGTGGAGAATATCGTTCACTTGTGGAGAACCACTCTCGAACATGCCGGGAAGAGTGGCGTTCTTTGTGAACAGCGTTGTGATCTTCATCTGCAAGGGCAAGAAACAGAAAATAAATTAACAAGAAAATACTGAAGGGGTATGGGTACCACCCGGGCGCTAACATTCAAATTTTATTTAAGTTTTCTCTAATACTGGGCTAATTATTTATTATACATCGTAGACTTAAGGCAATGAGTTTTCCGAGTATAATATCTACATGTTTTTGATAAAAAAAATCCACAAAAATACTCATTTACTTCATATTGGTTCTCGATTGCTCGAGATCTGGGAAACTGCAAAAAATTATCTCTCAGGAACCAATTTGAGTTGAATGGGAATTTTCAACCAAAGTTTTTATTAAAAACATGTAGGTGTATATATATAACTAGTAGGGAGCGTGGGAGCGCGGGCCACATGTGGCCCGCGGGCTGTCTTCTCACCTATAAAAGAATCGCCGTCATCTCCATCGCCAATTGGAATCCGATTGGCAATGGGCTAAAAGAATTACCTCGGAGCACGGTCATGGATTTAAAGATAGTTCAGGGCTGTTTGAATAAAAAATACACTGAACCTCATGATGAGGTTCAGTGTATTTTTTATTCAAACAGCCCTTACCTATCTTTAAATCCATGACCGTGCTCCTCAATCATCATCCAAATCGTAGACCATCATCTCTTCTCATACTTTTCATAGTTTTTCATAAGCCTTTGGGTTTATTGTAGCATTCACATTTTCCATGGAAATATAAATTCAACCACTTTGATTTTTTTTCATTCATCCCGTAGACCTTGAGATTCTAATTACGTCTTGCAAAGAAATCACTCTCTTATCTTTTATACTTTCCGAGGTAGAACAACACGAAATTTGTGTGGCGGCCATCTTGAATCCGCCATTTTGATTTTTTTTACAGCTAACTGCCAATTGGATTACGTTTCGAGTTACATTAGGTCGAGCACCCCCCGACTATCTTCGATACCCTGGCTATGCTCTTCACCCGTCTCCGAAATCCTCAATCATCAGCTCTCTCCATATTTTTCTCTAGTAACTCTCCGAAAAACCGCATCACAACCTTGCATAATTACCAACTGTTAGTCACTTCAACATTCCCCATACATTTTCTATGGAAAAATAAATTCCGCCATTTTGGATTTTTTTTCTAGCCATCAAATAGAGCTTTTTTTCCTGATCAACTCTTGTCAAGAAACCGTTCTTCCATCTTTTATACTTTCCGAGATATCGACGAAATTCGAATGGCGGCCATTTTGAATCCGCCATTTTGAATTTTTTTTCAGCTCACTGCCAATTGGATGATATTTCAAATGACATTTGGTCGAGCACCCCCCACCTATCTCCAATACCCTTGGCTGTGCTCTTCATCTGTCTTCGATATCCTCAATCATCAGCTCTCTCCGTATTTTTCCTCCGAATGAATTTTTTTCTTCTATACGACCCCATCTATGAAAAAAAAAAATTTCATACAAAATTGTTCAGGAGAGGTGATCAATGAGTGAATGAATGAATCAGCACAAGCAGCTATATATATAGTAACTAGTAGGGTGCGTGGGGGCGCGGGCCACACGTGGCCCGCGGGCTGTCTTCCCGCCTATAAAGGTATCGCAACCCTCAGTCATCTTTTCCCATACATTTTCTATGGTAAAAAAAAATCCGTCATATTAGATTTTTTTTCTATCCATCAAATATACCATGGGGTCCTGATCACTTCTTGTCAAGAAACTATTCTTCTATCTTTTATACTTTCCGAGATATCGACAAAATTCGAATGGCGGCCATTTTGAATCCGCCATTTTGAATTTTTTTTCAGCTCACTGCCAATTGCATGACATTTCAAATGACATTTGGTCGAGCACCCCCCACCTATCTTTGATACCCTCCCCGTGCTCTTCACCCGTCTCCGAAATCCTCAATCATCAGCTCTCTCCGTATTTTTCCTCCGAATGAATTTTTCTCTTCTATACGAAATGGTAATTGAAAAAAAATTTTTTCATACAAAATTGTTCAGGAGAGGTGATCAATCAGTCAGTGAGTGAATCAGCACAAGCAGCTATATATATATTAACTAGTAGGGCGCGTGGGGGCGCGGGCCACATGTGGCCCGCGTGCTGTCTTCCCGCCTATAAAAAATCCCTTCAAAATTCCCCATACATTTTCTATGGAAAAATAAATTCCACCATTTTGATTTTTTTTTCAATCCATCAAATAGACCTTTGGATCCTGATCAGTTCTTGTCCAGAAACCGTTCTTCCATCTTTTATACTTTCCGAGAAATCGACGAAATTCGTATGGCGGCCATTTTGAATCCGCCATTTTGAATTTTTTTTCAGCTCACTGGCAGTTGGATGTCATTTGAAATGACATTTGGTCGAGCACCCCCCACCTATCTACGATACCCTTCTCGTGCTCTTCACCCGTCTCCGAAATCCTCAATCATCAGCTCTCTCCGTATTTTTCCTCCGAATGAATTTTTCCCTTCTATACGAAACGATCATTGAAAAAAAAATTTTTCATACAAAATTGTTCAGGAGAGGTGATCAATCAGTCAGTGAGTGAATCAGCACAAGCAGCTATATATATATTAACTAGTAGGGCGCGTGAGGGCGCGGGCCACATGTGGCCCGCGTGATGTCTTCCCGCCTATATAGGCCGACAATAATCCCCCTACATTTTCTATTGAAAAAAAAAAATCCGCCATATTGGATTTTTTTTCTAGCCATCAAATAGACCTTTTTGTCCTGATCAACTCTTGTCAAGAAACCGTTCTTCCATCTTTTATACTCTTCGAGATATTGGCGAAATTCGTTTGGCCGCCATTTTGAATCCGCCATTTTGAATTTTTTTTCAGCTCACTGCCAATTGCATGATGTTTCAAATGACATTTGGTCGAGCACCCCCCACCTATCTTCAATACTTTCGCTGTGCTCTTCACCAGTCTTCGAAATCCTCAATCATCAGCTCTCTCCATATTTTTGTTCTTAATGATTTTTTCCCCTCTTTACGAAATGATTAGTAAAAAAAATTTTTTTCATACAAAATTGTTCAGGAGAGGTGATCAATCAGTGAGTCAGTCAGCACAAGCAGCTATATATATTGTAATGCTCGCAAAATTCATTGCCATAAACCTATAATGTGTAGTTAGTCTAAAATTTGCGAAAAACTTTATAAAATTTGAATTTCGCTCGCTAGTAGGGCTGGGCCGAAACACCACAATGAAGATTTACGATCTTATTATCACACATCTTAGAAACGTACTCGTTACCATCCTATCCATGTAAGGTTATCATCCTAAGAAGGTATCTTTGTATTGTATCCCTATCGCAGAAAACAACAAATTGCAGAATTGTTAGTTAAAGAAGTAGGTTGTTATATTGAAGGATTGCAGAAATCATTTTCCTCGGCATAAATAAAACAATCAAAGGATATTTTACACTTAAGGATAAACAGTTTGATAATAATTGCAGGTATAGATTTCCATTGTATTATGAAAATAGTAAATGCAAAACGTAAAAACAATAATAATTATTATTGGTTATAATATCTTCTCGTTTCAACCTCGGCATTATTTATTTCTGACTTTTCAAAAATCCTTAGTTGGTACCTTTTCACAATATGTGTCGGATAGCATAATCATACATTTTAAAACTTTTTATATTGTAAAATTATAAAGTTATGAAGTGACCAAACTTACGTTTATCTAGAGCTTATCTATCACTTGTCACACTCGTAAAAATCCGATTGCAAAAAAGAACATTGTGACTTCCACACAGGCAATTGACACAATCACATATTATAACATGCATTTTTGAATTTACTACGAAAGCGATGAGTTATTACATGGCTCGCTTTACTCGGTTGGCATAACAAACCTAATGCCAGCCGAATACTAAGAAATACGTGAATTCAGCCAATGAACTTTTGTCGATGCAAATTACGCAGGTATATTCCGACACTCAAACTCACATTACGTAAAGGTGCGACCATGCTGTCACTGTAATCGACTGTGAACTTGGGCATGAAGAGTCGAACGTTCGTTGACTCCATCAGTTGAGAAATTTGCGGGAGGCTCATGTAGGGCAGGTCCCGGATCAACGTGTTGAGGTTTCCCTTCTCGAGTGGCACCAGCAGTATCATGGAGTAACGCTCGCCCTAAAATCATAATAATATTAATAATCATAATATATACATACATACATATATATATATATATGTAATGAAATGAGTGACATTTCATTCATTTGAATTTGCCGCGCTTCGCGTACCTATGATATAGTGATTGGTGATCTGTGTCGATGATTCAATGGCGTGGGACGTGCAGATTGTTTTGTGCATTTTATTGTTATAAAAACTAATAGAAAGAATGTGATTGAGGACTCGATATTTAGTGAACTTTAAATGTCGTTTCTTTGTACTTTCAGGTGAGATAGAAGTGTAATTGTCGTAACTTGATAATAACTTGATAATTGTAAAGACTTGTTAATAAAACAAAACTTTGTACTTTCAGAGAAACAATTTGTTGTTTGTTTTGGAGATCCTCAATGTCTTATAAAACGACATTTTTGTGAACTAAAAGAAGATGGACCGGCTTCAATTTGAGTTTACAATGATAGCCTCAAATGATGGCAAATCAAACGTATTAGCTATAACCTCAATATCTACTGAAGAAGGAAAATGTTATGTTTTACCCGAGGAACTGAAGCCGGTGAGTCATCATACATATATTGTTAAAACGAACACTTTCACAAAAGTAAAAAATAGCATTAAAAAAAGACACCAGAGTAGAAAAGTATGGATAAAGTTGGATGAAAATCTAAAGAAGACATATGTAGATGAGGAAGGTAATATGCAATTTTTAGATCAATATTTAGATGAAGTGAGCACAACACAAGCAAAGGACAAAAATGACACTTTGCAACAAATCTTGGAACAATTAATAGAAACTACAACTAAGAAAGAAAGTCAACATAACTTAAAACATATGTCAGAAAAATTTATTATTGAAAAATTCACAAGCAAAAATCCTAATGCGATGCAATGGATAGAAATTTTTGAAAAAGAGTGTGCGCGCTTTAATATAACAAAAGATGAGACAAAAATAGATATTTTGAGGTTATTTTTAGATAAACCTTGTTTGGATTGGTATAGCTCGATGATCATAAAACTAACAATAAATTCTGAATGGAGTGAATGGAAAGACAAGTTTTTAGAAACTTTTAAAAACCAAGGATGGGACATAGTCACATATGCTCTCGCATTTAGGTATAAAGAAGGACAGTTAATTGATTATGCCATAAAAAAAGAACGGCTTTTATTAGATAATATAAACAAATCTATAGATTCCAAAACAATGATAGATCTTATTGCAACTGGTTTACCTGGATTTATCTTAAATAAGTTAAACAGGGATGAACTCAACAACACTACTGACTTGTTCAACGAGATAAGAAAATATGAAGGCACGATGTATAAGAAAAACTCAACTAACATAAAGAGCAGTACATTTTATAATAAAAATAAAACTTATGAGAAGAAGTCATGTAAGACTTGTGAGTCTTTGGACAAAGGAATTAGATATCATCCGGAGGAGTCATGTTGGTTCAAGAAAAATAAAAATGAACCTGAAAAAGTTCTTAAAACTAAAAATGTAAACAATAACTCCATAATTGAAGTAGACATAAATACTGAGAAAAAAACTAGTAAGCACACCATTAATCAAAATCAAGCTTTTATTAGAAAATAAACTAGAAGTGAGTGGTATTTATGATTCAGGCTCACAGATTTCTATAATAAATTCAAGATTAATAAAAGTAAAAGAAAAAAAAGATGATGTGAACATAGCATATATGAAAACGGTTAATGGTGTGAAGAAGATGGATGGCTTGATAACAAAAAAAATTAAAATATTTGATTTAGAAGAAGAGGTGGATGTATACATAGTAGAAAATGAAGATTTTGATGATTTCATAATCGGATTAGATATGATAAAGAAATTCAGATTAACCCAAAATGAGAACTTGCAGATAGAACAAAAGAAAATAACAAATAAAATAGACAGGATGTCTAAAGATAACAGAAATGAAGATAATAATATAAAAAAATATACAGTAAATTTCAATGAACACATAGAAACAGAGGAATTTATAAGTATGACAGACCATTTAGATAATCAAAAGAAAATTGAGATAGAGAAAATTATAAAGGAATATAAAACAATATTTGCTAAGGACAAGTATGATATAGGTTCAGTTAAAGATTATGAAGCTCGCATAGATTTACAAGTAAATAAATATTGTAGTAAAAGACCATACAGATGTACAATACAAGATAGATTAGAAATTGAAGAGCAAATATCGATGTTACTAAAGAACAATTTAATAGAAGAATCATACAGTCCTTTCGCTGCTCCAGTGACATTGGCGTTTAAAAAAGGTGAAAATAGAAAATCCCGTTTATGTGTAGATTTCAGAGAGTTAAACAAAATAGTTATACCACAAGCTCAACCATTTCCTTTGATAGATGATCTAATTATTAAAACTAGAAATTGCAAGTATTTTACTACACTAGATATAAACTCAGCATTTTGGGCAATACCATTACGGGTGGAAGACAGAAGTAAAACAGGATTTGTCACACAAGATGGCCACTTCCAGTGGACCTGCCTCCCTTTTGGCTTGAAAACATCACCAGCAATTTTCCAGAGAATCTTAAGCAATATTCTAAGAAAACACAATCTCACAGGATACTCTGTTAACTATATTGATGATATTTTGATATACTCGTCTACCTTTGAAGAACATATAAGGCACATTAGAAATGTATTAGAGGCAATAATTAAAGAAGGCTTTAGACTGAAGTTTAAGAAATGTACCTTTGCTTCAGACTCGGTAAAATACCTCGGCCATATAATTCAGAACAATTCAGTAAGACCACTAAAAGACAATTTGATTTCAATAAGGAACTTTCCAACTCCTAAGACGCAAAAGAACATCAGACAATTTTTGGGAAAAATAAACTTCTACCATGACTATATACCAAGAAGTGCAATTATCTTAGATCCATTACACAATTTATTACGAAAAAACGAGAAATTTGTATGGTCAGAGAAATGTGAAGAAGCATTCAATCTGATAAAAAGATATTTATGTTCGCAACCGGTCTTGGAAATATTCGACAAAGACTTACCAATCAAAATCTTTACCGATGCATCTTTGGAGGGCATTGGAGCAATATTAAAACAGACACAACTAGATGGTAAAGACAAACCGGTGGCATATTTCTCAAAAAAATTGAATGAACATCAAAAACGGAAAAAGGCTATATATTTAGAATGTCTTGCTATGAAAGAAGCTGTTAAATATTGGCAGCACTGGCTCATCGGAAAACAATTCACCATTTACTCAGATCACAAACCTCTAGAGAACATGAACATTAAATGCAGGACAGATGAAGAATTGGGTGATCTCACATACTACCTATCTCAGTATGACTTTACCGTAAAATATATACCTGGTAAAGAAAATGTAGAAGCAGACTGTTTGAGCCGAAACCCTGTATTAGAACCAGAAGATAACAGAGAGGAAACATTGAGAATAGTTAATTTAATACAAATAAAAGATATAGTTGGAGACCAAGAGAAAAATGAAACAATAAGAGAAAAGAAACAAAATTTAATACTAAAAAATAATATCTATTATAAAAAAATAAAGAAACAGGAAAAGATTATCCTCTCAGAAGAATTTAGTAAAAAACTTATAAAAAAGGTGCATGAAGATTTATGCCATATTGGGATCAGACAACTGCAGAAAAAAATAAGTTCAATATATACGGCTATAAACCTAACAAAAAATATCATAAATATTTGTAAAACATGTGAAATATGCATAAAAAATAAATCAAGATGTCAAAAAAAAATTGGATTAATGTCACAACTGGGACCAGCTACCAAACCATTTGAAATAATGTCAATGGATACTATTGGTGGATTTGGAGGATCTAGGTCTACAAAGAAATATCTACACCTTTTAGTAGATTACTACACAAGATATGCATTTATTGCGACTTCGAAAACCCAGAATGCATGTGACTTTATAAATTTAACAAAGAAAGTACTAGAGACAGATGAGATTGGAATTATCCTGACAGATCAATATCCGGGCATAAATTCAAGAGAATTTAAACAATTTTTGCAGGAGAATAATATTAAACTAATTTTTACAGCCGTGAATACACCATTCTCGAACGGCTTGAATGAAAGATTAAACCAAACAATAGTAAATAAAATAAGGTGTAAAATGAATGAGAAAAATAATAAGAGAACATGGACAACACTGGCAAGAGAATGTATACAAAAATATAATGAAACAGAACACTCCGTTACAGGTTTTGCACCAAAATATTTACTGGATGGTACAAATGTCAGTATTCTACCAAATGAATTCAAAACGATGGAAAAGGAAGACAAGTGGATTGCTGATAGAAGATTGGCATTAGAGAATACAATAAAATCTCATGAGTATAACAAGAAAATATTTGATAGAAATAGAAAAATGCAAGAATTTAATGTAGGAGACAGTGTATATGTAGAAAATGGAAATAGACTGAATAGAAAGAAATTAGACGAATTAAAAATAGGCCCTTTCAAGATAATAGAGAAAATATCGAATTCCATTTATAGGATTGATACAGGCAACAGAAAAACAGAATCAACATTATTTCATATAACAAAATTGCAACCTGTCATAACAGAGGCTGAAGAAGATGAAGGAGATGATAATGAATATGAAGATGACTTATAAGTACATTGTACAGATATATTGCTTAGAATTTTCGCTCTTAGGGGGGGAGATGTAATGAAATGAGTGACATTTCATTCATTTGAATTTGCCGCGCTTCGCGTACCAATGATATAGTGATTGGTGATCTGTGTCGATGATTCAATGGCGTGGGACGTGCAGATTGTTTTGTGCATTTTATTGTTATAAAAACTAATAGAAAGAATGTGATTGAGGACTCGATATTTAGTGAACTTTAAATGTCGTTTCTTTGTACTTTCAGGTGAGATAGAAGTGTAATTGTCGTAACTTGATAATAACTTGATAATTGTAAAGACTTGTTAATAAAACAAAACTTTGTACTTTCAGAGAAACAATTTGTTGTTTGTTTTGGAGATCCTCAATGTCTTATATATATATATATATATATATATATAGAGATCTCTTCCCGCTAAATGTTGATCATTCGCGACGTCACGCGAGTACTTTGTTGATCCGAAAACACATGTTGATCCGTCGCCTTTTGTTGATCCAATATGCATCTCTGGTAACTAATGTGGCTCCAACCGGATCAACATCTACACTCATGGAACTTTTTACTAGCGTTCGCAGAAGTTGATCCGATATACAAATCCACCTTGCGATGGTTACGGAAAATGTTGATCCAATTCAAATGAGCCAATCAGAGCACGGCAAACGATCGGATTGGCTAAAAGCATCCGCGACGTTGCCGCTTCGTAGGTTTATACAAATATCTTTATTTGAAAGTATCCAGTTTAAGAAATTAGTTTGAGTATAGAGCTTGGTGAGTAACTTTGCGACTAATTCGCTAAGTTGGACTTTTTCGACTATGATTTTTATATAAACCTGTGAAGATACTACTGCCATTGTCGCAATTTGAATGTTGAAAGTAGGCGGCAGAGCGTTAGATGGAAATGCAGGTCACGCAGCCCTCTCGAAGGATACCCACTAGGTGACTAGGCGTTGCCGTGTGCCATCCATAAGTTGCCGGCCTGCGGATGACAGACGTTAGGAGCCGTCCGTCGTCAAAACCGGTGGGTTATGACCTGGCGGGAGCGTAGTGCATACAAAAGTGAATCCCGTACTCCCGCCAGCGGGTCCGTCGTGGACACAGACAGTTTTAGTGGGTGCAACTTAACCCATATGTTTCCCCTTGCCGGAGTGGTATGCTTTAGGCATTTTCTGTCTATAAATAAAAAAAAAACCGGCCAAATGCGAGTCGGACTCGCGCACCGAGGGTTCCATACTGCAAAAGAAGTAAAATTTTTTAAAGAATTACTTTTGTTCATGAATTTACGAGTATAATTTACATGTAGGTACTTTTTTTGGCGAACCGCAAACATAACTTTGTTTTTGGCGGTTTATTGTTTTTATTAAAAAAAGTATAATAGTTAGAGAGTTAATTTTATATTTCCTGTGAAATATACGTTAATTTCTATTAATCATAATTATTTCAGATTTTTCGATTGAAATTTTGACGACCCGGTATTCCCCCCTTTTTAAAAAAAACCAAAATGATTTTCAATTTGATTTTCGAGTGTGACAGGCAGACGGACGGACGGACGGACGGACGGAGAAAGACACACCATAAGGGTTCCATTTTTACCATTTTGGTATGGAACCCTAAAAAGGTCCTATTGATATTTGAAACGCATAGTTAGTTAAAACTTATTTTCGTGCGAAGTTAAAAACTGGTAGCCAAGTAAGTCCTTAGTCCTTGGTATCATAATATGAATACCCTATTTATTACCATACGTATCCATCACGGAAAAGGGAGTACCTACGTTTCCACTTTCCACTGAAGCGGCCTTTCTACTCCGCCCGCTCCTCTTCAATCGTTAACATAATACCTACATAATATCGAGTTTCTAAATAGATTATCTAATATGGATTACTAGCAGATACCCGCGGCTTCGCTCACGTAAATTTTAGATTTCCTATTCTGACGGGAAGCCATGAATTTTACCGGAATAAAAAGTAGCCTTTGTGTTAGTTTAGAACGAACTCTATTTCCATTCCAACTTTCAGCAAAAAAATTTCTTAGTTGCAGTTTGAAGGAATGTTTTTCCACATGAATAAACATTTTTCACTATTTCCGCGGAAACCATTGATTTTCCCGGAATAAAAAAATTAATAAAAACCCATCAAAATACACGATATTTCAAATTGTTTTTTAAAAAACGAGCCAAGCGCGAGTACGAGTCGCGCACCAAGGGTTCCATACTATAAAAGAAGAAAAACATTAAAAGAATCACTTTAGTTCATGAATTTACGAGTATAATATACATGTAGGTACTTTTGTTGCCAAACCGCAAACCTAACTTTGATTTTGGTGGTTTATTGTTATTATCAAAAAAAGTACAATAGTTAGAGAGTTGTTTTTTTTCTACTGTAAAATAAACGTTTATTCCTATTGATCATAATTATTTCAGATTTTTCGATTGGTAAACTTCGGAGACAAGGGGGGGGGGGGACGGTATTTTTTTCGACAATTTGCCCAATAACTCAAAAAAAACTATCAGGCATAAAACTAAATAAAAATTGTTTTTAGAATACACAAGTAACGCCCTTTCATATGATACTCCATTCAATATTATTTCATTTTGAAATTTCGACGACCCAGCTTTCCCCCCTTTTTTAATAAAAATAAAATAGATTTTCAATTTGTTATGATTGCAATGGCGGCGCACCGCAATTACCTACAACTATTCCAAATTTCAGGTCGATAGCTTTAATAGTTACTGAAACAATAAAGTGTGACAGACGGACGGATGGACGGACGGACGGACGCACGGACGGTCGGACGGAGAAAGTCTCACCATAAAGGTTCCATTTTTACCATTTTGGTATGGAACCCTAAAAAGGGAACCGCCTTCAAAAAAACCCACTGAAAAGCACAAAATAATTTTCTAATAAATCTGGGTACACCTACTTAGTTTTCGATTAAATAAGTTCGATTCACAAAGGCAGTAGCTAACGCATCTTTCTTACCTTATTTCTCTAACGAAGTAGTCTAGTGGGTTCTTTGTCACACGTAGAACGCGACGTTGCCGCTCTGTGTAAGATGCCAATTCGTCAGTTTTGGCTCCGGATCCACTTATTATAAGTAAATCCACTTATTATTAGGTGTGACTTTCTCCGTCCGTCCGTCCGTCCGTCCGTCTGCCTGTCACACTCGAAAATCAAATTGAAAATCATTTTTGTTTTTATTTAAAAAGGGGGGAATACCGGGTCGTCAAAATTTCAATCGAAAAATCTGAAATAATTATGATTAATAGAAATTAACGTATATTTTACAGGAAAAATAAAATTAACTCTCTAACTATTATACTTTTTTTAATAAAAACAATAAACCGCCAAAAACAAAGTTATGTTTGCGGTTCGCCAAAAAAGTACCTACATGTAAATTATACTCGTAAATTCATGAACAAAAGTAATTCTTTAAAAAAATTTACTTCTTTTGCAGTATGGAACCCTCGGTGCGCGAGTCCGACTCGCATTTGGCCAGTTTTTTTTTTATTTATAGACAGAAAATGCCTAAAGCATACCACTCCGGCAAGGGGAAACATATGGGTTAAGTTGCACCCACTAAAACTGTCTGTGTCCACGACGGACCCGCTGGCGGGAGTACGGGATTCACTTTTGTATGCACTACGCTCCCGCCAGGTCATCACCCACCGGTTTTGACGACGGACGGCTCCTAACGTCTGTCATCCGCAGGCCGGCAACTTATGGATGGCACACGGCAACGCCTAGTCACCTAGTGGGTATCCTTCGAGAGGGCTGCGTGACCCGCATTTCCATCTAACGCTCTGCCGCCTACTTTCAACATTCAAATTGCGACAATGGCAGTAGTATCTTCACAGGTTTATATAAAAATCATAGTCGAAAAAGTCCAACTTAGCGAATTAGTCGCAAAGTTACTCACCAAGCTCTATACTCAAACTAATTTCTTAAACTGGATACTTTCAAATAAAGATATTTGTATAAACCTACGAAGCGGCAACGTCGCGGATGCTTTTAGCCAATCCGATCGTTTGCCGTGCTCTGATTGGCTCATTTGAATTGGATCAACATTTTCCGTAACCATCGCAAGGTGGATTTGTATATCGGATCAACTTCTGCGAACGCTAGTAAAAAGTTCCATGAGTGTAGATGTTGATACGGTTGGAGCCACATTAGTTACCAGAGATGCATATTGGATCAACAAAAGGCGTCGGATCAACATGTGTTTTCGGATCAACAAAGTACTCGCGTGACGTCGCGAATGATCAACATTTAGCGGGAAGAGATCTCTATATATATATATATTTATATATATTTATATATATAATCAAAATCTCGGAAACGGCTTGAACGATTTTCATGAAAATTTGGATACAGGGAGTTTTGGGGGTGATAAATCGATCTAGCTAGGATTCATTTTTAGAAAGTGTCGAATTTACAAAAAAAAATATGACTACTGCTGCCATCTATTGACATAAAGGGAAAATACCGAGCAAAGCTCGGTCACCCAGATATTATGTACTTATTAGTCATAATTATTCATAATTTTTTTGCGAAATCTACACAACACCAAGCCAATCAGGGGGGGCTATTCCGTACCTTACGATAGTTACTGTAATTTTCACTGGGAAATTCAATTTTACAGAATACGGGCTCTGCGGTCAGCAAGTTTATGACATGACATGAATTGGGGGAAAAGACAATTTTTTTTCCATAAACTATGTTCTCAGCCTTACAGATAAACGTCTGCCTATAAAATCACCAACCTCGTAAGGCAATTCAATAGCATGTGCTCTAAGGTTATCCACAAAACCATAGTTCATATCGTCATGCAGTTCCATCATGACAGCATTATGGCAGACATTGTCCACGTGGAAGCATCCAGGCCGTGTGTACTTGGGGTTAAAGGCATGGCTCCAACGACCCTTGAAGTACAGAGAGTTGGATATTAGAGCATCCGAAATGGGGTTAATTTCCGCTGAAAAAAATATAAAAAATACATTAAGTATTAATATTACATTGATACATTATTCATCAATTTATGAATGAAAAAGAACCATTTTTATTTTATTGTTTATTGAAAAAACCACATTGTGTCAAAAAGGAGTGTAATGTTTTTATTAGGGTTCATGTATGTATGTATGTATGTATGTATGTATGTTCCTTTATTCCACCATAATTTCCGAACGGCTGAATAGATTATGGACATATGAGGAAGAGAGTAGATGGGGTATCGTTAGAATCCTTATATCATTCCGAGTAACATAGGCTATATATTTTTGAGAAAAGTGTCGTTTTACCACAGGGCAGACGAGTTTTTTTTAATTTTTACATATTTTCCTTTTTACTATAGAAATCTTAGCCGTGTGGATCGTTTCTGAAGATTACTGACTGCATTTTTCTGCTGAATAGCTAAGCTGATTCATTGCGCAAAAACGAGCCGGAGTTTCTGTCACCGGAGTCTTATTCACCGGAGGTAATTTTCTCAGTCACTATTAATTATTTCTAATAACTCATACACATTATATATTTAATTCACATTCAATTTTTTCATTCTAATCATTAATTTTACTAACTAATGGTACCTAAGTAAATATCCTATACTTATTGAGTGACACACCTGCGTAATTTACATCGCCGATAGTTCAAATTATCCGTCTTTGTGTGGTCTTTGTATTCGATTGGCGTAGGAGTGTGTGTCATGCCAAACGAATACTATGTCCTCATAAGAGCAATATTCAGCACAAACATTCGAAAACCAAAAATTGCACCGATGTGTCTTTACTCTTTACATTTCTATGACGAATTAATAAGTTTTAAGTACACTATTTATTATTCTGGGTTTACATAGTCAACAGGTCATGACGGCAAGTAAAATATTTATTTTATACGCGAATGCCAGTTCCCAATTAGAATGAAACCCACTAATTTATTCGTACCTAGAAGTGTTCTGTATCAACAAAAATTTAAATCTTTGGTATCAACTTCTTTTTCACTCACATCGTAAAGTTTTATTTTCTCAAAAACGTTACCATGACCTAAGCCTTGGTTTTACCAATAGGTCTGACTCACTTACTGCTATATCAAAGCGACGTTATTTGAAATTTCAACCTCTTGGATAGCAAAATAGAGAGTTACGTGGTAGTAGGACCTACTACCCACCACCCCACCCGTCACCTGGTGAGCCGGATCTATATCGACCTTAACTTAAATTCAACTTTTCACCGTCCGGTTAATTCTTCCTATGCACTGTATGAGTATACCTAAATGATGCTTTAAATAATTTCTGTGCAAAAACAACGGCTTCTAATTCAATCGGTGAAATTATCTCTTAGGTACCTCTTTATACCAGCTTGCCAGATATTGTGGTCAAGAAATTAGTGGGAAAGTTATGAAAGCATATTCTTTTACTTTCGGTTAGGTTAAAAGAACGGAGAAAAGTTGGAAAGTTTTTTTTCATAAATTAATTTAAAATAGCCTTTCATCAGGATTTTGATAGGCAAGCATTTAAAGGCGTGTTTATCTTTTAATAAAATTTTGTAAAAAGTATGTTTTATCAAGTTAATAGCTCGGTGTAGGTCGATATAGGTCCGGCTCTTAGACTGTGGTGAAGACGCGATGTTTATTTAATGTATGTAGTGATGAAGAAACATAAACTTACAAGCTTCAACGATCCTCGGTATAAGTCCTTTGGTATGCTGGTTAACCCACTTATTCACAGTATCTGCTGCAGCAAGACTATCGGTGAAGTCGACCGGGCACACGTCAGCGAAGTAAACGTTCCTTACGATTTGTTCAAACTCTTTCCTGAGCTTCAGTCGTTTGGAGACGAATAATGAATTTGAGTTCTGCAGCTTCACTCCCGGAGAATTCGACTAGAAAAATAGTAGTAACCATATACTTAAAAACTTTTGTTTGTTTTAGTCAACGTCTATATGGCTCTCATATTGTATGCCTCTTGAAGGGATCTCCAACCCACGATCTTGCGGTGTTGAATCCATCAGCTCTCTTAACCTTTAAGAGAGCCGATAAGCTTTTGTTATGTATATGTTAACCATTTCCAATATAGGGTCTACATTCCTATGGATACCAAATATAGGACAAAATCTTAGTTTAATTCGATCAAATCCAATCGAGGTGTCATCTGCAAAGATGCAATTTTCTTATGCGTTCAGACACATCACTATTATGGTATTCTGTGGTTCAGAAAAAAATCTGCGTATGCAAAAAGAACTCAACAAGCCTCCCAAGGTACCGAGGACACTAAACACTAGACACAACAATAAATAAATCAAAACGCGATAAGTACTACTTTACTGAATCTTCGAGATTTTCAAAAAAGGAAGACTTTCAACTCACATTAAGCGACGCCAGATACAAATTCAACTGCTCTCTCAGTTCATTCCTATATGGGGATAATCTCAAAGCACTTTTGATCTCTGCTTCCGTGTCACCACTGGCCGCTTCCAAGATCATCGCCAACGTGGACTTGATACTCGCCGGCGACACCATGACATTGCCTTTCCTGTCTTCTGCTGCATATCGCAGGAGGTCTGTATCGAAGAAATTAAGCCTTGCGATCTCCTGGGGGAGCACATCGCTGGTGATACATTGGATACATGCTGCGACTACTCCTGAAAGCAAAATAAGTAGAAAATTGTACAGAAATACACAATACTTCATGACTCCATCTACAAATAATAGTAGTGAAAAACAGATATTTGTTCACGCGGGAGAAATACTCCTTCACGCTGTCATAACTGAACTGATTTAGCTGAAATTTTGAATGGAGATAGAGCATATCCTGGATCAATACATAAACTACTTTTTACCTCGGAAAAATTCATGGTTTCTGCGGGAATTGTGAAAAACAGTTCATGCGGGAGAAACACTCCTTCGCGCCGTAACTATTGAATCGATTTGCCTTAAATTTGAAATGGAAATAGATTTTGTCCTGGAATATACATCGGCTCCTTTTTTCCGGGAAAATCCATGGTTTTTTTATTTCTCTCGCATGAATATCTGTTTCTCTCTAGAGAAAATTATAATCTTTAATACAGAAAAACAGATATTCATGCGGGAGGAATGTGGGAAAGACTATAAATTACGCGGGCAAAGCGTTCATTTACTTTAAGATCCACATTAATTCAAGTTTTCAACCAAAACACAAAACCCCGGAAAATATTAGACCATGGTAAAGAGGGTCGGTAATAATACAAAATAATGTAAACAACAACTACTTATAACGTTTAATAAATCTACTGCAAATATTACGAAAAAATCTCACAAAAACAAAAGTCTGTGTTAAATTACCCTTGAACACGATTTACGCATGTTGTTAATGAAGACTATATTCGGCGATAATAGAAATATCTATTTAAACGGGGGAACATAAGTTTATTTTGGAGCAAAAGCCTACCTAGCAGTACCTACATACTACAAAACACCTGTGACCCGCAATGGCCTCTAAAACACCTGTGACCCGCAATGGCCTCTATTAGGTACTAAACCTAAAGGAAGCAATTTTTAATTAGTAGGTAATGTCCATATTATATTATCCACATACCATAAGCTTCTCTTTATTAGTTTGTCTATCGCCTTTATATATGTAGGTATCACTGATAAGAAAACTCAGGATATGGTTATCCGAACGATTTGCGTATACCTTTTTCGTACAAGCAAACAGCAGCGCTTGTCTGTCAAAATTCTATAGGTGACTGCTGAGCGAACTACAGCCTTACTTTTACGTGGTAAAACAAGCATTTTTAGCATCGATGACTGCTGAAATTTTTTCGCGCCGTCCGCCCTGTCCAGGGTATATGTCTATTATTATCCATACTTATGCAAATATTATTTCAAATTCACGTAAAGTTAGTAAAACTACGACTTATTTGTTAGTAGGTAAAACATAGGCATTACAACGCGTTCCAGTCAACGGTTTTGAATATTTTCCTGTTAGGTCGCTTGTAACCAGTTTCTTATTTAAAAAAAAGCCAGGGCTTATACTTATCTTAATTTGAAATTATTATCTCCGTATTCAAAATATATATATTTTTAATAATAATTAAGGATATTTCCCAAACCCCACGTCAGGGGGGTTGATCTTATTAATTGCACACGTAGTTCCTTTATTTTTTTTTCATTTATTTATTTATGCTATTTTGATAACAAGTTTGTGGATAAGGTTTTCTAATTTATATGGGTTTGTCATGTTCGGTTGCTAAAAGTTTGACGATGATACGTATTCGGTTTGAGTAGTTCGGTTCGGTTCGGTTCGATTGACATCAAATGATTTAAGATTTGACGCCAACTCACCGATATGAACCTAAGGATGAGCCCATCTGAATATTTTACCGTAAACCTTCTTCATACAAGAAAAAAGTAGTGCTATCTGACAAAATTTCCGTGAATACGCCACAATATTATGGAAAAATCCTCCTTGTGGAAACACGTGCGGACTAATAAGAATAACAAAGTGAAGTGATCTGGCGTAGATCGCGGTCCATAAACGATCGCTTTACTTTACTACTGACGCCGTTGGTGTCAAAACAAACTTTTTGACACCAGTAAACTGGCGTGATTTTATAGCGCCGTTTTTCTTAATTTATAATAATACTAGCTGACCTGGCAAACGTTGTTTTGCCCTTGGGGATTTAAAAAAAAATTGTTGAATTGAGATTTAAACTATCCTATCTCTCAAGTTGGATCGAACTGCACAATATGGTGTGCGAATTTTATTATAATCGGTTAAGTGGTTTAGGAGTCCATTGAGGACAAACATTGTGACACGAGATTTATCTATATACTTATAATAAAACTGTAAAGGGTCGAATTCTGTACATTGAAGATATTTTGAAAATTTTTGTTGGAGGACACTATTTAGTCGATACTGAAGCCAAAACTGTAATTCGTTTCATTTTTGTCTGTCTGTCTGTCTGTCTGTCTGTCTGTCTGTCTGTCTGTTTCACGACCGCGCATCACGGCTAATCCGCTGGATGGATTTAAATGAAACTTGACATGATTATAGTTCATACTCCGAGGTAGGACATAGGATACTTTTTGTCCCGGAATTCATCATGGTTTCCCTGGAAGACGGCTTCAAAGTCAAAATGTGTATTTAGTTATAATTCATTAACTCGTTCTCCGATTTCATTCATTATTTTTTTGTTAGAAAGGAGGTTCTTTAAAGATTATTCCTTGTAAATTTTATCATCATCACTTTTGTAGTTCAGAAATTATAGACATCAGAATCTTTATCGATGAGTTCAAGTAGGTGACTTGAAACGTAGGTTAACGTAGGTTAGGACATAAGGGCTCAAATCAGACTGGAGTACCCTTACAGCCGTAAATAAATATGCTTAGCAGAAGATTTTTTATGGTTTAAGATTTTTCACTTTTAGGGTGAACAAAAATCATGAATTTATCACCACGTTATACTGTATCGCGCCATCTCTACAAATTATGTGGAACTTGAATGTAAAACTTGGAGATAGATACTACCGAAGTTTTCACTTTTGTGGACATTCCCAGAGTGCCACGTCTTTTTCTATCATCCGCAACATGGAAAGAGTAAAAAATGGTTCACAAATATTTTTAACTCTCAGGTCTTAACTGGTCCTAACCGATTGACCGTCATAGGTCTTTTTATACGTAAAGAAATATATAGCCATTGCCCATTCTAATACTTGGGATTGTATTGAGATGAAGCAAAGATTTTGATGAACAGACTCTTATGTTGGGCTGGAGAATATTGTTAGTAGAGTATTTTATCCCAGTGGTACCTACCCGGCCGAACTCTGAAAGAAAATTTCTACCACCAGTACAAATTTTCACATGATTTAATAATTTTTGACATATTTCGTGGTTTCAGAATAAAAATCACAATGAAAAGGACGATTTTAACTGTTGATATTTCGATACATTGGTACACTACGTGACCACGACCTGTGCCATCGGGTCGAAATATCAACAGTTCAAATCGTCCTTTTGATCTTTCAACTACGTATTAATGAAACTTATTATCATTATTAAAAAAATAGTTTTCAAAATCACCACAAGATAACCCGTGCGAAGTAAGAACAGGTTTCTGTACAACATCACACCAGAATCCCGCGAAAATCAAGGAATTCTACGGTATATGTAAAAAAAACGTAATTCACGCGGGCGGAGCCGCGGGCAACAGCTAGTATATATTAAGAATTAGGACACAGTTGGAATGCTTATGGCAGTAAAATAAATAATTGTGGGAATGGTAGAATCCTCTTCATAATAGAAACTACCTTATTATATTAAGTATACTAACTATATTCTATGCTGCAAAAAATGCAATTAAGTGAATTGAAAATTATGATGTTTTGATATTGGACCGGTTCATGTTAATAATGTAATTCGATACAACTTCACCTTCTCGAATTGGTCTGCAAAGGTCACGATCTTCATTTGCATTATCATAGACAAATTAAAATTTAAGGCTATGGCTAGACGAAATCGGATGCATAAAATCGGGAATAAATGAAAAACGAAAGACATGAAAAGCGGTTTGAGCTATCGGTTTTGATGAAACTATTGCAGAATCGTACGTAACACAAGTACCTATAGAATATTAAGTGGAAAAATTTAGGCACACTGTCAAAGTGAGGTGAGCCTACATAAATAATGGAAATTCCTATACCTAAATTATAGGTAAGTAAAGAAATTAAAGAAAAATGTTGAATAAAGTCCCAACGTCTGATGGTTGAATCAGTTACTTATTATAATAAAAATATCCCAAAAAGACTAGACGTGGATTGAAACTCGACCTTTAATGCAGATCTTACTTCATGCAAGGCTCTCATCACCTTGAACACGTGTGATAAACTAAGAACACTAGGAATAACAAGACTCACCGAATAGTAAAAACATAATCTTGTGAAGTTGTTATTTTCGCAAACACTGCCGAAATTATAAAACCGGTATCGAAATCACGTGTGGTCTGCAACTCGTTTATTAGCTCAATGCTTAATTTAAAAACAATGAATGAACATAAATGTGACTGGTGCTAAAAGAACGAGGAACGACACCGAATGAGTAGGTAATACTGATATCTACTGAGGTTTGAATTGTCATGACAGACCGGTTTAAGTATATTACAAAAATGGATTGTACGTAGGTACCTATAGTAAAAAGTTTGATGCATTCTTGAATAAAGAGAACTTAAAATTTTTAAATAAGAAAGTTTACCTATAGGTAGGTACACCCATTTTTTTTTAGTGGACAACACATACATGAGCTTATATCTAAGCCTATGTGAAATAAAGAATTTCATTTCATTGCTCCGATCCCTAATAGCTTATGCACTTGTGTTATGGAAATCAGAAACAACGAAAGTACCACAACACCCAGACCCGAGACGAGATGAATCTTCTATACTTATAATAAAACTGTAAAGGGTCGAATTCTGTACATTGAAGATATTTTGAAAATTTTTGTTGGAGGACACTATTTAGTCGATACTGAAGCCAAAACTGTAATTTGTTTAATTTTTGTCTGTCTGTCTGTCTGTCTGTCTGTCTGTCTGTCTGTTTCACGACCGGGCATCACGGCTAATCCGCTGGATGGATTTAAATGAAACTTGACATGATTATAGTTCATACCCCGAGGTAGGACATAGGATACTTTTTGTCCCGAAATTCATCATGGTTTCCCTGGAAGACGGCATCAAAGTCCAAACGTTTTTTAGTTATAATTCATTAACGCGTTGTCCGATTCCATTCATTCTTTTTTTCTTAGAAAGGAGGTTCTTTAAAGATTATTCCATATAAATCTTATCATCATCACTTTTGTAGTTCAGAAATTACAGACATCAGAACCTTTAAGTTCAAGTAGGTAGGTGACTTGAAACTCGGAATGCACAAAGAACCCTAGGGCTAGGACGTAGGGTTCAAGTAAGACTGGAGTACCCTTACAGCCGTAAATAAATAGGCTTAGCAGGAGATTTTGTATGGTTAAAATTTTTCACTTTTAGGGTAAACAAAAATCATGTAACTGGCGTTATCGCTACGTTATACCGTATAGCGCCATCTCTACAATTTATGTGGAACTTGAATGTAAAACTCTGAGATAGGTACTACCGAATTTTTTTTAATAATAATTAACTGTCATGTTATTTACTGTTTCCTTACTTTATATTAAGATGGCACTGTTAAGTCATAAACAGATTTAAACTTTATCATCCGCAATATGGAAAGGGTAAGATAATGGTTCACAAATATTTTTAACTCTTAGGTCTTATCGATCCTAACCGACTGACTGTCATCTAAGGTCTTTTTATACGTTAGGAAATATATAGCCATTGTCCATTCTGATGTTTTGGATTGTACTGAGATGAAGCAAAGATTTTTAAAAGACTCTTATATTATGTTGGGCTGGGGAATATTGTTAGTAGAGTAATTTATCCCAGTGGTACCTACCCGGCCGAACTCTGAAAGAAGAGTTCTACCACCAGTACAACTTTTCACATGGTTTAATAATTTTTGACATATTTCGTGGTTTCAGAATAAAAATCACAATGAAAAGGACGATTTTAACTGTCGATATTTCGATACATTGGTACAAGTCGTGGTCACGTAGTGACCACGACCTGTGCCACTGGGTCGAAATATCGACAGTTAAAATCGTCCTTTTGATCTTTCAACTACGTATTAATGAAACTTTATATTATTATTAAGAAAAAGGAGTTTTCAAAATCACCACAAGATAACCCGTGCAAAGTAAGAACAGGTTTTTGTACAACATCACACCAGAATCCCGCGAAAAATCAAGGAATTCCAGTAGGAAGGTATATTATGTAAAAAATCGTAATTCACGCGGGCGGAGCCGCGGGCAACAGCTAGTAAATTATAAATACACGCGCATCTTATTTTCAAAGAGCACGTATGATGTACCTGCCAATTTTTTGCTGCATCTAAGTTCGAGTTTTTGTCAATTGGAACCTAGGTAATGCTTGATATTGTCCTCTTTAATAATAATGATAAAATCGCCGTAGATAATTGCCCCAGACCACAGACCGCACGTCAGGGCTGTCCCTGACCTTCCCTAGAAGGCATGCTGCCGTACTATTCTGCAAAACAGCGACGAGCGTACATCTATGCATCTATGAATTTGTCAGTTGTAATAGAGTATAATTTTGCATGCCATATTCGGGTTGGCAGCTGTCTGGCAGCTATTTCATTTTGTAGAATAGCACAGCTGGCATTTACGGTAGGCGAATCCAACGGTTGTGCAAGGGAGCCTCCGGTGCGTTCCTAAGACATCCCGGAGGTTTCCAACATGGGTCCGAGAGGAGATAACTTTCAATCTCATCTTATTGTTCAATACACCTAACGATGAAATTAGTGAAACCAATAACCATGGAAACGAACTAACCGTTAATTTTATATAGGTAATTCAATCCACAAAGCCTCACTTCTTCGCAATCGCTTATGTTTCATGCTATTCGTAGGAGTCAAAAAGGCGCGTCTTGAACCGCCAATAACATCCATAATCCTCGCTCTAGCTAATTCTTCTTCTTTTTAGAGTGCCGCCTCATAACACCGCCGCTCTTATAATCCATGGCGTATAAGCTTTTAAGCCAAGATATCCTCTTCCCGAAACTTTGGCGTTAGTTCCTAAGCCAAGATACTGCCTACAGGTACTAACTTTTTCCCGTGCTTGATTAATTAAAGGAGCTCATGCTTCTGGGTGTTACGCATCACATGCCCGAAATGCTTCAGTTTTCTCTTCTTTACGGTAGTAATCACTTCCAGACTTTTCCCTATTATCTGCTAGAGTCCAGACCAGACCAAATAACGCAATAGAGATATACTAAGTTAGTTAGGTAGGTACAGGAGAATACTATAATGCCAGAACGGTTTTGGTCTTTGTGATTCGATGACGGCGTCTCCTTTGGCTTCCAAGATTCTTCATTAATTTATGCAATCTTCTTTAAATCGTTTTTGGATAAGCGCATCTTTTAACCGTTTGGATCAGCGGAAGAATCCACTCACCCCTGTTGATATAGTTTTTCCCCAACCTTTCATAGTTTATTTATAAATCTAATAAAGCTTGGTTCAAAATAATAAAAAAATATTTAAGTTTTATAACAGTTCTTTATTTTTAGGTATATCTTGCCTATTCAAGTACTGAGCATAAAATTTCAAACCTGTTTCTTATACGTCATAAAGTGCAACATTAAAGTATCTCAATATTATACTTAGGTCCAGGTTTAAACATTTTTTATGTAATGTGTGAACTGTCTAGAATCCTATTGTCGTCGAATCCATTAATTGGGCCCGATTTCACAATAGGGTATTTGACTCCAATTTTTTTATTACTTTATTATAAAGTAGAATTAAAATAATGACGTGCACTGAAAGAACTAATTAAATCGATCAAATAACAAAAAAGTTATAAGCATTTAAAGATTTGTGATTAGACAGAGATAGCAACATGAAATTGTGACGTCACACCTTACCAATGCCATAGTAGCTTCGTGCGGCTTCATACAAATTTTCGTTTTGCGAGAAAGGGATAGAAGATCCCCCCACTCCAAAGTTTAAACGCCTGTAACTTTGTAAATCTTCGTTGGATTTTAATATTTCTTTCACTGCACGTTATTATTTTTATCCTAGTTTATAATAAAGTACTTAATATTTTTTATCAAATTCAAAAGTAGTGTAAGACCCTATTGCGAACAATAATAATTATTAATATTTGAAATGTTAAAATCCAAAGGGCCATCTTAGGTTCAATGACTCGCTGCCTTGGCTTCGATGAGGCTTTAGTTTAAATTTTTATTTCAATTTTTTTTTTTCTATCTTTTATTGTAAAATTATTTCTACTTTGAACCGCAATAAATAATAATTCAAATCGTTAACAATAATATTATGAACGCAGCCATAGAAACTGCGCATAAAAAATGAAAAATCTGTTTGGTTTTCATGCTGTCGTCGATTTATTTAAATAATGTATTTGTAGTATTTTTTTAATATCACAATATCTTCATCATGGGAATGGGACAAGGGGCAGTATTAGACAATTAATGGAGTCCGATGTTTTCCTTTAAAATATTAATAATCTCTTAAAATAAGAATACTCATTAAAACTGCCTTCAGAGCATCACCCAGCTGGTCTCAAACGAAGTTCACGTTTATGAAGTACTTTTATTTTTAAATTTTATAAAAAACATTGTCTATGGCAGTTTGAAGGCTCCGTCGATGACGGCAGGGTCGGCGACTCGGCCGGTGAACAGCAGTTGCCGCGTCGCCTCATCCTGGATGAAGAACAGGAAGGGTCGGTTGGCGACCACTTCGGCGTTGGGCATCGCTTCTTCTCCGAACTTGTTCTCGAGGGCAATCTCTGTGGACACAAGAACATAATTATATGTATAGAAATCTGATAAACTCTTTGATGATGTAGGTCCCATTAATTCAAATCTCTGCTCACCTGAGTCGTCAGGGGTTCAAAGCCCGAGCAGACACCTCTGGCGGAGCAATATGCATTTTAGAACACTAATTTTACTATCTCGGAAAGGATATTATGAAGGAAAATATCGTGAGGAAATTTTGCATACCTTAATACCAAAAAAAATCTTAAAGTTTGCGTAGCCCACCAACTCGCACTTGGCCAACTCAAGCTGTGGGCCAAACTCCTCTCATTCTCAGAGGATTCCTGTGCCGGGAAATAAGCTACCCCCAGACACCGTGCATCGCAAAGCATCCTGCGCAAACATCCATGGTTCCAACATCCTAGATCATCACAGCTGGCGATCGTAATTCTCTCAGCTGGCCTCATGGATTTTATTCACGACCCTCGCTGAAGAATGCATGTTGCGGCGACAGAATAACAGAACTGAGCCTGCTATTTTGTCACCGCAAGACGCATTTAACTACGAATAAATGTCTCGATTCAGGGTTATCGAAGGAAGCGATAACATAGCTCGTAGGACCGATGGACGTTGGAGACCCAAGGTGCTGGAATGGGAGCCACACACCGGGAAGCGCAGTGTCGGCAGATTTCCCACCAGGTGGATGGATGTATACAGAAAGTCGCGGGTAGTCGCTGGCGCCAGGCGGCGTAAGATCGTAATTTTCGGCGATCATTTCAGAAGGCCTATGTCCAACAAGGGACGTCCATTGCCTAAAACGACGACGACGAAATGTCTCGAAAACACTTTTTGAGGCAAGATTACCTGTCGCCGAATACGCCACGCTGCCAAGCTCGTTGACTTCTATCCCCGAACGCTGCAGCACTTTGGAAACCTTCACACGATTGCTGAGCGCCTGGCCGCGGGAGATGCCGGGGAATGATGCTGTATCTTCAAAGGCTTCTCGGATCCCCAACTGAAATAAATTGATTGGTTTAGGACAAATTTAGGCGATAAAAGCCAACGTTCTCAAACAGACGTCGATGACTTTCTGGTAATACCTACCAAAACCACAGTCCTTGGCCTGCCCCTTGATTCTGCAAAAATACTTATTGCAGCCATCGAGCTGACATCTATGCGCTGATTGGTTAATGCTTGCGTCAGTTTTGCAACCAAGGTGACAATTGGCCCGAACCTTTTATTTTTTAATTTGAATTATCGTCTTTTTTATCGTGAATCGTGATATTATCGTGGAACTAATATCAAATATGGATAGTTTACGTTGGGAATAAGAAATAAATAGCCCGAGAGTGGACTAGTTATGAGTTACTTACATGAAACTTGATACTCGAACTAATTTCTTAAAATGGACAACCCTAAAAACATTACACTATACTTAAACTCCTTTTTTTGGGCAGTCGTGTAAAAATAATAGATAGGTACACAAAATACATACATTATTATCAAAATAATAAACACCAACACAATTATATCTCTGTCGATTCGATTGAACGGAGTCCACTAAGTATGATTTTAACCTTTTTATGACCTTGGACTATAATTAAACTCAAACAAAAATACCTAACTACGACAGACAGGCCGATAGTATTTACAGAATATTAATTATTATTAAAAATAAAAATCCGATAAATCATACTGTACGCAACCAATCGTAAACAAATTAAAGGAAATACCCACATTGTCATTTACTTATGGATAATATGACGTAAGTCGCATACGAGTACGTCGTTAAAGAGGAAAAGCCTTTAGGTACTCCTTCATTGAATCAGAGGGGGATAATAAAGCAATTTGCTCAGCATAATTATATTTTTTATTCAAACTGAATCATAGAAATAAAACGGTCGCCTAGGTAACAAAATTATAAAAATAAGGGTTAATTTACACCGCGGTGGAATGGAATGGAAGCAATTTTTTTTACATAGCATAATGAACTTTATGTCAATAAGATACAAGCTAAATAGGAGCCGAAAAAGGTCGCGCGTCTTTCTGGGAATCCAAGCGCATTCTCGAGACTTATTTATTTTGTGTGTAGGTAATCATTTGACATAAAGTTCATTATTCTATGTAAATAAAAAAAGTCGATTCCATTCCATTTCGTAAAGCTAAGGATGATGTTTTAAAATTGTAAGCATTTACAAGTAGTTTACACTAGTTTTCAAACAGAATGTAACTGTCATTGTATTCGCGTCTCTCACTCACATTTACACACTTGCGTATCATGAATATCCTCAAGTTTCCAACAAGATTCTGCCCTTGAATCAGGGAGCCCATGATCGGGTGAAAAATAGCATCTTACATTTCTTAATAGAAAAATATTTTGTATAAATGTAATGAAATGAGTGACATTTCATTCATTTGAATTTGCCGCGCTTCGCGTATCAGCTGTCTGTACCTATGATTAGTGATCTGTGTCGAGGATTTAAAATGGCGAGGGACGCTGAAATTGTTTTGTGCATTGTTATCGTAATAAAAACTTATAGAATGAATGTGATTGAGGACTCGAGATATAGTGAACTTTAAATGTCGTTTCTTTGTTATTTCAGAGAAACAATTTGTGGTTTAATTTTGGAGATCCTCAATGTCTTATAAAACGACATTTTTGTGAACTAAGAGAATATGGACCGGCTTCAGTTTGAGTTTACGATGATAGCCTCAAATGATGGCAAATCAAATGTATTAGCCATAACTTCAATATGTACTGAAGAAGGAAAATGTTATGTTTTACCCGAGGAACTGAAGCCGGTGAGTCATCATACATATATTGTTAAAACGAACACTTTCGCAAAAGTAAAAAATAGCATTAAAAAAAGACACCAGAGTAGAAAAGTATGGATAAAGTTGGATGAAAATCTAAAGAAGACATATGTAGATGAGGAAGGTAATATGCAATTTTTAGATCAATATTTAGATGAAGTGAGCACAACACAAGCAAAGGACAAAAATGACACTTTGCAACAAATCTTGGAACAATTAATAGAAACTACAACTAAGAAAGAAAATCAACATAACTTAAAACATATCTCAGAAAAATTTATTATTGAAAAATTAACAAGCAAAAATCCTAATGCGATGCAATGGATAGAAATTTTTGAAAAAGAGTGTGCGCGCTTTAATATAACAAAAGATGAGACAAAAATTGATGATTAAACGAACTTACCTGTAAGTGAAGTTCTATCACAATTATGTGAATACATTTTATTCGAATATAATAAACACAATTAGGTATACTTTCATTTTACTGGCAATTTCGCACTTTTATTTATTTTGTTTTTTAAAACTGACCACCCTGATGGACACGCGGTCCCCAGCCTACCTCCGCGTCAAGCTTCATTCTTTAGAGAATATTTAACAAAATTTTCGTATTATACTCATGGGTTTTGGGTATGGGCGGGACCTTATATTATTATATTCGAATAAAATGTATTCACATAATTGTGATAGAACTTCACTTACAGGTAAGTTCGTTTAATCATCAATTATATTTCATACATTTTATTCTTCATATAATAAACACAATTAGGTAGATGTTTAGAGATGAAAATTTTTGTTAAATTATGGACATTAACAGATAGTAAATTGTTTCCTATTATAATAGGAAATAGGTCCTCTTTATACCACAGAAGTATTTAATTAACACAATCTTTTCGTTCAATTCCTGGATCAATAACCCAGTCACATTATAAATAGGTTTAATTTATATTTAGATAGATTATAATGATTAATGATTAGAGAGCAAAAGAGCTATTGCGACAGAAGCATCATCGCTCAATAAGAGGTTATAAAACTTAGGTAACGTCCGTAATGGTTGTTACCAGCAGACTGCTTTTCTGATGAGGTCAAGCAACAAACTACGTGCTCGCCGAGGAAGTGTTGCTGAGTGCACTGAAACGCAGACCTCTCTCGTGAGAGATTATATTCCTCGGCAGACACGTTCTCACGGTGGTCTGCCTGCAGGCGACCTTATGAGGTCGCTTCAACATTATCAGGAGGTTGTCTATTATATATCTTGGTCTTAGATTTTGTAAACGACATATCGATTTGTTTTTCAACGCTGTGGCAAATTTTTATACTTTCTCTTCAGTTTTAATTATGGTATAATTAAAACTGGTTCGCCCTGAGTAGTAGCTGGCGTTGTATAAACTCAATAATTCCCTTGAATTATATAAAAACAATAATACTAACTTTAACTAATGCTAATGTTCTCATTCTGTGCTGTGTCTACAGCCTAGAGCTAAAAAAGTTACAAGATCAGCAAAGCAAAGTTACGGAATGAATAAACTCTTATTAAGGCCCATTGAGCAATGTGTTAGCATACTATATTGTGTGCTACTATGTGGTGTTTGATGTTAATTTATCTATTCATTTTCGCAATATAATATATATATATATATATATATATATATATATTTTTTTTTTTTTTTTATTTGACCCAAAATCATCAGCAGAAATTAAACTCAATGCCGAATGATAACAAGTAATCGTACCATATGCTACGTCGTTAACAAGTTGTTCTGTTGGAAATTACGAGGTTGACTTATAATGTAGGTACGGATTGTACGGATCTCAGTCGTTATTAAAGCAGTATTGCCACAAAACTTTGTAAATAACACAAAATTTTTGAAACATATAAATTATTAAAAATTCCAACAAAATGTCATTTTTTTTTTTTTTTTTTTTTTTTTTTTTTTTTTAATGCCTTCAGAGAACTTCCTCCAGTAATTCCTATGGATTGTGGTTCTCTAGGGAAAGACCATATTTATTTATTTATCATCAATAAATGTACTATAAGAAGTAAGTCTTTTGACACCTTATGTAAAAGAAGAAAATCCAAAGTTGTAAAGGTCCTTAGACGATGTATGTCTAAAGCATTGTCTATAATAGTATTTTTAAGCATTCTTCCTCTAGAAGAATGTATAGAAGAGCAAAGGTAAACTTGGTGTTCCAAAATGTTCAGAATGCGTCTGTTTCTAAGACGTCTGGGTTCGTATTGATTACATTTCGCATTATTGCAAGAAGCGATAAATTCAATAACTGGATTGAACTCTTTGAATAACTTTGAAGTATATAATTTTACCGCGATAGCTTAATCCCATTAACTGGATGTAACTCTTGGTCAGCTTTTGATTATCTTTAATTTCCATATAAGAAACAATTAACCCAATCGTTTAAATGAGGATATTTGATATCCTCTATGCAACTGATGTAAATCATGTGTATCAAAATAGATGTATCGAAAAATATGGCCATCAACTCTGTAAAGAGGTATTTCGATTCATCTTGACGTTAATTATTACAAAAACAAAAATCCCTCTAATGAAAAGAATTAGTCTTCATCTAGACCGGGAAATCGTGTGAATCACTAGTTCAACCTTTTAGGTTTAAGGGAGTTAGATGACTTAAAAAATGTTTTGTAACCACTGGCCATCTGATAGGATAACCGATGATGGACGAACAGCTGCGTCTAAAGTCTAATTTTTCTTACGGACTACATTTTTTGTTTCTACAGACGTTCTGTGTAACCCCATCCATACCTAATAGCTGGAGAAGTGGACTTTAGGACTTTTAATCGGAATTAAGCTTAACTCTTAGATGATACAACGATTTAAGCGTATAAAATTCTTTACAGAATTTGAATTGTTACATAATTCACGTCATAGTTTGCGGTTGGGTAACGATACTGCCATATCGTCAGAAATTAAAATAAAACCAGGAAACTGAGCATGTTTTGAGGGTAGTAAATAACTTTAACACTCTAACACCTAACAAATCTTCATGAAAAAACCGCGGTAAGTATCTGAGATGAGTCACAACTTCTTTATGTATTTTACCAAGGATGAATCGGTACTTTAAAATAAGATTCTTCAGTTCATAGGCATAAAACCCTTTTTAGGTATTCGCTTGTAAGCTGTTCTATGAACTATCAATTTCAAAAGATTTTGAACTACAAATTCATTCAACGCCTTTAAATTTAGAATATCTTTTACCACGTAAGATTTTGAGGTTAGACACATCTTAACTATAATCGAACATGCAGTGACTCACTCCCACATTATCTCACCCAAAAAAGAAATGTCGATTGTCAAAGACATTTGTCGCTTTTTCTTTGTTGTGAACGTGTAAGGCGGTACACTGTGTTAGTGTACGATTTTAAAAATGGTATTATGTAATAATAATTTTTTGGAGCTAGTTCCTTAATTTGTTCAATTCATTAAAATATTTTATTGAATGTACGTACATTTGTACACCTAGTGAAAGTCAAAAAATAGTCTTCACTTATTATAACTCCCGAAATTCTAGATCATGTTATAGATCGTGACGGATTTCTTGTCAGTGATATGTAACCAATAAACTTCAAAATGTTGAAGACAACTGGCATATAGGTACCTTAATGTCTAGCGTCGTCGATGAACCTGGTCCTTGTTGTGGCTGATGCTGGAAACTTGCTGTCACGTCGCATCTTCCTCGCGGCTGATCGCCAATACTCAAGTGTGTCACGCCCCCCCTGCTGGCCGAGCCGTAACGAGAGGGGGCCAGCTAGTTTCTCGAGAAACGAGATTGCGCTGTCCCAGCGGTGGGTGTCGATAGCAAAGTCGCCCGCCGCGCCCTGCTGGTTTCTTTATTTACAACACCTGACGATCAGTAACCATTGAAACTAGTATAATGCCCGAAACTATTTCTCCGAAAAAACATCTGGTCCCGTTCGTGAACTTTAATTACTTGTCATTTGTCGAAACAAAATTTCATTTGTCAATACTTAAGCTTCTTCTCAGTTCAGGACGCGTTGTGGTTTAAGATTTTTATTAGTTTCAGAAAGAATTTAACAATTCACTTCAATGAAACTTTCAGACTAATGGTACATTATACATAATATTGTTGAGCTAACAGTTAAATTATCATCCCATTACACAATCTGAACATTAATTTTCGAAAGTAAGTAAAATTATTTTCCACCACAAAATCTAAACATTATTGTTGTAGGTACATAGTTAGAAAAGTTCGACGCGTTGGTACCCTCGTGGGATTAGTTTTTAAGTCGTGAAATAGTTATCACTGATAAAAGGCTATAACATTTAACTGGCTATTCATAAGCCAGGCAAGTATATCAAATAAACTATTTGATTCTTTGCAATGAAGGTCGGCTAGAATTTTATAACTGTCGGGACTAACCATTAATATAGTTCTTGTGACTGAGCGCCGATAGCAATTCGGGATCAAAGTCCGGGAGGTCATGCGGAGCCACTTGTAGTGAAGCCGAGAACAGCGCCACACCGACATCGTCCCCCGTTGGTATCCGCAAAGTCCTTTGAGGTTTTTTTAAAATCCTTCGTGTTGACCCGCAGTCAACCTCCAGGAGCATTGACGCATCATGCTATGCTTTCGTGGTATCCTCAACGTGATACCCTCCAAGCTAGCTTAGAGATGCCTGGACTATTTCGCGCATCATGCTATACTTTCGTGATAACCTCAATGTGATACCCTCCAAGTTAGCTTAGAGATGCCTTAGGATTTCAATTTTTGGACACACTTTCGTCAGCATTGATATTTGAGTTGATGTGATATCTGGGAAAAAAGGTTAATTTTCACTTACCCTCTTTCCTCGGAGTCTGACGAAGATGAATGCACAATTATATGATTTGATTTGATTTTATTTTTGTTATAATAATAAATTTTACTAGCGTCTAAGCATTATCAGTATAGAAAATTAAGCAAGTTTTAACACTGAACACTTAATTTTTTTTTTACTTTGAACCTAAATTAACAAAAACGAGACGTGTTTTTGTAGTCGAGTGCTCATTGCCGCGCACAATAAAAGAATGAAGCTTGACGCGGAGGTAGGCTGGGGACCGCGTGTCCATCAGGGTGGTCAGTTTTAAAAAACAAAATAAATAAAAGTGCGAAATTGCCAGTAAAATGAAAGTATACCTAATTGTGTTTATTATATGAAGAATAAAATGTATGAAATATAATAGATATTTTGAGGTTATTTTTAGATAAACCTTGTTTGGATTGGTATAGCTCGATGATCATAAAACTAACAATAAATTCTAAATGGAGTGAATGGAAAGACAAGTTTTTAGAAACTTTTAAAAACCAAGGATGGGACATAGTCACATATGCTCTCGCATTTAGGTATAAAGAAGGACAGTTAATTGATTATGCCATAAAAAAAGAACGGCTTTTATTAGATATAAACAAATCTATAGATTCCAAAACAATGATAGATCTTATTGCAACTGGTTTACCTGGATTTATCTTAAATAAGTTAAACAGGGATGAACTCAACAACACTACTGACTTGTTCAACGAGATAAGAAAATATGAAGGCACGATGTATAAGAAAAACTCAACTAACATAAAGAGCAGTACATTTTATAATAAAAATAAAACTTATGAGAAGAAGTCATGTAAGACTTGTGAGTCTTTGGACAAAGGAATTAGATATCATCCGGAGGAGTCATGTTGGTTCAAGAAAAATAAAAATGAACCTGAAAAAGTTCTTAAAACTAAAAATGTAAACAATAACTCCATAATTGAAGTAGACATAAATACTGAAAAAAACTAGTAAGCACACCATTAATCAAAATCAAGCTTTTATTAGAAAATAAACTAGAAGTGAGTGGTATTTATGATTCAGGCTCACAGATTTCTATAATAAATTCAAGATTAATAAAAGTAAAAGAAAAAAAAGATGATGTGAACATAGCATACATGAAAACGGTTAATGGTGTGAAGAAGATGGATGGCTTGATAACAATAAAAATTAAAATATTTGATTTAGAAGAAGAGGTGGATGTATACATAGTAGAAAATGAAGATTTTGATGATTTCATAATCGGATTAGATATGATAAAGAAATTCAGATTAACCCAAAATGAGAACTTGCAGATAGAACAAAAGAAAATAACAAATAAAATAGACAGGATGTCTAAAGATAACAGAAATGAAGATAATAATATAAAAAAATATACAGTAAATTTCAATGAACACATAGAAACAGAGGAATTTATAAGTATGACAGACCATTTAGATAATCAAAAGAAAATTGAGATAGAGAAAATTATAAAGGAATATAAAACAATATTTGCTAAGGACAAGTATGATATAGGTTCAGTTAAAGATTATGAAGCTCGCATAGATTTACAAGTAAATAAATATTGTAGTAAAAGACCATACAGATGTACAATACAAGATAGATTAGAAATTGAAGAGCAAATATCGATGTTACTAAAGAACAATTTAATAGAAGAATCATACAGTCCTTTCGCTGCTCCAGTGACATTGGCGTTTAAAAAAGGTGAAAATAGAAAATCCCGTTTATGTGTAGATTTCAGAGAGTTAAACAAAATAGTTATACCACAAGCTCAACCATTTCCTTTGATAGATGATCTAATTATTAAAACTAGAAATTGCAAGTATTTTACTACACTAGATATAAACTCAGCATTTTGGGCAATACCATTACGGGTGGAAGACAGAAGTAAAACAGGATTTGTCACACAAGATGGCCACTTCCAGTGGACCTGCCTCCCTTTTGGCTTGAAAACATCACCAGCAATTTTCCAGAGAATCTTAAGCAATATTCTAAGAAAACACAATCTCACAGGATATTCTGTTAACTATATTGATGATATTTTGATATACTCGTCTACCTTTGAAGAACATATAAGGCACATTAGAAATGTATTAGAGGCAATAATTAAAGAAGGCTTTAGACTGAAGTTTAAGAAATGTACCTTTGCTTCAGACTCGGTAAAATACCTCGGCCATATAATTCAGAACAATTCAGTAAGACCACTAAAAGACAATTTGATTTCAATAAGGAACTTTCCAACTCCTAAGACGCAAAAGAACATCAGACAATTTTTGGGAAAAATAAACTTCTACCATGACTATATACCAAGAAGTGCAATTATCTTAGATCCATTACACAATTTATTACGAAAAAACGAGAAATTTGTATGGTCAGAGAAATGTGAAGAAGCATTCAATCTGATAAAAAGATATTTATGTTCGCAACCGGTCTTGGAAATATTCGACAAAGACTTACCAATCAAAATCTTTACCGATGCATCTTTGGAGGGCATTGGAGCAATATTAAAACAGACACAACTAGATGGTAAAGACAAACCGGTGGCATATTTCTCAAAAAAATTGAATGAACATCAAAAACGGAAAAAGGCTATATATTTAGAATGTCTTGCTATGAAAGAAGCTGTTAAATATTGGCAGCACTGGCTCATCGGAAAACAATTCACCATTTACTCAGATCACAAACCTCTAGAGAACATGAACATTAAATGCAGGACAGATGAAGAATTGGGTGATCTCACATACTACCTATCTCAGTATGACTTTACCGTAAAATATATACCTGGTAAAGAAAATGTAGAAGCAGACTGTTTGAGCCGAAACCCTGTATTAGAACCAGAAGATAACAGAGAGGAAACATTGAGAATAGTTAATTTAATACAAATAAAAGATATAGTTGGAGACCAAGAGAAAAATGAAACAATAAGAGAAAAGAAACAAAATTTAATACTAAAAAATAATATCTATTATAAAAAAATAAAGAAACAGGAAAAGATTATCCTCTCAGAAGAATTTAGTAAAAAACTTATAAAAAAGGTGCATGAAGATTTATGCCATATTGGGATCAGACAACTGCAGAAAAAAATAAGTTCAATATATACGGCTATAAACCTAACAAAAAATATCATAAATATTTGTAAAACATGTGAAATATGCATAAAAAATAAATCAAGATGTCAAAAAAAAATTGGATTACTGTCACAACTGGGACCAGCCACCAAACCATTTGAAATAATGTCAATGGATACTATTGGTGGATTTGGAGGATCTAGGTCTACAAAGAAATATCTACACCTTTTAGTAGATCACTACACAAGATATGCATTTATTGCGACTTCGAAAACCCAGAATGCATGTGACTTTATAAATTTAACAAAGAAAGTACTAGAGACAGATGAGATTGGAATTATCCTGACAGATCAATATCCGGGCATAAATTCAAGAGAATTTAAACAATTTTTGCAGGAAAATAATATTAAACTAATTTTTACAGCCGTGAATACACCATTCTCGAACGGCTTGAATGAAAGATTAAACCAAACAATAGTAAATAAAATAAGGTGTAAAATGAATGAGAAAAATAATAAGAGAACATGGACAACACTGGCAAGAGAATGTATACAAAAATATAATGAAACAGAACACTCCGTTACAGGTTTTGCACCAAAATATTTACTGGATGGTACAAATGTCAGTATTCTACCAAATGAATTCAAAACGATGGAAAAGGAAGACAAGTGGATTGCTGATAGAAGATTGGCATTAGAGAATACAATAAAATCTCATGAGTATAACAAGAAAATATTTGATAGAAATAGAAAAATGCAAGAATTTAATGTAGGAGACAGTGTATATGTAGAAAATGGAAATAGACTGAATAGAAAGAAATTAGACGAATTAAAAATAGGCCCTTTCAAGATAATAGAGAAAATATCGAATTCCATTTATAGGATTGATACAGGCAACAGAAAAACAGAATCAACATTATTTCATATAACAAAATTGCAACCTGTCATAACAGAGGCTGAAGAAGATGAAGGAGATGATAATGAATATGAAGATGACTTATAAGTACATTTTACAGATATATTGCTTAGAATTTTCGCTCTTAGGGGGGGAGATGTAATGAAATGAGTGACATTTCATTCATTTGAATTTGCCGCGCTTCGCGTATCAGCTGTCTGTACCTATGATTAGTGATCTGTGTCGAGGATTTAAAATGGCGAGGGACGCTGAAATTGTTTTGTGCATTGTTATCGTAATAAAAACTCATAGAATGAATGTGATTGAGGACTCAAGATATAGTGAACTTTAAATGTCGTTTCTTTGTTATTTCAGAGAAACAATTTGTGGTTTAATTTTGGAGATCCTCAATGTCTTATATAAATACGATGAATTACGTTTAACTTCCGTGCTGGAGTGAATACAGGCGTTAACCAGAACCAGATCTCCAGATCCCCTCTGTTTCTCCTGACAAAGGGTTAGGCATTGCTTCTTCAAAGGAACACGGCTGTGCAGAGTTCTTGCTCCCAGTACAGTAGAGCGTTGAGCGTCTCAGCTGATCTGTTGTGCTCGCCGCTGTCTACATCAGCTGCTTGTATGTACTAGAGCTGGGCACCAACAGCTGCGTAAAGCTTTTCCTGTTATAAAAAAAAACACTCTGATAAAAGTCAGGGGGCAGTGTACTCACCTCTCGCAGGATTCCATCGAGTATGGACGTGTACTCGAACTGGAACTTGGGCAGCTTGACGTCCACGAGGTACTCCTGCAGGTAGTACAGCTCGCTGCGCAGCTCCGTCAGCTCGTTGAAGATCTCCGGCAGACCGGTCAGCGTGTTCGGTATTATGACGTACATGGCGAATTTGTTACCCTGGAAATAGGTAAAATCAGATTTCATACTACATACGTAGTTATCAAACTAAAAAGATTCCGGTCAAAAGTCGAATTTTTGGACGGATACAATTCCATCGTCCATATCTGATGATCTTCATCGACGAATAAAACAAACAAGAATCAAAAAATTCTAAACGACCGTTGAAATGGTTACAACGTTTATAGCGTACAGCTACAAATTAAAAAATGAAGAAATTATTCTGATTTGAAGTTGCGCCAGGGACCAACATGAAAAGGAGTAAAAGGTTACGAATACGTTATGCGGAGGGATGGAAATCGTATTATTAAAAGAACGATGAGTATACATGTGGAGGGATGATGAAGTAGAGGAATACCAAAAAATAAATGGTTTTATTGCGTAAACGAGGGTATGCGTGTGAAAGTAGTTGATTGGAACAGCTGATAGATGTCGACCAGAACCAGACCAGGCTCCTGGTTGAGAAATGAGATCGGTATGTAATGTCAGACATGTGGTGGATAAAAGGTAAAGATAAATAATAAAATCTTCGGAAAAGACTTACCAAATACGGCATCCTCAAGATTTTGGCATTGTATTTAGCAGATTCAACATAGAAGAATTTCTCCCGCACGCACATGAAGGGCGTTTCCTTCTTCTCAGTGGGTGAGGTGTAGAATGTGTCCAGCTTGGTCGCGTTCGGGTTGAACTGGCGGATCCACGTGCCTTTGAAGAATATCGTGTTTAGTATCAGCGCGGACACGCCGGACACGTCATCTGCAACAAATACACGATTTTGTATAGTTTTTTTTAGGGTTCCATACCAATTTGGTAAAAATGGAACCCTTATGGTGAGACTTTCTCCGTCCGTCCGTCTGTCACACTCGATTATTTCAGTAACTATTCAAGCTATCGACTTGAAATTTAGAATAGTTATAGGTAATAGTGACGCGACGTCATAACAATCGTAAAAATTAGAAAATTGTTTTTATTTTTATTTAAAAAGGGGGGAAAACCGGGTCGACAAATTTTCAAAATGAGATAACAATATTGAGTGGGGTATCATATGAAAGGGCGTTACTTGTGTATACTAAAACTAATTTTTATTTATTTTGATGCCTGATAGTTTTTGATTTATTGGGCAAACTGTTGAAAAAAAATACCGTTCCCCCCCCCTTATCTCTGAAGTTTACCAATCAAAAAATCTGAAATAATTATGATCAATAGAAGTTAATGTATATTTTACAGGAAAAATAAAATCAACTCACTGACTAATATACTTTTACGGTTCCATACCAATTTGGTAAAAATGGAACGCTTATAGTGAGACTTTCTCCGTCCGTCCGTCCGTCCGTCTGTCACACTCGATTATTTCAGTAACTATCGAAGCTATCGACTTGAAATTTAGAATAGTTATAGGTAATAGTGACCCAACGCCATTGCAATCATAAAACACTGAAAATTGTTTTTATTTTTATTTAAAAAGGGGGGAAACCGGGGCTTCGAATTTTCAAAATGAAATAACAATATTGAGTGGGGTATCATATTAAAGGGCGTTACTTGTGGATTCTAAAACCGATTTATTATTTATTTTTATGCCTGATAGTTTTGGATTTATTGAGCAAACTGTCGAAAAAAATACCGTTCCCCCCCCTTATCTTACGCAATACCTTGTGCCGCGTCTATTGAACAAAATACCATATGCTGTTCGAAGCTCCATAACAAAGAACAATATCAAATACAAACTAAAGGACCTTATGTTTAAAAACCCAAACATATTTTCCTAATTAATATATTTCATTTACCTAACCACTAAAAACAATAATAATAAAAACTTATAATATAATTAAGAATAACTTAAATTTCTATACCTTAAATTAAAATAAATATATCCATTTACGATATCATAATATTATATTATATACACGTCTAACATCAGGATCTGGGACACCTTGTATGTGCCGCCTGCAACTACAACTGCTTATCGCACTCGTGCGAAACAAAATGTTCGCAAAATATGTGGGTAAGCAGTGTGCCTACCCACATATTTTGTAATTTGTAATTTAACGTATCTTAATCTAGCCTGTAAGAATTTTTATATAGAGGAATGTGCAGTACCCAGACAAGCCGTATAGGCTTAAGGGTGCGAAGAAATCGATGTATATATTCTTTTAGATTTAAGGAATAAATAAATAAAAATAAAAATAAATAAATCTCCGAAGTTTATCAATCGAAAAATCTGAAATAATTATGATCAATAGACATTAATGTATATTTTACAGGAAAAATAAAATCAACTCCCTAACTATTATACTTTTTTTGATAATAACAATAAACCACCAAAAACAAAGTTACGTTTGCGGTTCGCCAACAAAAGTACCTACATGTATAAATTTTACTTGTAAATTCATGAACAAAAGTGATTCTTTCAATGTTTTACTTCTTTTATGGTATGGAACCCTCGGTGCGCGAGTCCGACTCGCACTTGGCCGGTTTTTTTTGATAATAAAAATAAACCGCCAAAAACAAAGTTACGTTTGCGGTTTGCCAACAAAAGTACCTACATGTAAATTATACTCGTAAATTCATGAACAAAAGTGATTCTTTCAATGTTTTACTTCTTTTATGGTATGGAACCCTCGGTGTGCGAGTCCGACTCGCACTTGGCCGGTTTTTTTATTGTAGATAGGCTTGCGCTTGACGACATTCATGCTTGATGGAAAGCAATGATGAGGTCTAGGATGGAGCGGGCTTGCCTAGAAAATGCCTATTCACTCTTCTCTTGAAGGCACCCAGATTGTACTTGGCTGAAAATACGGAGGCTGGAAGGGCATTCCATACCTAAGCGGTTCGTATCAGTAACTGGAAGAAAAAGTATAGTGCCAGGCCTGAGGCCACGCTCACTTATCACGTGATCAAGACCGCTACAAGTATATGGGAAGCGCCGTCAAGATGGAACGATTTCAGACGGCTACCGCGCGCCGGCTAGAGCGCACGGTTGTTCGTTCTTGTTTAAAATAGAAGCGTCAGCGTGTGAAATAGAACGCTATTTCACACGCTGCGTGCGCCCGATTAAAAGGCAGCCCTAGTAGGTACGTCGAAAGAGATAAAGTTACGCGATAGAAAGAGAGCACAACTTTAGGTGCGTAGCGGAGGCGGTGCCAGGCACTGTTGCGAGCTGAATTAATTAGAACTTTTTGTGTCAGCACTAGGGTCGCTATTTCTTTAAATCATCTTTCGCGCCCGGATGATACCCTACCCCCTTAAAACCAAACTCACCAGCGTTGACTAGATCGGATATCTTCCCGCCGGTCGTGATGTTGACCCACTGGTTGATGTAGTACGCGGCGCTCACGGGGTGCGAGAAGTCCAGGCTCTTGATCTCGGTCTTGTAGTAGCGCTCGGAGAGGGACGCGAAGTGCTGGAGGGGCACCACGTCCGCGCCCACGTACACCCTGCTGGCCAGGTTCAGGACATAGTGCGCTGATTTCGTCTGGAAATAACATTCATTTTATATACCATCCTCTCAACCCCTTTTTATGTCCCACTGCTGAGCACGGGTCTCCTCTCAGACTGAGAGGGGTTTGGCCATAGCCCACTACGCTGGCCAAGTGCGGGTTGGCGGGCTTCACACACCATCGAGAACATTTTTGTGAACTCTCAGGCATGCAGGTTTCCTCACGATGTTTTCCTTCACCGCTAAGCAAGTGATATTTAGTTTCCTAAACCGCACATAACTTATATATACCATCGCGTAAGTAAAAAGTATATTTTTTAGACAGTACATGCCTATGTTTAGGTATGTGGTTCTTGCATCCACTAAAAACTGTCTGGCAAACCTCAACCAAAGTCATTGCACTACATTAGACACTAAATAAATATTGGTTGCCATAAAATACATTCTCTGAGTGGTTACAACGAAGATCTTTAGGACTTTAAAGAGGCCTTCGATCAATTAACTAATCCTGCCCAACCTACTTAATTTAACTTATAAAAATCCGTCAAAAAAACTAGGTACTAAATAAGACGCATTTGTTAATTTTGTTAATTTTTTGTGAGAAAAATCTGAAAAGCTACTAGAGTACTAGTTACTCCATCAGTACCTAATTAGTAAGGACTGACTGGTTTGATGGTTTCTTTACAAATTAATTATTTCGTATTTATTCTAAGAACTTACTCGTAACGATTCCAGGATGATTTCAAACTTTCGCCTGACAAGTTTGCTGTCTGCGTCAAAGCCGAGGACAGTAGAGAGCTCGGTTTGCGTGGATCCTGTAGCTGCTTCCGTCAGTATCGCTAACGCCAGCTTGAGTCCCAGTGGGGATAGCAAGAAGTTTGCCTTCGAACTCGACGCTACGCGCTGCAAAATAAAATCAAAATGTTGAGACCGCTCTATGAGAGGAAGAAAATGGATTTGAATTAGTCTTGGAATCTGGTAGGTTGCATCAAAAATCAAAATGGTTCGCAAATCAACGTTCTTTCTGCAAGAATACTGGCTAACCCAGCATTTATTTTTTTTATTTTTACTACTCCGTAAGTATGTAGCCAAGTCAGTTCAGGAACTGTGGTATGATCGAGTATAAACATACATTTATTGTTCGCTTGTTCCCGTAAAGTCATCTAAATTGCAGATATCGGAAGCTCGAAGAATTTGCCAAGCCCTAATTACAGTTCGAATCAGAAACGTGAATCAGAAATGTTCCTTGAGTCGACATAAAGATATGCCGTCGCTATCGGTGTCTTGCCATTCAACGATAACATAATATTTTGACTCCAAATGTAAGAAATAGGTAATAGTTGTACTAATTATCTAAATTCGTTTTACCTTAGTAAGTGACCAGTCAAATTTGTCGTAGTCAGCAACGGACGGGATGTACGCCGGTTGTTCTGCATCCGCGTAATAGTCGGGCAAGGCGGCGGCTATCGCTTCTGGTGATATCGCTTGCGCTTGCGCCGGGAACGAGGCTGGCACCGTCCCATTGACGGATCTCCCGAACTAATTTGTCTCTTACCTTAGTAAGCGACCAGTCAAATTTGTCGTAGTCAGCAACGGACGGGATGTACGCCGGTTGTTCTGCATCCGCGTAATAGTCGGGCAAGGCGGCGGCTATCGCTTCTGGTGATATCGCTTGCGCTTGCGCCGGGAACGAGGCTGGCACCGTCCCATTGACGGGACTCCCGAACACGGTCTCCAGAAGTTCTGGTGTGATGGCGATGTTTGTACTGCATATTGTTACTGGCACTAAAATAACAGAATTTTCATGATTCATGATTAACATCATACTACTCCGTAATAATTATGATTTAATACGTGGACGGTGGACACTAACAAGAGGGATGAAGCGAGACTGGAGGTATTTGAAAGAAAAGTGCTGAGGAACATAATATTTGGACCAGTCCCAGAATCTGATGGGACATACTGCCAGCGCATGAATGGTCTTAGAATCATGCGTGAAGTTTTGTAAGCCACAACTATTGAGAAGGGCGGGCCACCTGAAACGAATGCCGGATTCTAGGACCGCGAAAATCATGACCAAATGGACCCCACAGCAAAAAAGACCAAAAGGGAGTTCAAAAAACGTTGGGCTGATGGCGTGGAGGAGGACCTGAGGAGCACGGGTAAATACAGCAACTGGCGCAGGGAGTCGAAGGATCGCGACAAGTGGACGAAGACTGTGGAGGAAGCCAGGGCCCACTAGGTGCTGTAGCGCCACAGAATACTTAGATATAAATGTGTGGGCGGAGAAGTGTTGGCATAAATAGTTACCCGTACCTAATATGGAGATGGAGATTGACGAAAGTTAAAATAAATCGATTACAATCGAATTTAACCAGTCGGTATAAACTTAAACACTAGTAGGAAAAGTATGTACCTAGATACCTTTTTATTTAAAGTCCATTCACATAATATAATGTCGTGGTTTAAATCAATGATCATCTCAAAAATAATACCTACATTCGTAACCGAGTTAATTTGATGATGACAGGTTAATTTTTATCAAAGATTTAGGAACAAAAACATAACAGTAAAAATACCATCACACACTAGCACGGCGAAGGAAAGGCAAAGTTCCACCAGACTCACGATTCTTACGAGATATGGAGCTAGCTACTAAAAATTCATAGAATTGTACTGTGGAAAATCACAGTCATGGTGTATTGTGGTTTAAACATAGATACTAAGCAGGTGAAGGCCGAACAAGATACAGTACAGTTAGTTCATGCGAACGCATTTATTATATCACACAGGAAACTATAGCTAAGTACCATACAGTAATAATGATAAGCCACTCTGCATTTGTACAATATTCATACTTAACAAATGCATTAACGTACCTACCTAAAGGCACTAATAGCCTAGTGGTTTAAACTGCTGCCTTTTAGTTCTGGATCGAAGCGAACTCAAGCATCGAAGCTCAAGTACAAAATAATAATATTTTACCTACTGACTTTTCATAAGCGCCTGTAAATTAGGCCTATATGAAATAAATCATTTAAATCTTCTTTGCACAGGGCTAGCTTGTTGGAGTTATGTAAATTGGCAAAAATTATCACTAATTGCTTGCTTATATCGTAAGAAAAATGACATGTCTGTTTAGTGTTTAGTCAGACTGTGAGCGGGGCGTCGACGTTGCATCATGAAATTGATATTTTTACATACTGGTGGGGTGGTAGGAACAATCTTGCGAAATTCGTTCGGGGAAGATTTTTTTTTTGATACTATAGATACAAGTTAGTTCTTTACTGCGATCACACCTGATGGTAAGTGATGATGTAGCCGAAGATGGTATCGCAGTAACTTGGAAGGGGTAAGTGAACGCACCCTAACGGTTTCTACACAGCCTCGCACAAAGTTCGACATAGGCCAAGATCTACCTCAATCAGGATATGAGTGTCCTGAGCCCAGTCTCCAACATGGTCACTTTCTCTTGCAGGCTGCAGCTCTTTATGGTTTATACCTCTCAGAGAAATTAACCTTCTCCATAGATGAATTAATGGACTAGGCTTATGAATAAGTGCAGTGTTAAGTATAAAATTTGACGACCGGATGACATAGCGGTAGCGAGCCTCGTGGTCGTGGGTTCGATTTCCACAACTGGAAATTAATGTTTGTGTGATGAGCATGAAGGTTTTCCATTGTCTGAGTGTTTTCAATACACTGTATTTATGTATACTTATTGAAATAATATTTGTATTTATCAGTTATTTTGTACCCATAAAACAAGCCATCGCTAACTTTGGAGCTAGATTGCGAATTGCGATGTGTAATGCATGGAGATAATAGGTGTAATGTAAAAAAAGTGTTCGAAAACCTAAAAAAAATCTAAGGTTCACATTTGAACACCTACTAAAGGTTACGCTATTGCTCCTTCATGGGGTTTTTTAACGAAGACATACTTTGCAGCAAATAATTTATTAACAAAATTACACATCAATAATATTGTGAGTTATGAAAAATTAAATACCTTAAACATGAGGGAAAACCAGAATCAATCGCGAAGTAGAGATTTTGTAGTTGATGATATTCAAAAACCGGTTGAGTTCGTGATGATAAGTTGTAGTAATATTTTTCTGATGGATTGTTAATAACGTCTATTTGCCTAATAGATTTTCGTAGCTTGCCTTGCTTGCGTTGCCAGCCAAATATAACTTAAAAGTTAAAAGATGATCAACTTATTTTAAGATTCCTATGAATAATTTATTGAAGGCGCCAGGCTAATACCTACTCCATGTGTGGCCTATAACGCCGCTATAATAGGTATTTCATTGTTATTTTGTGATTATCTATTTTGGAATTCCCAAGCCCCCTTGGCTGACCCCTGGTTTAACATATAAATAAAACCAATTATTATCACTATCTTATTAACCTTTAAAAGTGACCTCGAGCATGTGATAAATAATCTTAAGTAGGTATAGGTAGACAAAAGTAGGGAAACACCGGCTCTTCAAAAATACAGAAGATCTTTCTTTGGTTAGTATTTTTATCATAAAAATGGATAAGATCTTTGAATTTTCACTAGGCAGGTACCTACCTAGGTTTTACAAATACTATATTCTACTCTAACAGCGTCGTATTTACTTCCTACGAATTACCATCGGGAGAAAGTCCTTATGTTCTCCCCTACTAAAGCAACGGGCTTTCTAAGATACTTAGATATTGATAATATTATCTCCAGGCAACTTTCCAGTAGGCCAGTAGGTACCTACATAGGTATATTACCTATGTAGGTACTTATTCGTACTACCGGCGTACGAGTAGACCATACTTAATCCACATGATGGAAATAATTAGTTTCAAACTAACCTACCTAACTGTTTTCCTATCTAAGTACCTAAGCTGTTTTCTATCGTGTTTTTGGTTATACAGATTAATTTGTTTTGCTGTAATCTGCTACTTGAAAATATTCTGTATGGTACAATATGCAGGAACACTGTCCACATGAAACACCACACATAATTTTTCAACAATTTCTTCGACGCACGTTTCGTAGAGATCTCTACGATTTCGCATTGTGAAGTCAACATCTTCTGACGATGTCCCGGTGTCGGGACGAATCCACAAAAAATTGAATTTCGCAGGCACACCCGTGGCATGCCCCTAAAAAGTAGAATATCTATGAGCTGTGAAAGCTTTCAGGGAGATGACTTTTCCTAATAGCAATACGTCTTTTAACAATCATCTTTACCTATACTTTCCTCGAAATCTTCTCTATTATTTAGTGAATACTGTATGAAAATCTATTCAGCAAGAGCTGCGATGCCAGTCAGAGCATACAGAGATACTTACCTATGCAAACATTATGTTGTTAAAACGGTCTATGATATATTAATGTAAGATGGACCCACGATGGACCTAACCTGGTACACAAATAGGTACCTACCTCAAATTCACCGTCATTATTACTACGCTAAAATAGTGGAAGATGGATGGAACTCCATTATAAAATCACGCAATTATACTTAATCATTACTTAATTGTTTATAAACAACTTTGACCTTAACTTGAGCATAAATCTACTAATAGATTCAATTAGACTAGAAAAAATAAGTTCCATCAGCATAAACTTTAGATTAAAGCAAATAGAAATAAAAATTAGTTACGAGCTTTGCTGACCTTAGATTTATTAATTAAATAAGATTATTAAGTACCTAAACACATTAATATTCTAAGCACACACGTAAAGTGAAGGCGACTTTGAATGCTATTCCACTTAGAATAAAGACTAGAGTCGATTATTAAAGTAAATACAGAGTAATTTAAAATGAACTCACCTAAAAAGATCACAAGAAACCACCTCATCTTCGCACTTGTTTGAGAGAATAAGGAAAAATTTTTAAATAAAAAAAATAAGTCTTAAAATAGTCAAGGTTACTCAGCCGGATTTAACGGACGAAGCAAATCGGGGAAAAATTTAATAACCCACTAACTAAACACGATCGATGTTGGTTTAAAAATGTGTGGATAGGTACTTTATTACATGGCCGACCACAGATTTTTTATTTTTTTCTTTATAATACAAATGCGTGTGCATTAATCGGTGGCTGTATCACAACTGGACTGATGACCAAAGAGGAAGGTCTTTACAAATTCACAACCGGTTCATCGCGCTTTATACAAAACAACTTTAGCTGTATTAGCGATATCGTAGTAACAAAGTAATGACGTCATTATCTCGAGCGTCTGGGCTTGGGAGTCTTTTCCTCCTATCCGTATCGAATATGTAATATAATGTTATTTTGGACTGTGGGAAAATCTTATGCGTGACTTTCGTCGAACACGCTTTATCTTAGGCATAGGCTACGTCTAACCCGCTTTATCTTATGCATAAGCTACGTCTAACCCGCTTTATCTGATGCATAGGCTACGTCTTAGGTACCAGCTTTATCTTATACATAGGCTACGTCTAACCCGCTTTATCTTATGCATAGGCTACGTCTATAACCCGCTTTATCTTATGCATAGGCTACGTCTAACCCGCTTTATCTTATGCATAAGCTACGTCTAACCCGCTTTATCTTATGCATAGGCTACGTCTAACCCGTTTATCTTATGCATAGGCTACGTCCAACCCGCTTTATCTGATGCATAGGCTACGTCTTACCCGCTTTATCTTATACATAGGCTACGGCCTACGTCTAACCCGCTTTATCTTATGCATAGGCTACGTCTATAACCCGCTTTATCTTATGCATAGCATAGGCTACGTCTAACCGGATTATCTTATGCATAGGCTACGTCTTACCCTCTTTATCTTCTGCATAGGCTACGTCCAACCCGCTTTATCTTATGCATAGGCTACGTCGAACCCGCTTTACTTATGCATAGGCTACCGGCTACGTCTATAACCCGCTTTATCTTATGCATAGGCTACGTCTTACCCTCTTTATCTTATGCATAGGCTACGTCTAACCCGCTTTACTTATGCATAGGCTACCGGCTACGTCTATAACCCGCTTTATCTTATGCATAGGCTACGTCTTACCCTCTTTATCTTCTGCATAGGCTACGTCCAACCCGCTTTATCTTATGCATAGGCTACGTCTATAACCCGCTTTATCCTATGCATAGGCGACGTCTAACCGGTTTATCTTATATATAGGCTACGTCTTACCCTCTGAATCTTATGCAGAGGCTACGTCTTACCCACTTTATCTTATGCATAGGCTACGTCTTACCCTCTTTATCTTATGCATAGGCTACGTCCAACCCGCTTTATCTTATGCATAGGCTACGTCTAACCAGCTTTATCTTATGCACAAGCTACGACTTAGCGTATCGTCGTAAGTGTAATTAAAATAGTTCCATTATTTCCGAAACATGACAAGCTTTATTTTTCAGAACACGCTACAAACAGTAATTAAATTAAATTTAAATTAAAGTCAGAACATTCCCGCATTCATTAATAATGACCTTTCAGCAGGAAGATTTGACTATAGGGCACTAGCTAACTGCGGGTTCATAGGCTTCACACACCCAAAAGAATACTTAAACTGAACTCTAAATAGCTAAATTACTGTACAATGATTATGAAGGGTGTTCTTAGATGATAATAAAATTTCAATCTCTGTTTTGTTTAATATGTTTTATTTATTAAAAATAAAGTACGATTCTATTGTTTAGTATAATACAAGGTACTGATTTTTGATTTATAAACAATGTACAAGATATAATAATGGCATTTAGTATAAATTAATTGAATTAAGATTCAATGCAATGCAAGGACTTGCTCACAAAATTCAAATTGTATTAGGTTCTTCACAATCTATCGATCTAGCTAGGATTAATTTTTAGAAAATGTCCAATTTACCAAAAAAAAATGTGACTCCTACTGCCATCTATTGGCCAGTAGTTATACTACCGAGCGAAGCTCGGTCACCCAGATATTAACACATTATAGGCTTATGACAGTAAAATTGAGGATATGGCGAAATCATCTTCACATATTTATATAAAATACTAGCTGACCCGGCAAACATTGTCTTGCCATTACAGATATAAAAAATAGCTTTCGACCTACTCACAGACATTCCGAACATACACAGAAAATTTCATAACAATCGGTCGAGCCGTTTCAGAAAAGTTCGGTACCAAAAATTGGCGGAGAATTGTATATATTAGAGATTAGATAAATAGATATTTGCTACGTGTTCACTTTAGGAAATTATAGTTAGAGAATTGGCTATTTTGTGAAATACATCTCATCTCGATACTCGAACTGATTTCTTAAAATGGACACCTTTGTAAAAGATGTTTTTTTAGATAAAGTTACGTGAAAGACAGGCCGTTTCCCGAAATGTTACTGTCATAAGCCTCCAATGTGTTATTAGCTTACAAATTGAGAAAAACCAAATAAAATTTGAAGATGGCGAGCAAACCCGTTTATTTCACCTTAAATTACGTTTTCGCGGCGCGGCACGGCGTCCTCAGGCGTGCTCGACAGAAGAACAGTCACCACCCATAAGTGTAAACCGATCTGCGATACAGAAAATTTTACGATTAATTAATTGTAACAGTTCGCAAATACCCTACAAATGTATTTTTGATGTTTTTTATATTATTAACTTGTAACAGTATACATTTACTCCTTCGCGCTGAAACTACTGAATCGATTTGGCTAGGAAAGGCTACAGGTATTTGGATTACAGGTAGCTAATTTTTTTTTCCCGAAAATATTTTCGTTTAACCAAATTTCACGCAAAGCGTAAATTGCAAAAAAAAAATTCAGCAAAACTGCGCTATAATTCACACATCACTGAAAAAAGTTCAGAAGTGAGATTCGAAAAAGCGACACACCAATTATAAAATAGTAAGAGCAGCCCAACAATCCGGAAGCGATACTCACCCTATAACAGAGTACAAGCAGCCTGAATATCGGGAAGCGACATTCACCATATTACAGAGTACGAGCAGCTTGAATATCGGGAAGCAACACTCACCATATTACAGAGTACGAGCAGCCTGAATATCGGGAAGCGACACTCACCATCAGAGTACGAGCAGCCTGAATATCGGGAAGCGACACTCACCATCAGAGTACGAGCAGCCTGAATATCGGGAAGCGACACTCACCATCAGAGTACGAGCAGCCTGAATATCGGGAAGCGACACTCATATAACAGAGTACGAGCAACCTGAATATCGGGAAGCGACACTCACCAAATAACAGAGTACGAGCAGCCTGAATATCAGGAAGCTACACTCATATAACAGAGTACGAGCAGCCTGAATATCGGGAAGCGACACTCAAATAACAGAGTTCGAGCAACCTGAATATCGGGAAGCGACACTCACCAAATAACAGAGTACGAGCAGCTTGAATATCGGGAAGCGACACTCACCATATAACTGAGGACGATCAGCCTGAACATCGGGAAGCGACACTCGCCATATAACTGAGGACGATGAGCCTGAACATCGGGAAGCGACACTCACCATATTACAGAGAACGAGTAGCCTGAATATCGGGAAGCGACACTCAACATATAACAGAGTACGAGTACGAGGCACGAGCAGCTTGAATATCGGGAAGCAACACTCACCATATAACAGAGTACGAGCAGCCTGAATATCGGGAAGCGCTTGATAACGACGCCCATCCGGAGAGACAGCGCTGACAACGGAGAGTGTACGTAGGTGTTCCTGTATCGACTACGCTCGCCGTCCTGTACTTGCACTACGCTGTGCGAATTCTTAGCGCGGTGCGATGCTATTTCCGAGCGATATTTTGACTGAAAATATCATTATTGGACTAAGTTGTGGTTCAAATACATTACTTTATTATCTAATATCTAAATTCGCGTTTCACAGTGTTTTTGACCAAACTCCTCCGACGTTAAACAATGGATTTGAAACTAATAAGATATAGATGAAATGTAAATCTCAACGCGATATTCCAACCAAAGTATAGTTATTCTTTGGTCTGTGGTGCGCTTCATACCTCCAACTTATCGAGCTGTATCCTCAACACGTTATTATCAGCCATCAGCGACTCTATCCTCCCCTGCTTCTGCACCAGCGTCTGCGTCAGGTAGTGTATCTTCTCGTGGTCTATGTCCTTGCTGACGTCATAGTCCGCTACGTTCAGCGCGCTCGTGTCGGTCGTGGGTGCAGTGGAGGCGGTCTCCCTCAGGCGGATGACCTCGTCCTCCTTATCGTGGAGGGCTTTCTGTAAGCTGGCTATCGTTTGACTGGTTTCCGTTTGAAAGGCTTGCAGGTCCTAGAAGCGCAAAAAATATTTTTAACGTTCTAACCAAGTTTTCGACTCTTCAAAGCTAGCTTTAATGTCCTTCCCCAGTCACCTTTTGCTACAGTACTTTTGCAAGGCATCGATCATAAAGGCTTCACCGCTACATATAGTTGATGTACCACAGACATTTATGAAGCGTATGAAGCGCTTTGACTCTTTATTTCTGATACACAATGCAAGGGTCTTGGGTTCAGCAAATCAAGAGTGAATAGGCATTTCCTATGAATACACAGCACAACTATTCAATAACCTGCACACATTTTTCTTTGGACCCTAGCCAAAGAAAACTATCCAGGGGCCTGATTGCGTAAGAGTAACGTATTCATCGTTGTCGTAATCGTTTGCGAATTCTGCCCCCAATTGGCTGACGTAGGTAATTCAGAGAACCAATCAGCGGACAAATTTGTTTCCAATCTAGGGGCTGGACCAAATAAAGTGGAAAAGTATAATATAGAACCCTCTTCAACGGATCAAGCTGAGGCATACAGGTATTTCTAACATCTAAGAAAGGATTATAGAAAATCCAACCTATTTAACCCCCTTAGGGTTAAATAAAGGTCAAAGCGAAGCTGCGAATTTAGTTGTAAATAAACCTCACATTAACCAACGCAGAGCGCTGAGCCTCTGCGCGGTTCCTCGCCAGCCGCTCCTCTTTCAGAGCGTCCCGCAACGCCGTCACGACGCGCTCCGCAGCGTGATGCTTCGACTCCAAGTGCTTTATCTGGTGATTCATGTCATCGCATTCGTTGCGGCAAAGCGTGATGGCCTGGGAGAGCTCCTCTTTTTCTTCCCTGTGGAAAATTTCATATTGCTATCTCTTTCATTCTAATAGAGAGAGAAGCAAAATTACTTTTTGAAAACGCCAACACTGGGCACAATCTTCCTTCAGAATGAGCTTAAGCCCTATGATCACAAAACAGTTGTCAAGTTTTCTGAGCATTGAAAAAAATTTTGGCAAGCTACTAAGGTTTTCAGAATCTTCTATTTAATGATTTCATAAATTAAAACTTACTTTAAAGCATCCAATTGGTCCATCAACTGTTTAGTATCCTCTGTTAAAAGCCCGCCTTCCTTCAAAGCTTTAATCTCATTGTCTTTGGCAAACAGCATACTCTTAACCCTCAGTTTGTAAGCTTCCCAGTCTTTCTCCAGTCTGTGACACTCTGCTGTTGTCTTGTCTATGGTATTCTGTTGTTCACTAACAGTAGTTTGAGCATGCCTCAGTTCATTTTCAAGTTTAGTTATTGCAGTAATTTTTGTGCTTATATCATCTGTTAAATTTTTTATCCTGCCAAAACAAATAGATCAATCAATACAGCACAGGAGTGAGTTAGAAGAGGCCTTTGCCGAGAGGCACTTAAGAGTTAAGGAATTTATAATAATCAGTTATAACTAGAAACAATTGTAACTTTTGGAAAATCTTAAAATAAAGGCTATGTTATTTATTGTTATTTTAAAACCAATTCATAAGTGAAATTGTTTGAAACTTTGGGACACAACAAAGTTGTGTTGACTTCGACAGTCACACTGTCCAGGAGTTTTAAAAGAAGTTAAAACATAACAATCCTTTGAGAGTTTGGGTATTCAAAATAAACAGAGATGACAGTTACATTCTGGTAATAGGGTGTGTACTACAGGATGTACGGTAGCAGTTCTGTCACCAACTTTTTAGGGTTCCGTAGCCAAATGGCAACAAACTGAACCCTTATGGATGAGTCACGTCTGTCTGTGTCGGTCTGTATGTCACAGCCACTTTTTTAACTAAATTCGAGTCACTTGTATATTAGCTATATAAGTAATCAAATAAGTACTCACTGTTCTTCTAGTTCCCTATTCTTTACCCTCAACAAACTAACACTAGACTCCAACTCCTGGCTTTGCCTCTCGTAGCGAGATTTCTGTACACTACTGGCTTCTGCCACCTGTGACTTCAATTGGTCTAACTGAGTGCCCATAGACTCTCTTTCTTCAGTTAGTTTTTTATTTATTTCTTCTGAGCATTGTATTTTTGTTTGTGCGCTACTGAGTTCTGTAACATATGAAACCATATAGCAAAATAATGTAAAAAAAATAATTTATCTTCTAATATATAAAATTCTTATATTCAGTCTTTAAAAAAAACTCCTCTAAAACATCTAGCCTGCATTGACGAATCACAGGCTTATCTCCATAGCAAATTTCATAATTTGTTAAGTAATTAGACATTAAGAGAAACAAGCATAAACACATACATACTTTCACGTTAATCAGTGTGATTATTAAATCATTACAAACCATCCTCAGTCTTCCTCAGTCTTTCGAGCAATTCCGATACTTCTCTATTCATCACATTGAGTTCATTTTTGAGCATTGCATTCTCCACTTCCAAATTTTGCATGTTATATGCAATTTTCTCATTGCTCATAACCTCAAGGTCTGAAGGGAGACTGTTCCCTGAAAATGCAATAGTAAACAATCAAATTAATTAGATGATATTAATTATGATCTTTATCTTTTCTAAGTCTAAAATTCTATTCTATGAATATTTCAAAAGTCTACCTATTGCCATTATTAATAAGAGCAAAAAAAATAAGGCGTTTGTTGTATGGGATATGATACAGAATAAATTTTATTGTTTTTTAGTATTTCTTGTTATAGCGGCAACAGAAAATACATCATCTCTGAAAATTTCAGCTGTCTAACTATCAAGGTTCAAGAAATACAGCCTGGTGACAGATGGATGGACAACAAAGTGTCAGTAATAGGGTTTCATTTATACTGTTTGAGTACAAAATCCTAAAAATAAAAACATATTTGTAGATTTTTTTTAAAACAATTTTCGGAAATTTTACTTTGTGTTGTATTAAAATTTATGCTATACATAGTGATGTGACACATTTACTCACTTCTCTGCCGAAGCCCGAAATGATCAGCCATATCATCATCCTCTACCAAACCATCATCATTAACTAAAGTTTTCGGACTGTTATTGAGATTATATTGGGGTTGCTGCCTTAGAGGCGACTTTCTCCTAGTCCTCTCTTGACCTCTAACGCTTTCCAGACTCTCTTTAGTTGGCGAGCGATTGATACTTTTGGCCGGTGAACTCTTGGTGATAGATGTGAAGTAAGACTTAGTTTCGGGCACCAGAACATTCCTCTTTGGCGGCCGCGAGTTTGGGCGCCGTTTCTGCCACGCAGCATCTTGGTACTCGTGTTTTTTAAGCTTTACTCCACTCTGGTTCCGCAGGACCGCGCCAGTCTGCTCGTCGAGGTTGTTGAGCAGGCTTTCTGCCTTGCCAGCTAGGTCCGCGAACCATGACATTTATAAAATTTGTTTTGCACCTGAACAACGTAAACAATGTTGAACCTGTTATAAATTTACCCTTCAAACCCGAATTGTGGACACAAACATAAATTACTGAACAAACCTGTCATGAGGAAACTGAAGCCAAGTTGTTTCCGCAATAAAAAAAGAGAAATTAGAGAAAATTGTTACAAAATACACGGCAATATTATTTCACTTTTTAATTTCTGGCTGAGTGTTCCCAACTCTCGAAAAATTTTCTCCATCCAAAATACGTTTATTTTCTTGTGCTTTTAACTTTCGTAATTATAATATTATACATATTGATTTATAACGAAACATTTAAGCAATGGATTAAAATATTATATCGTGCACGATCACGATCGTCCATCATTTTATTGCAAACAAATTGCAATGTAAATTGAGCTCATACTTTGTAACACTACATTAGTACATCTTTTTAGCACTAGCTATGGTATGGTATGTCTGATAACATAGTTGGTGGTAAAGTAATTTAATAAATATCAAAAATATAACACTTCTAAAAAATGGACTCCCAAAATGTAGGGGAAAACTCCTAAGCTGGGAACATGCTGGGAACCCTGTTTTGACTTGACAGTTGACAGATGTCAGGTGTAACCTTAGAACAATGGTACCTAATATCTTTCATCATTGTGTTTAACCTCAGAGTACAAGAAAAATCTTTGATCCACATAATTCGTGTACCCTACAGAATATGATTGCTGTTTTTGTAAAAACCTTTGATTATGATCAAAGGAAAAAACCACCATCTTGCATTTGGTATTACCTGTACCTGAATATTTAAGAACTACTTTACTCAGTTGTAATGAATTATTTTTATGTGGGTACAACGCAATAATAGCTGGAGAAATAGAAAAATAAGTTCCAAAGTTTGTGCCTGTTCATTTTAGAAAATCATAAAAAAGCAAACTGTATTTATTTCCTACAACTTCTACCAAAGCCAATATATTTTACAAGATGGCAAGATGTTAGACAAGGACACAGTACCAGAGGGATCGTTCTCACTCAGGACCGCTTTTAGCTAGCTAACGCTTGTAAGGGAATAGCTACTCTAAATTTAAGTAAAAAGGCTCATTTTAACTTAACAAAAATGTTTGGATCGCATTCTTGTTACATATAGATATTATCTCTATGCCGTATATAAAAAGTACTCTGTGTCTATGACTAATATCATAACAGAGTATATGTATTCTGTGGACTCAAATCCATATTGTCTTATCTCTGTGATGATTGTTTTAAATCATAGGTGATCATAGACATAAAACACTGTGATAAAACACTATTTTCAATTCGGAATTTTTCAAGAGAAAAAAAATCAGAACAATCAAATTGCCAGCAAAGTGGGTTTGGAATTTTGGATTAAAAAAATACAGTGTGTAGATGATGGAACACAGAAATTAATAGTAAAATAATATTTAGTATTTAACTCTAGTTTAGTATTGACCACAGAACACTATTACTCCTGGGTATTGACGATGGACTTCGAAAGTCCTGACGTAGAAAAAGATTTTCCAGGGCTTTATGCCTCGGAAAGCGGACGAAAAAGCAATGAGAGTGACTGTAAGTTGTATTGATTTGATAATATTCAGTTACTTCTCACATATGTTTGTTAATTAACGCTTGTGAACCGTTAGTTTTCTTGAAACAACTAATAACCTATAACCTCAGGAATTATCTATCACAGATCGCAATCAGTAATTAGGCTTTAGATAATTGTGGATACAGGACTCAATCATAGACTCAAAATGTATGTATGTGTGTATGAATCTGACTGACTGACATATCTATGCATAGCCTCAACCGCTGGGTCTAGGGACTCTAAATTTGGCAAATAAGTTTCGTATAAGGTAAAGGGGTGCACTAAGAAAGGATTTTTCAAAATTCACCGTCTAAGGAGGTGAAACAGGGTCCAAAGTTCATATGGAAAAATATTCCATGCAGTCTAAATCCAATTTGATGGAAATTTTGAATGGAAATAGATTACGGATGAGGCTTTGCATAGAGTCAAAACCGAGCTTTTAAGAGGGTTACAAAGAAAGAGTGAACGCTAAAGAGTCTTAACCTCAAGCTATCACAAAGCTGAGGGCCTTATACTCATTTGCAGAAATTTATTGTTACAAATAACTTAGAATACAAAGAGCAAGCGAAGCAAGTTCGGACTTGAGGGCACCCCCACTCGGATGACAGATAGGTGACGAAGAGGATGGCCTTTTGAATGGTTATTTTTTTTTATGACCACCTAGAAATAGCTGTCGACCGAGCTTTTGAGGGTTAATATCATGTTTTATGAATTATTCAAGGCAACTGATTTTAAAACCCTTACCTAGATTACATCCTAACAGATTATCCTGGGATAATCCATGGTACCCGAGGAGTTTGGGAAAAATTGCAATTCAGGCGAGCAGGGCCTTAGAGTACCCTAGTATTTAATACAGTTTTTCTTTTAACTAGTTAGCGATGGTGGTGATCATGAAAAAACAAGCAAAAAGGACTTACTAGGTCGGCGGAAAGATAAAAAAGAGAAGAAGGATAGAGGTTACGCTGCTTTGGAAGGGGAGAGTTCACCAGAGGAGGACACAGACACCAAGTAAGGGGCTAATTTTAAGAGAATAAATACTGCCCCTTAATACTGCAAAAATACTTTTAGCAGCCTATTTTTTATTTTTCCAGTGTCTGGGTGTTTATAGTATAATATATTAGTCGCTGACCTAATATGTTATAAACTATAATAGTTAACTATAGTTGTTAGCAATACTTGTGTATTAACTGTTGCTTAACATATTGTAAATTATTTTTTCATAATAAAGACCTTTAAAAATCAAAATCAATCAGTAGCTGACCTGGCAAACATTTAAATTATTTGTAACTTAAAATTATGACTAAGAAAAATAGTTAAATTCTGTTTTCAGACCTAAAACTTCCTTAATTCATTTAGTGGGAGTTTTGTTAAAAAGCCTTTTATGAGAATTTTTGTATACAAATCATCATCTTCCTGCCTTTTCCCCACATTATGTAATGTTGACACAAGACATCTGAAATTGATAGCTGATAGGATAGTATATAAATACTACATGCTATCCTATCAGCTATCAATTCGCTATCCACTTCTTTCACACGCATATGTATATTTATATACTAGATAAGTATTTATGTTTTCTTTATATTAAGGATATAAATTATCAGTTTTCTAATACCCATAACACAAGCTAATCCTTACTCCAGAGCTAGATTGCTACATGTGTAATGATATCCTATTACATAAAATAGTTTTCAAATGAGAAAGATGTTATGACAGCAATACATATAAGAAAATTGTAAGGTAATTTGTACATTGGTAATCGTACTTTCTCTACGATTTCACATTGTGAAGTCAACATCTCCTGGGGATGTCCCAGTGTTGGGACAAAACGTGCATCGAAGAAAGTTTTGGAAGAATTGTGTATGGTGTTTCATGTGGGCGGTGTTAGACCACACAGATCCTTTTTAAGTAGCGGATTATAATAGAAAAATAATTAAATCTGTCCTAACAGTAAAATTTGTTAAAAAATATATCTTCCAACAGGAGTCCATCTAAAACCAAAAAGACAAAATCGTTCAAATTTCCAACTAAGAGTAAGGAGAAACGTGAAAAATCAAGAGACAAAGAGAAAGTTCTTGAAGATGCAGTTAAACAGAAGGAGTTGAGTGAAAAAGAGAAGAAGAAGGAAAAGGAAAGGGAGAAGGAGAGGGAAAAAGAGAAAAAAGAAAAAGAGAAGCGAGACAAGTTAAGGGAAAAGGATAAGGTAAGTTTACTTGATTATTTTTTGCACTGTCTTGTATGTTTCATTTTTTTTATTCATTTTGGATACAATATTATAGAGGTGAAAGATTGTATGTAAGTCGTTGAACCAATTTGCCTGAAAAATAAAAATAGAATATATCCTGGATTAACACGTAGGCTATTTTTCATCTTGAAAAATCCATGCTTCATCAAAATATTATAAAAATTGACATCTACTCTAGACAGGCCGAATCGCGCGAATTTTTTTGTTTTTTTTTTAATAGTATTTTGACAGTTGGCACTACTGTTTGCTTGTATGAAAAAGGTTTACGTAAGTCATTTGCATGCCCATATCTTAAGGTTAGTAATCAGTGATTATAAAGTAAAAACTATTTTCATGACGGATTCGCCGGCGGGAATACGGGAATCATTTTAGTAATCATCGATAGACTAACAAAAGCCACTCAGTTGTTGAAGTGGTTGAATTGCAAGATCTAAATTACTTTCTTTTTTGGTTAAAATCTTTTTACTTTTTTTAGATCTCATATATTATTGTATGAAAGAGTACTATTATAGATCGCGACGAAACCTTGAACTCGGCGTTTCTTAAGATTGTCAGCATCACTTGTATCCATAGAGTACTTAACGTAAGAGGGGATTGAGCAAATCAATTTCTATATAAAACTAGCTGACCTGGCAAACGTTGTTTTGCCCTTGGGGATTTAAAAAATAGTTGAATTGAGATTTAAACTATCCTATCTCTCAAGTTGGATCGAACTGCACATGGTGTGCGAATTTTATTATAATCGGTTAAGTGGTTTAGGAGTCCATTGAGGACAAACATTGTGACACGAGATTTATATATATTAAGACTAGCAGTGCCCGCGGACTCCGTTCCGCGTTAGAAATATTTTTGTCCCGGCCCGTTTGTCCCGTGTTACCCACAGCGCCTGAACGCGACGCAATTAAAATATTGGTTTGTAGTACATGCTATGTATCAGAGATGGCGCTGTATGTGAAAAAATATTTTCCCGCTTTTCTTTTGAAATTTTTCCTGAATTTTCTTTGCTATAAACCTCACGAAGCCCGAGACCTTTCCAACGAATGAAAAACCGTGGAAGTCGGTTCGTGCGTTCTGGAGTTATAGCGTCAGGAAGGAAAACCCGACTTATTTTTATATAGTAGATTACCGAAGTTCAAGGCGATGCGGCTGGCACGAGCAGCGTAAATTTTTGAATGAGTAATAGTGGTTAGAATCTTTAAAAGACATGACCAATGCCCATAGATGTATTGAATCCGGTATCAAGCTGCTTCAAATGCTTCAATTCACCTCCACATTAACTCCTAAAATTATTATATTTTTAATAAAATCCGGATTCCGAAGTAATGGGCAAATAAACAAATTGTATTTATTTTAATAAAATCTGAATGACAGGAAACATTTTAACTTTAAAATCGAATCGCTAACAACAACACAGTTAATTCTCATTCAAGACATGGCTTTTCCGCTTTTCCACTCTTGTACACAGACTACTTAATGCCTGTATCAGATGTCGACATATTGAGTCAGATCAGCAAAACAGGCTGCTATAGTTATCTCGGCTGCAATTTTCGTCATTCAAAAGTAGTATAAGTTCCTACCTATTTAACCTAAATTATTGGATTTTATCTTTTCGTGGATCAACCTTGAAAGAAAAACTAAATCCACTTTAAGTTTTATAGCGCTTAGAGGATAACTTTGTTGTCCATCTATGCCGGTTCCCAATATTCAATCTATCTTCCATTTATCCTACTAGATATATCAAGTGAAAAATTAAGTATGTAAAATTTCTATCTCTAGAAAGGCAAACCATGGATATGGAATATTGGGAACCGCTGTAGCCATCTGTCTATCTGTCAGGCTCTTTTACTCAGGAATGGTTACAGTTTTTTTTAATTTTAAATTCCAATGTCCTTGTCAATCGTTGCCGTTATCAAATAATATGCAAAAGTAAATAAAGTAAGGAGTTATGTAAAAAAAAAACTCCCCAAAAGAACCACCACCTGGGGCCTTATTCTGTATCGTTCACTTAGTTAGTTAGTAACCCTAACTGGGTTATTAACTAAGAAAACGAAGGCAAAAATCCTATTTTTGCACAAGTTACCAACCTAGGTCGGTATGGTATCATATCAGTATACCATGCTAGTTGCTATCTTGTACAAAAAGAATACAAAAATAGGATTTTTGCCTCCGTTTTCTTAGTTAATAACCCAGTTTGGGTTACTAACTAACTGTGAACGATACAGAATCAGCACACAGATGACCTGATTAATATGCTAACACTTAGTTGTTTACAAAGCAAAGGGCATAAAACAATCCACGGTTCATTACCTCCATGCATAATTTCACTGTTGAGTAGGTAGGTATTTGGTTCCGACCTTGTATACCTAGCCTAGTACCTACCACCGCTCTCGGCTGTCGGCTGTCGCGTCGCCGGTTTTTATTCTTTATTCAGTTGTATTCAGCGACCGAAAGTCGAAACATGCATCACCTGCGAAGCGTTTTTGCAAAGGTGTCCGATTTGTTATTAGAAATAACGCGATAAAAAAATTGCTGAAATAGTTTATAGCACCTAGTTTTACTGTCGCACCGCACTTCAATCAACGCAATTTAGATTACGCATGTTTTTGATGGTGATTAATTTTGTGTTTGTATGGTTCAAAAAGTTCAGTGCGTCCTTCCTGTCCTCAACTATGGTGTTGAAACGTAGATAATCACACTGCCAGTTACCACCATCTCTTATAGCTGTATATGCTACAGTATTGTTTAGACATTTTCTTAAATTTTAGCATTACTGCTATAAGAGACGGTGGTACGGCCCTACAAATTTAAAGGCGCTTTGAGGACCACGGCAGGGCTATGTAAGGAGTTCCCGTAATGGATAAAATCATGAGGAGATCCGTAGGAGAACCGAAGTCACTAACGTAGCCCAACCATTAGCAAGTGAAAGAAATGGTAGTGGTCACGCGTGTCCTAGGGACGATGAACGGTGGAGCCAAAAAGTTCTGGAGAACAGACCGCGTATAAGCAAGCGTAGCGTGCTTTCAGCTGATTGGACTGACGAGTGACGACATAAAGCGAGTAGCGGGATAAGGAAGGCTAATGACAGGATGTGATGGAACTTGCTTGGGAAGGCCTATGTCTAACAGTGGACGTCGATGTGATGTTAATGAAGACGTGGTTCAAATATTGAGCTAGATATTTTGAGATTGTGTTCCTGGTGGACAGGCTATAGTTCTTCCAAGATCGAGGATTGTAATGTTTGTGGTGACTCGTGACTCTTGTCTGCAAAGGTCGTTTGTCCTGGTGGACTTTAGCGCCGTCATCTTGTGACGGCTGCGGTCAACCGTCACAAGATGACGGCGCTAAAGTAGCGGTTATACATTTGCTATGACCGTTTCCATCTCGAGTCCATCACGCCATACTGGGGCCGTACCACCATCTCTTATAGCAGTATTGTAATATTGTTTTGACATTTTCATACAGTGCCAGTACGAAAATTTTAAAACAATATTACAATAATACTGCTATGAGAGATGGTGGTATGGCCCCTGATCTCAACCAGCAATTATCTCGTTCTTTATTACATCCCGGTGACTGCAATGGACAAACAGCCATGGGCTCATGTTTTGAGTGTATTGCCAACTAAAACATCTTATCTCAAGTACTGCTATAAACAGTTTTCTTTTATACAGGATTTTTACTACTTTCTGTGCTCTAACACCTCATGCATCGTTTACATAGTTTTCAAAGTCATGAACAACGTGATTTTCAATTTTCATCAGTTTTGCTACGAAGTAGAAAAAAATGTGTTTGGTTTTTGCGATGTTTCATAGCTATGGATGATGAAAATGTATATTTATCTCTTAATTTAAGTTTTTATCGACTTTTATTCATTTCTTTTATATCGGGTTTATTTCAATAGTTTTCCACTGTTCATTCCATTTCCAATGACTCGTGATTTCAAATACCTAAAATAGAAATACGAATATTTATTGATGGTCAATTTTATGAATAAAGTGGACTAACTAAAAAACAGAATATTCATAATATCCGTATTTCGTATGAAATATGAATACGAAGTAAGGGGAAGCATTGATTAATAAAATGGAATTCAAAAAAAAGCATAAAAGCGAAAGTTTTTATTGCGCAATCGATTGATATCATTTCCCCATTACCTACTTATTTATTCCGACTGATTTATGAAAATAACAAGTAACTCAAAATAACTACTTTGTACACGCAAAACATACCATAGGTATCATAATAACGGTGCAACTTAGCAACTAACAAAATGTAAATTTTAAACCGCAAAATAATTACAAGCCTACAAACTTGTGTAAGGATAGCTCGACTCGAGTGTAGCAAGTCCTCGACTTGTTTTCGTTATTCGCAGGTCTTTTAATAGGACGTTTGAGTTTACAAGTGCTTCAATGGTGTCTCATTAAAAACGTTTTTTACCTTTCAAGCGTCCCCGTCCCCGGAGCGTTGGCATAAAGTAGGGGGATAGGGGTTACATTTTATATACTCAGGCGAATAAACAGATTTTAGTGTGGTTTGGTCGTTCGAATTGTATAGTAAAAGTACCTATTGAAGTATAGTCATTGTGGGTAAATGTAAACAGAGGTAAATGGAAACGCATTCAATAGGTAGGTTTAATTAATATCAGTTTCAGAGTGTAACAAAACGAATAATATATAGTCTATTCAGACATTTTCAGACAATAGACTAAAGATGCGTTTCGTTACACTCTGAAACTGATATTAATTAGAACTAATGCGTTTCCATTTACCTCTGTATACATTTACCCACATTGACCCTATTTTTTTTTTAATTTTGGTTGCAGGAGAAAGAAGAAAAGGCGAAATTCAAACTCGAATCTAAAGAGAAATTGAAAGATGACAAGAAAGAAAAGATCAAAGATAAAGATAAGGACAAGGTCAAGGAAAAAGATAAGGACAAGGTCAAAGAAAAAGAAAAGGAGAAGGTGAAAGAAAAAGATAAAGATAAAAAGGATAAGAAGCTCACTAAGGTGCCGTCGACCGTCACTTCGGGTGTGCCGTTTGAGGAAATCTTCACTCTAGGCGGTAAGTGAATAGTATTTTTCAATTCTACGTTTTCTTTTGACGACCTTCTTAGTGTAGTTGGTGCTCTAGAATTTAGGCGAATTTAAAACCCAGACAATTGACATCTACTCTAGACAGGGCGAACCGCGCGAAAAAATGTCGGCAGTTTATCGGTGTCATTAGAACCAACAGTATAAGGCCACGTAGTAGTTTACTCAGCGGCGGCGGCGGTATTTTGACAGTTGGCGCTTCTGTTTGCTTGTATGAAAAAGGTTTACGTAAAATGTTCGGATGCCGATATCTTGAGGTTAGTAATCAGTGACCCGGACCCATATTTTAATTTGAATACTGTAATGGTGGTTCCCAGTATCTATTCATCTAATCATGGTTTGCCTCACTAGAGATAGAAATTTGACGTAACTTGTATGGAGCTTATGTATCTCTAATAGGGTAAATGGAAGATAGATAGAATATTGGGAACCGACATTTATGAAGTAACTTTAGGGCCTGTTCCACTATCACCAGATAACGAACGATTGTCACAACATCAAATATAACCTAGCAAGATTTTTTTTACACTAAGTATGCAAGTTAGAGCTTGAACTGTGATCTCATCTAATGGTAAGTGATTATGCAGCCAAAGTTGTTATCGTACTAACTTAGTAAACTCACCCCTAATGGTTTCTACACAGCATCGCACCAGAACGCTAAATCACTTGGCAGTGCGTCTTTGCGGGTAGGGTTAAGGTGGAAACTAGCGACGGTCGAAGCCTTCCACCAGACTAGATCTGAGCCAATTTAAAAATAAAATGTCGTTACACACAGACAGACAGACGGACAATATCCATGGATAGAATGAAAATTGGGAAACGCCATACAAATATCGACCTCAGACCAGACACATACAAAATACAAATGCATCAGCCATCAAAATCGTTTATGATAACACGAGAAATTATTTTATCTACGCTAATGACAAAACCAAACACCACTCAAGGTTATGTGTGAACATCGACTAGTAGTGAGTCTGATAAGGTGTGACACAACCTTTCACAAATATCACGGGGAACTTGGACTCTGTAGTCTTCAGTCACAGTTCACACAAATCTGTGTTTTGCAGTCATGCATTGTACGAATCCATTTTTGTACGGTTTCGAAATCGGCGGTGAGTTATTTCTTAAAAATAAACGCCTTTGCGCTTTGTCATTTACCGCATTGTTTCTTCAAATTCAAAAAAATGTATGACATCAAAGAAATCGTTTTTTCAAACGTTTTTGGTTTTTCGCAGTTTTCGAGATTGTAACACATTGTATTGTGGGTTTATTACAGAAAAATTGCGGGAACGGCAGTATCATTTACACTTTTGTAAAAATCTTTGCTAAAGAATTTTTTTTCCTTTTCCCTGAATACATAAAGGAATTTCCTCCTTCCAAATATTCATATACATATTCGTGTGCAATAAATCGACTAAAGTCTATTCAATCTCGAGCGATACCAGACGTAAACAAACCGACTGCCAGGTCATTCGCTTAAGAGGGGGCGGAAAGCAAAAAAAAAGTCGTGTACTGTCAAATACTGTCAACAAAACTCAACAAAACCGCGATCACTATAGGTAAGATAATCAGATAAATTCGGGTGCATTGCAGATCACCTAGTTGTTGGAAAAATGATTCTTGGCATTTTATACAAAAATTTAAATACCTTTTTTCAATCATTTTTAATGCGAATAAAGCAATCGATGAAACTTTATTTTTTGGTATGTATTTTAAAAAATGACACAAATTAAAAAAGTCATTGGGATGCTTGAATCCGATCATGATAGATTCATGATCGGATTCAAACATGACAAAAATTAAAAAAGACATTGGGATGTTTGAATCCGATCATGAATCTAATAGCTACAGTATTCCTCAGAGAAGCCTTTTAGGTCTTCTTGGGACGTCAATATACAATTAACGTCTAACGTAATTATATATTGACGTCCTCTTTGCAAACGTATCGTACCCATAAAATACCCATAGAGTATGAAAATACCCATCTATTATTTTCATATTCAACGATACGACAGTAATTATCCCATGCAAAAATTGGCAGTCATTATAATCTGAAGTCAACAAATCTTTGACAAAAAGAGTTGACTGGTTAGGACAATTTATTTGTAAATATAAATTTAAAAAAAAATGCATGAAAAGTGAAAAAATTATAGTCTAGGATCCCGCTATACAACGACCTTCACCGAGCTGTTTATTGGATGAAAACTATTTTATATGCAATTTAATTCCTAAAACACGATTATGCAAATTATTAATTAAAACACGATGCGGGTTGCTTAAAAAATTTCAGTCCAGGATAGGATTAATTAAGAATTAAAAAAAAAAACATTGTAACATGGACTCCTATTTGCTACAGTTTAGTTGACGTCGTAGTTCAAATTAGATTGAATGTTATAAATAGTGCTTTTTGCCAGAAATACTTTCCTGGCTGAGGAAAGTATTTCTGCTCTATATTTTTGGCAAAAGAAAGTTAACGGATAATAAAATCGTAGGTAAATAAGCACAATTGCAATTTGCGACCTGAATCGCTAATCCAATCTAATTTGAACTAAGATGTCAACTAAACTGTAACAAATAGGAGTCCATGTTACAATGGTTTTTTTTAATTCTTAATTAATCATATCCTGGACTGAAATTTTTTAGGCAACCCACTTGCGATATATTTATTGACGTATTAAATTGGATATAAAATAGTTTTCATCCAATAAACAGCTCAGTGAAGGTCGACCTTACTTGGGATTCCCTACTATTAAAAACACGATGACCCTGTTTAATGCTTCATGCATTCAAAATTATAACAAATTGGATGAATTTTTAAATAATGAATAAATAAAATTGGTCAAGTACGTGCGGGCTCGAGCACTGAGGGCTCCTTACTATAAAAACGAATTCTCAATCTCAGTCCGCAATTTGGGACCTTCCTGGCCCAATACAGCGGAGCAATGGCGCTAGTCTGATGGGTATTTTTGGCTGGGTACAGCCAGTTGCGATCTTTTTAACGAAGCGTAAGGAGTTTTTTCTTTATGACATTTCTATTTATCTATTTTAATAAAATAAAAAATGAAAAATTGTTTTCATAAAACCGACTTCTAATGCCACTACAAAGTGTGTTTTAATGTACTCCAATTCGAAATTGGACGATTGTCTATAAGATCGTCGTTTCTTTGCACATCTGTTCCATACTATGAAAGAAGTAAAACATTAAAATTATCACTTTAGTTCATGAATTTACGAGTATAATTTACATCTTTTTTTTCCTAATTTACTTTTGTTGGCTAACCACAAACCTAACTTTGTTTTTGGTGGTTCAAAAAATGTATAAAAGTTAGAAAGATGATTTTATTTTTTCTGTAAAAATATACGTTTACTTCTATTGATGATAATTATTTTAGATTTTTTGAACGATAAACTTCGGAGATAAGGGGGGGGGGACGATATTTTTCCAACAGTTTGCCTAACAAATAAAAAACTATCGGGCACAAAAATAAATAAAAATAGGTATTAGAATACACAAGTGATGCCCTTTCATATGATACCCCACTCAATATTGTTATCTTATTTTGAAATTACAACAATCCGATTTACCCCCCTTTTAAATGAAAATAAAAATGATTTTCAAATTTTTATGATTGCAATGACGTTGGGTCATTATTGCTTAAAACTATTCCAAATTTCAAGTCGATAGCTTCGATAGCTTACTGAAATAATCGAGTGTGACAGACGGACGGACGGACGGAGAAAGTCTCACTAAAAGGGTTCCATTTTTATCATTTTGGTATAGAACCCTAAAAAAAAATGATTGAGACGACTTGAGATCCTCCTAGTTTTAACAATTTTAACAATCACGGTTCAAGAGATACAGCCTGGTGACAGGCAAACGGACAGATGAACGTTGTTAATAGGTCCCGCTTTTACCTTTTGGGCAAGGAACCCAAAAAATAAGCCAGCAAAAATATTTATGCGGAGTCTCGTTCACAGAATTCATTACTCACAAATAAAGTATATAATTCCTTTTGACATTGTATCACAATGAATTTGAAATGTTATCATTTTTCATATTTTGACATATTATTATTGCACATTATAACTTGAAATTTATTTACTTAGAAATAATTAACATACTATCATTAATAAGTCGTTTATGATGCTATATTATATATATTATATGCTTTAGTTTGTAAATATAATATATTATATATATTTGCAAACTAAAGTATCAAAATATTTAAAATGTTGCACTCTCTATTCCCTCATCTCATAATTCATCGGGATCGTCTTTTTTTGCATATACTTCCTCCTGCCGTCACTGCTTGAAGGAATACAGTGCTAGTTAATTATGTGCTTTAAAATAAAGAGTGAAAGTCGATATTTGAAAGAAAGGTTTATGCTTTAATAAACTTGAAACTCATTGTTTTTGTTGGCCATACTTACAATTATATTATTAACACCTCCAAATAATTTATCGATACGCATACAATCATTTATAATTCATAATTTATATATTAAACATACAAAGAACTATTTTTTCGGCCTGGAGCACAGAAATACAGTCTTCACGTCTCAATGGAGCGATTGTGACTGATTGTCATGCGCAAAACATCATTTTGGTACAAAACAGCATAGCGTATTACGCGAAATAAGAACGTAATAAACGCCATTTATAATTTACAGTAATAACTTTTAAAATACATAATTTAAAAAGGAATCAATAGTAAATGCACTTCGTAATATTTATTGGAATTATAATCCTAAATCTTGGCGCTCTAGGGCGTATAACATTGGAAATAAATTGAAAATTGTAAAAAATTGGATGCAACTTCAAGATTTTTTTTTATCGACAAAAGTTTATCCTTTTATGTTTATAATAGTACAGTTTCTCGACAATAAGATGTAAAATTCGTGTGTTTTATTTCAGGTCGTTAAGACTTGATCTACTACTATAAAAATCAAATCTCTTCCTGCTATAATCAGTTTGTACGCGCTCTTAAGCAGGGTTGCGCAACCTTTTTAACGTATACTAATTTTTCAAATTTAAAATAAATTTATGTTTTGACAATAATATCGTATTGTTTGAATTTTTTTAATGATATCTTTAAACTAGATTTAACATAAGTGAAAGTTTCGTGTTACGCGCCACTTCAGTGCCTCACTAGAAGCACGCTGAGTGGCACGTCAGGTCATGCAGCGCCACGCCATCCACGCGAATGGACGCTATTCTATACAATCGCTTCGAATGTTGAGACAAGTGACACGTCAATATCACGCGTCAATTAAAATATTTATTCTAGGTTTATGATTAGGGGAACAAAATAAAATATAAAATATTATCCAAATGTTTACGATAACCCCCATGACATGCTTTGACCTTGAAAGCGAAAGTCGTGAGCGGTGCGGCAGATAGCAAACAAACAAGATAGAAAGAGATAGTCATATTTTGTTTGTTCCGTCGTCGCTACTACTAAATGATCGGCTTTTGTTTACGTCTGGTCTCGCGTTTCGTTGAAAAGACTATAGTTTGTGTTTCAAACTCGATACTTAGACTGATTCTTAAAACGGATACTTTTAAACAAAAATGTTGTTGATATAAACACGTAAATATGATATTCCCGCAATTTCATTGTTATACTAGCTGACCTGGCAAAATTTCATAAGAATCGGTTGAGCCGCTTCCGGGGAGTTTGGTAACACACAATTTTACTACAGTTAAATACATATTTTATACTTAAGTATGTATACATAATATCTGTGCCTCCTAAAATAATTATATTTCATAAGTTAAAAGTACGTGTAATAATGGCTGGGGCCTGGGCGCCAAGCCGCTGTAAACATCTATTAAGTAATAACTTCGCGGGTACAAATGTCGGGAAACTCCCTGGAGGTTGCGGAAATGTCACCCTATTTGATTCCGGAAAATGTCACTCGACTTCATTGCGTATCATGTCGGTCAGAACTTTAGTTTTTAGGGTTCCATACCCAAAGGGTAAAACGGGTCCCTACTACTAGTACTCGACCGTACTGTGAGACAGTTGAAAGACATTATAATAATATGGTGTATTTTTTGTTGCCGCTATAACCACAAATACTAAAAACAGAATTAAATATTTGTAAAGAGGACCTCCCATACAAGAAACGTGTTTTTTTTTTTTGCTCGTTTTCGCGCGATTTTGATTTCGGCAATTAAAGTTTGAAATAATATTTTCACAGAATATTTGATGTTATATATCCACTTTAAAAATAAATAACAAAAATTAAAATAAAACAAATATTTGAAGGGGGCTCCCATAAAACCGACTTAATTTTTTTTGCCGATTTTATAAATAATGGTACGGAACCCTTTTAGCGTGAGTCTGACTCAGACTTGGGTAGTGTTAGTTGTTTTAATAATTTATCTCGTTACAGTCGCTCTGCCGATATTCGGAGTGCCGCTGCAGCAGTCTGTGGAGCGGTCGCGATGCCACGACGACACCGCCCTGCCCCTCGTAGTGAGGGACAGTATCGACTACTTACAAGTAGGAACTATTCTTTTATTTTATTATTACCAGCTAACCCAGAAAATGTTGTTTTGCTATTAGCGATATTTGCTAACGATTACTGTAACGATGAATACGTTTTTCTTACGTGATCAGACCCCTCATCATTTCTTTCCATCAGGCATGATCGTCAGCAAGCGCGAGCATATCAACACTAATAAAAATAGGATCTAATTTATTTTATAGTAAACCTTCCACAGGCGCACGGACTGAAGTGTAACCAGATCTACCGTGCGGAGCCGGACAAAATCAAGCTGCAGCAGCTCCGCAAGCTGTTCACGGACCGCGGGCCCACCTTCCCCTACCACTGGGACGTGCCCGTCGCGTGCGCCATGCTCAAGAGCTTCATCAGGTAACTCCTGCACCGGACAAGATCAAGCTGCAGCAGCTCCGCAAGCTGTTCACGGACCGCGGGCCCACCTTCCCCTACCACTGGGACGTGCCCGTCGCGTTCGCCATGCTCAAGAGCTTCATCAGGTAATTCCTGCACTGGACAAGGTCAAGCTGCAGCAGCTCCGCAAGCTGTTCACGGACCGCGGGCCCACCTTCCCCTACCACTGGGACGTGCCCGTCGCGTGCGCCATGCTCAAGAGCTTCATCAGGTAATTCCTGCACTGGACAAGATCAAGCTGCAGCAGCTCCGCAAGCTGTTCACGGACCGCGGGCCCTGCACCTTCCCCTACCACTGGGACGTGCCCGTCGCGTTCGCCATGCTCAAGAGCTTCATCAGGTAATTCCTGCACTGGACAAGGTCAAGCTGCAGCAGCTCCGCAAGCTGTTCACGGACCGCGGGCCCACCTTCCCCTACCACTGGGACGTACCCGTCGCGTGCGCCATGCTCAAGAGCTTCATCAGGTAATTCCTCCACGTTCCTTGACTACTAAAGATAATTGCCGCGATCTAATCCAGCATAGGTGCTGTACTGAGTCTGCCTATAGACGTCCACTGCTAGACATTTCCGAGAGCGGCACTGGGCACACAATACACTAGTTCTCCGCTTTTCTCGTCCACACACTACCAGCGAACTTTTTTAGGTCTTCGGTCTTGCGGTCCTACGCCGCTTACCGGTACGCACTATCCCAAACTACAAATATTGCCCAATCAGCTTGTTAATCCTATGGCCTTACTTTGGTTTTCATACGGATTTTCCTCAGACAAACACTTAACATAGCCCTCTCCAAAGCACGCTGAGCGACTGGTCTTACGGGCAAAGCCTACTGTAAGTGTCCCCTTTCTTGCTTCGTATGACTAGTAAAACGCTGGCAAGACTTGTCTTATCCTACGCTGTGAAAATTGCAAACAAGTATTGAAACATGAAAAATATGTTTTTCAGTGAATTGCCAGACTCGATCCTAACACAAGAACTGCACGGCCAGTTCGAGCAGGCGACCGCAATAGCAGAGCCGCAGAGGGAGGCCACCATGATGGCTCTAATCAGTAAACTGCCCGCCTGCAACCACAGCCTGCTTGGCTGGCTCATGAGGCACTTCGAGAGCGTCGTGCAGAACGAACAGGTGACCTCTGCGCCATTACCCCACAGAAAGATTCCACCCCTACAATTCTCACCAGCAAATTGCCCGCCTGCTCGGCTGGCTCATGAGGCACTTCGAAAGCTCCGTGCAGAACAAACAGGTGACCTCTGCGCCATTACCCCAAAGAAAGATTCCACCATGACAGTTATCATCAGCAAGTTGCCCGCCTGCTGATCTGGTTCATGAGGCACTTTGAGAGTGTCATGCAGAACGAACAGGTGGTATCTGCACTATTACCCCACAGAAAGGTTCCACCACGACAATTCTCATCAGCAAGTGTTCCGTCTGCTGGGATGGCTCATGAGGCACTTCGAGAGCGTCGTGCAGAACGAACAGGTGGTATCTGCACCATTACCTCACAGAAAGATTCCACCACGACAATTCTTATTAGCAAGTTGCCCGCCTGCTGATCTGGTTCATGAGGCACTTGGAGAGTGTCGTGCAGAACGAACAGGTGGTATCTGCACCATTACCCCACAGAAAGATTCCATCACGACAATTGTCATCAGCAAGTGTCCCGCCTGCTGCTCTGGCTCATGAGGCACTTCGAGAGCGTTGCGCAGAACGAACAGGTGGTATCTGCACCATTACCCCACAGAAAGATTCCACCACGACAATTCTCATCAGCAAGTGTTTCGTCTGCTGGGCAGTGGGCTGGCTCATGAGGCACTTCGAGAGCGTTGCGCAGAACGAGCAGGTGACCTCTGCGACATTACCCCACAGAAAGATTCCACTGTTACAATTCTCAACAGCAAACTGTCCACCTACAACCACAGCCTGCTGGGCTAAACTTATAAGGCACTTCGAGAGCGTACTATTAGTTCAGAACAAATAAGTGTGCTCTGCACCATTACCCCACAGAGGGATTCCACCACGACAGCAGCTGCCTGCCTGCTAAGCTGATACAAACAAATGAATAATGTTTATTATCTGTCTTGCAGATTAATCATGCGAACGTTCAAACAATAGCGACTGCGATGGGCCCCGCGCTCAACATGTCTCTCAACCTTCTCACGTACTTCATCACCAAAGCTGATAAGCTGTTCCCTGAAGTTCGACTAACCAAGTAAGTTTGTTCAATATCATACTCGTATAGTTCCCGGGTCGGGCTAATAAAATAGTACTGAGTTTTTCTATCAAGGAATTCTTAGTACCAGCCTGAAGTTCGGATATTGGCGGTGACTCAGAGAGCACCTTAAGACAATGGTCCTTGGCCTAATCTCTCTCCGGTCGTGGCGAGCTCCCGTCCCATCGGTATATGGGCATTAGGCATACATAGCGAATCTATGTTTGTGCGCTATTATGTCTCCCGCGTGCCTACCGGTCTGGGGAACATGATTATTTTATTTCAAACCAAGCTATAACGTTAATGATTCCCACTTCATTTCTGTCTAGTGGAGCAGTCAAATACCGACTACTCAGTCTAGTAGTATCAACGAAGTGATTTATTTTTAAAGATCCATAAGAATGAAGAAAACGTGAATCAAAATCATTGTTTACAGATACGTTCCGCCTCTGCAGTCAATACCGGCGGACTTCCCCGAAACAGCGAACGAGATAAGCGAGGAGCTCCGCAAGCAGGAGTCGCTGTTGAGTCAGATACACGCGGAGATGCACGCCGGCTTCATCACCGCCGCGCGCGACCAGCAGCTGTGGGAGGCGCAGAGGATCGTCACGCAGTTGAAGGTGACACTCGTAACTCATTTTTGTTGTGATAAGCGAGGAGCTCGCGAGCAGGAGTCGCTGTTGAGTCAGATACACGCGGAGATGCACGCCGGCTTCATCACCGCCGCGCGCGACCAGCAGCTGTGGGAGGCGCAGAGGATCGTCACGCAGTTGAAGGTGACACTCGTAGCTCATTTGCTGTTGTGATAAGCGAGGAGCTCCGCAGGCAGGAGTCGCTGTTGACTCAGATACACGCGGAGATGCACGCCGGCTTCATCACCGCCGCGCGCGACCAGCAGCTGTGGGAGGCGCAGAGGATCGTCACGCAGTTGAAGGTGACACTCGTAACTCATTTGCTGTTGTGATAAGCGAGGAGCTCCGCAAGCAGGAGTCGCTGTTGAGTCAGATACACGCGGAGATGCACGCCGGCTTCATCACCGCCGCGCGCGACCAGCAGCTGTGGGAGGCGCAGAGGATCGTCACGCAGTTGAAGGTGACACTCGTAACTCATTTGCTGTTGTGATAAGCGAGGAGCTCGCGAGCAGGAGTCGCTGTTGAGTCAGATACACGCGGAGATGCACGCCGGCTTCATCACCGCCGCGCGCGACCAGCAGCTGTGGGAGGCGCAGAGGATCGTCACGCAGTTGAAGGTGACACTCGTAGCTCATTTGTGTTGTGATAAGCGAGGAGCTCGCGAGCAGGAGTCGCTGTTGAGTCAGATACACGCGGAGATGCACGCCGGCTTCATCACCGCCGCGCGCGACCAGCAGCTGTGGGAGGCGCAGAGGATCGTCACGCAGTTGAAGGTGACACTCGTAGCTCATTTGTGTTGTGATAAGCGAGGAGCTCGCGAGCAGGAGTCGCTGTTGAGTCAGATACACGCGGAGATGCACGCCGGCTTCATCACCGCCGCGCGCGACCAGCAGCTGTGGGAGGCGCAGAGGATCGTCACGCAGTTGAAGGTGACACTCGTAGCTCATTTGTGTTGTGATAAGCGAGGAGCTCGCGAGCAGGAGTCGCTGTTGAGTCAGATACACGCGGAGATGCACGCCGGCTTCATCACCGCCGCGCGCGACCAGCAGCTGTGGGAGGCGCAGAGGATCGTCACGCAGTTGAAGGTGACACTCGTAGCTCATTTGTGTTGTGATAAGCGAGGAGCTCGCGAGCAGGAGTCGCTGTTGAGTCAGATACACGCGGAGATGCACGCCGGCTTCATCACCGCCGCGCGCGACCAGCAGCTGTGGGAGGCGCAGAGGATCGTCACGCAGTTAAGGTTACACTCATTTGTTTTTAGGAACATAGCAATAACCGAAGAACTCTGAGCTCAAGTCGGTTTTATGACCACGGAAACCTTACTGTCGTGTCATGTTCCTCGCTCGTGTGCTGAGTTTAATTTCGATTTATCTCGAAGAAGGTTGTCAAATAATAACGCTCAAACAAAGCATTTTTGAAAAAAATATATTTTTCAGTGCCAGATTCTGAATCAGAAATGGACCTGAGATTGCATTCTCCAAATTCAATTCTTATTAAGTTTTTCTAATAATAATAGGAGGCGGTAGAGTAGCGGGAATGGCAGAATCATGTATACATTTTGATATTAAAATCTTTTCATGAAAGTATCTTAAGAAATTAGTTCCAACTTTTTTGTTGGTTACTCAAGCATAACTTGTACTTTATTAGCAAAGATTTTACCTTTGTAAATGTCCCACTCGCCCTGTAGTTAGTTCCGCTTAAAACTTTTTGTCACTTTTCGAATACTTTTATATTTTAAATTGCATTTTATTTCTTTCCAGCGGAAACTCCGATCCGTTCAAAAATCCGTTGAACCGAACGCAGTACCCTCAACATCACAACAGCTACCGGACGAAAGACAAGACGAGGAGCCGGCGCGACGGAACTCACAACCAACTGACGCGCCCAAACCAACGGACATACCTAGCACCATACCCAAACCAATAGACAAACCCAACACGATACCGAAACCAATAGACAAAGCACCCAATATATTACCGAAGCCATCAGAAAAACTTACCACCGTTACTGCACAAATAGACACAGAAATCAAAACACCCCAAACAATAAGCGATGCATTCCAAGACGTCAAAGAATCTCCCACCACTGATCCAACATTCCCGGTAGAATTCGAAGACAATTTCGACTTCAAACCCACAGAAACCAAAGACGAAACAGACAATATAGAAAAGGTGACAGAAAAGCCGAAATTCACAGAAAAAGAACTCAAAGTTTTGAGGCTTCAATTAGAAAACGCAGAGTACCTCCAACTAAAGTCGCTACTCCAAGCCAAAATAAACTCTGAACAATTCGAAATAGTCAAACTTAGGAGTCATATTGCTTTGAAGAATAAACAAGAGGGGAATACGCAATGCAAAGAGAACAAAGAAAACAAAGAGAATTTTACTCCTGAAGAACAGGAGTTACTGAAACAAAAATTGATGAAGGAAAACGCCATGTTGGAACAGAAAAGACTGAATTTAGTGAACCAGATATTCCAAGAACGGGTCGCGTGTATACAACTGAAGATTGAATTGGCTATGAAGGAAATTATGTCTAAATCCTAGACCACATTTGTCGGTTAAATTTTTTCTAACGGCCATTCCTAGTAGAACAAATATATCATGGATAGACTATATTCGTAGGAACTGTAGTATTACCTGAGCGTGTCATGAGTTAATATGGTACATCAAATACATGCGGATTTTTGGCATTGCGTCGGAAACAAGAGAATGAAATCAATAGAATACCCAATTTGAATAAGGGTTCCATTTTTACCATTTTGGTATGAAACCCTAAAAACAACCTATACGATACCGAAACCAATAGAAAATCGTAGCACCGATCGTATAGAATGATGAAAGAAAATTCAATTGGAGCCAAAAAGTAGATATTAAATACACTTCAATCTGAATCAGATATAGTAAGATTCGCTTTTATTGTAGAATTTTCTATAAAGCAAATTGTCAAAATCACAATCTTTACACATGCCTAAACACATTATGATAAGAATTACTCTTTTTTAGACCTGTTCAATAAGAGATTATAAGCTTGAATAGTCACACCAATGTTGCAGTAATGCAATCTTTAATTATTGTAAGCGATAATTTATTGAAAGTTTTATAATTATTATGAAATAAATAATTAACTTATGTTTATCATACAGTGTTTTATTTTCTATTAATAGGATATTTTTAGGCAGGATAAAAAGAATACACCATACAAAGGAAAATGCAAATGGACGATACAATGTGATACAACGTTATTATCAATCAAAGATTATTATATTATTTACTTCTCTATGTTATCAATGTAGGTGATCATAAATAGTAGATTGTGTAACAAGAACATAAAATGGTTTTTTCAACACACTTGCTCATAAAGTGGCTCTAATTTCACCGCAATTAGGCACATATAATGACACCTATAATCGCAAACTGACTCATTACTATTATTCACTAGTAAGTTAGACAGTTTTTCAACACACTTGCTCATCGCAAACTGTGACTTTTTCATTACTATTATTCACTAGTGAGTTAAACAGTTTTATTTTATCTACTAAATAAAATTATTTTTATTATTATTTTATTCACAAGTGTGTTGAAAAACGTCGTATGATACACGTGAGTATCGTACGTCCGTCCTCTGCTCAATTGCGCCTCAGCGGTAATCACCAACTTTACTCACTTACCAACGAATATATAATATTACTAACGTACTTGTACCATACAAAACCATTATGTCCGACTTGCATACTCTACTACTTTTCACTTTGATTGCGAGGAAAGTATTCCTTGTTTTATTTTTATAACGCACGCTTGGATTTGAGGGGGAATCGCGGGTTCGATTCCCGCCAAGGCCTCTTTAGAATTTTTAATTAGCTCAGGCCTGGTCTTTTGGGAGGCTTTGACCTCGAGTTAAACACCCTAGCAGCTAAGACCACCCTCACGCGATATAGCGTTTCTGGCGATACTAAGTAGAAACCATTTGTGCTAAGTTTACTTACTCCTTCCAAGTTCGTACGAATCGATAACATCTTTGACTACTTATATCATCCGTGATCACCTAGCTACCATCAAGTTACTTGATTCAAGTACAAGTACTTATGTCGCCAAACTTGTGCCAAAAGTATCTGAGTCATATTATGACGAGTTTTACAGTTTATTTTACCAGACTGCCTCCCAGGCTAAAATCGTATTTAGCAAGTGGAACATTCGCCCCATTCATTCACAATACGCGTAAACTGTGCCGCGCATATCTCGTAAAAAGTCTCGTCTAAAAATAGGTCGGACTCTGATAACCCGCGCTCCCGATCCGCGTCAAGATTTCCTGTAATAATACTTTCCAGATATCAAAGACAACACGCTCGTAAAAAATATTGGGGACTTTTTTATGGTGATCGTAGACTGCCGTTGGAATTCTATAAATAGGGCGTTACATTTTCGATTCATTGAACGAGAATATGTTATTATGTTAAGATAAGGAGAGCTAAAAGCAAGTAAATCGTTTATAAAGCACACACATTTTGTTAGATACACAGTACACTGAGTGCAGCATCATCTTTGAATCCAGCAATTAAAGAATGGCGAGTCCTCTCAGTTCAGGCTAATAACTTGGTATAACCCATATTATATGGTACACAGCATCGCACCAGAACGCTAAATCGCTTGATGATGCCGGAAAGCTGGAAGTTAAGTATATCTAATAATGCACGATATGTGTAGGTATGCAAAACAGATGTACTCTCTATTGCGTCACTCTCATTGCTCTACAATATGCAGACAAGGCAAATATAGGTACCTAATAATCATCTAATAATTTTCTACTTCCTCTGAGTACCTTACTTGCAAACAAGCCAATTAAAGACCGTATAGGTAAGTACTTCTACATTGAACTAAATTACCTAATAACTGATTGGCACAATAGAGTTTCCAAGTTTCGCTTATTTTGTAGGATTTTCCACATCAGGGTGTCCATAAGAAGTAAAAGATCTAAAAAGTTTTTGTAATAAACATTACACACATCGCAATTTAACCTCAAAGTAAGCGATAGCTTGTGTTGTGTGAGTAAGTATTAGATAACTGATTAAAAATACACATAAATACAATAATATGGAAAAAAACAGACACTGGAAAACATTTATAACCCATCACAACAATATGTACCTACATAAGTAAATACAAAATATGCAAAAACACATAGGCACTGAAAAACATTCATGCTCATCACACAACTATTTTCCCGTAGGGAATCGAACCCACGACCTCCGACGCAGAAGGCAGGACCACTCCTGCTGCACCATTCGGTCGTTACCTTCCTATTATTTAGACCAAACGACCGACTGACCGACCCAACCGACTAGACTCCCACTTTTACGCCACTTCTCGCGGATTCCACAGATGGCGCCAACAGTAGCGACGGGAATTCCCGAGAATGCGCGAGGATTCGCCGGAAGACGCGCGCGACCTTTTTTTTGCTCTTATTTAATTTATGACATAACATTATGCTATGTACAATTTCGTTGCAAAAAGTAGCTGCTATTCCATTCTGCGGCGATGTATATTGTCCCTAAGGTATACACCAACTTGTTTTTGATGTTCGGGAATGGAATTTTTAGCTAGTCTTGATGTAAAGAATAAAATAATTACCGAAGTGATCAACGCCCTAATTGCATAACTGTAGCTTGGTGTCTTATCTATAATTCAATACTTATCAGTTATCACTAACATTAAGTACGTCTGTGCTTCTTTATCAAAATCGCTGGCTGATTTGGAATGATAAAGCTATAGGTATTTTTATTCTGTAACTGGATGATATTTTTTTATTTAAATAACTGCAGTGTAGGATTACAAGATAGGTTCATGGTACATAATATAATATTCAATCTGTTCAAATTTAGCTTTTTGTTATCCTCTAACTAAAAGTTAGTACCTAAGTATGTGTTTACCTAACTGTGATTTCACGGCTCACATGACGGTAAGTGATTGATGCAGCTGAAGATGTTATCGTACTAACTTGAAAGGGGTAAGTAACTCACCACACCCTAGGTTTCTAGACAGCATCGCGCCGGAACGCGAGAAACGCTAGCTCTGGTGTTAGCCACGGCAGAGGCTTCCGACCAGGCCAGACTTGAGCCGATTTAGAAATTGTAAATTTCTCGTTAAGTATCCTCTTCTCCTGAAACTGAAGCCAGCGACTGTTTTAATATCGTTTGTCCACCTGGTGGGGGTTACAGGCATCCACAATGGGTCAATGGATGTAGCGAGCTTCTTAGTAGGTAATACCCACGTATTGACATTCGAGGAACAGATCATAGATGTTCGAGAATCTATTTTATGGTATAAATAAGCAACTAGGTGGGCATCGTGTGACGAATAGCAGAACAACTTCCCACGCGTTTGTCCATATTCAAAAAAAGTAAGAATTTTCATTTAGCACTTTGTTCTTCAAATGGCGATTGCCATGACACGCATTCTTTTAGGAACCTACAGCAAAAACTTACCTTATTCCTTACCTTTTTGTATCTCATAGGACAGCTCATAAGGTGGTCATGTTATAATAATGGTAACAGGTCAACCAATAAAATGTACAAAGTACTTATAGTGTTTTTTATAAATCGGCCATTTACGTCAGTTTACCTCAATTACGAAATTAGCGTAGCGTACCTGCCTGTACCTAGTTTACCTGCTCAAACTTATGAAAATTGTAACTTTAGACACTAATTATTTTCAGCACTGATTAAAAAACTATTAGCTATTAGCTATTACTTAGCTATTGAAGATTCATTGTATATGATTAATGCAATAGCTTTTTTACATAGATTAATAATACTTAAGTCGTCGATAGGTCGTCGCTCGCGCATAGAGCCCTTCAGCTCCGTGAGTGCGGCAACTCTTTCTTGTACTTAGCGTGAGTGTGTCAATTTGAAATTTGTATGGTGCGCGGATGCTAGTATGTGTGTAAAATTGCGGCTCGGGTTTGCCAATTTACTTTTAGGCAAAGTATTTCTTATCGCACTTTTGATGTCGAGGGCGGCCTCTTGATGGATCTCGCAAAAATGGCTCGGCAAATTCTAAAGAATTTTTCAAAGATGAACTTGTTAGCTGACGTGATGACGTCACTCAGTGTTGATTCGGTCTCTTGAGTCGAGAGCACTGTCACGCACGACTGGATGCCCAATCATGCGGGTACGGTTAGTCATACTTGAACACCTTGACAATTGAGACCCAGTTCATTATGCACATTCAACAAACTTCGCCGGAATACCTATTCTTTCAGACACAGGATTTACGAGAGGAGAGAAGGCAGAAGACATGTGAGTTGTGACCCCTCAGACAACCAAAAAAACTCTTAATCTAAAGATCTTTGTGGGCCCCTTGCTCCAAAAGATTTCTCCATCGGTCTCTGTTCATTGCGTTCACTTCCCAATTTTAATGCTACAGCCTTTGCATAATGCTTCACACCATCCAGCTGATCCAGCCAACCAAGCTTAGACCGACAAACATTTCTACGTCCGGGGTTCCGATTGCGTTAGGAAAACGAATTCATCGTAATCGCAATCTAGGGAATGCGGCCCCCCAATTGGCTGACGTAAATCAGGGACCCAATAAGTAGGCAGAATTTGTAACCGATTACGATAGATACGTTTATTACACAATCTAGGGGCAGGTCTAAAACATATTTGTGTAAAACGGTCACTTTTGGGTACCTCCCATTCGCCCTTGTACCTTCACCAGGCCCCTTCATGTAATGATTTCCTGGATCCGCCCTTGATTTCAGAAGGAACATTTTTCTTTTATCTCTATTGTACTTAGTCGACTTTTCCACAGCCGTATTATATTTGGTTCTACTTACGAATAATACAATAATATTACTTTTTAAATAATAACGTTGTTGAGATTTTTGACACAGAAATTTTTCTTTTGAGATTAATTTTGAGATTTTTCACAATGAAATAACGAAATGTAAGGGTATCTTTTTGTTGGTATCAATCACGTATCAATAAAGTGGATATTGTATTGTCATGGCTATTTTATCATACCATTCCCAAAATAGTCTTTGATGAAATCATCCACCCACTAAAAAACTTGCATTCCGTAATATCCACAGTCCGTATTAGGAAGTTTAGCCTAGCTCAACTTATGCTAAACGTGTCAATTGTAAAGAACGATATTACATCACTATACCCATAGAGCAGAAACAAAGACTATACCTATCATTAATTTTCAACCGACTTCAAAGAAGGCGGAGATATAAAGTTATTCCTTAGTCTGTGTTCTCAATACTACTGTATTTTTTCTATGTTTGTTACCCCAGAACTTTTGACTGAGGGAACCGATTTTGATGATTCTTTATTTATTTGAAAGCTGGTGCTCCCCGTGTCCTATTTCTATTTGGCCCAGTTCTGATAATGGCATCCACGAGAAAACCATACGAGTTAAATTTCTATTTTTGCTTTTAAAACATTACAATTTCTGAAAAATGGACGAATAGGTTATTCAAATGACACCAACCGATTTCGATTGATTATACTTTTTTTTTATTGGAAAGGGAAGCTTGGTGAAAACATGCTGTTTTCTTTTTGTTTTTTAACTAAAATCATTTCAACGGCCAAGGGCTAACCACCGTTTTTTAACCGCCTTCAAAAAAAGGAGGAGGAGGTTCTCAATTCGTCGGAAGCTTTTTTTATCTATGTATGTTCACCGATTACCGATAGGAACCGATTGAAAGGGTATAAGTACTTAGTTCCCAGATGGTCCCATTTTCATCAGGTCAGGATCTGACGATGGGATCCTAGAGAAATCGAATGAACTCTTCATATTTTATATGGATACTTGAAACGATTTGGGTATTTTTAAAGAGTAATATTTTCAAAGTTGTCCTATGGTCATCAGGTCAGGATCTGATCATGGGATCTTGGTGAAATCGAGGGAAATCTTCAAATTTTGCTAGTACACTTGAAGCAAGTTGGGTATTTGGGTTGGATATATATACTGGTGAGTGGTGCATTTGCTAGCAGATGCTGATTTGATGAATTCAGGATCTTGGTGAAATTGAGGGAACTCGGGCAATGTCAATAGTCCTTCTTACTAACTTGATGTGCGAAGAAACGAAAGTTATAGACAATCGCCCGAATTCGAAATGGTGTAGGTACATTAAAAATTATTTCACTCTTTGCAGTGGCATTTGAAGTTCGTTTTTTGGAAAGAATTTTCCATTTTTTATCTAGGTAGTTAAGTCTAAGTGAGTATGTTATCTTAATGCTCTGACTCCTGCAAATAAAGTAGCATGACAAGTCAGTAAGTACATATGCTCGTATCTAATGCAACAGTAGTAAGTAACAGTACGATAAATAGGAACAAAATATTGAACAATAAGTTCCCACAATATTTCGTAATACCGGCAGTGAGTAACCCCAAGACAAACCGTCTAGGGAAGGAACTGAGCAAGTTCGATGACCGAACGAGAATTGCTACAAATAGAGAAAACGTTCGTAGTTCGTACACTTACTCATACATTGAAATATAAATAAAATTAGCGCCGGATCTCGGGCGGAATCAGATATAACAAAAAATACGAGCAAGTAGCTACCTACTATTATCCTATCCTATACCTTTAAACGAGCAATTCTTGTATATATGTATTTTATATATATTTCTATATAATCTGGATCTCGGAAACGGCTCGAACGATTTTCATGAAATTTAGTATACGGGGAGTTTTGGGGGCGATAAATCGATCTAGCTAGGATTCATTTTGAGAAAATGTCGAATTTACCAAAAAATAAAAATATGGCTCCTGCTGCCATCTATTGGCCAGTAGTTAAACTACCGAGCGAAGCTCGGTCACCCAGACATTTGTATTTATTGTCGCATCCCAATTACAGCGGCGAAGTTATGTATTGTCACATTGTTAAGAAGATATCTTTAAACTATGGTATTGTTGTTTACGATGCCTTTTTAACCGACTTCAAAAAAAGAAAGAGGTTCTGTATTCGACCCGTATGTATGTATGTATGTATGTATGTGTGTGTGTATGTATGTATGTATGTTTGTCCGCGATTATTTCACGTTTGGCTGAACCGATTTTGATGCGGTTTTCAGGAAAGTATTTGTTACATTCTGGAGAAGGTTTTAGTATATTAACCGACTTAAAAAAATAAGAGGTTCTTAGTTTGATCGACATATTTGTATTTAAGTTTGTTCGCGATTATCTCGAGTTCGGCAAAACGGATTTAGATGATTCTTTTTTTGTTAGATAGGCCATACATCACAGGTAGACTCGTTTTAATTTCGTCGAGATTTAATGAATATCTTCGGAGATGGAGAGCGGAACTCCTCAACGGAAAATAGTAAATCGCTTGCGATCGGTATAATAGTGTACAGTGTAGATTTTATCGGACATCAAAAGAGAAGAAGATTCTCAAGTTGACTGAAATATATGTTTTAATTGACCGACGTCAAAAAAAGAGGTTCTCTGTTTAATTAAGCGAAGCTTACTACTACTACATACTATGGATGTAGTTTTGCACTATTATAAAGATTTACTTATCTATTTGAATTGGCTGGCACCGACTTCAAAATAGATGAGTGGGTAGTAGCGGTTATAATAATTATATATTAATTTATTTTTCGCTTTTGAGTGCCTATTTGTGGTTTTGAAGTCGGTTCAATTTTTTAAAAAAATAATTTATCGATTAAGTATGCAACAAGTGTGCGCTGCTCTAAATAAGTTGTAAGTAGACATAAACAAGTCAAGTACGAATCAAATAAGCGGATGTTGGGTTCCGTAACTACTTAATAACGCTTCCAATAAATTCTTATGTTAGTACCTATCCAAGTTTTCTTGTATTATGTAACTAGGTATATTTTGTACAATATAGCGTGAAAAATTATTTAAGTAAGTACATATATTTTTAAGATATTATCTCGTGAGGAGATGGAAGATTATCCCTCCTACAATTCCAAGAATCCTTGTCATTTAAAAATTCTTTAATGGTAGATACCTCTAGAAACCCTGATTTATACATAGGTGTTACATATTATGTAAGTATGTTATATAATGTATGTATGTTTGGAGCGCTTTATTAGGTAGGTATTTACTAAGGTGAGTTTTGGACATAATAGCCCTGTTGACCTCGCAAATAGCATATGTCTGTGTCAAGTTGTAAAATGTACCTATTTGACATTTTCGGCATTCTGTGATATTTTATTTGGAGCTGCAAGTTTTCAAATCGAGTGAAATCATAGAGTGAAATAATGCCGTCCTCGGTCCGTCGCGTTTAAAGCGACTGATTGTGCAATAGGTGCCTAAGCTAGTCGAGTTACACGAATGGCCATTGGCCATACATCATACAATATACCTAACTGTTACTTACGTGAAAGCGATTTCTCACCTATTGACAGCAAAGTCATGATATTGAAGAACGTTTACCCAGGTAGGAAATTTACGTTACGCGTCAGCCTAATTTCGTAAAAAACTGAATTTTATTTTTAAGTAAGTATAGAAATTAAAACATTTTTTGCGAACTCTGAAAAATTAATCTTACGACTATTGACTTAAAGCGTCAAATTGAATGTACTTCAAAACGCTATATGGTCGACAATCGTGAAATTAAATTTACTTTGCGCGTTTTAAGGTTGAAATATTGTATTTCCTATGTTGAAATACATTCAAGGTTACACTTTAAACCAATACACGTGAAGTTAATTTTTCAGTGTTAATTTTTTAATTTATTTAAGTATTGATTCACATCACTCAGTGTGTGAAAACGTTACGTGAATAGACACAGGTTTTTTAAATGAATGGAGATTTATTAATGTACTGAGTAAAAAGAACAAAGCTTGAGTTTGTTCGCTCTTGCTGGGGACAGTGGGACAGCCAGCCTGAAAGCGTGACAATCCCACCGAAAGCGGGACGTATATGGTCACTAACCTAGGTACCTAAAATTCGTACTTGAAAAAAAAAAAACAACTAAGTATAATATATACCTACTTACCGACATTTTTGTTAATGTGTGTAGGTAATTATGATAAGTATTACCTAAGTACCTACCTATCTGTTAGAAACCTGTGTTTTATTCCGAGAATAAATCTTATTAGCCACAATGACTTGTTATTTAACTATCTAGACTTATTTTAATTAACAAACACGAAACAGCGAAATTAATCGCTAACTATTAACAACAAATTACCTAAGTTGGTAACTAGCTGGAGTTATTTAAATTACTGCTTCGCTTTACCTATTGACTATTTTTTATTCTATTGATTCAATAAACAACCGATTCATAGAGCATTCACCTAGGTACCTACTCTATGATTTACATTTTAGCTTATCTCCAGACTCCAAGATTCGCAATCTGCAAAGTTGAACAAATAACTACTGCTAAGCATATCTTTGGTAAACATAAACAAGGGCACGGCAGTGCGAGTTATATATCAATTAAACATAGAGTTCAAGTCAGCTAATCCGGCGCGGTATACCTATTGCTAACGCATCGGAATCGCATTGGAGCTAGGGGCCGCGAGCCGGGCGCGAGTTCTAATATTCGTTAGATAATAATGAGCGTCGGCAATCGGCCGCCGCCGACGCCGGTTGCTTTCACTCGCGGTGCTTTTAATTACGAACATGATTGTGTTCGTTCGCTGCTATTTACACAACTGTTTCGACTGCTAAAAGATAAAGAAACGAGCGAGCGCTACACTACATCGCGCTGCTATCTTATCGGAACCACTCTATTGATCACTCATCATCATATCGCGGACGGCCCGCCTCGAACGCGCCAGCGGGTCCACCTTTATTGTCCAATTTAACGTGCGGACGTGTACTCTTTATAGGCGCGATGTTACCGGTGAAGTCATAATGCGCGCCGCGTAAAAATAGAAACACAGTGTTTGCAGGAAAATAGTATCAATAACACAAGTGTTGTGGTTTGTTATCGAACGGAAATGGCGGCCAAATCGCCTACTACGAGCGTCAAGTCGCGGGAGATGATCGGAGGGGACCAGTTCAGTCAGCGGCGCGAGGTATTCGAAAAGCACGACAGCGCGTTCGTGCCGCTGCCCTCGCCGACCGGCGTCGCGCCCGCCTACCGCGACGTGGAGCCCATCATCACCACCAACCACGGGATCACCACGGCCAACTTCAAGCGCAATACGCCCGGCTACTCCAGCATGCGCGAGACGCGCAGCGAGGGCCTCGCGAGCACCGACTACCGGCCGCGCAAGTACTCCGACAACTTCACGTCAGACCTCAACCGGAGCGACGACGTCGACTACCGCTACAGCATGGCCGAGAGGAACAGGCGGCTGTCCAAGCTGCGGAGGGACTTCCTGAAGTCTAACTTACATGAACCGGGAGAGGGAACGTTCACGCGCAGCGGCGTGCGCGCGTCATTGCCCACTACCAACACGGTTTCCGCGATCAAATATAAAATCGAAAACATAAACATATACAAATTCCCATTCGCCGAGCCGTACTCGACCCCGACGCCGACCCGCCGCGTCGTCGTAGACCTAGGTTCGCCGACAGATGAAGCCGATAAAGAGAACACGCCAACCCCAGACAGAAAGCACCAGAGTTTGCCGAATGACTCGCCCGGATCACCGAAACTCGACCATCAAAAACTGTATGAAGAACTAGTGAAACGTTATTCGCCGACGCGCAAGCCTGTTAATTGGACTTTACCACCGACGAGACCGAAAGTGGTCGGATCAGTTCCGAAGTCTACTTCCAGTGCAGCGGATAGCATCGACAGCGCTGATAAAAAGGATTCCGATGCACCCAACACCGGCGCCGATGATGTGTTTGAGAAAAAAGAACAAGAAAATGAGGTACATGTACAAAAGCCTACGAATGATAAAAATGTAGAGCAAAACAGAGTGGAGGATATCAAACCCAATATCGAAATTCTACAAAATGGACCTGGAGTTAGTGCAAACGAACACGAATCTGGAGAAAGAGAAGGTGCTAGCAAAGCGAATGATTCCAAAGTTTCCCTTTCAGAATTAGAGGAAAACGATGTCGTACCAGAGCTCTCCACATTTAAAAGACAACTAAGCAGGGAATCCGCAAAGAAAATCCCTGTCGATAACAAAATGACCGATTTAACCATTCCAAAGTTGATAGAGAAAATGACAGAAGAGGGTGATAGAGCGCAAAACCATAAAAACGATGGGAAAAAAGTGAAGAGAAAGAGAAGTTTTTTGGACAAACTTCTAGGACGTAATAAAGGAGACAAAAGTGAGAAAACATCAAAATAAAAACCACAGAGAAAGATATTAACAGCCCTGCCAAAGAATATATCAAGGTTGGTGTTTAAAATAATGTAGAATACTGAATCTACCTCGGAAAAGTGTAATAAAAAAGCTTTTTAACAATTAAATTTGTTTGTAAAAACTGTTTCCAAGGTAGATCCGGCTTTTAGCACATGACATGACGTCAGCAATTCTTATCGTCTGATACAGAAATCGACATAAAACGCGGTAATAAAATAAAATAGGTTTGCTGTTTATCATATTAGGTACCAAACTATTTTAGGTCATTCCTATAAAATGATCTAATAAAACGTGTTACCTAAAAAAAGAGCAACCCGGCGTCGTAGACTCATTTTTTGTTATTTTTTATTGGACTAAGTACAGACTGTGCCACAGATTAAAACTGTGCCACGTCACCTGCCCTACAAGAATTTATACAGTAAAAATTAGTTTGATCCATTCAAAAAACAACGGGTAAAATAATCCGTATTTTACGGCCACTTATGCTATGCTAAATACCAATGCCAGCTTGCCAATCAGAGATATTGTGCTGAGTTGCTGATTGCTCCACCTGTGTGAATTCCGGTTTTTCACAAATCCCGCGCTAACCATTTTTAGGGGATAAAAGCCCATGTCTTAAACCCGAGTAAGTACAATCTATCTCCATTCCAAATTTCAGCCCAATTGGTTCAGTATATGGGCGTGAAGGTGTGACATATAGACACATCCACACACAAACTTTTGCATTGGGGAAAATGAAAATGAATATGAAAAGCTTTATTTTTCATATAGGCCGAAATCAATATGGGCCCTCATGAAAAGTCAAAACTCTACCGCCAGGTTCGGAAAGCAAGTTTGCACCGAGAACAGGCAACTCTCGGCACTTGCTTTTTTCAAAAATGTCATTATATTATTAAAAAAATTCTAAAAATATTACGCACATATTTTTAAGATATCTCGTGGGGAGATGTAAGCATATCCCTACGAGTATCATTCCAAGAATTTAGATGCTTTGTGACATTAAACCTGTGCAAAGGTGGTATCAAAATAAGCAAATAACAATACAGCACATCTTGATTAGAAAAGCATCTTAGCGGTGCTATTGCTAAACTTCATGCTGATAAAGTCTGCTATACCGTGCTATACTTCTAATATACTGTGCTACTATACCGTTTATTTTACCATAATTCTCTTGTCCTCGGTCTATGTTATAACTATATTATAAATCGTATTAGAAACCACTTCCTCCAAAATGTTATCAATTATCATAATGCAGTGGGCTATCAACTTATCACTAGTTAGCTGATAAGTAAGCGGTTTGACACTCCCTATAGAGCAAGTCGTAATTAGGTATCATGAAAGGAACAAAAAAAACTCTTTAGGTTACGTAAATACTTTTGTAGAAGGTTTATTGTTTGGTCGCCAAGGGCGCTTAGTAATTGTATTAAAAGATTTATAAGTCTGTTCATTGCCGATGCTTTGTTGAAATCTGTTACAATGTTCTCCGTTATAAAGTCCTCCCAACAGAACACACTACCTTGCACTTTGCATACTATGGTCATGGTGTAGTTTTTAGGGTTCCTTAGCCAAGTAATGATTAAGTGACGAGTTGTCAAGTATCTACCCAGGTACTTCAGTAACATACACGATAGATACTCGACATTCGTGTTTGCGTTCATTTACACAAATTTGCATTTCAATTATGTACCTACCTAGACGTTCAAAGAGCGCACCTCCTGTTAACTACTTAATTAACTTTACTTCATGTAACGTTGCCATTAAGTCATTAAAATTTGCAAAACTAAGTTAGATTTTGGTAACTTTTGACTGATATAAAATACCTAGTAGTAAGTAAGTAGATAGGTATAATTTGCAAAACCGCGTATCATTTATTTTGTCCTACTTACCCCAAACATCCTTGAAATAATGATTCAATAGTAATCTCACACATACTCGTTACTCGTATCTAGTTTGATTTAAACTGCAGAATGCGCATGCAATTTTAGAGTGTAGAAATCCATGTTGCATGATTTATTTTTAGAGCGCTTTACTTGACTTATTATTACCATTATGATTTATATAAAAGGAACATCGAAATCTAGCCCCAAAGAACAAAGTTAGCGATAATTTAGGTAGGTACTAAGGAGGTAGGTAGGGCGCGTGCTGTCCTATAAAAGTATCATTTTCTATGGAAAAAAATGTCATTTTGATTTTTTTTGTATTCATCGAATAGACCTTCAGGTCCTGATCATCTTTTGCGAAGGAAGCACTCTTCCAACTTTTATACTCTTCGAGATGGACACTGATAAAGTTTGCATGGCGGACATCTTTTTTTCGCTATTTTGAATTTTTTTTCAGCTTACTGAGTAGTTGGATGAAATTTCAAACGACATATTTTGATCGAGTATCCCACGCCTTTCTTCAATACCCTGCCTGAGCTCTTTAGCCGTCTCCGAAATCCTCAATCATCAGCATTCAGCTCTACGTATTTTTACTCTAAATGAATTTTTTCCCTTTTGAGTTTAGAGGGTTAAATGCAGAGTTCTGTTCGCCAAATTATTTATTTGGTTTTCTGTATTTTGTAAGCTAAGCTAATTATACATTTTGCTTATTAGGCTTATGAGTTATGACTTATAATAGTAGTCTACAATAATAACGTATAGCAGATATATTATAAGGGTTCCCTTTTTTACCATTTTGGTATGGAACCCTAAAAACCCAAATCTATAATTTTTTTTGTTCATTGATTATGATAAAATATCCTGAATAGATAGGTATTAGGACAAAATTATTTAACCCCTTTGCCTATATTTTGTGCTCATATTGTTTTGCAGTTTACGGAAAACTAATGAAATATTTATTAATGTTATTATATTAAACAGTAAAATTCCTATTATTATATTGTATTGTTATCCGCGTTGGTTTCCTTTTAGAGAATTAGTCATGTTGTTTTGCATATGCTGATAAATTGTGTCATACCTAGTGCCCAATATAGTGTACAGTTGGTACTTAGATACTTCCTAGTAACCCCAAGTAAGTCACTTGTCGGAATACCCCTATATTCAATATACTCTATGTGGGAATATGTGGCAAAATTAGGTTGCACTTCTTGACTCTCGCCAGACAGCGGGCGCGGCGGCACAGACGGGTCGCTGACGTCATCCTGTACCATTTTATAACAAAGATACAGTACAGTATCATCCCCATAGAGAAAAGAGAACTAAGGAGGCGCATTCAATTCATTCATTCTATTTGTGACATGCGGCGCCAAATTGAACGCCAAGGTTTGCTGTCAATTAATGTTCGTGTACTGAGTTTACTTTCCTAGATGGCGCGCCACTTTACAGATTAAAAATATTCACGCCTATTTTGTAGACGGGGCCCATCCATATTATTTAATAGATCTGTGATTGTCACACAGCGCCGTGCTGTGTGACAGGAGCCCACTGTCTGGCGAGAGTTTTAGAAATAGGATATTGAGTAACATATTTATACAGTCAAACCTGAATAAATGAGAACTGGGTAAGCAAACTCTATTGACAAGAGTATTGGCCAGGTTCTGTCACTTTGCCCCCTTAACTTTTAAACTTGGGTTAGGTACTGAGAAAACTCTAACCAAGATCTTTTTTCTCTATAAGAAAAAAGAGATCTTGGTCCTTTGGGCTCTCACTTAACCAGGTTTGACTGTATAATTATATTGTCTACATATTAAAATAAATAATTAATATTGTGTTTTTTGTTTCAGTTTGGAAGAAGAATAAAAATTACAAAGGATGGTCCATGTTTTTAATGTGTAATGAACAATAATAAATTAAAAGTTATAAATAAAAATAATGAATGTAAATATTTTAAAAACGGCTAATTAAAAATTTGTATAATAGTTGTTTGCTAGTGGTTATGTAAGCAGATTTATTTTTTATTAATAAATGTTACTAAAATTATGTGGTTTGATTCAATGATAACTGCTCATTGTAAAAAATAGCTACTACAAAGAGAATATTGTATAGATAATTCTCATTGACTCTTTATTACTTACTACACAGCCCTTTTGCTTAATTTTGTAATACAAACACCTTGTAAATTCATTCCTTATAAGTTATAGTGCATTTTTTTAGTACCTTTTCCTATATTTTTTTTTTCAACTATTTTTTTCTGTTTCTCCATCAAGCTTCCTGACAGCAGCTTCAAGAGAGAAAAGATGCTCATCTTTAACTTCAGGAGCTATATGCCTCATAGCCTCGGCTAGATTGTAGACATATTCCTTGTTTGTACCACTGGGTCCTTGGCAACTCACTATTTGTTTTGCCAGCTCTTCTATGGATGCCGGACCTGGAATTTGATTTAAAAGATTTAATTATCTATCAATAAAGATGATTCAATAAAGATTTAATTATCTATCTATCTTCTTCATATAATGTATTTTTTCTTGGCAATAAAAAAAGAAAACCATTTATAAAAAAAAATACACTGTCCAGATGGTTGTTTATTGGCATGGTGCTTTAGTCTTTTTTCAGAAGAAAAAAAAAAAGAAGAATTTTCAGATTCTACATAAATAAACACAGAATAATTATATTATCTATTTGTAAATACCTGCATAAGACTCATTATCCGTCATAGCAACATAGAGTGTCAGCTCAAAAGGTTGCCAACTAGTGTCTTTTGGGTGAAATGTGACAGTTTTCTTTGAATACCCATTTTTCTCTCTGTAATCCAAGTGTGACGTCACTTGCTCTACATCTTCACTCTTTATCTTGTAAGCTACGCCCCAAACTGAGTTGTTTGGGTTTTCACTGGGTATGAGAGTCACAACTCTGCCTGGCTGAAAATAAATATGATGGTATCTTTTATTTATCCCCTCAAGGGATTTCAAGGCTTAATCCCAACACTACTTGACTTTGTCATGTTTGTTTTATAGGGTTAAATGTGATAAAAACTCTGGAAAATGTTCTATTCGTATAATGGTAAGGTGATAGGAAATGAGACCTACATGAGAGATAGAGAATTAATGTTCTTAAATGATATTAGATAATAATAGTAATGATAGTCTATCATTCAAACCAACTAAATTGCAATAATATGGTAGTGCTACAGGTACCTCTAGTCTAGATAGCAGATTTGAGTTTGTGTTTCCCGCCTGCTCGTGCATAACGATATATCTTCTCTACTCTTACCTTCTCAGGAACTCCTCTATGATCAATACTGTGCTGGTAAAATCGCCTGAGGTAACCCTTTATATAACCAACAAGTTTGCACTCATATTCAAAATCAGCTTTCCACACAAGTGAACCGTAGCCGAATACCCACATATTCATAAATTTTTAAATATAAATAATAAATCCATTTCCAGTCGCATTTTTAAAATACCTACGAAAATCTTTTGTTTATATCTAACATAACAGCCAAAGAGTATATAGGTAATCACTACGTTTAGCTAACTAGTACCTACCTACCTACCTAACTATATATGTACCAAAGACGAAGTAAATATAAGGACAGGAAATTGTCAGTCTTTTTGGGTGGGTATATCCGCCATCTTGTGTCGCATTGAAATAGCCAATCACAGCCATCGGCCAATCACAGATAGGCACCAGACAGCTGATCAGAAGGGCTGCTCTAACTATCTATCGATGTGGAAATATTATCGATGTAGTAAGTAGTTCGTGGTTAGTCATTAAAGATTTGTGAGAGCAAAAATGAATGAACATAACCTACCGTTAAAAACCTACTGATAAAAATTAATGGCTAACGGTTTTAAAATCGCTCACCTTGATGCGAAGTAACGATTATCTTAAGAACATACAGTATTACGAGTCGTATACATTTTTCTCCGGAGAAGCAAAATTATTGGAATAAATACCTACCTACGTTAAAAATAAAAAAATCTTGCTATCCACATGTCACCAACTGACAATAATTATTATCTGACGTAACCATGACACACATACACATTAAATATACTGTATCTGACGTATAATTCAAATAACATACTAAACCAAATTAGTTACTTACAGTAGTGTCAGATAATTTACATGTAATAGTAGTATTATGATTATTACACGACGTGATGTATTAGGCTCTTCGTTAGTTATCGAGAAATATTTTTTTTTTTGAAATCTTGAGGTTACGACTCCTCTTTAATCCTCAGTTTCTCTCACCCATTTCAAAGCTCGGTCAATGGAGTTTTGTGGGACTCCTATTTCTGGGTGGTCATGATAATAACTACCAACTACTCCCGGATCCTAATATTTGTAACAAACATCTAATCTGCAAATAGCGTAGACTTGTAGTAGCTGAGACTTCCAGTTCAAATGTTCAAACTTCAAAGTTCAATATGGCAGCCATTTTTTTTAATTTTGACCACAAATTACATGTCTTTGCTTGCTGCAATGGTTTTTGTAATTTAATTTTCGAGATATGAACAATTATTTTCTTAAAATACAGTCCCGCCAAACTGACTTACAGTTGTTACTTAAAAGTTGTCAGACATCGATTTTAAAGAAATTCATCATTCATGAAAAAACTTTTGAAATTTTCACTCCTTACAATTCGAATTTCGAAAATTCCCGTCTTTGTACAGAATATAAATAAATAAATAAACATTCTGTGAATATACAAATATTCTGTGGATTCATGACCTAATAATATGAACCTGAGTACTAAATTTTACATCTCTACGACTTTTAGTTTTACCGGAATCCGTAGAACAACGAAAATGCCTCACTCCTTTATTTATATTATTATATAGAATTTACGGAACCCTTCATGCATGAGTCCGACTCGTACTTGTTTGTCTTTGGCCTACTCTGTTTTTTTTATAACTTTAATGCCACTTAATACTTTTTGCCAAAGCTTCTACACGGGATCCCTGTGGACCAGCTTTACACAGGCGTCACTGAACGCAATTTGGGTTCAGTACAATAACGCCTTCAGAATGTTGTTGGGCTTGCCGCGCTATTGCAGCGCTTCAGAGATGTTTGCGTCCGCTAAAACAGACGATTTTTATGCTATAAGGAGGAAGCGTATAGCATCTCTGATGCGAAGAGTGTGGGCGAGTGGCAACAGCATTCTGAGGGCGTTAGGACAAAGATATGACTCTCCAGTATATAGAATGTATTTGAATTTACATGTGGATTGACTGATTTATTACTATGTTAAATATTATTGTAATTATTGTAAGTTTGACATTTTAATAATCTAAGCAATTACTTAATTAATATTATGTATTTGTATGGGGGCCACAGTTGCCACAAATAAATAAATAAATAAATAAATTTAATCTATATTATTATCTATTGCGTGTTAGTATTGTCTATGTATTTATGTCAGTTATGTCAAAGTGCGACACTTTATGGCGGTTTTTGCCACTCCGACACATATTGTGTTAAGCAAACTATGGCATCTCTATATAAGTTTAGATTCTCTAAGATATGTACCTATATATATTTTTTTGCAAATTAAACTTATCACAGATTAAAATTTAATTAAACATACAACCATAGAGATAACTTAACTATGGAGATGAAATAATGGATGAAATTCATTCATTCTTAAGTTCTTAGCCTAATTTGCGTGATTTGATGTCAAATGTTCAAAATATGTTCAGTACCTAATGAGTGACGTACCCATAGACCTAGTATATCCATAACTAGACTGCCACCATGACGAACAAACCGGTCCGAGCGAGAAGGCTCTGCAGGTACTGCATCTCTTTCTAATTTAAGGTGACCATGTTGAAATGGAACACAGGACAAATTCCTATGATTTTCATTATAAATGTGATTTTAAAAGTAATAAACAATACTTTATAGAACGAAACTAAGAAATGTAATTAAATTAAAATACCTACTATTATTAAGTATTTTAAGAAATAATTTAAAAAATTTAGGGTAGGTATCCTAGCCCCTATGCCTAGGATACCCATTATACAGGCAGCATTGCCGCGCTAAATTGAAATTCGTTGCGTGAGAAAGCTGTCTGTCAAAATCAAAAATCAAAAAACAAAAATTAAAAAACAAAAATCAAAGATCAAAGATCAACAATCTAAAATCAAAAAACAAAAATCAATAATCAAGAATCAAAAAACAAATTATTTAGATTAGATTAGTCTGTAATCACTAATTACCTTTGATTATCCTTATACCTCTTGTATATATGTATATATATTTCTATAAAATCTGGATCTCGGAAACGGCTTGAACGGTTTATGAAATTTAGTATACAGGAGGTTTTGGGGGCGATAATATATATATATATATATATATATATATTTACATACATATATATGTAATGAAATGAGTGACATTTCATTCATTTGAATTTGCCGCGCTTCGCGTATCAGCTGTCTGTAGGTACCTATGATTAGTGATCTGTGTCGATGATTTAAAATGGCGAGGGACGCTGAAATTGTTTTGTGCATTGTTATCGTAATAAAAACTCATGGAAAGAATGTGATTGAGGACTCGAGATATAGTGAACTTTAAATGTCGTTTCTTTGTTATTTCAGGTGAGATAGAAGTGTAATTGTCGTAACTTGATAATAACTAGATAATTGTAAAATAAAACAAAACTTGTAATAAAACAAAACTTTGTTATTTCAGAGAAACAATTTGTGGTTTAATTTTGGAGATCCTCAATGTCTTATAAAACGACATTTTTGTGAACTAAGAGAATATGGACCGGCTTCAGTTTGAGTTTACGATGATAGCCTCAAATGATGGCAAATCAAATGTATTAGCCATAACTTCAATATGTACTGAAGAAGGAAAATGTTATGTTTTACCCGAGGAACTGAAGCCGGTGAATCATCATACATATATTGTTAAAACGAACACTTTCGCAAAAGTAAAAAATAGCATTAAAAAAAGACACCAGAGTAGAAAAGTATGGATAAAGTTGGATGAAAATCTAAAGAAGACATATGTAGATGAGGAAGGTAATATGCAATTTTTAGATCAATATTTAGATGAAGTGAGCACAACACAAGCAAAGGACAAAAATGACACTTTGCAACAAATCTTGGAACAATTAATAGAAACTACAACTAAGAAAGAAAATCAACATAACTTAAAACATATCTCAGAAAAATTTATTATTGAAAAATTCACAAGCAAAAATCCTAATGCGATGCAATGGATAGAAATTTTTGAAAAAGAGTGTGCGCGCTTTAATATAACAAAAGATGAGACAAAAATAGATATTTTGAGGTTATTTTTAGATAAACCTTGTTTGGATTGGTATAGCTCGATGATCATAAAACTAACAATAAATTCTGAATGGAGTGAATGGAAAGACAAGTTTTTAGAAACTTTTAAAAACCAAGGATGGGACATAGTCACATATGCTCTCGCATTTAGGTATAAAGAAGGACAGTTAATTGATTATGCCATAAAAAAAGAACGGCTTTTATTAGATATAAACAAATCTATAGATTCCAAAACAATGATAGATCTTATTGCAACTAGTTTACCTGGATTTATCAATACATATAATAAATCTGTTGTTTGTCTGTTTGTCTGTCTGTTTGTACGGGCTAATCTTTGGAACGGCTGGACCGATTCCAATGAAATTTTGTGTGGTGGTAGCCTATGTCCCTGGTCAACATATAGGATACTTTTCATCCCGGTAAAATAAAGAGTTCCCGTGGGATAGTTAAAAAACTGCAATTAATTTAACAGCTTTGTAAACAACAACTAATGAACTTAATTTAGTAAAATTGGTTATGCTGATACCTTATGTTGCCTTTTTAACAAAATATATAATATAGTAAAACTTATTAATCCAATCGAGTTCCCGCGGGAAAGAAAACATTACAAAAACAGTTAGCAGGCGTCTTTCAAGTAACGGATTTTAATGAAATTTTATGATCCTACTTTATATATATGCCCGGTCAACATTTAAGATACTTTTCATCCTGAAAAATTTGAGAGCACCCGTGGGATGTTTAAAAAAACCTATAGCTACTTATCTCCGTAGCACAATCAAAACGGGGTCGAAATATCGACAGTTTAAATCGTCCTTTTGATCGTGCAACTTGGTATAACTATACAAGATAACCCGTACGTAGCAGGAACGGGTTGCTACGTACACAGTAGCGCATCAGAATGCTTAATTACAATATCTGGGCGTTGGTATCATCTCAGAATAAGATAAGTTTGGTTAGTATAGATATTACAATCCACGATGACACGCCCCACTCTATCTTACTCCATGCGAATTGAGTAACATAAGCGATTTCGACAGAGTGTATAAGTAGAGGAAGACCAAAGAAGATATAGGTAAATTGTGTAAAAGAAGATAGCACGTTGACAGGAGAGATTGGAAAAAGACTCCTTTACGGGTCCATCGAACCCAAGGACCACTCATTTTGTACGGGAAATCTTGGGAAAAATTAAGAAATTCCACGGGAAACATTTTTGTAAAAAAAACGAACTGCACGCGGGCGGAGCCGCGGGCAACAGCTAGTCTTAAATAAGTTAAACAGGGATGAACTCAACAACACTACTGACTTGTTCAACGAGATAAGAAAATATGAAGGCACGATGTATAAGAAAAACTCAACTAACATAAAGAGCAGTACATTTTATAATAAAAATAAAACTTATGAGAAGAAGTCATGTAAGACTTGTGAGTCTTTGGACAAAGGAATTAGATATCATCCGGAGGAGTCATGTTGGTTCAAGAAAAATAAAAATGAACCTGAAAAAGTTCTTAAAACTAAAAATGTAAACAATAACTCCATAATTGAAGTAGACATAAATACTGAAAAAAAAAACTAGTAAGCACACCATTAATCAAAATCAAGCTTTTATTAGAAAATAAACTAGAAGTGAGTGGTATTTATGATTCAGGCTCACAGATTTCTATAATAAATTCAAGATTAATAAAAGTAAAAGAAAAAAAAGATGATGTGAACATAGCATACATGAAAACGGTTAATGGTGTGAAGAAGATGGATGGCTTGATAACAATAAAAATTAAAATATTTGATTTAGAAGAAGAGGTGGATGTATACATAGTAGAAAATGAAGATTTTGATGATTTCATAATCGGATTAGATATGATAAAGAAATTCAGATTAACCCAAAATGAGAACTTGCAGATAGAACAAAAGAAAATAACAAATAAAATAGACAGGATGTCTAAAGATAACAGAAATGAAGATAATAATATAAAAAAACATACAGTAAATTTCAATGAACACATAGAAACAGAGGAATTTATAAGTATGACAGACCATTTAGATAATCAAAAGAAAATTGAGATAGAGAAAATTATAAAGGAATATAAAACAATATTTGCTAAGGACAAGTATGATATAGGTTCAGTTAAAGATTATGAAGCTCGCATAGATTTACAAGTAAATAAATATTGTAGTAAAAGACCATACAGATGTACAATACAAGATAGATTAGAAATTGAAGAGCAAATATCGATGTTACTAAAGAACAATTTAATAGAAGAATCATACAGTCCTTTCGCTGCTCTAGTGACATTGGCGTTTAAAAAAGGTGAAAATAGAAAATCCCGTTTATGTGTAGATTTCAGAGAGTTAAACAAAATAGTTATACCACAAGCTCAACCATTTCCTTTGATAGATGATCTAATTATTAAAACTAGAAATTGCAAGTATTTTACTACACTAGATATAAACTCAGCATTTTGGGCAATACCATTACGGGTGGAAGACAGAAGTAAAACAGGATTTGTCACACAAGATGGCCACTTCCAGTGGACCTGCCTCCCTTTTGGCTTGAAAACATCACCAGCAATTTTCCAGAGAATCTTAAGCAATATTCTAAGAAAACACAATCTCACAGGATACTCTGTTAACTATATTGATGATATTTTGATATACTCGTCTACCTTTGAAGAACATATAAGGCACATTAGAAATGTATTAGAGGCAATAATTAAAGAAGGCTTTAGACTGAAGTTTAAGAAATGTACCTTTGCTTCAGACTCGGTAAAATACCTCGGCCATATAATTCAGAACAATTCAGTAAGACCACTAAAAGACAATTTGATTTCAATAAGGAACTTTCCAACTCCTAAGACGCAAAAGAACATCAGACAATTTTTGGGAAAAATAAACTTCTACCATGACTATATACCAAGAAGTGCAATTATCTTAGATCCATTACACAATTTATTACGAAAAAACGAGAAATTTGTATGGTCAGAGAAATGTGAAGAAGCATTCAATCTGATAAAAAGATATTTATGTTCGCAACCGGTCTTGGAAATATTCGACAAAGACTTACCAATCAAAATCTTTACCGATGCATCTTTGGAGGGCATTGGAGCAATATTAAAACAGACACAACTAGATGGTAAAGACAAACCGGTGGCATATTTCTCAAAAAAATTGAATGAACATCAAAAACGGAAAAAGGCTATATATTTAGAATGTCTTGCTATGAAAGAAGCTGTTAAATATTGGCAGCACTGGCTCATCGGAAAACAATTCACCATTTACTCAGATCACAAACCTCTAGAGAACATGAACATTAAATGCAGGACAGATGAAGAATTGGGTGATCTCACATACTACCTATCTCAGTATGACTTTACCGTAAAATATATACCTGGTAAAGAAAATGTAGAAGCAGACTGTTTGAGCCGAAACCCTGTATTAGAACCAGAAGATAACAGAGAGGAAACATTGAGAATAGTTAATTTAATACAAATAAAAGATATAGTTGGAGATCAAGAGAATTTAAACAATTTTTGCAGGAAAATAATATTAAACTAATTTTTACAGCCGTGAATTGTTGACATCAGTTTATTGAGTAAATCAAAAATAAAATAGAACACTCTTATTCTATATTACAAATTAATATCTTCTTAAACACTTGTTTGCAGCCAGTACAAGTTACTTCTCTAACACTCCTCCTTAACTTGTACACTCACAACCAAGTCCTCTCATACAAAACTCATGCTTCATCCTCGCAAGTCCTTTTGTCATAACATCGGCCATCATTTCTTCTGTAGGTACATACTCCAATAACACTACTTTCGATCTTACCATATCACGAATATAATGATGTCTTACATCAATATGTTTCGTTCTGTTATGACACACAGGATTTTCTGCAATTCTTAAAGCAGATTGACTGTCACATAACAGCCTGATACTGACCATCTCTCCACCGGTCAACTCCTTTTACTTGTGTGAAGCCACAAGCTACTAATCTAGCTTTATATCTAACCTTCTCCCCAGGTTCTTTTTTGATTTTAAATATCCATTTAGAATCAACAAAATTACCTTCAGTATTCTCTACTAACTCCCAAGTCTTATTTTTCTTTAAAGCTTTCAACTCCTCCTGAATTGCAGCTCTCCACATATGACCATCTTCTCTGGACAATGCTTCTTCCACCGACGAGGGATCTTCGTTATCTTTTGTTGCTTGATAGGTAATAAAATCAGGATATTCTTTGCGAACTCTATTCCTCAAAGGATATCTTCTCTCTCGTTCTGTTGATAATTCAGAATCTTGTGTATTTACCTCTTGTTCTGTATCAGATATAGATATGAAACTCTCATTATCATCTTCAGCCTCTGCTTCAGATAATCCTTCATTATTCATCTCTGTTACTCTTGGTTCAGATTCTTCACTTCTTTCTACATCATTCTGTATTTGGACAGTGTCTCGCAAAGTAACTGGTGTTTCCAATATAATAGGTGAATTCTGTACAGCTGATTCATTTATGTTTCCCAGAGGTATAATTACTTCCTCATCATCTGTCATTGTGTCAACCTTAGGAATATCGTTTTCTCTTTGATTCTCAAAGAAAACTACATCTCTAGCTTTATAGAGCTTATGACTTTTTCTATCTATTAAACGATAACCTTTTGTTGTCTCACAGTAACCTACGAAAATTAACTCCAAACTCTTAGGATCAAATTTTCTCCTCTTTTCATCTGGAACACGCATGAACGCTTTACACCCAAAAATACGAAGAAAACTCAAGTTTACCTTTCTACCAGTCCATGCTTCTTCTGGTGTCATTCCTTTTACAGCTAATGTAGGAGATCTGTTTTTCAGAAAAACAGACGTTTGCACAGCTTCTGCCCAATACACTTTTGGTAAGTTTGCCTCTGCAAGCATACTTCTTGCTCGTTCTACGATTGTTCTGTTGGCTCTTTCACTTACGCCGTTTTGAGCTGGTGTATAGTCAACTGTCCGTTGATGAACAATTCCATTTTCTTTTAAAAACTCACTAACCTTTTTGTTTACGTACTCAGTTCCATTGTCAGTTCTAATAATTCTCAACTTTTTGCCAGTTTGAGTTTCGGCTAGAGTTTTGAACTCAAATAACACAGAAAAGACTTCACTCTTTTCTTTTAAGAAATAAACAAAGGTCTTTCTTGTTTTGTCATCTATGAAGGTTATAAAATAACGCTTGCCTGAAAACGATGGGGTCTCGATCGGTCCACAAACGTCGCTGTGTATTATCTCAAGAATTTCAGTAGCTCGATTTGCCTTCTGCTTTGGAAAAGGTAGTTTCGTTTGTTTACCTTTCAAACACGAACTGCATTGTACTGCCTCAGGATCCTTGAAGTTAATACCTACTGCCATTTTGTCCCTCAGTATTTTCATATTCTTGATGCCAAGATGACCAAGCCTCTGATGCCAGATTGTATAACTGTTTTTATCAGCGACAGAACTCAAAGTTGCTGAAACAGAAGAGTTGTATGTACAAGGTTTTGATTTTAATCTATAAATTCCGCTCTCCTCCTTGCACATTCCTAATACAGACCCTTTTATCTCACAATCATTCTCAGCATACATCTCACAACCTCTCTTAGAAAATACTACCACAAAATCTCTTTCAACTAATGTACTCACACTTAACAAGTTCGCTGCTAAATTTGGTACATACATCACTCCATTTACTCTAAAATCTAACTCTTTCGTCGAACATACATCACCACGCCCTTCTCCATTTATTCTACTACCATTCGCACAGGTAACTTGTACAGGCTTCTCTAGCTTGACATAGTCCTGCAACCAGTCCTTCCGAAATGTCATGTGAGATGACGCTCCCGAGTCCAGGATCCAGTCTTCATTGCGTGAATTCTCCGTAGTAGATAGCGCGGTGTAATTGACTTCATTACAATTATTGTTCGTCTTCTTCTTTGTAGGATTAGATGGGCAATCTATTGCTTTGTGGTTCCCTTTGCAAATAAAACACTTAATAGTTTTCTTTATTTGTTTACCCTTGCTCTGTCCTGCTTTCTGAAAATTGTTTTTCTTAGACACAAAAGCACTCGTGGACAGAACCTCTGCAACTCCTTGCTTTGTTTCTAACTGTAATATCTTGTTTTTAACATAATCAGTTGTTAAAACTATATTGCTATTCTCTATAGCCATTCTCATAGGTGTGTATTCCTCTCCAAGCCCTTGTAGCATGAGAGCAGCGAGTAACTCATCATCTACTTCTTTTCCAATATCGTCTAGTTTTTGGGCAATGCTCATTACCTCAGTAACATAGAGGCGTGGAGATGCGAACATATCTAGTTTCTGACTTACTAGTCTACCAAGTAACACACACCGATTATTTACGCCTTTATCCTCAAAAGTGGAGCGTAATGCCTCCCAGCTCTCTTTTGCTGTTTTTGCTTTTCTTGCGTGTATTAATACGTGCGGCTTTACCTGTAGTAATATCTTCGCTCTCGCCTTATCATCATTCTTAAGACCTGCTTTGTCCGTTTCTGAAGGCGTCTTAAGAACGTACTGCCACAAATCTTCCGATATGAGAAGCAACTCCATTTGAATTTTCCATGTGGAATAATTCGATTGGCCGTCTAGTTTCTCAAAACTAATTTGATGTGGTAACATCATGAAAATTTTCTCTGTTTTTCAAGAAAAATTTGAAAAATAAAAATTTTCTTAATTCAGCGCTCTGCTGCCATGTTGACATCAGTTTATTGAGTAAATCAAAAATAAAATAGAACACTCTTATTCTATATTACAAATTAATATCTTCTTAAACACTTGTTTGCAGCCAGTACAAGTTACTTCTCTAACATGAATACACCATTCTCGAACGGCTTGAATGAAAGATTAAACCAAACAATAGTAAATAAAATAAGGTGTAAAATGAATGAGAAAAATAATAAGAGAACATGGACAACACTGGCAAGAGAATGTATACAAAAATATAATGAAACAGAACACTCCGTTACAGGTTTTGCACCAAAATATTTACTGGATGGTACAAATGTCAGTATTCTACCAAATGAATTCAAAACGATGGAAAAGGAAGACAAGTGGATTGCTGATAGAAGATTGGCATTAGAGAATACAATAAAATCTCATGAGTATAACAAGAAAATATTTGATAGAAATAGAAAAATGCAAGAATTTAATGTAGGAGACAGTGTATATGTAGAAAATGGAAATAGACTGAATAGAAAGAAATTAGACGAATTAAAAATAGGCCCTTTCAAGATAATAGAGAAAATATCGAATTCCATTTATAGGATTGATACAGGCAACAGAAAAACAGAATCAACATTATTTCATATAACAAAATTGCAACCTGTCATAACAGAGGCTGAAGAAGATGAAGGAGATGATAATGAATATGAAGATGACTTATAAGTACATTTTACAGATATATTGCTTAGAATTTTCGCTCTTAGGGGGGGAGATGTAATGAAATGAGTGACATTTCATTCATTTGAATTTGCCGGGCTTCGCGTATCAGCTGTCTGTACCTATGATTAGTGATCTGTGTCGATGATTTAAAATGGCGAGGGACGCTGAAATTGTTTTGTGCATTGTTATCGTAATAAAAACTCATGGAAAGAATGTGATTGAGGACTCGAGATATAGTGAACTTTAAATGTCGTTTCTTTGTTATTTCAGGTGAGATAGAAGTGTAATTGTCGTAACTTGATAATAACTAGATAATTGTAAAATAAAACAAAACTTGTAATAAAACAAAACTTTGTTATTTCAGAGAAACAATTTGTGGTTTAATTTTGGAGATCCTCAATGTCTTATATATATAACTAGTAGGGCGCGTGAGGGCGCGGGCCACGTGTGGCCCGCATGCTGTATTCCCGCCCAAAAAAATCCTTTCAAAATTCCCCATACATTTTCTATGGAAAAATAAATTCCGCCATTTTGATTTATTTTTCAATCCATCAAATAGACCTTTGGGTCCTGATCAGTTCTTGTCAAGAAACCGTTCTTCCATCTTTTATACTCTTCGAGATATTGGTGGAATTCATTTGGGCGCCATTTTGAATTTTTTTTCAGGTAACTGCCAATTGGATGACATTTCGAGTGACATTTTGTCGAGCACCCCCCACCTATCTTCAATACCCTCCCCGTGCTCTACACCCGTCTTCGAAATCCTCAATCATCAGCTCTCTCTGTATTTTTCCTCTGAATGAATTTTTTTCTTCTATACGACCCCATCAGTGAAAAAAAAATTTTCATACAAAATTGTTTAGGAGAGGTGATCAATGAGTCAGTCGGTCAGTCAGTGAATCAGCACGAGTAGCTATATATATATTAACTAGTAGGGCGCGTGAGTGCGCGGGCCACATGTGGCCCGCGTGCAGTCTTACCGCCCATAAAGATATCGCCGTCATCTCCATCGCCCATTGGAATCCAATTGGCAGTGAGCTGAAAAACTTACCAAGGAGCACTGTCATGGTTTTAAAGATAGTTAAGGGCAGTTCAAACAAAAAATACGCTGAACCTCATTGGATGAGGTTCAGCGTATTTTCTGTTCGAACAGCCCTTAACTATCTTTAAAACCATGACAGTGCTCCTCAATCATCATCCAAATCCTAGACCATTGTCTCTTCTCATAGTATGTACATTTTCCATGGAAAGATAAATTCCTCCACAGTGAATTATTTTCCATGCAGCCCGTAGAACTTGAGATCCTGATCACCTCTTGCTAAGAAACCACTCTCTTATCTTTTATACTTTCCGAGATAGAACAACACGAAATTTGTATGGCGGCCATCTTGAATCCGCCATTTTGGTTTTTTTTCAGCTCACTGCCAATTGCCTGAAGTTCCGAGTATTTTCTGTTTCAGCAGTCCCCACCTAACTATAATACCTTGCCCATGCTCCTCGACGGTCTTCAAAACCCTCAATCATCATCTCATTCCATATTTTTCTCTTGTAGTCTTCCAAAAAACCGCATCAAAGCACTTCATGTTTTACAACTCGTGGTCTCTTCAATATTCCTCATACATTTTCTATGGAAAAATAAATTCCGCCATTTTGATTTTTTTTTCTATCCATCGAATAGACCATGGGGTCCTGAACACTTCTTGTCAAGAAACCGTTCTTCCATCTTTTATACTTTTCGAGATGGACACCGATGAAGTTTGTATGGCGGCCATCTTGAATCCGCCATTTTGAACTTTTTTTCAGCTAACTGCCAATTGGATGATGTTTCGAGTGACATTTGGTCGAGCACCCCCCACCTATCTTCAATACCCTCCCCGTGCTCTTCACCCGTCTTCGAAATCCTCAATCATCAGCTCTCTCCATATTTTTCCTCCGAATGAATTTTTTTTTTCTATACGAACCCATACTTGAAAAAAAAATTTTTCATACAAAATTGTTCAGGAGAGGTGATCAATCAGTGAGTCAGTCAGTCAATCAGTGAATCAGCACGAGTAGCTATATATATATTAATTACATTCTCATCAGTGTTAGTAGTCTATGATTCTCACATTTGTGCATGTTTGGCTTTGATTAATATACATACAAGTGCGACAAGGCTATTTAGGCGCTTCAATGACATTGTCACGAGGGCGCCATCGTACGACAAAGGCAGCCAGCAAATAAATTTTCCTCAAATTTAGGGAGTAAATAGGTATATGAAAAATGTCAGTGCTGAAAAATCGAGTGAGTTTTATCTTATTTTAACGCATTGAGTACTATATTCTGACTGAATTCTAGTATCAGGAAAAAGCGTGACGATAATAATATGCAGGTGTATGGAAATTAAAAAGGCTGTAATTTAAAAAATTGAATTTCAGATTATTTTATTATAATCATGGTCACTGTGAATTTCAATTCTGCAAATATCAAGCGGGTGAGCATCAATTTCCTCTATCATCGTCTTCACTACTTCGATCATCACTGTCACTTCTTTCTTCTTCTGAAAATACTTCTATGATTAATGGTTTATCCAAATATCCATCTTTTAAACGGTACGCAGCAACTGTGCCACTCATCTGTAGAAATGACCTTGAATAATTATTTTAATTATTTTATTGTGTAATCATATTTAACTTAATATAGTTTCATGGATAAACTCAAAACAAGTTACCTGCAAATAACGATCCGCCATGCAGATATAATTATTATCATTTCTTTCCATTAGAATCTCTCTGTTGCATTTCTAAATCGAAAACCAATCTTTTTAATATGCTGACTAAGAATTTCTCGACTACCTAGAAAACCAATTTCTTCTCTAAGTACACGATGTAAATTCTTTACTGTTGGGATTTCTTCCTTCATGGTATAAAATTGATGAATTTTCCGACATAAAACACCGATATCAAAAGCATCCATCATAAGTTTGTTATTTCTTGTTTTTCTCTTCTTCTTCTATCTATTTTAATGCCTGATGCTTTAGCAAAGCTTCCTTCATTTGAAATTCTTAGTACAGTACGTAAAGAAACGCCTGAAAAATAAAGAAACATACCTAATTATAGAAATAGGTACCTAACGTATTTATTCCGATCGGGTGGGACTTTACGATTCCCGAGTATGGTAACATTTACCTGTGGCAGCAGCAACTCGATCATTTACTCTTTCAAATAGAATTATTGGGGCCCCTAGCTCTTTCTCCTGCATAAAAAACTCTTTAACTTTTAGCACTATTTCTCAAACACCACTTTTAAGTGCTTTTGGTTTGGCATATTTTTTGAATAAATAGTAAGCAAAAACAACACAATAATTTGTGTTGTTATGACAGCGATATGTTGACAGAGCGAACTATCAAACCAAAGACAAAGTAAATATAAGGACAGGAAATTGTCAGTCTTATTGGGTGGGTATATCCGCCATCTTCTGTAGAATTGAAATAGCCAATCACAGCCATCGGCCAATCACAGATAGGCACCAGACAGCTGATCAGAAGGGCTGCTCTAACTATCTATCGATATGGAAATATTATCGATGTAGTAAGTAGTTCGTGGTTAGTCATTAAAGATTTGAGAGAGCAAAAATGAATGAACATAAACTACCGTTAAAAACCTACTGATAAAAATTAAGGAGCACACCACGGGTGTGCCCGCGAAATTCAAATTTTTCGTGGTTTTTCGCGATTTTTAAGCTAATAAGACATAATAGGCTTATGGCCGTCAAATTGCGATAATCTCAATATCTTCTTCAAGCGTTTATACAAAAATCTCTGCTCGAAAGTGTTGAGTTAAAGAAATTAGTCCGAGATTTGCGAGCTACTCACATAAAACTCGATACTCGGACTAATTTCCTAGGATACACATTTTTATGCAATGATTTTGATATAATCATATTGTAAAGATGATACTGCCATTCTCGCAAATTGATTTCCATAAGCCTATCATGTCTAATTAGCGTACAAATTGCAAAAAACCACGAAAATTTTGAATTTCGCGGGCAGACCCGTTGATTTCACGTTAATGGCTAACGGTTTTGAAATCGGTCGCCTTGATGCGAAGTAACGATTTTCTTAAGAACATACAGTATTACGAGTCGTATACATTTTTCTCCGGAGATGCAAAATTATTTTTTTGTGGAATAAATACCTACCTACGTTAAAAATAAAAAAATCTTGCTATCCACATGTCACCAACTGACAATAATTATTATCTGACGTAACCATGACACACATACACATCACAGATTAAATATACTGTATCTGACGTATAATTCAAATAACATACTATCTAAAATAATATTGTAGTAAAAAACAAATTAGTTACTTACAGTAGTGTCAGATAATTTACATGTAATAGTAGTATTATGATTAATACACTACGTGATGTATTAGGCTCTTCGTTAGTTATCGAGAAATATTCTTTTTTTTAATCTTGAGGTTACAACTCCTCTTTAATCCTCAGTTTCTCTCACCCATTTCAAAGCTCGGACTCCTATTTCTGGGTGGTCATGATAATAACTACCAATAAAGATCCTATTCGTCACCTAATTTGTCGGGGTTCTCCAAGTCCCGAGCTCGCATCGGTCGCTCCCGGATCCTAATATTTGTAACAAACATCTAATCTGCAAATAGCGTAGATCTGTAGTAGCTGAGACTTCCAGTTCAAATGTTCAAAGTTCAATGTGGCAGCCATTTTTTAAATTTTGACCACAAATTACATGTCTTTGCTTGCTGCAATGGTTTTTGTAATTTAGTCATTTCGAGATATGAACAATTATTTTCTTAAAATACAGTCCCGCCAAACTGACTAACAGTTGTTACTTAAAAGTTGTCAGACATCGATTTTAAAGAAATTCATCATTCATGAAAAAACTTTAGAAATTTTCACTCCTTACAATTTGAATTTCGAAAATTCCCGTCTTTGTACAGAATATACAAATATTCTGTATATTCATGACCTAATAATATGAACCTGAGTACTAAATTTAACATCTCTACGACTTTTAGTTTTACCGGAATCCGTGGAACAACGAAAATGCCTCACTCCTTTATTTATATTATTATATAAAATTTACGGAACCCTTCATGCATGAGTCCGACTCGTACTTGTTTGTCTTTGGCCTACTCTGTTTCTTTTTTATAACTTTAATCTATATTATTGTCTATTGCGTGTTAGTATTGTCTATGTATTTATGTCAGTTATTAGGTTTTGTGGGTTGTCGTCAGCAACTATTATAGTATTTACCACAGCATATTATTATAATATTTACCTGATGTGCTGAAAATTTTATTTAATTCATACAAAATAAATTCACATTTCCGGGAAAAAATAAGTATGCGTGGGTCTTCTCGTTCTACTGAATCTCTCTTAATTCATCGTAACTTCAAACTAAGGCGACCGGATTTAAATCAACAGCCAATACTTTAACAAATCCCGCGAGACCAAACTATATCTATTCCTGAAGCCTTTTCCTCTATTATAAAAGTTTGCAATAGATAAGAATAGCAATAGAGAAGTTTGCTATAGAAAAGCTTAAGTTTCTGTAAAACCCCGAGACTTTTTCCTATCTACTCAGCTATCACAAGCATAGTATGAAATTTATCGATAACGGTATAATAGTAGTCACATCATTAGTACTTTGACATGAAGCAATGCGCATGTCAAAGTGCTACACTTTATGGCGGTTTTTGCCACCCCGACACATATAGTGATAAGTACACTATGGCCTCTCTATATATATGTTTAAATTCTCTAAGTATCAAACACACGATGACATTAAAGTTTCCGATTTTTGCCGCGCGCCTAAAAAGCCTTGTCGCACTTGTAATCTAAGATGTTTGGTATCTCCATGGACCACAAAGAGTATTATAATCACTACGTTTATGGACCATGGTTTAGGAAAATAAAAAGCAATTTTGTATTTTTTAGAAAGGCCTTAAAGAACTGGTGGTATCCAGGGCCGTAAAATAAATAAAAAAAAATATATATGATTATAGAGGTAAATTCAAAACATGCCCTATTTTAATTTTTATAATTAATCAATAATTAATTATACAATGTACTTAAATCAGTAAATTTCCTGCGTGTTACTTTAATTTCCAGCCATCCACTGACCAATACCTACAGAATATTCACCAATGCCAAACATAGCCCAGAAACTTTGCCATGATATTGTGGAACCAGAACTAACAAGGTCTACAAAACCTATAACAGGGAAATCTACAAGTAAACTTACCAGTGGTTCAACGAAACGATATGTCAAACCATCGCGTTTCGTACACATCGATAAACAAGCAAATAGTAAAACAAAAATAAGTCCTACAGATGGTGTTACTGTAGTAAAATCTAAGGCATCCAAATCCATATTGAATTCTTTAGCAGAGACTGCTGTAAATACTGTAGTGACTGGCAGTGGTGCCAGATTAGGCGAATTATCGCCATTTAGGCTACCTCGGGGGGTCAATCGGCGACCAAAAATCCCGATTGGCTACCGGTAGCCATTTAGGCTACCTGGAAAATATAAACGGGCGATTTTAGGCTACCTGACCAAAAGTTATCTAATAATTTCTTTTACATACGTTTGTAACGAAAGTTTCGTTACAAACGTATGTAAGATCAGGTTTTTTGTTTTTCCATGCTGTTTGCTTTCTCATACGTATTGCAACTACTATTTGTAGGAATGAGATAGAGATACATCAGTGCGTTTGACACTAATCTTTTACTATACTTTATATTGGCCGGAGAAATAAAGTGACACTTCGGGCAATTGCCCAGACAATATACCTAATCAAAGGCCCAGAGCGACGGAAAGTTATGTCACGTATCCGTATCAATTTCATTCGTGTGGGTAGTAATAAAAAAAATTGAATTTTTGCGCCTGGATGTTTACTATGGTATTCTGTATCCCAATGATCTTCATCAAGCTTTTTTATTTAACATAAATTTTTTTAATCCATTGAAAGATTATCCACAAAATTTTATTTGAATGATAAATTAAAGTAGCAATGTACTTATAGCGAACAAGAGAAAACAGTTATTATTACTGCAAGTGTAAATACAGAACATGACCCCACCATAAGTTATAGTTTGGTAATTGGTACCTATCTACAATAAATAAATAAATAATATCTGGGTGCAGTATTACTACTGGCAATAGAGGGCAGCAGGAGTCATATTTTTTTTGTAAATTCGACATTTTCTAAAAATGAATCTTAGCTAGATCGATTCATCGCCCCCAAAACCCCCTGTACACAAAATTTCATGAAAATCATTCGAGATTCAGATTATATAGAAATATATATTATAATTGAAATTGCTCGTTTGCAAGAATACAAGTTTGTTTGTTTACAAGAATTGCTCGTTTAAAGGTATAGGATATTACTTTTCACTCCACATTGTTTTTTTTTTACGTGTCTTCTTTATTTGGGTCTAAAATATAGGTCTGTTAGATACAAAGATTTAGGCGAATTAGGCTACTTGTGCAAGAAAAAAAATTGGGCGAATTTAGGCTACTCAGCAGGCAAAATTGGGCGAATTCAAATGGAAAATATCTGGCAACCCTGGTGACTGGTCCTCTACGGTGTGATAATAACTGTGTAACACTTGTTCGTAAGCGAGATAATCAAAGGTCATGCAAGTGTGGCCACAAACGTCCAAATTTAATAGCTAGCGCTAAATCCATACAAACTATATTGAGAAAGGATTTTAGTCGCACGGATAAAGCTTGCACAAATTGCGTAGAAACAGCAACATGTGGTACACAGCTATTGAAAAATAACAGTTTACCTGGAAATCAGAAAAGCTCAAAGTCTACCATTACTATAAAAATACCTGGAAGACTAGAATCTAGTACAGAGCCGAGTTCATATGTCAAAAGACACTGTTGTCATAATCATTTACACAACGTTGTGGCACCAAGCCTTAGATATGTTACTGCTAAACGATGGGCATTGTCACACTATCCCACAAGAGGGCCTGATTTTTAATTCGTTTTAATGGCACAACTAATATACTATAATAATTGCAATGTGGTACTAAAGAAATCAGACTTTCAAGGCAACATCCTCTAGATCAACATCATGCTATGACACTTAAGATATCTATTGTAAGAGATTTATTATTTTATAGAACATTTTTATGCATTTTAGAACTAACAAAATAAAAAGCTTTAAAAAAATATGAACTTTCCTTTATTAATTATCCTGTCAAATACATAAGCATTCAAAACAATACGTAACTTCATGGTTTGTGTTTATATAAAATATTTAAAAACATTGCAATGCAGATAAATGTTAATTAGAAGTAGGTAAGTGGGTAAGACAAATAAGTAATTTTAGCTGTAGCATTGTATTAAAATACTACAAACTTAAAAGTTATACCTAATAACAGAGTTTGTCCCTGGTAAAAAGCAAAAATAAACAGTTATTTCATAAAATTTTCTAGCTTAACAAGTGTTTATGAATATAAATATTTAAGTTAACTAGTTTTTAGAGACAGAGAGTTAGTTATTGGTTAGGGATAGGCAGAGATCTGACCACCCATAAAAAGCACTATTTTTGGGTTGATCGTCTTTATGTTGTCTGTCCACCTAGTGAGGAGTCTGCCAATTCTGCACTTTATGTAGCCACCATTATCATTGGTATATTAACATCGGTACATGCTGGACCCAAGGTGCTGGAATGACTACTATCTGACATTGGTAAGTGTAAATGTAATTACTAATATTATAAAGGCATAAGTTTGTGTGTGTATGTTACTTACTCTTTCACATCACAAATACTGAACCGATTTGGCTAAAATTTTGAATGGAAAGAGATTTTACCCTGGATTATCACATAGGCATATTTTTTATGTGGTAAAAAAAAACGGTTTGTGTAATATGTTGTGAGATTGACAATTCATTAGCCAGCTGGAACTGTTTTCTAGGGACTGCCACTGATAGTATCAGTTAAAAATAATTGATAATCTTGGTAGAAATGCAACAAATGGACATTAGTGCCACTTTTATCACATTATTTTGTTATTTTAAGCTTTCTACAGTCAAAGTTTATATGGAGAAGGACTCTGTGATGTCAATGTTGACAATCAGATCATGCACTCCTACATGCACTTCATACTCTTACAAATTGTTCAGGATACGAAAGTCTTCATATATCAATAAATGTATTGATAACCATTGTTTGGAGTTAAAACTATGATGTGAAATCTCCATAGTAGGGGAAGCAGTTCAATGTTGAATCTCACATATTTGGTTGGGCAGGACTGGCGGGTGGTGGCTGGGCTTCTAAATTCTTGATTAACTGAGCGAGCCAGTGTTTCGTGGAGTTATCCTCTTGCAGGCACGTCGTAAATGTAGCATCCCTCAACTGATCTGGAAGGCATTGCCTCAATGCCTCTCTTGCTCTAGGATTATCAGACAGACGTAGGTAGCAACGTACCACATGCTTCAATAACCTGGCTGAAGGATCTTTGGCTAGAGATAGCACCATCTTTCCCAATATCATAGCCACATGCGAAAAACGATCATATGTCTGGCATATATAGCTTAAACCGCTATCATCCAATAAAATCTTTTGCAATATAAATGTTGCCACTGTCTTCGAGAGTTCTGAACCATTTTCCATGATGCGTAAGCATAGAGGGATTATCTCTGTGGTTAATAGAAATGTGATTACTTCTTGCTCATCGGTTTTGACTAGCGCACCAATCACACCTAAGCTTGTCAGACGAAGGTACTCAAACGGGCGGGTTTTCGATACTGTGTGGAGGAACGGGTAGAGGAATAGCGGTACATGGGCTTGAAGAAACGCAGATCTTGTTTCTGGATGGGATGCCACACACTGCATCAAGGCCAGCGCATTGCATACTCGGTTACTTTGGTGTGCTGTGAGCGTCGGAGGTATCATCGCCACGTAGATGTTAGTGATTTCTTGCAGGAGCGCAGCAATAGTTCCGAAACTGTGCCACAACATGGGTGCTAAGTCGGGCACGACTTCGCGCTTCTTGCTCAGTTCCAAGAGAGCATTCTCGCGTGTTTCGGGATTACATAGCTCCAGAATCCATGTGTATATCTTTTCTCTGTCCACGACGGCCTGCATGTTAGCCGGGCTTTGCTGAGCACTCATGTTATTATTCATTACAACTTCGTCAACTACAGTGTACGGACGTTAGAGAACCATTAACATCACATAGCAAGAGCTGCACTCGCGTAATATGCTCTCAGTGAATCAATAAAGTTAAAATTTACTTTTACGAAAAGAATTAAACTGCATTTCAATCATTTCAATTACCTAGGTACTTTGTGCCTACTTTCAAACACTTTCAAAGAGTATATAATCATGCCTACTTTACTCTATGATTTCAATTTTCATTTTTCAATACCTATTATTTTGACCATAGACAACTAACACTATTTTGACTTTACCACAGACCACAAAACTAGAGATTTACCGTGGAGAATATTACCCGACCTCTACACTACTCGCGAAGTTCCTCGGCGAAGTACTCAGAAAGTTTACCGAAGTACTAAGAAAAGTTGGCGAAGTTAGACGAAGTGCCCACACTGCTCGCTTCGGTCAACTTCGCGAGTGTGTAGAGCGCGGGTTCGCACCATAGATCGTAGTCTTAAATATGATAAACCTATGCTATAATTGTAAGTTCTCACTGAAAACTTTTCAGTTCAATGCACTTTGAAATTATTTTTGTGATTTGTCTCGGTCACTTTTTAAATGTCAAATCATCGTTTTGGCCAATAGGAGAAGCCTAAAATCGTGTTTACACAATGTGTTTACAGTACCTACACAACACACCGTAAGATACAACACAACATGTACACAACCAACTGCACCTTTGATTATATATTTATATATGTAATCAAAGAACTGCACACTCCTTCTCACAGGGGAATAGAGGCGCGAAACTCGAGAGTTATTCGTCTATGTTTATTCGAAGCAACAGTATTTTACTTATTACAAGTACTTATTAATTCCATGATTCGAAGTGGTCACTGGTCAGGAACTCTATCGTCAATAGTCTGTGGCATGGTGTCTGATGTCTGACAAGTGACAAGTGGCTGTCTGTGGCTAATTTCAAATTAAATTTTACGATTTTTTTTATCAATAATTATATTTGCTAATACAATTTCTGTGTTTGTATAGCCCAATTAGCCTAAAGTTTTGTTTATCCTAAACCTAAAGCTATTATGTGATTTATGGTAATAGGTTTTATCGAAAACTTTACCTTTGGTGAGTTCTATTAACATAGTTCTTTTGAGCAGTTTTTGTACAATTACGCTTAAATATATTAATTTCAACTACGTTTATATCAAAAATGTTATTTTTCTTCTCATAATAGAAGAGAAGTGGTATAAGTTTCCTTGCTATACATGTTCAACAGTCGTGATTCACCGCTGACGCCATTTGTTTATGTTCAATAAAAAGTAGTTTTAGGTAGGTACCTGTAATTTAACCCAGTTTCAGCGAAGGCCGGCGAAGCTGACTGTATTGCAGGAAACATTTTATTGATGGAACATAAAAATTCTATTTTTTCTGCTTTAATGCTAAACATTTTAACTACAAACCTGCACGTTAAGATATTGTTTTAAATTGAGTTCCGTATTCTATTAGTCCATAATGCATGTGAGGCTTTGAATCGATTCGCCTTCATTTGAAGCCGAGCTTTTAAGAGGGTTAAAGAGAAAGAGTGAACACTAAAGAGTCCATCTCAAGCTATCACAAGACTGAGGGTCTTATACCCGTTCGCAAAAGTCTATTGTCACAAGTAATAATTGAAGAGACGAGTAATAAAGAATTAATAAACAATTAAAAAAGAAATTAAAAAAATTAAAAAAAAAAGAAGTAATAAAGAATTAATAAAGAAGAGTTAATAAAGAATTAAAGAGACGAGTGAGTGAAGAGAGTTCGGGACTTGAGGGCACCCTGACTCGGATAACTGATAGGTTTAAGTGAAGAAGAAGAGTGGTTAGTTTCTTGTATGACCACTCAGAAACTACTGGGTTTTAAGAGGATTAAAGATAAAGTAAATATTCAAGGCGACTGGATTCAAAGCTCTTACCCATAATGTATTAAATAAGACTGGACAGGAATGGAGAGGGCTTTAAGGGCTGCAGTTATAACAGAAACAGCAATGTCTTTGCTATGATGATAATTAATTTATGAAACTATTTTTCTTTTAGTTTTAAATAATAATAAAGACTGTGAAGCACCCTCCAATAATAACAAATGAACTTGCTTCCTTCCACAATATTTACAGAAGATTGCAGTTAAAATATCGTCATTGATTTACAGAAACATGGAGGTGTCACATTCTTTGACATTAAACGAGACAGCCTTGCAGCAACTGCCTGATGACAAAAAGCCACATTTTATATTTGAGTGGCTCAGATTTTTAGACAAGGTGCTTGTTGCTGCACATAAGGTAGGTATTGTATTGTGTCACATATCGGGCACTTGAAAATTGCATAAAAAATAATAGTGTAAAGTAAGAAAGCTGTTTTGAAGAAATATTTAAGATACATTTAAGGTTTTAGAGTTGGGGTTTGTTGAATTCAACAAAATATATTTTGTAATATAAATGTTGCTACTGTAGTGAACAAGCCTTAAACGGATTATATATATTTATGAATGCACATTCATGGAAGATTACAATGTAAGGTTTCAGAGAGACTTGAGTAGGCTAATACTCAATGTAATTACTATAAGACACTACATAGGTGGATTTAGTGCCTGTTGCACTTCTCAAAAAAAACTGCACATACATTTTGCATCTATTGATGGTTTGCTTATGGATGGATGAATGGATGGTTTGTTTTATATTTTTTATATACCTTAGAAATAAAGCAATAAATGATGAACCATAGACAATGGAGTTTTGTGATCTGTGCACTGATCTCCACAGAGTATATAGAATATACTCTGGATAGCTGACTGTCAATGTAAATATGAAGATACTTGATTTTCGCCATTTTGGCGCTGATTGTTGCGTTGTAACCGTGCGTGAGCGTCTATGGAACTAAAATCAAATGACATTTAAAATGATGGTCCACTTCCCAAAAATGTCAATTTAGTACCGTGTACGTTCGGGGGAAGCGCTTCAAATCGGCACAAAAAATGAACTGTCAAACGTATGGAATCATGAATCCAGAGATACATATCAGTGTGTCCGTGGTATTGATGATCAGTAATGGAATTACGTTGCTGTAACTCTAAGCAGTAACTGCACAGACACGTATCTCAGATGCTTTCTCACTCACACTCATTATTCCAAAACAGCTGTCAATTTTAGTTTACAATAGCAAAATTAAATAAATTAATTACACAACAACTACAAACAAAAATAAATTAAATAAAATTCATAGTAACAATAAACAAACATAAACATGAAAACTTATAGCAATCTAGCATGACTTAGTGTCAGAGCTTTCCTCCTGTCTGATTATTAGAGTTTACACTTGAAAAATGTCTGTGGTTATTGATCTATGTGTTTATTAGTAAAACAGTAAAAAGTAACTGTTCATGTAAAACTTTTTTTGACTGCTTAGTTAACAATAATAAATCCACCCTACAGTCATAGAAGCCTGGTTTGTTAACTACATAGCCCCCCCTTTGATGGAAAATCTCCACAGAGATTGACCACCTTTGTCAGATGGGTCTGGAAAACATATTATACCAATAGTATGAGCAATAAGCTATGAGAATTTCCTTCCTCTGCTGAAATTCTTTGCTAGCCAGTTACTAAAATCAATGCTCGTTGTTCACAGTCGGACCTGAAGAGCTGTCAGCAGAAGCTAGTAGCACAGCTGGTTAATCTGCTGCGTGAGAACCTGGGTGCACCAGCTCGCAGGTTACTCGCAAGATGTTTGGCCACACTTTTCTCCGTCGGTGATACTTTTCTGCTGTTTGATACAGTCAACAAATGCAATGATATCATCAAAGTGAAGGATGACTCGCCATCGTATTTACCAACTCGACTGTGAGTAAAACAATTAATCAAAAATGAAATACAAATATTTTACCACAATCCAAAATAATTCCCCTTTTCTCTGCAAATAAGTGTAAAGTTTGTAATAATGCTAAGAGATCAATCAAATATTATCAAATTCAAATACCTTATTTCATGCAACATGTAACAAGAATGAGTATAAACAAGCTGGTATGATCAGAGCAATTCACTATCCTCCCAAGGACTTGTGTTGCTAGTATAGTCTTCTGTATTGTAGTATGCTATCTTCAAGAATTGACTTATTAATAATTCTAATAAAATTAAATAATTCTAATAAAATTGCAGTGCTGCAATATGCTGCTTAGGAAGCATGTATGAAAAGCTTGGCAGGATGATGGGCAGGTCTTATGAGGAAACTGTCACCACCCTTGTGAGGTCCATGAAGAGTGCAGAGTCACAGACTAGATTGGAGATTATGACTACACTTGATAAGGTAATAACTTCAACCATAAAGGTTGCTCCTCTTGTTCTGTTTTTTTGCGATTTTTCCGCGTTGAATGATTGTCGTCCTTTGCGCGTGGAGTTTCCCAGTGAAAAAATAACTTTTTGACACTAATTAACAAATAATTAATACTAAGTTTTATTGAATCAGATATGCGTGGGCATGGGCACAGCAGCCGGCACGGCCCTAAGGGAAGTCTCCCGCGCGGCCCGCGCCGCTCTACTCAACGAGCGCACGACTGCGGTCCGAGCGGCCGCCGCCAACACGATACGGCACATGTTGCCGCTGCTGAGACTGTCCCCCGCAGACGTGGACGCCATAGCGGCCGCCTGCTTGAGAGCGGCTCATCCCAGCGACTATGCGTTGAGGTGAGCGTGATGCGCCGCTCTACTCAACGAGCGCACGACTGCGGTCCGAGCGGCCGCCGCCAACATGATACGGCACATGTTGCCGCTGCTGAGACTGTCCCCCGCAGACGTGGACGCCATAGCGGCCGCCTGCTTGAGAGCGGCTCATCCCAGCGACTATGCGTTGAGGTGAGTGTGATGCGCCGCTCTACTCAACGAGCGCACGACTGTGGTCCGAGCGGCCGCGGCCAACACGATACGGCACATGTTGCCGCTGCTGAGACTGTCCCCCACAGACGTGGACGCCATAGCGGCCGCCTGCTTGAGAGCGGCTCATCCCAGCGACTATGCGTTGAGGTGAGTGTGATGCGCCGCTCTACTCAACGAGCGCACGACTGCGGTCCGAGCGGCCGCGGCCAACACGATACGGCACATGTTGCCGCTGCTGAGACTGTCCCCCACAGACGTGGACGCCATAGCGGCCGCCTGCTTGAGAGCGGCTCATCCCAGCGACTATGCGTTGAGGTGAGTGTGATGCGCCGCTCTACTCAACGAGCGCACGTCTTTAGTCCGAAAATTAATATATTATAGATCTAGAAAGCAGTATATCAACGACTAATTTTGTTACACAGGTGTGCTGTCGCAGAACTGTTGGGCGCCCTCATAGCGGCCACGCAAGCCGGAGAAGTAAATAATATCAATACAAAAACAAAAATGGGAATGCAGTCAGGTAATCTTTCTATTTATTTATTTTCACATCACTGTACAAGTTATCATTACAGAACTTCCAATTTGATAAAGAAGTTACACTAATCTATCTTACATGTCTATCTACTTATATCTTAAAAACCCCTAATGTATGTTTTTGTTTTGACTGCCTCATCATCATTTACCCAGATAAAGAGAAAAAAAATTGTATATTCGTTATATTCTTTCAGTGGCAAACAAAAAGGATCCTCCGAAGAATGTGATATCCTTAGAGGAAGCTCTAAATTTGTTGATGGGCGCGTTTTTACGCGGAGGCACTTCGTTCCTCAAAGGAGAAATCATTAAATCCGGTTCAGGAGTCAATAGGGAAGTTCGTGTTTGTGTCACAAACGTAAGTTATCACTTATTAGTAGTAAGTAAACTAAGCGATTAATAATAACTAAACGATTTTTATTCCACAATGAAATATACAGGGTTTTATAAATAATGCCTTATCACTCTCGGCCTGTATTTGTTTACATTAAAACCAGAACTTTAGTTCTACGATTTTTTTACTCGATATTTTGAGAAATATCGAATATTCAATAATTAACAGAGATGCTCTACTTGTTCCTACTCTGTAATGTAACAACGGCAAGTGGCAACGGCGCAAATCTCGGCGCGGCGGCGCGATACCGCAACGGTGTAATGTCACTTTACAGAAATAACATATTTTGTATGAAATAAATTAATACTGAATTTTGAAAAGTCGTAGAACAAAAGTTTTTGGTGTTAATGTAAACAACTACAGGCCGAGAGCGATTTGGTATTTTTTATATAACCCTGTATTTAAATAATATTTCTTAATTATTATTTGTGAATACTTAACAGTATTTGGAGTTTGGACTAACTCGCTACCCGTCTTGGCTCAAGATGTAAGTGTAGCAATGATGTGTAATTAATTGAAAAAGAGGAATTTTATATTGAATGTTTCATACTTATTCACTTAGTGTCCGGGAATTTGAGAAAACCAAATTTAATTAATTTAGACTCTGAGTCAGTGGTTTAAGGTCTTGTTTCGTTTGTAACTGCGTGTTTGCTTCAAGGCGTACGTGATGTTCGTACAAAATATGGGCGGAGTGTGGTTGGAGCGCAACATGAGCACGTTTCTGGCACACGTTCTGGACCTTGTCGCCAACCCTAAAGCTGCCAGTTCACATGTCGACGCCGTATATTCCAGGTAACTGAAATTGTTGGAAGTTTCTTTCTCTTTCACGCAAATGAAATACTATTGAACCGATTTGGCTGAAATTTGGAAAGGAAGGTAAATATATTCTTAACACAAACACAAAATTCATGGTTTTCATCCCGGAAATTCATGGTTCCCACAGGATTTTGTAAAAAACCAAAATTACCCACCCGGGTTGAACTGCCATAAGTTTCTACTAAACTTAATTCGGGTGATTGCTTATTTAGCAAAGTATTTTCTTATCCCTTGTCTATATTGCATTAGAATTTTTTGTTTTCTGAGATTGAGGGTTTCAGCTTTGCGAGGATGATTCTGTGAGTTACAAGTGAATGATTCGATAATCTTTTCTATTTCTATAGATTGAAGTTGATTAAAATCTCTGATGGTAAGTAATGATGATTTGGACTAATATATCTTTTCTTGCCCCGAGTTCTCTTACTATCGAAACAAATAGAAAAATTTAAATTTACATTTGACATGATTAAATTAGTTTAAGTTACCAGTTTATTTTTTCTTTTAGGAAATGCATAAACTACATCTTAAGAAATACCCTAGGAAAAATGTTGGGCGAGAAAGCGCAGGCGTCCGCGTGCCGTGAAATCATTCAAATAGTCGCCAAACAAATGAACAGCATAGATTTTAACCCCGAGAACGCTAAAGATTGTAATCAGGTTTGTTGATATTTTTATAAGAAAACTTTGTCAAACCATAAATAAAGATTTTGAATTTTTGTATTTGAAACTTTGTTGGAGCATAAAATATACATGATTTGCCTTTGCTCAGGAAACCCTGTTCAGCCAGCACCTGCTGGTGTGCGCGCTGACGGAGGCGGGCGAGCTGGCGCAGCAGCTGGGCACGTCGGTGCACAACCTCGTAGCGGACACCTCGCTCAACATGATCGATACTGTGTGCTCGGTGAGTGTTCAGGAAACCCTGTTCAGCCAGCACCTGCTGGTGTGCGCGCTGACGGAGGCGGGCGAGCTGGCGCAGCAGCTGGGCACGTCGGTGCACAACCTCGTAGCGGACACCTCGCTCAACATGATCGATACTGTGTGCTCGGTGAGTGTTCAGGAAACCCTGTTCAGCCAGCACCTGCTGGTGTGCGCGCTGACGGAGGCGGGCGAGCTGGCGCAGCAGCTGGGCACGTCGGTGCACAACCTCGTAGCGGACACCTCGCTCAACATGATCGATACTGTGTGCTCGGTGAGTGTTCAGGAAACCCTGTTCAGCCAGCACCTGCTGGTGTGCGCGCTGACGGAGGCGGGCGAGCTGGCGCAGCAGCTAGGCACGTCGGTGCACAACCTCGTAGCGGACACCTCGCCCAACATGATCGATACTGTGTGCTCGGTGAGTGTTCAGGAAACCCTGTTCAGCCAGCACCTGCTGGTGTGCGCGCTGACGGAGGCGGGCGAGCTGGCGCAGCAGCTGGGCACGTCGGTGCACAACCTCGTAGCGGACACCTCGCTCAACATGATCGATACTGTGTGCTCGGTGAGTGTTCAGAAAACCCTGTTCAGCCAGCACCTGCTGGTGTGCGCGCTGACGGAGGCGGGCGAGCTGGCGCAGCAGCTGGGCACGTCGGTGCACAACCTCGTAGCGGGCACCTCGCTCAAGATCGATACTGTGTGCTCGGTGAGTGTTCAGAAAACCCTGTTCAGCCAGCACCTGCTGGTGTGCGCGCTGACGGAGGCGGGCGAGCTGGCGCAGCAGCTGGGCACGTCGGTGCACAACCTCGTAGCGGACACCTCGCTCAACACGATCGATACTGTGTGCTCGGTGAGTGGTCAGGAAACCCTGTTCAGCCAGCACCTGCTGGTGTGCGCGCTGACGGAGGCGGGCGAGCTGGCGCAGCAGCTGGGCACGTCGGTGCACAACCTCGTAGCGGACACCTCGCTCAACACGGATCGATACTGTGTGCTCGGTGAGTGGTCAGGAAACCCTGTTCAGCCAGCACCTGCTGGTATGCGCGCTGACGGAGGCGGGCGAGCTGGCGCAGCAGCTGGGCACGTCGGTGCACAACCTCGTAGCGGACACCTCGCTCAACACGATCGATACTGTGTGCTCGGTGAGTGGTCAGGATACCCTGTTCAGCCAGCACCTGCTGGTATGCGCGCTGACGGAGGCGGGCGAGCTGGCGCAGCAGCTGGGCACGTCGGTGCACAACCTCGTAGCGGACACCTCGCTCAACACGATCGATACTGTGTGCTCGGTGAGTGGTCAGGATACCCTGTTCAGCCAGCACCTGCTGGTATGCGCGCTGACGGAGGCGGGCGAGCTGGCGCAGCAGCTGGGCACGTCGGTGCACAACCTCGTAGCGGACACCTCGCTCAACACGATCGATACTGTGTGCTCGGTGAGTGTTCAGGAAGCACCTGCCTTTTACACTCTACAACTAAGTATTTGACTTGTGATCTTATCTGATGATGGTGATGTAGCCGAAGATGATTTTGTACTAATTTGGAAGGTATAACTCCTACGCCCTCGTAACTCGCCCCAGACCGATCCAAATTAGAAATGATAAAATTCTAAAGAGGCCTTCGGATATAAGGGACTTTTTTAACGGGATATTTTTTTTTTTTTTGAGATACGCCAGATAACAGATTAATAACTCTGAACTGACTCTCGCCGTCTTATGCCGTCTTTTTCCTATCATATTGTGTTATATTCACGAAAGCTTTAATTTAAAATAACCAATGTGTATGTCATGTCAGGTGCTGGAACACCCCTGCGTGGCGGCGCGGCTGGGCGCGGCGTCCTGCCTGCGCGGGCTGTGCATAGCGCACCCCGCGCTGCTGGCGCCGCTGCTGGACCGCTGCACCGACGCACTGGACGTGCCCCGCCCCACGCCGCATCGGATATCGGGTGAGAACCAACCAGCAGTTGCGTGCATTCCATATTAGGCGGTGGTCTGTGACAAGGCGTCTAAGGCGGTGGGCTGCATAGTAAGCATTCATAGGCCGCGTACAGCGTCACGTCAGACGCGACCTAACGCGTCTGTTGCAGACCACCGCCTTAGCCATAAAGGCAGTGCCTACTCTAACAAGTTTATGTAATAAACCGATTATTTTCTTTTAGGCTACTCAGCAGCTTTGGCAGCGATATTAGGCGCGGTGCGGTCCTCGCCACTGGGCGTGCCGCACGGGCGAGGCAAGGTAGCGTTCAACGCGGCCGAGCAGCTGCTGCGATCGGCCGGGCAGAGCAGCCGGCTCACCGCAGCCAGGACCAACGCTGGCTGGCTCATCGTTGGAGCCATCTGTACACTGGGTAAGCGGGTTATAGGGTATTAGGCTTCTCAGAAGCATTGGCAGCGATTTTAGGCGTGGTGCGGTCATCGCCACTGGGCGTACGGCACAGGCAAGGGAAGGTAGCGTTCAACGCGGCCGAGCAGCCGGCTTACTGCCGCCAGGACCAACGCTGGCTGGCTCATCGTTAGAGCCATCTGTACACTGTGTAAGCGGGTGATAAGGTATTAGGCTTCTCAGCAGAATTGGCAGCAATTTTATGCGGTTGTCGCCACTGGGCGTGCTGCACGAGCGAGGCAAAGTAGCGTTCAACGCGGCCGAGCAGCTGCTGCGATTTACCAATGCTGGCTGGCTTATTATTGGAGCCATCTGTACACTGGGTAAGCGGGTAATAGGGTTTTTTAGCTTTTGTAAAAATAAAACTATATCTCTTTATTTAAAAATACATTTGCCATAAAAGTCACGTCACCAAATCAGGTATCAAACCTTAGCCGAACCCAAGCTCGCTTCACTGATAAGTTAAAGCGGGAAGCGGCTGGATGAGGAAAGCAAGAGAGAGAGATATTAGTCAGTATAAAGTTATTCCTTGGTCTGTGTTATAGAGTGTGGCACTTGCGTGGGAAGGCCTATTTTGAACAGGCAGACGTCCGCAGACGGATATGATGATGATTATTTATTGCAGGAGTGCCTGTTGTGCGCGGTCTGCTACCGCGGATGTTGCTGCTGTGGAGGAACAGTTTCCCGCGCTCGGCCAAAGAGCTCGAATCCGAGAAGGCAAGGGGCGATGCGTTCACCTGGCAGGTAATATAACGCATTTCAACAACAACACAACACATACATTTCGATACGAGTACAGAAAGAGTGTCATTTCTTCACGAGTTCCGTTTTGGTGACTTCATCCGTCCGACAATCTGCCTGTCTACGTCCGTTCGTCCTACCGTCTATCCGTCCGTCTGTCTATCTGTTATAATACCGACTCGTTATGATGACCGAATATTTGTATCTTTATGTACTATTTTATATAAATTTAAATACGAATCAAAATTTCACTCGCAGTGGGATTCGAACCCGCGTCTCCCAGCTCTCGTGACTGGGTGCTTTAACCGCTAAGCTATGCGAGCCTATCCCTCTGCGATGAAATTAAGATCCATAATGTTGAGGTCCTTAAGTAGAACCAGCGCCATCTATTGTGAAACATTACAGTTTCAAACCCAAATCTCGAAGGCCCATAATTTCATATGAAGCAAACTTCGAACGAGAGATGACACGTTGCCGTTTTTTACTAATTCTTTTTTATACTTACTATTTTATGCTTGCAGGTGACGTTAGAAGGGCGGGCAGGCGCGCTATCGGCCTTGCACAGTCTGCTCATACATTGTCCCTCTCTTGTCAACAACGACGACACCGCCAAGAGATTGACGCAACCGATAGATGGCGCCATCGCTGTTCTCACTAAGTAAGCCCATCTTGCATTTATTTAGGTTTTAGCGTCGTGAGATCCATGTATGGTATGATTATATTATGAGGCAACCAGCCATAGTATTGGCTGTCACGGATCCGTGTCTATACAAACTGAAAAGAATACTCCCAGGCCCAAAGTCTGCTTATTTAACATTTTTTGGCAATCCAACTGAGATTCAATTAAAATGTTAAAAACTTCACTTGTCATTCATCGTTCATAAGTGACAGTGACGATGCAAAAACGGTAGTTATTCGAGCGTCGTGAGGACCTATTGCATTGCAAATATTAGGTGCTAAAATGAAAAAGAAGCTATTTGCAGTTTGCTATTTCAGTAGTCAGCATACATCATGTACCCTGATTTTTTTTAGCATCTTATATTGAAAATCCAATAGATGCCCACGAAGCTCGAGTAACTACCAAAACCTCCTCTTGGGCTCCCCTACTATAACAATATTATAATTGACGTACGATCGAAATAGTAGACTAGCAAAATTGGTATATTATAGGTAAATTATAACAATAATGGAGCAATTGAGTGACAATTGAGATGTAATTGTTATAGCGGACTTGAGGCCCGGTAGTTCTATGCTTTTTTATGAAGACAATATTGAACGTTTGTGTAATACAACGACCTCCGTGGTTGAGTGGTTAGCGTGCCGGTTTTCAAGGCGCCGCCATCTCTGAGGTTCCGGGTTCGATCCTCGGTCGGGGCAATGTAGAAAAATAAGTTTTCTACATTGTCTCGGGTCTGGGTGTTGTGGTACCATCGTTGTTTGTGATTTCCTTAACACAAGTGCATAAGCTACTTACTAAGGGATCGGAGCAATGTATGTGATGTTGTCCACTATTTATTTATTTATTTAATATGCAGTGTGGGCGCAGTAGTACGCAACTACGGAGGCTCTCTCAAAGCGCCGGCGGCGTTGCTGCGGCTGCGACTGTACCAGGCGTGTGCTGCGCTGGGTGCCGCGGCGTCCGCGCCCGCCGCGCCGCTGCTGCGCCTGCTGGCCGCGGAGCTGGCGGGCTCTGCGGACCCGACCGGCGCCAACGTCGCCACTGGTAATGTTACGGAGGCTGTCCAAAGTGTAGGAATTCATCTCAACCCCTATGTCCCACTGCTGGGCACGGGTCTCCTCTCAGACTGAGGGTTTTGGCCATAGCCCACCACGCTGGCCAAGTGCGGGTTGGCGGGTTTCACACACCTTCGAGAACATTTTTGTGAACTCTTAGGCATGTAGGTTTCCTCACGATGTTTTCCTTCACCGTTAAGCAAGTGATATTTAGTTTCCTAAAAATGCACCCGAAAAAGAGGTGCGTGCCCAGGATTTGAACCCGTGACCTCCTTATGAGAGGCAGAGGTCAGAACCACTGAGCTATCACTGCTTAATAAGGCGTTTGATGTTCCAGGTTTGCTCAGAAGTGCCATGCATCCCCGAGACACGATTCTGCTCGGGGAAGAAGGCTGGATATACGACACTGATCACGCCGAAATAGAGGAACAGGTGAGATGCCACCGAGATTCATCCTATGTACGTCAAAACATGTTACCAGTGACGTAGGTATTTTTTTTATATGTCAGACACGTGGACTCCAAATATGTTCCCATATTTGTTTGGACATAAATAGGCTCACTAGAGTATGTCATTATGGTACATAGGTAATTATTGTACCACTTCTCCCCACCTAATTGCACATGTAAATAAGCAGCTAATTGACTTCCAGATTGGTATCAACTCAAAACGCATGTGTTTTTTTTCCAATATGGCGACCCTGCCAGTTCATTATACGTGAACTGGCAGGGTCGCCATGTGACGAGGGATCACAGTAGGTAAAAGCTACGTCATACATGTAGTGTACAGGTTATGTACCACTTCTCCCCACATAATTGCACATGTAAATAAGCAGCTAATTGACTGCCAGATTGGTATCAACTCAAAATGCATGTATTTTTTTTTACCAATATGGCGACCCTGCCAGTTCATTATACGTGAACTGGCAGGCTCGCCATGTGACGAGGGATCACAGTAGGTAAAACCTACGTCATACATGTAGTGTACAGGTTAGGTACCACTTCTCCCCACATAATTGCACATGTAAATAAGCAGCTAATTGACTTCCAGATTGGTATCAACTCAAAACGCATGTGTTTTTTTACCAATATGGCGACCCTGCCAGTTCATTATACGTGAACTGGCAGGGTCGCCATGTGACAAGGGATCACAGTAGGTAAAAGCTACGTCATACATGTAGTGTACAGGTTAGGTACCACTTCTCCCCACATAATTGCACATGTAAATAAGCAGCTAATTGACTGCCAGATTGGTATCAACTCAAAATGCATGTATTTTTTTTACCAATATGGCGACCCTGCCAGTTCATTATACGTGAACTGGTAGGGTCGCCATGTGACGAGGGATCACAGTAGGTAAAACCTGCGTCATACTTGTATGTAGTGTACAGGTTAGGATGTTATCTACAGCTAATATCCCCGCTGAGCGCGAGCGGCTCCAGCGCTCTGGAGCACGACCCGTGCTGCCTGTACCGCAAGATGGCGGGTGCGCAGCCGCTGGGAGTGGCCGTCATCGACGCCTCCGTGGCGCTGTTCCCGTTGATATTCGCGCGAGCGGCCAACAAGCACAGGTGGGTTTGTGTTTTATTATGATAATTACATAGGGCTCCTCTGAGTTTCAACGGGTATTTTGGCCGCCTATCGGCAAGTGAATCCCATATGATATACCCCGCCCCGTTGCAACGCCTGGAGCGGGATGCGTAATTGCATTTCCCGACGTGACACACCGAAAAAGCGACAATGGGTATTAAAATGCTGTACTATAAGTTCAGCAAACGAGTAGACCGGCTTTACTGACTTTTTTTTAATTTTGATACTTGGCTTTATTGTAGACAACAAATGCTCGAGCACTTCGTGGAGTGCATCAAGATGTCGAAAGGTGCGCGACAAGAAGCGATTCAGATCAACGTGTACACGGCGCTGCTGCTGGCGCTGCGCACTCTGGCCGAGCAGAAGTGCTCCTTGGGCGCGGGGCAGGACGCCGTCAAAACCGCCGCCGTGGAGCTCGTCATAGTAAGTTATCTGCTCACGAGAAGCGATTCAGATCAACGTGTACACGGCGCTACTGCTGGCGCTGCGCACTCTGGCCGAGCAGAAGTGCTCCTTGGGCGCGGGGCAGGACGCCGTCAAAACCGCCGCCGTGGAGCTCGTCATAGTAAGTTATCTGCTCACGAGAAGCGATTCAGATCAACGTGTACACGGCGCTACTGCTGGCGCTGCGCACTCTGGCCGAGCAGAAGTGCTCCTTGGGCGCGGGGCAGGACGCCGTCAAAACCGCCGCCGTGGAGCTCGTCATAGTAAGTTATCTGCTCACGAGAAGCGATTCAGATCAACGTGTACACGGCGCTGCTGCTGGCGCTGCGCACTCTGGCCGAGCAGAAGTGCTCCTTGGGCGCGGGGCAGGACGCCGTCAAAACCGCCGCCGTGGAGCTCGTCATAGTAAGTTATCTGCTCACGAGAAGCGATTCAGATCAACGTGTACACGGCGCTGCTGCTGGCGCTGCGCACTCTGGCCGAGCAGAAGTGCTCCTTGGGCGCGGGGCAGGACGCCGTCAAAACCGCCGCCGTGGAGCTCGTCATAGTAAGTTATCTGCACGCCATATAAATCAATTTTTACTTAGGGGACCTAAATAGATAAAAATAGTAAAGATAGGCCGATCCGAACATTTTACGTAAAACTTCTTCATACAAGCAAACAGTAGCGTCATCTGTCATAATACCGCCGCCGCCGCTGCCCGAACTACCGCGTGGCCTTATACTGTTTTGGTACTTATGACACCCATAAACTGGCGACATTTTTTCGCGCTGTTCGCCTTGTTTTTAGTATACAAGTCTGTGGGGACCTATGAAAAATAGTTTACGTCCTATTCACAACCTATCCCATACATAACATTTGCTAAATTGGTTAAGCAGTTTCAAGGAGTATTGATACAAACCGTGTGACACGAAAATTGTATGTTTGTTAGCTATCTAAGTATTTTTTCAAGGTATTGATTACGCTTTCCACTATCTAGGCGGGTCTATCAGCGAACAGCGTCACGGTGCGCGCCGCGGCCGCGTCCTGCGCCGGAAGGCTTTGCAGCTGCGTTACTGAGGCGGAGAGCCAGGCTCTGAGCGACCGAGTGATCGCCCTGGCGCGCTCGTCCACCAGCCGGCCGGTCCGCGCGGCGGCCGCGGCGGCCGTGGGCGCCGTGCAGCGCGCGAGGGGCGCGGCGTCGAGCGCTGCAGCGCTGCCGGTGCTGCGAGCGCTCGCGCAGGACACCTCAGCTGTTGAAGTGCAGGTTAGTGCCAGAAGATGTTTAAAAGCGTGAGTATAGAACGGCAGGGCGATCGGCTTAAAGAGTATCAATCGTTAAAGAACTGCATCAATGTCATTTCAAGTGTTGTGATTGGTCAAATATCGTGCTTTGACATTGATACAGTTCTTTAATGATTGATACATTTGTAGCCGATCGCCCTGCTGGATACAGTATTGTCAGACTCTTGCCTGTTGAACTGCCTTAGTCGTATAACTTATCTTAAACGTCACAAATACCTGTCGATCGCCTATTGTGATATTTTTCTGGGTTACAGGCGTTGCTCATCCCATTTTAATACTGTTCAGCCAATGAGCAAACAGCAAGTGTGTTATTATCATCATCAGCCCATTTCAGTCTGCTGTCATCCGCTTCTGTTCTTAGTGTGTTGTAACCACTTCCTTCCTGATGCCCTAACGATGTCGTCCGGCGTCCCGCCATCGTTCTCGTAGTCGGCCAATGCTTTTTACGCAGACCGCGGTTGCCATTTCATTAATGCCTTATTCCAACGTCCGTCCTCCCTACGATAAGGTAGTAGAGCCCAGTTGTAGAGCGCCACTCTTCCAGCCAACTATATCAGTTCTATTGAATCTGAGAAATAAAGCTGCACCGATTCTCCAGGTGTGGTCGCTGCACGCGCTGTCGGTGCTCGTGGACGCTTCGGGGCCGATGTTCCGAGGACACGTGGACTCCACGCTGAACCTGGTGCTGAAGCTGCTGTTCAGCGCGCCGCCTTCCCTGGACGAGCTGCACAGGAGCATAGGGCGTTTGCTGGCCGCGTTGATTACCGTTGTCGGACCCGAGTTGCAAGGTAGCACTTATGAAATACATACTATATGTAGGTATACTTAGTATAGTTAACTAAGATGTTATCATATTGCATGACCAAACATAGGTTTTTACTCAGCGCTGCAGCTTGCTATATGTATCATTGTTTGTGTTGGTGCAGCGTGCGGCGGCGCGGCGGTGGGGCGCTTCGTGTGCGCGTGCGCGGCGCTGCGCGAGGGCGGCGGCGCGGGCGCGGCGGCGGACGCGGTCGGCGGCCTGCAACAGCTGCACATGTTCGCGCCCAACCACATCAACCTGCATGCTCTCGTGCCGCAGCTGTGTGTGAGTGGCTCCCTCGGATCCATCGTCGGCGGCCTGCAGCAGCTGCACATGTTCGCGCCCAACCACATCAACCTGCATGCTCTCGTGCCGCAGCTGTGTGTGAGTGGCTCCCTCGGATCCATCGTCGGCGGCCTGCAGCAGCTGCACATGTTCGCGCTCAACCAAATCAACCTGCACGCGCTCGTGCCGCAGCTGTGTGTGAGTGGCTCCCTCTGATCCATCGTCGGCGGCCTGCAGCAGCTGCACATGTTCGCGCCCAACCACATCAACCTGCACGCGCTCGTGCCGCAGCTGTGTGTGAGTGGCTCCCTCTGATCCATCGTCGGTGGCCTGCAGCGGCTGCACATGTTCGCGCCCAACCACATCAACCTGCACGCGCTCGTGCCGCAGCTGTTTGTGAGTGGCTCCCTCTGATCCATCGTCGGCGTCCAGCAGCAGCTGCACATGTTCGCGCTCAACCACATCAACCTGCACGCGCTCGTGCCGCAACTGTGTGTGAGTGGCTCCCTCTGATCCATCGTCGGCGGCCTGCTGCAGCTGCACATGTTCGCGCTCAACCACATCAACCTGCACGCGCTCGTGCCGCAGCTGTGTGTGAGTGGCTCCCTCTGATCCATCGTCGGCGGCCTGCAGCAGCTGCACATGTTCGCGCCCAACCACATCAACCTGCACGCGCTCGTGCCGCAGCTGTTTGTGAGTGGCTCCCTCTGATCCATCGTCGGCGTCCTGCAGCAGCTGCACATGTTCGCGCTCAACCACATCAACCTGCACGCGCTCGTGCCGCAGCTGTGTGTGAGTGGCTCCCTCTGATCCATCGTCGGCGGCCTGCAGCAGCTGCACATGTTCGCGCTCAACCACATCAACCTGCACGCGCTCGTGCCGCAGCTGTGTGTGAGTGGCTCCCTCTGATCCATCGTCGGCGTCCTGCAGCAGCTGCACATGTTCGCGCTCAACCACATCAACCTGCACGCGCTCGTGCCGCAGCTGTTTGTGAGTGGCTCCATCTGATCCATCGTCGGCGTCCTGCAGCAGCTGCACATGTTCGCGCTCAACCACATCAACCTGCACGCGCTCGTGCCGCAGCTGTGTGTGAGTGGCTCCCTCTGATCCATCGTCGGCGGCCTGCAGCAGCTGCCCATGTTCGCGCCCAACCACATCAACCTGCACGCGCTCGTGCCGCAGCTGTTTGTGAGTGGCTCCCTCTGATCCATCGTCGGCGTCCTGCAGCAGCTGCACATGTTCGCGCTCAACCACATCAACCTGCACGCGCTCGTGCCGCAGCTGTTTGTGAGTGGCTCCATCTGATCCATCGTCGGCGTCCTGCAGCAGCTGCACATGTTCGCGCTCAACCACATCAACCTGCACGCGCTCGTGCCGCAGCTGTGTGTGAGTGGCTCCCTCTGATCCATCGTCGGCGGCCTGCAGCAGCTGCACATGTTCGCGCTCAACCACATCAACCTGCACGCGCTCGTGCCGCAGTTGTGTGTGAGTGGCTCCCTCTGATCCATCGTCGGCGGCCTGCAGCAGCTGCACATGTTCGCGCTCAACCACATCAACCTGCACGTGCTCGTGCCGCAGCTGTGTGTGAGTGGCTCCCTCCGATCCATCGTCGGTGGCCTGCAGCGGCTGCACATGTTCGCGCCCAACCACATCAACCTGCGCGCGCTCGTGCCGCAGCTGTGTGTAAGTGGCTCCCTCGGACCCATTTTTTATACAGAAGAGTGAGACTAAAAAGACTCTCACCCGATGACCTCTTTAGACTTTAACGCAGTTGGCAGTGCGCTCGGCACATGTATTACGTCGGCTTACAATGCCCATCAAAATTGTTGTACTACTGTGTACACAGTACTGCATTAGAATTAACTAACACCACGGTGGTCCAGATGGACTCCTATAAAAAGAGGCCTACCACCATACCACCATTTTGTTTATTACTAGATTTCGTTGACGAAATCCTTCGCGTGGATTATGATATTCAAAAAATCTTGAAACCTTGCGCGTCTTCCTTTTAATGTGCTGTGTGGTCGTGGTATCCTAACTTTGACAGGCAAAGTTTGACTACCATTATAGCAATTTTTATCTTGAAAAACTCTCTGTACTCTTTCCGAATAGTTCCTTCAAACATGGAAGAAATCCATCAGGATGACGTCTCAGATTTGTTTTGAAGGAAATACTTGATGCTATTGCAGAAGGACCTTTCGAGCCCCGAGTTGTCAGTGCGGCGCGCGGCGCTGTGCTGCCTGCGCCAGCTGTCGCAGAAGGACGCGGCCGATGTCTGCAAGTATGCGACGCTGGCTGCCGACTACGTTCCGCCCAGACCGTATTGTGGTATGACGTTTACCTCCTTTTTTTGACAATGTATTTACGCATCCCACCCTGTCGATGGCCAAATTAAAATAAAATACTAGGTAGTTCAAATGGACATAAATTATGACGAACCATCTCATATTTCAACATCATGGTGATAACTACATATTTTAAGACACAAGCTTAAGAGAGTTCTAACTCGGACTGCCAGTGAGAAAAAGCCCACAACCTGAGCCGGGGGTATTATTTTATGTTATCACCATTTAAGGCCTATAAGCGACACAAGCCCTTGGGAGTGATAGCTCTGTTTTTACTTGCCTATTTAGTTTTAATAGTCATTTTTGTAAATTGCGCAGCAAAGCTATAATGATGTAATGCTGTAATTTTGTAGTCAGCGATTGACAGATTCAAGCAGTGTGTTCAACGATAACCAATAGAACTGATTTATGGCGGTTCCCAATATTCGATCTATCCATGGTTTGCCTTACTAGAGATTTATTTTTATTTATGGACCTTATGTCAAATTTCTATCTCTAGTAAGGCGAACCACGGATAGATCGAATATTGGGAACCGCCATTAGTCGCACGAGGGACATTATACACCATGGTCCAGTATTTTTTTACACCATATCTAAGCGCAAAAAATACTTCTGTACTTTCCCCTTTCAGTTTATGCCATAGATTATATTGTGGAACTTTTGACAGGTGTCGTCGTAACAGATACGGGCCTACCAGGTGCCCTATTCGCGTATTTGGATATGGAACGCGACGAAACCGCTCTATCTCACGCTCGCGATACGCTGACATGCTGCCTTCTAGCGGCTGCGAGCAACAGATCTGTCAGAGATTGGCTGGTCTTAGCGAAGAAGGTGCTTACAGTGAAATTGGGTAAGTACTGTAACGCTTCACACTTATAGCTGCCTAAAGATTCTAGTGGAAAGGAGTGAATCAATGAAAGAAATGAGCACCGCACATAGATCTAATGCATGCCTTTTGCCTTGTTGGCATCTACAGAATTACCCCACAAGATTAAGCCGTATTGCATTAATGACGATACATACCCGTTGTACCTAGTATTATGGTTGAAATTTTACTAAATTGTCTAAAGACATAAGTATATGTATTGTAATAATTGTATTAACTGATGCCCCTGGCTCTACTTGTGTGAATTTAGATTTTTTTACAAACCCGTAGGAAGCATCATTATATCGGGATGTGTATATATATGTGTTTATCCACCGATGTCTATACCAAATTTAAGCCAAATCGGTTCAGTACTTTAAGAATGAAGGAGTAACATACGTGCATACAAATTTATAGAAACTTGCTCCTTTATAATATTAATGTGAACTATTTTAAAATCTACTTCGTTAGCTACATTCTATTTTTTGTTATTTCTAGAGGATAGCAGCAATACAGAAATAGATTTCGACGCGGAAGGTGACGATGACCAGGCGGAATTCCACGCGGAAAGCGAACAATCTACGCATCCGGCGGTACAACCAAGGTGGCCTACACGGGTATGTGTAAATTACTGCTTGGACATGTATTTTTTTTAGGAGATAGCAGCAAAGGGTGTACTTTTTTAGGGAAAAGCACTGAATTCGGATGCGGAACGGTAAAATGACTAGGCGGAATTCCATGCGGAAAGTGAATAATCTACGCATCCGGCGCTACAATGGCAACACAGTTGTCTGCGCGGAAGTAGCTTAAGGAGCACAGCACGCATGTGCCCGCGAAATTCAAATTTTTCGTGGTTTTTCGCGATTTTTAAGCTAATAAGACATAAAAGGCTTATGGCCGTCAAATTGCGATAATCCCAATATCTTCTTCACGTGTTTATATAAAAATCTCTGCTCGAAAGTGTCGAGTTAAAGAAATTAGTCCAAGATTTGCGAGTTACTCACATAAAACTCGATACTCGGACTAGTTTCCTAGGATACACATTTTTATGCAAAGATTTTGATATAATCATGTAAAGACGATACTGCTACTCTCGCAAATTGATTGCCGTAAGCCTATCATGTCTAATTAGCGTACAAATTGCAAAAAACCACGAAAATTTTGAATTTCGCGGGCAGACCCGTTGATTTCACGTTAATCTATTTTGCAATCGGATGTCACTCCCATACATTTTTTGAATTTCGATCGAAAGTGCAATCTTAGATAGATAGATAGATAGATGAGATGATGGCTGCAGCTGTAGGCGCTTGTTCGCTTTCTGCGTGGTATTCTGCCTGCACCTCTCATATGGCATTTTGCGATACGCTAAAAAGATGATCGCTAAGTTGGTCACTTGACTCCACGTATTCTCATTTTTGAAACAAAGTTTCTTTTTGGACGGTATCCCAGGGCTGGGCGAAAGAAAATGTTTTTGCGTCACGACGAAAATCTGCGAAAATCTTCGAAAATCTAGAATGGAACTCTTTCAATAGTCGAAATGTACGACGCGCGACGCCATATTTGAAAAATTTTTGGCTTCAACATACGCCACATCATTCCCCGTCCTCTTAGCGTAGCGTATTTCGTGAAATCACACATGATGAAAATATAAAATAATAGTATGTTTCATTACAAGTGCGGAAAGGCTGTTATTGCAAAGAGTTCCGACAAATGTCTACCCCAGCCGAGGCGCAGCTGAAAGCGAGGGTTGACAGTCGGAACAAGTTGCAATGACGGTTCCGCACGTGTACTGAACGATTATTTTTAATACAGTTGCGAAAAAATTAAGCAATTTAATAAAATAATAAAAACACAATAAACTCAACTAACCTAACATTTTCTGAAAAACTATTTGCTTTTTCTCTTCTCTCCACGCAATAAATTCGTCGTATGTAGATATGTAGCAACTTTTTGACTTTTCCGGTAAAATGTTCTCCGAAGCATTTTGTGCAACAAACAACTAAACTCGCAAAGAAAATTTCTGAAAAATGGCGCCAACCGTAGAATATAAGCAGTTTTTTTTCTTCACCTATTCTGGTGATTTAAAAAAAAATTAAAAAAAAATTAAAAAAAAATTTTGTCATAGACTAAATAATATTCTGGTCATTCTGGTACGCAAAGGGAACTATGCCCATACAGCCAAGTCTTCAGTAGAATTTTTTTTATTGATATGAAATGAAAATGAAATTTAATGAGATGAAATGAAACCTAACCAAACTCATTCGATCAAATCTGATATTGAAACAAATTAGTAGCTTCTTTTTAGAAATATACGTACCTATTTGCATGAATCATAAAAACTTCTATGAATTTTTTTAGTAAAAACTTCATGGTTGGTTTTTCTTTTTAATAGACATTATTTTGACAGTTGGGAAAGATAACGCACGAGTTCGGGAAAGGTAAAAAAAAAGCACGAGTATGTAATAGCCCACATCCCGAACGCTATACGTCCCTGCAATACGCCACTTTTTGAGCAACTGTATTAAAAAGTTATTTTCAGGTATTTGCGATGGAATGTATCCAGAAGGTGATGGGTGCTTGCGAGGCGACCGGGGACGGCGCTCATTTCGATCTTGTCAAGGCTAAAGAAAAAATGATGACTGATCCAAATGGTATGAATGCAGTCATTCTTGTTGAATATTTAATTTAGAGAATGGATTTTTACTATTTTTTGTTCTTGTGGATCTAGTTTTTTGTGATACATATTCAAGAGATGATGGTGTGTTAACCGCTTAAGTGTAAGGTGCCGATTCGGGTGTTAGCACCTGTGGTAAATCCTTGTCTCTGGTCAGTCCTGTTTATTCACTGATCTCTATGGATCGCCGACTGTCAACGTAAAAATTAAGACACTTGATTTTCGTCATTTTGGCGCTGATTGTTGCGTAACCTGGCCTGAGCGTCCATGGAGCTAAAATATAATAACATTAAAAACGACGGTCATTACCAACAAATTTCAATTTAGTACTGTACGTTCGAGGGTGGCGCTTCAAATCGGCACAAAAAGGGAACTGTCAAATGTATAGAATGATTAATCCACAGAATAGAGTTCAGTGGGTTGAGTTGACAGAAGGCAGCGGTACCTATTTAAAAGAAAGAAAAATTAATTTTATAGTAGCATAAGTAATAAGTATATGTGGTATCCAATTTATAAGTTTTCACTTTTGTCTGCATCCCTGGAGTGTCACTGTTTTTGTTTATTTTTATTAATTCTTTCCTATTATTTCTCCCAGCGGATTACCTCTCGCTGCATCTGTCAGACTTGGTACGCATGGCGTTTGTGGGTGCGACGGGCGAGTCCGACGCTCTGCGGCTGTGCGGCCTGAACACGCTGCAGATGATCATACAGCAGTACGCGCGCGCGCCGGAACCGGACTTCCCCGGACATTTGCTGCTGGAGCAATATCAAGCGCAGGTTCTGATACTACTATATATTTATTTTTTGTTGTACCCGCAAAACTCATTGCCATAAGCCTACGATGTATAAATAGCCCACTATTAGAAAAAAACTAAATAAAATTTGAATTTTCGCGTCTGGATAGTACCCATTCCCTTTTAGGAAAAAAATATTGATATGCACAGGTCGGCGCGGCGGTGCGGCCAGCGTTCGCGGGCGACACCGCGTCCCACGTGACGGCGGCCGCGTGCGACGTGTGCTCCGCCTGGATCGGCTGCGGGGTGGCGCGCGACATCAACGACTTGCGCAGGTGACCCTTGCTGTAGCGACATTACTCGCACAGGTCGGCGCGGCAGTGCGGGCGACACCGCGTCCCACGTGACGGCGGCCGCGTGTGACGTGTGCTCCGCCTGGATCGGCTGCGGGGTGGCGCGCGACATCAACGACTTGCGCAGGTGACCCTTGCTGTAGCGACATTACTCGCACAGGTCGGCGCGGCAGTGCGGGCGACACCGCGTCCCACGTGACGGCGGACGCGTGTGACGTGTGCTCCGCCTGGATCGGCTGCGGGGTGGCGCGCGACATCAACGACTTGCGCAGGTGACCCTTGCTGTAGCGACATTACTCGCACAGGTCGGCGCGGCAGTGCGGGCGACACCGCGTCCCACGTGACGGCGGACGCGTGTGACGTGTGCTCCGCCTGGATCGGCTGCGGGGTGGCGCGCGACATCAACGACTTGCGCAGGTGACCCTTGCTGTAGCGACATTACTCGCACAGGTCGGCGCGGCAGTGCGGGCGACACCGCGTCCCACGTGACGGCGGACGCGTGTGACGTGTGCTCCGCCTGGATCGGCTGCGGGGTGGCGCGCGACATCAACGACTTGCGCAGGTGACCCTTGCTGTAGCGACATTACTCGCACAGGTCGGCGCGGCAGTGCGGGCGACACCGCGTCCCACGTGACGGCGGACGCGTGTGACGTGTGCTCCGCCTGGATCGGCTACGGGGTGGCGCGCGACATCAACGACTTGCGCAGGTGACCCTTGCTGTAGCGACATTACTCGCACAGGTCGGCGCGGCAGTGCGGGCGACACCGCGTCCCACGTGACGGCGGACGCGTGTGACGTGTGCTCCGCCTGGATCGGCTGCGGGGTGGCGCGCGACATCAACGACTTGCGCAGGTGACCCTTGCTGTAGCGACATTACTCGCACAGGTCGGCGCGGCAGTGCGGGCGACACCGCGTCCCACGTGACGGCGGACGCGTGTGACGTGTGCTCCGCCTGGATCGGCTGCGGGGTGGCGCGCGACATCAACGACTTGCGCAGGTGACCCTTGCTGTAGCGACATTACTCGCACAGGTCGGCGCGGCAGTGCGGGCGACACCGCGTCCCACGTGACGGCGGACGCGTGTGACGTGTGCTCCGCCTGGATCGGCTGCGGGGTGGCGCGCGACATCAACGACTTGCGCAGGTGACCCTTGCTGTAGCGACATTACTCGCACAGGTCGGCGCGGCAGTGCGGGCGACACCGCGTCCCACGTGACGGCGGACGCGTGTGACGTGTGCTCCGCCTGGATCGGCTGCGGGGTGGCGCGCGACATCAACGACTTGCGCAGGTGACCCTTGCTGTAGCGACATTACTCGCACAGGTCGGCGCGGCAGTGCGGGCGACACCGCGTCCCACGTGACGGCGGACGCGTGTGACGTGTGCTCCGCCTGGATCGGCTGCGGGGTGGCGCGCGACATCAACGACTTGCGCAGGTGACCCTTGCTGTAGCGACATTACTCGCACAGGTCGGCGCGGCAGTGCGGGCGACACCGCGTCCCACGTGACGGCGGACGCGTGTGAGTGACGTGTGCTCCGCCTGGATCGGCTGCGGGGTGGCGCGCGACATCAACGACTTGCGCAGGTGACCCTTGCTGTAGCGACATTACTCGCACAGGTCGGCGCGGCAGTGCGGGCGACACCGCGTCCCACGTGACGGCGGACGCGTGTGACGTGTGCTCCGCCTGGATCGGCTGCGGGGTGGCGCGCGACATCAACGACTTGCGCAGGTGACCCTTGCTGTAGCGACATTACTCGCACAGGTCGGCGCGGCAGTGCGGGCGACACCGCGTCCCACGTGACGGCGGACGCGTGTGACGTGTGCTCCGCCTGGATCGGCTGCGGGGTGGCGCGCGACATCAACGACTTGCGCAGGTGACCCTTGCTGTAGCGACATTACTCGCACAGGTCGGCGCGGCAGTGCGGGCGACACCGCGTCCCACGTGACGGCGGACGCGTGTGACGTGTGCTCCGCCTGGATCGGCTGCGGGGTGGCGCGCGACATCAACGACTTGCGCAGGTGACCCTTGCTGTAGCGACATTACTCGCACAGGTCGGCGCGGCAGTGCGGGCGACACCGCGTCCCACGTGACGGCGGACGCGTGTGACGTGTGCTCCGCCTGGATCGGCTGCGGGGTGGCGCGCGACATCAACGACTTGCGCAGGTGACCCTTGCTGTAGCGACATTACTCGCACAGGTCGGCGCGGCAGTGCGGGCGACACCGCGTCCCACGTGACGGCGGACGCGTGTGAGTGACGTGTGCTCCGCCTGGATCGGCTGCGGGGTGGCGCGCGACATCAACGACTTGCGCAGGTGACCCTTGCTGTAGCGACATTACTCGCACAGGTCGGCGCGGCAGTGCGGGCGACACCGCGTCCCACGTGACGGCGGACGCGTGTGACGTGTGCTCCGCCTGGATCGGCTGCGGGGTGGCGCGCGACATCAACGACTTGCGCAGGTGACCCTTGCTGTAGCGACATTACTCGCACAGGTCGGCGCGGCAGTGCGGGCGACACCGCGTCCCACGTGACGGCGGACGCGTGTGACGTGTGCTCCGCCTGGATCGGCTGCGGGGTGGCGGGCGACATCAACGACTTGCGCAGGTGACTCCTATACCCTTATACCCTTGTGGAATAATTCTTGGAGGCTTCCTAACTAGGGTGTTGTCTTTAATAGTTAAATCGACTAGTCGTATAAATATCATGTTTGGCCTAAAGCAGCCGGCGGCGGCGCGAACGATTTCACCGTGACCATTCACTAATGCATGTGGCTGCAGCGCTGCAGACGCGCTTCCGCCGCGCTTCACTTTGCGGCTTCATTTGAAGGCGCCCTTACTTACCCAGATTTGAAGTGGCACTTAACAGGGAAGTTTTTCGTATGTTTACTGCCCATACATCGCTTTAAATAAGATTTCACGCAATGATAATATTGAAGACCACAAAGGTGCAAATAAAGGGCCTAAAGGATGCCTGGCAATCCTGAATGACTTAAAAAGCGTCGTGACTTCCAATCCAATGACGAAATACGATACGCTAAGAGGACGAGAACTATGTGACGTATGTTGAAACCAAAATTTTCTCGAATATGGCGTCGCGCGTCATACGAGTACATTTAGGTACCGCTGAGAGCACATACCGCTGTTGGTCGCATACATTTGCGTCATTTCACAGATACGACTACTTAAAAATCCGGTTTCAGGCCGGAGCCTAAAAATGTATGCGTGACGTCACTAAGGGCTCATCCTTTATGTTACATCCATGTATACATCTCATTCTGAGAACAAACCTATGCCTACTTATTTCGAATGAAGTTAAGCGTAAAAGCGTACTAATATGAAACTAGTATCAGTAGTACTAAGTTAAAATAAACTTTCGTTTTTCTAGAGTCCATCAGTTACTGGTTTCCAGTTTGGATAAGTTAAATAAAAAGGGCAACACAACACTAATATACAATGAAAGCATGGCCACACTGGAGAAACTATCCATTTTGAAAGCTTGGGCTGAGGTAAGTTGTTCTGAGATTATTAAATAGATAAATAATACTAGAGAGTAAAACTTACAAAATCAAAATCTTTTAAGTGACTTCAAGAAATACTGTTGCAAAGATAACTTCTAGAGTGTCGAAAGTGACTTCATGTTGTTAAATCTATTGTTGAAAGTTGATTACACGCGAAATAGAAAAAGCTTACAAAAACGCGTTATTTATTAAATCACTTATTAAAAAAATAATTAAGTGAGACTTTCGTAAGGCGCTTTGAGCATTTTTCAATATGGGGAAAAACCATTGAACTTGCGACACCGTAACCAACACCTCAAACAGTTATCATAACCGAGACGTCACGTAATTGTCGAATTTTTGATTGCTGTCAGCACTCTTGGAGTATAACGTCATGTCTTTCGTATTGATTTTCCCAAATTATCTTTGCTAGCCAGCCCCCTGATTGCGTATGAAAAACTTATTCATCGTTATCGTAAAAGCTAGCGAATTCTGCGCCGCGATTGGCTGACGCAAATCAGGAACCCAATCAGCGGGCAGAATTCGCTAGCGTTCACGATAACGATGAATACGTTTTTCTTACGCAATCAGGGGACAGGTCAGGTACAAGCACATAGCGCTGACTGCTCAGCGGTTTTATCAGGACCCCTAATGTGAGTCAGAAAGAGATAGAGGGGAGATAAAGTAACGCGACAAAAATAGAGTGCAACGTTCAATAACGCTTTTGCGAACTGAATTGCACTTTATTCTGTCAGTGCTAGAGTCGCTATTTATTTAAATCCTTTTCTCAGAGTGAACCTTCTGTACTCAGTACACACATGTTCCAGGTATACATAGTAGCAATGGTGAGCAACGACAGCGCACCCGGCAGCTACGTCAAACAACTCGATACCAAGCCTGTTAACAATCGCGCCGAGATCGCCAAGTGGCGCAATCACGTACTGCAGGACAACAACCAGATAGATAACGCCAATACCAACCAGGAGAGCGAGGACGACGAGTACGGAGAGTTCGAGTCGAAAGGGGAGAGTTTGTTGAAGCTCGTGGAACCGGAGCTGGAGAGTTTGGGAGAGAACTGGTTAGCTGCTCTGAGGGACCATGCGCTCTTGAGTTTACCGCCAGGTTAGTATCAGGATGTTACTTGAGGAGGAGTCGAGGTAGATAACTTTTCGCCGACAATTATCCTGTATTTTGACTGAATGGAAGTAAATCTTTAAAATCCAAGATGGCGCTGTTCTGGCGGCTAATAGTGCTTAGGTACCAAAAAATGATATTTTGAAATTCAAATTTCCTTCACTTGGCAACATTGGAGCGTTTCGACTTCTATTGGGCGATTGTGTGTACATATAATTATGTGTGTGTATATTTAGAGCATCTGGAAGAGATCCCATTTGCAGCGATAAAATGACCTTGTACATGTCCTCTCTATATCTGTGTTTTATATTGTAATATTCATTGTGCAAACAAAATAAGTAAATAAATACTTGAAATGTTGATTGGTGAAAAAAAATTACCCCATTTCTCGGGAAATTTCAATGGTTATGATAATAATATCTGCAGAGTTCGCGTCCCAGCTGCCGCACGGCGGCGGCGCGTTCTACTCTGCGGAGACGGCGGAGGCGTCGCGCGCGCACTACGCCCGCGCCTGGCCCTCGCTGCTGTATGCGGCCGCGCTGCGCTTCAACGCATCCATCGGCAGCTCCAGCAAGGACTCGGAAAACTCAGGTAACGAAAGCTCACATTTCAAGAACATTTCTTTTTTTCCGAGTCTTCGAAAATCTAGAATGTAAATTTTTCTTACTTGTCCACAAAATGGGCACGCATGTGGATTTGGGATGTGCACGTATAGGGATTTGATATTAAACTCGTTACCGAGAGCAAACTGTGCCTTCAGTTTGCTCTCGGTAACGAGTTTAATATGTGACTGGGAATATGTGTGATTTCATCTATCTAGCGATATCCCCTTTGTAAACTTTGTATCTACAGAGTGTCTTTTTTCTTGTGTGTATATTATTGTGGATTGAGAATCTAAACTTTATGGTTTTAACCCCAATAGTGTAAGCGTATTCCCAGCGGTAAAAATTTTAAATTATTTTTGGTAACATTCCAGAAAATCCTGACAACAGTGTTGACAACAAAAATAACAAGACCGAGAATGGAAATTGCGAATTCTTCGAACCTGTCGATGAGAAGTTCCATCTTCTATTCGGTAAGAAATAAGTAATAGCTCTAGGTTTACTTCTTCTTTATATATAAAGCCGAAAGTTTTTAATTATTGTGTGTGGTAATATGTTTGTTATAATTTCACGCCGCAACTTCCATGGTTCCCGCAGGATTAATGAAAATTTCAAAAATTTCATACTGGCGGAGCCCCCGATTTTCGCATAAATAAAAATATTTTTTTTGCACTCTACGAGTTATTAGTGATGGTGCAGCCGAAGATGTTATCATCTTAACGAACAGTTTCTACACTGCATCGCACTGGAACGCTAAATCGCTTAGCTGTACGTCTTTGCTAGTAGGGTGGTAACTAGGCCACGCCCTAAGTCTCTCCCCAGATCAAAAAGTGTAATAAATCGGATACGTCACTCGCAGAAGTGGTTCGTTATAGAGATAGTTTGTACTTTACCTGCCCAAAAAAGGAGTGTAATGTTTTTAGGCTTCATATGTATGTACGATTGGACGTATATGTACGTGAGTTTTTTTATTCCACCATAACTTCTGTACGGCTGTATATATTTGGACATATGGGGTATCGTTAGAATCCTTACATCATTCCGGCTATATTTTTTTTGGAAAAAAACGTTTTACAGGGTAGTTGCATTTTTTAATTTTGAAATTATTTACTTGTTTTATCTCAGGTATTTGCATGGAGGCCCTGTGTGCGCAGCGCGACATGACCACAGAGAACACTATAACAGTGTTGCTGTCTCTGGTCACCCTACTCGACGCTCCCGAGAACAGAGCCAGGCTACTTAAAGACAGGTAGCTTTGAAATTCAGTATAGTAACATATATCAGAGTATATTTTAATATAGCGCAAGCGCTATGTTAAAATATTCTCTGATATATGTTTAATATACGGAGAATTGATTAAGATTTTGTGAGTTACGTCTTTGCTGACTGGGTGTTGTTTTTTTTTATTTTTATTTTAAATTGTAATACTTGACCAACAGAGCGCTGGCCATAGAGCTGTGTCAGATCATCCACCGCACGGGCTTGACGCAGGAGAGCGTGGAAGCGTTGCTGCTGGCGGCCGACGTGCTGCAGCCGGTCGTCACGGCCGCCAGGGAGCAGCTCCGGAGAGCCATGCAGGACAAGATCAAAGGTACTGAACAGAGCGCTGGCCATAGAGCTGTGTCAGATCATCCACCGCACGGGCTTGACGCAGGAGAGCGTGGAAGCGTTGCTGCTGGCGGCCGACGTGCTGCAGCCGGTCGTCACGGCCGCCAGGGAGCAGCTCCGGAGAGCCATGCAGGACAAGATCAAAGGTACTGAACAGAGCGCTGGCCCTAGAGCTGTGTCAGATCATCCACCGCACGGGCTTGACGCAGGAGAGCGTGGAAGCGTTGCTGCTGGCGGCCGACGTGCTGCAGCCGGTCGTCACGGCCGCCAGGGAGCAGCTCCGGAGAGCCATGCAGGACAAGATCAAAGGTACTGAACAGAGCGCAGGCCATAGAGCTGTGTCAGATCATCCACCGCACGGGCTTGACGCAGGAGAGCGTGGAAGCGTTGCTGCTGGCGGCCGACGTGCTGCAGCCGGTCGTCACGGCCGCCAGGGAGCAGCTCCGGAGAGCCATGCAGGACAAGATCAAAGGTACTGAACAGAGCGCTGGCCATAGAGCTGTGTCAGATCATCCACCGCACGGGCTTGACGCAGGAGAGCGTGGAAGCGTTGCTGCTGGCGGCCGACGTGCTGCAGCCGGTCGTCACGGCCGCCAGGGAGCAGCTCCGGAGAGCCATGCAGGACAAGATCAAAGGTACTGAACAGAGCGCTGGCCATAGAGCTGTGTCAGATCATCCACCGCACGGGCTTGACGCAGGAGAGCGTGGAAGCGTTGCTGCTGGCGGCCGACGTGCTGCAGCCGGTCGTCACGGCCGCCAGGGAGCAGCTCCGGAGAGCCATGCAGGATAAGATCAAAGGTTATAAGGTCTATTTTAACAGCCTATGGACGTTTAATGCGGTAGGCCTCCTCAAATGACTTCCAAATACCGTCTGAAGTAAGCGCGACTGCCCGTTTGAATGTGCCTTTTGTTTCAGAGCTCGCACCAAACGAACCAACGGAGAGCATACCACAGTCGGTCCTCGAAGTGGTGCACACACTCGGCGAGGGCGGGCCCACGGGAGACCTGCCTCCCGGGAAGTCCCTCGTGTTCGCGTGTCTGGAAGTGTGCGTCTGCTTGCTCGTGCGGAGGCTGCCCTCGCTGAGTCCGCTGAAGCAGGAGGGGAGAGTGGGCGTGATCGGCGTGCGGAAGGGCCTGGGCGTGCACGGGGACACCTTGCTCATCAAGAGCTTGGCGGCCATGTCTGAGTTGACCACGCTTACGAGTCCGCAAGGTAAGGCTTCAGAATGTTACCGTGTTGGTTATACTTACTGTCTCATGTTATGTTGTTCTCAATGCCAAAGTCAAGTGCCAAATGACAAAATCAAAATGCTTTTATTAACGACCGCGTTTCAGTAAAAGTTAGTTCAAAAAACTAGGAGTTAGTCACTAATATTAAAAAAAACTCGACGAATAATTGAAAACTTTTTCCTATTTTGAAGTCCGTTTAAAGACATAATGATGTTACAGTGGTACATAAAAGAAATCATTGTAACAGGTGCTATCTCTCTCCTGCCGACGATCCTGTACCTCGCGACGGAGATACTGCGCGAGAGTAGAGGCGACCCCACGCTGGCGGACGCGGGCGTCCTGCTGCTGCAGCAGGCGGCCGAGTGCAAGGCGGTGCGCGTGCAGCCCGACACTGCTGAGCAGCACGCGCTACTGCTGCAGAGCACGCTCGCTACGCTCGTGGACAGGGTCAAGTCGGGTGAGTGTGCGCGAGAGTAGAGGCGACTCTACGCTGTCGGACGCGGGCGTCCTGCTGCTGCAGCAGGCAGCCGAGTGCAAGGCGGTGCGCGTGCAGCCCGACACTGCTGAGCAGCACGCGCTACTGCTGCAGAGCACGCTCGCTACGCTCGTGGACAGGGTCAAGTCGGGTGAGTGTGCGCGAGAGTAGAGGCGACCCCACGCTGTCGGACGCGGGCGTCCTGCTGCTGCAGCAGGCAGCCGAGTGCAAGGCGGTGCGCGTGCAGCCCGACACTGCTGAGCAGCACGCGCTACTGCTGCAGAGCACGCTCGCTACGCTCGTGGACAGGGTCAAGTCGGGTGAGTGTGCGCGAGAGTAGAGGCGACCCCACGCTGTCGGACGCGAGTGATCGGTCAAAGCTTCGTTGGCTGAATGATGTGAAACGAGATTAAGGTCTAGGATAGGTCTATGGGCTGTAGGAATACATTAATTCTTAATTAGGAATGGACAGAGATAGATGGAGGAATCTTTAGAGCAGGCCCGGACCCACAAAGGGCTGTACTGCCCTGCTTAGCTACAGTAGCGCCGTTGATGATGATGTAACTTACTGAGTTTTTACATTTTTAGAGGAGCCGGAGCAGCGTATCGACAACGTGACGGGAGCGCGTGCGATGGCGGCGGTGCTGGCGCGCGCCGCGCCTGCGCCTCCGCTGCACTACCCGTGCATCAACCACTTCCGACAGTGCCTCGACACGAGGGACCACGAGGTGCGTAGCCATCGTCTAATTTAAAACGCACCTCCACTACACTTTTCAGCTAGACAATTTAATATTAGTACGCTGGACAGACTGCCAACGTAAAAATTAAAACACTCGATTTCGCTGATTGTTGCCTAACCTGGCGTGAACGTTCATGGAACTAAAACCAAATGTCATTAAAAACGATGGTCACTAGCAACAAATGTCAATTTAGTGCCGTGAACCTTCAAGGGATGCGCTTCAAATCGGCACAAAAATTGAATTGTCAATTGTAAAGAATGTTTGATCCTGTATACTAGTAAGATAGAGATGAGTGCCGCCGACCGTTTGGTGCTGACGATGTTCTGGCGGCAGGTGTTCGCGGCGTGCTGCGGCGTGCTGCGCGGCGTGTGGTCGCGCGCGGCGCCGGCGGCGTGCGTGTCGTGGTGGGCGCGCGCGCTGGCGGCGCGGGTGGTGGCGCGCGCGGCGGCGGCGCGCCACGCGGCGGACGCTGCGCACGTGCGCGCCGCCGTGGCCGCCGTCACGGCGCTCGACGAGCTCGTCGACGCCGCACCGGACGCCGCGCGTAAGTGTTTCATGGAGAATTTTACTTAAAATTTAAGTATTTTATTTATGTTTAATAGCGCAGTTTAGCTCACACTAACACAATTATATCAGTGCTAACTTTGTCTATTATAAGCACGTCTGTGTACAGCTAACAACAACCTTAGGCAAAACTTAACGACGAAATTGTGAAATATTGTCCTGTTCTTTTATTTTTTAGGGTAGTCTATATAGATAATTATACCTGTCGCGTTTTAGCCCTATCGGTCATGTATGTCCGATAAACTATATAAATAACACAAACAGCTAACTTTATATATTTCGCTTTAGTGTATGTGGAAGCAGTTTATTGAAAAATTAACAATGCGTTTTTCTTTTTTAATAGAGGACCCTCACAAAGGTGAGATAAATTAATAGATATCACTTGCATACTTTATGGCGGCTGTGATGTTAGCGTAGACCGTTCATGATAAACATGCGATCAAAACATCAAAGCTGCCAAAAGTGTGCATCGATTTCTTTTTGATTTTTCTATAATGAAACATGTTTGTGCAGGTATCCAAATGCTGTGGATCCTGGTATCGCGGAGTTAGTAATTCAACTGAGGGTAGGGATGTAATATATTAAACATCGCGCGATATAAATAACGACTTAAACGTAGGTAACTACAGCGACACTACGATAGCCTCTATCTCACACAGATTTCGCTCTGCTACGAAAGTTCTAAATGTACAGTCGTACTGGCGTACCTGGCTAGGCCCAGGCGAGGTCCATGTTTTCCTGTAGTGCCCAAACAACTGGTACGGCAACGAGCCTCAACTTGCTCTGCCTGTGCTAAACTACCATGGGCACTGAGTCGGACCAACTGTGGTCCTGCAAGGAACTCCACACACAACCCCTACATTCCTGCCCTTACCACCGAGGATCCTCAGTGCCCTGCACCCAGGCCCCTGCCCTGCCAGCGAGCCCGCAAATCGAGAGGGCGAGGTTACCTATCGCAACATCGCTATAGCACTACGATAGGTCTAGAGGCCTAGATATTTACTGAAGGGTGACTTACCGAGTGAAACAGCTTACTCGATCCTCAGGCACTTTGCGCACTACAGAGATCGCACAAATGGCAATCATCTTGTCTATCGCGCACCGATACTCCTTAGCACTACTTTGCTCTCACGACAGCCCGCCCTCGCGAGTCGCTTCCCGGAGCCACTGCTTTGCTTTGCTTTGCTTACTTTCACGCGTACGCAGTGTGACGCGTGCTAAAACTTATTCACGAATGCACAAGTCACGTGGCAACTCCGTTATATAATTATGGCGGTTCGGAATCCGACAAGTTACGATCTAACTCGATTACATCCGAAGCTAAGTCGTTACGTGAGACCAAAGAGCTACAATATGTACATATCAAAGGAGAGGGCGTTAGTCTATGGTTAGTCTAAGCACGACTATTACAGACCAAGGTGTATATATCTTCGATTTGGGTTGGTTGTGCATTTTGGCATTTTATGTAGACCAATAAACTATATAATTCGCGAAACGTCGCGACACCTGGTGCCGATAGTGATCTCGTACCTGCGCGAGGCGAGCGAGCTGCCGCGCGCGCCCGCGCACGCGCGCTCGCTGCACGAGTTCGCGCTGCACTGGCTCATGCGCGTTGGACCCAAGCATCCGCAGGTGAGATACCATAGTCTTATGAGCCAACCCTCAACCACCATCTCGATCCACCTCACGCTTATGGGCCCCGACAGCTACAACTAGCTAGTAGGCTGGTGGCGTACTCATCTGGTCGCTTATACAAAGGTAGTTGGAAATATATTGCGCGAAACTTCATGAGCTTCTTGAACGTACGAACTACGACACTGACATGCGGCAATAGATGGCGCTGGCAGTAAATGTATGGAGGAATTCGATTCGTTTGTGCGATGCGAGTCGACTCGAAATTCGTATAAAAACCTTTACTAACCCCATAGAAAGAAAATAAGAAATCTCAGGATAAGGGCATCCGAACGATTTATGCAAACAGTAGTCAAACAAACATCTGTCAAAATTACATTGTTAATTCGGACCACCAGGATTCGAACTCGCGGTCTCTTCGCGCTTCTTATGAGAGGCAAAGGTCAGAACCACTAAGCTATCACTGCTGTATGTCTATTATACCAAAGCATTAATTGTCATCAGGAATTCAAAACGATGATGCAGCAATCCTCGGAACTTCGCACGAAGCTCGAAAACGCTGTCAAAGCCAACCACGCCAACCGCGCCGCGCGCCGCTCCGCGCCCGCGCGCCCCGCCTTCGACACGCGCCCCGCCAAGCCTACTATACAGCTGAAGACGGACTTTAGCGACTTCAGGTAAATCACCCACCCGCCCTAGCCGTGATACGTGTCGATTCTATTTCTACAATCGCAAACGCTTCAAAAACTCGTTTAAAAAATGTGCAACGCGTCTTAAGAAGTTTTCCATTAAAATTGTCATTTGCTATCGATAAATCACGTGATCAACCTAATAAACGGATTTTTCATTCCCAAGCGATTGCAGAAAAGTGATTGCTGTTCAACGTAACTTGTCGTGATCGAGTAAGATGTGAAAATATTTTAGTCTTGACGTACCTATGTTTTTCTTTGACTACTATAAATAATTTTAGTTGAAAAAATATAATAGGTCCGTTTTGGCGTTTGACCATAGAATGTAACTTGGGAAGAAACTGAAAGAAACAATTACATAATAATTTGTTACATAATGTTTTTAAACCCAGTAACGTTCTCAGTTTTTTTTATTTAAGTGTTGTAACCACTTAACTAAACTCACCGGCATATTTAGCGGAACATAAAAAAAAGGTCCATAATTAAAAAAATATGGTTTTATTTTAAAATCTACTTACTTCACTTCTTTTGTTATTTAAAGTTTCATTTGTTTTTACTTAAAATGAGATCACATTAAGAACAGATTTTGCGAGTAAAGGCTATTTGTGAAAAATTGTACATTTTTGAACTTTTCATGTTACCTGGAAAAGTGAAATTTAATATTAAAATTACAATTAATTAAATTAGAAAAATGGTGATTAATATCGCGTATTTCCTCCACGTGCTCTTATTAAAGTTTCTACCCGTCTAGGCATACTGAGAATGATGTTATCGATGGTCTCCTGGGATAGTCTCCGCCATTCCTCAACTACGGCGATTCGCAGTTCTCCCACGTTGGCAGGAGCTGGAATTCTGGACTTAACTTTTCTTTTAAGCAAGTCCCAAACGTGCTCTATTGGGTTCATATCCGGTGATCTCGCCGGCCACTCCATAACAGTGATATTCATATCATTAAAATAAGCTTGAGTTACCCGAGCGGAGCGGTATGCGGCAGAGCATTATCCTGCATAAAAACAAAATCGTCACCGATATATGAAGCAAACGGTACGACATTTTCTTCTAAAACTTCTCTGATATAGCGGTCTGCAGTCAGACTCCCTCTGTCAATCACTACCAAGTCTGTGCGAGCTCCCAAACAAATGCCCGCCCAAACCATTATTGATCCACCACCGTATGCAACTGTAGTTTCAAAATTTGTCTGAATGTATCGTTCTCCTTTGCGTTTGTATATTCTATGCCTGCCGTCAATTTGATTTAAGAGAATTCTGCACTCACCACTAAACAATACCTTACTCCATTGGTCCGCGTTCCAAAGTCGATGTTCCTGAGCAAAAGTTAACCTGTTTCTACGATGATTTACCTCGAGTCTTGGAGCCTTGGCGGGCACAAATGAACCCAAATCAGCTTCTTCGAGCCTTCTTCGTACCGTACGCTCACTTACGGTTACACCCCGCACTGCTTCTAACTCATGTCGGGCTTGGACGGCCGTCAAACGGGGGTTCCTACGTACACGAAGCCGAATGAAACGATCATCCCTACTCGAAGTGCGTCTTTTTCTGCCTTGTCCTGCTCTTCTCACATAAATACTGGTCTCCCTGAACCGTTGGATACTGCGATGGATCGTTGAAACTGGTCGACGAAGATCTCTGGATATCACTCTGTAGGTTTGACCATTTCTTCGCATTTCGAGTGCCCTGGCAATCTCCGTTGGGGCTAAGTCAGGCATAATTCAGTCATCAACTCCAGAAAGATACGCGATTAAAAAAACTAACAAAAAACAGTATTTCAATGAAATTTTAAATCAAACTCAGAAGGAAGAAATACTCGAAGTTTGCTCCAGATAAGGTGTATTTGAATTAAATTAAAACAATTGCATAAAATGTGATGTTCAGTTGTTTTCTTAATTTGAAAATATTTCTTTTTAAATTAAATAACGTATAAACCAGCCAGCAACTTTATATGATACTGATATCAAACCTTTTTTTATGTTCCGCTAAATATGCCGGCGAGTGTACTTAATTACTACGATTTTAATAGTAATCGAATATTATAGTGATCTTTACTGAAAAGAATAAGGAATTTGACGACACTGATTTCTATTTGATGGGTTGTCTTTGACCAAGCGGCACGTGAAAATCGATCAAATACTGATAAAAACTTGAATCAATTCATTGTGAGTCGCATATATTATACCAAAACGGGCCATTTTTTTTATCAAATCAACAATTTTATATTTAATCATAAATAAAAAATTGTATAATAATATGCCAACGTAATATTAAACATAGTTTATACATATTTTAGTTTATTCCCTGTGTACCATTTTTCGTTATTATTTTTCAACAGTGTAAATCACTTCCTAAGAGTTATAGAATGTGTGGTAATAAAATGGATGATGTGTGAAAATTATTAAAAAATATATTTAGACTAAAATCTGAAAGTTCATTAGAACTTAAATTAATTATTGATAATATAATTAGGGGACAAAATTAATCTTACAATAAATATGAGGCGAACACATAGTACTGTGATAGTGTTAAATTTTATAGAATGCCAAAATATTTTGTTGTTGTATAAGACTACACTGCCTTAAACGTCCAGAAAGTAAAGGCTATTGCACACGGCAGATGTTTTTGCAGTATAAACAGCATTTTGTTTTTCGCTTTAAACATTTTTCTCAAACATGCTTGGAAATTTGAGTACCTATTATTTTGACAACCTTCTTCGGGATAAATCTAAATTGCTGTACTAGGCAATCAGCGATCGGCAAATATTGTATGGAAATCCATATCTGTCGTGGTTTAGCGGTCGAATACATTACATACTAAACTCATATCTCTCGTGTAATTTAAAACATGTGAAGTTCTTTCAATCTGACACAAGGCAACCAAGGAGGTAATTCTTTCTGGCTTGCAATTTGCAAACAAATACAGTCCGACAAGGCTCTCTTGGAACTTGAATGACATTGTCAGGATGACGTTGTTATAGAACAAAGGCAGCTAGAAAATAAAATCTCAATTTTATAATTTTAGTTTTATTTTGGTTAATATTAAGCAAAAACAATATTACATGCAATAGCGATATACCGACAGAGCGAAGTATCAAACAGTATCACAAGATAGCGGTGTTAGTTCCGATTTTGGCCACGCGCCAAGATAGCCTTGTCACACTGTAGAAGTAAAAAAACAAACAAAAAAACTGGGAAAAAATATTGTTTTTCGTTGTTCGTGATTGAGTTTAAAAATATCTGCCTAGGTACTACTTAATTTAAATATTCACTCATTGTTTGAGAAAAGTCCTATAGCCTTGGCCTTGATGGACTCACGAATGCCTCGGCCCACATTTACACGTTCGTCCTGTGTAAAAGTACTATTTAAGTTCATAAGGAATCATTCCAAGTATCAGTGCTGTGTGCATTAGTCTTTAATAGAGTAAAATGTTCCGAATGAGCTCTGCAGCCACCACGTGACTTATCTATTTTATTTTAACGATGGCTTTAGGTGCGCTTGTGGAGATTCAAATATGTATGGAATGATAAATTTATCACGTGAATTATTATCGATCACTACTCCAATCAATCTCATACATTCCTTGATTTCATCCCGCAAGAGTACAAAAAGAATGTAGAAATACAATAGATAAGTCTAGGCTACGGATATTGATTTTTGAGGCTTTACAGACGAGCGTTTTAAAAACGTTTAGTATATAAATAGGCGAAGTAGTAGCAGAAATATATATAAAATTAAAAATAATTAGTAGAATTTTAAGTGAAAGATAGTATCTAGATATTATAAAAGCAGTCGACTGAGACACAGGCTTTATAGTATAAAGTTTATATTAGATTTAAGCGTTTTAAAACATAAATTTATTTTAATTTTAATTATATCACGTAAATTAATATTTAAAAAGACTATTCCTAATAAAGTGATTATATACTTAAAACGTCTTAGTTTTTTTACGCCTTTCCCCATTTCCTCTCTGTATGTATGTAATAGCAGGGTGCTATATTAGAAACAAATTTTGTTGCTAATGTTATTAAGAGGCTGTTATACCCGAAACAATAATTGCTATTCTCACTCTCAGGAACATTCTGTGTGGATGCGACGGGGACGCATGATGTCGCTCTTTTCTCTTTCTGATCTATATTGATAGACAGAGAAAAAAGAGCGACAAAAGTACACATAATAATTATCTCTACGTGCGCGTGCTGCATAGGCTGGACGCAATGACGAAATACGCTACGCTAAGAGGACGGGAAAGATGTAACGTATGTTGCCGCCAAAATTTTCTCAAATATGGCGTCGCGTTTCATATCCCATACAATAGCGCCATTTTACAGTTTTGACAACTTAAAAATTCGGCTACAGCCGGAGCCTAAAAATGTTTAATGTATAATGGCTGGACGTCACCAATGGATTATTTCTGTCTGAGATCGGTATGAAGCGCCGGGCGTGCGATGGATATTGCCCACAGGCCACACGGCCATAGTAAATGTATGACTGCTACCTCTGCAATATCTACTCAGTGATGCGGCTGTGGTGGACAAATGGCCTTAGGCCCGGTTTCCACCAAAGCGGAGCGGAGCGGAGCTGTTTGAGTAACCAATCAGATTTCGTCATTTCGACATCTGCTTTCCCAGTTTCGAAAATGACAAAATGACGAAATCTGATTGGATACTCTAACACAGCTTCGCTCCGCTCCGCTTTGGTAGAAACCGGGCCTCAAGGTTGATTTTTCAATTAATCAAATTTCAAAAGTATCTGAGGAATGAAACATACGAAAACTGTCACATGGTATAATAAGTATCCCTCAGTTAACAATTAGGCACCTATGACAGGGAAAATCTTATAAAACCGTACCTTTCAACGGTTCATCCATACTTGCTAAACTTGGTAATTGGATTGACCATTGGTAGGTAGGTAACATGTTTCATTTCTCACATAACTCGTAAATGAATGGTATTTCATATAGGAATAATTATAAAATAAAAAGTATTATTATTAATTATTCATTTTATTTAATAAAAAATTCATTTGAGTAGGTACACCGTCACAAATTATTTTCGTCAACCGCCATGTTCTCTTCTGAATTACTCTTGTCTGCACCGTTAGGTTTTTCATTTGTATATCCCGTTGTTGTCATTTTCGGTTTTCCTGTAAATAATTATTACCAGCTGTGTTATTTATTTAAGTTTTATTATAAATTGTTGCAATGGAGATCTTGATGCAAAGCTAATCGCAGAGGGCGCTAGCGGCGCGGTTGCCCCTCGAAAATTTAAAATCGATTTGTTTACAGGTGGTTTTCTTGTTTTCAAACTATCAGCCATCTTTATTAATTACCTATAATGTAAAATTTTAATATACCTACCGCTAAGATTATAAAAATTACTAAGTATATGTAAGTGACTGTTTTAAAACACTGCGCTGTCATGGCCATGGCGACGATGCGCCATCTGGCATGATAAAATGGCTCAAGTTATTCCTTGGTCTGTGTAAAACGGCACTCGGCAGTAAGAATCCCCATTTCACTGACGGTATACTGTGATAGTTCAATTCTAAATGTTACCGTTATTTGGAAGTGGTATATAACTTAAGGATTACATCAAGAAGGTCGTCAAAATAAAGTCAAATATACTAACTGCGTGTAAAACTCGGTGGCAGAGTGGCGACAGTGAGGTACCCCGTGTGACCCGGCGTGCTGGCCGGCCACGCCGCTACCACATAGCTCTTCTCACTGCTTGGCTTCTCTTCTACGGGGTTTTCAGAGCCCTGGAGAAATAAAATAATCGTAAGGTTAGGTACATTCATCCTCGAGCTTTTTAGCTTAGATTCCTGTGGGTTAGTACAGATTTTTTTACGAATTTCGAGCCGACTTTACAGCCAGCGCCATCTATGGATCTGTATCTGTATCTGACCCTACAGAATGAGCATGCATGCAATCACGTATAGAGATTTGGCATTAAACTCATAAGCGCGAGCTAACTGAAGCCGGCGCTATCTATTGAGGGTTTTAGGTGTTATTCCAAACTTTATTTCTACCGAATGTCCAACTACGAACTACGCTCGTCTTTTTATTTTTATTAAAAAAAAAAACAATGTATTTTATGGCACAGTCACTAGCATATCACATGAACGGCACGGTATATCAAAGACGAAAGCTGTAGGATGGGAGCGGGTGTCAACAAAGAGAACTAATTACGCGCACAATCTACAGCTGAACGTGGCAAATGAAAGGGTATACCTAGCCGCCGCGTGCGCCCTGTCATTATGATATGTTGCGCTGGCGCCATGACGAGATGTGCTGTTATTGTTACAACATTTTTAATAACTACCTACTTTGTTAGTAGTCGGTAGGAACTAGGTATACGGTTGCCTGTAGTATACCTTTTTTTTATTACGGGGGAAATCTCCACTGATATCCAATTGGATTGTGTGATTTTTACCCACTAAAATCCCCTCGGACATCCTCAGCGCTCATGTTGGAAGCCTCCGGGATCACATACGAACGCACCGCATACGAGGCTCCCTTGCGTAACGCCCGTTGGGCTCACCTCTGGCTGACCGTCAACATTTGCCACTTTCAGCTCAGGAAAGGTCAGGATATATAGGATAGGGTCTGGGAGAGGGATCAGATCTCACTCGATCAGATTACGTTTTCATGAGGAATTATAAAAAAAAAACCTAATAAACGAAACTGTCTGGCGCAGGAGTCCAATCACAATTAGAAACCTCTAATTTTGTTATGTAAACAGTACATAAGAAGTCGCTATTAGCGAGTTATTACAGAGTTATTAGAGCCAATGCCGTCATCTCATCACCTGTTATTACATTGATTCTTCTTTGAGGGAGATGACAGACGAAGAGTTTTTTCTAACAAAGTACCAGCCAATTTGGGCATCAAACATTATTATAAATATGGGTTTAATTAACAGCCTCGTTTTAGTGGTGCTTTATTTCTCTTATACAATAGGTTTATGAGCTTCTTAATCAGGTTGGCGCTGATGTAAAGGGGTGCAGTTAAGGCTGTTCACGCGTTAGAATTGTGGTTTAGTCAAAATTTACGATTTCCGACGGCACATAAAACAGTAATGTGTTTAATTACTGATTTGATGATTGACATCACATTATTTGGAATTTCATAATCTAGTTTTTGTCTAGAAAACATTTGAAAATATGTGTATAATTTTCTCATTAGAACAGTTCTGGTACAGGCTGTTTGCTAAAATAGCGGTCGACGCTCTACAGTCTACGCAGACTCAAGATATTAGCCAAGTTTCATATCCCAAACTTATAAAATAGTCATATTTAGAAAATTCATAACATTTATGAGCAAGTGTCTAGAAAAAAAATACGATTTACTTAAATTTTCATTCAAAAACAGTATAACCAAAAGTGTCATTTTTAGTATTTTTTCGAGATATTAAACGGGTTATTTCAGGATGTAATCCGAGATTTTTTGTTACTTCTTAGGTCTAATCATTTAATTTAATTAATATTCAAAGTCACTGTACATTTACTTTTTTAATAAGTTCTGTATTTATTTTACTGTAAAATATTTAATAATACTATAAATCGGCGCAAAATTGCGTCAGCGCTACAGAATACGTTAATAGTATGGGCCGAAACGCGATGCGCGCGAATTTGCGGTAACCCTCTTAAGATAATTCGCTGACCATTTTGATCGCGAAATATTAAAAAAATTCAAAACAACTTTTGTTCTATGAATTTTCAAAATTTAGTATTTACTAGCTGTTGCCCGCGGCTCCGCCCACGTGCAGTTCGTTTTTTTTACAAAAATGTTTCCCGTGGAATTTCTTAATTTTTCCCAAGATTTCCCGTACAAAATGAGTGGTCCTTGGGTTCGATGGACCCGTAAAGGAGTCTTCTTCCAATCTCTCCTGTCAACGTGCTATCTTCTTTTACACAATTTACACAATCTTTTTTGGTCTTCCTCTACTTATACACTGTCGAAATCGCTTATGTTACTCAATTCGCATGGAGTAAGATAGAGTGGGGCGTGTCATCGTGGATTGTAATATCTATACTAACCAAACTTATCTTATTCTGAAATGATACCAACGCCCAGATATTGTAATTAAGCATTCTGATGCGCTACTGTGTACGTAGCAACCCGTTCCTGCTACGTACGGGTTATCTTGTATAGTTATACCTAGTTGCACGATCAAAAGGACGATTTAAACTGTCGATATTTCGACCCCGTTTTGATTGTGCTATGGAGAGAAGTAGCTATAGGTTTTTTTAAACATCCCACGGGTGCTCTCAAATTTTTCAGGATGAAAAGTATCTTAAATGTTGACCGGGCATATATATTAAGTAGGATCATAAAATTTCATTAAAATCCGTTACTTGAAAGACGCCTGCTAACTGTTTTTGTAATGTTTTCTTTCCCGCGGGAACTCGATTGGATTAATAAGTTTTACTATATATATATTTTGTTAAAAAGGCAACATAAGGTATCAGCATAACCAATTTTACTAAATTAAGTTCATTAGGTGTTGTTTACAAAGCTGTTAAATTAATTGCAGTTTTTTAACTATCCCACGGGAACTCTTTATTTTACCGGGATGAAAAGTATCCTATATGTTGACCAGGGACATAGGCTACCACCACACAAAATTTCATTGGAATCGGTCCAGCCGTTCCAAAGATTAGCCCGTACAAACAGACAGACAAACAGACAAACAGACAAACAACAGATTTATTATATGTATTGATTTATTCATACAAAAAAATATTATTTCTGTAAAGTGACATTTACACTGTTGCGGTTTCGCGCCGCCGCGCCGCGCGTCGCGCCATTGCCACTTGCCCATGTCACATTACAGAGTATCTTAAAATATTGAATATTTAATATTTCTCAAAATATCGAGTAAAAAAAGTCGTAGAACAAAAGTTGTTTGTTTTAATGTACCTAAACAAATACAGACCGAGAGCGACTTGGTATTTTTATATAACAGATATTATAAGTGTGTCAATGCAGATCCGCGTTGCTCTTCGCCCGGTAAATGTGTAAGATCAACAGACGCAGGCGCACACCGCACACCTGCGCGGGACGTGGTCTAATGCTGCTGGGACTGGCGCGAGAACAAATGCTTTATTCAGACTTACCTACCTATCGACGTAGAAACGCCTATCGTTGTAGAAACCTGCCTATCGTAGGAACCTGCCTATCATCGTAGAAACCTGCCTATCGTCATAGAAACCTGCCTATTTCTGTCTGAAATGTTAATAGAACGAAATTCGAAAAGGTATGAGAATGACATATCCAATCGACATATTAATCATGTGAATTATCGAAGACAACTATCCATTTTTAACTAGTAATGTAATGAACGATCGGCAGTTAGCTTTATGAAGGGAGTGTCATTGACTAGCCTGAGCCAGGAGTTAGTACTTAGTAGGTACATGGCTGCAATCTTACTCGTATCTGATGGTAAGTGATTACTGACGATGCAGCCAACATGTTATCGTACTAACTTGGAAGGAGCAACGGTTTCTACATAGCACCCCGCTAAATAAAATGCTTGGCGGTGCGTCTTTGCTGGTAGGGTGGTAACTACCCACGACCGAAGCCTCCCAACAGACCTAAGACAAATTAGAATGAATCGAACCCGCGACCTATCGGAATCGACATGGAAAATAAGTAAGGGCAATAAGCCTGTAGAAAGCTGAAAGTCAGGCAATAAGTCAGGGCATGTTAAGCCCTCATATTATGGTCTAGCCCTCTACATGTTATCCCGTCCACATCACTGAATCCAGATATATAGGATTTTTGGTGTATGAGTCTCCAATATCAAGTCTGAGTCTTACAGCCGTTTTCACTAAACCTAGGAAACGCCTAAATCGAATGCTTAAGCCGATAGGTGACAGTCTTCACCTACAACAACTGTCACCTTAGGGCTTAGATGACTCTTAAAATGTTGGTGAAAACGAGCATTAGTGTATGAGTCTCTCCCTATCAAGGATTAGCGATTTTATGAGTAATACTTAAATGATTACATCAGGGTGTTAATATAAAATCAGCGCGAGTGTACATTCTCAGAGGGGGTCAGGCCTTCAGCTATTACCGATGTCACGGCCGGGCCGACGCTGCGCCTCTCCCCGTCCTAGCCTCCAAATAAAGTCACTAAAGAACTTCATGCTCTATTTTGCCCACGGGTGTATTAAGGAAACATCTTCATACATGGGCCCCTTTCAAGTGGTTCGGTAAAGACAGGCACTTCATACCGTTACAATAGACTAGACTTAAATTCCTGACATTTTCTATCTATAAAAAAAGGTATTGAAACCATTGAAACCTATTCTGTTGTCTCTGTTACCAAAAAATTACTATCCCTTTTTATTATCTATACCTACTGTGGTGATAGGGATATTTTCAGACGTGCTACATATTCTAAATCATAATCATTACCACAGAAAATTATTACCCAGCCCTTTTTTATTTATTTTCTTTGTATACTTAGATTGTGTTTTATTTCTAAGTAATACATATAATGTAAAAAATCTTAAAAAATTAAATTATAAGTAAAAGGACATGGCCGAAACTTGTATGGAGCTGTGCCCTGGAAAAAATATTCATGGTCATCGACAAACAATACGTCATATTAAAGCTTATAATTATGTCTTTACATTCGTTTAAGTTTTATGATCAGAGAACTAGCGAGAGAATCATATATCAGCATAACAATTTGCAACAAAATGCGCCTAACCGTTTTTGATAGCAATGATTTTTTAATAGAAAATTGCTATGCAATATACTCGCATAGATACGGATCCTCGCATTATAATAATTACATCATATTTTTATATTATAAAAAATAATTAGTTCATAATCTTCTGCCCCGGCCAACCCTCCACAATACCTAATGTTTCAATGAATATGAAAGGCGATTTTTTAGCGGACTCGGCATTCATTACTCCAAAATCAGTGAACCCATTGGAAAGATAATAAAACACTATTTTTATTTATATTTACACAATTTTTATTATTTATTTACAGATTGTGACAATAACAATTAAGTTATACCAGCCATGAAATATAATAAAAATGGGAAATGCTTTCCAAAAAACCAACTTCAAATGCCACTACAAAGAGTGAAATAATTTTTATTTAAATTTTAGGTACCTACACCAATTCGAAGTCGGGCAATGTTTCATACAATCCCTAATAGTCCTTCTTACTTAATTGATGTGCGAAGAAATGACAAAGTCATAGACAATCGCCCGACTTCGAATTGGTGTAGGTACCTAAAATTTAAATAAAAATTATTTCACTCTTTGTAGTGACATTTGAAGTTGGTTTTTTGGAAAGCATTTCCCATTTTTATTTTATACTTTTTAGTGGAAAACAATAAAATGCACAAGGCGTTGTAAAATATCCAAATTGCTTGAGGTGTGTTCATAAAATCTGAAGAGATACCTCAAATTCACCAAGATCCCATCATCAGACCCTGACTTGATGACTTTAGTCATCAAATCAGTATCTGCTAGCAAATGCACTAGTAACTATAAAAAATACCCAACTCGCTTTAAGTATACTAGCAAAATTTGAAGAGTTCTCTCGATTTCACCAAGATCCCATGATCAAATCCTGACATATAACAATGTTTTGGCTAAAATTGGCCAAACGCCGCGTTCTCGCTCCCGCCTGCGGCTGGAGAGGGAAATGGGGCGCGCGGCTCCGGGGGGAGCGGTAGCCCCCCGTGTACGCGGTTCAAGTAGTACATTCGTCGACGGGTTCGTGCTGCCGTACCGTCGGCCGGCGAAAATCGTCTTTAAGTATATTAGCGTAAGGCTACTAGTCGCGCGAGACGGCCTGCAGGGCCCTCTCCCACGAGCCGTTTGCGACCGTCGCCCGCGCTCGTCCCGGCGCGGTCGCTCGCGGCAGTCCGGTTCTACAAGCCGACTGAAACGGTCAATACCCAAGGTCCGCGTTGCCCGCGTTGAAGTTTTGCCGGCCACGCCGTGTCGTTTAGTTTTTACGAGCCCTATTTATTGCGCTCCTTCGTGTGTCGTGTTGTCCGCCGCGTCCTTCTAACGCCGCGGGCCCATTTGACTGTCCGGAGCACGGTTTTTTGTGCTCACGCGCCATCTTGATACCACGCCGCCGCGGACTCGCTTCGCTACCCGCGAATTCGTGCCGCCGCCGCGAAAGACCCTTCAGAGGAGGGCGAGTGTGTTCCTTGGCATTTAACACCGCAGACACCACACACTACATTCATCATACACGAACACACTCCCCGGATTCCACGTGCTGGCTGTCTCCTGCGCCGGTAAGTACCTAGTAGTAAGTCACTCTGTGCCGCGGGATAAAACCCAGTGCAAATCGTTTATAAAATTTTTTGGCGGGCCTTTTTCGACCCGCCACCGCCGCTGCCTGTGGGAATCCGCTGGCCTGCTCTGATGGGCCCGGCAGTTGCCCGCTGATTCATCGTGCACAGGCGCGGTGCGTAATCATTATTGGTAGCAGAGCGTGGTTTGTCTACACCTCGCTTTGCGTTTTGCGCTGGTTTTGCCCGCCGCGCCGTTTATTTTCTGCGCCGCTGGCATAAATCCCGCTTTCCGCCACGCGCCGTGTCGTTCGCCGCGCTGTTAGCGGAAATTCCGCAATCGCCGCCAGTTCCGCTGCGTCAACGCCGCGTTTCGGCCGCGTTCCGCTTATTATAATTATAAGTTTAATTTTTATTTTAAGTTTTGCTTGCGTGCCGGTACCGCCCGCTCGCCGTAATTTAACACGCGTACCTACTACGGTCGCGCCGCTTTGTTCATTGCGACTACGTAACGACCGCGACCGCGATACGACTTGTTTATTATTACTTTAATTGTATTATTGCTTGCACTCACGCCGCCCGCCGACTTGCCGGCCGCCTTTTCAATTTATTATTACTTTATTTTTACATTTTGTTTATATTTAATTTGTTAGAATGTCCGCGAACATCAAAAAGCTAGCTGTACAGATACAGTCTGAGCTTCGGTGGGCGACGTCCGCCGCGGGTTTGATAGGCCGCGAAGATAGATCCGCCGCCCTATTACACCGAGCGGACCAGGTGCGGACTCGGCAGGCCTCTGTGGAGCAGGCCTTCCAAGACCTGCTCACCCTCGGTCCCGAACAGGAGGTACTGAGGACGGCTCAGGCCGATTACGACCAGTTCTTCGAACTGATGGACTCGGTGGTGGAGGCCGCCCATGGGATCCGGACCGCCGCTGATGAAAGGCGTCGAAGTGGCGCTTTTAGAGACTCCCCCAGCCGACCGCCCACACAGCCGGCATTACTCGGGAAACTGCCCACGATCGAGCTGCCCAAATTCGGTGGGCAGCTTCAAGAGTGGATGGGCTTCCTGGCGTTATTCGACAGTCTGGTCCACGCCAGGAAGGACCTGTCCCCCACCCAGAAGCTGACATACTTACTGTCCTCGCTACAGGGCGAGGCCCTGGACGTGGTGCGGCACCTCGACCTCTCGGAGGAGAGCTACACACGGCTCGGGAATTGCTGGCCAGGCGCTATGAAAATGTGCGCCGGTTGGCCGACGCACATGTAGCCCAGCTACTAGCCTTGCCCGCCGTCACCGGGGTGGCCGGCCTCAGAGAGGCCTTGCTAAACCCTTGCATTGTGGCCACCAATGCTCTCCGTCGATTGGATCTCCCCGTCGACCAGTGGTCCTTCTTGTTGTTGCACATAGTGCTCTCCCGCCTGCCGTCGGAGCTTAAGCTCCGCTTCGAGCAGCGCTTCGGAGGGGACGGTGCAACCTACCTGCCCCCTTTCTCCGACCTCCTGAAGTTTTTGGAGCAGGAGTGCCTCCAGGCCGATAACTCTGGAGTTACCGGCCCTCGAGTGGCCCCTGGGAGGTCCGAGCATGTCCGAGGGGGTGGGGCAAGGACTGGCCCTTCGGCGGGGACCGGCCCCAACCGGCGAGGCCGTGGAGCCGACGCCAGAGAAGGTCGCCGGGTGTCACAGTACAGCGGGGCCGTGGCAACGAAGCTCCCCCCCTGTGCCTATTGTCGGCACCCCGGCCACCAGGTCTCCTCGTGTCCGCACTTCCTGGCCAAACCGGTTGCGGCCCGGAGAGAATACGTGTCGACACGCCAGTGGTGCTTCTCGTGCCTGGGCCAGCATCTCGTAAGAGACTGCCCGCGCCAGCGGCCCTGCCCACATTGCGGCGGTGCCCATTCGGCCCTCTTGTGCGCTAACCGGAGTGGTTCCGGTCGCCGGGACGTTGGGTCGCGCACCCCCCCATGGGCGGGGGCGCTCGATCGCGCACCCCCCCCATGGGCGGGGGCGCTAGTCCTGGCCACCCGGCCAGCCCCGTTAGGCGTTCTCCGGTGGACCACCAACCTCCTAGTGGAGGTAGGGGTTCCGCCCCCCGGAGGAGGGTTTCACCCCCCGCGTCACGGTCACATCCCCCTCGCGTCATTACGACGGGGATATCGCGGCTGCCCCATTGAGCGTCGTCCCGCGTCGGTTCTCCCCGCCACTACATGAGTGGCCGCGACTGGAGCGCCATCCACCCACCATAGGTCGAGGCAATCCCTACCGGGTGCCGGACGCTAGCCGCATGGTGCGGTCCCGGATGGGTGCATGGTCCCCGTACGGCATGTTCGTCACCTCTCCGTACGGAATGCCCTCCACCCCTCTAGCGCCGCCCCAGCCGGAGCACCCCCGTCAGTGGGATCCCGCTGGTGAACCCTCGCCGCGCTAGGTATCCGCCACCCTAGCTCCCACCGTAGCCACCTCCCCTGAGACTCTGAACCTACAGCAGACAGTATGTCAGACCATACTTTTGCCGACGGCCTCAGTGAAGGTGTATAACCCTAATGGTGAATCTATGACCGTTCGTTGCCTTTTGGACCTGGGTAGCCAACGCTCCATAGCTTCGTCTTACTTGGTGGGAAGGCTAGGGCTCCCTTGGAGACCGCGCGAGTGTCGTGTCATCGGTGTCGGTGGCGCCACGCCCGCATCGCACAAGGGAGAGGCTGAGTTAATGTTTAGTCCTATTCGTGGAAACATGCGGGTTTTGATTATGGTGACCGTCATGGATAACATTTTAGGTCCCCTTCCGCAAGTTCGGGTAACCGACGCCGCAGTGCGCTGTACGTCAGGTTTAGCCCCTGCTGACCCCCACTGGTCCGAACCCGGTCCTATGGACCTTCTTTTGGGTTCCGACGTGCTGGGTCTTATCATAACTGGGGGAGCTAGGGCCCTGCAGACCAATGGCCTTTGCGCTTTGCCCACTATTTTTGGCAATAGCTTCTTCGGTCCGGTTTTATGGTCTAGCCCCTCCCCGGAGCCTGACCCCATCCAGGTCGCAGGCTTGTCGCTGACCGATGTTGTCCAGCGATTTTGGGAGGTTGAAGAGCCGCCTCAGGCCGCTCGGGTTAGCCCTCTTGAACAGGAGTGTGAGTCCTTTTACAGGAATAACACGGGGCGCCGTACGGACGGACGCTTTGTAACCCGTTTGCCACTCCTGGCGGCACGACCCCCCCTGGGTCAATCGCGGGCCCTCGCTGAGAAGAGGCTCCTATATCAATGGAACGGCGCATGAAACGGGACCCGGCCTTCCGTAGCAAGTATGTGGCCTTCATGCGGGAATATGAAGACCTTGGTCACATGTCGCCGTCCAACTTTGATTGGCGTTCGAACGAGCATTACTTCCTTTGCCACCACGCCATTTTGAAAAACCCGAATGGGAAAATCCGTGTAGTTTTTGATGGCTCTGTTCCAACGTCCAACGGAGTGTCTCTCAACCAGTGCCTACACTCCGGTCCCAAGTTGATCAAGGATATCTCCGACATCCTCACGACGTTTCGGCAGCACCAGGTGGTCTTTGTGGCCGACATCCGCATGATGTTCCGCCAAACCGTGGTGCATCGTGATGATCGGAGGTACCAGCTGATATTATGGCGCGAGAGTCCGAGTGACCCCATACGAGTGTTCGAGCTGAATACGACCACCTATGGCCTTCGGTCCAGCCCCTACATTGCCATCCGGTCATTACTGGAGTTGGCCGACCGGGAACGACTGAAATATCCTCGCGCCTCAGCCATTTTGGAGTCGTCAGTCTATATGGACGACATTTGTACGGGAGCTTCCAGTGTTGAGGAAGCCTTGATTTTGCGGGATGAGTTGATTGCCATCCTGAAGTCGGGTGGATACGAGCTGAGTAAATGGCTCTCGAGCTCCCCGCTTGTCTTAAGGGACTTGCCGGGAGAAGATCAGCAGGATCCACACATTTTCGAAAATCCCGAAAATCCTAATTTGCTGACAGTCTTGGGTATACAATACCAGCCCGTGCAGGACATTTTTACTTACCGGGTCAAACTGGATCCCCCCTAAGACTTGGACCAAACGTACGGTCTTGTCCACGGTGGCACGTACCTTTGATCCAAATGGGTGGATCACCCCCGTAATATTTTTGGTCAAATGCTTCCTGCAGAAGCTCTGGTTGGCTGAAGTCAGCTGGGACGAGCCCCTTCAAGGGAGGTTATTACAGGAGTGGCTCTCCCTCGTGGCCTCACTTCCGAATGTTAATCGGATTTCGATGCCTCGTTGCTTCCTACCGCCCGGAAGGTGCCACGCCAGTCTCCACGGCTTTTGTGATGCGTCCGAAAAAGGGTACGCAGCCGTGGTCTATTTGCGAACTGTCAGTGACACCGGCGAGGTCGCAACCCACCTTGTCTTGGCGAAAAGTAAAGTGGCCCCAATTCGGTCACGCTTGACGATACCCAAATTGGAGTTGTCTGGAGCCGCTCTTTTGGTGCGCCTTCTCAACCATGTGCGTACGTCCCTCCTATCGATCGTTGACCTGACGGACGTGTACGCCTGGTCGGACAGCGAAATTGTCCTTTGTTGGTTGCGAGCCGCTCCCCACAACTTGGAAGTCTTTGTTGCCAACCGGGTTTCCCAAATCCAGAATTCGGAAACCCCGTTGACCTGGAGACATGTGCCAGGGGACCTGAACCCTGCAGATTGTGCTTCCCGCGGATGTGAAGCTTCCGACCTTGTCAACCACTCTCTTTGGTGGGGCCCTGACTGGCTGACTCGGAATGAGTCCGCCTGGCCTCAGAGTAGGTTCTCCGAGCCCGATGTGTTACCTGGCTTGCGAGTCGGAGTTGTTGAGGATAAGCCAGCCAATTCGCTGAGCTATCTTCAGGAACGCTACAGTTCCCTTGATAAATTGATTGGGGTGACGGCTTGGATTCAGCGCTTCACCCACAACGCTCGGAACCCACGCGACAAAATGTCGAACCCGGTCTTGTCGCCCCTGGAGAGACAGGAGGCCCGGACCTTTTGGATACGTTTGGTTCAACTGGAGCATTTTGAGTCCGCTATTGAGACACTGAAGCGAGGTTTACCTTTGAAGGGCTCGCTCGCCCGCTTAAACCTCTTCCTGGATGACACCGGATTGATACGCGTTGGTGGACGCCTCCGGAATTCTGACTTACCCTATGGGGCACGTCATCCCCTGCTGCTTCCGAACAATAGCGCTTTTGTAAAATTGTTGGTGACGCATTACCACGTCAAAAATGCCCACGCTGGCTGCAACGCCCTTTCGGCCATATTGCAGCGCGAATTTTGGATTTTATCGGGACGACGCTCCATCCGAAGCGTCATTTTTAAGTGCATTCCGTGCTACCGCCTGAAGGCCAGCACCATGCAGCCCATTATGGGGGACCTCCCCACCGACCGTGTCGTGGCCTCGCGCCCTTTTTCGGCGGTCGGGACGGATTTTGCGGGGCCGTTCTTCGTCAAGAGCTCCAGCCTCCGCAATGCTCGTTCCCTCAAGGCCTACCTTTGCGTTTTTGTTTGCCTGGCTACCAAGGCCGTACACTTAGAACTGGTGAGTGCCCTCAGCACCGAAGCCTTTGTAGCCACGCTAGGCCGCTTCGTTTCACGCCGAGGTTATCCGCACCTGATCCGATCGGATTGTGGGACCAACTATAAGGGTGCCGATAGGTATTTGAAGGAAGTCGCCCAATTTTTGAATGAAAATAAGATAGGCATCGGCACGGCAATGTCCAAGATGGGGATAACTTGGACCTTTGACCCGCCAGCTTGTCCCCACTGGGGCGGGATCTTTGAAGCCGTCGTTAAGGTCTCAAAGACGCATCTCCGACGCGTGATAGGTGAAACCATTTTGACTTTTGAAGAGCTCGCTACCGTGTTTTGTAAGATTGAGGCTGTCCTCAATTCTCGGCCACTCTGCCCCTTATCGTCCGATCCCAATGACCTGGAAGTTTTAACCCCCGGTCATTTTCTAATTGGTGAACCCCTTAACGCCCTGCCCGAGTACCCCTTCAGGGACGTGAAGGTCTCACGGTTGTCTCGCTTCGAATTGCTACAGCAGATGACCCAAAATTTCTGGCATCGTTGGTATTTAGAATATTTGCATCTCTTGCAGCAGCGCGTTAAGTGGTCAGACAAGACCGACCCACCTAAGGTTGGTGATCTTGTCCTAGTTAAGGAGTCTAATTTGTTGCCTTTGTGCTGGCGTCGTGGACGCATTCTTAAATTGATATATGGATCCGATGGGGTTCCCAGAGTTGCCGAGGTAATGGTCGGAGATTCGGTTTTGCAGCGAGCCGTCTCTTCCTTATCCCGCTTGCCCATTGGTTAGTGGACCCCAAATCCTTGGGCCCACGGGCGGGGGGATTGTTTTGGCTAAAATTGGCCAAACGCCGCGTTCTCGCTCCCGCCTGCGGCTGGAGAGGGAAATGGGGCGCGCGGCTCCGGGGGGAGCGGTAGCCCCCCGTGTACGCGGTTCAAGTAGTACATTCGTCGACGGGTTCGTGCTGCCGTACCGTCGGCCGGCGAAAATCGTCTTTAAGTATATTAGCGTAAGGCTACTAGTCGCGCGAGACGGCCTGCAGGGCCCTCTCCCACGAGCCGTTTGCGACCGTCGCCCGCGCTCGTCCCGGCGCGGTCGCTCGCGGCAGTCCGGTTCTACAAGCCGACTGAAACGGTCAATACCCAAGGTCCGCGTTGCCCGCGTTGAAGTTTTGCCGGCCACGCCGTGTCGTTTAGTTTTTACGAGCCCTATTTATTGCGCTCCTTCGTGTGTCGTGTTGTCCGCCGCGTCCTTCTAACGCCGCGGGCCCATTTGACTGTCCGGAGCACGGTTTTTTGTGCTCACGCGCCATCTTGATACCACGCCGCCGCGGACTCGCTTCGCTACCCGCGAATTCGTGCCGCCGCCGCGAAAGACCCTTCAGAGGAGGGCGAGTGTGTTCCTTGGCATTTAACACCGCAGACACCACACACTACATTCATCATACACGAACACACTCCCCGGATTCCACGTGCTGGCTGTCTCCTGCGCCGGTAAGTACCTAGTAGTAAGTCACTCTGTGCCGCGGGATAAAACCCAGTGCAAATCGTTTATAAAATTTTTTGGCGGGCCTTTTTCGACCCGCCACCGCCGCTGCCTGTGGGAATCCACTGGCCTGCTCTGATGGGCCCGGCAGTTGCCCGCTGATTCATCGTGCACAGGCGCGGTGCGTAATCAAACAACTTGGAAAATATTACTCTTTCTAATAATACTCAAATAGTTTCATGTGTCCATATAAAATTTGAAGAGTTCCCTCGATTTCTCCAGGATCCCATCATCAGATCCTGACCTGATTAAAATGGGACCATCTGGAAACAAAACCCTCTTAAACAAAAAAAGAATTTTTCAAATCGGTCCACGCGTCTCCGAGTAATCGGTGAACATACATAGATAAAAAAAAAAAAAAAAAAAAAAGATTCCGACGAATTGAGAACCTCCTCCTTTTTTTGAAGTCGGTTAAAAACTAGTCACTCCCCAAAAAAAAGAGTGTAAAGAAGCAGCTATAAGTAACGGACGTGTCACTATTAAACAACACCTATAAAACAGAACTAAACAATTGCGAACACTAAATAAAGTATATACATGTTTTTATGATATTTATTATACAAAAAATATGCATTTAGATTCATAAAAAACTCAAAAGACCGATAAATTGCGGTTGGCGCCAAAATATTGAATTCCTTTGAATAGTAAAGCAGCCGGTAATGTAGGAAGGTAGAAATAGTGACAGTTCCAAAAAACAGATGGCGCTTCAAACGTAAATGCAGTCTGAAATGGATTTCGGATACACGCAGACTTACATATAAAGTCTATGCTTGCGTAAAGTCACGTGATCATTTAGTGCTGTGCATAAAAAGCCTTGTTTGCGATAATCGTGAATCTTATACATATACTAAAACAATAATTCTGACCGTCGTGCATTATTTTAATTTATTATTTTGTTTAGTAATATTTTTTCGTTAATATCTGACCATAAGCGCTAAAAAAAAAAGCGTTTATACTATACGTGTATCCAAACGCCAATGCAAAATGTACCTACCAATAATAAAAACAAACAAAAATAACAACTCACATTCATATTTTTTTGTGATTTTTCCTCGCTAGTTCTAGAGAAATATAATTGTTGCGATATATTTTATTTAATTATAAAAGGAATTTTCACATATTAATAATTATTGACCATAAATGTTTTTTTTTGACGATTCGAGGGCAGAATCCGGCCATGTCATTTGATGACTGGGTTGCTAGTCTAATAATTAAAAATATTATTATCTTATTAAATAGCAACACAATTTCCTTTCTCGCTCGCACTTTGTAACCCCCACAAACGGACCCATTGTTCCTTAACGGCCGTTCCCAATATCCTATCTATCCATGGTTTCCCTTACTAGGGATAGAATTTTGACATAACTTATATGGAGCTTATGTCAAATTGATATCTCTAGTAGGGCAAATAGAAGATAGATAGGTTATTGGTTTCGGCCGTTAGTAAGTTGACCCCCCCCTGATCATTACCAACTTTAAACTTAGGTTTACGTGCTACCTTTAATATAAGTTTAAAAGTTAAAATACCTTTTTGTAATGATGTAAGTAGTAAGTACGTAGGTACGAGTAGGTATGCACTGATGCACATAATGTGGAGACCTTCAGCGGTGGGAAGATTATACTAATTTAGAGCGACCACAGACTGAACTCAACGTGGCCTTGACAGCATTTAAAAAAATACTTCTTTACCCATTGAGGTATAATTATTGTGTTCAATGTCTTTCAATCATTACTATATAATATTACCGTATTTCAGACAATGACGAAATACGCTACGCTAAGAGGACGGGAAAGATGTGTCGTATGTTGAAGCCACAAATTTTTCAAATATGGCGTCGCGCGTTGTACATTTATCTAAGTACTTATAAAATTGTATGCGTGACGTCAGCAGTGAGTAAGTGCTGATCCTTTTATAATATGTTTATTAATCAATGGTTTCAGGACACATTTTTCGGATTTTAAAGCTATGCTTTGCTACTTAGTGAAAAACAGTGAAAAACCGCTTGTTTTTTTTTTTTGAAAATTTATTAAAAATGTGCACGGATATTGGCGTTAGAAGTTGCGCATAATTAAGTCAAATCTTGTATAACTGAGCTTTAGAGGAATACTTTCTACACAGATTTATACCTTTTCCAGTACCTACATCAAATTATCCTCTACAATAATAAAATACATTCATTTGTCATCAGGTGTCTAGCCTGTCCTGTTTTGCGGAGAAACAAAGCATTATTCGCACGATATCGACGAGCGAGTCGCTTTATCCGTCATTCATCATTATGAAGACATACTCTTAACTCGAAATAAAACAACGTGTTCCGTACACAATGATCGCAACAAAGATTTTAATCGCTAGATGAGCCCTAAACCTCGTCTTGTGTTCGACACGTTTTCATCTTACACATACAGCGACATATGGCCCGGTTTCCACCAAAGCGGAGCTGTGTGTGAGTAACCAATGAGATTTCGTCACTTTGAGATCTCCGAAACTAAGAGGAGAGGAAATGTCGACATGACCAAATCTGATTGGACACTCAAACACAGCTCCGCTTTGGTGGAAACCGGGCCTGGAAATGGTAATATAGCGAGGTCTCATTTACTCTTAAACGAAATCTGCACTTGCGTTCTCTGTCACACAATCGTACACTACAGCATGCTGAGACCACTCAATCAGCATGTTAGTGGACGTTTTCGATGTGCGCAATGTAGGCTTAGGGCCCATCTTGCGATTTAAATCTTGGGATCGCAATACGATCATGATCGTTCTCAACTGTCAGTGTGGCAGCGCGCACGTTCCAAACGACCTATTACGTAACATAAATTTATTCAAACTTGGACGCATGCGCGTGATCGATGGCCGGCTCCGGTCAGTTCGGGAACGCGAGTCGCGAGCGCAACAAAATGTTGTTGCACTTTTGATGTATCGCTACAACTTTATGGGCTGCCTAACTGCCTCGAATCGTTCTTAATTTGACCCATTTAAGAAAAATGCTCGCAATTTTGTTTTTGCCGGAGATTGATTACTCCGGAGTGTTGTCTTTCCCTTCCCTCAACCACATGGGCATCCTGGTAGTTGGTATGCTAAAACTTTTAGGCTTAACTTTTTTCAGTATACCAGAATGTCCTGTTTTCAGAATGTAATTTAAATCTGATTTACTCGAGTCATATAGTCTACACTATAAACACCAATTATAATGTTTCTTAAAACGAACACAAAAAAAAAATACCTAAACGAACAAGAAAACTTATAATGCTCGATTATAATTTTTGATGGTTTCACTCTCTTCACTTGCTTTAAGCGATTTATTTGCTGTGTGGGTGTCTAAGAACAGTCTCATACAGAAACTTTCTAAACTCTTCTTCTGATATTTACAGATAAGTAATATGCCTTCAGTTTCATCAGCATTTCAGTTTTTGAAACAACAGCAAAATATTTATTTATTTATTTATTTATACTTATGTCATACATATACATATTAATGTAGCTATATATTATATTTTGTTCATATTACTGTTATATTTTGTAACTTTACTTAACTAGGTAATTTAATATATTTCTATGTTACTTGAATCTTGGAAACGGTTGGAACGATTTTCATGAAATTTAGTATACAGGGGGTTTTGGGGGCGATAAACCGATCCCGCTAGGATTCATTTTTAGAAAATGTCGAATTTACCAAAAAAAAGACTCCGTCTGCCATCTATTGGCGAATAGTAAAATTATTTTTAAAGGTTCACAGTAAAGGTCTACCCGGTTTTTAGCAGTTTGTAAGTTAATAAATACCTAACAGATTGTAGGCGACAGTAAAATTGCGGGAATAGGAGTATCATCTTCATATCTATCTGTTTACCCAGATATTGCCCGCTACTATATGCGTTTTGAGTCTGCACTGTGTAGCTATAGTGTATTAAAATGTAACTAAAAGATCGTACATCACAATTAACTACCAAAGTGACCATAAACTAGATAAAAAAAATGTAAAACGGGCGTCGATATGAACCATGTAAAATTGTAATATAACTATTAAGATTGAAAGGACTTTAAGTTGAGATTAAAACATAAAACCTTCACAGTGTGAACATAAAACTTAAACTAAAGCGGATGACGTGGGAAAAAAAGTAAATAAAAATTAAAAAAGAAAGACCAGCAAAGAGGCGCATTAAGAATTGAGATAACGGAGACGGACGAGCACTCAGCGGCACGCGGTGGACTTTATTATTTATTGACACTTAAAATAATTATTATCTACGTGTAGTTTGGCCCGTGCCGAAATGCTACGTGGAAAATTGGAATTCCACATAGGTACAAACAAATAAACCCAAATATAATGTTCTGAAGTTGGGGCTTACCATCCCATTAGAATCTAATTGGATGGCAAGGACCAACTTCAACGAGGATTTAACCTCAGATTTATGATATAAAGTGAGAAAAAAATTTATTGTGGTGTTGTTGGGCCTGTTTCCCCTAATTATTTCCTATTGGGTATAGGAAAAGAAAAAAGCACTGAGGACTGAGACTAACTATACCTAGTATAGGTATTTGCGCTGTAGCATGGTGCGGGTGACAGATGAGATGAAAATAGCAATAGGGAAGGACCAGAGTGAAACAGTCTGAAAATATACTATACGAATGACAGCTGTCACCCCACCATAGTACAACGCAAATGCTATAGAAGTTCGGTGCAATACTACAGTATCAAAGTATCGGTTGGTTTTTAGATGGAAATCCCCAGTAGTAGGTATCGTGGATTAAAATATCTATAAAGGTAGGTAGGTATTCGATAAGACGTAGGTAAGAGTAGAAAAATAGCTGCATTATCAATGTATGGTTTTGCAGTTGAAGACAGATAGTTTTATACTCAGTAAAATAACTAAAATTACAAAGGTACTTAGTCTTACGCTGTAAGTAGAGGTCAAGGAAACATGTTCGTCATAAATTCGCCGTGAAAAATAAACTAAAGCCATCAAATTAAAATGTATGAATCCTTATCCTATGCTTAGCGCTAAAACGATTCATTTTTTATACGTCTTTAAGTAACCAAAATGCATTTTCTGAGAAACGACCCGATAATGCAAATGATCCGCGGCGCAGCGGAAAAAATCTGCGATAAAGTGACGCGTCTGCCAAAATGCCGCGACAAAATACGGGTTTTATCGACGGCGTTCGTAACTGTCGTCGATAAATGCCTCTTGGATTTAGACGTTTGTCTGTACTCCGGACTGACGCAAATGAGGAATAAATAAACTTAAAAGCTTGGAGGGTTTTGAGATATCGTAAAAAGCGTCGGTAGCGGTCAAAACGCCTGTTCATGATAGCGCCTTTTATAAAATATAGGTATGCGTATTTATGAAAAAAAAAAACATTTGGAGATATTTGTCCATACGTCATCTTTTTAAGGTCCAAGCATGAAGCTTGTGTTGTGAGTTTGTGACCAATACGTTGATAAAAGTAAACTTTAAAGTCACCTTCTTTTAATGTTCATTCATCTTTCGATAGTCTAGCTTAATTAAATGATACACTACGATTTCACCTCTGTAAAAAAAATTACAAGTGTAGAGTTATTGTTGCGTCATAGTTCATACTTAAATAACTATTAAGCTGTGTGTTTTCCCAAATTTTATAAATAAATAGATGCAGCGTGGAGAGCTCTAGATTCCTTTCTTCTGGAGGTAATGAGGTCTGTTGAGAATGTACAAGTATTATATGAGCTGATGCTTTACATGAAGGCTGATAATGTCTTTCACACCGTTTAACGCCAACATGGTTAACGCTTTCAATAAAAACCAGTCGACTACGTGAGAGATTACACACTAATAAAATAAGCAAAGGTAAGCTTTCAATTATGAATAGGTATATAGTTATTTCAACTAGGTACTGAACCGATTTGGCTGTGGGACAAAGATACTCGTAGATTATACCCTGGTTTACCTTCTCTTCAGGTTTAAAACTCTCAGAAATCTCCTTTACGTTTATTTAAATCGTCTTCCTGGAGTGCTAACCCTGCATGCCTGCTTGGTTTTATCTCCCGAATATTTAGATCGGAATATCTAGGTGACCCGTGACACGTCGAGTATCCTCGAACGTCTAATTTTCATAATTTCGTGCATGCATGCACAAGACATATAAGTACATAATGGATTATATTATGAACCACAATAAATGGCCGATTACGCAACAATTTAAACGTTGCGGTGCCTATCGTGAATCAATCGCCGCTGCCCCGCCATCTGTCAGTAATGAGAGCGAATGAATCATGACTCATGATGCATATATACGTCCAGTGTGAACACGGCATAACAAACGTTTCAGTAAGCAATACACAGCTTTAAATACAGCACGTTAAAGTTAACATTCAGTTGAATTAATTGTATTAGTTGCCTAGTATACTTACACACGTAAGAAACTACCAAATAAAATATCCAAACATGTCGATATATCTTTATACAGACGGTAATGACTATATTTTATTGACGTTGATACACAAGTCGCTTACCGTACGTTATATTACATTTTGGTTGTTTTGTTTTTACCGCTCGGTTTTTATTCGGCTAATGTGATCATCAAAGATGTAAAGCGCCGATGTAATATGCTGACAGCAATGATGGAAATAGTGAGAAATGATGATTGAGTGTATTCTATTTTTATAAAGTTAATCGAGGAAATGAATCACAAAAAAAAAACATGTAAAGTTAAGAGATTGATATTTGATATGCATTTATGCTTTAGAGTTGTTGCTTGGAAGGCAGCGAGCGAGACATAATGATAATGTAGAAATACTGTAAAAAATAAAATACTGAGAAACAAAATATTTAATGTCCTATATCAGTCACTGGCCAGGCAAAGGTAACTACGAACCACATCCGAAAAAAGTGCATCGTAATGCGATGTTTTGGTAAAGCGCCATAGTTTCATGCTGTAAGCAATAGTTAAAAAGAGAATTGTAAAAGAGTGGTATAGGTAAAAGGGCCTGACCCTGGTCCCTGACCTATTCTGGAAGTGGTTAATGTTAAGGCCCAGCCAGAGGCGAGCCCAACAGACATTGCGGGAGCCTCCGGTGCGATCTTATGAGATCCAAAATGAACGCTGAGGATGTCCACTTTCGAGGGGGATTTACTGGGTAAAAATCCAACATAATCCAAACTTCTTACAGATTGGATATCTCAATGGAGATTTCCCCCTGTAATAAAAAAAGGTAACACAAAAACTGTGCAGCAATAGCGACTAGGGACGAAGTTTTTAGAGACGTTGGGCTATAATATCACACGAAAAGGAGTTTAAAATCCAATGGCAAAGATCCAGGTCACGATTGAGTTATAAAGGAATATCTCCCACAAACGTTTGTAAAAACAAACTTGTAGGTATGCCAGGTTAAATGAACTTAAATAAACCTTAAATAGTAGGTATACGTCTCCTTAGATGTCATTGTCACCATAAAACGACCGCGAATTACTTACGGACCGAAGTAAGCAATTCGGATCAGCACAAAGGTATTCCTGTCAAGTGTAAAACGCGTGCGCAATTTACTGCGGCTCTGATGTGACATAAACGTGTAATTTGTTTACGCTTCGACGTTGTCGGCTCCCGAATTCGAATTCCGTGGGCGCAGGCCACCGTGCGGCCGACGGTCGGACCTTTATGAAATTTAATACGCGACGTAGGCGCCTGAGAATTTGTGGCCTTAAATTAGTAAGATGCGGAAAGCGACACCAATACTGTTATTTTAATATTACCAATCATGGCGCTCCTTTTTTTAAGCCAGCCAACCCGTACGCGCTCACTCGTATGATAGGTTAGGTGCATAGTGTCTGTTTATCTAATTTTTATTTTTTATTTATTATTATTAATTACACTGTGTACACACACATAGCATAGCAATGGGTCTCTTTTACGATTGTACCTTTAGTGCAAGTACAGATATTTAGTTGCCTCATCAAACGTATGTAACGTACTAGGTATACAGATATTTCAATCCATGAAGACGCACCCCATTCTGTCAAAATCACTTATGTTTCATTCGATTTGTATGGAGTTTGACAGAGTGGGGCGCGTCATCGTGAATTGAAATATCTATATAGGTAAGTTGTATGCCCTTATAAGTTGCATGCCTAGATTTTAAGCCCAAACCTCAGATTATTTCAATAACTTTCATCTATCACTTCATCTCAAAAATGCCCAACGCACCTAAATAAATTTTCACTTCTACTCGTACCTACAAAAATACGACCATGTTTTAGAGCTACAAAACCGTAATCGAAAAGAATCGTGAGTTATATCTAACACACGGATAGCACTATCGAAGACAAGGGTCCTAACTCCTAAACTCCTAACTCCATCTATTAAGTATCCATTGCGTATTGGCTAATACGTCATCATACTTTGTATTTGTAACACAATACGGCGCTCGGCAGGCGCTGGCGTTTCAAAACCCAAATCAATCACAGCTAAGTGCTTCAATCATCGATATATAACTTGCAAGGATCCGGTCACGATTATATATTAAACCGAATCTCTCATGTTGTAGTGTGCATTGATAGTTGTACTTGCAAATAATTACACTAATAAATCATTGTAATAATTATAGTAGATATGTAGGTATGTATTTGATCCGGCAAATGTTGCTTTTGTCATATAAAATATTTGTTACTTAGGGGTATAAAAATAGTTTAAGTCCTATTCTCAGATCTACGGAAAAAAAATCATAAAAATCATAATCATAAAAATCGCAATCGGTTGAGCCGTTCGTGATACAAGATTTTTTTATATTACAAAAGATGTACTCGTATGATGTCTTGTCATTCTAAAAACCTCCCATTTCACACACTGAAGTTAATTTTATAGTTCCGCATGGAACTGAATCCAAGACTTATTGCAATAGCTATCTAAAGAGTGCAGTTAGGGAGGTTCTAAATTTGGAATTTTATATTTTGTCTACAATTTCTAAATTGGATCAGGAGCCATACCACCATCTCAGCAGTATTATTATAATATTGTCAGTATGAAAATTTTAAAACAATAATATTATAATAATACTATACTATAAGAGGTGGTACGGCCCCAGGTCTAGTTAGGTGGGAGGCTTGATTCCGCCCCTGTTTACCAGTTACCACCCTAACAGCATAGACACACCGCCAAGTGATTCAGCGTTCCGTTGCGATGCTGGGTAGCAATATTATTGGGTTACTAACCCAGTCAGTAGTCAGTATGATAACATTTAAGTCGTTAAATAGTTATCATTATTTAATAGCTATATAAGTATGTGACTATTCATGTGCTTGTAAAATGAGCCTAAATGAAATTAATCATTTGAATTTGGATTTTTCATTTTTTAGCTGCACCAACTTTACATCTGGTGACATTTCAGTTAGGTAGGTGTTAACTTATTGGGAATCAATCTTTAAACCACAGAGTACACCACTAGTCCACTACGCCTAGAAGATTTCTATGAACATCATACGGTTAGACTATGCTGGACCTCCCGCAAGGCGTTAATACGATTAGTGCCGATCAATCGAACCCACTCAATAAGCCGACACTTTCACTGTTAAATGTCAGACCTGTGTGACATTATTAAATCTGGATCGAACTAATCTCGGGTGTTCAGTTTTGTCACAATCCCCTTCGTCACGGCCGTTTGATTAGTATCGTGATTATAGACTCGCTTCAATTATTAAGTGTTGGTACTTATACCTCATGCATAGACTTACATACTGTATAAACTATTTTATGCTCATGTCTCATACCGAGGCCCACTTGCGTCGACCTGGGTTAGCGCGTTAACTTGAGTTGTTGCTGTTGAGAGTTCACATTACTCAGTTTGAAATTCAGCCAGCACCCCAGGTTGAAAATGTCAGAAGTGTAAAATGTTGACACTGATGTAAGATGTAAAATTATGGGAATATTTAAACCACTATATATCAATTTTCTTTGCGAATAGTAGATTAAGTACACATTGTAGGTTGTTGTAATGATAATGACGCAATTAACAGAATTTAACATATGCAAGTTTTAATAAAAGCTTTGCTCACAAATTCTCACTTACCTAAATCATTATATTGACCCAAAAATTTTACCAAAAGTTACTGAATGAAATGATCATTCGGGAATCAATATTATAAGGGAAATATTTTAGAAAACTTTCTATGAAAAACGATAAAATGTGTTAAGGACATTACAATTTAGGACACACATTGCAATCTTGCTACTGATAAGTAAACAAATATTTGATGTACATATAAATTCAATAAATAGAAAACACCCAGACACTGGAAAACATTCATGCTGTTCACACAAACAATCTCTAAGACTCTTTAAAAATCTATCAATTAAGACAATTAATAATATTATAGGCTATTAATAATTATAATTTACTATAACATCAGTCATCATCCAATTCCAAGCTCGTTTCTTGATACTGTAAAGTGATACTTTGATAGGTGGTTTTGGAGAGTTTATTAATTATTTGGCTTTTACAGCCGTTCAAAAATTGCCATAGCGGTCGGTATTTCACGACCACACGGCGGGGTATTGGTAAAGTTTTCAACTAGCAATAATCGCACCTCGGATTAACCTCATTGGTTACGATATTGCCTCTGCGCAAAGTTATCAACACATCACTTTCATTGAGTTATTATACAGACGGAATCATCCAAACTAAAGCGTGATTTATTTTGAATGTGGCGACATCTATTGAGAGTAGTTGGAACTAAAAATTGGCGGCGTGTTGCGGACATTTTTTGAACTAAATGTACTACTTAGTTGTAGTTTTATAGTTTTGTTCATCGTCTTTTTTGTTTTAACACATGGGGTTCGGTGTAAGTTATAACTTAATAAATAATAATTAAAGAAAAGTATTCTCCGTGATCTAAACAATTTTCTTACTTTTTCTTATTCAAAATTACGAGAAATTGGTAGCGGTTCTGTGCTTCTAAAAATCACTTGCTCAAGGGCACTTCAAAAATCTCTTTCTCAAATGTACGGTTGGTTAGGGATGGCACTCGTCTTTAGAAATACACTTTCCTATAAAATAAGCTTGCGATATTTATGAATCTTGCGGAAGCCGTTGATTTTTCGGGCAGTATAAGTAAGTAGTTATTACCCGCGTGTATTTAGGTTTTTCACAAATCCCGTGCGAATTACTGATTTTCCCGGGACAAAAAATGACCGTCACTTGTCACTTTCAAATATCCGTGCTAAATATCACGTTGAACCATCGTTGAACCGTTGTGTCATCGTGGCTTGATTGTAGGACAAACAAACAGACTCACGTTCATTTATTAATGAGTACGAAATAACAATTAAACCCTTCGAACATTTTACTGTTTTCTTTGATTAATTATTATACAATAAATCAAAGAAAACAGATATAAATAATTATTCTGTCAATCCTACATTCATTAATAAGGCTTACTACAATATTAAGGATTATATTAGCGACACAAGCTCTTGGAATTGATCGATAATGAGTTGCTCCGTTGTTACCTAGCCTATTTAGTATTTTATTATCTTTACTACTTGTTGTTAAATAGTGATAACATAAAAAAATAATATCCGGCTGAGTTTGTTCTGGGCTTCTTCTCAGCGGCAGGGCGCGTTTGTCAACCCTCGTAAACTTAGTTTTAAGTTGTGAATGGTTATCACCATTAAAGTTACCATGTAAAACAAAACGACGTATCATAAGAGCCCTTGTATGCTAGGCCTATATGACATAAAGAATTTTTCTATTTCTATTAAAGATATTATGGCAATTAAATAGATCACACAGGTCGTATTCATTTACAAAGCGTATCGAATTAATGCTTTCTAGTACCTACTAATCTAAACAACACAGCAAAAATACTTGCACGTAGTGTTTTCTCAGAGGATCTCTTATGAATGGATCGCTCTGGAGTCACGACTGTATTGTGGCTATTTTTTATCGGTCCGTGACACTTCGCCTTCCGTGTCGGAGGTCGGGAGAATCGGGTTTGGGTCCATTGTCTATGGCCAGCCGAGGTAATGTAAAGAAGACTTGTTACGAGTCTGAATTTCGAATTTGAATTTGTTTTTCTGCCGATTCAGAAGAACTGGGACTGCTTTATATCGAGAGTTACGAAAACTCCTTTTAGATCTTCTAATCTCTCTCTAATATATAAACTTCACGTGCCAATTTTTGTTTAACAAACTCCTCCGTAGCTCAGTTGATTGCTATGAAATTTTCTGTGTACGTTCGGTGGGTCTAAGAGTAGGCGCAATCTATTTTTTATGCCTATGCCTAATAGCAAAACACCGTTTGCCGGGACAGCTAGTTATGAAACAATGTACATGGATGACGTATGGTGGGACTTCTTTGGCGGGAAACGCCATGACGATATTTTATTGCTATTTGGGCTCATGTTGCTGTATTTTTGCTTCAGAACTTTTACAAATTTGTCCAAACTTTTTTGGCAAAAGCGACCTTAAAAATTCACGTTTACTGATGTGTAACTGAGTAGTTTTTTTCTAAAAAACATAAACTCGAAGCTAAAATCTCCGGTATAGACATTAAGAAAGCCATAAATATGTTGGTAGAACACATACGCAAAGAAAATGATCAATTCAATAACGCAAAGAAAATAAGTAATATATCTACAGCTGATTCGCAAGTGCAAGAAACAAACGACAATTAGACGGTCAACGTCTATATGATAATGGATACTCTCTGGTTATCTACCTAAAAATAAAAATCTTGTGACCCTCCTGTGTTCATCGGTCACGACACCGTCTCTCCCTAATCAATGAATGACAAACATTTTAGAAAATCCACAAAAACATAATTTTCCGTCAGCTTTACAGAATTGTGGAAATTTTACACGCCCTTTGTCTCTTGAAGCGAAAAGTCACGATATAGTTATTTTTAAATTTCTGTGTAAGTATAAAGGGCATTACTGAGCCTTATTGCTTTCATTCTATGTCATTATTTATTTTTTATCTCAAGTTATATTCAAATGAAGAAATTGAAAGTTTTATGTGGTATCTACTACACTAATGTGGCATGCGCATGTGGTATGATGGTATCTGTCTATCGTAATAAAGCAGTAAAATAATTATATTTTCATGTCCATTAGGTAACCTTATATTCTTATTGAAGCATTGACGATGTACCTAATATAGTTTCATAATTCTTTAGATATTTGGTTACACAATTCTTTTTGGCCAGTAAGAGTAATAAGCATAATATTCAGTTACGCAATTCCTATTGTACGCGCCATAATCAACATCCCGCGATCGGTATGTTGATTATGGCGCGACAAACCACTGACACACATATTCCACCATTAGGTCCGATACCGATCTTCGTCGGGTCAGAGGCCAGCGCCCCAGCACTAATACCATTAATCTGTTCAGTTCAGACAATGCCACCCAAATGTACTCATTAATGCTTGAGCAAAGTTTTAGTAGGATCGCCATAATCTGACCAAGATCGTCAGTATATTCGCTGCCACCTGTCAGGAGCGCGGACAAGCATGTTCGGTACTTTAACCCCGTATGAGAGATGAGAACCTCCACCTGGCGCAAATACACCGGAGATTGACCCCGTATTGGCTGTGGTTGGCCTTTGTGTCTAGTTTCTCTTGTAGAGGAGACCAAAATAATGATTTTAGAGCTTGTGTATCTGAGGAGATGGTGAGAGGAGGTGCGAAAACTAGGTGGCCAGTTCCTCAGTTAAAAGGATGTCCTGAAGAAGACGCCTGAAAACATACATGCAAGATTGACCCCTCTAGTTGGGGGAAAGGTTGGCCAAAACGCGTATCGAGTGGAGACGCTCCGTGCAACATAACTCCCACAAATTTGAGGAAAATAGGAGGAGTGAGTTAGACACACGACAGTAAACGAGACCAGCTAAGAGTAGGCCACCCTCTAATGTCATTTACTTGCAACTATATTGATGGCGTACGCTAACTTGTCCGCACTGTGCTCGCCCTTTTAGTGCATTACCCATATTAGAGCGCGGCAACGAAGCTCTTTAAACACTGCTTCAGGAACTCAGTCACCGTAGCTGAAATTATTATTGGAGGAGATAAAGCGCAGCGGGATCGACCAGCGATATAATAGCGGACCGCCTTTCGGTCTATCTCTCTTAACTGAAATGATTTCTAATTTGCCTTACGATTTAGTTTATGGCGTCTGACCCGTCACCCGACCCTATGCTAGAAAAGATGTGCCACGTAATTTATGAAAGAAATAAATGAAAAAAGCTATGCTTTTTTAGCATGCGTAGCGTGAGTTCATTCCACAAGCCCATAATTTCAAACCGCTTGGAACAAAAAATCCTAGTCTGTTCCCAACTTTGTAAACACAAGTACTAATTAGAAAATAGGGCGCGAACTTATGGTTGGTATGCAGCGTACTTAATTTTCTGATGTAGTAGGTACGCACGATACGCCAGTCTGCACAAATATGAGTTTTGACTGTCGCAAAAAGTTAAAATTCTACCAAAATTATACCGTGTGGCGGCACTACTTTTCAACTATAGCTGTATTTCAAATGCCGTATTGGGAAACTTTCAAAACAAAGATCAATTAGCGGCATTCATACGGTGTTTTAGACGTCAGTATCGCAAATACGCCCGCGTTTCCTACTGCCGTCTGCTGCATAGGAGCGTAATTGCGGATTGTAATTATTATTATGTTGTCAGATTGTTTTATCAGCCGTCTAACGGTGTAAGTTGCAAGAGGTAGCTTATGACTGAAATATCTTCTGATAACATAATTCATTACTATGAATACCGTTTAAATGAAAGCGACGCACTAGATTTTCAGATCGTGCGTAAAAATAACATAGGTATAGTAGACACTAGACGACGTATACCTGAGGTGAACATATTTTCCAGTGTCAACTAAAGTACGACATGAGTGCGCTGCCGCGAGGGGTAGCGCGAAGGTCGTTTTACCTACGCAGATAGCCGCCATTTTGGGTCAAATTAATTGCCGGGTAGGTACTATACTTAACTAGTACAAGAATACTTTATTGATTTAACTTTTAAGGTCTGGTCAAACGGGACGCGGGCGTGCTCGAGCGTGACATTACTTAAGCACTTTCATTTACTCTTTTCTTCTTCTACTACAGCAGTTGTCATTTACTAGTTTATATTTGAAGCCACCACGTTCACACTTCACCGTCGCGCCCGGCCTGCTGTTTGACGGGAACTTTAGGACCTATGAGTACGTGGTGTCTACTTTCGGAGACACTCAATCATAACAAACTGGCTGGGTCTTGAGCATCTAAAAAACTGGATCTGAAAATACTATCCAATAATCGCTTCTTGCCCCGATGGTTACCTCGAAGAGATCGCTGTGTAGCGATAAGGCCGCCATATGTGTACATTTGTTTAGTTATTTACTTTATTTATGTTTTAAGCTATTGCATAGCTTCTATCGCGGGCCTTGAGCGTGGAGACCAAATCCAGAAATTCCGTAACGAAAATAACCTAATAACCTGTTAGTTAAGTTGATAAAAAATAAGTGGATAAAAAATGCTATGCAATAGCTTAACCGCGGCAGTCTTCGAGTGCCACACGTCTTTTTATATTTATTTTTGGGTTTGGTGTACTACAAAAAAATCTATCTATCTATCTATCAACTCATGTCATGACAACTTTTTTTTGGGCAGTTGCAGGTCTTTGCTCTGGAAATGTTCAGGGCTCAGGCACACACTACCAATATCCCTACATATAGCTATCGATATGCTTCCCGGGAAATTTTCAGGCGTCAGATGTCTGATTGCGTAAGAAAACCTATCTATCGTAATCGTTAGCAGATTCTACCCCCGATTGGCTGACGAAGACAATCGGGGGCAGAAGCAGGTCAGGGAACTTTTTACAACAACAACAACAACACTTCTCGGCAACAACTTTCAACTTTTTAACAACTTTTCCCGGCTGAGTTTGTTATGGGCTTCTCAGTTCAGGGCGCGTTGGAACCCTCGTAAACTTAGTTTTTAAGTCGTTAAATAGTTATCACTATTAATAAGTATATGTAACCTACATGACCTTTTATAAGTGCTAACAAGTAGTGGCCTATACGAAATAAATGATTTGAATCTTTGAATCTTTGAATCTTTGAACCAATTAGCGGGAGAATTTGTTAACGATTACCATGGCGATGAATACGTTTTTCTTAAACAGTCCAGATGCTGTTTCATTATCTACATAGCTATGAATACTGCTCCAACGACGTTGAAAGTTTACATCTTATACCACGCAGCAAGCCAAGAGACAATACGGTTGGTTAGTAGATCGGGGTCACGGCGGGTCACGAACCGACGCAAGCTCCAGGCACCAGTTTTGGGGTCAAACTCTAGACTAGCACACATACTTCCTAAACTTACTGAATATTTGAAACGTATTGAAATACTGGCTCGGAACTCGTAGCTTAGTAATTAACAATTTGCGCTGATTTGTCAATTCAATTCAAGTAGCTAAAGTTTAAAGACAGAGGTTTTCAAGGAATTTTGGACACTGCACAACGAGTAACAATTTTTTTTAAAAATAAATAAGACGATAATATATTTTATACCAAAACATTTATTCCAACTATTTCCGACGTATTGACAAAACCGGGGGTTTTCAAGAAAGAACAGAAATATTAACCCTTGGTAAGGCATTGTTCTATAAGAACCAATTCAAAATGTTTTTATTTTACTTTAATCCTATACCTTTAAACGAGCAATTCTTGTATATATATTTCTATATAATCTGGATCTCGGCAACGGCTCCAACGATTTTCATGAAATTTAGTATACAGGGGGTTTTGGGGGCGATAAATCGATCTAGCTAGGATTCATTTTTATAAAATGTCGAATTTACCAAAAAAATAATAAAATATGATTTCTGCTGCCATCTATTAGCCAGTAGTTAAACTACCGAGCGAAGCACTCCTGCAGCTGCCATCTATTAGCCAGTAGTTAAGGGCGATGGGTACCATCTGGGCGCGAAAATTCAAATTTTATTTAGTTTTTCGCTCATACTAGGCTAATTATACATTCAAGGCTAATGGCAATGTGTTTTGCGGGCACAACGTTTATGCATCTACATGTTTTTAACAAAAACTCTGCTCAACAATACTCATTTACTTCATATTGGTTCCCGATAGCTCGAAATCTTTGAAACTGCAAAAAATTATCTTTCGGGAACCAATATGAGATGAGTGGGAACTTTCGAGCAAAGTTTCTATTAAAAACATGTAGATGCATTAAAGTAGGCCCGCAAAATGCATAGTCATAAATCTTCAATGTGTAGTTTGTCTAAGATTTGCGAAAAACTAAATAAAATTTGAATTTCGCGGGCTGGTGGGGCCGCAACACCTTAAACTACCGCGCGAAGCTCGGTCACCCAGATATTGTAATTTATATGCCATGGCAGATACTTTTTGACTGTTGTTTTCTGATGTTTACGACACTCTCAGCTTACATAGGACACCAAGGATCGAAAAATTCGTGATGGAGTACCTATTCTTGCGACAGTCTGCAATTAATTTGTGTTCAGATATTCGTACCAGTCATAACACATTACAAAGCCCACATGAACAATGCCAATAACCATGACATGTCACTCTTTAATTTAATAAAAAGTTATCACCCGGCGCCTTCTGTCGAAGCTTAGCCAGAAAACAATAGCGATCAGCACGCGCTCACCTTGATCGCATTAATTAATAAAATATAAATAACCATAACAAGGACCACATCCGTAATGGTGATTGATCGGGCTATGGGTGCACAATGGAATTCGACGTGGGCCAAAGCAACCGGACTACTGCTTGGCCCGTGGCGAGGGGTTAGTAAAGGTTTATTTTACGAATTTCGAGTCGACTCGCATCGTACAAACGAATCGAACTCCTCCATACATTTACATCCAGCGCCATCTATGGATAGTCGCTGACATACGGCTGACAATAGATGGCGCTGGCTGTAAAAGTATGGAGGAATTAGATTCGTTTGTTCGATGCGAGTCGACCCGAAATGCGAACAAAAACCTGTACTAACCCTTCTCTAGACTGATCATGATCACGAAATTCTTGACGACTCTATTGCCACGTGTAACTGGTAACTGCTACATTTACATGACAATGCCTGATAAGTTATTTTTGTTGTTGGGCACTAGATTCGATCGTTCCGTAACAGAGACATGCTTATTGTTAAAAAATTGGGTAAAAAATGTAACCTTCGAAAGTCTGATAGTACCTATTCAAAGGCCAAAAATAAGTGTGTTATACTCATTTTAAAAATCGCTTGTGACGAACAGGCGAGCGGACGGAGAAATTCTCACCATATAAGGGTTCCATTTTTACAATTTCGGTATGAAACCGTAAGCTTTGCTCGGAAAATTCCGTGGCTCCTTACGAAAACCTTTTTTCATTCCGTCGTGATTACGTTACATACAGTCACACCTGGTTAAAAGAGAGCTCGAGGGACCGAGATCTCTTTTTCTCTAGAGGCTTTTCACTTACCCGAGTATAGAGTTAGGAGGGCAAAAGACGGGACCTGGCAAATACTCTGATAGAGTTTTTTCGCTTACCCAGCTTTCACTTACTCAGCCCCTTGATTGTCTAAGAAAAAAGTTTTCATCGTTATCTTATTTACGTCAGCTAATCGGGGAGCAGAATTTGCTAACGATACCTAACGATGAATACGTTTTTCTTATTAGTCTAGGATCCCGCTATACAACGACCTTAAAGTACTATTTACAACATCCAATCTAATTTGAAGTACGATGTCAACTAAACTGTAACAAATAGGAGTCCATGTTACCATGGATTTTTTTTTAATTCTTAATTAATCATACCCTGGACTGAAATTTTTTAGGCAACCCACTTGCGGTATATTTATTGACATATTTAATTGGATATAAAATAGTTTTCATCCAATAAACAGCTCGGTGAAGGTCGACCTTACTTGGGATCCCCTACTATATTCAATCAGACCCCTGGTTTGTTCTGCTGGGAGGTTTAATTCCGGGGTGGCTAACAGTTACTACTCTACCAGATAAGCGACGCACAGTCAAGCGTTCCGATGCAATGCCCCTTCGATGCTTGTTATACGAGTACATCTTCGGCTACATCGTCACTTAATATCTGGTGACATTGTAGACTGCAGTTAAGTACTACGTAAGTAAGGTTCGACTATAAAAGGAAATTGTGTGCTTTCTAGGTCCAAAAATTTGGGCTGGTCAATGATAAGTCAAGACTACTTTTTATACATTCTAGGTAACATTGTAATAAAAATTGATAAAAGCATTTTAACCTTACACGTACGTTCAGACGTAACAAAATGACAGAATTCAAATTTTAATTGGATTTCGAGTATTGAAATTAATGTGGCCCTCGGCAAAATTTCGTGTTCAAACCTGGCCGTTAAGATCTAATACACGAACTGCGCTATAAATCAAAGGGGTTTGGAAAGGCAAGTGTAGCATTAGTTAGCTCTGTCCTCAAAACCTGACAGCGAGCTCTCGGCTCGTCCTGATGGCCTAGCTTTGCGGATATGCTTATACCTACTTGGGCAATCGTAATTGATTGAGGTTCAGGTATCGGTCTTTAATTTCAATTATTGAAATGGGGCGTTAGTTCGTGGATAATAGTGCCAATTGTGTTGTGTAAAATCTCATAACTAAACTTTTTTGATGCTTCTAAAAATATTGCTATGCTTTTCAATTATTGAGAACATTTTAAAGGATAGACTATTTTTAGACGCATCCAATTACTTTACAAATTTTTAGATAACCGAATGGGCACCATTACCATAACTTTTAGCATTTTTTAGAATATTTTTATTATATTAAACAAATAATGATAATAATGTGTAGCTATAATAATATTAGATAGATAAATTCCCTCTCTATGAAAGGGGACAATGTTTTAATAATAAAAAAAAATAAAATTATATTAAACTATTCCATACTCTATTATATTAAACGGCCCATATCCAGCGGTGGATATTGTTGATTGACACGCCACACAAATGTGAAGGAGACACTTGTTCCCTGTGTTTCTACTAGTGATCAAAAGAAACAGCTCCTGCTACTGACTACATTCCTAGTACCAATGACGAACATCTCCTGACTTTTTACGTTGAAATAGCGCAAATGGGCGGTAATCATTTCATCCCTGTAGTCCAATGACGAAATACGCTACGCCAAGAGGAGGGGAAAGATATGACGTATGTTGAAGCCAAATATGGCGACGCACGTCGTACGTTTCGGTACCGCTGACAACCCATACCGCTGTCGGTCACTTACATTAGCGCCATTTTACAGTTTTGACAAATTAAAAACCCCGCTTCAGGGCGAAGTCTAAAAATACATGCGTGACGACCTAAGTGCTGATCCTTTATATGTGTAATCAATGCAGTAGTCAAGTTAGCTGCACACTGTAGAAAATGGCACATAAATAGTGTGCCATTAATATATATATAGCTGCTTGTGCTGATTGGCCACTGACTGATTGATCACCTCTCCTGAACAATTTTGTATGAAAAAAATTTTTTTCAAGGATCATGTCGTATAGAATGGAAAAAATCATTAAGAACAAAAATATGGAGAGAGCTGATGATTGAGGATATCGAAGACGAATGAAGAGCACAGCCAAGGGTATTAGAGATATGTGGGGGGTGCTCGACCAAATGTCATTTGAAACGTCATGCAATTGGCAGTGAGCTGAAAAAAAAATTCAAAATGGCGGATTCAAAATGGCCGCCATTCGAATTTAATCGATATCTCGCAAAGTATAAAAGATAAAAGAACGGTTTTTTGACAAGAGCTGATCAGGACTCGAAGATCTACGTGATGAATAGAAAAAAAATCCAATATGGCGGAATTTTTTTTTTTCCATAGAAAATGTATGGGGAATTTTGAAGGGATTTTTTATAGGCGGGAAGACAGCACGCGGGCCACATGTGGCCCGCGCCCTCACGCGCCCTACTAGTTAATATATATATAGCTACTCGTGCTGATTCACTGACTGACTCATTGATCACCTCTCCTGAACAATTTTGTATGAAAAAAAATTTTTTTAATGATCACTTCGTATATAAGAGAAAAATTCATTCGGAGGAAAAATACGGAGAGAGCTGATGATTGAGGATTTCGAAGACGGGTGAAGAGCACAGCCAAGGATATTGCAGATAGGTGGGGGGTGTTCGACCAAATGTCATTTGAAATGTCATCCAACTGCCAGTGAGCTGAAAAAAAATTCAAAATGGCGGATTCAAAATGGCCGCCATACGAATTTCGCCGATATCTCGGAAAGTATAAAAGATGGAAGAATGGTTTCTTGACAAGAAGTGATCAGGACCCGAAGGTCTATTTGATGGATAGAAAAAAAAAATTCAAAATGGCGGAATATATTTTTCCATAGAAAATGTATGGGGAATGTTGAAGAGACTAACAGTTGGTAATAATGCAAGGTTGTGATGCGGTTTTTCGGAGATTTACTAGAGAAAAATATGGAGAGAGCTGATGATTGAGGATTTCGGAGACGGGTGAAGAGCACAGCCAGGATATCGAAGATAGGTGGGGGGTGCTCGACCAAATGTAACTCGAAACGTCATCCAATTGGCAGTTAGCTGAAAAAAAATTCAAAATGGCGGATTCAAGATGGCCACCATACAAATTTCCTGTTTCTCTATCTCGGAAAGTATAAAAGATAAGAGAGTGATTTCTTTGCAAGACGTGATTAGAATCTCAAGGTCTACGGGATGAATGAAAAAAATTCAAAGTGGTTGAATTTATTTTTCCATGGAAAATGTGAATGCTACAATAAACAAGGCCTATGAAAAACTATGAAAAGTATGAGAAGAGATGATGGTCTACATTTGGATGATGATTGAGGAGCACGGTCATGGATTTAAAGATAGTTAAGGGCTGTTTGAATAAAAAAATACACTGAACCTCATTCGATGAGGTTCAGTGTATTTTTTATTGAAACAGCCCTTAACTATATTTAAATCCATGACCGTACGAGGTAATTCTTTTAGCCCACTGCCAATCGGATTCCAATTGGCGATGGAGATGACGGCGATTCTTTTATAGGAGAGAAGACAGCCCGCGGGCCACATGTGGCCCGCGCTCCCACGCGCCCTACTAGTTAATATATATATAGCTGCTTGTGCTGATTCACTGACTGACTGATTGATCACCTCTCCTGAACAATTTTGTATGAAAAATTTTTTTTTCAATTACCATTTCGTATAGAAGAGAAAAATTCATTCGGAGGAAAAATACGGAGAGAGCTGATGATTGAGGATTTCGGAGACGGATGAAGAGCACAGCCAAGGGTATTGGAGATAGGTGGGGGGTGCTCGACCAAATGTCATTTGAAATGTCATCCAATTGGCAGTTAGCTGAAAAAAAATTCAAAATGGCGGATTCAAAATGGCCGCCATACGAATTTCGTCGATTTCTCGGAAAGTATAAAAGATGGAAGAACGGTTTCTTGACAAGAACTGATCAGGACCGAAAGGTCTATTTGATGGATTGAAAAAAAATCAAAATGGCGGAATTTTTTTTTTCGATAAAAAATGTAGGGGGATGATTGTCGGCTTATATAGGCGGGAAGACAGCACGCGGGCCACATGTGGCCCGCGCCCCCACGCGACCTACTAGTTAATATATATATAGCTACTCGTGCTGATTGGCCACTGACTCATTGATCACCTCTCCTGAACAATTTTGTATGAAAAAAAATTTTTTGATTAATCGTTTCGTATAAAAGGGAAAAATTCATTCGGAGGAAAAATACGGAGAGAGCTGATGATTGAGGATTTCGGAGACGGGTGAAGAGCACAGCTAGGGTATTGAAGATAGGTGGGGGGTGCTCGACCAAATGTCACTCGAAATGTCATCCAATTGGCAGTTAGCTGAAAAAAAATTCAAAATGGCGGATTCAAGATGGCTGCCATACAAACTTCATCGATGTCCAGCTCGAAAAGTATAATAGATAAAAGAGTGGTTTCTTGACAAGAAGTGATCAGGACTCAAAGGTCTACTCGATGAATTGAAAAAAAGTTCAAAATGGCGGAATTTATTTTTCCATAGAAAATGTATGAGGAATATTGAAGAGACCACGAGTTGTAAAACATGAAGTGCTTTGTTGGGGTTTTTTGGAAGACTACCCGAGAAAAATATGGAATGAGGTGATGATTGAGGATTTTAAAGTCAGTCAAGGAGCATGGGCAAGGTATTATAGTTAGGTGGGGACTGCTGAAACAAAAAATACTCGGAACTTCACGCATTTGGCAGTGAGCTGAAAAAAAAACAAAATGGCCGCCATACAAATTTCATGTTGTTCTATCTCGGAAAGTATAAAAGATAAGAGAGTGGTTTCTTAGCAAGAGGTGATCAGGATCTCAAGTTCTACGGGATGCATGGAAAATAATTCACTGTGGCGGAATTTATCTTTTTATGGAAAATGTACATACTATGAGAAGAGACAATGATCTAGGATTTGGATGATGATTGAGGAGCACTGTCATGGTTTTAAAGATAGTTAAGGGCTGTTCGAACAAAAAATACGCTGAACCTCATCCGATGAGGTTCAGCGTATTTTTTTCTTCGAACTGCCCGTAACTATCTTTAAAACCATGACAGTGCTCCTTGGTAATTTATTCAGCTCACTGCCGGAGTTGACGGCGATACCTTTATCGTATATAGCGGGAAGACTGCACGCGGGCCACATGTGGCCCGCGCACTCACGCGCCCTACTAGTTAATATATATATAGCTGCTTGTGCTGATTCACTGACTGATTGATCACCTCTCCTGAACAATTTTGTATGAAAAATTTATTTTTCATGGATGGGGTCGTATAAAAGAAAAAAAATCATTCGGAGGAAAAATACGGAGAGAGCTGATGAGTGAGGATTTCGAAGACGGGTCAAGAGCACAGCCAAGGGTATTGAAGATAGGTGGGGGGTGCTCGACCAAATGTCATTTGAAATGTCATCCAATTGGCAGATAGGTGAAAAAAAATTCAAAATGGCGGATTCAAAATGGCGGCCATTTGAATTTCGTCAATATCTCGGAAAGTATAAAAGATGGAAGAATGGTTTCTCGACAAGAAGTGATCAGGATCCGAAGGTCTATTTGATGGATAGAAAAAAAAAATTCAAAATGGCGGAATTTATTTTTCCATACAAAATGTATGGGGAATGTTGAAGTGACTAACAGTTGGTAATTATGCAAGGTTGTGATGCGGTTTTTCGGAGAGTTACTAGAGAAAAATATGGAGAGAGCTGATGATTGAGGATTTCGGAGACGGGTGAAGAGCATAGCCAGGGTATCGAAGATAGGTGGGGGGTGCTCGACCAAATGTAACTCGAAACGTAATCCAATTGGCAGTTAGCTGTAAAAAAATCAAAATGGCGGATTCAAGATGGCCGCCACACAAATTTCGTGTTGTTCTACCTCGGAAAGTATAAAAGATAAGAGAGTGATTTCTTTGCAAGACGTAATTAGAATCTCAAGGTCTACGGGATGAATGAAAAAAAAATCAATGTGGTTGAATTTATTTTTCCATGGAAAATGTGAATGCTACAATAAACAAGGCCTATGAAAAACTATGAAAAGTATGAGAAGAGATGATGTTCTACGATTTAGATGATGATTGAGGAGCACGGTCATGGATTTAAAGATAGGTAAGGGCTGTTTGAATAAAAAATACACTGAACCTCATCATGAGGGTCAGTGTATTTTTTATTCAAACAGCCCTGAACTATCTTTAAATCCATGACCGTGCTCCGAGGTAATTCTTTTAGCCCATTGCCAATCGGATTCCAATTGGCGATGGAGATGACGGCGATTCTTTTATAGGTGAGAAGACAGCCCGCGGGCCACATGTGGCCCGCGCTCCCACGCGCCCTACTAGTTTCTAATATGTGTATACTCGTTTCATTCCCTGGATTTACGACAGCGCCGAATAGAGTCGTCACTGCATGTACCACGTCGCCCAGCAATAAATTAGCTCGCGACTGTTCGGCATTCCCACGAACAAAACCGTATCAAGATGAGCCCAACAACACCCGAGTGTACGACGAAATGCTTTATTTTCTTACTCGATTTATTCCGAGTGACACCCTTGCGTTTTGTAACCTGTCACTCGAACTAGTAACGAAGCGATAGCTCGGGAAATATGGTACGGATTTGAAACCTTGTGTGGTTAAGAGGCATGTTTTCTTCCCAAAGTATTCCTTTAATCTAGCCTTACCGTAAATTGATGCATCACATGCCACGTCCAAACGTATGAAGATGAACCTAACTAGACCCGAGTATACGATGGATTAATCTTTATTTACTTTCTCGATTTATTCCAAATTCCGAGTGAAAAGCTTGCGTTTTGTAACCTTTCAATCCATGAGCTACGAATGAAGTCCGTTTCATATTATCTAAGTAAGAAATACAAACCTTGTGATTAAGTAACATATCTCTTTCCAAAGATCTCATCAAAACCCTTAGAGACAATTACATCATGACAATCGTATATCGATTTGGATCCAAAAATATCTGAGATAGATGTAATCTACTCATTCAGACGTGCGAACTATAAAATTGAACATTGGCAAATATCTTTTAAGAGTTAAGTTAGACAGACTGCTTTCGGAGATGAGCTAACAATTGGCCATAAGAAATTTTATAATGGCGCTTGAAATTCGATTATTAAAATCAGACCTATCCTGTATCCACGTCAAATCTTTTGAGGCGTTTATGTGCTTCAATTAAGTATTGAAACTTAAGATAAAGGATAAATATAACAAACAGGGACTTATATCTTATAACTATAATGTTATATCTAATAATAATATAAAACGTTCACCGATATGAAACGAGATAAGCGATTTGATATGATATGTTAGGCGTTGAGTATTTGTGTCATAAAACGCATACTGAAATGTCTTAATCAATTTCCTAATCGAGTTTACAGAGTGATCTATCATAGCCCTTGTCAGCGGTTTCAGTTCCGCAACAGGCAACTATTTAGAAGTGGAATTTTTTGCTATTGTTATACAGTATATTGTTATTATCTGTCTAGTATTTGATCACTTAAATACGAAAACATTTTTTATTGACTCTACGAAGGGTGTCTCAGAGTCACATTGAGTGTCCGTGTGTGTCTGGCCTTATAACGTGTGAATTAATGAACAGAATTACTTCAGCAGTCACCACAAGAGGATAACCGCCAAGTGAAATTTTGTGTCTCATGGGCGTTGTTCAAAGGTTTAGTTGAATTCTGAGCGTAGCGAGGAATGTAATATATGATGCCTGAGAACAAAATATTTTGGTATTTACTATTTTTATCATCATTCGCTATCCATGAGAATAGACCTAAGCGTACATACGAACTCATAATTCGTATATGCACTATTAAGAAAATTCTGAAAAAAAATCTGAAATAAATGCCACGAAAATTTACCAATCAGAAGAGCGAAAGCGCAAACTCTTATAAGAACAAAATTGAAATTGCTCTTCTATCTTTTGAAATCATTTTTAGGGTTCCATACCAATTTGGTAAAAATGGAACCCTTATGGTAAGACTTTCTCCGTCCGTCCGTCCGTCCGTCCGTCCGTCCGTCCGTCCGTCCGTCTGTCACACTCGATTATTTCAGTAACTTTTCAAGCTATCGACTTGAAATTTAGAATAGTTATAGGTAATAGTGACGCGACGTCATAACAATCGTAAAAATTTGAAAATTTTTATTTAAAAAGGGGGGAAAACCGGGTCGACAAATTTTCAAAATGAGATAACAATATTGAGTGGGGTATCATATAAAAGGGCGTTACTTGTGTATACTAAAACTAATTTTTATTTATTTTTATGCTTGATAGTTTTTGATTTATTGGGCAAACTGTCGAAAAAAATACCGTTTCCCCCCCCCCTTATCTCCGAAGTTTACCAATCAAAAAATCTGAAATAATTATGATCATTAGAAGTTAACGTATATTTTACAGGAAAAATAAAATCAACTCGCTGACTAATATACTTTTTTTGATAATAACAATAATCCGCCAAAAACAAAGTTACGTTTGCGGTTTGCCAACAAAAGTACTTACATGTAAATTATACTCGTAAATTCATGAACAAAAGTGATTCTTTCACTGTTTTACTTCTTTTATGGTATGGAACCCTCGGTGCGCGAGTCCGACTCGCACTTGGCCGGTTTTTTCGTTTTTCGAATAGGTATGATGAAAATTCAATACCGATATACACTGAAGATCGTAAACAAATGCAAGTGATGATGCACGAAGTGACTGTATATGGTTATGGCATCGACTGTGCAACATGTTTTAGTGCACTTAACTCACAGTATTGTGTATTGTGTAATGCATCTTCTTGATCGAGAGCCCCTTTTCGGTTCGCACAGTTAATCTGATTACTGAATTACAGTTAGCAACGGAGCGGCGTAAATAAATGTAACTGTGAATGATGCACGATTGTTTGTTGTCTGTAAATAAACAGCGCTCCTACTGCTACTTCTCAGGATTAAGGATGCCAACACCTAAATTGGGGAAGTCGGAAAAAACACTTAAAAACCCCCGGATATTTTTAGTTTTTTCCCGGACTTTCGGTTTCAGAAATCAGTTACTATCGGCAACTTTGCAGCTCCGGAGACACGAGTAGCTTGGATGCGGCTATTAACTATGAGTGAAATTTTACAGATATCTTTGAATTCTTCGCACAAAAAGTCGACACTTTTTAACAACCCCGTCCGGACGTCTCCCTGACGCCAGGAACCCAGGACCAATCCGAGGAAACCCGGACGCATGGCATTCCTACTAAGGAGCTAAAACGATTCGTGTTCTTAATAAACATAGTTTGGCACTCCACATATTAAAAGTCATTGACATTAATATCATTCGCTGAAATTTGTAAATATTTTTTAATTTAAAAATTTAATATTTTTTTAAAACGTAAGAAATTTCGAACACGAGTCAAAATGAGAATATGACCCATTTGGTCAAAGCAAATCTTGTATTAAATATCTTGAAAGTTTTTTTTTTTAACTTTCAAGATACGAGACAGTAAACAAGATCATCTATCCAAAGCAGCAAACATAAAATTATCCAAAACAATGCGAGCCACGATCAAAACTGATTCCAATCAAACTGTATCAACATAATTAGATTTAATAACAACCGCCCGGACAATCGGCGAGATTGCCAAGATACTGGTATAGTATTCGACATTGCTTTGAAAATCGGAGTTATCTGGATATCGAATAGTCTGAGAGTCCACCGACCGTTACTGACGTTACGTATTGACAGTCCTATTTCAAAGCATATCCTAAAAGAGCTAGTATAGGCTATAATAACCACAGAAGTCATAAAGGTCCAAGAGGAAGCTATCGACTTCCAAAGTGCGGCAACATATACTTGGCCCAAATTGGCAAACCCGAGCCGTCGCTACTAAATTGTTCACTCACACTTGCATCAGCACACCATACAAAATTTCAAATTGACACACTCACACTACAAAAAAAAGTTTCCGCACTCACAGAGCTGTCGTTGTTAGGTAGGGTTATATGTATCTAGTCGGAGTGCGAGCGGCGATCTATACTAAATCTATGACAGAAGTGTCTCTGTACTACCTCATTTTCTTACAGTATGAACTTTTTTCATTAGGACGGGCCCAGTTATGCGGTCGTCTCCTTATCTACAACCGTTTAGAAATTTCTATTACATTGCACCCGTATTAAGGTATCTGATTGAGAGGAGTAGGCTCAATATATCTCTTTCGGCGTTAATAGCTTCGAAGTATCGCGTCGCCTATTATTTTGTCAAGTCGCGGATTTATGGACGGCGAACACAACGGTAAAACTGTGTCGAGTCCCGGGAACATTGGACCGCGATAGTGTTCTAAAGGTCGCCCGGTGTTCATACAAGCGATGCTATCACCCGGGATAACCGGGACCGGGACCATTTATAAAGTGGACATGCGAATGTAACATTTAGAGGAAGACGTTTCTGCCGTAGGTGGACTCTCTAACATTGAGTTCATTGGAGTTGAATCATGTTACGAAATATATTATATCCGTTGGTGTTCTATAGATGACTATAGATGACCAGGCAAACATTCTTTTGCCATTAAGGATATAAAAAAACAGCTTACGACCTACTATCAGACCTAACGATCATACACAAAAAGTTTCGTAGCAGTCGGTCGAGCCGTTTCGGAGGAGTTTCGTTACAAAAATTGGCACGAAAACTTTGAATTTTATAGAAAAGTTAAGTCGAAGAGAAAAGATAAGTCTCTCTGATTAATTCGGTTCCCCCGTTACTTATTTGCCATAGAACAGTAAAGCATCGTAAAGGCTTGCACCACTACATAGTTGAGTACCAAACTCACGCACCTAAAAACTGCTTCGATGATTAAATGATGAAAGGTCTAGAATACCCACCGGGCTTCGCCTTACTTACTATATAGAATTTGGGTGCCTTTTAAGTCTAAATTAAGAGTGAATAAGCATCCCGTACTTCCTAGGCTATCACGCTCCATTTTAGAGTGTTATATACCATAATTTTCCATCAGGTTAAATTATGGGACTTGAAGCGGGTAGATTTTCATCTTCAGAATTGTATAATTTCTAGAACGGCTAATTCTGATGTTGAGTTGGTTTTTACCATGGCTGATCACCAAACGGCACCTTAGAATAGAATAGAATAGAATAGTTTATTTGCAAAATACACGTTACAAAAATGGTAGGTATGAACTTATGAATGATGATGGGCTTATGAACGGCACTTTTTTTATGTTAAATATTTACCACAAATCTAACATCTAGCCATTGATTTATAAAGTAAGGATTTCGGGTCAGCGCTAAAAAGTGTCCGAACCAAATGAAATCCAAAACGTGAAAAGAGTTCCAATCGCACTTAAGCAAAATTAGGCTGTATAATAATGGTTTAAGACATAAATTACAATGTTTAATTTCGTTTTTAAAAATACACAATATGTACCCTCGTTTATAAAGGTTTGCTCTGGACACTTTATTCGTGAATTTTGTATTACATCCGCGGTCCATAGATTTATAAGCCAATGCATCTAGCATATTGTGTTGCTCCATGCTACCCTTTAGGCCAGGCTTTAACATCGCGATGGCCGTGTGTGACAGCGTATCTTTGATATGTCATATGTATATAATATAATTCGTTCGATCATCACACAAAATGTCGCTCTACAATTATAATTGGACATAGCACACGTAGAGGCAAGCAAGAGGTCGGAAAGCGATCGCATATATTAGCCCCGCGTTGCCACACGGCCGTAACAAGCGATTTCACGGCGCGGCGCAGGCGCATCCTTTAGCCACGGCTGTCTCGCCGCCATTTTACCTGCGACAGATTTGTTTGTTGCGTCACACGCTGCAACAATATGGGTTTTCTACAGACAAGGCCGATTTCCGCCCTCAACTGACGTTCCAACCTGAAATAATTAGACTCCTCACTTCACTTACTTGTTATGTTGAGTCGAGTTAGAGAGTCAAATGAAATTGAGAGCATTATATTAGCATCTTGTTAACTAATATCCCTTCTCAGAGTCGGTTTTTCTATCTTTTTTTCTCTTTCAAAAAACTTTACAAGTCGTCACAAGTCTCTGATTAGGTATAGATTTAATCAACAATAACGCAATCAAACAATTAAAAAAGCGGAGGTAATATATCGTCCCAAAATCTTAGTTATTTTTGACTAGCTTAGATCTAGATAAAGGTAAGATCTTTTCTCAGTTTTACAGCGCTCTGCTAAACCTTTCGAAGTCGTTATGAGTAAATGCAGTAATTATTATTTTTTAAGGTTGTATATAAAAAACCCCAAAATCTTAGCACTCGGTATGATCATTTCACCTAGGTCTAGGCCGGAAAAGCGGATAAGATGATGACTTAGAATTAACTTTGTGTAGAAAGTGAATAAAAGTTGGAAAATGAGCCTAGATGAAATAAATCATTAGAATCTTTGAATTTTTGGATAACAACGTATTTAAATCGTAAGTTCACGATAAGAAAGTTAGCATTGGAAGTTTTCAGCTAAGCTTTCTTACTAATGTAATAGGAGATTGGAGATAAAAATTGGACCGATCTGTACAGATTTTATGGAGGATCGTGTTACACTGCCCTAAATCTCTTTGTTCTTTGAGTCGCGTGTTCAAACTGTCTGGTGAATGGAATGGTGTTGGTAAACATTATTGGAATTATTCGCCGCTCTTGTGTTATAAATGATAGACTCGTCTCAATAGCTACGTGTGCAATGTACCTATTACGAGTTAAACGTGTTGCTCAATGCGAAATAAATCGTACAAAGCCCAGCCTTGTTGGACGTTGGTGTGATGACTTTAACAAGATGTTTTCTTCGTGCTAGGATTTTCTCTATACACGTGTATTTTAAACAGGTCTCAGCGCTTCAATTCAATATTATGTTCCTCTAATAGTCCTGTGACAGAAGTTAAAGTTTAAGATGTCTTTTTAAGTTAAAGTTTAAAAGAAACATAGGGGTTAAACGACATAACGTAGGTACGAGCAGGTACACTTTCTTTCATTGAGATCATGACACTAATTTCTGAATATGAGAGTAAGTAAAAAAAAGCGACACTGTGGGAGTGCCATCAGTAGTGAAAACTCAAACAGGATGTCGGAGTTCAATGGTTATTTCCCATCTCAAAAATGGCCAACGCACTAGGAGAAGTACTTAAAGAAGTTTTCAATTCAAGGTTATCGCGAATCGGGTATATCCTTGGTATAACGCGGTCGCGAGTTTAATTGTTTTCCCCATCTCAAAAATACCCAACCCACATTTTCTTTGTGGGTTGGGTTTTTATTTCAAAAAGCCCTTTATATTTAGGCTGATAAGCAAGGACTTTGCAAACTTCCAACGGGATCACCCGAGTGAAGTGCGGGAATCTCAGTAATTAGTTTAATCTAAACAAAGCAATATAGTTGCCAGTTGTCAAACTCGATTTTAATTCCGATACACATTTCTTCACGGCCTGATCACTGGCGTTCTGGCCGCTGCCGGACCGCCGCGCGTCTCAATGACGATTGTCGATTGGCGATTGATCAGTGATCACGATAGACGCGGTCACCGGTCACCGGTTGGTCGTTACAAGCCCCGGACAGTGTTTGGACACGCGCCGGCGACCGACAGCGACAGATCGCGCGCGATTCGCGATAAGATGCTATCGAGCTGCGCACGCGCACACCGGTCCAACCGCGCCGTGAAATTGAGACCGATTTATAGCCGCGCTTAATGGCTTTCTCGATTAATTGTCCTCTAAATTGTTGGAATTACAACACTATTAACGTTCCAGAACTGGTTGGTTATATATCGGTCGGGCGTTATCTGATAACGCATATATCATCGTTCGGTGAATTTATATTGTGCAAAGTAATGCATGGATTTTACTGTAGGTGCTTATTTGCATAAAATGACGGCTGCAGACATTCTGTTCTATTACTTTTTAAGCCTATCCTAAACGATTATTATCTATCGATACCTAGACGTTGAATATGACAAAGAACCCTAAAAAATAACAAAGATTTAAAGCACGATTGTCGACAAACCACCGATACGGAACTGATAAGGAAAATACAAGTAAATATTAGAGCGGGTCTACCCGTCTGTCAAAATTTTCCACTAAGGCCCGGTTTCCACCCAAGCGGAGCAGAGAGTAGCTGTGTTATAGTAACCAATCAGATATCTTCGTTTCGACATTTCCTCTCCCCTCAGTTTCGGAGATGTCAAAATGACATGCTGATTTGGTTACCTACTCAAACACACCTTTGCTCTGCTCCGCTTTGGTGGAAACAGGACCTAACGCCAAAATACGGTGGAAACCGTTTCTATTGAAACATGCGTGCAGACTAATAACAAGGCGGGGACTGCGGTCTACACTTACATTTGACGTTGTCGGTGTCAAAACAGGCATCTTTGGCAACGGATGACTGGCGACCTCTTCTTAACGCGACCCGCCGCGTCCAGGGTATAAGACTAATGCTCGTTTTCACCAACACTTTAAGAAACGCCTAAGCCCGTAGGTGACAGTTTTCACTTACAACAACTGTCACCTATAGGCTTAGGTGACTCTTAAAATGTTGGTGAAAACGAGCATAATATACGAGTAAATTCGACATATGCAAACCATCGAAAGAAACAAACTCTCTTCTTCACTTCGTCTTAAAAGGAATTCGTATGCTATTTGAACAATGAGTTTTTACTACTTACATAAAGTATATATAGATAAAGATATTATCTATGGTACCTATAGAGTATGGACTATAGATAAAAGATAGATGGGCTCGCGGATGCAGCTGCGTTAGAACAAAGAGGGCGCTCTCGTTCCCACCACACTCGCCGAGATGACTGATTGACGTAGATCCCTTCTTTATGCCCGCACCGTGTTTAAAGACAGAAGGCAGTGCAGCGGTAATGCCTCAAAATCAGAAGGTTAGTTGTTATTAATGTTTTATTAAAATAGAGAAAAATATTAAGTTTGATGTTTGAACAGTCACGGGTTTAATTCCAGCCACGGGCTACTTTAAAATTTTATAAATTATAAGTTGGTTTAGGTCTGGTCTGAACGGAGACTTCGGCCGAGGCTAGTTATCACTCCAACACTAAACACGAACCTCCAAGCGTTTCAACGTCATTCTGTGCCAGTTGCCACCGAAAAAAACCTGAAGATATTGGCATCCGAACGATTTACGGAAACCTTTTTCGTACAAGCAAACAGTAGCGCCCGTCTGACAAAATTCTATAGGTTATGCTGAGCGAACAACTCGTATATCGTGGCCTTACTGCCGATGACTAAACTGACGACATTTCTTGTCACCGTCCGCCCTGTCCAGAGTATATCTCTATTTTATGAGGAATCGTTAGGAATATGTTTATTTACCCCTTTCAAGTTAGCACGATAACATCTATGTTTGCATTATCACTCGTTATCAGGTGAAATCTCAGTCAAACACAAATTTGTCGTTTTTTGAAACTTGTACTTTTTTTCTTGTCCGTGCAATCTACAATCAGCCCCAGGAGTTAGAGCAAATTTGTTGTTTGCTGTTAACGTGTTGAGGGGTCGACGAGGATTCTTGGGTTTGCTCATCCAGGTCCAGGATGCGCTTTCTTTTAACTCAACAATTCAATTTGTTATGTAAGAAAAAATACAAATATACTTATGCATTTTTTTAAACTAAAGCAAATTCGCCTGTCTTCTATACCTGGATCACAACTCACGTTCTATAACTCCATAATGGCAAATTTCTCTAGAATGTGGTTTATTTGATTATAGGTAAAGCATCGTAAAGCAAACATTGTACAATGAGCGCAGATGGCTGGAACAACCCATACACTATCCGGCGACAAGGCTAGACCGCACAACGGTGACGGGGGCTAACCATGGGAAGCAATCATTATGGTTTGTAGGCATATCTTCGACAAACTAGTGTTGGATGATTTAAAGATTCAATGGAGTGATAGATACCAACTCTAAAACTTAATCGAGAATAATATTAATGTATCACAAAAGGATTACGTAATTGATATTTCGAAGGGTTATCTTAAAGTTCTAAAATGTACCAGTTTTCATACATTGATACTGACCTGATAAATATTGTTTTGCTATATTGATTAATTATCATTTCTCACTTAGGGGTATGAAAAATAATTGGTTGACATATTATTCCCAAAATCTACCGAATAAAGGTAGGCACACTAATAAGTAATAACAAAATATGTCAAGCCGTTATGTAGGATTTTTGTTGAAAACACTGTGAGAGGAGAATTTTATATATTAGAAGTAGATCTATGCTAGTGATTGTTAGAATTAATTTAAATATAGGTAGAAGAGCTGTCTAGAAATAATAAAGCTTGTACAGCACAAAGACCAAAGACAAGCAAAATAGTAGTATTGTTACTGTAAGCATTGAAAATGTACCATTAGAATCACTATCTTTTTAGGTTATTCCTAAATTAGGAATTTCGTGAACGTAACATGAGATATCCAGTAATAAACAAACACTGCAACTCGAAATGACAAATTCTATTTCCCACGTCCATAATGAAGGGATGCGACGTTCGCGATAAAATAATATCGATACTTACAACAACAGAATAATGAACCGATGTTATTATTCTTATCATATAGTTTATGATCAAAAACCTAGGCTACTAATATTATAATCTACTTTTTATTTCGGAGGAGAACGATGAATTCTAAGTTTTTAAATGAATTATGACAGAAATTATAAGTTTCAACTAACTGAATATACACATACGACCAGTCTATATGATATTAATACTTCAAAATACTTAAAAAATAAGTTTCATTCTGTGTACCTACTCGTATAAATTATGCTCAGTACATATGAAATTTAAACAATATGTTTTTGATGCACTCTTATATCTATTAACACGTCTGCCCAAAGAGGAGTGTAATGTTTTTAGGGTTCATGTATGTATATTCTATTGTATGTGTATGTGAGTTTCTTTATTCCACCATAACTTTTGAACGGTTGAGTAGGTTTGGACTTATGGGGCATCGTTTAGAATCCTTACATCACAGTAACATAAGCTATTTTTTTTGTTGAAAAAAGTTGTTTAAGCACGGGGCAGTCGTGTTTTTTAATTTTTTAATTATATACTTGTTTCAATATGATATCGAATGTTGGCTAACACTAGCCGTCGGTCGGCTACCGTTCGTAAAACGTGACCCCTTGCGAAGAGCTTCGCGCATGACGTTTTCGAACGGGTTCAGATATTAATTATGTGTCTTTTCTAAAATGAACCTTATTCTTAGGAGCATACATTTTGTTATATGTTGGCCCGTGTTAATGGGGTAGACGAAATTTTCAATACAGGTCGCTCCTTATTAGTCTTTATAACTAAGTAATGCATGTGAAAACAATAAACAATACAAGTTGAAATACTAATGGCATCTATAGATATTTTGTAACTAGTCTCAGTAAAATTATTCTGAATATCCATGAATAAAAACCCACACACATAAAAATATCGATACAACATTGATCTTAAAAACCTCCTTACTGTGAGCGAACAACAATTTTGTTTTTCTATATTCCGCATAATAATAGATGATCCTGTTTGCTGCACTCCACACTCTAAATCTCCACGTACGTTTCGCCTCGACCTAACCTAACCTAAGCATCCTAAGGTGTTGACTCGATAAACTGTATTTGTAAATTAAACTTGAACTCATAACCACTGATTTGCTTCAATTAAATTTGGTAAGAGAACTAATGAAAATCTTTATTGACTGACCAATGAAACAACTTTGCAACTATACAATAATTATGCAATTATATATCCATTGGGTCCCACACTAGGATATACTGTATTGTGCGAAGCGATTGATAATAATAATAATAATAGATACTACTAATACTACCTGGCTGTGCAAACGTTGTTTTACCATATAAATTATTATTTTTCTTAGGCCAATGAAAAATAGTACGTCCTATTCCATACCATTTTTTAGATCCAGTCGTAACTTTAAGGTTTCCCAGGGTATATATGTACACAAATCTAGAAGATGCACGAAATCCCATTTATCAAGACTGAGATATTATAAACTTCAGCTTCAGTGAACCAGTTCCGTTATATAAGCGTGAAATAGTGCAGTGATTTGCTAGATAAAATATTTAGAGTAGGGCGAGATTTATATGCGATCGCTCCGTATGAGATTTATAAGCGTCTGACTTCTACATATCACTTTGGGAGCTGCGCGGCTTATTTCAAGGCACAATTGATGGTAGGTCTGGATCTCTATACACCTCAGTCAGATCTAGCGTGAGAGACAGTCGAAAATAGTTTTTTTCACATCTAGGGCCTAATTTACACGCTCTTATGAAAAGTCAACTCAACCCTCTCTACCGCCGCCGAGCTCGGTAAGGAGGTTTGCATCGAGAAGAACTGTCAAGAAACTCGACAATAGACACATATTCTTTTCAAAACGTCATTAACTTATACAGGGTTATAATATAAAAAAAATATCAAATCGCTCTCGGCCTGTAGTTGTTTATGTACATGAACACCAACAACTTTTGTTCTACGACTTTTCAAAATTTAGTATTAATTTATTTCATAAAAAAAAAATCTGTAAAGTGATATTACACTGTTGAGCTTTCGCGTTACGAGTTCGCGCGCCACCGCGTCGCGGTCCGCGCCGTTGCCACTTGCCGATGTTACATTACAGAGTAGGAACAAGTAGAGTATCGCTGTAAAATATTGAATATTTGTTATTTCTCAAAATTTCAAAAAGTTGTAGAACAAATTCCATCAGGCATGATTGACGTCAAGCGCGAGCCTACACATATCCATCTTTTTAAAAATAAAGAAATATCTAGGTAAACAAATCTCACCGTGGTCTCTAGGCCTTTTATACAACTCCTCTAGACTATCAGCATAGATCTATGATCGTATTCACATTAGGGATGAAGATTCGCACCCAATTAACTGTAACGGTGAAGTTTAGCTATGAATGGTATGGGGCACAGGCAAATCGCAGGATTTGCAATGCCGGCGATTTATTTTCAGTTCGTATTACGTCTAACGAGAAATCTGTTGCGTTAAATATTTATTATTATTTATTGATAGATAAAAACTGTCTGCCGAAACGATACCATTTATTGGCGGATAAGCTAATTTCTGGATTGGAAGTTTTGTCCCAGTTTCCATAGAAGGAAACATACACAATTCACAAGGCTGAAAATTAAGAATTGCTGAATTTGATGAGCACATAACGAAAACGATTGTTTTTTTTTCCGCAAAAACGTTCCAGATTTACTAAATGCTCATAGAAACAGCTATGCGTGCACGAATTACTTATTGCTTTACAGAACAATGCCTTGCGCGCTCGGCTTTGAGAGTAATATAATTTCTAAGCGGTCTCATATCTAGTCTGGGAAGATGCAGTTAGTTACCACCCTGCCGGTAAAGACGCGCAGCCAAGTGGTTGGTGGTGGCATTTCGGTGCTATGCTGTGTAGCAAACGTTTAGTAAGATAACGCCTTCACTTACCATCAAGTGAGATTGCAGACAAGTACTAACTGGTATAGAGTAAAAAGATAAGAGATATTTTGTCCGCAGTTCTGGCCACACACTGCGATACGATAGATGGAATGAAAAACCAAAAAAAAAAAATTAAAATGACCGCTAAATTCTCTTCCGCGCATTTTCATAAATTTTTTGAATTTCATATCATTTCCATTCTAAGGACCGGTTTCAACCAAAGCGGAGCAGAGCGGAGCTGCGTTTGAGTAACTAATCAGATTTCGTCATTTTGACATCTCCTAAACTATGGGGAGAGGAGATGTCGAAATGTCGAAATCTGTTTGGTTACTCAAACACAGAGCTCCGCTCCGCTCCGCTTTGTTGGAAACCGGGCCTATCTATCGTATCGCAATGTAATATGGCTAGAGCTCCTATGCTGCGGTGTGTACCCGTATATAGTATAGCGGTAGTGGTATCCGTCAAGAAGGACTCAGCAAGGGAAGTTCAGTTTTGTTTAAGAGTGCATTTTCCTTTCAGTACAGCTTCAGCGTCCATACAAGTACTACTTCGTGTCGTAACGCCCAGTGTGTTGAGCTCGGAGTATCGTCTTGTTGGTCTCTGATCGATCCCCGGGGCGGGCTCCGGTGGCGTCGTAAGTAACACGAGTTAATGTGTCACCCGCGAGGTCAACAGGCACCCCGAACGAGCTTAATAGCGTCTAACGGTCGTTCCCAATATCCTATCTATCCATGGTTTCCCTTACTAGGGATAGAATTTTGACATAACTTGTATGGAGCTTATGCCAAATTGATATCTCTAGTAGGGCAAATAGAAGATAGATAGGTTATTGGTTTCGGCCGTAAATCTATCGCAATGTAATATGACCAGAGTTCCTGTACTGCGGTGGACCGGTGGTACCCATCAAGAAGGACTCAGCAAGAGAAATCCAGTTTTGTTTAAGTCTTAGAGTACATTTTCCTTTCAGTATAGCTTCAGCGTCCATACGAGCACTAATCCGTGTCACAACGCCCAGTGTGTTGGGCTCGGAATTCTGTCAATTATCGTCGTGTTGGCCTCTGATCGATCCCCGTGGCGGGCTCCGGTGGCGTCGTAAGTAACACGAGTTAATGTGTCACCCGCGAGGTCAACGGGCACCCCGAACGAGCTTAATAGCGTCTAAATCTATCGCAATGTAATATGGCCAGTATTCCTGTACTGCGGTGGACCGGTGGTACCCATCAAGAAGGGCTCAGCAAGGGAAATCCAGTTTTGTTTAAGTCTTAGATTACATTTTCCTTTCAGTACAGCTTCAGCGTTCATACGAGCGCTAATCCGCGTCACAACGCCCAGTGTGTTGGGCTCGGAATTCTGTCAATGATCGTCGAGTTGGCCTCTGATCGATCCCGGTGGCGGGCTCGTATGACGTCGAAACTCGTAAGTTACTCGAGTTAATGTGTCACTTGCAAGGTCAACGGGTGGCCCCGATCGATCTCAATACCGTCTAGGTCTTAGAGCTTAGACTAATTGAACCGTGCCTTTCTTTTGTTGAGACTTTTAGACAAGTCAGTGGGGTATTGTAAGTACTGGAACATGGAACTAGAATAGTTTGAGTCCCACCGAGTGCAAGAATTTTTTAGGGAAATAGAAAGGAGCGGGGCGCGTCTTCGTAGATTACTACCTATATTCCTTTATTAATTTTCTGAGACAAACTAAACATCCTTAGTGAGTGTGTGAAGCACTATAGTTACTCAAATTTTGCATAAGTATGATTTTAAGCTATTATTAATGTATTTTTTAAAATGAATATGAATGAATGCATTGGCGTTTTAAAGGTACCTAACACAGTATTTCATCCCATAAAATCCCGATAGTTACTGACCCATAAATAAGTTTTTCTTACCTTATGTTTCAAGAAAGAGAGATCTCTCACTGGAACCGTTCTCCTGCTGACCTTCAGTTCGCTCTGCAACACCTCCATAGTACTGATGTCTTGAAAACCATGTTGTTCCAGCGCCGAGCATGTTCGCTGAACTTGCTCGATGCACGGCGAAAATGAGCAAAAGCGACCTCCTGTGGACAAAGTCAAACGATTAAAATAACCCTTTTTCGGTGAAAGGTGTTCTTGTTTAAAGTTTTCTAAATTTGATAGAGATTGTTGGAGCTTTTATAAGGTGATATTATACTTTGATCAAAGCTCCACCAATCTATTGAGATAGCGGAAAACATTGTGTTATGTTTAAGGAAATGTGTCTTGACAAAGCAATATCGCTTTTTCGAACTATACGATATATTAACCACTAAAACAATTTATAACTATGCATGTAGCTCTCCTAATCAGCTTCATTTCTGAACAGCTACAAAAAGTATACATTTACATGTCAGGAGCAGACAAGAGTCTTGTAACGGTGTTTTACAAGGAAGGCGATTGAACTCGACAAAAAAACAACTCCTTCTCAGGCCCTCAGAATAAAAAGTAAAAGAGCACCGACAGCTGTTTTCCCTATGTGATACGTCAGGGCCCGCTAGCGGACCGAATACACGTTGATACAGTTTAGAAATTTTTACAGGCCACATCTTTAACGTGCCGCCGGTTCTTATCCGTCAAATCTTATCGACCAATAAGGACAGCGTACGTCACTCAGTCTGCCAATCCGAGTCGCGAGACGCGGGCGCTGCACCGCGGGGGGCGATTTTCAAATTGTTTCCATTTTAAAATGTGTATCGCGTGCCCCGATGATATAATGCGCTTTGTGGCGGCGTATTAGCATAATGCGGCCGCATCGGGGAGGTAATGAAGCCATTACGGGGGATCTCGGGCGCATAGGTGGCGAAATATGTAATATGTTATCTTAATGCATCGCGAGTCACGTAGCCTCGTATGGATCACCTAGACGCGCGGTCATTACGGTTGAAGCGGAGTATGGAGTTAATGGTTTATCGAAATACTGTCACAAAAGCTAGTCAACCATAGAGCATGTTGTAGGTGTAGTGCATACTCATGTATTGTTTATTCGATCAGGGGCTGATTTATCAGCTCAATAACAAAGTCATCGTGATATGATGTATTTGAATTTCTTCGAGAGATAATAATCATCTCCTCGCGAGGAAAACCTGTCTTTAATTTGTCTTTGAGATACAATATATCTGGGGTGAAGAAAGCTGACTTTATTCGATAAGCATAAAGAAAGGTCTTTAGCCAGCAGCTATTGACTGTTGTTATATCTGGTGGACATTGATGTTGCCAACTATGAAAGAACGCAATTCCCTACAAGAATACACAATTCCATACACATTGAATACACAATTCCATACACAAGAATACAATTCCCTACATATTCCTCATATCTAAAGATTGGAATTGGCATTAAAGTTGATAAGGAAGAAAACGGACGCGGAATGGTTCCGAATTCCAAATTCTGGTGGACACTATGGATGCGTTCTTCACCAAGGTACTTTACGCGGAGTTTATTGCATTGTAGGTACAATGTAGTACTTTGAGCAGTAGACTGGCCGTGTGTAATTTGGGAACTAATTTATTCGAGCCCCAGCACGGCGCAGAAACGTCAGTTCGCATAATGTCCGCCGCTGATGTCCTCGCTACCCGTCAATTAGACGGCATTCCAGTTCTGTGACCTACTCTCGACCACCGAACACCGGTGGATGACTAACGGCCATTGTTTAACCCTCGACGAGCTTTTGATTGGTGCGAGAATTAAGCTACAGTGCCTCTAACTTTTACGACCCGGTGGCAAAAACTGGAACTAACGTTGTGGCGGTACTTCGACGATAGGCATTGGAACTGGATTGGATAATTTTGTGGCACTATAACTTTGAGCAAGTGCCGAGTTTCTTTCCCGTACTTCTCGGTGCAAGACTGTCTTGTGAATGTGGATTATAGTTGGACATTTCATGAAAGCCTGTAATTTAGGTCAAATTGGAAGATAAAACATTGTGATTCGATTTGATTTGACAAGAGGGTGATTCAGCCCCTTACCGGGGGGTCACCGGATTATACTGACACCACCATCAGCTAATCGGTGCCTACGTTGCACAACCGATGCAACCAATCAGTGCCCAAGATGTAACGTCGATGTGATCGTCGACGCTTTAAGTATTTTAGCAAAATCGCACAGCTGTTCTCCAGTCAAATGTTCTCGTCAAAGACTTCTGTTCTCGTACGTACAGTGGCTCGTACGATGCAATGCTTTTAACCAATCAGAGATGTAAATTCGTCGATGCTATCAGTATTTTTGTGGAATCGCATAGCTGTTGTTCTCTAGTCCAATGATTTATACGTGGTTAGGCTTCTAATAGGTAGATGTGCTGCAATCACTGTTTTCATTAGGGTTTGTCTTGCTTGAAATTGTTTTAACAATGGTTTAATTTTAAGAATTAAAAAAATTACTGTCAACTGAAGTAGCACATCACTATGCTATCTTATCTTACTATTGAAATAGGAGGGATTTTTTTTTACTTTCATATATTATGATATTTAGAGGAGTACTCACTTATAAATTAAATTAAAAGTTTCCACTTTCTAAGCTCGCTGTCCGTAATCGAAACCTATCCATTGTTAGCCATGGTTTGAAGCTAACTCTATTTAGCCATAACAATGGCCGATGAACCATATAGATAAAACGAGTCTTTTATCAATTAAATAACGTAATTTTCGAGCATGAAAGTTGCTTTCGTACTTACCTACGATATAGTTATTATTTTGAGAGAACAATGCCATCACATCACATCGCTATCTCTAATATTGAGAGCAAGATTGTATTCATATTTAAAATTTAAAACTAGGAGGACTAAAAGTTATTCCTGTGGACTTTAGGAATCGTATATAAAGAAGCCTTAGGTAATGTATTAATTCAGAATATGCATGCAATATAAATTGTATGTGGCACTAGACAAAAAGAGTAGAAATATTATTCAGTTGAAATTTACATTTAATTATAGGTACTACTAGAATATTTATTCAACCAATTTCTAGTATAAACTTATGATTTTACGCGCCTATAGCCTATATTCTATGTGAGCAAACTAGATATTTGGCTTACTTTGACAGCATATACTTACCTACTCGTAAATAATAAGTCATTGCATTATACGGTAAGGCATTGACGGACCGATGTTAGCGGGTCAACTGTGTGGATATGCATTAGATTATTATAATTTTCGTTTGGAACTAACTTAGGTCATACAGGTCTTGGATACGGGAACTAATTCTGTTTGCGTAAAGGAGTACAACAGCTTGTGGTTGCGTATTACCACAGTTTTGAGATATGGAGTTAGAGAAAACTTTGAGTTTTACGTAAATGCGTGTTCTGATAGCTAAATATCGAATAGGTAGTATATTATTTTAATTTTTGGTTTGGATGACCAACACAATTTTTTTTATCATCAATTTTCTTTCGTAGGTAGTAATTGTCTCCCACTATGGAAGCACAGACTGTATTATGAAAATCATCAAATGTTATTATAAGTCTACCTTTCCAACATATACCCTAAGTACATATTATATTATATGCAAAAGATGTGGTAGGTACAACGCATCGCAAAAATAGCATATTCTATATGCTAGAAAAGAGTTCAACGCGTAGGCAGCATCTCAAAAGTTATAAACTTCATTGGGATGGTAGCTTCGACCCCTTAATCCAGTCTTGGAACGTTTCTCCACTATACTTGCAATCGGGACGTCACTGACATTTGACGATAGACGAGATCGAGATTATTTCTGCATGAGATCAAGAATACATGACGGGCGATGTTGTGGAAAAACGGTCATTATTATAATAATTAACGTATGACCGCTATTTCAACGCTGACCGTTTGATCGTTCCCGTTGACGGCTGCAGTGGACAAACGGCCCAACGCGTTAACAACGTTAACTCAGAACGTCTCTTCCAACACATCACAAAAGATTCGAGTCCCGTCACTAACAATAGTGGACAATCTATTGATGTATTAGCTAAGATAAAGTGGCGGTGAAATCACATGTGAGCCCCGTACATTGTACAAGCGACCACAAAATTGTAACCTAATTAATTTGACCTTTATGTTATTGTAATACAGGATGTATGAGTATACATATATTTTGTAAAAGCCTTATGTGGTATACTGTACAAGTAACGAGGTCATTTAGTACCGTATACCAGCATTGTTCTTTCGATGATCCGATTGAAAAAATATAATTATTTCTCGATAGTCGATCTTTTAATAATGGGTTAATGTAAGCTCTATTGACTGCGGTTAAGTTGTTAAATGATTTTGTTTTGATCATGTGTTAATTGTTCTGCAATTCTTGTTAACGATAGTAATGATAGATTGGTTACGACTTATGAGCAAGTCGGGCTAGTTTTGTCTCTACAGGTACGTATTTGTGATTTGCATCCTTTTGTTGTTTTTTTTTTATCTAGTACGTATTTGTGATTTGCATCCTTTTGTTGTTTTTTTTAATCTAAGGCTAAGTGGAATCAGCAAAAAATTTCCCATTCTTAATTTCATGTCTATAAGTCACTAATTAGTAATTTTACATCCATTTTACACCTTTCCTTAAGTACAAGTAAAATTCTACCAGTAGGTATATTCTTGCCTCCATAATGCATACCTAATACTCTTACCTTAACTCAAGTCTTCACTTCGCTGACCAGCCCAAAAATAGCACCAATACACTTGAAAAATAAGATAATCAGCCAAGTGCGACTTGGAATCGCATACAAAGGGTTCCGTACCATTATCTAACTATATACATATAACGTAGCGAGATGATGATGCAGAAACCAGAAAGCCCTGCATTTACTTCTACTACCGCTATACAAGTATAGAGTAATAATGGGTGTACTGGATCAACAACCAAAAACCAGCAAAAATCACGTGTGTTGTAACGGAGCTCCCTTTAATCTTCATTATATTTTTTAGCATTTGTTATAGCGGCAACGGAAATGCATCATCTGTGAAAATTTCAAGTTTACTGTCACGGCACGGTGCCTGTATACAAAGCCTCATCCTATAACTATACCTTTATAGGTGTAGTTGTAGGATGTGGCAGTGGTCAGTTGTAGGTACTGCCACTTATGCAACAGGGTTTTTAAAACCAAATTTGGTTTTGCGAGTCATATTCGTGCGCACGCTAGAACCTAAAGCCAAGGTGTCATGTGGCCATTGAAGGATACGTCATGACGGACGTCATCATCATCATATTATAGCCTGGTGACAGACGGACGGACGGACGGTGAAGTCTCAGTAATAGGGTTCCGTATTTTACCCCTTGGGGTACGGAACCCTAAAAACATATCACAAACAACCATACGACATCACAATCACCATTGCCCTCCAAGAGTATAGTTTCCATTAAATCCCCGTGCAGTTTACAGGTGGTATTTTATAATAGTGGAGCCCTCGGGCGGGGGCGGCCACGACGCATGCGCGGCCACCCCGGCGCGGCCCCTCCCCGCGCTTACATGCAGACTGCGCCGTAAAAACTGAATAATTGCACATTTGTTCCTGTGTTTGCATTAATCTATGTATGTTTGTTTTGAATTGTATGCTCGGTTGGACTTATACACCTATTGGAGTGCTAGAGAAAAGCTTTACTGTAGAGCTATAGGTAGATTACTCGTATGGCAGAACATAACGTAAGGGCATGATTGGTTGAAAAAATGTGAAAAGCGAAATTATGAGGGAGAAATATTCTTAGCCAATCAGGGGGTTGAAGTACAGCAAGGGGTATTGTGGGGTGATCTTCAGCGCATATGATTAAAGACTTAAAACTCTGGCGGTAAGTAATTAAATGAGACCGGCTGAGGACCAGCTAAGCTAAATAATATGTAGAAAGTACCGTTATCCAACATTGGATACCCAGTAGGCTGATTAACTAACAAGAGCCAAGAAATAATTCGTTGCAGCCGACGGACGTCCACTGCTGGATAAAGGCCTCCTGCAATGATTTCTAGCCCGCACGGTCCTGCGCCACGTGTATCCAGCGCCTTCCCGCGACTCTTTTAATGTCATCAGTCTATCAGTTCTGGTCGGAGGTCTACCAACACTGCGGTTTCCCGTGCGGAGTCAAAGAAGTAGTGTAAATAGTTTCCGCAATGAATTTATTGTTAAACAAGAGTTACAACGTCATGCATGTATGGGTATGTATGGGTGTATGTAGACGAACCCTAAAAGGCGAAACGGTCCCTTGCATCCCATGCACAGAATCACTTCAAGCAAATTTGACGGAACGTATTATAGCAAAACAATTTAATATGTCCTGCTAATTATGAATTTCCGCAAAATAACGCCTGCTGCCATTCAAAATTCCAATAACGCTGATTCATCCGGCAATTCATCGAACGAGGATAACAATTCGCCGAAGCGCACCAAACCACGCGTCGATGGTACGCGGCTGATTTCCAGAAATAAATAGCTCCGTATTTATAAAGTTAAAGCACCGAGAATTCTCGTTCACCGATCGCCGCACATTCTTGTATCACTTGTAACTTGTAAAATACTTTATTGCTCTGTAGTTGGGATCATGGATAGTCCATTTATTTAGTGAGTATTGACGATTTTCGCAATGTATAGTCTTCCTTTATTTACGTCATATTAGGATCCTCCTAATATTATTAGGATCTGTGGGACGAAGGATGACAATTTCGTCGTTGACGATAATACCAAAATTGACACCAGAAGCTAACAATCTAATTATGTACTTAGATTTAATTAAATTTTAAGTAAAGTTAGCTCGTCATTAACATCATTGCATGTACTCTTCGAGTTATAAGAGGATGGCAGAGTGCAAAAATATATGTTATTTATAAAAATATATCACAAAAACTATCAACACAGCAAGGTATCATGTCCCCGCTTTCTTCCTAACGATTCACGTAAAGCGTTAGCTGCATTTTGTGAAGTGAAATGTTTAAAAAACGTCGCGGCATTCGCGTCTTTACGCAGTCTACTTCTATTAGTTCACGTGAACCCACCGCTTTCCCCCTCCCTCTGCCCCCGCTCACGCCTACCATGTCACGTCTACGGGAGGTCTATGGTGAAGTGAATATAAAGAGAAATAAAATGGTGCATACGTACAGTAACATAAAACGTTGTAGGTATTTGCTCATTTGTTATTGAATTAAAATAATTCAAACGACAAATCTGAAACATGAGTTCATAACATAATAAATTTTTAAATTACATTCAAATTTTATGACATGGCTATCGCAGGGAATGACTGTACTCAGTTCCTGATTAGGATTAAGCATGTTCTAATTTAAGTACCAATAGTTTCTAAGTTAATTATAACAACGAGCGATAGATAGGCCGCGGATGGACTCGCCCGCGGAGTGTTCCCGTGCGCAAGAGAGACGGTATTACAATATAACACAGCGCCTCCCCGTTGGCATTATTCGTATCGGTGCGCTATGAGCTATTTCGCGAGCCTACCACCATCTGCTCGCCCTTTACAAACTGCGGGCACACACTCGGTGGTTTCTTATGTATTCTCCAAGTTGATCATAAAAACAATCGATAAGCCGCAGATTTACTCGCTTGCGGAGTGTTCCCGTGCTCGAGAGAGAAGGTATTACAATGTAACACAGCGCCTCCCCGTTGGCATTATCCGTATCGGTGCGCTATGAGCTATCGCTCGCGCCTACCACCATCTGCTCGTCCTTTACAAACTGCGGGAACACACTCGGTGGTATCTTACGTATTCTCGAAGTTTATTATAAAACAAGCGATAAGCCGCAGAGGGCCTCGCTTGCGGAGATTTCCCGTGCGCGAGAGAGGGGTATTACAATGTAACACAGCGCCTCCCCGTTGGCATAACCCGTATCGGTGCGCTATGAGCTATCGCGCGCGCCTGCCACCATCTGCTCGCCCTTTACAAACTGCGGGCACACACTCGGTGGTTTCTCACATATTATGTTCTAAGTTAAGTATAACAAGCGATGGCCGCGGAAGGACTCGCGTGCGGAGTGTTCCCGTGCGCGAAAGCGAGAGCTGCAAGTTCTAGCTAAACCTATAAAAAAGGGATCAGAGCTCTGGCGAGATGGTACTTTGCCAAAAAAAATGGGAGAATCTCCTAACCCACCAGGCTTTACGAGTAGATATCTCCAAATGCATCACCCGCCTTTTGAAGTATATGTGACTCAAACCATAAACAAAAATCTAATGCGGAACGTTTCGGCTAAAGTTTTTGACTATAGAAAATGTGACATGGACACGATCAAAAGGGAGTTGGTTGAAGTTGACTGGTGTACATTACTGTCTACTGGAACTGTTGACGAATTATTGAGAACTTTTTACGATAAATTATTTGAGTTAATTAAAAAGAGCACGCCATACAAAAAACAACATAATGACAAACAACCTGCGTGGTTTAGCAAGCCACTTATCAATTGCCTTAAAGAAAAACAAAAAGCGCACGCTAAATTTAAAAAATATAATAATCCCAGAGATTACGACACATTTTCCCTTCTCAGGTCTAGGGCTCAAAAATTGATGGAGAACTGTTATAATACCTATATAAGTAATGTTGAAACGTCTCTTATAGCTCATAATACTAAATTATTTTGGAATTTTACTAAATGTAAACGTAAATGTAATTCATTGCCTCAAACCATGAGTTATGATAGGCGGGTTGCGACGTCTGGTTTCGAAATATGTCAACTCTTTTCGGATTATTTCTCATCAGTTTATGTACAAGACAACCTCGACACGAGACGTTTTACCGATAGGGCTCAAATCAACACGTTAAGTAAGATTGTTATAGCCAAAAAGGAAGTCCTGAAAAAGATAAGGGGTTTGGAATGGAATAAAGGTCCAGGGCCAGACGGAATTCCTTCCTTTTTTATTAAAGCCTGTGGTAAAGAACTCGCGTTACCCCTGATGATAATTTTTAATAAGTCTCTGGCTACAGGATGCTTTCCCGAATTATGGAAAGTTGCACATGTGATTCCTATTTTTAAAGCAGGGTCTAGAACGGATTGTAGTAACTATCGTCCTATATGTATTCTAAACTGTGTTGCCAAAATTTTTGAAAGTATTGTTTATGATTATATTTACTACTTATTTAAACCTCTAATAGCCCCACAACAACATGGTTTTGTTAAAAGTAAATCCACCGTAACCAATCTCGTCGAATATTCAAAATTCTTGTCTACTTGTATAGACAAAAAGGTTCAAGTGGACGCCATATACACAGATTTCCAAAAAGCATTCGATAAAGTAAACCATAGGTTACTTTTCCATAAGCTCGAAGAATATGGTGTGCATGGTGACTTATTGAGATGGATTATATCATATGTAACTAATCGGTCGCAGATAGTGGCAGTTAATGGCTTCTTTTCTAATCCAATTACGGTTCCTTCAGGTGTTCCTCAGGGATCGCACCTGGGTCCGTTACTTTTTGTAATATTTATAAATGATATCACATCGGTTATTAAAAATAAATGTCTCCTCTATGCAGATGACTTAAAGATTTTCAGCGCTATATGTAGTCAACATGATTGCCAAACTCTGCAAGAGGACTTGGACTCGGTGAAAATATGGTGTGAAGCGAATGGCATGAATTTAAACGTTAATAAGTGTTTTGTCCTTAATTTCACTAAAAAGCGTAACAAAATCAAATATGACTACTGTATAGGTAACAGTAAACTCTTAATAAAGTCTAGTGCCAAGGATCTTGGGGTAACTTTTGACGAATCTTTGACTTTTAAGTTACATGTTAATAATATAACGTCACGGGCTAACCAATTGATGGGATTTATCTGTCGGATTACCAAAGGATTCAAGAACCCCTTAAGTATGTTGTATCTATATAAAAGTTTGATCCGCAGCATACTCGAGTATGGATCCCCGGTCTGGTCTCCTTACCAGAAGACTTATTCTGACGCTATTGAGTCCATCCAGAGGCGTTTTTTAAGAATTCTTTCATACAAATTTAATGCAAAGCTCGTTAATTCATCTTATAGCGAAAAATTAAATTACTTTAAACTTGATTCTTTACATATGCGTCGTACTTTTTTAGATATTATGTTACTATTTAAAATATTGAATAACGTTACGGACACCTCTCTGAATGACATATATATTAATTGCTCGATCCCTAATCGCTCGTCTCGCACCTGGAATGTGTTCAGAACCTCTTTCTGTCGCACCAATGTCGCGTACCACTCTTGCATTAACCGAATATGTCGCCATTATAATGCTCTCCACCATAGAAATGGTCAGCTCAATATTTTCAACCCTAGGGAATACTGCTTTCGTCGTGACGTCATGGACTCCCTACGTAGGGGAGTCAGATAGTTTATTGTTTTTCCCCTTTTTTTTTTCTCTATTTTATTAATTGATTTAAGTAATTTTGCATTTGTATTTCGTGTAATTTAATGTTTTGTATTTTGTACTCTATCTGAATATCCTAAACTGTTTTCTTCTGATTTATAATGTTTCTGTTTCTGCCAGTTATTGATGCTCGGGCTATATATATGTGTTGTAATAAATCAATTTATCTTGTTATATTGTAATGCTCAAGTGTTGTTGGCGGAACCAATAAAATAAAATAAAAAATAAATAAAAAATAAATGTCAGGTACTGGCATAAGTGCAAGGTATCGCGTAGTGTGCACCGCTCGCCCGCTAATGATACACTGATTAACAATATTCGGGACAGATAGTGGTGAGTTACTCGTGGGGGGCGGGGCGCGATGCTAGATTGGCGCCGATTTATGCCGTACTTCGCCGCATTAACTGATAGCGCACTAAATATCCCATTATTATTATATGCGAAACAAATAATGCGCTTTGGCGAGGGGTTATAATTCCTTTTATTTATCGCTGGGAATGCTATTTAAAAGGATTTATGGGGTTACACCGTACTCTTACTTACAAGGTTAACGTGGTATAAAGTTTAATCACCTACATTTTATGGTTGCCGATAATTTTTCCTGTAATGTGGAGCGAGGAATTTGAAAAAAATGGAAGGATCTCTCTAACCTGCAGTTGTAGCCATATTTTTTCTATTTTTGGTGTTTGGTATGTCTTTTTTGTCCATTTTTTTTATTTGAGGCATTTTTGGTTGAGTTATTTTAACGTTTCACATTATTATTGGGTATCCAGCGACGGAGAATATTTTACTCAGTCGAATGAGAAACATTTGAGAACATGTGAAGCAACAGACTTTCAAGTTATTACTGATTTTGTGTGCACATACCCAAAAAACGCAACCCAAATTTAAATGGCTCTCACGGGGAGGGGGTGAGGGGGCGCCTTACCTTAATAGGGGATAGGGGATAGGGGATCGCTAGTTCGATGACACGCTGTATAGAAGTTCTTACTTGATTGACGTGGTAAGTTGACTTTAAACTAGTTGGAGAGAAAGACAGGAGTTCTGAATACATATTTAAAATAGTAAGAAAAAAAATGTAGGACGAGTTATGTATTATTTTTATCGTCAAACCATATTTCCATCACACTCCTATTTTAATTCTTCCAAAACAGTTAAAACAGTTGCAAGCTTGAGCCTAATGAACTTTTTTAAGGGGATTTTGATAAATTCTTAATTCGATATAACCGTAATTATATGTAGCGCTAGCGTCGATGTTATATCGGCCGTATCACGGGTGTGTCCTTTGTTAAAACAGAATAAACCCAATTTATAAATTCGTCTGCGACACGAGCGTCATTAATTATGTTGCTGGTTGGGTGGCTGAGAAAAACTTACTTCACTCATTTCGCTATCATTACAATCGCTTGCCGTCCCGTTCTTGCGTGTGCTGAAACGCGAAAAGTATACCAGAAAAAGGATTCAAGCGCCTCGAGTGGCTATTTATGAAAACACGACTGTACATTCTGCTTTATAGAGTGCAGTTTGCATTGAAGATGTATGTGAGTTAAGACCTTTTAGATTGGAAACGTTTTCAGGTCATCTCGCTCATAGGTTTCGCTGGCGAGCCTCCCAGCGTTAATGGTGTTATCTGGACCCTCGAACGCAGCACCTCTCCAGTATATTTCTTTATCTTGTCGTTGCTGGCGGTACGCGCGGTTTGTTTTTAGGGTTCCGCACCCAAAGGGTAAAACGGGACCTTATTACTAAGACTTCGCTGTCCGCCCGCCCGTCTGTCTGCCAACAGCATGTATTTCTTGAACCGTGATAGCTAGGACACTTGAAATTTTTACACATGAAATATTTTTGTTGTAGCTATAAAAACGAATACTAATAAGAAATTGAATAAAATAAATATTTAAGGAGGCTCCCATGCAACAAAAGTGATTTTTTTGCGTGATATTTATAACGACAATAGGTAGTATGCTTAATATATTCACTTTACAATATATATTATATTAAAATACCCATACAACAACGCTCGTATTGAATTTTTTTTGGGTAGAGATGTTTTGTTTGGAATTGGTAGTACGGAACTCTGAGTGCACGAGCCCTACTCGCACTTGATAAATTATTTTTTATTCATTTGCTAATTTCGAAAATGAGAAGGCCCCGGGCGCGATCACATCTTGGTCGATCGTAGATTTAGGCTCGAGCATTAATAAAATTAACGAATGCTCTTTAAATTAATTGAACGCGTCTCCTGGAAGTCGGATATCACAGATCAGTGATTATCCCGGCGCTTTACCCGGGACCCTTGGGTGTATTGAGCAAATAGATCAGTATCGAAACTATTATACTTTGTGAACCAGTCTCATTAGCTACAACTTGCTACATCGCTTGTTTCGTAAATGATAAAGAAAAGTGTTATTTAGGAATGATATAAATATCCTAAGTTACAATATTCTCTAAGATTTTTATATACGAGTAGGTACGTTCGAGCTGTGTTTATTTCCAATTGCAGATCCCGAAGTCCTCCGGGTTCAATGTCCAGATTGGGCCAATAAAATATAGTATTGGATTTTCCTATCAGGAAACTCTAGATGGGAAATTAGCGGTGTTTCACAACCGTGCTACGGAGAGCACGTTAAGCTGTCAGTCCCGCGCCTGAGTCATCAACGGATTATGAGATAGAGGAAATAAAGAGTGCACTTATGTTTGCGCACACGCTTGATAGTTTGTCCCACGATGCAATGGGAAATCTCTTCCAAAGTTGGCCAGCGTGGCCGTACATAAGGGGGCACCCATTCAACAAACGTATTTTTTTTTATTTAATTTGGCAGAGGTGTTTAGTTTACTTTAACACTATTGACTCTTGATAGTACAAATCATTCAGTTCGCGAGCCAGACTCGCATTTGGCCAATTTTATTTGAATTTTGTTCAATAGCACTACGAAAGCATCTTAGAAAGATAAGAAGATAATGAGTCAGCTATAATAATTAAGCTGCTGTAATCTGTAAACTAAAGTTTACATGAAATAAATACAAACATTTATTTTCAGAGCATTTAGGGATACTTTGTACCTACCTACTTTCACATAGTGCCTATTTTATAGCACACATTCATCTCTTAAATGAACAGCAATAATGGCACCTCACACACGAAGACAGGATGCTAATATGCTAAGGCAAAATCCGAACCTAGAATGATGTATACAAAATAATATAAACATTATTGAAGCCATAAACTCGCGAGTCGCGATAGAATTAAATTGACAAGAACGATGGGAGACACAATGCAGTAAGTTACCGAAGAAATAAAACGTGATTCCGCTAAGTAATTTAACAGTAAAAGTGATATACTCGAAAACTAAGTCACGATACTTCGCATAGGTCCTGACACTCAAAAATCTCCGTCACGAAACTTTAACGAAGCGCTGGTAGCTTCACTTAGGAAGCTTACGAATCCGCTAAACTATACAGTTAGAGGAAAATGATAGTTAAGGGGACTCCGAACGGTACTTGCTTCATACAAATGTAAAAGGGCGATTACTACATTATTTGATATGACAGACCCAAAGCTAAGCATTAAATCGTTGTGTCTCGTCATTATCTAGGTTTATTGATACATTAATAATTAAAAAAAATAATGATTTCCAAGTTACGAGCCTCGAAATACTCATATTTTAATCCTAAATTAGTGTTAACTTTGGGCGTAAATCAATAAGATTAGGAGTGAGAAAAAAGTAAAAAATCATATCTTCCGACATAGTTTACTTATTAATCATTTGAAATAAGTTTACTTTGTAAGCATATTTTTAGTCGTTCTTTCTCAAAAATACTTTTCCCAAACGACTGTTCAACCTTTTTCGCGCGCTTGATTCGGTAAAGTTTATCTTGCCTCTCAAGTCGCATTCGACTGCGCGGGAGGGTGGCTAGTGGCGAGGGGGGGGGACAGTAACCCGGCGCGCGCCAAAACATTTCAACATAATTTCAGTCTACAGCTGTAGATACCTATTCCTATTATACATTGCAATTTACAACAAATCGCGTCTTTTATAGTTACTTGTAAGTGTTGTAGTAAGTATATCGTACTGTAGTGACTGGTGTTATTTATTGTATTTTGTGTTTTTAGGGTTCCATACCAATTTGGTAAAAATGGAACCCTTATGGTGAGACTTTCTCCGTCCGTCCGTCCGTCCGTCCGTCCGTCCGTCTGTCACACTCGATTATTTCAGTAACTGTTCAAGCTATCGACTTGAAATTTAGAATAGTTATAGGTAATAGTGACGCGACTTCATAACAATCGTAAAATTTTGAAAATTGTTTTTATTTTTATTTAAAAAGGGGGGAAAACCGGGTCGACAAATTTTCAAAATGAGATAACAATATTGAGTGGGGTATCATATGAAAGGGCGTTACTTGTGTATACTAAAACTAATTTTTATTTATTTTTATGCCTGATAGTTTTTGATTTTTTGGGCAAACTGTCGAAAAAAATACCGTTCCCCCCCCCCCCCCCCTTATCTCCAAAGTTTACCAATCGAAAAATCTGAAATAATTATGATCAATAGAAATTAATGTATATTTTACAGAAAAAATAAAATTAACTTACTGACTAATATACTTTTTTTGATAATAACAATAATCCGCCAAAAACAAAGTTACGTTTGCGGTTTGCCAACAAAAGTACCTACATGTAAATTATACTCGTAAATTCATGAATAAAAGTGATTCTTTCAATGTTTTACTTCTTTTATGGTATGGAACCCTCGGTGCGCGAGTCCGACTCGCACTTGGCCGGTTTTTTTAAATAATAATAATCATAATAATAATAATTGACCCCTGGCATTATAACTCTGGACGCCGATTTATTCACGCCGTATTGGACTTGCGTCAAAATAAAATATAAGTAAACCTACCTACTTGTGTTACCTCTCCTGAACAATGTCGTATGATTTTTTTTACTAATTGTTTCGTATAGAAGAAAAAAAAACAAAAAACCGGCCAAGTGCGAGTCGGACTCGCGCACCGAGGGTTCCATACCATAAAAGAAAAACCATACCATAAAGAAGACTTTTGTTGGCAAACCGCAAACGTAACTTTGTTTTCGGCGGATTATTGTTATTATCAAAAAAAGTATATTAGTCAGCGAGTTGATTTTATTTTTCCTGTAAAATATACGTTAACTTCTATTGATCATAATTATTTCAGATTTTTCGATTGATAAACTTCGGAGATAAGGGGGGGGGAACGGTATTTTTTTCGACAGTTTGCTCAATAAATCCAAAACTATCAGGCATAAAAATAAATAAAAATCGGTTTTAGAATACACAAGTAACGCCCTTTCATATGATACCCTACTCAATATTTTTATCTCATTTTGAAAATTCGAAGTCCCGGTTTTCCCCCCTTTTTAAATATAAATAAAAACAATTTTCAATATTTTATGAGTGCAATGGCGTTGGGTCACTATTACCTTAAACTATTCCAAATTTCAAGTCGATAGCTTTGATAGTTACTGAAATAATCGAGTGTGACAGACGGACGGACGGACGGACGGACGGACGGAGAAAGTCTCACCATAAGGGTTCCATTTTTACCAAATTGGTATGGAACCCTAAAAATCAGTCACTGACCAAATGTCACTCCAAACGTCATCCAATTGACAGTTATCTGAAAAAAAATCCAAAATGGCGGATTCATTTATTCATTTGGCCGCCGTAGGAATATCGTTCTTATCTCGGAAAGTATAAAAGATGGAAGAACATTTTCTTGACAAGGGGTGATCAGGACCCGAAGGTGTATTTTTCCATAGAAAATGTGGTCGATTCTGTTATGTAAAATCGCTAAACTAATTTAAAATAATCCTATCCTTTTCCATACGGAGCAGTTTGAAAAGGATAGGACTTTTTTAAATTAGTTTAGTTTAGAAATTTTGTTCAACAGAATTAGCACAGTAACATGTGGCCCGCGCCTCCACGCGCCCTACTAGTTAATAATTTAATAATATATATATAGCTGCTTGTGCTGATTCACTCACTGACTCATTGATCACCTCTCCTGAAAAATTTTGTATAAAAATTTTTTTTTTCGCGGATGGGGTCGTATAGAAGAAAAAAATTCATTCGGATGAAAAATGCAAAGTTAGCTGATGATTGAGGATTTTGGAGACAGGTGAAGAGCACAGCCAGGGTATTGGAGATAGCTGGAGGGTGCTCGACAAAATGCCACTCGAAATGTCATCCAAATATCTCGCCCGCTCATTTGCTTAAAAAACTAGACAATTAATAAAAATATTACTTTGCAAAGTAACTAGTTTTTTTTGTCCGCGAATGACACATACCTACCTACATTTTTCATCACTAGGTGTCTATGAAAAAATCTCAACCCTATTGAATGGAAGCAGAAGTTATTTTGCGGCAATCCTGCATAATTAGCAGGAAGATTAATATGTTTTGCTATAATCCGCTACTTGAAAATATTCTGTATGGTATAAAATGCAGGAACAATGCCCACATGGAACACCACACACAATTTTCCAACACTTTCTTCGACGCACGTTTCGTCCCGACACCGGGACATCCTCAGGAGATGAATCGTAGAGTCTACGATTTCGCATAGTGAAGTCAACATCGTAGAGTCTACGATTTCGCATAGTGAAGTCAACATCGTAGACTCTACGATTTCGCATTGTGAACTCAACATCTCCTGAGGATGTCCCGATGTCGGGACGAAACGTGCGTCGAAGAAAGTGTTGGAAAATTGTGTTCCATGTCGGCATTGTTCCTGCATTTTGTATCTACCATCATACAGAATATTTTCAAGTAGCGGATTATAGCAAAACAAAATCTTCCTGCTAATCTCAACCCTCTTTTGCGTCCCACAGCTGGGCACGGGTCTCCTCTGAAAATAAAAGAGTTTTAAACAAATTAGGGTTTGCAGGCTTCACACACGTACCTATGAGCATACCTTTTTCTATATCCCACAGGTGTACTCTCAAAATAAGAGGGGTTTGGCCAAAGTTTAGGTATTATTAATTGTAGATAATAGGTACTACACAACAAAACAAAAATAATAATACAACTCACTGTAAACAATAACAGGGTAGGTACCCTAATTGCATACTAAACGAGTCAGAAAAGATTGTGGTCTAAAAAATATAATAATAATACGGAATAATAGTAGTACGGAAGAAGGTAGGTGCATTCTCTAGACCGCTCATCAATGACCCTGTCTCTTTCTCACACAAGTAAGGTGAAACAGCAAACAACCCACCCACGTGCGCGTCGAGTTCGTTCGCGCGTTCGGCGCATTCTTAATCTTCTTCGTTAGTCGCAAGTACTTGTGAATATTATTCTAGCAAACATTTTTACCCGTTTTTTTTTTTTATAATCAACGCAAGCAAACGAGCGGTCGGGTCACCTGATAGGAAGTGTTCATCGCTGCCCATCGACATTTGCAGCATACCCTAGTTTTACCCGAAATAGTGGGAATTTGCTACACATTTCCAATATTTAGGGTTCCATACCAAAATGGTAAAAATGGTACGCGTCATCCGTCCGTCTGCCATAGTTCAAAGTGAGATACTCGTAACTATACTGATTGGGATACAGATTTTGATATATTGGGCAAAATGTTGAAAAAATCCCTTCGTCTCTTACAACGTTTGCCGCGCAAGCTAGTATTTCTGTATTTTTTCTTTGTCAGAATCTTTGATGAATACGTTGAAAACAGAATATTATTTGAAAAGGATTTATTAGTTAACTCTAATACTCGTAAGTATGATATTCACAGTCTATGTGTATTTCAATATTTTTAACTCCAGAAAAAATTAAAGCTGTCTCCAGCTAAGAACAATATCAAAATTAAATAAGAGTTAAATACTTACATACATTATTTATAGAACAAAACGTCTCGAGATGAGACAAGCAAACGTTTACCGAAGTGATTAATTCCTATTGATCATAAATATTTTGATCTGTAAGTAAAAAAAGTCCGCCGCGGTGTAAATTTATCCTTAGTATTATTTATAGTAAAATACCTAGAAGACTTGACGTAAATTGCCGCGTTAAATTACTATTTCTCACTTTCTACTACCATATTTTCCCATCCCATTTAGGGCAACTAGAAAGACCTTAGCTAAGATTAATTATCCGATGTGCTAAAGGTAATCATCAGATGTTTGCCATAACATAATTATTCATCGATGGCGGATCGTTCAAATTAATGAACCATGGTGTGAATTCTTGCTATTATTAATAACTAAGGGAGCCGCTTTGCAGCAATACTCCTTCAAATTATATTTTATTGTCCTTTTTACACGACTGCCCGAAAAAAGGAGTGTAACGTTTTTTGTGTTCATGTACGTATGTGAGTTTTTTTTATTCCACCATAACTTCTGAACGGCTGAATAGATTTGGACATATGCTATATTTTTTGTGTCCGAGTAACATAGGCTATATTTTTTGGAAAAAGTCATTTTACCAGGGCAGTCGTGTTTTTAATTTTTAAATTATTTTCTATATGATTTAGTGCCGCCAGGATGTGTGCCAAAGTGCTATTCTTGTGACGCGTCTAAAAACCGCCCGTGGAAATGGTTATCACTATTTTTAGACGCATCAAATTAGTTAGTTTAATGATTTTGCACACCAGAATTAGTAAAGATGTACCTACCTAAAATATTCAACTTTATCCAAGTTAAGAAATACGTTATGAAAGTTGATATCCGTATTTAATAGATTAGTAATGAATGGTAAAACGCACTGACACAGCATAAATTTCACGCAAACGTAGTTTTACATCGATTTCGAGTATTCACAAAATGGGACACGAATAAATTTAAATATCTAAACGTAACTCTAAATCAAACAGCAAAGCTTACGCCGCTTAAACGCAATTTATTATGGGATATCCAGATATATCAGTCATGTTGCCTGACAATGACTCGTCAAATACAGTCAAATAGAAGCGATCGCTAAAGGCGGTTATCTATACTAAAAAGTTATGCGTACTAAAAGAATTGCACAATATCGATCGATGAATTAATTAACTTTTGGAACTTTGATGTTATAAAATATACGTTATTTTTAGCACCATTAGTCATTTCTTTCTGTCTAATGCTGAATTTCTAGTAGCACAAGCTATACGATAGATTATCTTAAGCTTAAGAAATGCCATTATAAATTAAAATCTAAATATAAAACTAAAAAAAAACTAACTGGACATTTTTAAATCGGAATCCAAATATGTAATTTTATTCAGGTTGGAGAGCTCGCGCAAGAGAAAACCATTTGTTTTATATTAAATTAGTTCAATTAATTCAGTGAAAAATTGTCGGAAATATAAAACTTAACTCAAAAGCTTAATTTTGATTCCCCTTATGTGAAAACGAATAATAACTGATTATTTAATTTTTGATAGATTCCAAGGTTAGCGGTATCTTAGTATCCGGAAAGTCCCTGACATGTCTGGATAAACCATAAACGCGGTGTATTAATTTCAATCGAGACCATCAGGAGATCTAGAATCGATACTGAATCGATTCAGCCATCCACTTTTAATAAGGCATCTGTTAAAGTGACGAACGTGTGAATGAGTTTTATTGCCTTTTGCGTTTTGGAGAGATCGCGGTGCATTGGCACGTCCTTCACTGAAGTTACAACTACGAGTAGCTAGTGATCGTTACAATTTGATACGTTTGACTTATTAAGGGATTACAGATTATAAATGACCTTCTCACATTGAAAAGGCTACAGTCAAACGCTGCGTTGGACCTTTTTTTACACTCTATTTTAACGGTCATGGGGAAGAGGATGAAGAAATACTACTTATTCATGTAAAGACTTGATTATTGTCCTATTGTTGAGCACAAGATACCTCTTTCACTTACGAGTAGCTTTAGCCAACCCACATTAGATTAGAGTCTTAACTCTAAACCAATGCTGGTTTTTTTATTTTTATTACTTTATTCATTATTTTTTTGTTTTAACTTTGAAATAAGGTGAGTGATGATTGAAGATGGTTTCAGTAAGTGAAATTATTCAGAGTTACCAAAAACAACTTAACATAAATCGCAATGCCGATCTAAAGTGTTCTTCTGGTGATTTTCCTCGCTGTGGTGAGATGAAAAATTTTGTGTTATGGACGGGCGCAAATTTTTTTGGGTCTCGTGTCTTTGAATGCCTCGCTATGCTCAGGATTCTATTCTTTGAACCCCTCGCTACGCTCAGGGTTCAACCCTAGAATCCTTCGCCGCTCAGCATTCAAATTTGACACTCGGCCCAAAAATCCACTTTGCGCCCTTGCATAACAAATAACTATTCCATTTACTGGTTTGCAGACTACATATAAATGACTAATGGTTTTTTTACACTATACAAGGCAGTACCTACTTGCGATCTCACGTACATGATGGTAAGTGATGATGCAGCCGAAGATGTTATCGTACTAACTTGGAAAGGGTAATTAAACTCACTCCTAATGGTTTCTCACGCCAGAACACAAAATCGCTTGGCGATGCGTCTTTGCCGATATGATGGTAACTAGCCTCTGCCGAAAAATTCCAGCAGACCAGATTTGAGCCAATTTAAAATTATGTAGGTACTTATATAAAATTCTAAAGATGCAGGAATCGAACTCGCGACCTACCGCATCGAATTCGAATCCGAGCATGCACAACTGCGCCAGGGAGGTTGTCAAAAATATGACATCATTATAGTCTTAATTGGACTTCATAGAATTCGATTTAAAAATATTTTCATCCATTAAACGTGCGTAGAGTTGGCGTAGAGGTAGGTACACCTATTTCTGTAAAGTCGTAACTCGTAGCTATTTTTAATGAGCAAATAAAAAGGGAAAAGGGTTCTAATTGCGGATTTATACGCCGTTTATGGGCGACCTACACGCCCGGTCGCCATTCAATGCGTATAAGGCGCTGCGACATGTTGCCGCGACGCGCGACACGCGACTCTGTCGCTACCGTATAATCTTAGTCGCGCCTTGATATACGGCGAGCAGGAGACACAAAAAGTCAAAAGACCTAAAGAGTATCGATACTTACTCAATTGAAAATATTGATACCCGTAAAAGAAGTAATCACAAATGAATCCACCCAAGTCTTTGGTGTTTATGGAATTGATATGATTCTATGACTAGAAAAATGTGTCTTCACTGGACACATGTGTACATTATATCACGATATTAACTATCTTGGTTTGAATTACAGAATATGATCGTTTTATCACTTTGTCGATTACTCATTTTATAACTAGGATCATTATATCACAGCCTGTAATATAGAAAGAAAATTTAAAGAAATGTATAATTCTCGAAATTTTGCGTATGTAATGGAATTTTCTGATATTCCACCGAAGGTTTAAATAATACGGTGTTGTTCTCTTTTTTGTGTCTTTATAAGATATACATGATGGCATCCATTGAAAATATACTTATCCGACAAGGAAATCACAAGTTACAAGCATTTGAATTTTTTTCAGTCCCTTTGTCGCAAAACGAAAATTTATTCATGAGTGATAGTTGTCACGATAATGATATAGCTATTTCTGTCTAATAAGAATTATATTGCTAAAAACTTTTTCATTATTTACTCGATTTCATTTGTTTCATTTGTTTATTCAAAATTTTAGTTTTTATTGAATACTAGCTGACCTGGCAAACGTTGTTTTGCCCTTAAGGATATAAAAAAAATAGATAAATTGAGATTTAAGCTATCCTTAGATCTTTTAAGTTAGAGCAAACTGCACCCTGTGTGCGAATTTTATTAAAATCGTTTAAGTGGTTTAGGAGTCCATTGAGGACAAACATTGTGACACGAGATTTATATATATTAAGATTTTTCAGAGCCTTCAGCAACGTCTGGCGCTGCAAATGTCCATGGACGATGGGGTAACCTTAAAAAATGTAATCATTTTAATGGCTGGGCTTTTTCATTTAAGACGTTTTCTTTAAAATTGGAAAGCTTTTAAGTTTTATTAATTGTTGTTGAATAATATGCATACACTAACCGTTAACTATCGTTATTTAAAAGGACGTGTTCTTTATCCTTTAAACTTCATTATGAGTTATATTTTCAGGTTAGGAATTGTATATTAAGATCAAGATTAGGTATGCTTAGTAACACAGAAGGCGTACTGTAGGCGGAAAACATGGAATAAAAATATCATGCCAGTCTGAATGCATATTCTACACCTTAGAAGCCTTATTACAATATTAAGCCCACAATTTAAAGGCTTAATTTTCATAATAACCGAGCAACTCCTCATCAGCAGACAGCACCAGCTTTGTAATTGCAAAATGGAAGATTAGATTACTAACGGTTTACATAATGTAAACATTATTCAGTGTTACGTATTCATTAACTTAATTATTGAGAATGTTCTTTGATAGTTCTTTACCTACGCAATTAATCGGCCGGTTTCCGGTTGCGGAGGTCAAACGACAGTCACTGGACAATTAAAGGTCCTACTCGGTACTTGAAATTTTCCATTTCATTTGTTCACTTGACTTGGCTTAGCTATTTTGAACTGAGATTCAAACATGATTGTATTGCATTCTGTTCGAGTTAGCAGACGTTCTCTATTTATTTATTGAATTATTTTTCTCTATTTTTTTTAACAAATAAGATTTTCTGAACATTGATTTTGTGAGAAAATTATATTTTCTTTCGCTTTTCGCTTTTGTCGTTTCAAATATCATAATGTTTATTCTTTCACATAGGCCAATTCAATTTAAAGGCACTTATAAGATGTGAGGACGAACGCTACGTTCAGAAAGCTATTTTGTTTGATTATATTAAAAAGTAACTCGGTTTCAGAATTACTAATGTTTCGTTTGGGGCATAAAATTTCAAATAAATTCATCATCAATGTTTGTTTGAGAAGTGTAGTATTTTCAAAAATTTTTATCATGAAACCCATTTCAATTTGACGATCAGAATCACACTACTTAATATTATAAAGGCAAGTTTGTTTGCCTCTTTCATAAAAGTTAGAGTTACGGTGACTAAACTCTAGCTGGGAAAATTGTAGAATAATAATAATAGGTTAATATCAATTTCGTTATCAAGTGGAGTGGTAACAACATAGAAGATTATTTTGAGTAGGTAGTTCAAACTTTTTGCACACACAATTCACAGTCTCGCAAAGGTCATCCAACCTTCGTGCCTGGTGCCTACGCCCGTTAGAAGCAACATAGGAATCCACCTGTCCGGGGGTCCGTGGGAACGATCCCCTAATTGCCGCCGCCCCAGATAACGAGTCTAATTTCGCGGGCTGCGTGCGCCGGCGCCTCTCTCACGCACGCATTGTCTTCTGTAATTGCCGATCCTGTTCAATTTGTTGTATGCCTCTTCGCACTGTGATTCTTTTAAGTGGCCACTTTCAATTGACTAAATAAAGAGCGCGTTTAGCTCTTAGATACAGGTTATTTATTTTCTAGGCACCTTGTTTCCCGCAATTTTTAAGTCGTCGTGTGGTATATTTAATACCATCAACTTTTAAATTTTTTATTAGAAATAAAAACCAATGGCTTTTAGTTCAAATAAAATCTATAGTACTCATTTTATAGGGCTTTCTTCAGGGAAATATTATATAGTTTTAACTATGATTCATACTCATCAAACTATTAATTATAAGAGACGATAGATGTGTAGATTTACTGCTTAAATCTCTATCCTAATAATCCATTCAACCAGGTTGAATGGATTATTTATCAGTTCATAAACAAAAGCTGTAACAGCTCACAATATAAACTTAACCATGAACGTAATACGTCCTATAATTCTATGAATCCGTTGCATCAAGAGTCGCATAATAGCACGTCCGTCCAGCCTGCCTGTCGTCACGCGACTAATCAATTGGCGTGGGCCGTGGACGCGTTGCGCCCGCGCCGTGATGTCTTCATCAGCCGCCCGAGGGCGTAACGCCTTGCGCTAGAGCTTTTCATACAACATTCCGTATTAATTGTACGGTCTTTATACAATGTATTGAGACGAGAACTACTTTCAGCTATAAATAAACCAATGAAATCAACTTATCGAACTGTTTCTAGACTTGCGTCTTGCAAAAGATATTTATCTACGCTCATTGCTTAAAGTTCGAATTATGAAATCAAAATGTGTCACATATTGACCTACTTTATTCACAGACTTCTATAATTATTAAAAAGTTATTCATTATAACATCGCTGTACTATGGAAATATCTCTAGAAAGTTGAATAATTTCTATTACGATACTCGGCTCTGGGTTCCTGTATTTTTATGTGTCGTCATCACAGACCAGGGAATAACTTTCTTTTCTCTGTGGTCGTCATAGCCAAAAGAGAGTGTAGAGCCAATCCTCAATTTTGTTTTTTTTATATATGGAGTCCACAGACAACATTTAGTTGCTAGTCATGGGATGGGCCACGATCGACCATAGACAACAATTAATTCACAGAAACAATAATTTTTCCCTGCCCTATATGACTCATTAAAAAGTGTGTTCATACAGAATATTGAAAAGAATTATGTATAATTTTTGATTATTTAATTATCCACTAAAAATATACTTTATCTGACTTGTATAAATATTTTTCTACTCTTTTTTGTTTCATGACTTTTTTAACAGACTATACACAGTTTACAACTGAATTTTGGCGCCATACCTAACTTTTAAAATTTCAATGTGTTATTTTTATTACTTAGTCAAAACTTAGCGCGGAAAAATGTCTAGCAGTGAAACCTACTACAGAAAATTTAACTCCACCTGACATTTTAGTAATTGCAACAAAAATGACCCACAATCTTTTACCGACAAAGTGAAGGATTTACGACAAACGTTAGCAAGATTTTATGGTTTGGATTTATGATAATTTGAGCGTAGATAAAGTAGTGTATGAAACTCTACATAATTAGGTATTAAAACACTCGTGTGATACTATTAAAAAACTCGCCTGCGGCTCGTTTTTTAAACTCACACTCATGTTTTAATACCCCCCATTATGCATCCGTTTCATAAACTACTATTATGCAATTTTTACTTTTCTTTGTTAGGTATATCCCCTTAACTTATATTTCTTGCTCTATTGTATTTATGACAAAGTAATGTTATTGGGAGATTAGGTTGACTAATACTTTTAATAGATTTAGTATAGTTGAACCCACATTTGTATTTATTGGTGTATTTACGCTACTAGCTACTATTACATTTGTAAATTGTAACAAAACATTTTATTTCATTCAACATATGCATATGACTGACAAGCAAATAAGAATATTTGCATTGTACCATTCGATTTATTGATAACTCCCCAAGCTTGCCTAATCAGTCTGAAATTTATGAACTTCAATGAATACTGAATGTACCTATTAGTCACGTTTTGCTAATTTCTATTTTACAACTGTGAATTAGTTATGATTTGTATAAGTGTGTAAAGTAAGTTGAGTTCCATAACGAATTCTGTATGAAGTACAAATTTAAATCAAGGAAATATTAGCAAGTCACTTATTTATAAAGATCAAAAATGAATGTAGTTCTAAATCCTTTGAACCTCAAATCTCAATAACTTTATATGAGAAATATAAAGAAAATCTGATACAAAAAGAAATTGGAAATCTTTATTTTTTACATAGGCCTAAATATATAAGCTCTTATGAAAAGTCAATACTCTACCACCAGGTTCAGAAGGCAGGTTTACACCAAGAAGAACTGGCAAGAAGCCCATTACTTGCTCTTTTCAAAAATGTCGTAATATACAAGTTTTATTATAAAGTAAGTATGAAAAAATACATATTTTTAAGATATCTCGTAAAGAGAGCTATCATTCCAAGAATCCATGTCGTTTAAAAATTCAAACTGAATTAAATTTTAATTTCGCCAGTTTGGCCGAAACACTATAAGCAAAATTTGCGCTTTTTACGCTAGCCAGGCAAACATACATTACAAAAAGGTATGACATGACGCAAGGGATACTGATAAACGGCACCAATATTATGTAAGTACTAATAGCGGAGCACAACGCATAGCGTGCGCCGGCGCATTTGGCGTAGACACGCTGCCAGCCCGAGGACATAGGCGAAATTGTTTTAGAATATCCAGCGTTTATAAACGTTTTTAATGTTAGCGATTAGTTAAGAGGCAACCGCGCTTTTATAAATGATGTTGCTTATTCTTACTGTTTGTTTTGTTTTCTCAGCAAGTAATGAAATTTTTCGATCGGTTCAGAGCCTTTTCGTTGTTTGTCAAAGTCTTGATTGAGCCCTTTTGATTTTTCTAAAATAAAAAATCTTTGGTTTCTTTCAATCTTTGGTTCCCAATTTGTTAAACTTATGAAAAGCAAAAAAAGGGGTAAACGCTTTCGTTGATACATAACTACAAACAGAGTAGCCTTAAGGTAGCAAGTTCAAGGTTGGAGTATTCAGCATGTACTGCACAGCCCATCAATGGGCAACGTAAGTGCATGCTGATACCAATGGGAATGGTGTGATAAAGAGAATTGCTACGATCATAAGTACAGGATCCCATAAACTTTATAAATAAAACATCGATGACATTTATAAACGCTCGCGATGATGGGGCGATCCTTAAAAACCTCCGCTTGGCCGTAAAACAAATTCCCACGCAGCGGGGCCGACTTTAAAACATAGCAGAAAATAATAAACTAGCTGCAATCGGTATAAATTACGTAGAGCCGACAGCGAATTTACCGCGACGTCTGGGCATATTGAAGCTAAATCATTTCAACATGACCCCAGTTAAAGTCCCCACCCGGTCACAAATAACTACTCTAATGAACTTTGATTAAAAACTGATTTAGTATTTTATTGAGTTGAAGTTTTACTGGCAATAGTTTTAGCGGCAATTGGAGATCACGTTCATTTTCAAGAAGCGATCGACGGACGATCGGAGCGAAGGACTTACTGGAGGAGCCATATCTAGCCGCGTCCCTAAGAAGATATTAAGTAGATCCAAAATGAAAAGATAATTGATACTCTTCAAGAAATGGACGAACTACATAAAAATAATCGTGGGTAGTAACTAGACTCTACGCCTCTATCATCTGAGGAGACTACCATAATTCTAAATACAGTACTACGCAAATATTTAAAAAAATGTTTGCGTAGGGACTAATTAACATGCTAACATTTGTAGTAGTCTTATGAATGTTGGGATGTTGCGTTTTAATGTTTGCATGCTGAAGTGTCAGTAGAATATGTAAGGCCTTTTATAAATGTAAGAATATATTCTGCAAATAAATAATTACATTTCATTTCATTTCACAGATTGTATACTGAGTGAATACCAGTAAACCCTAATTGAAATTTGTGTTTTTAACCTTGCGCCAAATCGTAGATATAGATGATATAACAGTACCTACCAATCCTGTTTTATATGAGGACGCTAATTGTATTTTTTTTTAGATTTTGAAGGAAACGATGTAATTCATTTTGTACATTTCTACTAATTACAATTTATATTTTTGTTACAGTGTTTCACACACGGGGAATTGTTATAAATAATAAGTGTATCAAAATTATCGCTGCCAAGGGGATTTGAACCCGTATCCCCAGCTTTCACGGCTGGGCACTCTACCAATAATTGAGCTATGGGAGCCACTACCGCTGACAATATGATAACTTCGATACACATTGTTTTCAGTCATAGGCAGACTGCGGAGCCATGATTATAAACTACGTCATACTACAATCTATTATACCTACTACTACATCATCTAGAAACTACGGTTTTCTCAATCCAATTTCAAAGGCCAATATTTCCAATGGAGCTAGCTTTGAACGAGGGATGACCACATTGCCCTTTTTTACAATTTTCATTTTTAGCTGGGGATACGGGTTCAAATCCTGTTGGCAGCGATAATTTTGATACACTTATAATTTATATTTCTACTAATTGTTAAAAAAAGTTTCCGCAGGACGATTTTGAAACCAGGGAACAGCTGGTTAGGTATACCTACTTAAGAGTTCAGACAAAACGTAACAAATCGTTTCTTTGTAAGTACAATTTAACTAGTATGATTAGTGATACAAATCAACTGGGCACGTGCGCAGGCTCAATATTTTAATTACGTCCGATACGTAAGCAGCGGTGACGCGAGGCGGCATGCGGCCCAGGGCGCGGCGAGTCAAGGCGAGGGGTCATAGAAAGGCTTGTGTAGTTGTGTACGTCTGTATTCATTTTATACTCACTTCAGTTGAAAACCTCATTTTTATTGGACGACAACGGATGCGTAACGTTTGTAATGATGAGGTGAAGAAGAAAATTTGGCAATTGTTTTAAAGTTGAAAGTCCTACAGATGCCTTAAGGTTAAGAAGAGGTAAGGAAAGAGAAGATGAATTTTTCGGTTCTTCTTTTCAGTCATTCACTCTAGACAGAGTGGAGTTAAGAGCTACAATACTAAATGCTAGATAATGTGTCACTATGTTATCCTCTCCTAGCGGCTTTTAACGATAGCGTTACTGGAGCACTTAGTGATAGAGGAATTTCGGAGATGTAGGTTCTTGTTAAAATTTGTATATGTAAATACAAGCTTCGTTAATTTTAAAAAGTTTTAAAAAACAGGAGAAAAAAAGATTCAACTCAGATTTTTCTGACCAGCCGTATTCATGTTGCCAAACTATCTTGTTTATTTTAATATTTTTGGACTTTCCTTTTTTGTTCATTCTTCAACTTTTCGGTAAGCTGTTCAATAGCTTTTTAATGTACGTAGTGTTTTCTATTGTTTTGGTATTTTATTATGTTTTATCTTTTCATATCTCTCTTACTCTAATTATCGGGAACATTCTCGCGTCGTCTCGTAGTCGTCCAGTGGAAAGATCTTTTTATAGGCATGCCATGACTCGATTGTTCTGGTTTGGGCTGCTTGTCTTATGTAAAGCAGTATGGGAGTTATGACATTGGCGGTGTGATAGCGAGACCAGTGTGAATAATGAACGATGCCATTAGTAAATGATACTACTAGTATATCAATCTGATATACCCAATGTAGTCAACGAAATCTATAATAGGAAATAACATGAGCTCCAAATTATTGACTATCTGTAAAGTTAAGCAGATAGGCTTTCATGAGTCAATTAGAAGAATTGTGTGTGGTGTTCCTGCATATTGTACTATACAGAATCTTTTCAAGTAGCGGATTATAGCGAAACAAAGTAACCTGTCCTGTTTCATTCGTCAGTTAAGAATTGATTTTCATATTTGTAGTAACGTTTAAAAAAATCCTCTTCGTTTTGAATCTTGATTATTTATCATTTTTAAATATGTTTTTTTTGGTCAAGAAGACTCCGGATTAAGCAAATATTCATTATGAGTTAAAAGATGATTTTAGTTTCCTACTCAATTTGTACAAATTATAAACAAGAGAGATTAATCTAAGAGGACTCTACAAGACATTGGCATGTAAATTAATTAACAGTTGACAGCTAGTGATATAATATAATCATCCATGGTCAAATCCTATATTATGAAAAACTAGCAAACCCGGTGAACTCCGTTTTGTAGTACATGCTATGTATCAGAGATGGCGCTGTATGTGAAAAAAGCATGAAAAAAGTTTTTGAAATTTTTCCTGACTTTCCTTTGCTATAAACCTCACGGAGCCCGTGGAAATCGGTTCGTGCGTTCTGGAGTTATAGCGTCAGGAAGGAAAACCCGACTTATTTTTAAATAGTAGAGAAGAAGAAGATAATTAACCATAATGTAAATTAAAACACTGTAGCCAGGACAATTTACTGTACTACAATTTTTTTAAATGGATGTTAAATGGTAAGTATGTGTGAAAAAAAACACTCATAAAAACATTACATACCTACACGTAAAATACTTGACGCCTGTAATTAAGATTTTTTAAACAAAAATATAGTAAGTAACTATGAATGAAGTAGATATGAAACGATTTTTTTTACATTTCCAGATTGTTCGTATTAAAAATTTTAATATCCATTTAAGTACTCGTAGTAATTTTCATAGGTTCGACATTCAAAACAGATTAACACATTTACTCGGAATCAAATTTTGATTCATAGTTACCCAATCTCAGACTTATAATTGCTCAATCTATATTAACAATCAATCACAAAATATGGAATTCGATTTACTTAACGATAAAGTACGTACGCAGATAGCACTATGCAATAAATTAAAGCTAGTATCGTAAATATACCGGTGACCTAAAAGCAACGAGACCTAGACACAAAACATAACTTTTGCATTATGACAATCATAGCAAAAATAAATGCTATGCGTTTTGGCGAATATGTCAGTCTCGTTATCTATTATCTTACGGAGTTATAAATACTTCGTAATGCGTATACTAGGTATTGGTAATAACTTGAAACAAAATGCAAAATTAGACAGATTGCTTAAAACTAAACCACAAATTAAACTTTACAGTGTGACATTTTGATTACTAGTAACCTTTACTGATTAATTTTTTTTTACCTCAATGTTCTCATTTTGATCCTAATTCTATTTCAATATTTTGTAATATCTTATACCAAAAGGCTTTGCTTTTACTATCTAGCACTTGGATTTTCATTTCTACAGTTAGGGAATACTTTCTGTATCATTTCTCTCTTTTCTATGTAATTAATAGAATTGAAATTACTATAATAGTGTACAATGTATGACTTATTAATGCCATCGACCATGGCTTAAGCATTGTATACAGCAGAAGTGTTTTCCCAGACAAATGTTAAAAGTACTTAACTACTTCAGCGACAAGCTGCTTTGTTTGCCAAGCCTAAAAATGTAGCTTGTTATACAAGAGGCCTGAGATTAATAGATAATATGAGACCATTAGCGGAACCAGTATTAATTAATAGTTGCATTTTCTCACTTTATAAATTACTCTATCGATTCAGTGCTAAGCCATTATCATTAACGAAGAATTCAATGGTCATTTCAAACGATTAATTGTGTTTTAATTTAAACAATCTGTCATCAGGCCTTGTATGGGTATTTTGATTGCACCAATTACATGTTGCCTTACTGCCTTATATTTATATCTTATTATTTAGCTCATTGAACAACGCAACGCTATTTTTAATAAACTCCCCGTAAACGGTTGGCCGATTTTATGTTTTTTTTTCTTGCCAGTTCCTCTCGGTGCGAACCTGCCTTCCGAACCTGGCTGTAGAGTTTTGAACTTTCATAAGAGGCTAATGCCTATTATTTTGGCCTATGTGAAGAATAAACATTTGCATTTTCATTTTAAATGTTTGCCGCGTCAACTAGAAGTTATATACGAATAGAGACGTCATCATAAAAATTAACTGAATTTTACTTAAATTCTTGTTTTTGTCTAAACCAAATGTTTAAGATACTGTAATATGCGTTTTGCTGTGACTAACTATGGAAACCCTCAAAAAAGCAGTAAAAATAAAATATTAATTGCAAATAAGGAATTACTTATAGGAGTCTATTCATAATATGGAAACTACCTAGGTAAATATGCAGTATTTTCGAAGGCAACTCAATATCAGAACTTGCACAGCTATATATATACTCGTATAATTGAATTAAAAAGAATCTGAATGACGTGAAAATTTCTCAGCTAAAATTCAATAAGTCTAAAGTCTACGGTACGATATAAAACCCTATCAGTTACGCTGTATTAGAAAACACTGAACAAATTCATTATTAATAGACATTCTATCAAGAACGGAAAGGTACGGTTGTAATTCAGTTAGGCAAACAAAACGCTGTATTAGTCACATGCTCTATTGTCCGGAGCTGTCGTTCTGAGCTTTATCTTAATTGACCACTATTTGATTTAGTGGCGTAAATAGCGGCTATAATTAAAAACAAAAATTTACTTCACAGCTTGTAATGTAAGCACAATAAAGTTCAATTTACCACGGCAGAGGTTTAAGCGAGGTAAAGATATAAGTTTGTATTTTCATTGCGTTAGCAAATCAACAAAATACGTCGATTAAAAGTTCGAGTAAGATCTAATAGTTCTTGTAACATATCTGCATAAGAGACAGTTTTGTTTTAAAAGAGTGTTTGGGGAGTGCATTTCTAAGTTTGTCGTAGGACGTTGGGCGAGTGACGCCGGAGGGGACAAGCTATGTCACGTGGCTATTACACTTATGACATGTATTGGGAAAGTAACAAGGATATAAGATGGTTATCGTTCAACTAAGCGATTCAGAAACCCTGCAGGGGTTCAGGCGGCGGTTGAGTAGGTATATCTAAAATGTTTTCGGCAATTCCTTGATCGTTATCTTTAATTGTTGGATTCGATAATTAAACGCGTTAAGGAATGTTGCATTGGTAGATTTATGGGTTCGTGTATTTGCAATGCCGGTACATAGCACCCTATATATCAGCTTTGGTTAAATGTGATTGGAATTTAGAACGCGATTAGATTTTTAACTTTAACATAGTACCTAATTATTATTTAACACAGTAAGATGCAACTTGCAAGCTAAAGCGATAATATGAGACACATTTAGTTCGGAATGGTTATATGGTTAATCATCAAATTACCAACATGGCGACTAATCATGGCCCGCTTAAAATTCACCACAGACAAGATTTTTAGGGTGTTCTGGATCTAAATTTAACATAAAAAAGTTATAGTCTATAGGCGTAGTGGGGGCCCGCGAACCCCTAAGGCTACGCCGCCGTTAGACGGTAGAGCGAATAATAAATAAATAAATTTGGGAGTGAAAGGGTAGAAAATACTTTACGATCTAATAATACCTATCAAATATACTTAATACTTACGGACAATATTTTTTAAAAAGGGGATTCAATGACAAAATTATCTTATGTATAATAATATCTTATCGTGTTTTGGGGGAGGAAGGGTTGGGGGTTCGCTGTCACCTAGAAACTTTAATGGGGGTTCGTGGAACTAAAAGTTTGTTAAATAAGCGTGTAATTGCGTAATCATAGTCCATAGTAATACTACATACCTATCGACATTTTAGTGAATAAAAGAAGGGTTAAATTAATATGTAGAAGAATTATACGATAGGTATACGGTAAGGGAAATTGTTCATATATGTGGGAAATTGCTTGTTATTGTAAATATAACACGAATATCCGACAAGACTCGCTTCAGTTTCACGATAAATAAATACCCGTTACACCGATCACTATTGGTTTCATTAAAGCTGTGTTACAGCTGTTGTGAATGAAACGACACGGCGCTCGGCGATAACATTGTCAGGTATCGGCGAGATGTTGACACTCGATCGGTTGCGCCTGCGCCGCTGGAGCTCCAGTCACGATGATATTAACAACTGATTTATGGACTTCATGAAGTATGGAGGAATAATTTTAAGTATCTTAAAGATAACTAAAAACTGATGATGGACTTTTGTAGTACCTACAACATAATCGAGATCACGGGCGTCCCGCGCGTAAATGCCCCTGAAGAAGGACCCCTGATGGGTCTGAAACTGGTCGGGCGATCCTGACCCAATAGACGTGAGTTTATAGCCGTTACTTTTTCCTTCTTATAATGTCCACTCACGGAAGTCTCAATTCTAATAGAGATTGCAATAGATACAAGCACCGCGTCTAAAACGAGCAGGCGTACCTATCACTTAACAACAGATGAACATTTTGCGCTTATCTCGCGTTATCTGTTCTAAATCTATATTCGTATAATGTATAACATTTTCGTCAGTGTTTGCAACAAAACTCCTCGGAAAAGGCTTGACGATTTTAATAAAACTTTTTGTCTACATTCCATAGGTCTGAGGACGTAAACTATTTTTCATAACCTTAAATGGCAAACGACGATAAACAGCCCAGTCAACAAGTCTAATATATAAAACTCTTGTGTCAGAGTCCACCAAACTTCTTCGAAACCGTTCGAGGCGATCGATTCTTATGAAGTCATTTAATGGCATGAAAAGGTCGTAATCTATTTTTCGTGCCATTTAAATGACAGAACAACATTTGCCGGGTCAGCTAAGAACTTAAGGTTTTTGTAAAAGAAACAACTGACTATCGCATAAGACGCACCACGTAAAGCAGCATTTAATCAGCGGCGTACGCATTCCCAACAAAAAGGGCAGCTAATGATACCCCGGCGCTATTAGCCTATTACAAGCACTTACTAAGTGTCCGGTCGTAATCGCCGCGTTTAGTACACTTACAAATGTCCGTGCTCACAACGCGACATATCAATGTAATGTAACTGAACCCTCTTCCACGGTGGTCCGGCCCAGAACGAACGAAAGTCTAATAAGACAGCCCCTTAGCTCAGCTAGACAGCTCTTAGGACGTTATCTTTCGGTGAAAAATGGCACCTTTTGTACTCCAAAAGACGGGAACGAACTGCCCTTTGCGAGGTATACGAATTTGTGATTCTGTTTCTTTAAGTACTTGTCATTAAAGGAACGACTAGTTGATGAACTCCTAGCGATTTGGTTTCAGTTTAAGGTCAAGATTTAAGCGCACTTTGTGACAAACTTCTTTCTCATGTCAGTCGTCAAATAATAAAGTCGATTTCTAGGTAGTATTATAGTCGTATACAATTGCATCGCACAGAGCTTTTTTTATTATAATTATTGTATATAGTTTTTTTTATTATAATTATTGTATATAGGCTTGCGCTTGACGACAATCATGCCTGATGGAAAGCAATGATAAGGTCTACGTTGGAGTGCGCTTGCCTAGAAAATGCCTATTCATTCTTCTTTTGAAGGCACCCAGATTGTACTCAGCTGGAAACACGGAGGCTGCAAGGGCGTTCCACACCTTAGCGGTTCGTATCAAAAACGTGGAAGAAAAACTTTTCATGCGAGTTTGTTGCTTATCATCCTGTCTCATGTACCAATCCGGGCAAAATTTTCAAGAAGAGTACCAGTTACAACCAACAAGCAACACTGATTTGTTCTACTTGAAAGATATAATCAGCCTCTTAGCGATATAAGGACCCAAAATTAATTTTTCTTCTATATAATGCTAATGTCATAGTGAGATCCGGTATTTTTAAAGTTCTTACATCTCTCGAAAATAAGTTTTACTTCGATACAATATGTATGGGATAAAATTCGTCGGAATTAACGGAGAGATTTTTATAACAATAGAACGTGTTAACATAAATGGTGCAATTAACAAACTCGTGAACAACAAACGAGGTTCATAATAACAACAGTGCCTCATATTTGTTGACCATTGTTGCACTAACATCACTCTAGTGTTCGAGTCATTTATTAATACGACATATTTGGACAACGTCCGACGGATGATAAATAAGACCATAGAACTCATGATTCGAGTCCGAAAGTGTTGTTACTTGTTAGATACGGCAGATACAGATATAGATACAGTTGAGATATTTAACAGAACCATTGTATCAGATATGTTCGGAGTTAGAGTGAGTGACATGACAGGGCGGTGATATTGTTCCGAGGTGTCAACAAAAGACTTTGAAAGCGGGCAAATTTCAACACAATGTGTCCATTTTACTTTGTTTTGTTTGAGTTGTGAAATCATGAATATTTATTATGTGGACAAAGATTGATTGAAAAATATTTTTATCAGGTTCTGGAATCTGGATCCAATAAATTCGATAACCTATTAAAAACCCCTCTCTAGTCTACAGTCATAGCAATATAAATTATCTACTATCGTCAAAGAAACCTGTCGATCACTCATTCCATTACTGTACCCATATCCATATGGAACGGATTTTAAAAAATGTGAGGATGACAATTATTGTCTTCGACGTGTCACTTATGTCGATAGGTTATGTCATTCCCGTGTTTTTTAAGGTTTCGTATCCAAAGGGTTAAAACTGGATCCTATTACTAAGACTTCTGTCCGGCCGTCCGCCCATTCCATTTAGGTATGAAATAAGCGATCTACATGTTTCGACGGTCGTTGATATAAGGGCACTATAATCTCTGGAGCTTATTCTGTTGCGTAAAATCCTAAACCAAACTTATTTTACGCGTTTTAAATACTTAGTGCTATCTTTTTCCAAGAGGAGCATCGTGAAAAGGACAGCAACAGGATTTTCAACATTTAGTTGAGTTTAGAGATTATTCGCAACAGAATTGGCAACAATGCCTATTTTAAGCAGAAGGTTATTGTAATAGGCTGATTGCAACGTGTGAAATGGCTCCATAATTTCCATGTATCGTAAGACATTATTAAGATACTACAATATTGCGAAAGGTCTCGTAGATGAATTATTGTCGTGCATCTTCCATGTCATTCGCCACATTATAATACAAAGTGTTACGTACAGTACGTTACATCAATAGTATTTATTACCCACAGCTATTTCGCATATGAAATGGAACGTGGAAGTATGTTACATCTATTTATATGTGAAGGTACTTTTATTATGTATTAGATAAAAGCAGGAAAATTAATTCACTTTTAGGGTTCCGAACCAAAGGGTAAAAACGGGATTATATTACTAAGACTTGGCTGTCCGTCCGTCCGTCTGTCTGTCACCAGGCTGTGTCTCTTGAACCTTGATACCTAGACACTGGAAATGCCGTTATAAAAACAAATCCAAAAAAAAAATATAATAAAATCAATATTTAAGGTAGCTCCCATGCAACAAACATGATTTTTTGCTTGTTTTGAATTTAGTGGGTGGGGAGGTGTCTTGATTGGAATTGGTCTTGATAGAGCCCGACTCGCACTTGATCAATTATTTATATTCGTACGAAAGCGTAGCAATTTTAGAATTCGAACAGATTAAATTTTTAGAGCATAGATTGCAGTCAAGCACAGAATATACTCGTAATAACTAAATTATATATCAGGACATTACACACATCACAATCTAGCCCCAAGGTAAGCGATAGCTTGTGTTGTGGATAACTAGATAACTGATAACTTTAGGTACATCTTTACTATATAAAAATAAGTCAGGTTTTCCTTCCTGACGCTATAACTCCAGAACGCAGGGACTGATTTCCACGGTTTTGCATTTGTTGGAAAGGTCTCGGGCTCCGTGAGGTTTATAGCAAAAAAAAATCAGGAAAAAAAAAAATATGTTACATAAAACGAAGCCATCTGGTGGCGAAACGGAGTTTGCCGGGTTTGCTAGTAAATTATACAAATGTACTGAAAAACCCCCAGACTTGAAAACATTCATGTAAATCACACAAACATTTTCCAGTTGTGGGAATCGAAACCACGGCCTCTGACGCAGAAGGCAGGAGCGCTACCTCTGCGCCATTCGGCCGTCAAATCAGAGAAGTCACTTTCTTCTCTTTTCTGCTGCAGTCAAGTACCTACGAGTTTGTAATTTGTAAAAAACCTTTGTTTCACACAGGGTTTTGTAAGGATTTCACTTTTGTGTAGCTCTCTCTATATTTACATTAAGGTTTATCTAAAGTACCTTTCCAACAATTTCGTGAAAGATGTGTTCAGAATGAAATGCAAACTGCAACGCGACGGAAGAATTTATTTCAGTTTTGGAACATTATGCTCAAGATCAGTATAATTAGGTAAATAAATAATAATTCAATCATCGAGAAATGTACAGTGTACACCAACGGATGCTCGAATAAAATTAAACCGCTAAGTTTAAGTCTTATATTCACGTTAGCTTAGATTCAAAGTATAGTAGTATTTTATTTTACAATTCTAGCTCAATAATTCGTTCAATTTCCCCATTGAAATATACACGCCAGGTAGACCATTCTTCTCAGACTTTGAGGATGTGTCCTTTTAAAAAAATATCCTCCAAATGAAGTACCTAGTTAATAGGAATTACTTTTGGCACCTTTCATATAAGTTTAAATAATGCGTAAAAGGTTTGTTACTACGACAACAACGTGCCTTCGTTATTTCCACTTTTGAAAATGGATCAGTATATGATATCTTAAAAAGAAGACAAGTGTAAGTATAATCTTTAAGTTTTTTAAATCCTGATAATATTTTCCGTATTTAACAACCCCCTTTTCGGCAAATATTCAATTAAATGCAAACCAATTGGAATGAACTTTTGATCATAGCTTTTATAATAATCCAAAATGTTGCTTATCTTCTATTTAATTTCCAGGGAGGGGGATGTGACTGGACACTGGTTAAGAGCATTTGTCTTGACTCTTGTTCGTTGTTCCTTAAGATTTTTATTGTCTACCGTGATTGATTTTTCATTGATTGATTCAAAATTCGAATTGAACCCGGGCTGGCAGAAAATTACCTTTCTATTCTATTTTTGCGATTGCTTTCGGTACCTATGCTTGTGGAATGAGATTCCATAAATGTATGGGAATGACCGAATGACATATCGTCGGTTAAAAAGAAGGTTCTGTATTCGACCCGTACGTATGTTTATCCGCGATTATTTCGCGTTTGGCTGAACCATTTTTGATGCAGTTTTCATGAAAATATTTGTTACATTCTGGAGAATGTTTTAGTATATTAAGCGACTTCAAAAGGAGGTTCTGTATTCGATTTCGTTTCAAAAGCTTACCTAAAGTAATCGGACAAATGCAACATAAATCTAGTCTTGCATAAGTTTTTGTGCGACAAATTAAATAAAAACTTAAATCAGTTATATTATCCTTCGTTTGCACAATTAGTGCGCACCCTACCGTAGTAAGTTGCGAGCGCGGTGCGTTAGCGCATCCGTAATTGAGTTCATGTATTTCTCTCGATCCCAATACATTGAACTTAGTTTACGCACGCCAACGAATAAACGACAAACAGAAACGATTATTTTATTTTAAAACCCACCGATAAACTTGGTCTGCTTACATTACTTGACAACGAATGTGCGAGGACTGAAATATTTTGTTCAATTACTTTTTTCCAATATTCCAGTAAATACGGGAAATAAAAATAAGTATTTCGTTGTAAGTATATGGTTTCTTAATATTTATTTATTAGGATTTTAAATTCTGGAAGACCTGATTCAATGATTTAAGTTATCAAACCATACTGTCAAAAACGGCTCTCGAATTCGAATGGGAGGATGCGGGTTCGATTCCCGTCACGGAATTTATTCTCTTATGAATTTTTTAATTTCTAAATTGGCTCAATTTTGGTGAGGTCTTCGCCCTTAGCTACTGACCACCCTATACCAGCAAAGACGCAGCGCCAAGCGAAGATTCGGCGCGATGCTCTCTAGAGATCGTTAGGGTGGGTTTGGGGTTTAGAGTTTTTGGGAGGGGGTACCTTCCAAATAGTGCAAAAATATCTTCGGCTGCATCATCACTCACCATCCGATGAAATCGCAATAAAGTACAATGTAAAAAAAACTTTAGAGGTTTAATTATACTTACTTATTTTTTTAAGAAAAAAATATTCGAATATACTTATTTAATTTTAGCGTTGAAAATGCGTCTCTTGCGATGAATATTTAACCATTTTCGAAATAAGTAGCATAATGAAAATGTATGGACCTTTCACCTTACCCATAAATATATGGTTGTAATGGGGATGTTTTAGCTTTCATTATTTTTAATTAAGACTAGTTGACGCCTACAGCTTCGCCCGTGTTCCGAAAAAAATGTATCTAGGTAATTAGTACAAACTTTTAAATGAATACTTACAGAACAAAGAATAAAGTTGTTCTTTGGTCTGTGTGAATACTTCATACTTCGTTACAAACTCTTTTGGCCGCGCTCCGAGGCGTAAATGAAGGCAGATAACATCACTGATTGCAGCCATAAAATATTCAACTATACAATAAACGAGTATATACCTAATATATGCTATAGTATTTTCAATTCAGTTTAATTTTTTTTTTCATTTGCGTTCATAACAAACAAGACTTAGGTAACCCTATGTTAGTATTTACCTAGGTTAGTAACAATAAAACTTAACATTTATGTTAGTACCTTATTACTAACATGGACTCAGTCACAGATTTTAGACTTAGTCTAATGTTTCAGCCAAACCATAGCTTTGATGTCTGATAATAATTTAATCTTCATGAGAACGCCCCGCTATATTACAATTAGATTAGAATACATGAAACAGATAACATTTGTAAACTAAACCAAACACACCATCTAGATAAAGATAAAGTATCGCAGAAGGAAACCACAGATCCTTATAAATCGACAGAATCGATTGCAATCTGATTACCCCGCGTCGATTATTCCGATCCGCCTGTAAGTTATTCGATTCTATTCATTAAACATGCTGGTGCCAAACTAGATAACGAATTTAAAATCGATTCAAACAGTTGCGGGCCGTTTAACCTGTGTCAAAATAGGGCTGCCACTTTGTAGTACCTACTAATTTATTTATAGAGTCGGCGGCATATCTCGCTGCCTGCGGTGCATTAAAATGGGGAAATAGGGGAAATGTTTTGCCCGGCAGGCCTGCCTAAAACCTCGTAGGTACGTGTGACAGAGAGTGCAATTGAACTATAACTATGATATGTATAACACAGCTCCTGATATTAAGTGTATTGCCGCAGTACATGAATTGCCGGGTCTTATCTGCACAGTATACTAAGTTTTAATTAGTCGCTTGTAAGGCTGAATTTGGCAGCCACCAAATGGACGAATCGAAACAGTCATGTAGAGTCACTGTCGCAAAATGTTATGGTGCTTATCGATCACTCCAGGAGTCCTTTTTTTTTGGTATGGAATAAAATCTTATTTATTTTGAGAGTCCCGGAATGTTGTGAAGAGTACGAGTTATGTGGCATTTAATTAATTGTTACCACTATCCAAGGTGTAAAATATTTTTGTCTGGCAAAAATTCGCAGAGCGGCAACCCTATTTCCAGTATGCCTAATTGGTAGATCCTTATAAAATCCCGATAAAATCATCTCTTGGCTCGTACGCCGCGCGCCGGTCACAAACCATGACACATTTTGTTATTTATCCATTGAGACTGTTAGTTGCCCTATTGTTAGGTGACAGCGACTTTTCACTAGCTGATCGTACACACTATAAGTCTGTACACACACATTCTAGTTTCACGTATCTCTTTTGCAGTAATAATTTATAGAGCTTATTAATACATTTAAGCGCTAATACAGCTTACTCTGGAACTCACAAACGAACACTTCTGCGGGTGATTCTCGTAAACAGATTTTTACATCGCCCAAACATCGCCGATAATTAACCATAGCAACGCAAACCATCATCCAATCGGTGCCTACGCTGCACATTCGATGCAAACATATCAAACATTGCCTACACGGCTAGATATGTAAGTTTTACATACGAGTATATACTTGCCATTACTATTATACATAATGTCGAAAAGTAGGGCTGGTTCTTAGTTTTAATCGTACAACATTGTTTTAAACAAATACAGTCAACTTTAAAACGGATTTGTTTGATTCCATTTGCATGCCAATAACAAGAGAATAAATAACTGTTGTACTGAGAATTTATACTAATTTATCAGATTCTTGAGAACTCATTTGATTAATAGATTATTTTATGGTTGTTATGCGAAAATGGCAACTTGCTTAATTATAGATATAAGTACAAATAAAACATATTTACCTGCTTATAATTCTAATCTAAAATGTGTTATTACTATTATAGGTATCTAAATATCTACCAGGTAATAGAGTATGCGTCTGTACGGAATGGATTTTTTTACTCACTATAAGTTAGTACGGTCTGCGACCTCACTTGATGTTAAATGACGTTGCAGCCGAAGATGTTATCGTACTAATTGAAAGGGGTGAGTAACCCCGAACGGCTACACAGCATCGCGCCGGAACGCTAAATCACTTGACTATTGCCCGTTATAATCAACATATCTGTCCGATAGATTTATCACATGCCTTATCTATAACGAATGTCATTACCTACCGTAAATAGTTTTCATAACTAAGTGATCATTAGGGCACGTAGGAACCATTTGTTAACTTAGTTTAGAGCGTGAAATAATTATCACAATTTTAATGAATTAAATTAACTTACACGGGATGTGCCGTGTTCGTGGCGCGGTGATGTCGCGGTGTAGTCTTTATACGATGAGTAAATAAGGTCGAAGTTGAAATGAGTTACGTCTGCAGCCACAGATCTCAAGATATGGCGCATGAATACAACCTACCTTCATCTTTAATCGTAGCGACAGCATGGGGTATCCCTGCCCACGGTTTCGGCAAGTCCAGGAACACAGCATCTGCCTTGCCCTTCAGTTCATCCCCGAAGCCATCCTCAAGCACATCTCTATGCGCCGCCTTGAGAGAGAAAACTCATGACATCAACTTGATCAATTTCTTATGAGATGGATTGTATGAAAGAGACTTCATGCTTATTGGATTTTAGATATTCTAAAAGACAACGACAATGGATGCATGGCATCTAGGTTGTAATGGATTCCATGTATCCATGGTCTGGAGGTCTTGAGGCTCGATGGTCATTGGTGGACTGGAGGCTATACCAAATCGAAACATTATTTTTTATAGACTACAGCTTTTATAGACTAGAGTCTGACATTTTGTAAGTGCCTGTGAGCCGCCTATGTAAAAGAATAAACGTTTTGATTTTAACAACCACTTAGCTAAAGCCATTACCGTGACAAATTCTGCGAGTCCATGGTCTTCAAATTCTTTGCAAGCAACCTTTGCTCTGTGGTCATGGAAGTCAAAAGTGTAGACATGACCGTGTGGCCGAATGCGACGAATAAGAGCATGTGTTAAGGACCCACTTCCTGTACCTATTAGAAAACACTTTAATTAATAACATATACATAAAAGTACTTTTTATTTAAGTGCCCCAAAAACGGTAAAAAATTAACACTTAGCAGGATATATAATAACCACAGTCAAGGCAAATCATTAGTTTAGTTCCGGGAAAGAGTAACTTTATGTAGTGTATGTATTCATATAAACTCAAGATTCAAACATCTGAATTTTTGGTGTTTCTCCAAACTAGATATCATTTGCTTGAAGAAAAAAATCTTACATGCATAACTGGGAACCCATCATGGTTTTCCCAAAGGTATGTAAAGCTTGCCAATCTACGCTAGGCCAAAATGGGAAAAGGCAGTCCATAATCTAAGGTAATCCATTAGAAATTTAGTTATATGGACCCTCTGTTTCTTATGTCTATACAATCTCGGAATAAAAAGGTTTGTCAATTTTCAAATTGATTTGCTTGTCAATTATTGTAGTATGTTGACATAATGGACTCTTGCAGTACTATTGGAAGCAAAAATCACATTTTCATTCCACGACCATACAATAATGGGTTCTCAATATTTCATGGGATCACCCAAGTAAAGAGTGGAACAGCTATTTAAAAAAAAAAACATGTTACCTGCTTCGACAACCACAGATCCGGGAACAAGGTCGAGTTGCATAAGTATCATACTGATGTCCGGAGTGTAGATGATCTGTGTCCGGTGTGGCAACGTCAGGGACCATAGCTCTGGTGTAGGCTGCAGGATGTGGCCCCAACCTTTGGATAGCTCTACCTAATACAAGGGAACTGTGAGACACTGTTCAAGTTCTACATAATATCCTGTTATAATGCGTCAACCTTAAAAGATAGACTTGTGGTGTCGCAAACTTTTATTATATTTTTTAAAGAAGACATTTTTGTGTAACTTTAACCGTTTGCGCAGTGTACACAATGGAAGCTTTAACCTAATAGATAACCTAAGTATGATGTACTGTCTGAGCAGATCAAAGGTAGCCTTTAAGTGATACTTGTGCTATTAGCTTTTTAGAGGTAAAACTCATACTTACTCTGCTCCCATAGTCAGCTCCTATAAGATTCCTAACCTTCAGGGCACCGAAAGTTGTTTGGTAAACATTTTCAACAGTTTCACCTTTTTTGTTTATTATTTCCGGCTTCACTTCTATAGCATGGAGGTTGTTGCTTAGATAAAGTATCACTGTGTCACCTTCGTCAATCTTTTCTTTATAATTTCTAAAACTCATTTTCAGTTATTAGTTGATATAAAATATACCTAAATTCAAAACTGTATTACAGACTACAGTATTGTACACTTGTTGTTGTTTACAACTTTACATGTGCTTTTGACATTGACATTTCGTTATCAATACAAAGTTACGTTTTGTTATTGCAACTTGAGTTGATTCTTCCAAATAGTAATACTAACCATAAATTACCAGATAATTTCTGGAATATTCATACATTTACATAACCTTTCATTTAACATAATAAAAAAAACTTAAACTAATAAATATTTTTTTGAGTTTCGAGAGCATGGCTGCATGAGATTGAAATTGAATTGACATTTGAAAGTGACGTTTGACGTTGACGCTTCGTCTCATCATCTCATGTCAATTGTCATGTCTGACGTTTGTTTTGGTACAGCGAAAAGCGAAATCGTAATTTTATATATTATAATAATTTTGGTTTTTCTTACAATTTGTTCATGAAATGACGAGTGCAACTATAGACTTGGTGTATACAGTGATTTGGAAAACTTTATAATTATGAAACATTCATATCTTCTGTGAATTTTTAAATATAAATCCGGTGAAATGGATGCGTCCAAAATTACAAGTAAAACAAGCTCTCTAAAGGCTTTGATTTTGAAAGCATGGCGTGAACGATGGACCGACATACAATGGGGGATCAACATCAAGACTATTCTGCCCAGAGGCGTAAGTGGAGATTTGTATAACCTGGCAGATTGTATACTCCAACAAGCCATGGTAGGTTGTGGTGCTAACCAGTTGGTTATATCCTATTTGAAGCATTCCTTAGCCTCGCATTTGGTATCCTACGCGGCTGTGTTACAGAGGATAGCAAAGTTCGATGCTTTTCATAAACCACACTGTATACTCAGCCTGTTGGAGTTCTTAGAGAGTTTCCTCGACAGTATTACGTGTCGAGGAAAAATGGAAGAAGAAATACTCGCTTTCGCAGTCTCATCTATCATACTGTGGTTGCTGCAAGTCTATCATTACTCACTGAGCAAATATCCATCGTCAAACCCAATCCAGAGCCAGGAACTATTGGAAAAGTCTACGTCGCTTCTTAACTCAATAGTGAATTCAGATTTTCTACTCGCTATGTTCTATTTAGCTAAACAGAATGACCCGGATGAGTACAATGAGGTTACCAAAAAATGTCAGGAGATAACTGCTTTTATGATGATGAACACACAGTTCAAAGCTCCGGTCACTATACATGATACTTTACAAAAGATCTGCAATATGGACATTGATAAAATTGCTCCATTGAACAATAAACCTGAGACAGTTACTCATTGCTTGCAAGCCTTGATTGCTGTTACTGTTTCGGCAAATCCTGGTGCCGATATGCAGCAGCTATGGAGTCAATTGATAGTTGTTCAGAGGATTAAAGGCTATCCTTTATCTAGACTTTATAGTGAAACCATTAGAGCTTGTTTTATATGCCTGAATGACGCGAGTAAAGAGGCTTCGAAACAAGCATTGTGGGCAGCATTCACCTTTCTAAAACTACCACAACTTATAAATTATATTCACAATATGGTTGGTACAGTCAATAAAGATGGAGAATATTCTGTAGAGGTTGTTGAAGCTTTTGAGAAACTCTTACAATCAACTCCATTACTTAATATAGTTGATGCAAAAAACTCGTGCAACTGTGTTGTATCACTTTTAGAACCACTGGTTATGTTGAATGTTGTGTCAGAAAGCCACTTGAATTACTTCAAACAGAAACGGGAAACAAAGGATCTTAAATTACAGAAATTAGAACCGACAGGCTTGCAAGGTTCTGTTCCCTCGTTCATTACCCGTGCAGAACCAACGTTGGCTGGTATCCTCAAAACAATGGGAGGGGATTCTCATAAAACTCAAGATTCCCTGTATGCGATGCTGTGTCAAATTGTGGGTGGTACAACCTTGGATACAATTTTAGCTGTAGCCACTGTGGAAGGAAAGTTAAAACTCTTTGTATCTCGATTGATAAAGTTCAACGAATTTGCCCTTATAGCTGCGAGTGAGAAGGGTGCATCGCAGTCCAAAGTCTACATATTTGATATATCATTTTTGATACTTTGCTCCATCGTACAAGATTATGGAGCTGAAACCGTGCTTGATGAAAATGGGGATTCATTTTTTGAGCGGTGGGTCAGAGATTGTATGGCTCACAAAGGTGTCCACAAGGCACCAGATCAAATACTACAGAGATGTGATATGCAGTTAGTGGACATCTTTATCCATCATCTCAGTGCTCCGGATTTTGATTTTAAAAATACTAATTTGAAACCACATGATCTCTGCGTAAATGTAACTGGAGTTGTGAAAGAAATCTTATACGCATGGGAACAAGGTTCTATTTCTGCTGCAGATGTAAAGCGTATGTTGGACTCTTTGAGGCAGAAAATGGCTTCATTAGCAGTGTGTGCGTCTGTATGGCTTTGCTCCTACATTAACGTTGTTCATCAGGATGCTTTTATAAAGCCGTTAAATATGGTCCAACAATTTTTAACACCCCCAACAGATGCAGAAATGGCACAAATCGATAATTTTAAAGAAAGAACACTTTTAATGTGCCAGATAATTAGAAAAATGCAGTTTGATATTCAGCCACCGTCAATACCTAAATCTAAGATAATGCCCTTTTCTCATAGTATAATTTCCAGGCAGCCCTTATTGGAACAGTTGCAAACTGTATGGGAGGATATTAAAACTAGAGGATACTTACACATTGATGCAACAGCTATCGTCGAGAGTCTTTTGAACACAGCAGGACCTGTGTGGTTTGTGACTAATCTACTTAAAGAAACCCTCAAGTTCCGTTATCAGGATGATTTAGATAGGTCTGTGGATATAGTGTTGGCAATGTTCCATTTTGATATAGAAAAGTGCACAGAAGCCCTCTTACTGCATGTACTACCACAATATTTGTATAACTCCAAGCTATGTGAGGAATTAGTGGAACCGCAGTCTGCTATTCTAGCAAAACTGTCTGTGTATTCCATTTATGCTGCTCTTGAGAGTTGCATATCGAATAGAGTTCATACGTCAAGAAAACGTCGTCACGACGATTCTGAGGATATAGAAATGAGTGCATCCAGTAAATTAAGGAGATTGAATGATAATTCATCTGACTCATCCATGTATTACTCTCAGGGACAGAGCTCAAGCATTATCATAAAGGAACCACTTCAATCAGCATTGGAAATGCTGTACAAATCATTCTTACAGTTAGCTGGCAAAAATGGGGAAGTTACCCCGCAGACACAGTTTATATTCGAATTTCTTGTTTATATTGTCCAGTGTGGGCAAGAAAGAGCTCAAGTTGTCCTACAGAAGATGCCCAGTGAAATTGTGTCCACCCTGATTAAGGCTCTCCCAGACAATTTTAATATTGGACTTATATTGAGATTGTATGATTTAACCACTCCGTATGGTAGAAAAGATACAGCTAGAGATCTTTGTTTGCTAAGAAATATGCGTCTTAGGCCAGAATAAAATATTTAAGTAATATCAGAAGTAGGATCTTGATAATAAATATGTATAATGTTTAATTTAATTTTATGAAATAAATATTTAAGGAAAAATGAAAGGCTGTTTGAATAATTATATTTTTATTGTTGATTTTCTTAACTGAATACTTAGCTGGCAATCTGACATTTACTAATACAATTTACAATGTGACCACACTTTATAAAGTGAGGCAAAAATATTTAACAAATTAAATAATCTTACTTGTCTAATAGAAAATATAATAATATCGCATGTAGGACGGATTTAGATAACTGTATGTGTACAGTGTATGTACATGTTTACTTTCAAAATACTTAGTTAACTTGAACCAAACATATGTGTGAGAAATGTCCTCTACATAATTTTTGTTGCTTAATAATTAGGTACATTCATTTTATAATCTACATCGAATATTATCAAGATAAGTATAGAATTGCATAGACACCCTGTAATTTTTTTGAATAATGGGTATGAAGATATGGAATATTAAGTTTCTAATACTAACGTATTTACAGTTTTGATACTGCCATTCTGCCTTTATTGACAGTAAATTAAAAGTATACTTTTTATACTATAGTTAAAAAAATATTATTTACACAAAATATACATTTCTTTATCTACTTAATTAATAAATCACATCTTATGTGATGGGTAAAATAATATGTATTTGTACAAAATCTAATTTATTTTACAAATTCTTAAAAACATATAGATCACAGGAGAGTTCCAGAACTTTTACCTCTATTGTATGCATAGATAATACATATATATTGTATGTTCGAACTAGGCGGTTCCCATAGATTACTAGATTCAGACCATTGCTGAATCTTAATGACCTCATCATGCTGTTAATAAAAATGCTGAAATCCTAAAGCTTCCTATAGATATTGACTACGTATGAAAATCATCGTACTCGGCGAGACTTGAATCCGCCTCTGCCGGTTATCTCAGTTGGAGGGCTATTCACATAACGCTTTCACACACTCAGTGATGTAAAACAAGAAGTTAAATAAAAAAAATTACACCGAAAAATTAACTTTACGTCTATTGGTTTTTGTTATTGGTAAAATTGAATGTACTTTAATAAAGGAAATAAAATGCCTTAAGCTTATCGTGCAACGTAATTTAACAATTGTCGACAATGTGGACTTGTACGCTCTGCAAGTAGGTATACGAGTACAATGCACGTAAAATTATTTTTTCAGTATTCGCAAAAAAATGTTTTGATTTCAATATCGTCTGCATAGATTTATAAACGTCGTCTGCTTATATTCGTAAATGCAATGACCGTTAAACATTTCACTTCACGAAATGTAGCCGACGCGTTACGTGAATAGCCCCCAGGGTGCTCTTGCATTTAATTAAGCCACGAGTACATACAGTGCGACAAGGCTTTCTTGGCGTGTGGGCAAAATTGGTACTAACGCCGCTATCTTGTGATACTGTTTGATAGTTCGCTCTGTATCGCTATTGTACTATGTTGTGTTGTTTTTGCTTACTATTTAGTATTTTAAACTAAAATTGAAGTAAAATTAAGGAGATTTTACTTATTATCTTCTGGACGCCGTAGAGATGATTATCTTCTGGATGCCTTTGTTCTACAACAGCGCCCCCCTGTCAATGTCATTCAAGTGCCAAGAGAGCCTTGTCGGACTGTACCCACTGTAGAAACAATAATTTTGATATGTATTTACTTATTCAGTGCTTAGGAACAACAGACGTCATCTACATCGCTGCACAATGCACAGCTAACCGCGTAGTGCAAATATACGATTTTTGCGGGTAAGTATTAATGTTTACGAGTATAGGGTAACAACAAAATACATTAAACAATATAACTATTATTAACATTGTATTAAATTAATTTAACTAGAGTTATAACGCAGGCTTTTTAGCACCCGGTGAATCTGGATGAGGGTGATCTGAAAAAGAAAAGTAGTTGTAAGTCCTTGTGTCCAAGATTTATATAAATTTTCATAAATTTGAATAAAATAAAATCTGATTTTTGGATAGTACTTAAATTATGACAACCGAATGGCATAGCGTACCGCTCCTAGTTATTGCCTGCTGCATCGGAGGTAGTGGGTTCGATTCCCTCACTAGTCATTGGAACTCATACATACGTGACGAGCATGAATGTTTTTCAGTGTCTGGGTGTATAATATTGTATTTAAGAGTACGTTACACAAGCTATCAAGTATTACAAGTTTACCTTGGGCTTGCGACTAGATTGCGGTGTGTCTAATGTCCTGATAAACCTATTTATGTTTATGTACCTATTTACTTTTATATTTTTGGCATCACTCTTTTAATTCTTCATCACAATTCACAGTGATCAATCTCAGCAGGGACTCTATTCTGTTCTATTTGATGTTCTCTACCCGACTGTTTTTAGCATTAAGAGTTTAGACATTTGCGTTGTTTAAAAGTTAACTTACCCATTTGCCTCCTCAAGTTGTCTCCTTCTCTAGTAACATTTTGTTCCGGCGACGTTCGACTAACCCTCATCGCTAAACTTATTCTATTAGGATTACAATTCTCGTCGACCATAGTATCACCATTGCTGGCGAAGGTCGTTCTTTGATTTCTATTCCAGGTCTGCTGATAGGAACTTTCCGTTGTTATTGTACTACATCTATTGTTAGTATGAGGAACGTATTGCTCTGGTGACCAGTCGAATACAAAGGTATGGCTATAGTTTTGTGAGTAAGCTGACGGCGTGCCTGTAGGTGTTGGAGGAGTGGTCGTCACGTAGGGGCTTAGATCCTGTTGACAGACGTCTGGAACTTTTTGCAAGGCGGATTCTGACCACGTCGGACTAGGATTCCATTGGTCCATCATATCTGTTTCTGTTATATTAACGTTTTTAGAACCAGGTCTTCGTGTGGTTATTGATGTCGCTGCGACTGCTACAAGAGTATCTCCAGCAGAAGAGAAACGGGGCGATAAATTAGTAACAGGCGTCTTTTCCTCAGGTTGTTTTACTTTCCTCTTGACACTAGGCTGGGATCTCGTTTCGTCAATTCGTAGATTGTGGTATGCTCTGAAATAGATATCTGGTATTACACTAGGGGTTTTAAATCTATCGAATTTCGAATAACTCCATTCTCCATTATACAAATGTATATCTGAATTTGTGTGTGGGTATATTTATTAAGGAAACAAAACACCTTTAAAAATAAAAATAAATAGCCATATTGCGTAAAAGTGGTAACGGAAATTGTACTGATTAATTATTTAAACAGTCTTCTTATCTCTGTCTAAATTTGTTTTTTGTTGTTTTGTCCATATTGATACTTACTCAATTTTACTTTGAGAAAAAGGCTTTTTTTATTTGGACAGTTTTTTATAAACAGTTGTTGGTAGGTACTTAGAGGCATCCTACCTGCTTTCTTGTAGTGAAACAGAGTAATCCACAGGCACATTGTCGTGTCTCTCGTAAGCGTAATGTATCGGTGTTAGGTGCGGAGGAACATGGGGGATGTGAGGCTGGAGTGCAGAGCTCGGCATCATCACTGCTTGGTTCCCGTTGAGGCAGACAGGCGGCGTCGGTGCGTACTGCATCGCTGGAGGGTACACTTGGAGGTCGGGCGGTGGCGGCCCGTACATTCTGGTCGCGGCTTCGTACGCCAATCCGTAATGTAGTTTGGATTGGACGGCGTAGTAGTGGTACAGCCATGGGTTCGCCTTCATCACCGCTGCTTCTTGTTCACTGTTGGCAAAAAGCTGTATTATAGTTATTTACTTAAGGATTCCCTGAACTACGATGACTCCCACACATGCGTAATACCAAAATCATTTGTAATTCGTACAAATTTAGATCATGTTGTGGTGTTATTAGGGTTCATATAGTAATAATCTATGCTCCTGGCCATATTTGCGAAATACTTCTCTAAAACGAAATATAAACTTGCTTAAATAGACGTCTCTAGACTAAATAATATTTCAATTCATTTTCAAAGTATGAATTTGCAGAACTTTAATTTTTATTCATACATAGATATAAACTTATGTTCAACTCTAATACAACAATACGCAGTACCTACGTTTCTAAAACGATAAGATACGCATAATACGATAACGTACGCGTAAGTACGTAACCAAAATTGACTCAGCTTTCAATTAAAATGCTGACATCTGCAGTGATGTGGATTCTAGTTATAATGGAGCACTACATGAAACATGAATGTTTGTTTAAATGCCATTTTATTATAGGAAAGAATCGCATATCAGCGTACCTACATGCTTTGCCCATTAGCAGGAACCGGGAATGGGTCCCACTAAAGTTTAATGTTTATATTAAGTAGTGCCGCGGACCTATGTGGCTTGTATGCGAAAATTATTTCACAATTGATAAGGCAATGTAGGAAAATGTAGCGTATTAAGTTTCGATTCAAGTTATTGCTGCAGATAAGCCGGTAATCGTTTAGCGGTTAAGTTTGAACAGATACTTAACCGGTACAAGTGGAATTCAGTGAAGGTAGGTAAGTACCTACTTATATTCTTTGAAGGCCTTATTCTGCCTGCTTTTTAAGTTTTGTGTTACCTAGGTTAGTTTTGAAATAAAATAATTGCATCAATATTTCGCTTCCGCCAGTAGCTATCGATGTGTAAGAAAGTATTTTCCTAGAATATGGCGTAATATTATAGGATCAGCCAAGCAAATCCTTCTTGTCGTTATTATACATACTCTTAGGTAGGTATACCCAACTATATACTGTTTTAGATATGCTTGGAAAAGACAGCCAAGTTAACTGTTAAGTTTATTATTTTGTTTTATTTCGGATTGAACCAGTACCTAAAAATGTTCAATTTATTGAAACAATGTATTCGTATTGTAATTGACGCCATATCTAAAGTATTAAAATTGTAAAGTCCCAATGTAACCTTTAACGTTTGAAGCTCAGGCTTTGAGGTAACCTTTTAGATAGTAGATTCAGGGAAATGTCACATACTTGGACTGAGTCCTGGACGTAGGTACACTTGTGAGGAAAAACATCTGCTAATGGTGAAAAAGTTTGATCACAAACTTCGTAATCCATTTAAGTTACATGTATTTTAGTGTCATGGCCCATGGGGTTGGTTATTATAACTTATGAATGAGTGCGAAGTTATTCGTGTCGTTTTGCGATGCTATTTTCAATGTAATGATCTGTTGGTTAATGAACCGTAAACATCGTCACAAAATAAAATTATGGTATGAAGGAAGATAGTCTACTTAAACGATGAGGATACGAACGTTGTTTGTTAAGAGTCCTGTGAACTACGATGTCTCCACTCACACAAAATACCAAATCACTTGTAATTCGTGAATATTTCCATCATGTCGTGGTGTTATTCGGATTCATACAGTAATTCTATGCTCCTGGCCACATTTGGTTCGGAAATACTTCTTTAAAACGAAATAATCATCAATTTTGATCAAAATTTTTATAACTTTGGTCGAGTTCCTTAATACCTAAAATTATGGATGAAAAACTTGTAATTTTCTTTATTAACTTTATTAATTAAATTTAGTCGGACACTAAAAACTGTGCTCCTGAACTTATGCGACGTGAGATAGTGTTATTTTTATTACAAAACAAATAAGTAGAAAACATGTCCTCTTTGGCATAAAAATAAGCAAAACTAAATTCGTTTACAATTTCGTTTAACAAAAGTATTTCGGAACCAGATATGGCCAGGAGCATAGATTATTACTATGTGAACCCGAATAACACCACAACGTGATCGCAATTTGCACGAATTAGAAATGATTTTGGTATTACGAATGTAGACATCGTGGGTAAGCGGACTCTTAATAGATACCTATGTTATTTAAAGGAGTTTCAGCGTCTGTTCGCGACAGTACGCACCCACTTCAATGTTTGAATATAGGTATTTTGGACGCCGACAAATCGCTTAGCATTCGCAGAGATAACCGGGAATCAAAGGGTAAGGGATAAGCGGCCCCCTACACACGTTCCGCATAATGAACCTGACCTTCCCCACCTACCTACTGCTACTGCCTGATATCTACAGTATTCTCGTGTATTAAAAGAGACTGTGGCGATATTTGTAATTGTAGATTCTGGTTTACATGATTAACTTCAGCAGAACCAGCCAACTACAAGGCACTTGCAGTAACTAGTAGTTGTTGTGATGCTGAGGTAACTATTTATTTTTAAAGCGAGTGACGAAAAAAGTAATCGGTAACTACACACAGCCGGTCTTTGGTGATTGATTGGTAACCCTTTACCATAACCAGCCGCGGCAACCCTCTCACCAGACTAGCAAGTAGCACCTCTAGCCATGTGCCATGTCATGCAAGATTAGTCACGTGATCGACCTATCTCACGGATAAGTATGTCATGCTCATGTAGATATAGAGCGATAAGATATAACATGGCTAAGCATGAGGATCAGGATCCAATTGAGATATTAAAAGATCCCAAACTGGCTCCTGTCAAGAATGAAATCTGCGAGCTGCGATATACCTACGATTACGTCTCTAGGTAAAGGCTAACTAATCTCATAAATACTCACTGATAAGAAACCTAAAGATATGGATATCTGAACGAATTGCGAATTAAACCTTTTTCGTACAAGCAAGCATCTGTCAAAATTCTATAGGTGGCAGCTGAGCGAACTACAGCGTGGCCCTACTGTTGGTGGCATAGCAAGCATTTTTGGAACCGATAAACTGGCGACGTTTTTTCCCGCCGTCAGCCCTGTACAGGGTAGATGTCTATTTAAATACTTTAGGTAACACGTAAATAATAATGTATTGAAAGTTGAAACATAAGCCAGCCTACCAATAGGTATAACTAGCTACGTACCTACTAACTACTAAGCTTTATATCTGAAAATGCATTGCGGCTTGTAGTAATACGTGTAGCGTAATTAGGGTCCATTTGCCTCCATAACAAGTGCCAACCTTTGCCCCTTGTCTCTATCTGCGAGAGCCTTCCTAGAATTACCGGAATAGTGTTAGATAGTTTAGCAAAACAAGTGCTGAGTTCAGTTAAGACCAATGCCCACAGTTTATTAATTACACCTTTATCAAAAATCTTTTAATAATGTGTTCAGCTGAGAAAGGCTGGCTCTTTTTAGGGTTCTATACTAAAAGGCTAAGACGAGCCTCTATTACTAAGACTCGACTATCCGTCCGTGTGTCTGTCTGTCTCTCCATCTGTCACCAGGTTGTACCTATTTCATAAACCGTGATAGTTAATTGAAAATTTATTAGATGATGTATCCGTTGCCGTTATAACAACAAATAAAACAAACAGACATTCTTAGAAATTAGTCCGAGTATCGAGTTCGAAGTGAGTGACCCGCAAACCTCGGACTAATTTCTTTAACTGGACACTGGAAGCAAAGATTTTTGGTATAAAGACGTGAAGACGAATACCTACTGGCATTTTGAAATTTTACTGCCATAATATGTCTTTAGCTTAAAAATTGCGAAAAATCACAAAAAATTGAATTTCGCGGGCGCACCCGTCGCATGCCCCTTAGGTACCTACTTCCCCTTTTGACATGTTAACTAATACAATCAAGAAACTTCTTTTGAATTCTTTAGGGTTCCGTACCCAAAGGGTAAAAACGAGACCTTATTACTAAGACCTAGCTGTCCGTCCGTCCGTGCGTCCTTTTGTCAACAGGCTGTATCTTTTGAACAGTGAGCTTCAGACGTTAAATTTTCACAGATGATGTATTTCTGTTGCCGCTATAATAGCAAAGACTAAAAAATAGAATAAAATAAATATTTAAGGGGACTTCCATACAACAAACGTAATTGCTCGTATCTGTTTGAATTAGGTGGGCACGGACAGTTTACTTTAATACTATTGAGAATAGGTCTTGATTCTACCTACCCTTAGTGCGCGAGCCCGATTCGCACTTGACCAATTTTTTTAGGGTTCCATACCAAAATGGTAAAAATGGAACCCTTATGGTGAGACTTTCTCCGTCCGTCCGTCCGTCCGTCCGTCTGTCACACTCGATTATTTCAGTAACTATTCAAGCTATCGACTTGAAATTTAGAATAGTTATAGGGAATAGTGACCCGACGTCATAACAATCGTAAAAATTTGAAAATTGTTTTTATTTTTATTTAAAAAGGGGGGAAAACCGGGTCGACAAAATTTTAAAATGAGATAACAATATTGAGTGGGATATCATATGAAAGGGCGTTACTTGTGTATTCTAAAACTAATTTTTATTTATTTTTATGCCTGATAGTTTTTGATTTATTGGGCAAACTGTCGAAAAAAATACCGTTCCCCCTCCTTATCGCCGAGGTTTACCAATCGAAAAATCTGAAACGATATAAATATGATCAATAGAAGTAAACGTATATTTTACAGGAAAAATAAAATCAACCCTGTAACTGTTATACTTTTTTTGATAATAACAAATAACAATAAACCGCCAAAAACAAAGTTACGTTTGCGGTTTGCCAACAAAAGTACATACACAAATTATACTCGTAAATTCATGAACAAAAGTGATTCTTTCAAGGTTTTACTTCTTTTATGCTATGGAACCCTCGGTGCGCGAGTCCGACTCGCACTTGGCCGGTTTTTTAATATGTACCCACTACCCAGCAAGCCTCGTTATGAGTCGTTATGCACGGATAAGTAAGTAATGGAATAAAATCCGCGTTCGTTGCCAATTTGTGTGCCCGCATCGGCATAACGCATAAATCTCCCGCGACGTGACGTAGGCGGTCGACATGTTGACAATTTGTTGTCTGCTCCCATTGATATTGAAACCCCGAGATAGGTATACCGTCCGATAAAGCGCATCTTTACAAAGGTAGCTGATGGTGGCCGATTGAATACCGTAACAGTGACTAATTTTTGAATCGACGTAAGTTTAAAGTTATGAATAATGCGGTGGTAATGATACTTATATCTCCCTAGAGGTACCTATGCCTGAACTGGTTGTTGTACACAAACTTTATTTCACAGAAGTGTGCGTTCGCCCCGCCAGCTTTTGTCGAATTTCTTAAATTTTATTACGACTAACATTTTTATTTAATTAACTCATAACTCTGGCCAGGTCTCTGGCGCAGGTTCGTACCTTAGCTGCGGTGTAAAAAACACTGCAACAATTCCTATCACCTTTCGTAAGTTACTAACAAGTCTAATTACATAACCTATCGTATTTTTATGATTGTTCTAGGTAGGTATGTCTTTCGTTTCTTTATATCAACGTTGCTCTACATATATGTTACATATAGGTATCTAACATACAGTTAGCTAGTCCCTATGGATTTATAAAGACATTACGACTTATATGGCTATCCGTAATAAAACTGTCTCTATAAAGGTTACCTATACTGAGCACTGATATAAATAAATACGGACATACAATATCATGATTATGTGGGTAGGTATGTATATCTAGAATCTAAGCTTCAAGAAGTAAACCATGTACTTAACTACAAGTAGGTATCGCTAAGGTCAAATTTCGTTGCGCACGTTGCATTCATGGATTTCTATTGGTCAAAGGAAAAACCAAAAATCAATTAGGAAAGATTTGATGGCTCGATACTTACATATACGTATATTTAACTATACTTAGATTAGATAATGCGTAAAGTTAAGATTGTGATGCTACATACAGCACAATAAACTTTGTAGGTAACTTTACCTACGCATTATGTGCTTTTTTCCGAGATAAAAATGTGCTATACCTTGATAAAACCTACTCGTATCTCCATTCCAAACAGTCAAATCGGTTTAGGCATACACGCATACACACTTTTGCCTTTATAATATATTCGTGTAATAATAAGTATATCTTATCTTAATATATATAAATCTCGTGTCACAATGTTTGTCCTCAATGGACTCCTAAACTACTGAACCGATTTAGTTCAAACTTCGTGAATATCTGTCATTTGGTGCAACTTAAAAGATAGAATAGTTTTTATCCCACGTGGACGAAGTCGCGGGCATCAGCTAGTATATATATAAAAGAAGAAACTGACTGACTGACTCACTGACATATCAACGCACAGCCCAAACCGCTAGGTCTAGAAACTCCAAATTTGGCACACAGATACTTTATGAGGTCTAGGGGAGCACTAAGAAAGGATTTTTCAAAATTCACCCTCTAAGGGGGTGAAACGGGGGACCGAAGTTTGGATTTTATCAAGTTAAAATACGTCTTCACGCCGCAACTACTGTACCGATTTGGCTAAAATTTGGAATGGAGGTATATTATATCTTGCATTACCACATAGGCTACTTTTCATCCCGAAAAAAATCATGGTTCCCGTGGGATAAGTTAAAAACCGAAATTCACGTGGAAAAAAAATCTCACGCCGCAAGTACACAACCGATTTGGATGAAATTTGGAATGGAGATAGATTATATCCTGGGTTAATAAATAAGATACTTTTTATCCTTGCAAAATTCATGGGTTTTGCAGGAGAAGGGAAAAACAGATATTCAACCTGAAGAAATACTACTTCACGCCGTAACTACTGAACAGATTTGGCTGAAATTTGGCATGGAGATAGATTTTATCCTGGATTAATAGGAAGATTACTTTTCATCCCAAAAAAATCCATGGTTTCTATGATAGAAATGAAAAACAGATATCCACGCGGGAAAATATTCCTTCACGCCGTAATTACTAAACTGATTTGGCTAAAATTTGGAACAGAGATAGATTATATCCTGGACTAATACGAAGGCTACTTTTTATCCCGGAAAAGTCCATGGTCTCCGCGGGAAAACTGAAAAAACTGATATTCACGCGCGAAAAATACTACTTTACACTGTAATTACTGACCTGATATCACCGAAATTCGGAAAGGAGATAGATTTTTATCATGGATTAATATATAGGCTACTTTTCATCCCGGAACATTTCATAGTTTTTATGATAATAGTGAAAAACAGAAATCCACGCGGGAAAAATATTCCTTCATGCCGTTATTACTGAACTGATTTGGCTGAAATTTGGAATAGGGATAGATTATATCCTGGACTAATACGAAGGCTACTTTTTATCTCGGGAAAATCCATGGTTTCCGCGGGAAAACTGAAAAACGGATATTAACGTGTGGAAAATACTATTTTACCCTGTAATTACTGAACTGATATGACTGAAATTCGGAAAGGATATAGATTTTATCCCGGATTATTACAAAGCCTACTTTTCATCCCGAAACATTCCATGGTTTCTATGATAATAGTGAAAAACAGAAATCCACGCGTGAAAAATATTCCTTCATGCCGTAATTACTGAATTGATTTGGCTGAAATTTGGAATGGAGATAAATTATATCCTGGATTAACACAAAAGCTACTTTTTATCCCAAAAAAATCCATGGTTTCCGCGGGAATACTTAAAAACAGATATGCACGCGGGAAAAATATTACTTCACGCTGTAATTACTGAACGGATATGACTGTAATTCAAAAAGGGATAGGTTTTATCCTGGATTAATACATAGGCAAATTTTTATCTCGGGAAAATCCATGGTTTCTAAGAAAATAGTTAAATAGCAGATATTCATGCGGAAGAAATACTCCATCGTGCCGTCACTTCTGAACCGAGTGGGCTGAAATTTGGAATGGAGATAGATTATATCCTAGAATCAGCTCCTTTTTTCTCGGGAAAATCCATTGTTTTCGTGATAATAGGGAAAACAGGTATTCATGCGGGAGAAAATTTATTCCTTCACGCACAACTACTGAAAATTTTTGGTTTAAAGTTGAAATGAAGATAGGTTTCATGTAAATTAACACAAAGGGTACTTTTTATTCCGAAAAATGGATGGTTTCCGTAGAATAGTTAAAACTAAAATTTACGCGTGCGAAGCCGCGGGTATCTGCTAGTAAGATATAAGTATATAGTAGTTACATATAGTAGGTACCTACCTATCTACAAAAAGTGACAAATGACGCAATCTCGCTAACAATGCGACCGAGCTTGTGACAGATTATTGTATCGAGCTTATAATATGCCCTAAGTGTAAATTTACAGCGGTTAAATATTATTTTTTTAGCTCCAATCTTTAATAACAAAATATAATGTACCTATTATGTAATGAACCTATTATATATTATGGGTATTATGTAATAATGTAATAAAAATGATTAAATTTGAATGATATTTTACAAGTTTCAACTGATACCCATATTCACAATCACCGCTATGAAACATTCAAATGTACAGTGTAGCATCCACCAATCAGAACAATGAAGCTTGAAAGATGATATCTAACAAACAGAAGTGACACTAATATTTTAACGGTTCACATGCATTCTTTTGGATGCTTAGCAGTGACAGTGAAAATGGGTGTGGGCCATTATTTGTATCCAATTGTACGCTTATTCTGTGTAGTCAGAAGCGGTTTAAATGCGTATCATTTACTTACGAGTAGTTCAGTGTCTGCTTATCAATTTTAAAACCAATTCGACTACGCTTTGTTCAAACAATTTTTCTTATTTTGGGTACAAACTTTAAACTCTAGTGATCAGTGTATGATCAGTGTAGGTTTATTATATTATGAAGTCGTTTGGGGTAAAACGAGGCAAGCATATTCGAAAGTGATGTAATGTATAAATTTGGGTCATATACCATAATTATGTCGTATGGAAAACTGAAAAAAGTTTGAAAAAATTATATATTAGGTAAATAAAGGTAAGCTTTATGCCTTGGGCCATTCATTTCAAAGTCTAGAACTCGCCCTTTGTGCTTGTTGATTGTTTAGGTCACTCTGTCACCCACTCGCTGATATTAATTTAGATTTACTATCTACGCGCCTACTGACGATTAATTTGAGCTCTTAGTCACAGCATAATGAGCTTGTTTAGAATTATCTGCTAAATTGATAGTTGTGGCACTGGCTTGGGGCATTGTGGTAATAAATTTAAATGTCCTTAGGGGTGCAATTATGTAGACGTGGTTTGTGAATCGATTTCTTACGCTAGTCGCTACATAATGTGAAATTATCTCAGGTAGGTACTTATCTGTTTACCTACTATGAGCTTATTATACATAGGTACTTATCTACTTACCTATACTGCCGATAGCTTTTCTATAATTGCTTTTGTAAACTTAGAAATGTATGAGAATGACAATAGACATATTATACACAGGACCTGGCAAACCGCGCAAAAAATGTCGCCAGTTTACTGGCGTCAAAAATGTTTGTTTTGACACCAACGGCGTCAGAAGTAAATCGACCACAGTATTGTTATGGACCGCGGTCCGCGGTCCACACCACTGATCACTAAACTTGTTAAATGTTAATAGTCTGCACGTACATTTCTACAGAGACGGTTTCCGCCATATTGTGGCGTATTAGCGTGAAATTTGACAGATGAATCTATTTTTTCTTGTATGAAGAAGATTTACGTAAAATGTTCTGATGGGTTCATCCTTAGGTTTATATCTAAATTCTGACCTTATCTGTATTTTTTTTAGGCTGGTAAATGATTTATTAATGCAAAATTATTAGCACGTTCTTAAGTGAGATTCGAAACACCATGTTACGAAGGTAGGTACATAACTGCCAAGTAAATGAAATCATCCTCACTAATCTCAAAACACTATACAAAGGTTAATAAAACCGTGTTGCTCTTATTAGTCAATCGCCGGACGAGGGCGCAACGCTCGGCAGTATACAAACAAGATAGCCGTAACATTCCACGGGATCAGGTGTTTTGGTGTATTTTCGCGCTATAAAATATTGCTGGGAGTAAATTCCATCGATCAAGCGCGTTGCTCGGTGCTCGGCGCTTGTTAAACACCGTTTCTCACATCACAATGGCCTGTGCGGGCATATTTCAAAACGGCCCGATAGTACTTACATCGGATCGCCTAGCTCCGCGCTTCATAAATCAACCCCCGTACAATATTTATTCGTTGCTACCTTTAGGATATATTCAGACATGGCAGTCAGGGTTTTACGGGCTCCGGAGAACCAGAAACGTAACTGCATAGAGAAAAGTTATAAAAGGCCCGCCGAATCATAATAAAAGTCTCTTATACCATAAGCAACTTGAACGCAAGCAGTTTACTTGTATGGATGCAATAATTGTCCATCTGGAGGGTTAGTACAAGTATTTGTAAAAATTTCGAGTCGCATGTCAGCGTCTGTCCAATATCCATAGATGGCGCTGGCTATAAATGTATAGAGGAATTCGGGTCGTTTGTGCGAAGTAATCAGTCGACTCGAAATTTGTACAAAAATCTGAACTAATCCTTCTGTCCCTGACAGAGTCTAGACCTTGATTCCCTTGATAGACCCTTATTTCTCACAGCCTTTACTACGAGTTTACGACACCAAGGAGCGGATTGTGAGGCCGGCAAAGCTGTGTTAATACACGGAACACTGTCTCGGTATGAAGATAATGGGTCCAGAGTCCAAACCTTGATATGTATGAATAGTCCCTTATTTCTCACAGTCTTTACTACGAGCTTACGATACCACGGTGCGGAGTGTGAGGCCGGTAATACACAGCACAGTGTCCCGGTATGAAGATAAATGAATTCATACTCCGAACAAGCATGTGCTGTGTTCAGGGTATTTATTTGAGTAGTGTTATCCTAATTCAGTTTTGACAGGTTGCCTGCATGAGGAGTTGGGACTTTACAATATTATTTTGCTTACATCCAATATAGATTACCTTTTTATGCACACTACCACAATTTTCCTACATTATTATTGTTTTTGGTACCGTGAGTTTATGATAAAATGGACTACTTTCTCATTGCTAGACCAATGGTAGGAGTATTTGTGGCCGTCATCTTCGATCGCTCAATAGGGAAGTAAGTGACCGCACTGAGTTATTGCGGCCATTTTTCACTCTAACTTGAACTATAAGCCTCTTGATGTAGAGCTTTCAAAGCCAATTAGCAATATATTTTTATAAGCATGATTCTTTCTGTATGGAATATGTATATTATAGAAAGTTGCAATTATAATAATATCGATCGGACGATATTGTCTCATAGTGTCGTTCAAGTTAGGGAATTCAAACTTGAGTTCATTCGAGGTCAAAATATTTTGTTCTTAGGATGTCCCAAGAACAAAATATTTTAAGGATTCTATTACAAGCTAAGGATTCTATTCTAGGATTCTTGACGTTTCAGTTCTCTCTGAATTCAAAATAACGCACTTGAAGAACAAAATGTCACTTTGGCACCTTGTTAAGAAAAATAACAATTTCAAAGTTTTTATTCTAAACTGCTCACAGAATCTTTAATGGCTTCATAATTTAAATATAGTAAGTACTTTTACGTACTTTGTGTACATATACTCGTATTTAATACAGGAATATTTGGGAAGCTAAGTAAAGGCAGGCAATTTTCAACGACATGTCCATAAGGACAAGCAAGAAATAATTCTTGCAGACTTTACATACGTAATACCCTATTTCGCATACGATCAAAATGTGCGGGGTGAGCATGAGCGTTTAATAATAACCTCAGAGATGAAGTGATTTTACCCTCGATCGCTAGATTGCGGGTGTTTGACGTATTAATGGGCAATAAGAGATTCCGAGGGAAAGGGCTATTACGTTCGTTGTTTTGACTTTCATGATTTAGCACTGATAATTTAGTGGCCTGTAAGTGAGATGTTAGTTGTAAAATTGCTATCGGTTATTTATTACCTCAGGGTTAGAGTCTTTAATGGTGGATTTTCACTTGCTTTTATTTAATGGTCGATACAGATCTTTATAGCTTTATACTACAACAATCTGATAATAATGATTGTTATCCATATTGTTCCCCGGCTGATGACCTGATGATTTCCCATGTTAACCATATAACACAATCGTTATGCAATCTTTTCTAATACTTATATAAAATTTATAAGGCAAAACAATGTATGGCCAGCTCGTAAACTTATATAAATATTTATATTTAAAGTCTGACCTTACCTTACTTAGGTACTTATGTCCTATATAAATAATCAGTTTTGATTTCAGTGTAGGTTTAATTAACCGCTACCTAAGTATATTAGTGTCAAACTGTCGACATTAATCCATGTCAAATCTATGTTAATGCCACTTTAATATCTAAAACCAAACCTATAAAGTACTCGATTGAAATTTAAACGAAAATAAATAATGCGTTTTATCTCTAATACGACAGAAATGAATGTTTTATGCCTACGTACGCTAAAGTATCTAGGCAGGCATCCCTAAAGTCTACCTAAAGTCAGCTTTATAAATTGTGAATAGAATAGTTAAAAAGAAAAGAGTGTTATAATTAACGATAGCGATAAGGCCGCCTTTTGTACTACCTACTTTCTATCTCTTGTGAAGTTTATTATGTTTTGAGTGATACAAATAAAGTGTTAAATAAATAAATAAATAATTTTCATGACGAGCCTTATATTATGTTCCAGCACTTTTATGTGTTGTACGTTTAGATTAATATCATTTTAGCGTATGTTTCAAATTCTTTCTACTTTCTCTACTGTTGACCACTTGACTAAGCCAAAAAATTATATTATTTAGCTGTAGCCAGTAAGTTTGCCTGGAAGAGAGCATTTGCAGCGATAAAGCCGATATTCGCATTTGATTGATTTCAATTTTGTTTTGTGTATCTTTATTTGTAATGTGTGCACTATTTATTTGTAAAGTGTTTTTCTTCTTCTTAGATGTTTTATGGTCCTTCGAGCCGGATATACGCTACCTTAACACCTGGTTAGTGCAGACGATGACAGGTCGCTGGGAGTTCTCCAGGTTGTCCTTGAGCTGTAACACTGCATGGACCCAGAGGAACTGGCCGCATCGACGCTGCAGCCGAAGCAAGGCGATGCAAGAACGCTCCTGTTCCGATTGCGTTACTGTGAACAAGGGATAAGAGTTACTATAGATGATCCGAGTTATTCTTGGATTACAGATACAAATATGCTTTTCTTTGAAATCTATATTTTTACAAAATGTACATCAGCCGCTATTATTTTACAAAGTTCTTTAAAAATTAATCTTGTTTTTCTTGCAACTAAAGCATAGAATAATAATTATTAAGCATTATTTAAATACTATTCTTAATTACGTTTTGGAACACATTATATTATTTTGCCGGATTTTTTATTTTACTTAAATAGAGAGCAGCATGTAACGCGTTGATGTCTTTTCTTATGTATAAACTTAATTGCGCTTTTTTGTTACTGAATTTGCATATTATTTCTATTCCATATTTCTATTATGGCTATTCTTTTTCAGAATATACCTATACCTGTACAAAAATAAAACATTGTGTATAACCGTTTTATAAAATTGAATACATATCAAGTATTCCAGTCATATACTGGAAAAAATCCACATTGCTAGTCATATATATCATTAATAAATTCTATAGTTGTAGCGTTATTGAGCGTCAAACATACAAACTTTTATATTCATACTATTTAATATGTAATATTAATAGAATTTAGTTTCTTATATTCGTACTTCCAGTGATGTAGCGTACGATTAAATTACGCTACAAAAACCAACAAAAGGTACCTACCACGCATTAATCAAAAATATTAACACTGATTCGAAATTGAACGGTTATAATTGAATGAAGCTATTATAAGATCATTGGTAAGTAATAAACAGATTAGCGTCTCAAGATACGAATACCTACCAAAGTATAGTTCAACTCAAACAAAAAGCGTACAAGTATGCTTCTTGCTGAGTATGGAATTGTATATGCATTGATTTACGTATTAGCGATTGTTTTTCGATTTGAGACTCTAATGCAATAAAATACTGTTTCTTTTTATACAAAGTTTATGTTCAGGACAACTGTCCTGAACATAAACTTTGTATAAAACATTATATTGGTCTCATACAGAGTTTAATATGGGAAAAATGACAATGTGACAAATATACGAGTAGGTATAGCTATGGAAAAAAATATTAAGAAAATTGAATGGAAGCAGGCGTCTTTTGCGGAAATCCATAATGCGAAAACAAAGCGAAACTCATATTGTGAATGCGGACTCTACGATTTCGCATTGTGAAGTCAACATCTTCTGAGGATGTCCCGGTGTCGGGACGAAACGTGCGTCGTAGAAAGTGTTGGAAGAATTGGGTGTGGCGTTTCATTTGAGCGGTGTCTCTGAATATTGGACCATACAGATTCGCACAAAATATTAATCTATCGTGCTATCTGCATAGTCAGCTTTGAAATATCGCTCTTTCTTTCATGGAAGTTTTGCTGGTGGTAGGACTTTTGTTGCGGAATCCGTCGGGTTAGGTGCCACTAATATCGAAGTACGCTACGCTTTGAGGACGAGAAATATATGACGTATATTGAAGCCAAAAATTTCTCAAATACGGCGACGTTAACGCCCGCAACATTATGGTACCGCAGACAGCACATAATATTGTCGCCTGCATTAGCGCCATTTTACAGTTTGGATGCTTTAGGGCGGAGCCTAAAAATACATGCATGACCTTACTAAGTGTTGATCCTTTATATGTTTAATCAATGGGTACCACTGCGGTGTCAGTTGTTCTGCCGTGAAGCAGTAGGGTATTAACTGTGTTTAGGTTTGAAGGGAATTGTAGCTGACGAGATTTCGGTGCAAAATAAGACTTAAAAGAACCGATGTCTCAGGGCGATTAGCGCAGTACAGCACATCGTATGATATTGCAAGAACTTGGTAAGATATTCTGATAAAGTTTGAACTTTTAGGGTTCCGTACCCAAAGGGTAAAAAAGGAACCCTATTACTAAGTCTTCGCTGTACGTCCGTCTGTCACCAGGCTGTATCTCTTGAATCATGATAGCTACAGACTTGAAATTTTCACAAATCATGTATTTTTGTTGCTGCTATCACAACAAATACTATAAAAAATAGAATAAATTAAATATTTAAGGGGGTTCTCATACAATAAACGTATTTTTTGCTACATATTGATAACGGTTTTTTTACACTATACAAGTTAGTACTTGACTGCGATCTCACCTGATGGTAAGTGATGATGCAGCCGAAAATGTTAACGTACTAACTTGGAAGGGTAAGTAAAGTCATCCCAACGGTTTCTACACAGCATCGCAACGGAACGCTAAATCGCTTGGCGGTACGTCATTGCTGGTCGGGTGGTAACTAGCCACGGCCAAAGCCTCCCAGCAGACCAGACCTGAGCCAATTTAGAAATTATAAAGATCCAAAGTGGCCCGTGGCGGGAGTCGAACCCGCGACCTCCCACTCGAATCCGAGCGCGCGTCCCCTGAGCCACGGAGGTCGTCAAATATATTAGAATTATTAGTATAGAATATAATTAGAATTAATAGAATTATTTTTTGCTCGTTTTTGAATTTGGTGGGCAAGGTATAAAGTTTACTTTAATACCTACTATTGAGAATGGGGCTTGATAGTACGGAACCCTCAATACGCGAGTCCGACTCGCACTTGACCAATTTTTGTACTTTAGGTCAATGCCATCTATGTAGTATACGGCAGATGATTCAAGTGTCTGTCATTTAATAAATGCTATACCTCCGCTGATCTATTAAAAGATAAGAAGTCAGCTTTGAAATATCGCTTCGCTTTTAGTTTCCCTACAATTTAAAGGTTATGCTAATTTTGTTGTGTAATTAAATCATGCAATGTTTATTGCTTAGTATTAAAATATGAAAATTTTATGATCAGCTCACGTCTTAAATCATTCGAGCCAACTTGGCATAACAAAGTAGAATATTTGCACGCGATCTCAAAAAATAATTATTTTCCTAGTTGCTGTTGATAACCTATTAACACGAAATCAATCTTTTGTGCCTATTTTGTATTTTGAAGGCTTTGGTATACTGTGGGTGAAGTAGCCAAACTTAAACTTGTTAGACTGTCGCTTACTTTGTTCATCGCAAGGCTTACTCGCATAACGAATTCAGTTCTAAGTTTTTATTATATCATCAGGAGATTTTAACATGTTTGAATAACAATGCATCATGTGTACCGGTACATGCAATACAGTGCACATAAAACCCAGTCAGGGCACAGCAATACAAATTTTAATCCCCTGTCTATGTATTACTCAAGTATTACTAACGTATTAAACCTTGCAGTGAAATATAGGCTACTTTTATCCTGAAAATTAGATACACAGTTTCTGCGGGATTCATAGAAGTCTGAATTAAAATTAAAATTAAGAGAATGATGTTTTATTTTTAAGACGACACAGTGGCTTCAAAATTTAGTCTCAATACACTGAAATTTCTTAGGGAAACTTTAGTTAAACTTTTATGCCTTAGGAAATGAGCAAAATGTAAAATTTTAATATTATCAGTATCTTTCTAAACCGGAACTTTGATGTCTATTCAAGTTATTTACAGTAAACAAGAAAGCTATAATGTACCTGACATTATAGCTTTCTGGTGAAACCATATAAGTTAAAGCGAGCAGACGTAAGATTTATACATTTCCAAATGTATAATCACCACCTAAATCAATAGGCCTTAATGAGAAATTATTAAAATCGCCATTTAATACCTCATATACATAAATTAGTAAAGCAAATAAGCGTTTAACGAGCTTTCAAGCTCAGTTCATGTTCCGAATGTCGCATGGTTCCTCGCTACAATAAATATGGGTCGTACAGCCTCCCCATCAGTTCATTATGACCCCCGATTTTAGTCTCTGTTCCATTCTGATAAAATTCAATTTACAGTTTAATTTACAACTCTTTTAGCGAATGTCTAGCCCTTATTTTATTTATGAATAAAGTTGAATTTTACATAACTGCAGTAAATGCTTATCGCGTACATCCATAAAGTGTATTTTACAATGATCTATTTTCATTTTCTTTAAATTCATAATAGACTTTATGCTCTAGACTTTAAGGAGTGTTTTATGAAACGAAGACGCTTTGTGTTTACGTTGACGACTGTATAACTAGAGGTCACAATTAAATATGCAATCTATTAGGTCTCCAGGACATCCGTGTGTGGGTATCATTGGACCTTCAATTACTATTATTCGTACTTAACTATACATTAATTAATTAAAAACTGAAATCGTTAGTCGTAAATACGAGTTAATTTATTGACTATGTCTGGGAGCTGTGTGGTCTACATCAATTGGTCTGTAGAGGTAATTAATTGAATGGGATTATATTATGATTTTTGTTGGCTATAATTTTAATGGAATTAATGTTATAGGAACTTACGGGTAACGCTAAATTGCTAAATATCATGTGATGACTGATTATACCTACTTTCTGCAATCTCGCTGCACGCCGGGCAATAAAACAGAGAAACAGAACGGTGGCGTCTGTTTGCCCGACAGGTCTGGCGTAAGGTCTATACGTGCCAAAGGGAACGCAAGAGGTGGTCTGTTTCCCTATTTTATTACCCCACGTGCAGCGAGATATTGATATCATTAAGAAAAAATGTTACAAAAAAATTATTAAAAAATTGTGTAAAAGGTAAAGTTAAAAAAAACAGTAAATATTATCAAAGCTTAGGTAATGCAAAATTTTATACCTAATGTTACGCTACTTACGCAAAACTTTCGACAGAATAATTCCCACGAGCCCAGATTTAAATCTTTAATCTTTTAAATCATAATGCGTGACTTTTCCTGCATTAGGTACTTGAGCGCAAGGTACGTTCCAGATTGTATAAATATTATACAAAAAAAAATTAACAGAAAACTTTTGTAAAAAGTACCTACCTACTCGTATAAGGTGCTCACTACTCCACAGAAACGTAAAAAACATTCATGTATTCATCCATTCTCTAGTAATAAAAAATAAATTAATAAATAGTGGAGAACATCACATACATTATGCACTTGTGTTAAGGAAATCAGAAACAATGAAGGTACCACAACACCCAGACCAGAGACAATGTAGAAAACTTATTTTTCTACATTGCCCCGACCGGGGATCGAACCCGGAACCTCAGAGATGGCGGCGCCTTGAAAACCGGACGCTAACCACTCAACCACGGAGGTTGTCGTTTTTCTCTATTAATTTCTAATTCTCCAGTAATTTGACTGTTGTTCGTCTGTCGGTCCACCCGCTTTACTTCTTTAATTTGTGGTTGCATTCACAGCCTACAAAAGAATGACGTGAAAAAAAAAACAAATGACGTTCATAGTTCAAGCTAAGGTCAGTGCACACCGGCGGGTCCCTGTCGGGGCGATTATCGAATTATTTGGTTGATAACTTCAACTAGCGATGTATGCATGGCCGAATGGGCATATTTTGTATAACACCAACCCTACAATGCCGTTACTATCGAAATTAACACTGGAAATTAAACTTTATATCAATGCGTTAAGAGCGCGCCTGCGTGTGCAGAAGTGAATGAAGTTTGTAAAGAGTAATAAGGGTTAATGCCGGACGGTTATTTGTGCAATCTTGAATGTTGGTTTTTGAGTTGATGGGCTGAGAGCCCACGGAGCAAACTTGTAGAGTTATTTGATATTTAATATTTGAAAGCTAAATTTTTGAAATAAACTATTTTTTCGGGGCTAGACGTAAGAAAATTGTTCTTTTTTTGCGTGACAAAAATCCCGTCACGAGGAAAATTTAATTGTTTTTTAAATTTTTAAAATTAAAGTTCTCGAACATTTAGAATAAAAGTTTCTCTTAGTAGTCAACAGAATGGCACGCTATGCTTGCAGTTATGTGCTTATATAAATTAAGTATTGAACTCGTTAGCGCGAGAGATTGTTGAAATGAGGGAGTTGTTGATGTCAAAGAAAGTTTAATTCATCTGCATTGTACAAAAGAGCGGTACTTACTCATAGCAGAGGAGCCCCACAAGCTACAATAGATGTGTGTTACGATAAAAAATAATACAAAATTACTACTACAATTAAAAGTTACAATGTAGGCACAGTCGCGTTCATTGGCTCCTACACTACAACGAGAAGATTGACGACTGCTATGATTGTGGTCGTCTACGGTAACTAGTGTGCTTATCCCGAGAACTTGCTATATCTATGTGTGTATAACTCATGAGTACCAAGAGAGTTCATGCACATCTAGGCTATGTACACGCATCTAGGCTCAGTGGCCCTAATTACACGCATTATAGAAACCGACCTTTAGGCTATGGTCTGTTACAATAACAAATGGATATTCTTGAAACTGAGATGTCTTATTTTCAGGTCACGTGACCAGATGAAGAACAGATTAATTGGAGATTATCTATCGATAATGTGACGGGTGACCACACCTTTTACTACGAAAAACGGAAAATTTTACTGCGTGACTAAAAAAACGGAACACGTGCAAAATTTATAGAATCTCGAACAGTAGGTAATGTAAGACCTAGAGAAGAAAAAAATCCGGGAAACAAATGTTAATGAAAAAAAATCCATTTTAATTTTTATCAAGGTCTTATTGCGTAAGAAAAACTTATTCATCTTTATCGTAATCGTTAGCGAATTCTACCCCCCGATTGGCTGACGTAAATCAAGGAAGCAATCACCCGACAGAATTTATAAATGATTACGTTTTTTTACACAAAATCGGTACGCATTCGATAGAAAACAGAAATTAAACAATAAAAGGGCCTTCCTTCATGAGGCACAAAAAGTGAAAGATGTGGTAAAAAATATTTCAGAGCAAAGAAATAAAATTGTTGAACATATTTGTTATGGAACTAAATAAATAAATAAATACTTAGATTGCCCTGTAAAGATAAACGGCAATCTTCGATCAACTTTGTCATTTTCCAATAGATACAAATATCAAGATACGCCCATCCGAACATTTTACGTAAACCTTCTTCATACAAGAAAATGTTGCGGCATCTGTGGAAACTCCAGCGAAAAACTTTTTTTTATCTATGTCTATGGTCACCTTGCCTGCAATGCTGCACAGGTTGTAGAGGTAACCTTGTTCGGGAATCGGACGTACTTCCTGTTTTAATCGTATAAATTAGTGGTAAAAAAGTTAGTGGCATACCGATATAATTTAAATGTATTTTTACTTACAATTCAGAATTCATCAGTGATCGCTAAACATTTTCTTTAATAAAATATGAGAAACTTTTATGTTAAAATACATTTTATTTTTAGTATAGATGAGTTTATAAATGAGGTCAGTACCTGTATATAGGTATTATGAAATTGCGGTACAGCTGATTCTTTTAGCTTTCGCAGTCCAGCTTTTGAGATAACAAAATCCTCTTCACTAAAATGAGCAGAGCATACTCTTGTGTTTTTAGTGGGCTCAAAATAAGGCTGATTTTCTTGTGTCCTGATAATGCGACTCCAAATCTTTTCACGTATGGGATCTCTTGGAAATCTGTAATAATAATTTCTGAATGATTTAACTTTTGACCACGAGCAAGTACTACACATATTGAATTCAGCTTGTTAGTAATTATGAAAAATAATACTTTATGAAATTTGACCAACTTCCACTGGCAGGATTCTTTTTCAATGTAGGTATGTTGCTTGCACATATAAAACTTAGTCGATTCACAGTAAAAAAATGCTATGGATTTTTGTGCAGAACTCAAGCTTGACTAAAAAAAACTATAAAATATTTTTACATTTAAAATCGGTTCCATGTATCCTAATAGAGTTTGCCTATATCTCTTAGTTATAAAAGCACCTAAAATACCAAGATGTTCTTGGACGGAAAATGTTGGGTATTTCTGTCATTAAAATTAATAGCGCTTGTTCCACGACTTATTAACTTTATATTTTGTCTAATATTAAATCTTACTTCTCTTCGACTAATATTGTTTTGAAGAAAAACGTGGAACATTGAAAAAGCCTCACAGCGAGCAACAGCTGATTGTTAATAAATACAGAAATAAAAAGCACGCCTATAAAAATAATCATGCAGATATATTTAGTATACTTAGTACAATTAATCTAAGTTCCTGAGACAAAAATAAAACAAATAAAAATGACGTCTTTACAAAGTCACTTCGGAAATGGCAGTTCGGTACTAATTATTGAATATCAAAATAACTTTTTTAAAATAACTATTTATATTATTAATATGCAAGAACAATACAATATGTGTGATCTTATAATATTTATGTGGTTATTATGTGGCTATTGGATTGCCATTTACAATTGGTAAGTACATGATAATTTATTTCCAACAAACTCATGTAATATTACTAGATGTTACTTACCGATGATACGTTATCCCATGCTCCTTTTTAAATTTAAAACTGCAATTTTTGCAGCCTTTTACAATGCAATTAGGCATTTTGATGTTTTTTACTTAAATTTCCCACTAAGTTATATTCCATTTTCCCGCTACTAAGAATCTAATATGGCGGAAACCGTCTCCATGGAAACGTGCTGTTAGCGTCATTATCTGTGGCGGGGACCGCGGTCTACTGACTACTGACGCCAGGGGAGGTGAAAATAGTCATTCTTGCTCCCATAAACTGGCGACATTTTTTCGTGCGGTCCGCCAGGTCTATAGTATAGAGTGTCTTTGCATTTTCCTTTCAACATAACGAACAACAAAACAAAATAGACATATCAAAAGTCGAAACCCAAGTGCCACACAGCTTTGACAGATACACAGATAACCTACAACAATAGAAACTTCAAATCCATATAACCCTTTACCACGGAGAGAAAGTGTGGTGACACATTAGCACGCGTGACCGCCGCGTGTGAACCGGGGATACGTGAGCGATGGAATCATACCCGAGGACAAACTTACCCACTAATTTTGACATAACCTGCCAACATTTTGCGCGCTAGTCTATTGTTTTAAGAAAATAACGCGTTCAAAATTCGAATTCGTCGTGACTTCAAAATTGGAACGCTTTCGAACATGTCAGGGGTGTGAAGACGTTCTTCATGTCACGATGGTTGGCTATTAGAACCTGTACTCATACTTTCAATTCGATACAGTAAAATGAAGTTTAACTGTAATTTGGGAAATTAAATAAACAAAACAATATATATATATATATATATATATATATACTAGCTGACCTGGCAAACGTTGTTTTGCCCTTGGGGATTTAAAAAATAGTTGAATTGAGATTTAAACTATCCTATCTCTCAAGTTGGATCGAACTGCACATGGTGTGCGAATTTTATTATAATCGGTTAAGTGGTTTAGGAGTCCATTGAGGACAAACATTGTGACACGAGATTTATATATATTAAGATTATCAAATTATTTCAGATAAATATTATTTTGATTTGAAAATTATCTCTTATTTTATAATCTTAATATATATAAATCTCGTGTCACAATGTTAGTATTTTATAATTTTTTACCTAGGTACTCGTATTTTGGTTAAATATATAGAGTTTAGTAAAATACAAAACGTTATTTTTTTGCATCGAAATAAAGTCAGAATAATATTAGGTATGTACTAATAACAGAATGCGAAAGTATATTCGACTTTTTTATACTTTACAACTACTTATATACCTGCAATCTCACCATATACTAACTTGAAAGGGCTAATAGTGAACTCTACTCTCACACGATTTCTACACAGCATTGCACCGGAACACTGAATCGCTTGGAAGTGCGTCTTTGCTAGTAGGGTAACTAGCCATAATCAGGCCCAGACAACAATATATAAAATATAAAATTCCCGTATCGGGAATCGAACTCGCGAACTCCCATTCGAATCTGAGCGCGCGGCACTATTCCTGGGAGTTCGCCGATTATTTCGTTTTATTGCATACTGAAGCAAGAGTGCGATTGATTAAACGGCATAAGTATGATGAATATTGCTTACTACTTAATGCTAAAATCCTTATATTTAGCCTTCATCAATCAACGACCAACTTGTTGGCAATTTGTAGAAAACGGTAGAGTATTAAAATTTTGTTCAATCAATTTGTCATTTGCCCTATCTCCGTTTGATTCATACGAATAATTAAGTTATGAATTGATAGCTTCATGAAATAATCATGGGTAATTTAGGCGAACCAGTCAAAGTTATCAATCAGAAATATTGTTGAACCATTGCAAGGCTAGCATAGATTGCTTTTACGCAGATTAAAATTAGAACGTATCGCTATGTAACGACTAATAGCTACGAGCTTGCTACGAGTAACATAGCGGTCCGTGCTAGCTCACACGCCATAAATGAAAAGTCGATCAAAAAGTAAGGCGAGTTTGAAGAAAGTACCCAGTAGTGTCTTAAAAATAATTAGGTAGATAACTTATATACAAAATAGATGTATCAATAATCAATATTGTAGAGAAAGGCTATACAAATCTGCAAGTAATTTCTGTACTCTATGTACGCTTCAAAACAAAAAAATACTAAATAGTTTTATCTTATAAATACGCACATAGGCCATGTCTTGACGTTGTCAAAGGTCTTATTGAGTCATACTCGTACCTATTTAATATCCACTATCTTATAGTGTGAAACATAATGACTCTTGTTTTTACGGCTTTGTAATATGCTTAACTTTGGTTTTCGGGGAACATGGAAATAGTGGCGTGGCTATATTTCATGCTACTCGACTGTGAATAAAAAAGTAGACTTTGAGGCAAGATGATTCCCCTCCTTGTTTACAAGATGATCCCCGGGGATCATCTTGTACCATGACTTTTACAAATTGCGTATAGCTTATTTCTCTTTGGCTACGTATCTACCTATCTTTATCTTAAGTTTTAAAAAATGTCATTGATTGCTCTTTTGTATATATATAAAGTTATTAAATATTTTTCCCAGCTTTCTAGTCAAAGATGCCACCTAAATAAGAGTACATTATTAAACCACAAGGGGCATGTGGAATGAAGCACCAATGACAGCTGTTCTAGAAGCTGTAAAAATGGAATGGCTTTTAAAAAAAAGCAAGTAAAGGATTTTCAGTCCCAACCGAATCGAATAAATCACAACATAATTAACTGTTGATTTTGTTGAGTTTTTAAGCCAAACCACACATTATATTCTATCCTATCCTATACTACTCCGACTAATATATAATCGCCAAAGTTTGTAAGTATGGATGGATGGATCCTTGTGACTCTTTCAGGCCGCAACTACTAAACCGATTTTTTGGCTGAAATTTTGAACACAAATAGCTTATAACCCAGATTAACACATAGGCTACTTTTTATCCCGGAAAAATCCCTCATTTCCACGGGATTAGCGAAAAACCGAAATTCACGCGTGCGGAGCCACGGGCAACAGCTAGTTTTAAATGAAGACGTTTTATAATTTTAGTACAAATTTTATTTTTATTTCGCTTTTTTGCCGAAAAAATATAAGAAAGGGGTGAGATGATCATTGGAATCATGTTACCCCAACCTTAGGAATCATCTTAACTACCGGGGTGTTTAAGATGATTATTTAGCAGGGTTTCAAAAAAAAAAATTTATAAATATGAAAACCTATTAGAATCATTATTCTGAGTATGACAAAAGTGAGATAGATACATGTGACAGTAGTAAATGCTATTCTCATTGTTTAACATGGTAAAATGCATAGCCTACGTCGATTCTTGCTTAAGGGGATCATCTCGTACACCTTTCCCCTATATGTTATCATTTCGATCCTAGTTTACAATAAAGTAATAAAAAAATTGAGTAACCGTATTATTCGTACCTATGAACTTAGTAGCATATTTACTTGACTCAAAATATTTTTTTTAATTTTTTTTAAATGATTTTCATTTAAAATCTTAGTAACAAAAAATACGCTCTACCAATATTTACTATCTGAATAATATTTTAATGTAATTATAAACCTAAACTCTGGCAAAAATAGATGTTTTGGCTATACCCTCACAACTTTGAATCATACTGTTTACAAATGGTTGATGTTTCTCACAAAGTGATCTATCTGGGAATCGAACTTAGGACCTCATGCTGAGAGGCGGACATCCGTAAACTACACCACAAAGGTCATATAACATAAAGGGGGAAAGGCCAAGCTCGATTATCTATCGATTCTACGAGTAGGCACTTGTATATACGTCCGAGTATCTACGTAATAAATACATCATATCGGCATAATATAAACCTTGAATTATTTATACCTTCTGAAATATATTTTCATTTATACAGCCTTTATCTAACTTTTTAAATATTTGGATGCTTTGTAAACATACATCATGTTTTAATTATAAACTATAGATTTCATCTTTATGTAGTGTACATATTATTATGTATCTCTTCTCTATAGAAGATATAACTGCAAAACGGCTTGATAGAGTTTGATGAAATTGTATAATGTTTGTTTTCAGTATTAAAAGTTTATAATATACGTTAATTAATAAACAAACAAATCCTTAATTAATTAACAAAAAAACCGATTTCAACTCTCATCAAACTACTGTTGATTACATCGTTTCTAATAAGACATGGTTTTTTCATGGATATCATTATCAGAACTGGATTAAATTGAAATGGAACTACACAGATAGCGTCAGCTTTCTAATAAAAAAAGAATCATCAAAATCGATTCACCCAGTCAAAAGTTATGAGGTAACTAACATAAAAAATACATTCTCTCCTTTTTTGAACTCACTTGAAAATAGGGAATAACTAAGCGATCATCCTGTATACTTACTCATAATTGATATAAAAATAATAAATTTTTATTGCACCCATGTATTTTAGTATACATTTTCAAAGTGCCTATTCTAAAAAATATCGCAGAACAAATCCGTCAAACAATACGAATAATATTTTATTATGTACCGTTATTTTGTAATGCGATCGGGAGATTTCACTAACGGGCGGAACGTTGCAGAATTTAACATTTTACTGGGCACATTTAGAAATGTTAAAACGGTTATAAAATAACGTGGGAAGCTGAGTTTTACGTCGGGCCATTGGATCTCCTCAAGTGAGTTATTGATCTGTTACTTAGCTTGTAACAATACACTAATTAACTACCTAAAAGCAACTTGCACGAACTTAGTCGTAGGCTTCTTTATTTATCCTATACCTACCTTTAAACGAGCAATTTATATATATATTTCTTTATAACCTGGATCTCGGAAACGGCTCGAACGATTTTCATGAAATTTAGTATACAGGGGGTTTTGGGGGCGATAAATCGATCTAGCTAGGATTCATTTTTGGAAAATATCGAATTTACCAAAAAAAAAAGTAAAAATATGACTCCTGCTGCCATCTATCGGCCAGTAGTTAAACTACCGAGCGAAGCTCGATCACCCAGATATTAGGTATTGGTGAGAGAATTTTAATATTTAGATTAAAAGAAAATAGACGCAGTCTGGTAACGATTATATTAAGTTGTGGTAAAAGTTAAAGCATTGCTATTGCAGCCCCGAACAATTTACAAAACCTAAAAATGTATGTCCATCATAACAATATTTGGTTGATCTGACGATAATAATGCTTCGTTCAGTGAAATTGATCTCAAAGTCAAAGCAAAGATAAGCTAATATAAAAACATAGAGGAACATTCCCTTTAAGATAAAAAAAAATGGATCGGTTTTATATTTTTTTTTACAAAATAACCTGGCAAACGTTGTTCTGCCCTAAGGGATATAAATTTAAATTTAAGCTATCCTATCTTTTAAGTAAGATCAAACTGCACATTGTGTGCTAATTTGATTAAAATCGGTCAAGTAGTTTAGGGAGTGAATCGCGGACAAAGAAGGTGACGCGTAATTTACTTATATACAATAAGATGATCCTGTCTGTTACTTTATATGTTTGTCAATTGAAAATTAAAAGTGAAACATGGTTTACCCTAGAAATATATTTTAGCAAGCACTTTATTATTTAATAGATTGAATAAAATTAAAATTAATCAAACGATTGACATAAATACACATTTTTAATAAATAATTATGCTTGTAGTAACACGGCGGCACCTTTGAAATAGGTATAGTTGACATTCGAAAGAACGAACTACTATTACTTAAACTGCATGCAAAAAATAAAACAATACTAATTTGACAGAAACTGTCAATCAGTCTAAAACGTTTTAACATTTAAAAATGATATGATCGACACACCTGTTTCTAATAAACCGAGAGGGCGTAGGCATGTTTTGGAGGGGTGTTTGATAAAGATTTTATCATTCAGAAAGTGTTTGCCAAATCGTGTGAAAGACATCTGAAGACGAAAAAAATAAAGAGATGAAACTATCCAAAGGTGGCGTTCACAGTTTAAGTGCACAACGATCATTGATGCGAATTATTGGTAGGTATTGTATAGTGAATCAAGGACATCATCCTACGTTTTCTTGATTTTAGATAGTCACGTGCCATTGTTAAGACGTATCTACTAAAATTTTCAAGAGTTCAATTTGAATTTGCAGAGTAATCTTTCGTTATGACTATTAATATATTATTAATTTAATACAATTGGTATAAAAAGAACTCTAATTTTGATTTAAAAACATACATAAATAAAAAATTCATTATCCTTCAGTTACTTCTAGTAGTATATTAATCGAAAACAGCGGAGTTAGTAACTACAATTTACAACGCTTAAGCACCCCTTTAAAAAATTCCATAGCCTCTTAGACAATACAAGACAAGAGCCCTTTCTCTGATCTATTTACGAGTATATGCGATCACCCAAGATCCGTATTTAGGCAACCTTCAATGAGAAATACTAAAAGCGCAAGTTAACAGTTCTTAGTACTCACTAACCGATTGACATCTTGCCTTCACCATTCTTTTTTCTGAGAGCTATTTATTATAAGGTCGAGGTCAAAAGCGGTTGAAAGTTTAACTTGAAAATCCTTGGATTAGTATTTGGAATCCCTGCAGTTCCTATTATTTTGTCAAGAGTTTAAAAGCCACGCCTGTTAGGCATTGCTTTCAAATAATTTTATATCGTTAGTTTTTTTTGCAGTCGACCTATGAAACATTCAATAAACATGAGACCACTTAAATTCTCAAACCATGACCAACGTATAGGCTGGTCAAAATGTAGATAAGTATTCGACGTTCCACAGTGACGTTTGATAATATTTATTTCATTTTTGTGTGATAATGACGTCACGTTACTGTTAATTGGCAATCTGTATCTGTTGTGGAAATGAAGGACAAATCTCCTACAAATACAACAGTTATTTTTTAATGAATAATGAAATTAACGAAATCCAAAGCGACGTTCTAAGTCGTGGTGGTTGTCAACTTCTGCCTTACTCTCATAGAAGTGAGAGAATTGAAACTTACTTATCCAACATACTGATTGAATGATGACTGAATTCCAACCTCTCAAGAAGACATGAAAACTATATCTCATTATTTTAGGAGTGAATGAGATGAGTTTGACCACACCCTTGCAAGCGGGATTCGCATAAATTGTAGTACACTGTGATAAAGCTCTAAAGATTTCCCCATTAAACAAGTAATATTTAGTTTCCGAAGAAAATTAGGTTCCCTGGATTCCGAACCCCTGAAGATAAATAAATAAATAGAGGACAACATCACATACATTGCTCCGATTCCATAGTAAGTAGCTTATGCACTTGTGTTATGGAAATCAGAAACAACGAAGCTACCACAACACCCAGTCTCGACCGGGGATCGAACCCGGAACCTCAGAGATGGCGGCGCCTTGAAAACCGGCACGCTAACCATTCAACCACGGAGGTCGTCAAGATAGTCAGAGATCTGAACCATCCATCAATTACTGCTCTTGTGCTGAACGCTGATGAGTGGTAACATGATGGTGGTAAAGGAAACTTACTGAGTCTGTGCTTGTTCTGCGCCTCCTTGCAGCAGTCCGGGTGCAGCAGGTGGTACCAGCTCACGCCGTGCAGCGCGCTGCGCTCCCAGCCCAGGTGCCACTCGCTACTGGACAAACGGACAGCCTTTTGTTATTTATTATGTAGGGTCCCATCGTTTTACGAGTCAACACACTAATATATATTTTTTTGTAATTTATTTCCGAATACAAACAGCATTTTTAAAGAATTACAAGTAGATCATACATCAGCCAATTAAGTATTCACTAAGTAATCACATAATTGTAATATGGGAGTTATTAAAGGACAGAGTTGTATAGTATTTTTGAGAACGGATATTAAAGAAGATGAGTGCGTATATGAAAATATTTTTGTGATTTCTGTTAATATGTCATTTGGCCTTAAACAGTTTTTTGTTCATATACTTAAGAAACGGGCTCAAGTTGGATCAAAAAATATTTTTGCGAAACTTGAAGATTTTGTTTTTTGAGAAAAACAAGTTTTGTAAATTTTATAGTAAACCACGAATTCAGTTTCACAAAAATTCAACTAGTCAACTCAGGTATGAGTATGTAGAGGAATCTCTCCAAATATAGCGACTTATCTATTAAAATAATTGAGTGTGACAGACGGACGGACGGACGGACGGACGGAGGGACGGACGGACGGACGGAGAAAGTCTCGCCAAAAGGGTTCCATTTTTACCATTTTGGTATGGAATCCTAAAAATGGTAGTGATTGGGCGATTCTAAGAACAGTGTTGTAAAAGTGAAATTAAGATTAACAACTAGTTCTTAAGTAATTACAATCAAATCTCTTTCTTCATACAGTCTAGACGTGTTATAAAAGATGTAATTAAAATGTTCTTTAAAATTATTAGGACGGACTAACTCTGAACAGGTACTCGTATCGACAAGGTCTTGTGAAGATTGATGGAAGCGATGACCCCAACAGATATTTGTTTTGCCGTGTCAAGTTCACATTAATTACATTTATCATTATTTTTAATCAACTCTTTGGTTTCATTGGTATGATGAACTTGTATTTTGTTATTACCTTGTCGGACATTATGTTCTAACGCGCTGGTAATGGAATTTGTAATGAAACCCAACCTACTTTTACAAGCTTTTATTTAGTTTTACCTGTCTCGATGTTAATTTATTAGTTTATCTGTAATCAAATCTTGCAAGTTAAATTTGATCCACTTCCCGGTTATCAATTGAGCTGAAATCTTGCATACAATTTGTAAATCGGATAACAATGAGATTGATTATGATATGGAGTTGATCTGATTATGAAACTGGGACGTTTTTTAGCGTTTTTGGTGATTATTTTTTCATACAATTACATTCATTTAAAGTAAAGATTAGAAAAATGGAGATTTTGGACCAATTTTTTTGGGAGAATTTTCTACAGAAAAATATTTTATCCAATCATGTTTCTGATTCACAATGAATTTAAAGACTCAAAATATATGACGTTTAAGGCCCGGTTTCCACCAAAGCGGAGCGGAGCTGTGTTTGAGTAACCAATCAGCTCCGGTTTGGTGGAAACTGGGAACCGGGCCTAAATTTGAAAGTAAACTAAAAATCATAGTAAACTGCGGGTCACTAAAAATCACTTACAACGTACGCCGTTAATTAATTCCGTTGGAGTATCTAATTCAACATAAAAATTAATTCATTCGACTAGGAAACTTCTTTTAACACAGGTGTGAAAAAGTACGTGTCAAAAACAGTAATTTATATGTCGCAATTTATAAACACCGTTACTTTAAAGTCCACTTTATACAAAAGACAAATAAGATATACGTTAGTATCCATGACCTTATTGAAAGAAAACTCGACATCGCTGGCTGAGACGAAAGCAAATATCATTTTGATTGATTATTCTATGGAGCATTCAATTGAAACTAATCCACTCTTTATTGCTAATACTATCAAAGTCTAAATTGGCTTGCGTGTAAACTTCTATTCAGAATTAAACAGTAGCTATAAATATTAGCTAATTGTCATTAAGATCGTCTTGGGCAGTTAGCATTGAAGTTTAAGTAAATATACTGTCTGTTAACGATAAGTTGTGTAGTGTGTATCCACTTATGACTTTAGGCTGCATTAATACCTTAATCCATATTTGTTTACCACTCCACTTTCTATAAGATTGTCCCCCAAAATGTAACTAAGTACATTTAGTGAGAAAATCTGCTAAATGATATTCGAGTAACTACATTTGTTCCCATGGACCTTAACTTTTTTAAAATCCCCGTAGATTTTTCAAAATATTTCTTCGAGAGCTTTATCCGCGATTAATAGACTTAACTGGTGACTGCAGAAGGACTGGCTCATTTTTTGCGTAACGTATCAGCCCGGGTATTCAACGTGGAAATGCAGTCAGTATTCTTGGCAGTCTTGGCACCATTCCACGCGGGCAAGACTTGTATACCATAAGTTTATTGTAACATTTCAATAAAAAACAAAGGTAGCGTTAGTACATAGTATCTCTATGAGTAGCGACCATTTCCATTCGAATCAGTTCAGAGTGTGACGTGATAAGGTATCAAACATTCAACTTTACAAACATACAAACTTTTATATTTTTAGTAGGTAAAATTACAGAGTAATGAACCTAATAAACGTTTATGACTTTATTTCTAAAGATAATCTTGGGTTTGAGGTTTTTATTTAAAGGCTTTAAATTGCGAATTAAATTCGACCTATTTATGCTTCACTTTACGAAACGAAACATCTGTAATTTGGATAGATTTATGCTTGTCAACTACCAACTGTCCTATAAAGGGCAGAACTCGACTACATTTGAATTCATTAGCCCATAAGGGCATGGGATATTAATATCATAGCCACTTGACAGGGTACAAATCAGAATAGTTATTGTGGAGCACGCAATCGCTACTTTGCATACGAGTGATGAGCAAGTAGAGTAAGTGCATACAAGTTATAAGAAATAATAACAATCACTTTTATCTCGGAAAAACCTGCCCCACGGGATTTGTGGTGCAATCTATAGCTACAGCTATTGGAAATTTCTTTGAAAGTAGGTAATAAAATAAATAATTTAGAAAATTAAAAAAACTAGACTGCCTTGTTATAAAACAAACTAAAAAGTAAAAAAACGAGTTATTTTAGTTGAACTGATAAATTTATAATGGCAGTCGGGGGACCTCTTAGAAGGCGTTCCTCAGAACAGGCCATTGTTGAGTGGACGTTCGCAGGCTGAGATGATGATTGTGGTGAACCGCCTGTATTTCATGACTGGTAAGACGCATACGCAACGAATGTTTGCCGCAGCTATATTTCATTTATCAGTTGTATGTTACTGATACTAATTTCCATCCAGTGACAAGATTACAGGCATTGAAAGGCGTCCTCGTCACCTGCGAGCGTCTGCGAGTGCTCGACGAAACGGACTTTGCATACAATGACAGGCGCGTACGCTTCCGAAGAATCACTTGTAAGTTGCAGATACATATATTCTGAAATGGACACTTTAAAATACATCAATATTTTACGCTCCGGTTTTTATTTACTTTCTTCATCGTAACTTGAGTTACAGCGCAGATTTCTATTCTCGCAACAATCTCCCTGGGACAATGAAAATGTGCGCTGCATTGTATCTCAAGTTACGATGATGTTAATGTATCATGTTATGTATCGAGTTCGCCCACCACCGCCATTGCTATTTGCTGATGTTACAGTACAGAGTAGTAACAATTAAAGTAACTCTGTTAAATATAGAATGTTTGAGTTTTTTAACTCTGTATATTGCAGCGAGTATAATTTAGTTCATTTATGTATTTGTTTTAGGCTCCTTCATCGAAACTAACTTCTATAGATTATTACAGGGCCACAAAATATATTCTTCGCTAAATTCACATGAATTTTCCAAGCTAACACCAAAAGTATGCTCGCAATGTGTTATTTGAAATACCTACACGTTATTATGATAATTTACATTTATCTTGTAAATTCTATCGCTTCTGTGAACGTAATGAATAGCATGACGTTCGGTGAGCGGATTTCAATGTGAACATAAATCTCGCTCCATACAAGCTGTTTTCTTTAGTTGCAGATCATATTTTATTCATTTATAATAATATTACATTACATGTGGAAAATAAAAAGTGTGCATAATTTGTTTGCATTGTGACGAAACAATGAAGGCTATTATTTGCTAAACATTTGCGATCATAATCACGACATAAATATGTCAATATACAGCTTACAGGAATCTCATAATATATTCCATAGTATAGAAATACAAGTATGAAGTAGGGAATAGATAAATGTAGAAGTCCATTTCATTTCATACCAGCGAACCTTACACGCACATTGTCTTAGACATAGTTATAAGACTCTACCGCCAAATTCGGAAAGGAGGTTGCTCTTTTGAAAATTGTCATCATATACAATTTTTCTTTCATAGCATATCGTGAGTACCTACTAAGCAGGTGCAGATTTATCATATGATATGATGATATTATGAGAGATGCAGAGCTCGCTCTCGCTCCGATTAGATAGAGCCCTACCTAGCAACAACAGCTCCGTGAGTATGGCCACTTTTTCTTGTAGTGTGAGTGTGTCAATTTGAAATTTGTGCGGTGCGCGGATGCTAGAGTGCGTGAAAAATAGTGTAGCGACTAGCGACGGCTGGGGTCTGACAACTTAGACACACTATTTTTTGCCGCACTTTTAAAGTTGAGGGCGGCCTCTTAAACCTCTATGAGCTGTAGTATTTCCTGTATTTAGACTCACAAGCATATTGAAAATGCCTCATGATACAAAATTTTTTGCCGCCAGCTCCGCAGCTAACTGTTTACGATTGCATATTCCAGCCCGTTTATTATTGACGCGTTGACGTGCATAAATATGAAACGGACTCAATAGAGTCGTTGTCATACATCTGCCTGCATTGATCGACGGTAGCTGCTTGTGACAGCTACGCATCTGTAATGAAACCGGCATTGTTCGAGTCAAAACCTTGAACTAGTGTTGACAAGGAAGTACGTGCGAGAGAGCAAGACTCAAGAGTCGTTTGTTTAGATGGATATTATCATACTTGTTTGGTTCTTTGTTCATTCTGCCCTTGGGTGCTGTGATCCAATCAGTATGGGACCTTCTTGATGTTTTTGGCTGTCTTATCTACCATCGTATCGGTTGTAACTTGTATATATATATCTGTGAAAGCGCGGATCTAACCCTGAGTTAGAAAACCTGACTTTAAGGATGTAAGCGATATCGTTAAATTATTTGCTGAGATAGAAATTATACTTGTATTGTATGTGCTGATTGGATGCACAGGATTTCTGTGCCTTGATACATGAAGGTTTCAGGTTTTTCAATAGCCCGTAACCTACTGATATCTGTAAACTTTCAGCCAATAGTCTTTACTCGTCTATTTGTTTGTCTGCTGTTTCCTTATCATCAAGGATACTTTTTCCAGAAGAGTGGAATATAGCCTATGCAATTGTTTACCGCAATAAACTTAAATAAATTGGCTTACAAGTGACGCTGTTGGTGTCAAAACAAACATTTTTGACACCAGTAAAGTGACGACATTTTTTTTCGCCGGGTTCTGTATATACCTACGTCTATTCACATATGATAAGATACATTAAATGGAGGAAATCATACTTACTTAGCATCGATATGCAGTATCTTCATGTCCATCGCGTGCACGGTGGTGAACACGTTAGTGGCGCCGTGCACGACGCACTCTCTCGTCTCCGGCATGGCTAGGGGAGTGCACGCTGCGAGGAACACGGGCTCGTTTCGACTGCAGAGGGGCAGGTATGACACGTAGTGGCCTCGGACTAGCACTACCTGCGGAAGAGATTTGCTTGTTGAAATCCAATACTCCACTTTGATATTCTTTTTTTTAAGACACTTCCTAATCTAGCTCCATAATATCCATTGAGATATCCAGTGTTTACCTAAGTAGGTTAGATTATGTAGGATTTTTACCCACTAAAACCCCCACCGAGGGGGTATTCTTCTTCGTCTTCTTCCTCCTTTTCTTTTCGCTTACAAGACGATATTACATTCTGATTGTAAGCACGTTTTTTTTAATAAGAGCATGTACCGAGTTTCTTGCCCATTCATATTTCAATACAAAACAGCTTTACAAAAATGGCGTTAGAGTCTGACATAATCAGACTATTAGCAAAAAACTAAATGAAATTTGTATAAGGCGGCCTAAGTTTACTCATCCCACCGTAATATAAATACGTATTACCTACTTATTCCTTTCGCAGCAAGGAATACCTACTGTCTCCTATAATAATCACTAAGCCATCATGATTAGTAAGCCAAGTTACATTGAAAGTGTGAAATACCTTTAAAACTCAGACAGTATCCTGATAAATGAACCGAGTTAAAGATATTCGTCATAAAACCACAACAATTAGATCAGGAAAAAACCAACCATAGAATAACTGAACGGAACTATGTGAAATATGATTTCCAATATTTCTTACGTAAGTTATAAGTGAAGGTCATGCGTCTCAAAAAAGTATTTCTATTAACGTCACCGTTTTGGAGACCTACAAGCTGTGGTGTCCATTTAACCATCTAATGCAGGATATTTTCAAACTATTGACATACACATGAAACTAAGAAATTGAACCTAAATCCCTGTATACTTACATTAATTTACTGTAGATTTCCATTAAGCAAAGTATAATTTTTGACGAAACATAGAACCCTATTAGTACCTAGATATGGGGAAAAATGGATAATGTCACTTATTTAAAAATTAACGTTCGTGTAATGTTTTTACACCATAATGTTGTAAAAATTTGAATACAACAAGGAAGTAAATTAATAAAGTAAGAAGCGATGGTATCCAATAATGTAGACTTTAGATATTCATTCAGTTTCGCCGATACAGCCAAGTGATATTTGAAGCCACTCTTTTTATAGAGTGGCCACATAAATATTGTTGGTTCTAAACTGTAGTGTTTAATTAAATATTGTAATTGGACGACAGGTAAAGGTGAAGAAGGAACAGAAGACCAGGGAAGAGTGGAATTCTGACGAGATTTAAGTAAATCTAGCTATTAAGGCAGTGACGATTATGTCCTTTACAGAACTGTCCTGCGTCATTTTTCAGAAAGATGGTTCTCATCTCTGACCGCCTCGTTTCAAAGGCTGTAGGCGTGTCACTTTGACATTCTACAGAGTTTTAACAACAATAGACAGATAAGAGTGGTTCGACACAATAGTTCACAGTTCAACCGCTCAATGGTAATCTTCGGATCGGCGCTGTGGCCTTGGTACACATTTTATTGCCCATATTTAACTCACTCGTATTCAATTGCTCAACCAACGATTAATAATTGCGAGCAATAAAACTAAATGTTTGCATTGATTACGAGTATTTACCAGAGAATTGTGTTTGATGATTACCATAAAACGGATAAATCTATAATACACTTGAATAGGTGTCGAATCTGCGAACTTTATTGAGATTCAGTTATGACTGAGACCGATTTTATTAACAAAAAAACTTAATGTATACTCTATCCATAAGGTTATAAATGATCGTAATAGTTAAAATAGATATTAATTAAATACGTAACTATGTGCTCTACACAAATTTATTACATAGGTCTACGTGCGAGGAAATATAATATGACCTAATATTATATCAGTTACTATTAACATTGGCACTATACATTTAATAGGTACTTTATTAATGATACTTTTCCTATGTTGATTGTCTGTAGGATTTTTTTTTAAATATGAAATACTCGTGTCACAGTCTTCGTTATCAAACTCCTCTGAAGCGGCTTGACCGATTTTTATGAACATTAATTTTGTGTAGATATGTGGCAGAACAACATTAGCTGAGTCGGCTAGTTATTGTATAGGTAAATTAGGCCAATACTAACCATATTATATTTGTTATGGTAAAAATAATAATAAATAATTATTAAGTGTTGTTCCTACTACGACTTCTTTCTGAACAATCAAAATAAGTCTAAATAAATCTATCAGCTACAATTAAACCGTTTGCTATCCATCATATGTAAAAGAAGGCGTGTAGTAATTACAATTATTAACACCCAAACCTAATCTGTATCGAGATTTATTCATCGATTCCCGCGAAGATAAACAACGTGAAATGAAACGTTGCGTCAGCGGTGTCTCCGCCCACGAAAACGGACTGTAATGAGACTATAATCTGATATGAAACATTGAAATATCGGATCAAATAACAGACGCCCAGGCGGAGTGAGACATTGCTGAGTTGTTCACAGGCCTATGGAAATAATATTGTTTTACATAAACTCAATGTTTATATCCTTGAATGAGTTAGGGTTTTTATCGTAAGCACACAGCATATCGCGTTCAAGATTCAAGATTTTTATATTTCATTCTAATAGTTTTTGAGGTAATACTAGTGTTAATATACTTATTTTACAAATACAAGATGGAACACTTGTCTTTGTTTTCGCTGGTCAAATTCCTCCATTAAATATGTAGATTGTAGAGTATTCTTATACATATTAGAATCTTGTGTTTAATTACATGAATTTTAGTAGATTAGGTATTCTACATGGGGGTAATGCATTAGGTATGTTATAACGAGTGCCAAGAAAAATCCTAAATGTATAACTAGGGACTTCAAAGGCCCTAACTTTTGAGTGCAATGCGGTTGTTGTATTTAGAATCCTGGCCGTTATGCATCGTGCAAACTTTTGAAAAATTCATACACCGTAATTTTTCCCATCCGGCCCGGAAAAAGTTTGCGCGGCGCATAACGGGCAGGATGGGAATTTTTTCCCATCTGGCAGGTACCGGATTACTATCCGGATTAGGCATCGGGCGTGATGACATTTATCCCGGGGGTCTATTATTTGGTGCAAGCACAGATAACTCTGTGTTTGAGTTATCTGTGGCTGTAAGTTTTCAAGGTAGGCATACCACAGAAAAAACTTTGGATTACTAGGTACAGATCATTTAATATTACTAATATTAAATAAGTATTCTGTGGCATTACCTAGCGATCAAATATCGTAGTCTTTGCCGTAAGATTTCACCTATTCAATTTTCATTACTAAACTACGCTACTAAATCACAATTTTGCAACCTATTCAATGGAAACTGTCTTACATCTAAAGCACTTTATAATTAAGGTCTCGCCAAACAGCGGGCTTTCCATGGGCGCATCGTGGAGTCTGAGCGCGTCGCGTTATAGCATACGTAGCGGTGATATGTGTCGTCTTTCACAATATGAACTAGTACATTGCCACGACATACATATAATAGTACCTAACTGTACAGAAGGCTCACTCCGCAAAATTATTTAAAGAAATAGCGACTCTAGCGCTGACAAAAAAGGTGCAATTCAGTTCGCAATAACGCCTGGCTCCGCCCTCCGTTATGCTACTGCAGCGGCAGAATTCAGAAAAAGGTGATCTTTTTCTATCGCGTATCTTTATCTCATTCAACGTACGAAGGTTGTTTCACAATCGGGCGCACGCAGCAAAGTAGCTCGACGGCCGTCTGAAATTGGTTTGTTACGTCGAGATGGCTACCTGTAGAGTAAGTGAACCTGCCTGACATTGGCCTTCGTTCGCCAGTGCGTGGCCGTTTATGCCTCGCACGCTGTATGGCTAAACCTTACGATTTCCTCGTATCGCCCACGCATCTCAATCAGTCAATCTCATTACGAGCGAGTGACATGGCGACGCAGCGCGTAGGGCGATCAATCGTGACTTATTATCTTATGAGTCCGAATCAAACGGAGTCCACTGAGGTGAAGTGAACAATGGTCCAATTTCTACTTCGATACAGTCGTGACTCCCCCTGACCCGGTCATGAATATTTAAGATTGATCCTTGTTATCAATGAGTGTTAGTGAAAAGCAATGAAAAGGTTTATTTCTAAAAGTATCATTAGTATATTCACTTATATTTATAGAAAACCATCCTAAGTTAAAAGTTGCTGTAAAATGAGAGCTCATTAGTAAGGCTTACTATAGTATTAAGGATTATTTACATGAATAAACCCTTGGGAGTGAATGGACTGCTGTAATTATACTATTTAGCTCAATTAGTTTTTAAGCACCATTGTGAAGTGGTGATAACAGAAAACAAAACCCGGCTGAGTTTGTCTTCTCAGTGCAGGCGTTACAACCCTCGTAAACTTAGCTTTAAGTCGACTTGTAGTTATCACCATACATATGCGACAAATATACAAGAGCCTACGAATATACGTTAGGCCTATGTGAAATAAATATTTAGTTATTCCGTTGGATAAAGCAGGGTGAGGATATTATTTATTGATCAATTTTAAAAAACCGGCCAAGTGCGAGTCGTACTCGCTCACCGAGGGTTCCATACTAGTATAATTTACATGTAAGTACTTTTGTTGGCAAACCGCAAACGTAACTTTGTTTTTGGCGATTTATTGTTATTATCAAAAAAAGTATAATAGTTAGAGAGTTGATTTTATTTTTTAACCGACTTCAAAAAAAGGAGGAGGTTCTCAATTCGTCGGAATCTTTTTTTTTTTTTTTTTGTTCACCGATTACTCGGAGACGCGTGGACCGATTTGAAAAATTCTTTTTTTGTTTAAGAGGGGTTTGTTTCCAGATGGTCCCATTTTAATCAGGTCAGGATCTGATGATGGGATCCTGGAGAAATCGAGGGAACTCTTCAAATTTTATATGGACACATGAAACTATTTGAGTATTATTAGAAAGAGTAATATTTTCCAAGTTGTTCTATGGTCATCAGGTCAGGATCTGATCATGGGATCTTGGTGAAATCGAGAGAACTCTTCAAATTTTGCTAGTATACTTAAAGCGAGTTGGGTATTTTTTATAGTTACTGGTGCATATGCTAGCAGATACGGATTTGATGACTAAAGTCATCAAGTCAGGGTCTGATGATGGGATCTTGGTGAAATCGAGGGAACTCTTCAAATTTTGCTAGTATACTTGAAGCGAGTTGGGTATTTTTTATAGTTACTGGTGCATTTGCTAGCAGATACTGATTTGATGACTAAAGTCATCAAGTCAGGGTCTGATGATGGGATCTTGGTGAATTTGAGGTATCTCTTCAGATTTTATGAACACACCTCAAGCAATTTGGATATTTTACAACGCCTTGTGCATTTTATTGTTTTCCACTAAAAAGTATAAAATAAAAATGGGAAATGCTTTCCAAAAAACCAACTTCAAATGCCACTACAAAGAGTGAAATAATTTTTATTTAAATTTTAGGTACCTACACCAATTCGAAGTCGGGCGATTGTCTATGACTTTGTCATTTCTTCGCACATCAATTAAGTAAGAAGGACTATTAGGGATTGTATGAAACATTGCCCGACTTCGAATTGGTGTAGGTACCTAAAATTTAAATAAAAATTATTTCACTCTTTGTAGTGGCATTTGAAGTTGGTTTTTTGGAAAGCATTTCCCATTTTTCCTGTAAAATATACGTTTATTCCTATTGATCATAATTATTTCAGATTTTTTTATTGGTAAACTTCGGAGATAAGGGGGGGGGAACCGTATTTTTTTCGACAGTTTGCTCAATAACTCAAAAACTATTGGGCATAAAAATAAATAAAAATTGGTTTTACAATACACAAGTAACGCCCTTTCATATTATACCCCACTCAATATTGTTATCTCATTTTGAAATTTTGACGACCCGGTTTTCCCCCCTTTTTAAATAAAAATAAAATAGATTTTCAATTTTTTATGATTGCAATGGCGGCGCGCCGCAATTACCTACAACTATTCCAAATTTCAGTTCGATAGCTTTGATAGTTACTGAAATAATCGAGTGTGACAGACGGACGGACGGACGGACGGACGGACGGAGAAAGTCTCACCATAAGGGTTCCATTTTTACCATTTTGGTATGGAACCCTAAAAATGGGTTCAAATAATACAATTTGTGAACCAATTTGTATGTCCTCTCAGTCTGTCAAATCTTTATATGAACCAACAATAACTAGGCTTTGAGTCTAATCAACATAAACACGCCGCTTGATCACTCTGCGCTCACATTAAACTGTTTAAAATATGAAGATTTACTCGCGAATGATTTTATTATTCTGTTATTGTGGTGTTTCGCCTTTTATAGGGTCTTTAATGTTGCCTATCTAGTGAAAGGCGTCGGGTTTCAGGCTGGTGTGATAATTTTGATTTTATGATCCGGTTGTTATAGTATTTTGTTAGTGCGGGTTTACGATTTAAATCGCGAGGTATTGTTGAGTGTATTTGCAATTATTGTTGTGTGGGCAAAAGTTATGTAAGCGAAACTCAAGATACACCTTTATATAATTTAATTAAAAAATGTGGGTACATAATAAATGAAATTCTGTAAATTCATAAACGCGCAAAAATCTTACTATAAGCAACTATAAGTATGTATAAGTTAAAGAAATAAATATAATATAATAATAAATATACAGTTGCTGGATACAGTGTGCAAGGCTTCAAGCTACCTACTTATTAAAAATATTTCAAGATTTTTTTTAAAACGCCATAATCGCGTACGAGCGTTTGTATGGAAAATCTACTGGAATGGCCGCTCTTAAGCAGTCAATGGAAACGAAACGGAAACGGTTGAGGGGTGTGTCCTCCTGACGTAACGCGTCGTGCCGGAGGAGGCAGCGCGTGACCGTTCTGACCGGAGTTTTTCAACTAAACACCTCCCGCCGTCAGCCTTTGTGTTGTGCTAAAAATATTGTTCTGACAATGACCTCTATCGATCGAAAGAGGAAGGAATTTGTCAAGCAAAATCCCTAGTTTTAAAAAAAATACATAGGACCTTTAAGGTAGCTTATAAATGGTATGGACACGGAATGCGTAGGCTCGAAAATAATGTTGTGAGGAATCGCCTTTCCATGGCTACAAGAAAGAGGAACAGGGAAATACCCCAAACTACCTGGCTGACAAATGTCCAAAGGGACATGAAATGCCTTAGGGATGAAGGACGCTACAACACGATCCACATGGCGTAATATAAGAAAAGCCAACCCCGTAACGGGATAAGGCGAGGAGAAAGAAGAAGAAGAGAAGATCTTGGGCTAATAATTAATACCATTATTTCGAAAGTAATCTATTGTGACGTTCGGACGGGCGAAGCTGCACCGAATTTCAATGAAACCCTAAAAAGACTTATGCCCGTTTGCACTAACATTTTAAGTGACACCCAAGCCCTTAGGTGACAGTTGTTGTATGTGATAACAGTCACCTAATGGCTTAGGTGTCACATAAAATGTTAGTGCAAACGGGCATTATGCTCGTTTTCACCAACATTTTAAGCGATACCTAAGCCCTTATGTGACAGTTGTTGTAAGTGAAAACTGTCATCTATCGGCTTAGGAGTTTCTTAAAGTTTTGTTGAAAACGAGCATTAATGTTGAGGTTGGATTGTGTGAGGCTTGGACGCCTATTTAGGATCTATTTGGGATTCATGGGTCACTTAGATTTATCTACTTTACGTAGGTACACGAAAGATATCGTTCACAGATTGTCGTATGTGACGCACGTTACTCACATAACTAAATCGGATTTTCTTTTTCTTTTTTTAAAAGTACCTACAATGTCTAAGTGTGATATTTGTAAAAAATCTATAACAAAGACCTTCCTTGGAGTGGAATGCAGCAAATGTGAAAAAATTGTGCATTTAAACACGAAATGCAGCGGGTTGACAAATAAACAGATAGTCGCTTTGAAAGCGGCTTCTAGCCTGGAGTGGACGTGTCTCGACTGCCAACGTGAATCACCCAGGCGAAATTCTTCGATCGTTATTCCTGATAATGATGATGATGAGGACGACACACCGGTACAGATCAACGCAGACAAGTTGCTCAGTAAAATCACGAAAGAGGTGGAGAAAACTATCAAGAGTGAAATGCGGGAGTTAAATGAAGCGTTGCAATTCCACAGCGCTAAGCTTGATGACGTAGTCGAATGCATCGATGCTTTTAAACAAACTATTAAAGCGCTGGAGCGGGAAAACTTGGAGCTGGTGAACAAGAACATTAATCTAGAAACACGAGTCGGAGCCCTGGAGCAACAACTTCGAGACATCGAACAGGAAAAGCTGTCTAATTGTATAGAAATTGCTAATATTCCCTGCCAAAGCTCAGAGGAGGCGAGTAAGTTAGTGGAGAAAATGGCACAAAAAATAAATCAACCAAAAGAAAGTATCAAAAATGTGCGTAGGTTCCCAGGTAAGAATGACCAACCTGCTAACATTAAAGTTGAACTTAGCGGTGAGTCTTTCCAAGAAAAGTGGATTTTAGCAACAAAGTCCAGTAAGATCCTAGTCGCCGACATTTGCCCCCATGAGCCGAATAACCATAATATGGTATTTATTAGAGAAGCTATGACAAAGGCAAATAAATCCTTACTGTGGAATGCCAAGCAGGAGCTAAAAACCAAACAGAATTATAAATACGTATGGTTCAAAAAAGGATGTGTAAAGGCACGTAAGGAAGACGGATCTAAAATCTACTCCTTGAGAACCCTGGGGGATCTTCATGCACTAGCTAATAAGTAATAGGTATAGTTTAGTTTTTATAAATTTTAATCACTATATTGACCGTTATAACGAAAACTCTTCCATACTAAGCTGGATATATCATACGATATTTATGAAATTGAAGATTGTGTAAATGTAAACGATTTTTTGTGTAATATTTCCAAAACTCATGTTAACCTTTTGTGTATGCATATTAATATAAGATCTCTGATAAAAAACTTTTATACGTTTGAACAATGCGTACTTACTTCAAATAAATTAATCGACGTTATTATTCTCACTGAAGTAAATATTTCAGATACCATTAGCTCTTTATATCATTTAAATGGTTATCAAATGTTTACAGCCCTAAGAAAAGAAAGACGGGGTGGCGGTATAATAGTCTATGTAAATAACAAACACAAATGCAGCATTAAGTCAGTGAAAACAAAGTACTTTGAAAACATTACATTTTCAGTAACTACTCATTCAAGCTATACCGCTAACATTTGTGCTGTATACCGCCCTCCCAGTTTAAGTAAAAACCTTTTTGTTGACGAACTCCAATCATTAATCCTGAAATACTCTAAAGGTTCTGATTTATACTTACTTGGAGACACAAACATAAACTTGAAGCAAGACAACCCTATAAAACATAAATATAATAACATGTTGCACAGTGTAGGCCTTATGTGTGGGATCACAGCACATACTAGAATTGAGTTGAGTAATGGGAAAATAAGTAAATCTTGTATCGATCACATTTACGCTCGATCCCGCACACAAAACCTGTTCACAGCGGCGATCGGCACGACACTGGCCGACCACCGCGCTATCGTACTCGCTTGCGTTGGCGCACAGACACAGGGTGTTACGACCTACAAAACTTGTGTGAATAACCAAAAATTATTATCATTACTCGATCAAATAGATTGGAAGCCTGTATATAGTATGACATGCCCCTTAAATATTTACAATTATATACATGATAGTTTTAGTGACTGCTATAGTAAGTCAGAATATTTAACTAAAATAAATTCAAATAGAACTCTCAATAAAAATTGGATTAATGGTAAGATCATTAAAGCTTGTAAGTATAGGGATGAATTGTTTCAACAGTGGAGTAAAGATACTAACAACATGATTCTAAAGTTAAAATATAATCAAGCGAGAAATTATGCAAATACATTAATTAAAAAAACAAAAAATAAAACCACGAAATCTGACATTGTATCTAATAAAAAAAACATTAAAAACCTCTGGGATATTTTAAACAGGTTAACTGGTAGAATCAAGTCATCGGTTGATGAAGTCTTGTTGAGTTCCTTCGGTGGTGACGGGAACACATCGAAAGATATTGCAAACAATTTTGCATGTACTTTTAAAAACAGTGTTAAGCAAATAGTTTCCAATTGTTTCCAACCATTACTCGACAAATCAACATATCTGTCATCGGCAAATGTGTCGATGCGATTTCGGCCTGCAAATGCGAAATCTGTAGGAAAGATTATTAAAACACTAAGCAGTAACAAAGCCCCCGGGGTAGATAAGATAAGAGCTATTGACATTAAAATGATATGCGATAAACTTAACGTGGTCATCTCTAACTTAATTAATCATAGTGTAGCGTCTGGGAAGTATCCCAACCTTTTAAAAACCGGAATCGTAAGACCAATATATAAAAAAGGAAATCGGGGGGAATATGTTAATTACAGACCCATAACTATTTTGCCAACCATAGATAAAATTGTTGAAAAATATATAAGCGAACAAATACATCAGTTTTATAGAGAGAATGATATATTGACCCCAAACCAATACGGATTTCAACCCCGCAAAAGCACTACGCAACTGCTTTCTGCTTTCACAGATAGCTTATATAGTCATATAGACAAGAAAGAGCATGTCTTGGCTGTTTTTATAGATTACAGTAGGGCCTTTGATACCCTCAGACATGCTGCATTGCTGCAAAGCTTATCTGAGAGTGGTATTAGAGGTAAACTACTTGCCTGGTGTGAAAATTATTTACAAAACAGATCTTATCGAGTAAGAGTTGGTAAAACAGATAGCAGTACAGTCTCAGTAACGGAAGGTACAGCTCAAGGCTCCGTTTTAGGCCCTTTGCACTATTTAACTTACGTTAACAGTCTGCCTAGCGTAATCAAACAGTGTGAAATATATCAGTTTGCAGATGACACTTGTCTAGTTGCTGCGGGAGGCAATATTATGGAGGTAATTAAAAGATTGCAAAGTGATTTTGATATTTTGGCGAAATGGTCACATGATGTCGGGTTAGTTCTTAATGCTAGCAAAACTAAATTAATGTATATCAGTACTAGTCATAATAGAAGCTCAGTTAAGCCTATACTCAAAGCTCATACTCACCAATGTCTACATTTAAATAATGCCAATAATTATCCTAACTCATGTACTTGTGACACTATAGAAATAGTTGAAAAACATACCTACCTTGGTCTTGTTATAGACGATAGGCTCAATTGGAATGATCACGTCAATTATGTATGCCATAAATTAAGAGCAATACTAGCCAAGTTTTCTTTAATAAAATATAACTTACCTTACCAGACACTCTTATTACTCTATAAAGCGTTAGCTGAATCTATAATATCTTATGGGTTATCGAGTTATGGAAGGACCTTCAAAACATACCTTGACAAAATATTCTCACTCCAGTTACGAATCTTAAAAGAATTAGTCCCCATAAAAATGAAACGAACATGTGGTGATGATTATCGTAAATTATTTGCTTTATGTAAAATTATTCCTATACATGAGAAAACTGAATTGAACTTGTTACTTGAGAATTATTTCACTGAAAATTTGCAAAAAGTCCAAAAGACGTATTCTGTTCGAAGATTTAACCAATTTAGACTGCAACTACCTAAATATAATAACTTATATGGTAAAAGACGGTTGATTTACGTAATACCCTATCTAATAAATAAGCTTCCTACGGCACTAAGAGAAGTTATTACTAAGAAAAATTTTAAATACAAAATAAAACAATATTATATACGTGAAACAATTAACAAATACACATAAATAATTAATCTCGAACTCAAACAACAAAAAAAAAACACCCTGTATATAGATAGACCTTTAACATTTAGACATTTAGTAGTGGCGACGTCAACAAAAGATTTTTATTTTTATTTTTGATTACCCTCTGCATTCGATAATTCTTAAATTGTGTACTGATTACTTGTAAAGGTTAATTTTATGTATGCTATGAATTGTTTGTTGTGTGTTGCGTAGATATTGTGAGTGCTAAGTGCTAACTATTTATGTCAACGGCTGGGTGCACGGAAAAACTCACAAGAGTTTATGTTTGCACCTTTCACACATTTTATTGTATCTTTTTTGTGATGAGTTTAATAAAATAAAATAAAATAAAATATATAGTTGGGAAAAAAAGATCCCCGTACGCATCAGGATGTTGAGCCGATTGCGCAATTATAGTTGTCTGGTTTTTATCACCGGCGCAGAGTCGTGACGCGCCGACGCCGTGACGTCACGTGACGGCGGCTGCGCGTGCGCGCTTTGCCCGAATTCACACCAGCTACACGACTTTCATTTCGTTTTTTATCCCTTCGGGCATTGCCGTTAGGAGTGTTTTATTATTGTAAGTATAAAAGTTAAGTCGTATGTCCGCATTCTGTTTGGCGCTCGCCATCTTTGTTATCTTGCTCTATATTTTTAAATGACTCAATACAAGATCAGAACTCTATTATACAGTGTACAGAAGTGCATTAAAGACAACTTACAATAATTTTAACGTAAAAATTGAATTGAAAAATATCAAACCTCTAAATACAAAACTAACAAATCCCAAAATTGTTATAACCAAGATAACAAGCAAAACAGGTATAACAAAATAGATCTATAATTTTGAATGGAAGCAGGCGTAATTTTACGGAAATCCATAATTAGCAGGACAGATTAAGTCGTTTTGTTTAGAGCAATAAGAGAGCGATCTCTACGATTTCGCATTGGGAAGTTCGCATCTCCTGAGGATATCCGGGTGTCAGGACAAAACACGCGTCGAAAAAAGTGTTGGAAGAGTTGTGTGAGGTGTTTCATGTTGGCGGTATTCTTCCATATTATTAGAATCTTTTCAAGTAGCAGATTATAGCAAAACAAATTAATCTGTCCTGCTAGATCCAACCTGAATCGAAAAAAGTGTTGGAACTTGGAAGAATTGTGGGCGGTGTTCTTGCATATTGTACCATACAGAATTTTTTCAAGAAGCGGATTATAGCAAGCTAGATCCATGATATTTCACTGTCTAATCTAATAAAACACCCAATGAAGACAAAAGAACAGGTTGATTAAAACTGTAAGCATTACTGTCATTGTATTGTGTTGTATTATTTTGTATTGTGTTGTATTATTTATACAAGTGCAAACAAAACTCACATCCATAAAACCACAATTATTCAGCCGAGCGGCTGACAAGACAAAACGAGCAAAACACAAGATTGACAAAGCGAAAAATAAGGCCACTAAATCACACACGGTAACACGTCGCCTGTTCACAATACGTTGCTGTATACAATATGCAAATAATACATCTTAATATAGAGTACGGTGGCTCGCAGTTTTGTTATTACAATCAGATGAATTTACATTTCATAAATAAATGCATCTCGGGCTGCCCTAACGACGCCTCGTTCAATGTTTTTGTATAAAATGCGCTAGTGTTTAATTTAAATAAGATGCGCGGAGTAAAGCGAGTGTGAGTTTGAGACATTCTTTGCTTTCATTGTGGAGTGCCTGATGTCAATCTATTCTTAGAGCCTTGGACCCAGAGTCACCTTCTAAGTAGTAGATTTAGACCAATTTTGGTTCGATATTATGACAGTTTGAAATTATTGTAGCAAACTAATAATAATAATTTATGTTTAAGAATAGAAAAATACATTAGTATACTATCTATATTTAAGTCATTATGATGTGCCTAGTTTCCGAATTGTCTGAAGTTATTCTCAAAATTTTTGATTAAGAGTTGTATTCGTGTGGGCTCTTCCATCTTGTGCAATCTTAAAGTTTTTCCCTCAACTGGTGCTCTATCTTTACCGAAAATTCATTTTTAGTCATAGATTATTATATATACAACGCAGCTAACCTTTAACTTGATCATAGAAACACATTAACGTGATAAGAATTCCCAATTATTTTATTTTATTTTCAATAATAGCCCTAACTGTGAAATCGACAAATCTCAAATCATTTTCATTTTTCCCAGTCACAGACCAAGGAATAACTTTATAATTATGTGTTCCCAGTCCAATTGATATTGGACCAGCTGTTTTTAGGGAAGTCACTTAAAATGTATGGTATATTTTTGAACTCCATATAGTTCCCTAAGGATATGAGCTACACTTCTTGTGATATTTCTTCATGCATTTATTCATCCTTCCCTACAATAGGCTTTCGGCTAGTCAGGGAACCTAATTAATTTACACGTTGTATATGAATTTTCAACGTTTATACAAATTATAGGGAGCCCAAGAAGGCAAGAACATCATTAAATTAATACATTAAATGACACCGAAATTCCGTTATATCAGTTTAAAAATAATTTGGTAATTCATTTGGCATAGAAACGCACAAATGCTCAATGCCCGTCTCTCAATATCGCCAATTACCGACGATTTCGAATCAAATGAATTCGGCTATAGAAAAGCACAGAGACATATCATTTGTTCGTATTCTCACGGACGCTATAAAAATCTAATAATCCCAGAACCTCCGAACCGACACGTAGGTATATTAATTCAAATAATGACCACCAATGAGGCACCTTTCGTCATACGGCGTATAGAAAACATCAAATACATATAATTAGAGGCATCTATAAACTGAGGTAATTGCAGCGTCTTCTTTAATTATATTTCGCTATTGAAGATGAGGTGAGGTGGTGTTGTGAAAGATTTTACCTATTTCGTTTACTCGTACCATGTGATTAAATGGAGACTGGAGTTATCATTTATTCAACAAAGTTTTCTTTAACAATATATATACGAGTACCATTTGACATTGCGATCCGATGGATGCAATAGATGTGTACATACTCGTAACGTTGTGTATATGAAATGTTGAGTACCTATACAACGTGAATAATTTTTAAAATGCCGGTCACCAAAAATCGCTAACGATCGTTTACGCCGTTGATAAGTTTTCAACATCGGGGACCCATCCTTGGTCAATTGAGAGGTCTCAATAGTTGCATTAACAGACATCGCAAATGATCTCTTCTCAATATTTCGCCAATGAATCATACAAGGATTTCTACACAATATTGAGGATATTCTAACACTGAATAGAATATAATGACGACAGTTCGAATGTCTTTTGTGTATATTCTCTTGACCTTGTCTACATTGTTAGGTATTTGATTGCCGCTTTTATGAGATGCATCTTTATTTTTTTTACAAAACTACTAGCTGACCCGGCGAACGTTGTTTTGCCATATAAACTATTGCTCATTTATAGGTATGACAACTAGTTTTCGTCCTGTTTCTCAGACCTACTGAATATTTTTACAAAAAAAAAATCTTAAAAATTGGCTAAGCCGTGAACATTGGAATACGAAAATTTTGGTGTCTCAGATTTTTATTATATTAGGTAACTAGTTACAGACTTCTTCTAAATTAACACATATTTACATTCCTGACATGTAGATACCACCTATTTTATTCGTAGACATTGAAAGATGTTGTTGATTAATTTTATCAGTTTAAAATTTCACATGGTTTTAAAATTACTGCAAAATGTATAGACATATTAACTTTAGATCCAAGAATCTCTGAATAGAATCCCGTGGCTTTTCAATAAATTCAATACGCAGTAGTGTATTTCCTCTAATAAAGATGTATGTGCATACCGTACTATTGGTCGTGGATGCAAGAATGTTTTGCTCTCTGAACGATCCGGCCCGTTATTGTAATACGGAATAAGATTAGTATACTGGAACCGATAGACGCACCGTCAGCAACGAAATGTAGATCATAAATAAAATATAAATAAAAACATACATTACACAGAAATATTACGTTTATATTAATAACCTACCAAAACATGTAAAATGCATAATATGGCTCACACTGTCAAAAAGTTATAAGATCTAATGTAGAGCAAGACTTCTAATTTTACGCGCCTTAACTCTACAAGCCCTTACTTCACAAACTCTACACTTTAGTCAAAATATATGGCCAATACTCATTTAAATTTTTTCACTTTACGCCCATGTGACCGTAGCGAAACGGCCAAGCCATATATTTTAAATTTCCGCCACTAGGCTGTACATATCTCATGAACCGTCATAGTAAGAGACTTACAATTATCACAGATAATGTATTTATATTGCCGGCTTTAAAAATACAATAAAACAGAGTGAAATAAACATTAATAACATGAATTTTTCCGGTATAAGAAGTAGCACAAATGTGTTATTCCTTGGTAAAATCTATCGAAATTCCAAATTTCAGCCAAATCTGGTCAGTAGTTGAGACCTGAAGGAGTAACAAATATTCGTCTGTAGGTATAACATAATATTATAGTATGATATCACTCCCCTACACCTAATGGTATAGTTTTTTTTTGTGCCTAACAGTTTTTTCAAGAAATATTTTCCATGCTGACCGTACACGTCACATTTGAAGCAGTTGCACAAGTTTCTTTTGTCATTGTATAATGATGCCTAACGTTTCTGATGTTTTGTCTGTTGGAATGTGCTTCGATTAGACTTATGTGCCATACAGAAATGGATTATTCTCTCACTAATAACCACCGATACCGTCTATTGACACAGCAGAACGCTCTTAACGTCTTCACCTTAAGATCTAGTTTTGATTGTTTTTATCCTAATAAGTGTAAATACGGCAAGATTTGCTTATGAGCGCGGTGATCGATGATCTAAAGCAGTGGTTCCCAAACTTATTTTGTCTACTGCCCACTTTGAGAATAAGTATTTTTTTAGCGCCCCCATTTTTTCACCTATTTAAAAACCACTATAACTTCAAATTGAATTAATTAATTATTGTGACCTATATATGTATATTAACGGAGAATTCTAAACGAAACTTTTACTATAACCCGCAACTTGAAACCTGAGCGCAGTAGGTAACATACAACGGCGCTTAAGGTCTCAAGTTAACTCTTACGGGCTCCACCTGCCAATAAGAATGATTATTGAAACGCAACTTTATAGTATTAAAACAGAGTATCTTTTATTAAAAATATAACTAAAATAATCAATCCTTATATAAAAACTAATGTGAAGGATGAATCTGATGCTGTTTAATAAGTTTGTTGATATCAGGTTCCAATTTACTCAAGAACAGTCGCAAGTCGCCACGTTCGGTAACAAGCAAACGATTTCGCTTTTTAGTAAGCAATGTTGTCACAGCACTAAATCCACGTTCACACAAATATGACGATGGGAATGCTATCAAGAATCGTTGAACGATTGACCACAATCCAGGGTACAATTGCGGGATCGGTTTTTGTAGCCAAAATTCTTGGTAACCATTTTTGAACTTGATTTTTATTTCCTCGTTTGTTGTCAATTCTATAAGTTCTTCTTCCAGCTGAGGTGACATTGCTGTGTTGACATTTGAAAACGGATCCAACACCCAGTCTGGTATTTCCAAGTTCAAAATGTCCTGGTATCGTTCGGTGAAGTCAATGTGGAGGTTTTCCAAATGTTGGCAGTAGGCAAACAATTCGTCGTTACTGCATGATACTGATAAATTTGGAAAATTGTGAAACTCACGTCTGCCCAGATTCTTTTTGTGTAGAAGCAGTTTGGCTGCGAAAGCAGCAACGACGTTTTTTGTTTTAATTAAATTTAGTTTATCGCCTTGCATTTGGAGATTCATGTCGTTGAATAATTTATACAGGTCTGTCATGTAAGCTATATCATTTTTTGATGTTATGAGCTTGTCGTGCAATTCTGTATCTTTAGTTTCCAAGAACTCTATAACAGAGTCAAACAGGTTGTAAAATCGAGTCAGACAATTGCCTCTTGATAGCCAACGAACTTCAGTATGATACAACAAACGGTTGAAATCCTCGTCATTAGTAACACAAAGCTGATGAAATAATCTATCATTCAAAGAGCTGTTGCGGATTTTATTGACTGCTTTGATGACATATTGCAGTGATTGAAATAGTTTTTCACTTAAGTTTCTAGCAACTAAATGTTGTCTATGAATAACGCAATGTACACCAAGGACATCTGGAATTTTATTTTTTAAGTACGCTATGAAGCCTTTATGGCACCCTGTCATAGCCGGAGCGCCATCCGTAGCAACTGAAATAATATTTTTCAAAGGAATCTCTTTCTCATCGCAAAACTTTTCCAATGTATTGAATATGGTTTCACCTTTTGTATCGGTCTCTAAATTTCTAGCAAATAATAGTTCTTCACATATTTTCTCATCTTTAATAAACCTCACGTAAGACAACAACAATGCTTCATTAGTTGGTAAAGTGGACTCATCGAGCTGAATTGAGAATTGACTTGTCCTCAGGTGATCGCACAATGATTCTTCAATGTTTTCAGCCATTTCATCAATTCGTCTTTGCACAGAATTATTACTCAAAGGAATTTTTCGGATAATATCTGCGGCCGGTTTATGAAGCACATTAGTTATTACTTCATTTATTGCTGGCAATATTAACTCTTCTCCGATGTTATGTGGTTTGCCTTTTTGAGCAATTAACAAAGAGATATTGTACGAAGCTCGAAGTCCGTCGTCATCTTGCTAAGCAGCCGCCGAAAATAGTTTTGCTACACTTGGCTGTGTATTATGCTTCTTCTCTAGGTCTTGAAAATATGCTACATTCTTGTCTTTCTTATCTGGATGCATTTTATTCAAATGATCTTGCAGCCTTGAAGGCTTCATTGCTTCATTCGAAAATGTTTTTAGACATAGAAGACACAAAGGCGACGATGGGTTTGTGGGATTTTCAATAAATCCGAATTTAATATATTCCGCACAGTATTGCCGTCTCTTCTTTTTTACTTCCGACATTGTTTTGCAATGAGAAATACGTTCAACTTCGCGAGTAGTGTAGAGGAGGTGTAAGTAGTGCTCATCTATTACGCGCGAGACCACAAATGAAAATAAAATAAATATTACATTGTTTATATAGAAATGCTTAAGCAGCACGCACCGACAGGAATAAAACAAACATGCATAAACTCGTTAATCTCATTCGACGCTCAATCGTACTCAACAAGTCCGAACAAGTATTCAATGAATCATCCGACTGCTACAGGAATGCACAATTCGGGTTATTTAACAAAAACTTGTTAAAACATGATAGATATCTACGAGTACTAATAACTATTAAAATGCGAAAGTGTGTCTGTTGCCTTTTTATTTGTGTCTACTTTCATTACGAAACGGAGCGACCGATTGACATGATGATTCATTTTTTCTATATTCAATAAAATATGACAGATATATGAACTACGCGGAGAGAAATATAGAATCGAGTTTGAGCAATCTTTTAATTCATATTAGTTGATGTTCACAAGTTGTTGTTGAGAGTCGAGAGCTCTTGCAGTTAAGAGGTTGTTTAAGAGGCCTACTAGCTAAATAAAATTACAAATCACCCCCCCGCCTCGACACAACGCCCCCATTTTCTTTCTGGGTCTCTTACCGCCCCCCTTGAGACCTGCAGCGCCCACAAGGGGGCGTTATCGCCCACTTTGGGAAAGACTGATCTAAAGGTAGTCTTTAGTTAAACTGCTGTATTTGATGAATTAAGAGATAGAAAATATTTGATTTATTATATTTGGGTGACAAATTCAATTTTTTTATTAAAAACGTTATATCAATACCAAATAACAAACCCATATCTGATTGTGAAAGTGATGGAAACGTTATACGCGTGTATAGTAATACTTTAAAATTTTATAACATCTAAATTTGCGTGATTTAGCATTACTAGTATTGATTTAGATTTAGATTTAGCCGCCATCTCTAAGGTTCCGGGTTCGATCCCCGGCCGGGTCAATGTAGAAAAATAACTTTTCTACAATGTCTCGGGTCTGGGTGTTGTGGTACCTTCGTAGTTTCTGATTTCCATAACACAAGTGCATAAGCTACTTACTATGGGATCGGAGCAATGTATGTGATGTTGTCCTCTATTTATTTATTTATTTATTTATTTACTTACTTATCAAACTTACCCCTTCCAAATTATAGTAGTAACATCTTCGGCTGCATCGTAAATTACGCAGTCAAGTATTAACTAATAAGTATAGAATGTAAAAAGAATGTCCAAGAGCAAATAATACAAAAAAACTCAGCAGAAAGGATATTGGGATACCTACACATAATAACACGCAGTGTCAAATAGTGCATTTTAATATAAGCAATACCGTTCAAAAGTCGTGTTCACACTCGCTTCTGTGCTCTTGTCCTAATAGAGCTTTCATCTCCTCATTTGTCGACTGTCCTTTACTTCTACAAGATAGCCATAATAGACGGCAACACGAGAAAACCACGCTTATAAGTAAACTTGCTAACACTACAAACAAAGTTATATCGATGAGATCCCATTCCGCGTCTGCGGCCATTTCTTTATCTTGCTGTAATTTAGACTTAAGTGCACTCTTAGGACGAATCTCCACAAATGGATTTTTGAGTAGCGAATCATTTATACCCTTTGCGAGATGATAGAAAACTTGGATCCCGAGCCAATCTGCCAGATCATGTCTCCCAATTTGACGGAGCCTGTGCGCTATTACTTCATGGCTTTTGTTTCCACCTTCCCATGGCTCTTTACCATTGCCGTAATCAGTTAAAAGGTTTTTACAGGAAACAGTTTTAGTACCAGTTTTTGGAATTGACAGATTTTTTGGCAAGTTGTATGATAAATGATGTAATGATGCAATAAGTTTGTAACACTCCTGCGTGGATAAATGGCTGGCGATATAATAAAAATGTTGTTCATTCATGTCTAAAATACACCCAATAATCGGTACAAAATAAAAATAATATAACACACGTAAAATCATAATTAAATGTAACCAAATATAATATTTTAAAACCCCAAAATTCAAATTAAAAGAATTCACGACCGCACACACGTTAAATTGTCCCTACTAATTTATTGTTTATTTTTATATATCTGTCTTTGAAATATTTTTTAACTGTCAAGTACTAATCAAGTTCGAATATTTTTTATCACCTCTTTTTTTGGCGCCCTATTCAAATACTTTACGGTGGTTTTTTGTCTCGCTAATTGATCGAATAGGATGTTGTTTATTGTTATCATGTAATAATAGCGTATGAAATAATGTGCTCTGTAATGCCTTCGTAATGGTTGCAAAAAATGTTGAGGCAATTGTATATATTGTTATTTTTATTAGAAACTCATTTTTGGTATAAACCTGGTATTTATGGTTGGTATGAGTTTTAAAGCTCATAGAAAGTAAGTCTTATAAAAATGCTATGATTTTATTTATTTTAAGCCGCACCATAATGAAATAACTACATAGACCACTCGAAACCCTTGAGAGTGATAGCTAAATGCTCTGATTTTTAATGGCCTGTTAATATCCTTTGCTTTGTTAAATGATGGCAACAAAAATAATATCAACATGAGTTTGTTGTCGGCTAGGATGCGTATGAGTCCTCGAGATTTAAGTTTTGAAATAGTTATCAATGAAATTGCTTTAATGATCAGCTTCACTATTATATGTATAAATATTTGTCAATTTATCGACTGAAGTTAGGCCTAGGTGAAATAAAGTAGGTATATTTGATTTTTATTTTAACCGTAGTGTTCCTAGATATGATGAGATTAAAGCTAAGAGTACACGTAGTACCTATTCAGTAGGCAAATAAGACAATTTATCAAAGAAAAACTATGAAAAACTAGAGTACATAGATAGTACACCACTAAAAATCAAGTAAGTATGGTCTATTTAACCCCATTGCCGTCGAAAACCACCTAAAGCCAAGTTTAACGCCCGCACCACTAGTCTTGATTAAAAAACAGCAAAAATAACGTGGCGAAAACAAAGTGAGCGATAGGAACGCACAAGCCGTCCTGATTGGGGCCGAAATGTCCCTCAGTCCACGACCTGCCCACTATACATAAATAGTTCACCACTTAAAGTCAAGTAAGCATGGTCTATTTAACCCCATTGTCGTCTAAAACCTCCTCAAGCCAAGCTCAACGCCCGCGCCACTAGTCTTGATTAAAAAACAGCAAAAATAACGTGGCGAAAACAAAATGAGCGATAGGAACGCACAAGCCGTCCTGATTGGGGCCTAAATGTCCCTCTGTCCACGACCTGCCCACTAACAAGGCGGTTTCGGGATTGCGCGTACGGCATCGCGCGTGTCATCTCCCGCGCAGCTTGATAAGCCTCATTAGCGACCGTCTACTTAACTTCATCAAACGATACAGGGGGTATCGGCTCTCGGTAGTGCAAGGCTGCTATAAGCTTACAAGTTACAGCTAAAGCTTTTTATTCGATAGCTATAGATACGAGTAGTAGGCCTATGGCAATGAGTTCTTCGAGCATAACGCTTATGCATCTACAATCTACATGATTTAATATCATCTACATTTTTATTAGCAAATAAATTTAAATTCCCATATACAGCAGTTTCTAAGCTATCCAAGAACTAATATGAAGTAGGAGTATAGTTGACCAAAGTTTTTATGAAAAACATGTAATTTTCATCATTGCTCTAAACTCATTGTCATAAGCCTACGTTGTATAATTGTAATTATTATTATTTTCTACATCGTTGTTTGAAATAGCATTAAAGAATCCCAGTGAATTGGGTCAAGAGTAAGCCAATAATAAATATATATTGCGAGGTTTCAACCAGTTATCACTGCTTTATATAAAGTAGAACAGCTATACATTACAATGATAGAAATATTACATATCCCAGGGGACTGTAGGCTCTAATGAACGCCATATCTGACGAGAGAGTTCTGATAAAACACCATTAATAAGCGCAGACATTTCTCTGGCGGACTCATTGCTATATACATTTATACACTGATTGATATCGATTATGAACTAGAGAATAAAGTGGCCATTATTCAATATCTGTTTATCATAATGCATTAATCAGTCGCATTCATTTCCAAGGGATAAATATTAAAAACATTCATAACTGTTTCGTTTATGATGTTGAACTAATTTGATGAATTATTTGTACAGTGTTCTGATACTAAAAGTTTACCTACTGGGTCGTTTACGAATAATTTGACAATATATTTGTCGATATTGCTTGCAATTAGTTAACTGGCATTTATAGATTAGATATTATTAGCTACTAGTAGGGATTATTGCCATTATTGGTTGCCCACGTGTTTCGAAATACAATTTTGCTGCAGAATTAATTTGGTACATAAATATATTTTTTATGAGTTATTTACAAGTTTCAGAGTCGTTAAGGAGTATAGAGTATTTATGACCTATTTAAAGTTTTGAATCATTGAAGAATTCACAATATTTTAATTTTTTAAAAGCCTTTATTCACTGACCTTTAAACTTTTTTTTTTTTTTACAAAGGAGGGGAAAAATCCTCATGGACGCTGTGCCGGACTCTTACCGACTAAAAAACCCCTCCTGGCTCCTAGCAGTGATGTACCCGCCATTAGGCCTACCACCACTGCCGCTTGTCTAATCTAGCTATCTTTCCTTTCATCTCCCTCCTTTATCTTTATAATTTCCTCCATGAAATTTTGCACGGTATGCCAATTTTTTCTGCTTCGTGTCATGAGCGATACAAGATTTCCCACGGAAATGTCTGCAGTTATTTCCCTTGCAACCTTCTCTCTTTCCAGAGCGAAGCGTGGGCAGTGGAAAACAGTATGCTCTGCATTATCGTTAGGGTCCATACAGTATCTGCACTCGCAGCTGTCTTTTTTCTTTATTCGTGCTAAGTACTGCATGAACACCCCGTGCCCTGTAAAGCACTGCGTCATACGAAAAGTCATTTCCCCGTGTTTTCTGTTGGTCCAGGTCTTTAGACATCCGATTAGTCTATGTGTCCATCGGCCCTTGGTAGATTGATCCCATTCTTTTTGCCAGGTCTCAAGGGTCTTTTCTCTAGCCAATCTTCTTTCCTCCGGCAGTTTGAGGCCATAGGTATCGGCTCTTTCCCTAGCCAGGAGATGAGCCGGGATGAGGTTCGCCAGTACAAAAGCAGCATCAGTAGATGTGGTTTTGTACGCACAGCAGGTTCTAAGTGCCAACATCCGCTGAGTGCTTAAGACTATCCTCTTGTGTACCTCCTTTTCCATAGCTGATGCCCAGACTGGTGCCGCATATAGTACTATGGATTGCATCGCTAGCGCTAAGGTCCTCCTTTTTCGAGATGTTGGTCCTCGCGTGTTAGGCAACATTGTGCTGAGTGCCTTAATTGTTTTTTGGGCCTTTTCACACACAGAATTTAAATGCTTTCCAAAGTTAATACGCGAGTCCAGAGTTACTCCAAGGTAGGTTACAGTAGCAGCGGGTTTTACAAGGGTAGTTCCGCACTTGAAGACATTGTTTTCATTCAGCCTTCTATTGAAAATAATAGCCACGGTTTTTTCAGGGGCAATTTCCAGTTTATTGTGCGTCATCCATAGCATTATATTGTATAGGGCTTCATTGCCATTCCTGACTAGCTCTACTGCGCTATTTGCCGTCACCGATACAGCTAGATCGTCCGCATAGCATATCAGGTTGACTCCTTCCGGCACTTCAATTGACATGATGTCATCATATAGGATGTTCCATAAGGTGGGTCCAAGGACAGAGCCTTGCGGAACCCCCCCTCCAATCTTGATACTGAATCCTTTTTGTAGTTGAACGGCTCCATGATCTAGGTAGTCGACAATACTATTTACTTTTACCTTTAAACTTCATGCTATTCTTAAAAAACAATAGTATTTTAATTTACATAATTTCGAAATCCATTACAGAAAAGTTCTATTAATTGTCGAATAAGTCCTTAACCTGTCTTGTGTCTACACATCATTCACATTGTAAAGTCACTCTTCAGTAGGTACTCGTAAATGTAATTGATGAGAACATAATTAAGGGGTTTACTTTCAAATTTTATTAAGTTAATTAACAGTTTAACCATCTGAAACCATACGGGTTAAATAAAAAATCTTATTTACAATCTAAGTAAATACCAATCTTACTTGCTTATTAATAACTAAATATTATGTAAACATTTGAAGCATCTGCCTGTTACCGTTATTCAATCTCCAGATAAACGTTAATTGTGGAATAAATATGACGTTTTGACAATGGCGATTCAAAAATTGTCCTTAAAACCAAAGATCATTAGTACTTTAGTTACCTGGGTAAAATGATCGGTTTTCGGATAAAACCAGTTGAAAGTTTAGACCCGAACATACATACATACACTGTGAAATTAAAGCTAAACACGAACACCGATCCTAAAGTGTCAAAAGCCGTAAATCCGTAGATCTCTAAAAACAGGTGTATTATAAAAAGCTCAGACTGATCTCTGACGGACAAATTGATAGGCATCGATATGCAGCGCAGTTATTATAGGTAATTGAATAGCCACGATAGAAAGTGACGGCGTGGAGTGCGAACAGTTTCGTGTAATTATGAAGTGCGATCGTCGACCAGTTTCGTGTAATTACTTCTTCTAGGGGTCATAAACTTGTGATACGCTGTGGCAGACTTGATGAATTTCTGGCACACTTTTTAATACGATCGTAATGTATGCATAAGTTCGACTTTTACTTTTTAATTAAGGAGTCAGGATCTAGTATGGTTTGATCTAGTGTTCTAAAGTATACATATCTTTGCGAGAGGTTTTCATGCAAAGTACCTATTTTTTTGGAGTAATAGGTACCTAGGTACCTTTTATGTGTAAAAAGTTCTTGCGTCACAATGTTTGAAAAAACTCCTCCGGCTCCTCCAAAAACGGCTTGATCGATTGTTATGAATTTTTTTTTGGAAATACAGTGAGTCTTAGAATTAATTGAACGTAAACAATTTTCCAAACCCATAAATGAGAAATAATTAATACTGCGAAACAACGTGTGCTGGGTCAGCAAGTGATGTTATTGGGTATTTGAATTTTTAGTGTTTTAAGGAATAATTTTACATGATTCAAGCACTGACTAATGTAATGAAAAATTAATAAAAAAAGACTTTCTTTTACCTGCAGCACCGCCCAAGTAAATTTTGGTTTCCCACATATCCCACGGGAACCGTAGATCTTTCCATAATAAGGAGTAGCCTATACCTATGTTACCCTGATGTTTAGCTATACCTATAACTATAAAATTTCATTATAATCCATTCTGTAGTTTTTTTGTAAGAGACTAACAAACCACTCTCAACAATCCATTCCCACAAACTTTCGCGTTCCAATATAAATATTATTAACATTGTTCCAGTATAAACAATCCACTTGTAAACTGAAAACCAGTTATAAAATAAGACGTTATAATCTCCGCCTAAGAAGTTCACATGCATTGAAACTAAGCTGCATCCACACCCACGTCCAATGAGTGGTCCATAGATACAGGCGAATGGACGGGCCTAACAAAACGTTCTCGGTCGCAAGTTTATAGTCTCCAATTAATATTCAAGCACGTGCTACTCCGCTGAGCCGGCGCAGACATAATGCACGACAATTTTTTAATGTTTCTGGTGAGATTAAACAAAAATACCTAGTAGGTATTTACATGCGCTTGTTATTTTAAGGTTAAAATAAAACCCTTTATTTTATAATGAACGCAAGCCAGCAGGCGGGTTACCTCATTTTACGCAATCAGCGCTGGCCCAACAGCATTTGCAGCACCAGCAAAATCGCTAATGCGTTGAGGAGTTTGTTTATCCGACCCTTTAATGATCCCATGTCATAAACTGACAGTGGAAATTTTGATAACTTCTTCCTTATTTATTGTTTGCTTTATTAAAAGGACTGCAAATTTTTGGATTTCTGGATTCTATCATTTGTGCTGGACGTCGGTCGGAATTACTCTTTTTATATACTTACTTAATTAGATTTTGAAGGACAAGATATTTTAGCTTAATAGGATTCTATGATCTTCGAACGTAAAGCACGTTTTCACTATGAAACAGGAATGTATTTAAATTGTTTCATTCTGACGAGGAATTAATTTGAAAAGATTGTGCTACGACTTTATGCAAGTTTCTTTTACATACAAATATCAAGCCCTCATTATTATTCATGAACTGCAAGAACAATAAATCTCTCACAGCCTACTGGTTCACCATAATACAGTTGTTCCACAGATTTATAGCTAACATCTCATATGCTTCTCGGCCTCTTGTTTAGGATCAAAGTGTAGAGACAAAACATAATATTATTTACGATGGTCGTGTCTCGTGTCTGTCGCGCTCTGGGTGTCGCATAGTTTTTGCGGAGCGCTAAAACGCGCCACGTCCGCCGGCTAATCACTTGCGTATATCATCTTAGGTGTACTTACCGCGTGTTCTGCAAATTGGTTCAGGTAGACGTTCATTTAGATACACCGTGACAACTATAAATTGAAGAGGAATGGGATACTCCGGTTTTATATGTGAACACTGAACATAGTCTATCTTGGTGTTATTTTACTGGTACTCAAAGAAACATTACCTTTTATCAGGCAGTTTGGACCTTTTTTTTTTTTTTCTCCTTATTATAAAGTACCATTGCCAAATGGATACTGTACAATATTATACTACAATCTAGCTTATGAGCTAATTAGTAATATTATTCTAACTTAAATTTCCTATTATTGATTATTTTCTTAGATCTAAGCTGCAGTCCAATAACTGTCCCTAGTTTTTTCTATTTTACTTAGAGTCCGCTATTTCTATTGTGACCCAAAAAGTATGTAACTACACACAATACTATTTTGCACTACACTGCATTTTTAAGGTTCACATTGCTCTTGTGACCTACTTAAGTTGCACACGCACTGTAAAACTGACACACACTGCAAGGCACTTTTACACTAATTCGAACGGTTTCGTTCGTTTAAGACTTCTTTTGATGGCCGTGTAATCGAGAAGTTTAAAAGCCTCCGGATTTACATGGTGACGAAGTCGAAGATGATGAGCTTCTGCGTATTTTTGAATTATTTTATTTACGAGCTCCATATTAGGTCCCTGTGGAGGTCGTCGTTTCTAACATACTAGGGTGCATTAACTATTTCCCTGAGTACTTTGGACATTTGATTTGAATTTATTGTAGAGTTCACCAAGTAATCACATCCTTTGTAATATGAGTACGACCGACAAAATGGCGCAGCCAGCGCCTTCCGTGTCGGAGCTCGTTGATTCGATTCAATTACTGGAAACTTTGTGTATTGAGCATACATTTTTTCCATTGTCTGGGTGATTTTCTATATACTCGTATTGTAATTTTACATCTATCTATACTTATAATAAAACTGTAAAGGGTCGAATTCTGTACATTGAAGATATTTTGAAAATTTTTGTTGGAGGACACTATTTAGTCGATACTGAAGCCAAAACTGTAATTTGTTTAATTTTTGTCTGTCTGTCTGTCTGTCTGTCTGTCTGTCTGTCTGTCTGTCTGTCTGTCTGTTTCACGACCGCGCATCACGGCTAATCCGCTGAATGGATTTAAATGAAACTTGACATGATTATAGCTCATACCCCGAGGTAGGACATAGGATACTTTTTGTCCCGAAATTCATCAAGGTTTCCCTGGAAGACGGCATCAAAGTCAAAATGTGTATTTAGTTATAATTCAGTAACGCGTTGTCCGATTTCATTCATTCTTTCTTTGTTAGAAAGAAGGTTCTTTAATGATTATTGCATACAAATTTTATCATCATCACTTTTGTAGTTCAGAAATTACAGGCATCAGAACCTTTAGCGATAAGTTCAAGTAGGTGACTTGAAACTCGGAATGGACAAAGAACCTAGGGCTAAGACGTAGAGCTAAAGTTAGACTGGACTACCCTTACAGCCGTAAATAAATAAGCTTAGCGGAAGATTTTGTATGGTTTAAGATTTTCACTTTTAGGGTGAACAAAAATCATGAAACTCGCTACGTTATACCGTATAGCGCCATCTCTACAATTTATGTCGAACTTGAATGTAAAACTCGGAGATAGGTACTACCAGCTTTTTTTATAATAATTAACTGTCATGTTATTTAATGTTTCCTGACTTTATATTAAGATGGCACTGTTAAGAGTTTTCACTTCTGTCGACATTCCCGGAGTGCCGCGTCTTTTTAATCATCCGCAATATGGAAAGGGTAAAATAATGGTTCACAAATATTTTTAACTCTTAAAGGTCTTATCGATCCTAAGCGACTGACTGTCATAAGTCTTTTTATACGCAAAGAAATATTATAGCCATTGCCCATTCGGATATTTTGGATTGTATTGACATGAAGCAAAGGTTTTTTAAATGACTCTAAGTTGGGCTGGGAAATATTGTTAGTAGAATATTTTATCCCAGTGATACCTACCCGGCCGAACCCTGAACGAAGAGCTATACCACCAGTACAAATTTTCACATGATTTAATTGTTTCTGACATATTTCGTGGTTTCAGAATAAATAATTTCGATACATTGGTACAAGTCGTGGTCACGCAGTGACCACGACCTGTGCCACTGGGTTGAAATATCGACAGTTAAAATCGTCCTTTTGATCTTTCAACTACGTATTAATGAAACTTTATACTATGATTGAGAAAAAGGAGTTTTCAAAATCACCACAAGATAACCCGTGCGAAGTAAAAACAAGTTTATGTATAACATCACACCAGAATCCCGCGAAAAATCAAGGAATTCCACGGTATATGTAAAAAAAATCGTAATTCACGCGGGCGGAGCCGCGGGCAACAGCTAGTATGAAATAATATTTATATGCTCTTCAGTTATCTCGTACTCATACCACACGCTTTCCCTTACTTTGGCGTAAATTGCGATGTGTATTATAATCCTGATATATTTATTTATTTATGCTCCTTATTGAAATCGCATACTATTATGTCATCTGCCAAAAATCTGCATCTGCTTTTTAAGGATAAACTTAACATGGGTTTGATTCTTGGTGAACTCGTTAACTATTGTCAATCATTCTTTACTGTACCTTTGATTCCAATCAAAGTAACAGACGCAACGTAAGCTTCAAATATTTGATTAAGATAGTATAATAAGCGATGGCTATACTAGCTATGGGTCTCATACGAGCCAGCGTCACTCAGATTACTGAAATTTCAAGCATATTACATATCTTCGAGCGATGGATTATAATCGAAATATCTCAACACGGTGAAATTGGAAATCAGGGGGTACGAAGGGGGGATTCGTTGAAGAACCCGATTAACCGAAACAGCTTGTATCACGAAATTCAATTGGCGGAACCGAGTTTATAGAGGATCAACAGACAGTTAAGAAGAGCCTATCTGGCTGGGTAAACGTTGTTCTGCCCTAGAGGGGTATGAAAAATAGCTGACAACCTATTCTCAGACCCACAACATGTATAAAAAATTTTTAATCAAAATCGGTCAAGCCGTTACGGAGCAGTGTAGGTTACAAATATGACACTAAAATTTTATGACTAAAAAAAACATGTTAATCCAAAGGCATGAAGCAATGCAAATTGTAAATACGCGGGCTATAACCTGCACTGGCCGTCTGGATGAGCTGCATGAGATGAAAAGTCCCCGTCATTTCCATTACCATAACATACCTGATCTTACCTTAATTAATCATGTATTCCTTACCTTCTGATCACCGAATCTCATCTGCCGCCTGGCGTTTCTGGCTACATTCATCCGGCACAAGAAGACCCGGTCCTCTCCGTCGGTGGGGGCTCGGGAAAGCTCCGACCTCACGGCTTGCTGGTCCTGCTTGTCTATCACGTCGTACACACTGTCTCCGTGGATGAGGAGGTCCTCCTGGGAACAAAATATACGAATAAGCCCCTTCGCACACGGCACGTAAGCGTAGATTAATCCTCGCGTACGACGAGAGCAGTACAAGCACGAACATGATGTCCGCAGACGAAGCGGTATTGCAGCGAATCGTAGGAGTCGTAATTGTCATAATATTGTTATGCATAGCGTCACAACGATGCGTTTACGAACCGTGTGCGTAGTACCTAAGTTCTACTTGGTCTAGAAGTAATCTAGTAAGTTTATTTTCCAAATTGATTGCGCATAAGGCTGGGCGAAAGATTTCGCGTGAAGGAAATCCCGTCACAACGAAAATCTAGACAAATCTTCGAAAATCCAAAATAAACTTACATTTAATCACGTATATAGATTTGGTAATGATATCGTTAGCGTGAGCTAACTGAAGACAGCGCCATCCAACGGGCGATGGGTGAAATCACACATAAATATGTGCAATGGAGTTTTGTTTTAGGTGTTATTCCAAACTTTGTTTTTACCTAGGCTCACGTCCACTCAAGTCTTTTTAAATAATTTTAGAGATCCTTACCCAAAATAAAATCCAGAAGTGACCCCTAGCGGGAATCAAACCCGCGATCTCCCACTCGGATCCGAGCTCGCACCACTCCGCTAGGGAGGCTGTCAACTTGGTACAGATATAGCTATAACTAACATAGTTCAGACTTCAGTACCGCGCCTCTATCAATCAACCGGTCAATCGTTGAGGCGCAATAAATCCTAATTAAGAATTCTGTCGATCATGTAGACTGATTGTGGAATTGCATTGCATTTACACAGACTACAGTTAAACAGAGCTTGAACAATAATTATGTCACTCATACTAATAATGTCATAGTAATTTTAGTAGAATAATAGGCATATATTATTATGCTTTATCTTCTTGTGAATATATAATACTATCTTAAATCTTAAAAATGTTTCATACTCTGTAAGAAAACTTGTATAAAATAAAATTTTTGAAAAGAGCAAGTGGCGACTTTCTTGCCAGTTGTTCTCGGCACAGACCTGCTTTTCCAATCGGGCGGTATAATTTGGGTCTATGTGAATAGATTTTTATTTTCTTTAGCGCATAGTATATGGTATGCTAAGGTAATGACTAAATACTAATTTATGTATTGTCTAATTACATGCAATATCAATCCTAATTATTGTTCCTAAATTGACTCAGGGCTGATCTGGCATCGGTCACAAGGATGCTGTGAAGAAACGAATGAGATTCAAGCCATTACAAGTTAGTTCAATTTAGGTTTTTCTCTTACAAAACAACAATATTAGAGGATACAGGTGCCGGCACGTAAGTTGGCCAAGGTTTTAGCGTGGTGGGGGAAAATTTGCACATCGTACACTTCGTGCAACGAAGTGCGAGAGAGGCAACATCATATGACCAACCAATAGCGCACGTCGATCCCGCTACCTCGTTCCCCCCGCCCCCCGCTGCAGCCAAAGAGACCCAAAAGCATGTTCTGCGCATCTTGCGACTCTTGCCAAGTTACGTGCCGGCAACTTCTAAGGTACAACTTGCCACATCTTTTTCTGTTTTTTTTTTGTTATAGTAGGCAACTACTTTCAGAAGATGATAAATAATTATTATTAAACTTTGCACTGCAATAAATGCTGTTTCGTAGCGCCTGTGGTAGAGTTCCGTCCCGGCAACAGAGACATACCAGCAGAGGTGCCGCGGCCACGATTAAAATAATTCGCCTGCGGTCGCGCCGCTGATGAAAATGTCGAAGCAATCTCGGTGAGTATACGCCTCTTTAAAATAAACTTTGCTTTAACTTGCGGTTAGGTTTCCGCAATTATTGCCGCGCCGCTCTTTTGTTTTAGATATTTTGACGTGGAACAAAAAGTGTGTGGTGAAGAGGGAAGGTCGAAGTAAATACTCCAGTCAGTCAGTTATATTGACAAGGCTGCAAATCAAGCACGGGCGTAGCCAGGATTAAGTTTTGAGGGGGGTATATTTATATAATATTTGGAGAAAATATATATTATTTTGAAAAGACATGGGAAAAATTACGGTAAATACGCTACATAAATTACGCTAAATAAAATAAGGGTTCCATTTTTACCAAATTGGTATGGAACCCTAAAAACCACGCTAGCTGATCTTCTAATTTACCTAATATTCAGCACATTTGGGGGGGTTGAACCCCCTACTTCCCCCTGGCTACGTCCAAACGGTTTGTATTTTTGTCCGCCTCGCTCTTACGAATACGTTGCGACAGGCGGCGTAGCGGAAAAATCACAGAAAAACGACGTTTTACCTAATTACTTGAAAAAAAACCAGCAAAAAAATTATTTGCGATAAGGTGACTGAATTGATAACGCGATTTACGCGTATAATTTTTTTTTATTTAGTTCCATTCCAATTCCATCATTCATATCGAAATATGCCATTCTGGTTAAAGCTACTGTTTTGTAAAAAAAAATAGTGACAATAAAGAAATATAATAATAGGTTTTCAACAGTTCCCGGGGGAATTTTGGATTTCACGTTACCTTTCCGCTTTTGCCACCACCCCCCCAATTTTATACTTATTTTAAAGAAAGTATGCCTTTGTTACTGTTGTATGTATAAATTATTAGGTATTTTTTTCAAATTCATGATAGAATAGCGGATTCTTTCGAAATAATGATCGATTAAATTTTAAGCCAATTCACAATTAAAAAAATAAAAAATGGTTGGACTATTAACACCACCCAAGTAAAAATAACAGCTCGGCTCTAGTTAATCTAGAATAATAACATTTCAGTACGAGCATAATATCCTGTACGTCATCATATCTCAAACCACCAGCGTAGAATATGTAGGATATTCTAAGGCTTTAATGTGAATTTGTAATGTAAATTACTGGATTCGCCCTTCAAAAGCCGACGTCGCTGCTCGGACGGGGTTAATAAAATCGTTGCACATTCTCTTTGTTTAGCTAATAGTAAATAATTTTCAATTACCCCGCCGAGGCTGGATTGTGTTTATTATGTTTAATTAAATCATAGTTCTCATGCCACGCAACGTTTTATTGGGCTGCGTTCTGACGTGAATTTAGGGTTGCCACTATCTAGCTTTTTTTAATAAATAAATATTGTAGGAAATCACACACACTCTCACTCACAGACACATGAAGTAAGCAATAGCTTGTGTTATTGATACTTATCTAGTAAAGTAGTCTGATAGATGTACATTATACCCAGACCCTGGTAAACATTCACGTTTATTACTTCCACAAATATTTACTGTGTAAGGCGGGTATAAACTATGGGAATCGAACCCACGACCTCTGACGCAGCAGAGGGCAGGACATTTGGTTGAATTAATATTATTGGACTTGAAATTATAAAAAGTTTAACAACAACAATAAATTATCCAAGAAACTAAAAACGAAAAGCCGAGCTTTTATTTTTAGTCAACTTTAGTTTCTTTAGCTACAACACCTTCTATCGTAAAATGACAAAAATTGGATTTTTCTCAAATAATACACGTATGAGAAAAATAATGCATGCCGCGTGCCAAGCGTAAAAAGCGGTAAAAGTTGTATTACAAACCCTATCAACCGCGACCATACCTGTCACAAGACTCCACCCACCTGTCGTTCAAACCGCGATAAGATCTAAAGCGGAATGCCCACCCACGTGGCGTTGGAAAATGTAAACAAATGGGAAGGAAACTAGTAAATAACATTAATTCATCCATCATCATCATCATTATTCATTACAAAATGTCACTTTTTTACTTATCACGTAATAAAGAATTTAATAAGAATTGTGATCCCGTACGAATCACGGCGCTGGAATGTAGAGTGACGTAAATATTTTAATACAAAGCGGAGTGGAGCAGAGCTGTGTTTGAGCAACCAGTCAGATTTCGTCATTTTGACATCTCTGAATCTGATGGGTGAGGAGATATCGAAATGACGCAATCTGATTGGTTACTCAAACACAGCTCCACTCCGCTCCGCTTTCGTGAAAACCGGGCCTAAAGTTTTATTTTTTTATTAATTAGTGGTGTGTGGCAACCCTAAGTAGCGTGTTGTCAAAACGCCCCGCCCACCTGTCGCGTGCGCTCTGTAATCTATAATGTGTAATGTCACCTACGTGGATTACATCCTTAATGAATACCTACTAAAGAACTAAACAAATAAGATAAAGCCTAAAAGTATTTTCATATAAAATCTTAAAAAAAATCAACGTACTTATGTGTATGAAAATGAAAATCTTTATTTTTCACATAGGCCTAAATATAAGCTCTTATGAAAAGTCAGCTACTACCAGGTTCAGAAGGCATATTTGCACCGAGGAGAACTGGAAAGAAACTCGGTACTTGCTCTTTTCAAAATATCACCTAATACATAATTTAAGATTTCTCGTGAGGAAAGCATATTATTAGGTTTATAATTACCTAACTATTAAGTTACCATGGATCTGACATGGTCTCAACTCTCAAAGAGATCCAAAGATTCTTTTTAAAATTAGAATAAAAAAAAAAAACAAACATTTATTCGCTTTAATTCATTAAGATTTCCCTTCAAGCGCGGTTGGCGTGCGCTTCAAACGCGTACGATGCGCACGCGACAGGTGGGCGGCACGGCACTACGTCACAGCTACGTCACGCTAGCTAGGGTCGCCACACAGACGAACGATACGGGTCTGTCCGCCTGCAATTTTAGTTGGTTTTTGCAGTTTGTAAGTAACAGACATAGTTGGCTTATTTATGACACTAAAATTGTTAAAGTAGAAATCAATCAAAGCAAAATCTATATGTATTCCAAATTTCAATATAAGGCTTGTCGGCATCTCCGAAACTGAGGGGAGAGTATGGATGTCGAAATGACGAAATCTGATTGGTTATTCAAACACATTTCCGATCCGCTCCGCTTTGGTGGAAACTGGGCCTTACAGTGGAATGAAGTGTCCTAGCGTATTTTGTTTACTTTTTTGTGTTACTAGATCTACCTACTTCACTTGTCGAGGAAGCACGTCTCTAACTGTAGAACAGTAGGTATGAGCCTTGTTGATCACCTACACTGGTTCTATCACCGATCTTTTTGTTTTCTTTTAATCTTATGAAATCGTGTAATAATAAATGATGTTACTCCAAATGTAATATGTAATACAAACACAATCAAACATACGAATGTATCAACATCTGGAACACACGATAAATCAACGTTAGACAAACATTAATTTGTAATACAATTACAGGCGTTGCTTTCATCGGGTCATTAATATAAAATACATAGGTTTACATCTGGAGGCTTGTTTGTTCATTTGTATGTCCTTGTAGATTACTTTAGAGGTTGACTTACATTGTATAATTGAGTTATTATTATCATTGAGATAGATTTCTATGACCATATCAGTCGCGTAATTACAGATTATGATTAAAGATTTCTAGAGAACAAACAGAGCTCACTTTCTGGAGTTTGTCGATTTCTTGTTTATGTACACTCGGTTGGGTTGATAAAATAAAAGATAAATATGGCGGCGGCCACATTATAATATTAGTTTTATTAATTTATAATAAATAAAAAAGTTAAGTAAATTATCTTATTAATTAATTAAAAATCTTGCGAGTTTGTTGGATGTCAACCCACATATGGAAGTAGCGATAAGCTTCATTGTAATATTTGCAATCATGTACTTATATTATAAATAGCTCGTTTTCCATTTTTTTTAACAAAAATAACTATTATAGTCATAGGTATTATTCTTCAAGAGAAACCTATTGATTGTATCAACTCCACAATGTGTAACTATACTGTTAAGCAAGAGCGTTACTCTATACAAAACATCTAAATACAAAATGAATCACAAAGAAGTGCTGAGCTCAAAAGGAAATCAAGCAATATAGAGACGCCCTTTATACATCACATTTGCCCTTTCCAACAATACCGTATACTCTCGAGTATCGACTATCGACACATGATCGAAACCTTTAGCGTTCAAAATCTGTTTACTTTACCAACCACGTCTTCGGTGGGCCCATTGAAATTTATCTCTGGATCGGGCGCGTTCGGTATTTCGTTATTTTCAATTGATTCCGCAGTATTGTAATCTCTATGGGGCCCGTTACATCATTTAGATGGTTCGATATCGATGATTGGTCCAGATCATCTCTTGTTTGTTGTAAAATTAATACCGGTTCTTGGAAATCTAACGGAATTAAGATGTAGAGAACAATTTTCAGTTTTTTTTTACATTGATAAAATACACTGATCTTCTTTATTATTCATTCTTGCCTTAAACAATAATGTGTAAATTCTCATATTTTGATGATTAAAGACGATGCGTTTGAAAATAGCACTACCAATATTATTAATATTATAGGTATTGTAAACTCACCCACGTAGTTACTTTCTTCTTTTGCAATTCTCAATTATTAGGTACGGATTTAACTATATCTACTAATACCTAGCTGCTCCACAGGGTTATTTTATTAATAAGAAAATCGAGTTTAAGTTTTAATATTTTTACCATTTTGGTATGGAACCCTTAAAATGTATACCATAGAAGTTAATTACATTCCCACTTATGAAAATTACCTGAGATAAAATCTAAATGAGCCTCTTACGTGTATTAGACCCAGACGAGGTGTGAAACAACAATACATAGAGATAATAAACAAAATAGCGATAAATACAGGTCTTGATAAGGAAAAAGACGAACCTTTAGAAATACAAAAGAGTTACACAAGAATGATAAATTTGTATCGCCGCGGGCGCAAACTACGCCTGCGAGTGTGACCAGTTACAAAAGGTCTTCCTCGCCTCTCGGGTAATAAGACACTACGGGCTAAATCGGGGGAGTAGTATAAAATTTGGAGCTCACCGCTGGGTGGTCGGTTTAATAACAAAGGTATTAATGATTTATCAATAAATCGGCACGGTTAGCGACGAAAGAGCATTGTGGCTATCATTACATTGTTCCGTTTGCATATTGAATTGCCTTCTATTGTTTATTGACTGCAAGTCTGCTTGGTATTAACTACGTGTGTGTTCTTGTGTGTAGAACACTTGGAGAAAGTGCGTGGAGGTTGCGATTATGCCTGTCAGGTGATGCTCGATCACTAGTCTTACCTACTCTCTCAAAATATGCAACCCTAGTATCTACCTTATCAGTGTTTACCTTCGTTTTTAGGGTTCCGTGCCTCAAAAGGGAATACGAAACCCTTACGTATAGGATCACTTCCTTGGCCGTCTGATTGTCTGTTAAGATGAGCCACAAAAGTTATCAACATTGTTCTGAATAGTATACAAATATTCCAAACATGTTGATAACTTTTTGGCCCAACGTTTTTGCTACCATAAAAAATATTTTTTATTTTTATTTAAAAAGGACGAAAAACTAATTTCAATAAATATCGATATCGAGTGGCCGGGTATCTTTTGAAAGAGTGTTACTTGTATATTCTAAAACAGACCGTCTCCCTCTTTCCCTATTATCCGCAAAGTTTTTCGATTAAGTAATAAAACAAGTTAAGTTTGGGTTCGATTAGAAAAGGGATTGTTATTGTTTAACTTTTTATGTTCAATGGAACCCTCTATAGTCCGAATCGCTCTTGACCGTTTTTTTTTCGCCATTCATTTTTTCATTTAGAATGTTATTCTGCATAAATCATAGGTTATAAAATAGTATGAAAGTAAGTATACTATTAAAAAGGCATTTTCGTCTCAATTTATCTCGAGTATCTTTAATATTCCCACGATCCCGTTCTTATGAGACCAGTAATGTAATGATCGATACCAATCATTATTGCTTTTCTAAAACTAAATATCTACTTTAACTTCTACAACACAAGGTGGATTTTACGACGCCTCTTCTATATCATCTAGGCAATATTTTATTGTTATTTCGCAATTAAGATTAATGATAAGATTTTAAACGTACCTAATAAGTACTTAATACAAACATCTAGTTAAAAACAATGAGAGGCAATAAGGCGATTTTAAATAGAAAATTATTGTGTGGGTGTTGCCTGTTACAAAATATTTATATTACCCATAATTGAGTGAAATTAAAAATGATGTTTTATTTCAATACGGATAATGATCGCCCCGGGATTTTAATTAATATAAATTTGAGTCTGTAATGAAATTATCTTTTATAGTTTTTTATGGAGTTCGATAGATGCTTTTGACGGTAATTATTCCATTTAGGCAGATCAAGCAGTTAAGCAGACTAAATGCAGAATATGTGATCAAGGTGTCAAAACTGATAAAGTCACTATAGTTGTCTATTTTTGTTGAACCCTAAAGTTTTTCATGATTAGGTTTGAGTTGGGATTATCTATGACTCCTTGTGTTGAGAAATATGGTTGATTGGGTAAAAGAAACTTTGCCAAGCAACTTTCAAAAGATGATTGACACTTTGTATTTCTTTCTTTATTGTTATTTTATTTTAGTGGACTTAATTATTTTTATCCTAGTGTACAAAATAAGTAGAATAGTATGGAGAAGCGAGTAGACCGTATGAAAAGCATCCTTAGATTAGAGATTGGTGCCGTTTGTAAGCGATATCGAAAAACAAAAGAGGTTCTTAATTCGGTGTGTACCATTGATGATTTAACATATTAAAGGAACAGCAGTTACTGACGTCACGCATACATTTGTAGGCTCCGCCCCGAAGCCAGAGTTTTAAGTTGTCAAAACTGTAAAATGGCGCTAATGAATGCGAAAGACAGCGGTATGTGCTGTCGGCTGTAGGTACCGAAATGTATGAAGCCCGACACCATATTTGAGAAATTGTTGGCTTCAACATACGTCCCATCTTTCCCGTCCTCTTAGCGTAGCGTATTTCGTCATTGGTGTGTACTTATGTTTTTTTGACGCACAGTTTGTACGTAACCAACGAATATATAATATTATTAACGTAAAGGTGGCCTCAGTTTTCGGTGACTGTACTTGTTTCCCTTCCTCAAAAAACCGTTCGTATTTGCTTTTCATTTGACGCTGAGACAAACGTTTCCGCCAAATCGCCTGTAAACAATAGAGCGACGCGGTCGAAGATGTTTTCACATCGGATAAGATCTGGAACATCAATCCGGCAGTTATCTCATGACATCTGACAAACCGTTACAATCACAACAGAATTGCCAGCCTGATTGACCGAAAAGATCGAGTGATCTTAAAAAGGAATAGTCCATAGATACGATTTGGGTCGGTGATTCCTTTTAAGACTGGCTTACATATATAACAATTACGAATATAAATCGCGAGTTGTGTAACACTTGAGTTGTTTTAACATCAAGCCTATAATAATAGGACCTGGATGACCAGTTGAATAATTACTTGATGAAAAATTATAACAATAAATGTAGGTACCACAGAAATTAATATTTAAGTGCCATACAAATTGTAGAGATGGGGCGATCACATTATTTGTATTAATATTTTTAACTGTTATAAATTGCTTTAAAAAAAAGATATAGGTAAACTTACAAAATACAAACTTACAAGTTAGCATATCTTGTGTAGAAAGTTTCATCAAAATAATTTATATTATTATACCTACATGAATGTACTTAGTTATTAACTAAAATATAAATCAAGGGATTCATATATGTAGATTTATTTGGAAATATAATATACCTACATAAATATAAAAAATAGTATGGAAGCCCCTTAATGTTTTTTTTTTTTCCTAGAAAAACACATTTCTATATTGATCGTCAAGGATATTGGTGAGCCCCCTAAAATATTTATTTTATTCTGTTTTTAGTATTAAACTTGTTTAAAGAAACAACGGACATTAATCATACGCTGTGAAAATTTCAACTGTTAACTATCACTTTGCATGAGATACAGTCTGATGACAGACGGACAGGCAGACAGACGGATGGACAGCGGAGTCTTAGTTATAGGGTTCCGTTTTACCTTACGGAAACGGAACCCTAAAAATCTATCAACCCGTATATATATCGATGTTGGCGGCGCGGCGCACCGATAATAATAAACCAATGTGATTAATTTACAGTCTCGATGCACTAACGAGGGCTGTTTGGGGTCACAGTGACAAGTTCTAAGCTCTAACGACCCGCCGGCGAGCTCGAGTGAAAGATTACCCACTAAAGTAATACTGATTCTAAAGTAAGCCAGGATTGCATCAGAAGAGGGCGAATTCAAAGTCGAAAGGTCCCACAAAATGTGTAAACTGTATTAAGTAAGGTAGAGATCGTATGAGATTTTCCCCATTTTATTTCTCCAGGGGCAGCCACTGGTTAACAACGTTACGTTAGAAATATTTTATATGAAAACCAATGTGATTAATTTACAGTCTCGATGCACTAAGAAGGACTGTTTCGGGTCACAGTGACAAGTTCTAAGCTCTAACGACCCGCCGGCGAGCTCGAGTGAAAGATTACCCGCTAAAGTGATACTGATTCTAAAGTTTATAAGCCAGGATTGCACAGAAGAAGGAGGGTGAATGAAAAGTCGAGTGGTCATAGAGATCGCAAGAGATTTTCCCCATTTTATTTCTCCACGGGTAGCGATTGGTTAACAAGTGAAAAGTTAGAAATATTTTTATATGAAAACCAATGTGACACGCCGGCGAGCTCAAGAGAAAGGTTACCCGCTAAAGTGATACCTACTGCTTCTGAAGTTTACAGGCCAGGATTGCATCAGAAGAAGGAGCGTGAATTAAAAGTCGAGAGGTCCCATAAAATGGGTAATCTGAATTAAGTGTTTCAGTAGAGATCGCAAGAGATAACTTTAAACACAGTCCAAAGAATAAGTTTACGAGTATGTATGTGTTTTTATAGAGCTTACCATTGAGTGTCCTAGATATTCCGCCGCGTTGTCCGATATGTATAGGAGCTTCCCGTTCTGCGTCATCATCATCAGAAATCCGTTTAGGGCCTGAAGACAAAAAAACATTGTAAATAAAATGCAATCGAGTATTATATGAATTAATTTTATTTTTAATTATTTTATTTTTTTATAAATTTATTTTCGCGGACATCGGAAATCATATTTTTTCTTCATTTTTGTTACCTTAAAAACGCAATTTATAAAAAAAATTAAAGATCTATACTTTTATGGCGCCATCTCTAAAATTAATACTTAAGAGTCTTCTGACCCACGCGGTATCTCCCATACAAACGTAATTATACCAAAATCATTTGTAATTCGTGCAATTTTCGATCATGGTGTGGTGTTATTCGGGTTTATATAGTAATAATCTATGCTTCTGGCCATATTCGGTTCCGAAATACTTTTGGTAAACAAAATGTAAACGAATTTAGTTTTGATTATTTTTATGTCAAAGAGGACATGTTTTCTACTTATTTGTTTTGTAATAAAAACAACACTATCTCACGTCGCATTAGTTCAGGAGCACAGTTTTTAATGTTCAGATAAAGAAAAACACCAGTTAATAAAGAAAGTTACAAGTTGGTATTACCAACGAATATATAATATTTGGTATTACGGAACTCGACCAAAGTTATAAAAATTTTGATCAAAATTGATTATTATTTCGTTTTAAAGAAGTATTTCCGAACCAAATATGGCCAGGAGCATAGATTATTACTATATGAATCCGAATAACACCACAACAAGATTCAAATATGCACGAATTACTAATGATTTGTTATTTTGAATGAATGGAGACTAGTTCACAGGCCCCTTGAATGTTACACGAAATAATATCAACAAAACTGAGATCGGACGAATAGCTCATTTTATTAATAATCGTGTAATTAATAACAATTTACGAGTTGTGAATAAATAAATAAATTATATTTCAGATGCAACAACAAGTAACAATCAAATATTCAAATGCCAAGCTTCACTTTCATAATACTAGAAACGATACAGGCATTGTGAGGTTGCTAGCGTAATAAACAACTCCAGTAAGGGCAAGTTCACACTGCAATTTTCCATCTCATTAGAAGTTAAAAAATCATTAGATATTAAATAGGAGATTGAATAAAAGTGCGTTACGCTAAATAATGAAAACTCTCTAGTCATATGACATGTTGCGATATGTTAGCTGAAATTGAAGTTAAACGAGAATTAAAATTATTATAAAAATGATTGTAATTTGATCACATGAATTCCGCTAATTCTTATGCAATTATTAGGGTTCCCTACCCAAAGAGTAAAAACGGGACCCTATTACTAAGATGTCCGTCCGTTCGTCCGTCTGTCACCAGGCTGTATCTCTTGACCCATGATAGCTATAGACTTGACATTTTCACAGATGGTGTATTTCTATGGCCGCTATAGCAACAAATACTAAAAAATATAATAAATAAAATATTTAAGGGGGCTCCCATACAACAAACGTGATTTTTTGCTCTATATTGATATCGGTAACAGGTAGACGCTTCAAATATCCACACTATATGTAGTTATATTATATTCACTTTATATATAAATAGTTAGTTAAAATAAAACAAATATTTAAAACAACTCCCATAAAACTAAAGTGAGTTTTTGCTCGTATTTTAATTCGGTCTGTATTTAGTTTACTGCAGTACTATTGAGAATACTGCAGTAAACTAAATACAGACCGATACGAATAGTACGGAACCCTCAGTGCGCGTGCCGACTCGCACTTAACTAATTTTATTAGATTAGATTATTGTAAGTTATCATAACCACGTCCTAACTGTTCTAGATATATTGCGACCGCGATCCATCTAAGTTATTGCAATGCCGGGATCCAAGATGCTATTGTAGATCCTTGTAGAAATCCTGGATCATTGCTAACTAAGCTGATATATTATTATAATAGGTAGGTACTAATAAACTATGAAAAGTGACACCAATTACATGTTAATTCAGATTTTTTTGTTTGTTTTTGTCTGAATGTTCACGCTAATCTTCTATAATAATCCTTGCACTTTTCTTATAGGTAATGAAAAATAGTATGTATCACACACACTCAACAGATTTGGTTCGTTCGTATATCGAATTTCTGGCAACGCTCAAAGTTTGGAATTGGAATCCTTTGCATTGCTGTTAATTCATAATATTGCCGTCGAACACAACCTCCGAACAGAATCCTCAAAAGATGTTGACTATACAATGCAAAATTGTAGTAACAAAGAATTTAATTGTTAGTTTCGAAAGTAATATAACTTGAAAAAATATTGGGAACTCTTCAGTATCCTCAGGAGACGTTGACTCTATAATGCAAAATTGCATAAATAAAGAATTTAATGCTCCATTTAGAAAGTAAAATAACTCGAAGAAATATTGGGAAATTAAGTCCTTAAAAAGACAAAGAACCTTAAACACTTAGCAGTTATTGTGGTTCCCACGGTGCATTGTTATAAATTGGTGTACCTTATCATTCGTCATCTCGCTTGCACAAATGGCCCTATTTACGGAGTGGAAAGAGAAGAAATCATTAAAGATTCATTTCGATTCGAGTAAACTGCATATTAAATGGGCGGGGCTCTTGAAACCTCTCATTAAGTTCGATTCAGTATTATTTTACTTGATTTTGGTGTAATTTTTCATGGTAGACTAATCAAAGAGATTTCTTAATACGAAATAGGTAGGTAGAGAATACTCGTATTCTGACCCTTTGTTGACGATGAGTCATCTCTGAGAATGAGATAGGTAGATATAGCTACTTTATATAATAATAAAATCGTATTTCGAAAAAAAAAATTGCCACTTTACGAGTGTTATTGGAAATTAAAACATGAATGTGAGGTTTTTATGGTAATAATCAAATGTCGGTAACAGTACGGTGTCGTGGGCTACGGAACGTTAACTCACCTTTGAAAATCCAAAATTAGGAGCAGTAGATGGCTGTTGGTTGATCTCGAAGCGTTTGAAAACTGCGGACAACAATAAAACATTTAATTTAGTTTAATCCGTCTCTTAGAGATAACTTATGAAGATAATCACTTCTACTATTTAAATGAGAATGAAATCATTTTAATAATTAAACTAACTCAAATTGAGTTATTGAAGGACCAGAGCTGGTATAATTTAAAATGTAGTATTTGTTCAACAAACCAAACTGTATCCGCATATTACTATTACTCATAGTTATAAGTGCTCATTCGTTTGAGGATACTTTCTAAGCACATATCGCTAACGACGCGATTTCATCTCGATTCCACGCGAAAGCGGTATCGAGCATACAGATTAGGTACATGGGCACTGTGTATTGTCATTAAAAACCCTTTATGATAGGCGATCACGATACGACTTCGGACTATTGTATTTCATTGTCTTGGGGTCTGATTGCGGAAGAAAAACGTCATGCATCGTTATCATAATTATTAGAAACTTCTAAGCGAGCAGAATCCGTTTTTCTTACGGAATCCAGGGGATGGTCATTAACTCACTCGTAGATCTTTTTATCATTCTCGTAATCAATTGGGTATCTTTCTATTACTCGTACAATTATTTTCCCTAGACTATTTTCACCCACCTACTTTGTTTATTTCCACAGAGATTAACCATATAGGTATGCGAGAGATATGGTGAGCGCAAACACGTTAAACTCTCTATTCTCTCACTTTTGGAGTCCGATGCGATAGCAGCTGGACTCGACCAGAGACAGGTCAGGTACAGATTCGACGATTAATTATTGTGCTCTCCAAGGATTCGAAGGAGACTACAATATGAGACCGTTTGTCCACCGCATATGTTGAACAGGCAGAGCCGAAGCAACGTGTACGCCGTATATGAGCCGTGTAACCCCGTGTAATCTCAACCAGAAATAATTTAAATCTTGGTGGCGACTGCGGTACAGTAGAGAAGTCGTATCAATGTCGTAACGATGTCGTGTGTTATAAATATAGGCGTTTAGCGCGAGATTACACACCTCCACCTCTACAGAGTGTCCATAAAACAGTTAATACAGACATAATGCTCTGACAAATCGCAATAAACTATAGCGTTGCCGTTTGCTTACAAAGTGAAATGCTGTTTGTAATGATCGCTTTATGATTCGCGCGATTCTGAAATGGTAATTAGGTCTGACTGAACTACTTAACTATCTGCTGTTAACTGTTGTTAGATACCTAATTATGTAACTGTTAAGCGGGCTTGGTCAAGACATCGACTTCCTTTTCGGGATTCCGTGTTTAGGATCCCTTGCATATATAACTTCGAAATATAAGATATGTATACGTGCTTATATGTACCCTTTTGAAGTCATGTGCATATACAAGGTTATATAAAAAAAGTACCAAATCGTCCTCGGCCTGTAATTGTTTACATTAACACTAACAACTTTTGTTCAACGAATTTTCAAAATTCAGTATTAATTTATTTCATACAAAAATAAAGTGATATTATTACACTGTTGCGATTTCACACCGCGAGTCGCGCGCCGTGCCTTTGCCACTTGGTATTTGATATTTGGTCTTTGATATTTCTCAAAATATGGAGTAAAAAAAAGTTGTTAGTTTTAATGTAAACAAGTACAGACCGAGAGCAATTTGGTACTTCTTATATAACCCTGTATAATTATACAGGATGTCCCACGGTGATGCCACGTGGAGGGAAATTACCGTAAATATAGATATAATAGAGCATAATTTTTTAAATGATTGCTTGGCTGAACCGGGATTTGAACCCACTTCACGAGGAAAGAACCTGTAGTTTAACATTACGATCAAAAGGCTTCATGACAAGGATTGTTTTTGGCTGAATATCACTCCATCAGAAGGTAACGGAAGTCTATGCGGAAGTCTATACGGAGTCTTCTCAGCGGCAGGGCGCGTTTGGAACCCTCGTAAACTTAGTTTTAAGTCGACTTGTAGTTATCACCATTATTATGCAAGAAATGTCATGCCGACGTTCGCAAGAGCCTGTATGTTAGGCCTATGTGAAATAAAGACTTTGACTTTGACTTTGACTTATGATTTTTAACATTGCCTTAAGGCATACAATATACAATATATTAGAAGGTTCTTCCCATACATTTGGCATCGCCTTTAAACGCCCTGTATCGCCCTGTATCTATAGGTACGAAAAACAAAATATTTCAAACACCTGTAAGATTGTGTACACTCAAATGAAGAAGTATACTGGCATAACCACGTAAGATCAACATTAATAGTGCAACAAAAAAAAATCATAATTTTTTTTTTTATCACGCATTAAGTGGGCAATTATGACTTCAAATTTAAATGTTATAATTATTATAAGCGAAAACCGAATTAAGACCAATGAATTTAGATAATTTATTTTAGCAGATAATTTATCCACCGTAATGAGGCGCAAAAGGGCAGCGACGCAAAAAACCCATTATAACGATGACATGCAATTACCTTGCGTAACGTATTTAACATCAATCATAATTTGTTATCTGTGGACGCCCTGCGTTTAGGGCTACAACCGACCAGAGACTTGATGCTTAATGCTCGTGTTCTCAAATAAAAAACTCAAGCGAAAGATCTCGTTTTGGGTGTCCTTACCAAAATATTATTAAAATCGAACCCTTTTGATGAACTTTGTCAGGACGAACAAAGTTCATCAAAAGGGTTACAACTTACAACCGATTATTATAGCAATTTTAGATTATTATTTAGTAGCTTATTAATAACTATCTGTTGCCCGCGGCTCGGAAATCCCGTTTCTGTTCGGTTTCTCGCTTGGGAACGTTGGATTTTTCCGGGATAAATGTAGCCTATGTGTTAATCCGGGATAAAGATCCATCCATTTATACTTACAAACTTTCGTGTTTATAATATTAGTAGGATCATCTAAGATATTAAATACGTACTAAAGCTTGAGATCGAAAAAATTACGTTTGTAGATGATAGATGATAGATGATTTATTTTCTGATTTTCTGGCGTGGAAAACATTATTGGATATCGTCTGGTTGTGGAATATGGTTGTGGATTTAGATAAATTACGTTTTTTTTTACTTAAGTACATTAATTTAACAACAACAAGCAAGGTTCATATACGCAAGAGGCAATTTTATTGAATATCTGTGGAAACTACGGCCTCTGTACATACGGTACAACTGGAATGGAAGACGATGATAACGTTGTTATAATTAATCATCTAGTTAACTTAAGGACGCTCAAAAAAAGAAATAGAGAAGAAATTGTGTAAGTACCTACACAGCGAAATATCTCGGTGCTTTAAAATAGGTTCTACAACATGTTGTCGCCGGACATGTTTCAAGTGTGGTCTGCACCTAACGAATTACCGGTGAAATACCAAGCATTGTACAAAACTCGATGTCACTCCGACCACTTATGGCAAACATTGTTACAATTAATCGATTCTATCGATACTTTCTCGGGCGGGTTGAAACATCGATAAACAATAACCAAGCGGGCACCCGATTACATCGATAAGATATCGAATAATTCCTGGCTCTAATGGACCCGACGTGGTGAGGACTTTCTAAACTTCGAGTATCTAAGGATGGATTAGAATATTGATAACTTATGGGTTTACGATGTATATCAACCGATATACATTCGATATGGTGTTTAAATCGAATATTTTAAATACGCGAGATAAATCTTGCCTCTAATTTGTATCTTTCTACTCTCTACCACTTAAAAAGAAACTGATTGCTCTTAGGTATTATTAAATATCTAGTTTTAATTCCATCTCCGTTGTGTCACCACAGTTATCGTTAAAATGAACAAGTAACTTTAAAATGAACAACGAAAATTAGAGAATTTTGCAGCAAAATATTTACTTAGCTAGATAATTCTGACTGAATCGCGTCTATCTGACATAGTTTAATTCAAAAAACAATTTTATAGTTTGCATGGTATACTTTAATTATCATTACGAAATCCAAAAAAACTGTCTACTTGTCACAAAATGTTAAAAAGCTGACATAGTGGAAAAAGGTGATTGTGTTCCGGACTCAGGAGCGCTGACCAGTGACCACCAACGGTAGCCCAAGCTCCGCGACCGGAGTTGGACTCAATTTTAAAAAAGTATTTTTAAAACCCTTTTTTATTGTATAAAATATTATTCGATTGTAATAAAAATAAATGAGAGAAAAAGAGGTAGAAAAATTGTATATGGGTAGTAGGTACGTTAAAAAAGTGTGACAACCAAAAATTAGAAGGTTCTTCCCATATATTTGGCATCGCCTTTAAACGCCCTGTATCGCCCTGTATCTATAGGTACGAAAAACAAAATATTTCAAACACCTGTAAAATTGTGTACACTCAAATGAAGTAGTATACTGGCAAAACCACGTAAGATTAAAATAAATACTGCAACTAAAAAAAATCACCAAAAAAATTTTTATTACACATTAAGTGGGCAATTATGACTTCAAATTTAAATGTTATAATTATTATAAGCGAAAACCAAATTTTTATATGAAAAAATTGCATATGGGTAGTAGGTACGTTAAAAAAGTGTGCATTTGCAGATTTCCTTTTCTTTTGAGCAATGATTTCATAATAATTCCCTTATGCGTAAAATATCTCGACTTCGTACTTAAGGCTCTCTGCTCTGACTTGTTTCCACATAATAATAGGAAGAGTTAGTGTAAATTGCCTCAACAGAGCTCTAACTGATTTTAATGTGTGTTATTCGTCTTTCTAAGCATCATACTCGAACAAGTTATGTTACCTCTAAGTGTTTTGTTACTTTACTTTATGATGGCTTTGTAAGAGAAAAAGCGGATAAAGGAAAATTATATGATGCACAATATACACAGATATAGAACTAATCTAGAAATTAAAAATGTGTTTATATATATTATTGTACTAGTGCTAGGGCCGTATATGTATTTTATTTTTGTTCTCTTCACTCCTACAAATACGGGGTGGTGGTTGCAGCGTTTTATCTACCTACTTAATTAAAAAAAATCGTTTTTTGGAAATTATCATTAAAGACACAAATAAAAAAACAGCGATTGTAATTTTCGATAAAATATAAAAATGAAGATGCTAGAGCACCTTTTGGGAAAACCCTTTCTATTAATTAATCGAGAAAGATTTTGCAATCGTTGAATCGTCCATTTAAACAAAATGTAGGTTAGAAAATCTTTATAAATACAAATTGTAAAATGATGTCATCAAACGTGTAATCAAGCTACACATTTCTCAAAGTAATACAAATATTTTAATAGAATGTAAATGAATGATATAAAATCGTCTTCGTCATGGCTCGGTTAATTAATTAAGCCGGCGTGGTATCGTTTTTGAAATGGCCGCTAATCTATCTAAGTACCGACCATTTAGTGCCGTAGAGTTGACGATCTTTGCTTTTTAAATACGTTATGAGTTTTATGGTGATTATCATCTGGGGTAATGGTTGTGATGCACGTTAACTTAATTTATGTTCTCGCTTACTTTTTGAGATCGAAATATTATGTTAAATAAATAATCAAAGTATATATTATCGGTGTTATCGGTGAAAATTAATCATTACTATTAATAAAACTGAACTAAATACTTGACAATTGAATTCAGTTTAGTATCTACATTTGTACCTAAATTTTTTAATTGAATTGTTTAGAAATTATCTTGGTGTTATTTCGGAGGCATTGTTTCGGAGGTAGTACCTAGGTACTGTCATAATAATATGTGTTTTTATGTGAGGCCTTTGTACAGCAGTGAAAGAACACCAATTGATGAAAAATGCTTTTTAAAAATATTAGTTTTTCTTAAACAAACCAAGGTCGCCGAGACATTATCCTTCTCAACTCTTAAACAATGACAAAGCAATTTTCACAGCTTGCAATGTCACAGCCCTAGCTTGCTGAATAGCATTAAAAATGAGCTGAAAAGCGCGGGCGCGGCCAATCACACATAGTGGCGGGTGGCGACAGAAATAACCGGCCGCGATTGACGAGATACATACCATTATGGGCTAACGAACATCTCAATTTAGCTAACCACCTGCCTTGCGCTCGCTTTAAATAAACCCACTATTCCTATGGGTGCTTCTCCATTGTAACTCTACGACACGAGAATGTATGAGTTGTTTCGACGTTTTTGATCAGCCTATGCAGCATACGCACGTAGAGATATTATGTGTCTCTACTTTTGTCGCTCTCTTTTTTTTATCTATAAATATTGATCAGAAAGAGAAAAGAGAGCGACAAAAGCAGTCCTACAAGACATTACAGACATCGCAATTCGCAATGTAGCCTCAAAGTAAGCGATAACTTGTGTTATGGTACTAGATAACTGATAAATATACATCATTTTATATACATAAATACATTAATTAAAAAAAACACCCAGTTACTGGAAAATATTAGTGCTCATCACGCCAATGATTTTAAGTCTACATTGCGCACATCGATAAAGTCCACAAACATGCTGAGCACTCTCAGCACGTTGTAGTAGTGTAATTATTTGACAGAGCGAACGCGAGTGCAATTCGTTTAAGAGTAAATAAGACGTCATTTCTTATGTCACTGTGTGTGTAAGATGACAATGTCTTGCAGGCAAGATAAAAACGTGGACGTTTTGAAGGCTTTGGGCTCATCTAGCTAAATCTTTGCATCACGAAAACATTTTCGAGTTGTGGGCGATTAATACAAACTGCCCATTTTAGCTTGAAGAATTCTTTAAAATCCTTCCATATTCCATAATGGTAAGCAATACTGAAGTCTGATAGTAACAAAATCGGGGAATGCAGTTTTAGTTCTGCAGCTATATTATACCAACTTATCTATCATCTGCATCCAAAATTTAGTTATACTATCGATAATAATTAATTAATGGATCAAAAAAATCACTACAAGTATCCTAATCCTAATAATATTATAAAGGCGAAAGTTTGTGTGTGTGTATGTTTGTTACTCCTTCACGGCTCAACAACTGAAACGATTTAGCTGAAATTTGGAACATAGGTAGCTTATAACCCGGATTAAAACATAGGCTACTTTTTATCCCGGAAAAATCCGTAGTTCCCGTGGGATACTCAAAATACCAAATTTTCTAGAGCAATCTATAGATAGATTGTTCAAGCGAACTTGCTTGAAAGCATGTTTAAAGGTTGGAATAGGGAACGATAACGGGAAAATGTCGTTTTCCTTAGGATTCATGAAAAAGCGAATTTGACGCGGGCGGGGCCGCGGGCAAAAACTGAATCTATTATCACTATAAATGTGAAAATGGCCACTATGTAGGTTCTGAACATAGCACTGTACGCATTTAACAAGTGTGTTTTAGTTGAACAAGGGGATATGGGATAATAATGCTATAATGCTATAAATAATGCATAATGCTATAAATGTGAAAATGGGTACCTGTATTATAGGTTCCGACATTACAACTGTTTCGCTATTAGCATTTTGTGTTTTAGTTGAGCAATGAGGTACAGGTTAATAATATTATAACTATGAAAACGGGTACCTATATGATATAGGTTCTGAACTAACATCTGTTTCGTTACGGACAATGTATGTTTTTGTTGAGCTATGGGATATGGTATAGTAATTAGTAATGCTATAAATGTGAATTATTTCACTCTTAAGCGGATACGTTGATTTTATTTTCGTCCTTCTCACTCTTATGAATACGTTGGTGGGTTAGGTTAGGTTAGGTTAGTATGCAGCGTTGCGGAAGAATATAACAGAAAAACGTTGTTTTACCTAATTACTTCAAAAAGTAAGCCTAAGTACTAAGTTATTGAAATGTCGTTCTGAGCGTTTTTGGGAATGATTTTTTGCTGATAAATTAAAACAAAAATTACAATTATGTCCATCGTAGTTTTCGATGGAAATTAGAAAAATGGAGATTTTGGAGCAATTTTTGGGGAACTTTTTGGCGAGAAATTTTTATCCAATCCTGTTTCCGAAGTTAGGTTAACACATATGCTGTTTTTTTCCCAGAAAATCCAGGACTCCCACGGGATTTGTAAAACCCCGAAATTCACGCGGGCGAAGCCGCAAGCAAAAGCTAGTATTCATATAAAACACAATGGCCACGAGACAACAACGCTTCCGCTTGAAGGACTTATGACGATAAATAATAATATTCCACGCGATGACGTGGTATAATGGATATAAACCTTGCGGAATTTGGCGAGATGGCTGGATTTTAAATAGTCCTCATATGGAGAAATCTAGGCAAACTAGTTTTCTTTTTAATTATTGCCTTCGTAAATTGATAATGACGTGTATTTTTCTATTTGCGAGCGAACGGTCAGGTAGTCCACCTAATGTTAAGTGAACACCACCGCTCGTAAAAAGCTTCACTAGAGAAATAAAAAATACTGCGTTGCCGGGACTTAAGGATTGTGTTTATCACGATTTTGAATATATGAATAACACCACATTATAATTTAGAGAGACTACTGCCTACTGCTTTATAAAAATGATATGACATAATTAAATATTTTAACGTGAATCATATTAATGTCTTTCTTCCAAACATCTTATATCCTCTAAAACACAATTAAAAAAATATAAATATAAAAATATATATAGTGGACAACAATTAGTAAGTGATTAGTAGCTTATGCACTTGTGCTAAGGAAATCAGAAACAACGAAGGTACCTACCACAACACCCAGACCCAAACTCATTGCCTTCAATATTGTGTAGTTAGTCTAATATTTGCGAAAAATTTTCGCGGGCTAGTAGGGCCGAAACACCTTAAGCTAAGGGACCCTTAAAACTAACCGAGTCGTTAAAAACGCTGCGGTCGAATACGAATACTGAACAAGTAATGCACAAAGAATTACAAAACAAACAGTGCAGCGCGCAGCCAGTGTAACACCAGAGAAAGGTCAGATCGTTATTTAAGGCATTTACAGTGCATTTACAAATGCCATCTTAATTACAGAAACGGACGACGATTACAATTTACACTGCCTTTCAGTGTAACGAATTGGTAATCTTGCAATGGTTGATATCTGTGAGATCTGGGTGTATAGAGACAACGAGTTCACACGAGTTGCTTGTTTCAACTCAACCCCTTGATTTCATTGATTTGACGGCTGAAACGCAGTTTTAACTTTTCCAATCGTCATTGATCCTTTGAATTAAGACCTTAATTTAGACAAAATATAAATACATTTCATTTCAATTACGAGTTTGTTAAATTAACCATCGATATGAACCAGTAGATATGGTCATTCGGACGTTTTACATTTCATATTTCAAATATCAAAAAAATGCAAAAAAAAAAATAAGCCATAAACAAAATAAGAAATAAAAGAAAATGCCAGAAATAAAGCAAATTGATTCAACGAGAAGGGCTATACGGTCTATGACAGATCCATATTCGCGTCACGCCACACTGCATTATGGATTGAAACTAATGATTAAATGCTTATTTAAGCATTAAATCATTAGTTTACTAATGATTAAATGCTTATTTAAGCATTAAATCATTAGTATAATGGTATGTAACCCTTCGTGCTCGAGTCCTACTCGTACTTAGCCGATTTGTTTGTTACGGGGAGGAAATCATCTCTTGAAACAAAAAAGATACCCGGCCTCCTGTGGAATTGCACAAGTCTCCTAGCAACTTTTTACAGTCATGGATAAAACGCTTTATGGTTTAAGGAAAATAAAATGTTTAGCTACCAAATAAAACACGTATGTATCAAAGTGTATTTACACAATACAGATAAGGAATTCCGTGTCCATTTCCCAGGTTGTTTCGGCGCTAAAAGCCACAACATTCACACATGACCCAAAGCTGCGCAATTAATAGGGCAATAGACTGACAGACAATGGACTTATTTAAGGGCGACCCGAAAAGGAATCGCACGAAGCTAGTCGCGTGAGGACCGGGGACCATTTCTTTTGTAGTAATTGCCTATACCATTTGCATAAGCACACAAGCTGTATCGTTGGCAGACGGCTGCATTTTCATGGTAGTCCTACTTGTAGATACGGTTATAGACGTTTTCTGAATAGGTGTACTATAGCTGTTTCGCTAAACATTGTTTTGGTGTATAAATTAGGTATTTCTCAGCGGTATGAATAATATTTTACGTCCTATTGTCCCGCTTACTGAATATACACAAAAAATCATACAAATCATGCTGATTGTATTTTTCGACCATCACACACCACAAAGATATCGCCGTATGTGATGACTGATGTAAATGGATCATCGAGCGATTCTTATGAAATTTTCAGTGTATCTGGTCTATATCACTAGGTCTGAGAGCAGGTATTTGTCTATTTTTCATTCCCCTAAATGACAAAACAGCATGGGTCCGGTCAAAAACTGACGCAATACCAACAGTATTATTGCTTTTTCAAATAACATGTGTAACCATTCATAAATAATAAAAAAATACATTTTTTATTATTTATTGATTAATGTTGTAATATTACAATTACCAACGCCACAAAGCCCGCTGAATCAATAGAGTGGTACTTACAGACAACCATAGTGTGTAATTATCCTCCAAATTTATTGGCTTCCGAACACCTGTTGTGGAAGGTAATAAAGCGATTGTAACATGCTGCAGACAAAGTACTTGCATGTACAATTTTTTCTCTTGCAAGCAGTACCACGGTTCTGGCGTCAGCCATTAATGTAGAGTGACCTCTTTGTTTTTTTATTCTTCCAATACTATATGGGTATGCCTGCCCGTTGATTGGATTCCTAATTTGCGGCGGCCAATCGCAGGGTAGAATTCGCTAGCAACTACGATAACGATGAATACGTTTTTCGTACACAATCAGACTACTCACTTCACTTGCTATCAATTATAATCTCCAAGAAAGAGGACAAGAGGACATTTTTTTTAAATTCCCGCCCCTACGAACATTGGATAGCAAAATGATTATTACCTTACGAGTTTTATAGAAGTTCGTAATATCAAAGTTGCCGGCAGCACTAGGAAGTTTTGCAAAAGTTACGTAGAATTATTCTATTACCTATGGATAATTAATTTTTACAATAAACACCGGTAATTATGTTTTCCCTTGACATTTGCTTTTAAACACTGTTTCATAAATTTACAACTTAAAAAATATAAAAATCTCACCATACCATTATTACCCATTAGAATTAGCCTTGGGTTTATAAGTTTTCGGTAAACAAGCCATTTAAAACAAGTACAAATTAATCACGACATTTCAATTTTTCTGCATACCAGTACCTACTTCAAAGTTTTCATGCAACGTCTTCATCAATACTTAAAAATATTTTTGCATAGATTTTTATTCATATTAATTTACTTATTATGTTATGGTGGGTGCAAAGTTAAATGTGTGGAAGATTCAAACGATAGATGCAGATAGAATGTTATTTTTCATTAAAATATTTTTTTTTTACTTTCCTAGAATAGCAAATTCTATATAATAGAGCTTGTACTCGTATATAGAGTCAAGTTTTTGCTGAAGTTCTAACTTATTCAAATACATTTTACTTCCATTAGTCCTTACTCTCCTTACTACATAAATAGTATTAAATCGAAACATGGCAGTGCATAAAAATAAATTATATGTAAATCGATATTAGATATGAATAATATAAACAGGTCATTCAGCTTGTAAATCAACTTTGAAATCGATTTAAACAAATGGCTATTAATTAAGTCGTTGTAAGATAAGAAATTAGATAGTAAAACGGCGATCGTGGTAGTTCTGTAGGATCTGAAGGTGTGTGTTATTTTCTCGGAATTTCAGATATAGATCTTTTGTAATAAAATTATTTTGAAATTATATTATTATTGCGTGTGAAATGTTTAGTTTTCCTTTCCTAAAATTTTTTGACTTAGCTAGTGCTGCTGCGAATATACTCGTAAGATATTTACCTGATTTCATTATGTGGCTGAAATAGTAATGGATTGACCAATGGCCAACTTGTGGTCCCTACCAAAGGGTGTAGGAATCAGGGGGTACTGTATGACGTAGGTATATTGAGAAAGCTGTGTTGACCCTTCCAAGTAAAGAAAATCTATACTAATATATATAATATTGTCAATTATTTATAGTCCATATATTAGCTGACCCTGTGGCATATGCCGGGATGAAGGCTAAGAAGAAGAAGAAGAAGATTTATAGTCTATATATTCCGCAAAAAATATGTACATCGGAATTGTTCTTCTAAAAAATTCTAAAAATTAGTTCGCGACATCATCTGTATCTTTTAATTTAGACTTATTATAACGAGATACTTAAAACCCAAAATTGATGCGATGGATGGACTAAGCTCTAAATTAGAGTTTTCATTTTAGTAGTAGCACTGAAAACGCAGCTTTAGCTTTTTTTATTGAACCTTTTATACCTACTGTGGGTACCTAAAGCATTCTGGTACCAAATCACCAGGTAAAACAGACGGCCAAAAGCACTTGATAGGTTTATAATAATGGTTCCATTTCTAACATTCTGGAACCCTAAAAATAACGATACCAAAATGGGGTCTTACACTACTTTTGAATTTGATAAAAAATATTACTTTATTATAAACTAGGATAAAAATAATAACGTGCAGTGAAAGAAATATTAAAATCCAACGAAGATTTACAAAGTTACAGGCGTTTAAACTTTGGAGTGGGGGGATCTTCTATCCCTTTCTCGCAAAACGAAAATTTGTATGAAGCCGCACGAAGCTACTATGGCATTGGTACGGTGTGACGTCACAATGTCATGTTGCTATCTCTGTCTAATCACAAATCTTTAAATGCTTATAACTTTTTTGTTATTTGATCGATTTAATTAGTTCTTTCAGTGCACGTCATTATTTTAATTCTACTTAATAATAAAGTAATAAAAAAATTGGAGTCAAATACCCTATTAACTCATATAGGTTCTTACAATCAACAGCTATACTAAGGTCATACCAAAATCGCAATCACTATCGAAATATCGAATAAATCATTCATATCACTCTAAATTGGCTGTCAACGCACCACAAACAAAAATGACGGTAGGAACTTGAATGAAATATGATATTTCTTTACATTTATCCACCTATCAATAATTATTATCGCGGCCGTCGATTGAGTCATCAATTTCGATTTTGTAATCGTCAAGTCAGCCAGTCCAATCAAATTTAACCACTGGGTTTTGACAAGGCTTCCATTGATACGGTAGGCTGTGGATAGAATGATTAAAGTTTATGTGTGAATCATTATTTTTAACCGAATTCAAAAAAAGGAGGAGGTTCTCAATTCGTCGGAATCTTTTTTTTTTTTTACTACTAGCTGACCCAGCAAACGTTGTTTTGCCATTCAAAATACTCACGATCTATTCTAAGATCTACAAAACGTAAACAAAAAAAAATCATAAAATTGGCCAAGTCGTTTCGGAGATTTTTGGTTACAAATACGAAAATTTTATCATTTGATGATTAGATTAAAGGAATAAGGGACAAGACGACGTACTCATATTGTAGAGTCCATCCAAATGGATGTCTTAGCAGTATTTGGCAGTATCAACAAGTAATGCCCGGGTCCACGTTTTTTTGAACCAGGGCAGAAACTTAGCAACGGCGCTCCTTTCTCCAGTCTATGGCGTCATGTAGACGTTTTGCTTCAGAAGCTGCTCCTATTTCAATTCCACTGAATAATATATTAATTAAATAATGATAAAAAAACACTGATAAAAATTGAAGTCACTAGGCAAATTATAAATTTGGCTGTTTATCCAACTCTACCTCACTCTTGTCGCAACTATACCACACCTCATTCTGTGTTAAGGGGCGCGACTGCGAAAAACGTGAAAAAGGGAGTTACGGATTTAACTATATTGAACCACTCGCTTCATTATACGACATCAAAAAAAAAACTCAGATGGATAGTAAACGAGTCTACACAAACACCGCAAAACATTTATAAAATAATTCTTGAGTTTTGAGAAAAAAAATGCGTCACTTAGGCAAAAACATCTAAAACAACCTTTTCTATTTTAACTCTGCAAGCCATTTCGTTATTATAATTGAAAATATTTTTGGTTAAAACATAGGACGAAAGTATAGATAATGCATTTACCGTCAAAGTTATTTCTAATTCAAACCACAGAGCAAATAATATGACCTCCAAATCAATCATCTTTTTATGCGAAAAACGCCATACATTTTACTATGAAAAAATGGTCTCCAGAAATCGCTTTATATTAGAGAGTCCGCGGCATGAAAAATTCAGTGCTGTCTCAGTTTTCAAGGCGAATCCACGTCTGTTTGAAGAAGCGCTTCGTTTTCGCGTCGCTCGCGATTGAAATTGTGTGTCTCACTCTATCCAAAACTGGGTGGGTCGTCAGTGCCAGCGTGGCTGCTGCCAAAATTATATTATTTGTATTTTTTTCGAGCAAGTAGACGAACTAAACTTAGCTGACCCGACAAACGTTGCTTTGTCATATCTTATAACCTTTAAACGAGCAATTCTTGTATATATGTATATTTCTATATAATCTGGATCTCGGAAACGGCTGGAACAATTTTCATGAAATTTAGTATACAGGGGGTTTTGGGGGCGATAAATCGATCTAGCTAGGATTCATTTTTATTAAATGTCGAATTTACCAAAAAAATAAAATTATGACTACTGCTGCCATCTATTGGCCACCGAGCGAAGCTCGGTCACCCAGATATTATACATTATTTCTCACTTAGGGGTATAAAAATAGTTTGAATTCTATTCTCGGACCTACCGAATACTCACACAAACAATTTCATAAAAATCGGGAAAAGCCGTGCAGGAGCCATTTTGTAACTAACACTGTAACACCTGAGTGACCTTGCAAACTTTGTATTGCCTTTTAATCTGTTTCTCACTTATATGATAGGTGAAGATCGAAGTCAACTATAGGTATTTAACGCGCTAGCGGCACCGCCGCGCCTCCGCACCGGTAAGCGCGAAGCAGAATTAAAATGGTAAAAGTATTTTTTTGGAGTTTCACTGATATTAATTTTATTTGTTTTTGTCGTATGAGTAGGTATTTCTATTCAAATATAGGTTGTTGACAGGATGATCGACTTCACCTGACGGGAAGGTATTCTGCCACAAACTTTTCTTGCCCGGTGGCCAAAAATGGAACTAACGTCAAAATTTCGATTTACTCATAAATTATTCCTTTAATTATAAGAACTTACGCGCGAAATATCAACACCATAAACGTCAACTACCACAATTCTTAAAAAATTGAAAAACCTTTGCAACAAGCGTGCAAGGAATTAATAATATGCTTACTTAGGAATTAATAATATACAAAATGGCCGCCATTTTCACCTTTTTTGTTACTGGGCCGATCGCTTTAAAAATCGATATCTAAGTTTCGCAGTAAGCATAGAGAAGGAATATGTGGTCAAAATTTAAAAAAGTGGCCGCCATTTTGAACTTTTTTGTTACTGGGCCGATTGCTTTCAAAATCGACATCTGACCTTGTCAGCGAGCCTAGGGAAGGAATTTGTGGTCAAAATTAAAAAAAAGTGGCCGCCATTTTGAACTTTTTTGTTACTGGGCCGATTGCTTTCAAAATTGACATCTGACCTTGTCAGCAAGCCTAGGGAAGGAATTTGTGGTCAAAATTAAAAAAAAGTGGCCGCCATTTTGAACTTTTTTGTTACTGGGCCGATTGCTTTCAAAATCGACATCTGACCTTGTCAGCGAGCCTAGGGAAGGAATTTGTGGTCAAAATTTAAAAAAAGTGGCCGCCATTTTGAACTTTTTTGTTAATGGGCCGATTGCTTTCAAAATCGACATCTGACCTTGTCAGCGAGCCTAGGGAAGGAATTTGTGGTCAAAATAAAAAAAAAGTGGCCGCCATTTTGAACTTTTTTGTTAATGGGCCGATTGCTTTCAAAATCGACATCTGACCTTGTCAGCGAGCCTAGGGAAGGAATTTGTGGTCAAAATTTAAAAAAGTGGCCGCCATTTTGAACTTTTTTGTTACTGGGCCGATTGCTTTCAAAATCGACATCTGACCTTGTCAGCAAGCCTAGAGAAGGAATTTGTGGTCAAAATTAAAAAAAAGTGGCCGCCATTTTGAACTTTTTTGTTACTGGGCCGATTGCTTTCAAAATCGACATCTGACCTTGTCAGCGAGCCTAGGGAAGGAATTTGTGGTCAAAATTAAAAAAAGTGGCCGCCATTTTGAACTTTTTTGTTACTGGGCCGATTGCTTTCAAAATCGACATCTGACCTTGTCAGCGAGCCTAGGGAAGGAATTTGTGGTCAAAATTTAAAAAAAGTGGCCGCCATTTTGAACTTTTTTGTTACTGGGCCGATTGCTTTCAAAATCGACATCTGACCTTGTCAGCGAGCCTAGGGAAGGAATTTGTGGTCAAAATTTAAAAAAAGTGGCCGCCATTTTGAACTTTTTTGTTAATGGGCCGATTGCTTTCAAAATCGACATCTGACCTTGTCAGCGAGCCTAGGGAAGGAATTTGTGGTCAAAATTAAAAAAAAGTGGCCGCCATTTTGAACTTTTTTGTTACTGGGCCGATTGCTTTCAAAATCGACATCTGACCTTGTCAGCGAGCCTAGGGAAGGAATTTGTGGTCAAAATTTAAAAAAAGTGGCCGCCATTTTGAACTTTTTTGTTAATGGGCCGATTGCTTTCAAAATCGACATCTGACCTTGTCAGCGAGCCTAGGGAAGGAATTTGTGGTCAAAATTTAAAAAAAGTGGCCGCCATTTTGAACTTTTTTGTTAATGGGCCGATTGCTTTCAAAATCGACATCTGACCTTGTCAGCGAGCCTAGGGAAGGAATTTGTGGTCAAAATTTAAAAAGTGGCCGCCATTTTGAACTTTTTTGTTACTGGGCCGAATGACTTCAAATTCGAAATGGGGTGACATAACTTACCCCTTCCAAGTTAGTACGCTAACATCTTCGACTACATCATCACTTTCCATCAGGTGAGATCGCAGTCAAGTACTAACTTGTATAGAGTAAAAAAAAAGATTCTTTATCAATGCTTGCTGCGATGGTCAGATTTCGATTTTGAAATTGTTCGGTCCAATAACAAAAAAGTTCAAAATGGCGGCCACTTTTTTACATTTTGACACCAGATTCTTTCTCAATGCTTGCTACTACGGTCAGATTTCGATTTTGAAAGAATTCGGTTCAATAACAAAAAAGTTCAAAATGGCGGCTACTTTTTTTACATTTTGACACCAGATTCTTTCTTAATGCATGCTACCACGGTCAGATTTCGATTTTGAAAGAATTCGGTTCAATAACAAAAAAGTTCAAAATGGCGGCCACTTTTTTACATTTTGACACCAGATTCTTTTTTAATGCTTGCTACTACGGTCAGATTTCGATTTTGAAAGAATTCGGTTCAATAACAAAAAAGTTCAAAATGGCGGCCTCTTTTTACATTTTGACACCAGATTCTTTCTTAATGCATGCTACCACGGTCAGATTTCGATTTTGAAAGAATTCGGTTCAATAACAAAAAAGTTCAAAATGGCGGCCACTTTTTTTCATTTTGACACCAGATTCTTTCTTAATGCATGCTACCACGGTCAGATTTCGATTTTGAAGTAATTCGGTCCATTAACAAAAAAGTTCAAAATGGCGGCCACTTTTTTAATTTTGGCACCAGATTCTTTCTCAATGCTTGCTGCCACGGTCAGATTTCGATTTTGAAATAATTCGGTCTTATAACCTTAAACATGATAACCAAAGAATGATAAGATTTCTGTTACACTTTTTTCGCTTAGCCCCGTACGCGATATCGCCCGAAAAGAAACTTTGTTTCAACAAGAGGCCAGTCATTAAGATTTTTGTAAATCTCAATTGCCCAAATTACTAACATATAATGCTATACATCTAGGGAAAATAATTTCAATGAAGACTGGTCACACTGATGGACTCTCGCTGAGGTTTGGTGTTCCGAACGTAAATCAAACACAATATTTAAAAAATAAAATGAATTCATTTTAATAACACTTAAACTTACTTGTGAAATGATATTCCTTGTTTTCGTATTTTCTTTTGCGAACTACTTTTACACACTTTAATAACATAATATGGCATTTTAATTAATTTGCAGTCTTGATCGTCACGTATAGTGACTCGGCAAGTGGTTTGTTGCGTACTAACTCAAAACGAATACTATTTTCTGGTGTAGTATTGGTTTTGCGTGCCCGAAGTTCCACGCGGTGTATCTGTAAAATCTGTGGTTAGGCCTATGTAAAATTAAGATATTTTGACTTTGACTTACTTAAATTTCGATTGATTATTATGTTATCTACTTATAGCTGGACAGCTATAAACTTGGCCCTCCCATGGTCTGCGGGACGCGGGGCGGGAGCTACTCAACCACTGATCTCTATTCTATGGATTAAACATTCTATACAATTCAGGCTGGGTCACTGTGGATCCATAGAATAGGGATCAGTGCACTCAAATAATCAGCTGTCAGTGACTGACGTGAATAACGCTACACACGACAATACATACTCAAGAAAAATGAAAATACCATAGGAGAATTCTCAAGATGTGAGTCATTACATCGTATCGTGTATAGCCAATCGCACACCCGCCCCGCGTCCCGCAGACCATGGGAGGGCCAAGTTTATAGCGGTCAAGCTATATTCATCCTATCTTCTGATGTAATTTATGGCACTTTATACGTATTTATAAGATCCTGTATAGTGAGGCCTATGTGAAATGTTTTTTTTTTTAATTTGAAATGAGTTAACTTCAGATTGATTGTAATGTTTTCTACTTATCTATATTGTCTTCTGATGTAATATATGGCTTTTCAATAGTTCCTAAATACAAAATGTAAATTTTTGAAATCATTGACTTGTTTTAAACTATATCAACCTTTAATTGTAGTTGTTCAGTACTGTAGCATTGAGCGCGGCAGCACACGGTCGGTCCGCGACACGACGCATTCACACTGTGCCAACCAATACCTTATCATAATCATTGTTAATATTTAATTCATTATATACATTAACTGCCTATCATTTGCATACAGTGTAGCATACAACAGTAATTACAATAACTATCACACATATCACGTATGAAACCCTTACATAATATGGATCAAAACATTGTCAAAATTATTCATTAAAAAAAAAATAAGTTAACTAACGCGTACAATTTGACCCCGCCTTTTGCATCCGGGCGAGCACGGATTTGCCTACGGACTTCGTATTGCGATAAGCTAGTTTCGACGTACACTGCGCGTTTTCTGTGACAGTTATAAACTTACTTCAAATACTAAACCCGTGATGGACATTTAATTTATCTGAAGTATCGACATTATATTTTTACATGGTCAGGGTACTTATCATACACCGCGCGCATTGCGTTGGTTGAGTGGAAAATATCAATGTAGTTGTGTTATCGGAAGTTCCCTTGCTCGCAGTCTGCAGTCTTAACTTTTTTCTGAACAATCAATAAAGTCCACATCACTGAGCCCATTGTGTGAATCAAAATGCCTTTATACGTGCACAAAAGGCATCATAATGACCTCTTATTTGTTAAGTAAGAGTAATTCTATAAAACAATTGAAAGTGAGACCGGCCATTATTCCGCTTAAGGTCATGTCATACACATTAAAGGCGATTGATGTATTGTGCATGAGTACAACATATTCTCGATATGACCTTGGGCGTATTGCTACGGTGTTAGTTACTATACTAAATGGTTAACTGACTTCGGACAATTTTTTAAAACTGTACTTGAAAGTTGAAAGTAAATCATACTGCCATCAACTTTATCAAGCGTAATGAACTATTTTCCACCAAAAAAATTAGTAAAAGACTACTTACGAATAAGTCTCCTAATTATACCCATCTGTAAATAAATACTAAGTAAGTACTCAGTATTTTAAAATAAGCTAAAATAAAACAAAATATAAAAGTAACGCAAGTCGTGATTACGAGATTTTAATATGATACTCGTAGTTTAGTCTGTTCAATAACCCCCCCGATGGATTCCAATCTTGTCGCGATGGGGGGGCTCAGTAGCCGTGGTTGGGCCCCACGGTGAGGCCAAAAGGAATCCAGGAGGGGACGCTCGGAGTGGGCCTGGAGATGGGCCCGCTCTGGATGCGTCCAAGGGGGGTGCGGGGGACAGAGTTTTCTGTCTCCTGCAGCCAGGAGGGGTCGCGGGAGGAGAGGCGTGTCGGTGTGTCGTTGCCGCTCGCCCTATCTCCCGCGACCAAACGGTGGCGCACCGTTAGATGCGTCGGCGGCGGGGCCGCAGGGGAAGAGGAATGTCGGTGTGTCGTTGCCGTTCTCCCTGTCCTCTGCGGCCGTTTGGTGGTTTGCGGCGGAGCCAAAGATCAGATCCGCCGCGGGGTATGGGAGGTCGATGCCTGCGAAGTGCAGGAGCAAGCTTCGCAGGTATCGGCTCACCCGTGCCCACGGCCCCTGGGTGGCGGTCCCGGGGGGGTCCGTCGCCTTACGGATGGGCGCCGAGGAGGTAAGGCCGGCTTAGGTGTTTCTGGCCGGCCTTGCTGTTGGAGGGGAGCTCCATGCTCCACCTCGTGGAGGGGCTGCGCAAGCGGCCGGGCACCGGCGGGTTCGCGGAGGTTTGCGCAAGCGTTCCCGTGTTCCCGTCATACGGTGCGAGGAGGAAACACCGTGGGGTTTAGCCGGTAAGAGTCCGGCATAACCCAGCCGCTCCCCCGGGCGACTGGGTATCCATGAGGATTCCCCACGATAAAAAAAAAAAAAAAAAAAAAAACAGAAAAAGCCGTATTTATTTATTATTGAAAATGATAAGTGCCTCATTTACAATATTTCACAATACGCACCTAAAATAGAAAAGAACTATGTGTATAATATTTTTACTACATGTAGGTATTTCCCGCTGTTGTAAAGAGCGATCTCTTTCAAATAACCATAAAACTATGGAAGTGGGTGGCTGAGAATCAAATCTCGGACTTCTATTAGCAGGCAGAAGTTTTAACCACTGGACTATCAGTGGTAACTGATACCTGCGTTAATTCGATGTTGAGGTTTGATTATTTAATATTTCTTAGTTTCAGTAAAGAAAATACATATTATATTCAGAATTTATAATATCTACCGTAAGTTATTACGTAGATTACCTAAGTCTATTCTATCTTTAATGCGGACAAGTTAAGCTTTTTGAGATAATATAATATAATGCTTATGTTTGTGAATATTTACGGTTATTCTCTATAATATTCATCTCGTACTTCCCAAGATAAGACGGCGGGCTGTTAGAATAAGCTATGAGCCAATAATAGATACGGTCTGACAGATAGCTTATTTTACTTGGTGTATGAGTAAATTGAAGATCTACAATTTTAAACTTTTCACTTGCGAAAAAAATTAATACTGATTAAATTTTTTTATTTCAATGAAATAAAAAAATATTTAAGACTTAGCTTACTCACTTATGTACTTAACTAACGGATGTCAAAATCTTAAAAGCGTTAAGTTTTAATAAATGACATTATTCTTGTTTGTTCCCAAATTCAAATTCAGAATGTCCCCAATTCCTCACGAGGGGATGTGACGCGGGTACAGAGCAGGAAACACTCAAAATTAGATTAGATTGGTTTTACTATGATATTTATCCTACTCTCCATTGTAAAAACGTCCAAATTGCTTCATTGTTTTTTATGCAGGGGTTATGAATAAAATAATTAATATGAAATCTAGTGTTCTAAAAGTTGAACCTACTTTATTGTATAACAGATAGATATCTTTTACAAGCTCAAGTAGAAAACAATTTAATTCCCATCAAAACACAATGACAAAAAACAATACACAGTCTCATATCGATTGAAAACACGCATTGTGTACACTCGTAATCGATTTTATAATCGATAGTTATAATCAATATGAATAGAATAATATCCGACCTTACCGCGGGAGTTAATCGTTGAATGGTGGACAATTAATTTAATTAATATTGCTAAGTCGTTAGCGGTTACACAAAGACTACCGAAAACATGGATGTTGAAAGCCGACTGTTAAAAGCATGGTCTTTTCATTTATATAGGTACATCTTTTTAATAAAAGTTTTTAAGGTGGATGGGTATCATCCGGGCGAGAAAATTCAAATTTTCGCAAATATGTAGTGGACTTATTATTTATACATCGTAGGCCAATGGCAATGAGTTTTGCGAGCATACAATGTTTATGCGTCTAAGTACATATTTTTCATAAAAACTTTGGTCAACAATACTCATTTACTTCATATTGGTTCCTGATGGCTCCAAATCTGGAAAACTGCAAAAAAAGAATCTTTCGTGAACCAATATGGGATGAATGGATTTGTGAACCAAGTTTTTACTTATAATATGTACCTAAGTGCGTAAACGTCACAAGCCATATTTTGCGAAAAACTAAAAAAAAAAATTCGCGGGCTACTTGAGCCAAAACCCCTTAACGCGTCGATTGCGCAGTTAAGTAAGCTTCAATTTTTTTTGTTCTACTTCAATGTTTGTCTATTCCATGTTTCTCAATCAAGGCTGCCGTAGATTTATAGAGCAACATTTACAAGATGATTAAATACATCAAGATTTTCGCTAGCAACTAACAAATGTACCGTGGAACACAGACAATTCTGTCTATTAATTATTACAGTCTAAATTATGGCATCTTAAGGTCATGTTTCGACTAATCAGACGTAAGTAGATATTACTTACCGTTATTTTTAGTTTCCTGAACGAGTGTAAGCTTTTTTGTAAGTACTGCAATTTACTCACCATGTTTTTCTCTATCCTCTACCGATCAATGCCTATAGATACATGCTTACTTTTGCAGCGATGGCAATTTCTCTGTTAATTTTATGTAGGTTCTTAGGTAGAGATATAGTGTAATTTATAAATCTTATATTATATTAATAAAATTGAGATTGGCACTGGTTGGCAGGCACTCATGGTAAACCTAACCGCGATAGCTGAGGGACGCGGGTGTGGGAGAGTGTGCGGAAAAGAATAACTTTCTGCTTGCTAAACACACATGGGAAAGTCTACTTTTTGAGCAATAGAATTAAAAAAATATGAAACTACGGGTTTTCGTGAACTTTGATTACATTATGTAGGAAGAATAGACCATTCTTTAATTTATCCATTTTAGTGGACTTTCCAATAAAAATAACAGGTAAAACAGGTACAGTTTAAACAGTACGGAACATATTTCTGTCAGAGGGTCGAATCGCACGTAACCAATTTTTTTTATTTTAAGTAAGTTCTGTAACCACTTGTTAGCATTACCGGAGAGAATTAATAATTCAAGGCTAAAACAATAACCGTTTATCAAATATATAGTAAGGTGCAATTAACGAGTACATAAATAATACAATAATTCTGTATATAAAATACAAGCGTTTAGAAATCATGTCTATATACCATGAGATAGATGACGTTAACGTCGTAAGGTATTTCTTTTTAGGGTTCCGTAGCCAAATGGCAAAAAACGGAAGTCTAATGGATTCGTCATGTCTGACTGTCTGTCCGTCCGTACCTATGTCGCAGTCACTTTTTTTCACTGCCTTTTCCTCTGCGTTTGAAGGTGGTGGGTACTCACCACCTTTATGGTACATATCAGGAACGACAAATGAAAACTTTCGTACGTGCCTTTGGTACGTCAACTAAGATATTGGGGTATGACCCTTTACGAAACCAAGCCGTAATTGCAGTTAAGTATATGGTAAAAAGGTGACGAGGGAACAAAATTAAATAATCCCTTATCCACACTCCGAAATACTTAGATATATTCGTATTTTTAAGAATACCGACGGACATAAAATATTATATATTCCGCAATTTGTACCCTCTCTCTCTCTCCTTACGAAGCCTTACTTATATCTTACTCTTCTAAAGGCTTGGTCAATCTTTATACCTTGTAAATGTACGAGTATGTTCTAAGGAGCATTTGTACCTATAATCATTTTCTTTAGCACCATATTTAACGGTCACGTGTCCGTAATTTGTTAATGAAGTTATGAAAATTGAATCATATAATGTTAATTTTCACATAGGCCTAGATATGGTCACTTATGAAAAGTAAAAGCTCTACCGCCAGGGTCGGAAGGCAGGTTTGCAATGAGAAGAACTGTCAAGTAACTTGCTTATTATTAAAAGGTACTTGCTCTTTTCTAAAATGTCATAATATACCTAGTACAAGTACTGGTAGTAGAACTCTTCTTGCGGAGTTTGTACGGGTAGGTACCACCGCAGTGTCTGTTAATTCTACCGTGAAACAGTAATGTATTTTAATATACTGTTGTGTCGATTTGAAGGGTACTGCAGTGCAAAATGAGATATGGCCCTTCGCACACGGCTCGTAAACGTAAGCGTAGCGTAATCCTCACGTACAACGAGAACAGTACGAGCACGAACATTTTCAAACATATCCACAGATGAAGCGGTGTTGCAGCGAATCGTAGGAGGCGTAATTGTCATATTTTTATGCGTAGCGTCGTAACGATACGCTTAAGCTACGCCTACGATGACTACGATGACGATGACTGCAGTGCAGCGAAGTGCAGTGTGTCGTATGATATTGCAATGCAAAAATATGCGAAGCAGTAAGCACTGTATCTGACAAGGATTTGCGTATCGCTTTTATAGTTTTGTTACTCTTACTCGTAGTTGCAACTTGCAATACAGTAATGTTTACTAGACTATACTAGTACTAGTGTTCACTAGTGTGAGTAGTAGAGTTCAGTAGTGAGTGTAGTAGCTAGTGTTAGACGTAGAAGTATTCAATTGTAAGGCAGGTGTATTGTGAGTAAGGGCAATAAATCTTTTATACGGACGTACGCAAGCGCAGCGCATAGCCCACCTTGACCTAGTACATGTGACCCAATAATAGTTACATCTATCTCAGTGTCTGCGTCTTGTTCTATAGATTGTACGAGCAGTAATCCGTTCATCCATACTTTTACTGTTTTTTGAAAACTGTTTTAGGCATGCGTAGCGATTTTTTTAGATGTAAACGTCTAATGACGTAATTGATACCTTACGTAATTGTTCAAGTTATCACTCCTGTCGGTACTCCTGGAGTGCCAGCTTTTTTAGGGTTCTGTACCATAGACTTATTATCTTGTTGATCAGGGTTTTACACACTTAGCATGTAAGTTCTATCAATTTAAATACGAATCATAACTCCACCTAAATCCTTATACCTACCTAATATTTTATTTACTAAGTATTTTCACCAAATATTATTTTACAGCCACTTATGAAACTTTTGCAGACTATATTTCAATACTAGAGTTCGTAAGGCAGACTTTTACATTAGGTATAAAAGTTAAGTAGTACTTGACTGCGATCTCATCTGGTGATCTGATGGTGATGGTAAGTGATGATGCATCCGAAGATGTTAACATACTAACTTGAAAGGGGTAAGTAAAGTCACCCCAACGGTTTTTACACAGCATCGCACCGTAACGCTAATTTGTTTGGCGATACGTCTTTGCTGGTAGGGTGGTAACTAGCCACGACCAATGCCTCCCACCAGACCAGACCTGAGCCAAATTAGAAATTATAAAATTCCAAAGTGGCCCGTAGCGGGAATCAAGCCCGCGACCTCCCACTCGAAACCGAGCGCGCGTCCCTTGCGCCAAGGAGGTCGTCAAAACTTACTCATACCTGTACCAAGATTATGTTTGATTGCCAGTTTTTACATTAGGTGATATTTTCTGACAAAATCGGGTTGTCTACTGAAACACACGTAAGATATCTATCCACCTGTCGTCAACTCCTCGTTTTCGTAGGCAGTGGCCAGCGAGCGAGTAATTTCAGCGTGGTTTAAAATTCAAATTTATGCTAATGTGACTCCGCGCCATGCACTCTAATTGGATTAACGTACGAGTTTGTGAACACTCGCATATGCATATTGAGTGTTAACAGACTGATAAATAAACTACTGGAGTTACAAGCTGCGAGGAGATAAAAATTATTGCAAATATACAAATTTCTATTTTTAACGCAGACGTAACTTTCTGGCGCTTATAAAGAGTCAATAAGATATTCGATAATAATATTAATGATGGTGATGATAATAGATTGATATATTTGTATAATATATATCTTCTCGTACCTACCTATTTGACAGCTTTTACGAGAAACTCATTTTACGAGGGCCCTAAAGGACTGTGTAGCAAGAATAAGTCTACAACGTTATAGTCTATATTAGATTGAATGTTTTTATATGCATAAGAACATAGACTAATAGAGGTCGTCGCTCGCGCTCCGACTAGATTGATCCCTACCTAACGGCTAACAACAGCTCCGTTATAAGTGCAGCAAGTTTTTTTGTAGTGTGAGTGTCGATTTGAAATTTGTATGGTGCGTGGACGCTAGTGTGCGTGAAAAATTGTGTAGCGATTTGCCAATTTGGGCAAAGTATTTTTTGTCGCACTTTTGAAGTCGAGGGCTCCCTTTTTGATAAAAACATTAACAAATTTTTGACAGTAAAGTTTGATTACGTTTATAAGTAGCTCGTATATTTGCATTTAGTTGTTGTATATTTGTAATTAGTTTTTAACTATGGAGTAAGGTTTTTAAAAATACTTTTGATATATGCATTATGGCTCATAACATTTCATCAGGTGAAATAGTATTTTTTCTAAAACTCTGTAAATTAGTTATTCCATTGTATAACTTAACGGCGGAAAGCTTTGACTTATAGAAATAGATATAAATCTATACCAATCATCGACACAAATCTAAGATACCGAATCCATTTACGATTCTAACAATCTGACAAGCTACCAGTTTTTACAAGGCGATAGCCATCTGACCTCCGCAACTCTTGGATGAATCAGTGGCGTATAGGTTAGAATAATTTTCCATCTGCACTACCTACCTTATCTACTTAATAAATATTTTTATCATAATATATTACGTTGATATATTGCATCTTTTGTAGGCAGGGCGTTAACAGTTATAAATGACTATTAAAATTTTGACAATCTCCGTGGGCCTTTTTTAGATTTTAAAATTTCTGTCTCGGATCTCTTGTAGAAGGTTTCGGCTGTTGCTAGATGGTGGCAGCACCAGCACAGATGCACAGGCAATCGATTTAGCGTTCTGGCGCGATGCTACGTAAAAGACGCGTACGAAGCGGTTTCATTCCTTGTTCCTAATACGCACTGCAAAAGCCTGGAATGCCCTCCCAGGCACTGTCTTTCTCGCAACATACGACCTTCAAATCAAGAGTGAATAGGCATCTCCTAGGCGTTCCAGCTAGGACTGTATCATCACTTTCCATCAGGTATGATCACAGTCAAGCACTAGCTTGTATAGTTAAAAACATGTTATTGGGAGCCCTTCCATTATACGAATGGCTGCATCATAAGTCATTTATTCATTCATTTATTTATTTAATTACATGTCCATTAAAATAGAAAGTAAGTAGAATATAAATAACAATGGGTAAGTAATAAGTAAGCATTGTTAGTTTTAAATTGCACGTGTTTACTTTTATAGAATTTTCCTTATGGTCTAGGATCCCGCTATACAACGACCTTCACCGAGCTGCTTATTGGATGAAAACTATTTTATATCCAATTAAATATGTCAATAAATATATCGCAAGTGGGTTGCCTAAAAAATTTCAGTCCAGGATATGATTAATTAAGAATTAAAAAAAAAAAAACCATTGTAACATGAACTCCTATTTGTTAGAGTTCCGTTGACATCTTAGTTCAAATTAGATTGGATGAGCGATTCAGGTCGCCAATTGCAATTGTGCATAATTATGCATAAAACCTACGATTTTATTATCCGTTAACTTTCTTTTGCCAAAAATAAAGAACAGAAATACTTTCCTCAGCCAAGAAAGTATTTCTGGCAAAAAGCACTATTTATAACATCCAATCTAATTTGGACTACGATGTCAACTAAACTGTAACAAATAGGAGTCCATGTTACAATGGTTTTTTTTAATTCTTAATTAATCATACCCTGGACTGAAATTTTTTAGGCAACCCACTTGCGATATATTTATTTACATATTTAATTGGATATAAAATAGTTTTCATCCAATAAGCAGCTCGGTGAAGGTCGTTGTATAGCGGGATCCCAGACTATTAATTCTCTTCTGAACTCATACCTATAATCTTGGTACTTGATCAATATCAAAATATTATAATACCAAAATAATAAAAATTTGATAGAGCAGATTTGTAATATGTATCCCATTTTTAGGGTTCCATACCAATTTGGTAAAAATGGAACCCTTATGGTGAGACTTTCTCCGTCCGTCCGTCCGTCTGTCACACTCGATTATTTCAGTAACTATCGAAGCTATCGATTTGAAATTTGGAACAGTTTTAGGTAATAGTGACCCAACGTCATTGCCATCATAAAATTTTGAAAATCATATTAATTTTAAAATAAATTAAAAGGGGGGGTAAACCGGGTTGATGAAATTGTGATAACAATATTGAGTGGGGTATCATATGAAAGGGCGTGACTTGTGTATTCTAAAACTGATTTTTATTTATTTTTGTGCCCGATAGTTTTGGATTTATTGGGCAAACTGTCGAAAAAAATACCTATCCCCCCCCCCCCTTATCTCCGAAATTTATGGTTCGAAAAATCTGAAATAATTAAGGTCAATAGAAATTAACGTATATTTTACAGGAAAAATAAAATCATCTCTCTAACTATTACACTTTTCTTGATAATAACAATAAACCGCCAAAAACAAAGTTAGGTTTGCGGTTCGCCAACAAAGGTACCTACATGTAAATTATACTCGTAAATTCATGAATAAAAGTGATTCTTTCAATGTTTTACTTCTTTTATGGTATGGAACCCTCGGTGCGCGAGTCTGACTCGCACTTAGCCGGTTTTTTGAAAATGATTCACGTCATTGTTGATTCTTGGATGGGTCCTTATCTCAAACAAAAAAAAAATTGACAGAGCTTTTCTTGAGGTTTTTTAAATCGTACTAGACTATGAGGCATTAAAATGTCGTAAGAAAATCGCCATCCATTTCTCCCGCTAATATCTTAACACTTCAAAAGTAAATCAGGGAATATCCGTATCAACGGACTGAGGTAATGCATCAATTAATCAGAACTAGTAAATGATCACTTAGCGTCCCTATCTTGTTCATAATATGTCGGAGACCTAAGTACTTAAGTAGCGCTTATTTGTACGAAGATGCTTTATAAGTTATACCTATATTATGAGAGATAAAAGTACTGCGTAATTTCAAACATAAAATATTTCTTACAATGCTATACTGCAATTTACTCGCCACTTTAGAGACGTATGAAAATCGTTTGTACCATACTAGAATACTCTAATATTTTTATACGAGGGAGGGTCTTACAACTATGACCCGACAAACGTTGTTTGGCCATATAAATTTTATTTCTCAATAAGGGGTATGAAAAATAGTTTCGTCCTATTTTCAGATCTACTGAATAAAGGTACCTACATAAACCGTACCAAATGTATCTAAAACGTACACATGAAACATAAAAATCGGTCATTTATTTATTGCGGAGTTTTGTCTCAAACACTGGGACACGAAGAATTTATATATTAGATAGACAATAATTAAAAAATCTGTAAGCAACAAAATGATTTTATTTCCTGAAAAAACGACAACGTGGTATTTTATTAACGAAAGAAGAAGAACCAACAACATTGAAAGAACGCAAATAAGGCCAGAGGGAAAATATGCTAACAACAGCAAAGAATGTACTCGTAACTATGCAAAACAAAAAAAAATAAAGGCTTGCGCAACTCTTAAGCGTAGCAAATTCATAAAATCCAACATACTATTGAAACGTCGATGAGCGACGGCCGCACATTACCGATCCGGTTGCCAATAATTAGGCTGAGGATTCGCTAGTTCCCATGCCGGTATGTAAAAATTGTTGAGAAAATACTTCACGTGCGTGTTTGCTAATTCGAGGCCCGCATGCCGCGGCTGCAAACTCAGCATTTATATTAGACTTGGGAACTTACCCGTTTAATTGTGCGTGGTGATTGTGGGTTCAGTGTAGGAATTGCGGATTGGCAGGCGTGACACACCTTTGAGGATATTATGGAGTACGACGACCTCATGTGCGAGTGGAGGTTGCAGGTTTTATTCCCGCAAGTGTCGTTTTGGGATGTTATTTCTAAATTGGGTCAGGTCAGGTCTGGTGGGATTCTTCATCCGTGATCACCACTAATAATAAAGATGTACTGCCAAGCGATTAAGCGTGCTGATGATGCTGTGTAGATAACAATGAAAGTTGTCATGTATAAGTCACGTCACACGTGATCAATTTATCGATAGGATAATATTATTATTATGTCACTCCCATATTTTTTTTAAATTTCGCCACATTAGCTATCGCAGAAATATGAAATAATAGATAAAGTAGAGAACGTTTAATTTAAGAATGAACGCCCCTACACTACATTTTTCTTTCAACGTGTAAGCGTAAACACATGGAAGGGCGTCCATTTTTGGGATTAGACGATCTATAACATGGCTACAGCTTACATGCTGCAGCTTTGTCACTTAGGTATATTTCTACGATAAGCTTTTTCTTGTATTCTATCTACACTCAATATCCAGAAGTCGCATTTAACCGAACACAATTTTTAAGGCTATTAAGTTAAATATTCTCACCTCTACAACTTAACCGATTAGGCATCAGTCGGCGCGGTTTCCTTCAAGCCCAATTTAACGGATTACCACAAGGCCGGATTTCGTACCACCAAAAATAACCACACACGCTACTAACCGAAGACAGCCTTGAACCGACCGAACCGAACCGAACCGAACCGAAAATCGATAATTACGTAACAAAATCGACGTTCTCACGATACCGAATACAGTTATCCTTGATGCCGGTTTATATAATGGTTTCGCTTTTGATAGGAAAATTAGAGAAAATTAGCGAGTTGGGACCGGCTACCGACTGATGGTTATTGGGACTAATAGTGCCCGCCGGGAGCCGAACCCGAGAGAGCCGCGTCACGCCCGGGCCGCACGCCACTGCCCGCCGGGGGTTCACATGGGTTATGGGCCGAGCGTTTTTGGACAGCATTTGCGGATATTACTTTATTTAGGTATTTTTTTGTATTTAAGGCCAAAGACGGTTTTTATTTTTATCCTCCTCACTATTTTGTGCTTCTGTGCGGCATGAACCCGAACAGCAACGTTCTTTAAGACCGTAGATGGTTTTTATTACGAATACGTTGGTGTGTGCGGTAGGCATCATTGCGGGAGAATTTTACAGAAAACCGACTTTTTAACGAGTGACTAGAAAACTAAGTCAGTAATCAAACAATTATTTCCGAGCGTTTTTGGGAATTGTTATTACCGACACCAATTGACTCAAAGATTTGTTAGAGCGAGGAGGACAGAAATAAATATATTAAGACGTAACACAATGCAGTCCAATTAATACAACATATATTGAAACAACCCAGATGCTTGAAAACAATCATGCTCAATTTCAGCTTTTCTGTGCAAACATTTTTTAATTATGGGAATCGAATCCATGACCTCCAACACAGCAGATGGTAGGATCGCTACCGCTACGCTATTCGTTCGTCTAGAAATAAAAAAAAACATCTACGGCCTTAAGGAACGTTGCAGAAATCAGCCTTATCCACGTTATTCTCAAATCACCCGGCGGACTACCGTCTTCGCTGCGCGGTCCTCGATAAGCGGCCATCGTGGGAATCTCAGTTTGCATATCATTTGCAAATGTTGCTCACCGATCGTTACAATACTGATTGTCTCTACTCGCGCCGACCGGTTCTGTTCAGCCTTTGTTTGTTCGGTTTGCGTCTCTCGTCTTTCGCTTTTGAAATATTGATCGAGAATAATAAAGCCGTAGAACTTGCGAAGAAAAAGGTTAGGGTTAGATTTTTAATTTATTATAACGTCGGACCTCTAACCATTCACAGGTGAATGGACGATATCAAGAAATTTCCTGGGACTCGCTGCTCTAAGCAAAACTAAGAACGCTACGAAGCATCCAATTCGAAGCTTACAAGAACAGTGCCACAGACTGTAAATCTCATAACTCGTTGACCGTACAGTGTAAAAAAAGATTCTGACAAATTGAATCCTCCTTTTTTTGAAGTCGGTTTAAAATATAGAGCACACTTTTAATTGGAGCAGATTTTAAACATCAAAACCAGTCTGATCAGAATATTTTTAAGCTAAAAATTCGCGCTAAGGAACGCGCACAAACTATAGTGAACTAACCTAACACACGCTAAAGAGAGCTATTTTAAGAGCTCCTTATACGGTCAACTGAGAAGAGGTCTTTTACAGTGAGAAGAGATTGGGCATAGCCCATTACACTAGCACAGTGGGAGGGAGGCTACTCACCTCTGAGATGATTTTGATTACACACTCAGGCATTAAAGTTTCCTCAAGTGATACTACTAAACGCACAAGTTTATCAACTCTGGGTGCCTTCGAGAGACGAGTGAATAGGCATTTTCTGAGCAAGTTCACTCTACCCTAAACGGGCTGTACCACTATCTCTTAAAGCAGTAATGTTGCAGTATTGTTTTGACATTTTCAGGCTCTGTTTGTATGAATATATTAAAACAATACTGCAACATTACTTTTTTAAAAGATGATGGTACGGCCCCTGATCATTACTTTCCATCAGGCAAGATTGTCGTCACGCGTAAGTCTATCTAAAATGTAAAAAAAAAATAACTACCCTTAGCTAAATTCTTAGTTCCTAATTTAGCTCCTATAAACGTCTTCAAGTCATTCTCCACTGAGTCATACGTTGTAAAGTATTCCTAACATGTTTAACAAACAAAAGCGAATATCCAATATTATTGCAAGAACACTTAATAGCAAATCGCTCAAGTCAGAACATTTTGCGTTATTCAATATAATTACGATTCGCATAAACAATTCGTGGTGGATTCGGAATCAAGTGTATGATGCGTTGAAGGGTGACCTTTGTATGTTGCGCTGCATTAAGGTTCGTGGCAGCTACTTACCCTAACAAACCGTGGATAAATTAATCTCTAACACGCATGCAGTTGAGGCTGTCTGCAGCTGACTGCCTCCACTTCGTTTGCCTTGATCTCGAAAGATATATGTACTTTTGTACAAGTTTAGGTACATATCATTTAATTAGGTTCCACCTAAGTGATTATTATAAACTTGTTCCTAAATGCCTTTTATGAAATTCAGAATTTCATAAAAAACACAGAAATTCCTAATGCATATTTGCCCTTATGAAATCAGTTCTCTCCGTCAGGAACAGCGAGTTGGTTATATGGGAGTGGGCTGACCTTGCACCCACCAACAACAGTTGTTGCTTGATGAACCCTCTGGCAAGGATGTAAGCGGGAATACGGGATTCACTTGCAGGTTGTTCTTAAATGCTAATACTAATACTATATCCAGGCATTGTGAGTGTAATCATAATCATAATTTATTTGCTTAAACATTGTACATAATTACAAATACATGTTCAGTCAACAAGTATGTATTAAGTTTATTCGCCAACGATTGTTGAAGATAGGTATTTAATAAGATCATGGGGATAGTAATTATAATAGACATAAAGAGCCAAAATAGCAATAACTTAATTAAAATTGACTATTTAAGTACTTTTTTAATGCTCTTTAGTTTCTTTAATAACGAGTAAATACACTGTTTTCTAAGAACACATGCGAATTGCAATGGTCTGGAGTTACTAATAGTTAACAGAAATTCATTGCACTTATCTATCCAATGGATGTCTGAGATTCATAAAAAACTAACCAAATCAAATAAAATAAAATCAGACCGCATAAAATACCAAGAACATGCATCCACAAAAACGTTAAACATTTTCTTAAAAGGACTTAATGGTATAGACTTATAGAGCATCTCCAATCGGTGCTACATTTAGTCCGAACCGTTACAACTAAAAACTATAAAGCAAATCGATAGTTATTAGTTACCTACATTGTTAAGACAGGTTCGCAGGATTTATTTACAACATTATTTCTCAAGAAAACCGTCTAAGTGTTGATCCCTTGCCGATAAGCTCTAATGCTGGTATAACCTATGGTCTTTTAATATACCGTGTCGAAGCATCGGATATCGTAATGCTGGATATTAGACTTATTAGAGGCGTTGTAATTGTACTACGGTTGTTATTATTGTAGGTAACTGGTAACCTATTTGAATAGCTGACGCGTTCATACATATGCTTATACTGTACCCATGTTTTGTGACGTACATAATTTGCCACATTATTCAACGGAATATTTAGATTTACTTCGTAGATAGATCGTATGACAATCAATCACTCTGTGTCTACTCTATAGTCTATACCTAGATGTCCACAGCGAAGTTTATCTCACGAGATTGTTGATCGAAAATTCTCGAATTCTGCTACAGCAATATGAAAAAGCAACATGCAATATGGAATACAGCAATATGAAGATCGATATTCTAGAAATCTGCTACAATAATATGGAATGAGGACGGTTATTAGAACCACAATTTTTCACACATTATTCATCATCATCATTTCAAGTTACAACGAGAAGGGTTTTTATCCACAAGCAGAACATTTACGCTTCCTAACATAGCCTCCCAAAATATAATCTATATGCTATTTGAAGAGCATAAAATATCAGACTATTATTTTTAATATTTAACGGTTATTGTTATTAAATGGTTAACCGTTAAACTAAATTACTCAAGTGTGAGTCGGGCTCGCGTACTGAGGGTTCCGTTCCGCATCAAGACCAATTCCAACCAAAACATTTCTCGCTCTGCCACCAAATTTATTTCAATTTAAATTCCAAAAAGAACTTCGTTGTTTGTATCAGAGCACCCTTAAACTTTTTTTATTATATTTTTCAGTGTTTGTAGCGGCTACGGAAAATTTCAAGTGTCTAACTATTACAGTTCAAGAGATACAGCCTGGCGACCTAGTGACAGACGGACGGACGGTGAAATCTTAGTAATAGGATCCCGTTTTATCCTTTGGTTACGGAACCCTACAATTATGTATTTAACTTTTAAGTAGAAGTTATTTAATAGTAGATTTTCGTAAGAGTGTGCTGTTATATCTAAATCAATGGTGTTGAAGTAAAAGTATCAATATTCACGACGAAATTATCGTGATAGAACCTGTCTGGCGATCTGTCGATCGACTCGGTCACGATCACGCGCTGTGATTAATTGAAAGTTATTGAAAACGCTTTTAACTCCCGTCTAACATTTGAGCTTTTAAACGTTAAAACTGCAATTGCGTCTGTTTACGTACACTTACGTATCTAGTTGTTACCATGTATTACGGCGTAAACGGCTATTAATTAACTTAGTTTTTTTAGTAATTAGGTAAAACATAGATTTTCTGTTATGTTTCTTGGTCTTCTGCGACATGCAGTGTCGCACCCACCAGCGTAATCGTAAGAGTGAGAAGGACAAAAGTAAATTCAGTGTATCCACTGTGTATTCACATACTTAGTATTTAAAAATGAGATGTTTCTTGGATACAGTTATAGAATCTACTATATAAAAATAAGTCGGGTTTTCCTTCCTGACGCTATAACTCCAGAACGCACGAACCGATTTCCACGATTGGAAAGGTCTCGGGCTTTGTGAGGTTTATAGCAAAGAAAATTCAGGAAAAATTAAAAAAAAAAATTAAAAATTAAAAAATGTTACATAAAAGGAAGCCATCTGGTGGCGAAGCGGAGTTCACCGGGTTTACTAGTTTTATATAGATAAATATCTAGATACTTAAAACCTTTTGTATCTTGTTTCTAACGTCGTGTATGTATTAAGCTAATGTCTCCTTCCCGTTGTCATTTCTTAAGAAATAGTTAGCCTACGAATTAGATAGATTTCAACGTGGCTTCACCATACAATCCGTAATAATACGCAGGAAGTTAAGTACCGAAACATATACCTTACAAATTATCAGCATTATTGGATTCAGATTTTCCTCATTCTGATACAATTTTCAGGCTCGCACTTGGCAATATTGTTGCAGCCGTTATGTTCATACAGCATAGTACACAAACCAAAATAAGACCATATAAATCAGGTGTCACAAACCTTGTTGAAAGTAATTCGATTTTCTCACGTAGACACACACAAGGGCCATAAGTTGCAGCTGCGAGAGTCGCTGTCGTGTGGACGGAGGCAGTGGGAGAAGGTCCCGAAGGTTGGCGATCTCTGCGTTGATCAAGTCGCGCCGGAGTTTCGATGCGCCTTTCGTTGATTTGCCTTGGTCGAACCTGAGGACAGAGATTGTAAACCTTTTTTAATAACAGATATTGTAAACCTTTTTTTAATACAAAATATTTAGAAATCTGCAATTAAAAGAGTCTCAAAGTCACCGACATGAACCCAAGGATGAGCCCATCTGAACATTTTATGTAAACCTTATTCATACACGATAAAAATCATTTAAAAATAGCGCTATCTGTCAAATTTCCCTGTGGAAACGCACGTGAGGACTAATAACAAGTTAAGATCTGTGGCGTGAACCGCGGTTCGTAAAAAAGACTGCAGCCGGCTACTAATGACGCCGTTGGTGTCAAAATAAAAGTTTTTGACACCAGTAAACTGGCAATAGTTCTTGCGCTGTTTTCAGGTCCTATGTATTTATCTATTTCTTTGATATAATTAACCGGATTCAAAAGTTCCAGCGCCATCGATCCCATGACATAATGTCGACTAGAATAGACTATAGAAGGTTCAATAATGGAATGCAGCTGATTAGTATTGCAAATTAGGTATTGCTATCTCGGATTGTATCTATAAATGGTTATACGTCATCGAATTTATGGCGTAGACAGGATCCGTCTGCTTATACAATAATATAATATACCGTATTAAATAAGTATACCATAATATCATAGTATAGCAAAAATAACAAAATGATGTGACACGATATAACACTGTTCGAAGACATATGATTAAAATCGCGACAAATTCGTCAAATCAAAATATCGATAACGATAAAAACTCTTTCGATAAATCTATTGGTTCCGGATTGAATTATAAATTTCGATAAGTCCACCATTTAGGAGGAAATTTATTACGATTCATATTGATTTTAATGGAACCCCATTACATTTATTTGGACGTTTTTATGATTGTTCATTTTTTACGAGTGTAAACGGTGAATTTGAATTTCATTAGCTCGGTGAAATTATGTTTCTATCGAGTTAATGTTGTTTTTATAAAGACGTGTTGTTTTTATTACCTCTTAAATATGGAGATGAGATGATCGTTTAACTAATTATTATGTGAAATGGCTGTCTAGACGGAGCGATTTAAGTAGTTTAATAAATTAGTTCACCCATTTATGTGACAAGATGCAACGTTTTCTTTTTAATAGAAATACTTATATTATTCATATATTTTTCTTTTTTATTCAGTCTCCAGATGGTCTAGAGATAATAATGAGCGAATGCAATTAACGCGGTATAGAGTGCGGGGTTTTTTTAGTGTTCCGTACCTCAAAAGAAAAGAAAACTGAACAATTATGAGATCACTTTGTTTAGGTATGGATTTCGTTTATTTGTCAAGAAATTGTCAGTGTCAGTCTGTAGTTTAAATATTTCTCTTTTCCCAATAGTTCCGATTCCGATGATAGTACTTCAAAATTACATATGGAATGTGCTCCATACAAGAACTACGTGCAATAGCTAATTAGTAGAACACGTATAATATTTAGTTAGTATTTGGTAATTCAAGTTGACTCCTATTAACACAAAACCTATCTTTTCATATCTATAATATTCTAATTTGGCTGGTGACAGAAGGGCTGGCTCATTTTTTGCGCAACGTATCAGCCTAGCTGTTCAACGCGGAAATGCAGCCAGTATTTTTGGTACCATTCCACGCGGGCAAGATTTGTATAGTAATTAGAATAAGCTAATAATAAGTTTTATTGTAACATTTAAATAAAGTATAATATTCTAATATATAAAATTCCCATGCCAATTTTAGTTACCGAACTCCTCCGAAACGGCTCGTTCGATTTCTATGAAATTTTCTGTGTAAGTTCGGTAGGATGGAGTACTGCAGTCACCTCTGGGATGGATCTGCCAAATACCAGCTCGATGCATTGAACTCGGTTGATCGCCGCGCACGCAGAATAATCGGGAAGGAATCGCTAACACAGGCGAAACTGCTCAGTTTAGAACACCGACGTAGTGTTGCCTGCTTAGCGGTTTTTTACAGGATATATTTTGGAGAGTGTGCTCAGGAACTCCACAATCTTGTACCTCCTTCACCTTTCTACCACAGAACCGCAAGACGTCGAGAGAAGTGGCATCCTTATGTGGTTGATGTCCAGCGTACTCGAACGAAACGTTTTTCTTCCACGTTTCTGATACGAACCGCTAAGGTGTGGAATACCCTTCCAGCTTCCGTGTTCCCAGCCAAGTACAATCTGGGTGCCTTCAAGAGAAGAGTGAATAGGCATTTTCTAGGCAAGCGTGCTCCATCCTAGACCTCATCATTTCTGCCCATCAGACATGATTGTGGTCAAGCGTAAGCCTATCTATCATAAAAAAAAAAAAAAAAAAAAAAAGGTCTGAGAGTAGGTTGTAAGTTATTAGTTATATCCCTACTGGCAAAAAAGTTTGGTAGGTCAGCTAGTAAAAACACAGTACAAATTATCACAGTATCCAAATTAAGAAAAATACAAATAAATGCCTTACTTGTAATCGTTATTATTTTCTTAAACAAACATTGCCTGCCTAAATGTTTATCTTAAAAATATTTTTTGCAATTCGACTATAAAAAATAACCCAAATTGCTAAATTGCTGCTCTTAAAATATCCTTCATACGAGCTTCCTGTTGATTCCGCGTTATTAAATTGATTTCAAACCGACCGATTATTATTATCAATTTAATATATTTTAAAAGTCAATTCTATATTTTCAAAATATTTAAATCGGCCTTCGTACGGTAATTAAAATGAGATAAAACACTCAATATAGCAATTGTCCAAAGGTCAATCTGCGTGAAGCATTTTATTTTGTAATTTGATTGAGCGGTTAAAAGTTTTAAATTGAAAATTATACACAATTGAAGTCAGACTTTACGTTACATAATATTTAAAGACTTTAAGGACTTAGGTACACATCATTTTTGTGTAAGTTAACAATAAATATAATGTCTGTCATTACTTATACGCACTTAAGTCTACCCATTAAGTCATATTATGTATTTATCATTAATTAATAAGTAAACTTTTTGAGTTTTTTCACTATTTATACTATTTTATATTTAACTAGCTGTTGCCCGCGGCTCCGCCCGCGTGAATTACGATTTTTTTACATAATATACCTTCCTACTGGAATTCCTTGATTTTTCGCGGGATTCTGGTGTGATGTTGTCCAGAAACCTGTTCTTACTTTGCACGGGTTATCTTGTGGTGATTTTGAAAACTCCTTTTTCTTAATAAAAATATAAAGTTTCATTAATACGTAGTTGAAAGATCAAAAGGACGATTTTAACTGTCGATATTTCGACCCAGTGGCACAGGTCGTGGTCACGTAGTGACCACGACATGTACCAATGTATCGAAATATCGACAGTTAAAATCGTCCTTTTCATTGTGATTTTTATTCTGAAACCACGAAATATGTCAAAAATTATTAAACCATGTGAAAAGTTGTACTGGTGGTAGAACTCTTCTTTCAGAGTTCGGCCGGGTAGGTACCACTGGGATAAATTACTCTACTAACAATATTCCTCAGCCCAACATAATATAAGAGTCTTAAAAATCTTCGCTTCATCTCAATACAATCCAAAACATCAGAATGGAAAATGGCTATATATTTCCTTACGTATAAAAAGACCTTTAGATGACAGTCAGTCAGTTAGGATCGATAAGACCTAAGAGTTAAAAATATTTGTGAACCATTATCTTACCCTTTCCATATTGCGGATGATAAAGTTTAAATCTGTTCATGTCTGTCTTAACAGTGCCATCTTAATATAAAGTCAGGAAACAGTAAATAACATGACAGTTAATTTTTATTTAAAAAAATTCGGTAGTACCTATCTCAGAGTTTTACATTCAAGTTCCACATAAATTGTAGAGATGGCGCTATACGGTATAACGTAGCGATAACGCCAGTTACATGATTTTTGTTCACCCTAAAAGTGAAAAATTTTAAACCATACAAAATCTCCTGCTAAGCCTATTTATTTACGGCTGTAAGGGTACTCCAGTCTTACTTGAGCCCTACGTCCTAGCCCTAGGTTCTTTGTGCATTCCGAGTTTCAAGTCACCTACCTACTTGAACTTAAAGGTTCTGATGTCTGTAATTTCTGAACTACAAAAGTGATGATGATAAGATTCATATTGGAATAATCTTTAAAGAACCTCCTTTGTAACAAAAAAAGAATGAATGGAATCGGACAACGCGTTAATGAATTATAACTAAAAAACGTTTGGACTTTGATGCTGTCTTCCAGGGAAACCATGATGAATTTCGGGACAAAAAGTATCCTATGTCCTACCTCGGGGTATGAACTATAATCATGTCAAGTTTCATTTAAATCCATCCAGCGGATTAGCCGTGATGCCCGGTCGTGAAACAGACAGACAGACAGACAGACAGACAAAAATTAAACAAATTACAGTTTTGGCTTCAGTATCGACTAAATAGTGTCCTCCAACAAAAATTTTCAAAATATCTTCAATGTACAGAATTCGACCCTTTACAGTTTTATTATAAGTATATATATAGATTTAAGTCATGTAAAATATGTAGAGCGTTAGAGTACAGACGAAGGAACTCTCTTACTCTAAACAACTGTACCAAAATAGTTAAAATGAAACCCTTATGGTGTGACTTCGTTTGTCGGTCCGTTCAATATGTCAGTCTGTCACAGTCGTCCTGTACCCTTATACAGTTGCAACGCTATGTATCATTCAGTTGATTTGTTAGCATTCATCATTGAGTTGTTACTAAAATAAATCCTATTTTTGCCTTCTATATGCACGCAAGTTGGTATGGTTTGATGTCAACATACCATGCTAGTTACTAAACAAAAAAAAAGTATGCAAAAAGAATACAAAAAATAGGACTTGTGCCTCCGTTTTCTTAGTTATAAACTCAGTGGGGGTTGCTAACTAACAAATTGAACAATCCATAATCAGTCCATAGGTCAATTTTTAAAGGTACTTGATATCTTAAAGTAGGAGCCATTATAAAGCGGGGGTCAAGGTTTATAAACCGCTTAAATTTTATCAACAGTTTAGCAACTCATTAAAAGTTTACCTTCGCTTCAAAACTTGTAATACCATAAAAACCATTAGTATTATCGTTAAAAATTAATTTCAGAAAAAAATCGAGAGAGTCATTCTCAAAAAATTATTGCGAAGCCTGCCAAATTAACAAACTTTTAACTTGAATTTTTAGTAATTTATTTAATAAGTAAGCCTATGCCTGTAGATTGTTATTCATTGGTGCTTTAAAGAGTAGAATAAACATAACATTTTGTATGAAAATCCAACGGATAAAAAATATATATGATACCAGTTGAAAGGAGAATTTAGATTAACAAAAATACTATTAATTGTAGGCAAAGGTATATCTACCAGACCAGACAGACTACCAGAGGTAGGTATTTAGAATGTGTTGACTTGATGGGCAAATTTTCAATGTGAACCCCAACTATGCATTATGATCTTTATTATTATTTTATACCCAGGTATTAAAATTTGCGTGTTCAGTACGGCCTGTCCTCAAAAAAACGCTATAATATGCGACGATTTATCGCATGACGAAATAAAAAAACTTGGAATTATGGTATCGCCGTTTTACATCAATACTTGTTATGAATCTTTTGATCCTTTTGCTATGAAGTGATGTTATTGATTGCTAATATTTATTATTATGGTGTAGTGGTGGTAGGATAGGGTGCTAGATCATTTTATTAGTCGTATGTAGCTGCAACACCAGAATGTGGCCCGCAATTCTGTTTTTTCCTTCCACTACGAAAGCAAATTATCGTGATTTCATAAAATTTGTGGTACTATATTTAACTTGCTTCACGCCGATCGCATCGGTTGTCACCTCCACGGAGTGGCGTAGTTGCAACATTTTCATACATTAAAATGATGAATTTCATACATTAAAATGAACAGCGATTTTTCTCGTGGCCAGGCGGTTAAATGGCGTGCTCCCCTTTATTAGCTAAATAACAGGTACTCTAATACTGCTCATCGGTTTGGTTGCTCTGAGCAACTTATTGAACCTTTAATTATTTTGCGCTTTCGCTTACTTTAACTTGCTTTAACGTGGGAATTTTGAATAAAGAATGTTGTATTTTTTAATTTTTGTTTTCTTCATATGAGAATTTGACCTCCCTGGCGAAACATCGCGCGCTGGGAGTGGGTGAGTGGGATGCAGGTTCGATTCCCGCTACGGGCCACTTTGGAATTTTGTTACTTAGGTCCTCCGTCCTGGTATGGTGGGAGGCTTCAGCTATGGCTAGTTACAACAGCACCGTCAAGCGATTTAGCGTTCTGAAGTGATGCTGTGTAGAAACCGTTATGGTTGAGTAACTTACTCATCCCTTCCAAGATGGTACGGTAATGTCTTCGACTTCATCATCACTTACCATAAAATGAGACCGCAGTCAAGTTCTAATTTTTAGAGGACAAAAAAACATTTCTATAGAGAACAGAGACACCGAACAGGTACTTTTAGAAGTGACACTATAAAGTTAGTTGGCTCACGGAGATATATCAAAGACTAATTAAAAGTTCAACAGGTAAGAATGCAAAACGCGATATTTTTATCTAACAGTATCAGAATTCAAGGCTAAACGGTCTGATTTTGACCTTTGTTATATATTGTTGATAGGCTTGACGAAAATCATGCCTGATGGAAAGCAAGATGAGAGGTCTAGATCTAGGTAGAAAGAAAGATGATGCGGTCTAGGTTGGAGTCATTGTTTAAACAGCGTAGCGTATTTTGTCATTGGTGAGAGCGCACTTGCCTAGAAAATCTATATCAATACTAACGTCAAAGATATACCTAGAGTAAAACAGCCAAGAGAAGTTGTAACCAGTTACCAGTCAATCACTTAGTTGCAGAAAGGCAACGAATGCGTTGCGATTAATAAAGTTAATACTCCCATTCGTCAGATTACGACAGCCCTGTTGAGCGTAATAAAGCTTTCGTATACTCTCGCGAAATTAGGAACAACTGCCATTATCTATTCTGTGGCACAGATAGATGCTTTATGTTCTTAGCTAATAAGACACAAAATTATAGTTAGGAAAGAGATACACTCGATTTTAACACAAAAATCTTTAATTTCCACGGTTTATTTACAGGTTTTTATGAAAAGTCAAAACTACGATGGCGGTAGAGTTTTGACGGTAGGTAGAGTTTGAAGGTTCGGAAAGCAGATTTGCATTGAGAAGAACCGGATAGAAACGCGGTATTTGCTTTTTTGAAAATGTCATAATATAAACGATTTCATTTATTGGATTCTAGAAAATATCATTTTTTTGCGCACAATAAGCAAAGCGTCTGGGACAGTTTGTTAAAAATTAAAATCACTCAAACCTATTTATATATAGATCGTCTAATCTAAAAATTAGCGCCTCTCCACTAGGTACATTATTCTTTCAACGTGTAAGTGTGGTCAGTGGTCACATGGAGATTCATTTTATATTAGACCTTCTAAACCTATTTCAATTTATTAGAAAATAGGCTTGTTTTAGAAACACAAGAAGTTATATGATCGTGAAAACTCCACCCGTTTTCCCACGCTGTGAGCCGCACAAAAGCAACTAATAATTTAGGCAATTTTTCAATATCAGTCTGAAGCTAGTCCAAGTGAAAGGCGCGAGCGATCTCATTTGTAAATTAATAAGGTCCACTAGTACAGATAAGTTGTATTATAATAATATACCTACTGTTAAATCGAGCATTCCTTTTAAGATGTTTATGAATCTTTTTTTTATTTGTATTTAAAGCTATTTTTGCTGTTAGTGTTACAAACCTCAGGACGAATTATAATATTATAAATACCTCAGCCTATATTCAGGTAAATTTTTACCCTAATTATAAATTAATTTAAAAATTTTGTGTTTAATTATCTAAGACTGTATTTAACAGGTGATGCATCGACTAATTACCGTAAAACACATAAACAAATTAATTGTAAGAAAAATACTGTATTCAATCTAAATACTATTTAAAATATAAAAAAAATAAAAAAAAATCAAAAAAGTCATAAGATATTGTTAGAATGCGCGCTTAAAGATGCCAATTTATTAAAGTGAAAACTTCTCAAGGCGTGTTGGGAGTTTTGAAAATGGGAAAAAACCATTGAACTCGTGACACCGTTACCGTAACCGACACCTCATGTAATTAGTCAAGCTTTGAATTTCCAGAATTTTTTAAAAGATTGAACTGTTTCGGTTATAACTTATGGCACAGCCAAAACACCGTGTATAGAAACCGCAACAGCATATCAGCGCGCGGTACACGGCCCTCGCATTACTACGTATGGCATTCCTCTATCTCTTTACTCCTCTATAAATTGTTATTCTGTCTTACGTTGAGCTCTATTACTTTTATGTTACCCTAGTAGCCCTGGTAGGTATTTCTGATATACAAAGTGGAAAATAATTGTCAAATGCACGATACTGTACGTGTTTGCATAATCGGCATGTTAGTATGTAGCATTTACCTAAATTAAGTTATTTACATGAATAACAAAAATGAGTGCTCGAAATCTCGAAGAAATGCATATTTAGGTACTTCACAAAAACAGTTAAAATAGATGAGGTACGAAATAATCCTAAAGTAACGAAAAAAGGCGTGACACTCCAAGAGTGCCGACAAAAGTTAAAACTCAAACAGAGGTGTCGGTTACGGTAACAGTGCCGCGGTAAGGTTTTGCGGCCCTAGCAGCCCGCGAAATTCAAATTTTATTTAGTTTTTCGCAAATATTAGACTAACTACACATTGAAGATTTTTTTGCGGGCCTACTTTTTTACATCTACATGTTTTTAATAGAAACTTTGCTCGAAAGTTCCCACTCATCTCATATTGGTTCCCGAAAGGTAATTTTTTGCAGTTTCCCAGATTTCGAGCTATTGTAACTGTTTTAACTAGGTCCTACTTATAAAATACCCTATACTTCCTTAATTCAAGTAAGTATTGATCTTTCTCAGGTTGGCGCGTGATTATCCAATGGTAGGACCCTATGTATATTATGCCGTATTAACCCAAATCCTTTTAGAGCGTCAGAAGTCATGAGTCCACTAGTCCCAAAGCCAATTTATCAAGTGATAAAAATAGGTCCTGGATCCGGCTACTGCCAAACCCAAGACCATAATTTAATAAGTGATAAAAATAGGACCAGACGCAATGTCTGATCCTTATAACATGGTTCTTGCTTCAGATTTGTTTACTAAGTAGGCCCTACTAGCAGCCCGGCGTACTTCGACTATAAGCCTCCATACACCTAGCACTGCGTTCGGTAAGCGTTCGAATAAACCTTACTAACAGCCCGGCGTACTTCGACTATAAGCCTCCATACACCTAGCACTGCGTTCAGTAAGCGTTCGATAGTGGCATCTTTATGAAAAAGATGATCCTGAGCCCCGCACTCGCCCAGAATGGTGAGCTCCCGCATCCGCCTCGCCCCATAGGCGCCCCGAAGGGTGAGCCCTCCCCCATCTCTCATAAGAGGTAAGACTAGCCGCTTCAAGGTGGCGGTCCACCTATGTTCACATCCCCGGAAGGATATGAGATAAATAGCCTCATTAAGGTGGAGGTTACACCTATGTGATGTGATGATGGAGCACTCTATCAAAAGCGCCCCTGACGGTTGTACCGCCCCAGATTTTATGTGTTATTCTTATCCCGGTGAGGATAAGAGATCAGCACCTTAAGCGCGGTGTCACGCATACTAGAGACCAAGAGACACTCTGCAAACATCAAGGACTGACGGCGCAGCCTACCGTATTACTTATAGTGCAACAGCCAGCTGCGACACATCACTACACTCGACGTCATACAGATAGATACGCCACTTAGGACGCTTACCCGTATTATACCATATCGGTACGGGCATTCACTGTGTTGGCCATCAGTAGGATCTCACTAGACTCGACCGTACTTCATAATATTTATTATTCATAAGACACGCCATGACCACCAACATGACGCACAGCCATCAGAAGTATTTATGTCATGCACCAATACCATCTCAGACTTAGGCGCACTCGGCAGCCCGCGTTCCTTCATATTATATCTTTGATAATGTCTTTCGCTTACACTTTACCTTTTAATGTGATTGCTCCGTGAATCATTATATTATATTATTATTATATTGTGAGACCCACATCGTAACTTATTCATATTATATTTCATGGATCATTGGTACTAGAGAGTCAGACTCAGGCAGAGCACCATTCAAATGCATGCTTGCCATTTAATATAAGATTTTTGGTACGACCGCTAAATGAGCTCAAAGTCCCATCGGTCGGCGCTGTGCAAGTTCATATAATGTCCCAGTGGAACATTATAAAATATTATCTCAGAACAATACTTCCTTCTACTTCAAGCCTCCACCTTCACTCCACCTTATTAAGAGGACGCCCATACACATAAGCCGCCTCAGCGCACTGTTCACTCGAACATCGCTCTTTACGGCCCTCGCGTGCGACCAACACACTTCATTTCATAACCAATGTAATAATATTACATGGCTTTACCACCTTAGTGAAGCGCTCTACATCATCGGTCCGTATACCATAACTCAACTCTGACTTCGGACCTCAGCGCTCAGCGCTCCGCGTCCCCTTATATATGTCTCGCGGCTTTCTTGATCGACTGCAAGCACATGATGAAAACCTTGCATCTCTATATCAAGAAATGGATTCTACCATGTGATTATACTTCGTTAACCTTATCGATTAAGCCTATTTCCATAGGTCATCATAGGTCATTAGAATTTCAATACACGAACCATCTTCGCTCCTTTCAATACACGAACAAGGGGGTATACTCTGACTTTGACTTAGTTTTATTATTACTCTTAGTATTGCTTCAGGCAACCGCCCTTGTTACTTAGACAGCCTGCAAGGCTGTATATTTAAGCCGAAGACTCGTTTATTTAACTTTTGTATTCTCTCAAAGTCAAGAGCGGATATTTAAATAACATAGGAATAGGGTAGTTACACTATCAGGAACCAATATGAAGTAAATGAGTATTGCTGAGCAGAGTTTATATTAAAAACATGTAGATGCATAAATGTTGTGCCCGCAAAACTCATTGCCATTATCCTTCGATGTATAATTAGCCCACTATGAGCGAAAAACTAAATAAAATTTGAATTTTCGCGCCCAGATAGTACCCATCGCCCTTAATGGAGTTTTCACTTAAAATGAGGAGTCGGTTACGGTAACAGACAAGTGGAAACGTGGCGCCAATTCAAAGACATTTTCACTTCAAAATACTACACGAAAAATATACATCAAAGATAGTAAAATATAGTCACAGAGCAAGTAACTAAACGTAATTAAACTTTTAAAAATTTTTTAATGGTGCCGTCGTACAAGAAAGTTGTGGAGTCGCTGCGTATATTACAGAAAATAATATGATCTTGTATTGCATGGTTGTCTCACATCAATCTCACATGCTTCTTTATAAAGCGTTGATTATGATAGCCGCGCCTAACTATCGGCTGGCAAAGAGCGCTAAACGGAGCCCGAAGCGAGGTAATTTTCCCCACATCTCGTCGTAGAAATTCTACCCGTAATAAGTGAGATCTTTGTACGATCACCATGTATATTTCGTAACTATACCGCAACGTGTAGTACTACGCAAAATATTGTATAGAATGTAGATGTTAATGTTTTTAGAAAATGATAATCTTTATTTTCCACATAGGCCCAGATAATAGGCTCTTATGCAAAGTCAAAACTCTACCGCCACGTTCGAAAAACAGATTTGCACCGAGAAGTACTGTCAATAAACTCGGCATTCGCTCTTTTCATAAATGTCGTTTATACAAGTTTTCTCATAATAACATTTTTAAGATATCTCATGAGGAGAGGTGGAAGTATAAAACTTTCCAGTGTCTTTAAGATAAACCTAATGAGTAATGGCACCTGCTTTATCTGTACCTGCGTAGTACAAAGAAAAATATAAGTAATGTATTTTAGACCGGCAATAATTATAAATACACAATGTTTTTTAGAGCAGCTGTCTTTTTAGTACGGTGATATTTGGCCCGCCCATACATACAGAAGACATCGAAATCCCGTTTTCCCGTCGTATGGTCCCATTGCACGTTGGTACCTTATTTGTAAAAGATGACTGACTGTCTGTCTGACCAACTCTATTAACTGTATATAACAGTAACCATTTCGTTGATCGTTTGTCATAACGTTTATTGAAAGCTATGCAATTTTAATTCAACAGCTCTTATTTTAGGTAGTTACATTTGACACTGGGCGGCAATGTCAGTTATTAGCACTCAATTAACCTTCGTTTGTCAGCCTGAGCGCTAAGCCGTTAACCGACTTCAAAATATAATATATTGTATTACTTAATAATAATTAACACTAGCTATTGCCCGGGGCTCGCACGTGCAACGCGTTTACTTACGAATATAAATAAAGTTTTGAAACCATGCTTTTATTTGTTGACAGGCAAGGGACTTTTAGATAACAATTATTTTGTCTTATTTTTTTAATTTTTCGAGATTCCTCATTTTCTTATGCTCGTTCTCACTTAACTTAAAGAAACGCCCAAGACGATAGGTATAGTTTTCAGTTAGTCCTAATTGTCTCAGCGTAGAGCTTTAAAGAAACTTACAATTTTTCTTTTGCTATACAAACTCGTTTTATGTTACCTACATATAATTTTGATGAAGTACTTTTTACATAAAGTTAAAAAATAGGCTTTATGCACTGATATTTGCTATTTTTGTACATTGCTGAAGGACTCGTAAATAAGGCACAGTACGTACACGGTTAATAAAAGATGCCCTCCTGCGAAGGTACATCTATTCTCCTCGCGTCTCCCATACGCGCTTCCGCTCACGGCGCCCTCATACCGCACCTCAATTGCTTGCAGTGTTATGCTCAGAGATCATCTTATACGCCGCGTACTATACTTTGTTTTGGTTACGCCTGAAGTTCAACACAACAAGATCAATAAAGACTTGATTTTAAATTTCTATACCACAGACCTATTATATTATATCAAAATTGATTCCTATACAGTAAAACTGTTAAAAATCGTCCTTCCTTTGTAGGTTCAGCTAAACGACCCGCTGTCATGTCGGTTGTCACCTGTGGACAGTAAGAGCAGGGTCAGCGTCCTTCGCAGTGTAGTGTGGAGCTTACAGTGTACAGCAAAGATTTAAATCGCTAGATGAGCCCTCAACCTCCAAAAATATCCATGTTTTTGTCTTGTGTGCGCTACACGTTGTCATCTTAGACACACATGACACAGCGGCATAACTCATTATGTTTTTTTTTATACTATACAAGTTAGTACTTGACTGCAATCTCACCCGATGTTAAGTGATGATGCAGCCGAAGATGTTAGCGAACTAACTTGGAAGGACTAAGTAAAGTCACCCCAAAGGTTTCTACACAGCATCGTACCGGAACGCTAAATCGCTTGCTGGCACGTCCTTGCTGGTAGGGTGGTAACTAGCCATTTTCTCATTTACTCTTAAACGAAATTGCACTTGCGTTCTCTGTCACACAATCGCACACTACAGCATACTGAGAGCACTCACTCAGCATGTTTGTGGAGGTTTATTTATTCCGTTTATTTAGCCGGTATTTTTTGATCGTAGTAGACATAATCGGCAAAAGTTGCCTCTCGGAGCAACCGTGTCAGTATTTTGCCCAAGTGCGATCCGTACGATGCGGAATGCGGATCAGTGGATGCACTTGTATGATTTTCTACACAAAGAATATTACGATCCGTTGCGTAAGATGCTGACATGTGGACGCTTAGGTTTAGGGCTCATCTAGCGATTTAAATCTTTGGTGTACAGTATACAGTGCAGCGCCACACAATGGCACACTCATTAGTACGTTGCTTGCATTCGCTAATTACGCGGACACGCGGTGCGCCGTCAAACATGTACGTACCTTGGTGTCACAGGCTCCTTTATTTCTTTTATTGGCCAACGCACTTATTTTATTCGGTAAGAAATTCGTCTGATACTCGTTTTCACCAACACTTTAAGGAACGCCTAAGCCGATAGGTGACAACAAGAACTAGCACCTAAGGGCTTAGGTGTCTCTTAAAATGTTGGTGAAAACGAGCATGAGTTTGTTTTGGGCTTTTCTCATTGCGACAATGATGATTCAGCTGTCCTTCGCATATCGTCGGTTTACGGGTAAAACATTATAAATGCACTTTTTGGCTGAATTGACTTAAAAATGCAGTTATACTTATTTTTTTTTCGCTCTATCGATAGGTAAAACCGAATAAATGCTACGACCGATAGTTTCGGAGATAGCCAGTTTGAACAAGTTACAAATGCCCTAAAAAAATTAAATCTATACTAGTAATTGAGCATAATCATCTTTAATGCATTAACCCAATCAAGATTATTCGAGTGAAATAGTATAAATATGATAAATGCATTCAAGCGATTTGAACGGCAGGGCGATCGCGTAAAAAATTTATCAATCACGAGTAATTTACAATTAAGGGATTTATTATGGTGCATGAAGCTTTATTTAGTATGACTTTTAAAAAGATTAGCAAACAAAATAGTTGATGAAAAAACCTAAAACTTGAACGTATTAATTACCTGATGACCAGCCCTAGCTTAGATTAAGATCTAAGCTAGGGCTGTTTAACCGATCGGCTTCAAAATGAGTTGGCAGAAACGAGTAGCAGCCATAGTATTTCTTCAGGAATAATTAATTTGTTACAATTTCATTAAAACTCTTCTCTGATGGCTGATAGTTTATTATAAGGAATGGAAAAGAGGCAGTTCTGAAATCGGAAGCATTCTGTATCACTGTCTATCCACGTATGAGCCTTACCACATGACGAAAGTTTCTCTGTATTCAGATACGTGCAGAAAACAGAACAGAAACTGTTTGCGCTTTATGCTAGCACTCTCCGGTTTATGCTAGGCCTATCGCGTCGACGGCCTGCACGCCCCTCTCCCGCGAGCGGTTTGCGGCCAGCGCCCGCGCGCGCCCCGGCCGCGTTGGCTCGCCCCAGTCCGGTGCAAAATCCCGACGGAGTCGGTCGGTGTGTGTGCCGCGTTCGCCCGCGTAAAGTCGCCCGCCACGCCGCATCGCGCTGTCTTATTATTTGTGAGGAGCTATTTATCGCGTACCATTTTGTTCCGCGTCGCCCGCGTGTTGTTTGCCGGCCACGCCGCCACTCCGAGTCCGTTTCTACAAGCCGACTGGAAAAATCCGCGTTGCCCGCGTGAAATTTGCCGGCCACGCCCGTGTCGTTTAGTTTACGAGCCCCGATTTATTGAGTTCCTTAGTTTGCCGTGTTGGCCGCCGCGTCCTTCTAACGCTGCGGCCCATTTTACTATCAGGAACACTGTTTTTTGTGCTCACGTGCCACCTGGACACCTCGCCGTCGCGGACTCACTTCGCTACCCGCGATTTCGTACCGCCGCCGCGAAAGATCCCTCAAGAAAGGGAGAGTGTGTTCCTATTTGCATTTAACACCGCAGACACCACACACTACATTCATCCTACACGAACACACTCCCCGGATTCCACGTGCTGGCTGTCTCCATGCGCCGGTAAGTACCTAGTAGTAAGTCACTCTGTGCCGCGGGATTAAACCCAGTGCAAATCGCCTATAAAATTTTTTGGCGGGCCTTTTTCGACCCGCCACCGCCGCTGCCTGTGAGAATCCGCTGGACTGCTCTGATGGGCCCGGCAGTTGCCCGCTGATTCATCGTGCACAGGCGCGGTGCGTAATCATTTTTGGTAGCAACGAGCGCGGTTTGTCTACACCTCGCCTTGCGTTTTGCGCTGGTTTTGCCCGCCGCGCCGTTCATTTTCTGCGCCGCTGGCATAAATCCCGCTTTCCGCCACGCGCCGCGTCGTCCGCCGCGCTGTTAGCGGAAATTCCGCAATCGCCGCCAGTTCCGCTGCGTTAACGCCGCGTTTCGGCCGCGTTCCGCTTATTATAATTATAAGTTTAATCTTTATTTTAAGTTTTGCTTGCGTGCCGGTACCGCCCGCTCGCCGTAATTTAACACGCGTATCTACTACGGTCGCGCCGCTTTGTTCATTGCGACTACGGTACGACCACGACCGCGATACGACTTGTTTACTATTGCTTTAATTTTATTATTGCTTGCACTCGCGCCGCCCGCCGACTTGCCGGCCGCCTTTTCAATTTATTGTTGCTTTATTTTTGCTTTTGTTTACATTTAATTTGTTAGAATGTCCGCGAACATAAAAAAGCTAGCTGTACAGATACAGTCTGAGCTTCGCTGGGCGACGTCCGCCGCGGGTTTGATAGGCCGCGAAGATAGATCCGCCGCCCTATTACACCGAGCGGACCAGGTGCGGACTCGGCAGGCCTCCGTGGAGCAGGCCTTTCAAGACCTGCTCACCCTCGGCCCCGAACAGGAGGTACTGAGGACGGCTCAGGCCGATTACGACCAGTTCTTCGAACTGATGGACTCGGTGGTGGAGGCCGCCCATGGGATCCGGACCGCCGCTGATGAAAGGCGTCGAAGTGGCGCTTTTAGGGACTCCCCCAGCCGACCGCCCACACAGCCGGCATTACTCGGGAAACTGCCCACGATCGAGCTGCCCAAATTCGGTGGGCAGCTTCAAGAGTGGATGGGCTTCCTGGCGTTATTCGACAGTCTTGTCCACGCCAGGAAGGACCTGTCCCCCACCCAGAAGCTGACATACTTACTGTCCTCGCTACAGGGCGAGGCCCTGGACGTGGTGCGGCACCTCGACCTCTCGGAGGAGAGCTACCACACGGCCCGGGAATTGCTGGCCAGGCGCTATGAAAATGTGCGCCGGTTGGCCGACGCACATGTAGCCCAGCTACTCGCCTTGCCCGCCGTCACCGGGGTGGCCGGCCTCAGAGAGGCCTTGCTAAACCCTTGCATTGTGGCCACCAATGCTCTCCGTCGATTGGATCTCCCCGTCGACCAGTGGTCCTTCTTGTTGTTGCACATAGTGCTCTCCCGCCTGCCGTCGGAGCTTAAGCTCCGCTTCGAGCAGCGCTTCGGAGGGGACGGTGCAACCTACCTCCCCCTTTCTCCGACCTCCTGAAGTTTTTGGAGCAGGAGTGCCTCCAGGCCGATAACTCCGGAGTTACCGGCCCTCGAGTGGCCCCTGGGAGGTCCGAGCATGTCCGAGGGGGTGGGGCAAGGACTGGCCCTTCGGCGGGGACCGGCCCCAACCGGCGAGGCCGTGGAGCCGACGCCAGAGAGGGTCGCCGGGTGTCACAGTACAGCGGGGCCGTGGCAACGAAGCTCCCCCCTGTGCCTATTGTCGGCACCCCGGCCACCAGGTCTCCTCGTGTCCGCACTTCCTGGCCAAACCGGTTGCGGCCCGGAGAGAATACGTGTCGACACGCCAGTGGTGCTTCTCGTGCCTGGGCCAGCATCTCGTAAGAGACTGCCCGCGCCGGCGGCCCTGCCCACACTGCGGCGGTGCCCATTCGGCCCTTTTGTGCGCTAACCGGAGTGGTTCCGGTCGCCAGGACGTTGGGTCGCGCACCCCCCCCATGGGCGGGGGCGCTCGATCGCGCACCCCCCCATGGGCGGGGGCGCTAGTCCTGGCCACCCGGCCAGCCCCGTTAGGCGTTCTCCGGTGGACCACCAACCTCCTAGTGGAGGTAGGGGTTCCGCCCCCCGGAGGAGGGCTTCACCCCCCCGGGGGAGGGTCACACTCCCCTCGCATTTTTATGACGGGGGTCTGACGGCCGCTCAAATGAGCGTCGACCCGTCTAGGTTTTTGCCTCCCCTCCATGTGTGGACGCAACTGGAGCGCCATCCACCCGTGCTAGGTCGAGGCGCTCCCTACCACGCCCCGGTTGCTAGCCGCATAGTGCGACCCCGGGTTGGTTATGCCGGATGGTCCCCACGTTGGGTACCCTCCCCCTCTCTAGCTGCGCCCCAGCCGGAGTACCCCCGTCAGTGGGCTCCCGCTGGTGAAGGCACGTCGCGCTAGGTGTCCGCCACCCTAGCTGCCACCTAGCCACCTCCCCTGAGACTTTGGATCTACAGCAGTCAGTATGCCAGACCATACTTTGTCGACTGCCTCAGGGAGGTTAGGGTCTCAGGCTACAGGAGTGGCTCTCCCTTGTGGCCTCACTTCCGAATGTTAATCGGATTTCGATGCCTCGTTGCTTCCTACCGCCCGGAAGGTGCCACGCCAGTCTCCACGGCTTTTGTGATGCGTCCGAAAAGGGGTACGCAGCCGTGGTCTATTTGCGAACTGTCAGTGACACCGGCGAGGTCGCAACCCACCTTGTCTTGGCGAAAAGTAAAGTGGCCCCAATTAGGTCACGCTTGACGATACCCAAATTGGAGTTGTCTGGAGCCGCTCTTTTGGTGCGCCTTCTCAACCATGTGCGTACGTCCCTCCTATCGATTGTTGACCTGACGGAAGTGTACGCCTGGTCGGACAGCGAAATTGTCCTTTGTTGGTTGCGAGCCGCTCCCCACAACTTGGAAGTCTTTGTTGCCAACCGGGTTTCCCAAATCCAGAATTCGGAGACCCCGTTGACCTGGAGACATGTGCCAGGGGACCTGAACCCTGCAGATTGTGCTTCCCGCGGATGTGAAGCTTCCGACCTTGTCAACCACTCTCTTTGGTGGGGCCCTGACTGGCTGACTCGGAATGAGTCCGCCTGGCCTCAGAGTAGGTTCTCCGAGCCCGATGTGTTACCTGGCTTGCGAGTCGGAGTTGTTGAAGATAAGCCAGCCAATTCGCTGAGCTATCTTCAGGAACGCTACAGTTCCCTTGATAAATTGATTGGGGTGACGGCTTGGATTCAGCGCTTCACCCACAACGCTCGGAACCCACGCGACAAAATGTCGAACCCGGTCTTGTCGCCCCTGGAGAGACAGGAGGCCCGGACCTTTTGGATACGTTTGGTTCAACTGGAGCATTTTGAGTCCGCTATTGAGACACTGAAGCGAGGTTTACCTTTGAAAGGCTCGCTCGCCCGCTTAAACCTCTTCCTGGATGACACCGGATTGATACGCGTTGGTAGACGCCTCCGGAATTCTGACTTACCCTATGGGGCACGTCATCCCTTGTTGCTTCCGAACAATAGCGCTTTTGTAAAATTGTTGGTGACGCATTACCACGTCAAAAATGCCCACGCTGGCTGCAACGCCCTTTCGGCCATATTGCAGCGCGAATTTTGGATTTTATCGGGACGACGCTCCATCCGAAGCGTCATTTTTAAGTGCATTCCGTGCTACCGCCTGAAGGCCAGCACCATGCAGCCCATTATGGGGGACCTCCCCACCGACCGTGTCGTGGCCTCGCGCCCTTTTTCGGCGGTCGGGACGGATTTTGCGGGGCCGTTCTTCGTCAAGAGCTCCAGCCTCCGCAATGCTCGTTCCCTCAAGGCCTACCTTTGCGTTTTTGTTTGCCTGGCTACCAAGGCCGTACACTTAGAACTGGTGAGTGCCCTCAGCACCGAAGCCTTTGTAGCCACGCTAGGCCGCTTCGTTTCACGCCGAGGTTATCCGCACCTGATCCGATCGGATTGTGGGACCAACTATAAGGGTGCCGATAGATATTTGAAGGAAGTCGTCCAATTTTTGAATGAAAATAAGATAGGCCTCGGCACGGCAATGTCCAAGATGGGGATAACTTGGACCTTTGACCCGCCAGCTTGTCCCCACTGGGGCGGGATCTTTGAAGCCGTCGTCAAGGTCTCAAAGACGCATCTCCGACGCGTGATAGGTGAAACCATTTTGACATTTGAAGAGCTCGCTACCGTTTTTTGTAAGATTGAGGCTGTCCTCAATTCTCGGCCACTCTGCCCCTTATCGTCCGATCCCAATGACCTGGAAGTTTTAACCCCCGGTCATTTCTTAATTGGTGAACCCCTTAACGCCCTGCCCGAGTACCCCTTCAGGGACGTGAAGGTCTCACGGTTGTCTCGTTTCGAATTGCTACAGCAGATGACCCAAAATTTCTGGCATCGTTGGTATTTAGAATATTTGCATCTCTTGCAGCAGCGCGTTAAGTGGTCCGACAAGACCGACCCACCTAAGGTTGGTGATCTTGTCCTAGTTAAGGAGTCTAATTTGTTGCCTTTGTGCTGGCGTCGTGGACGCATTCTTAAATTGATATATGGATCCGATGGGGTTCCCAGAGTTGCCGAGGTAATGGTCGGAGATTCGGTTTTGCAGCGAGCCGTCTCTTCCTTATCCCGCTTGCCCATTGGTTAGTGGACCCCAAATCCTTGGGTCCACTGGCGGGGGTGTTTGCGCTTTATGCTAGCACTCTCCGGTTTATGCTAGGCCTATCGCGTCGACGGCCTGCACGCCCCTCTCCCGCGAGCGGTTTGCGGCCAGCGCCCGCGCGCGCCCCGGCCGCGTTGGCTCGCCCCAGTCCGGTGCAAAATCCCGACGGAGTCGGTCGGTGTGTGTGCCGCGTTCGCCCGCGTAAAGTCGCCCGCCACGCCGCATCGCGCTGTCTTATTATTTGTGAGGAGCTATTTATCGCGTACCATTTTGTTCCGCGTCGCCCGCGTGTTGTTTGCCGGCCACGCCGCCACTCCGAGTCCGTTTCTACAAGCCGACTGGAAAAATCCGCGTTGCCCGCGTGAAATTTGCCGGCCACGCCCGTGTCGTTTAGTTTACGAGCCCCGATTTATTGAGTTCCTTAGTTTGCCGTGTTGGCCGCCGCGTCCTTCTAACGCTGCGGCCCATTTTACTATCAGGAACACTGTTTTTTGTGCTCACGTGCCACCTGGACACCTCGCCGTCGCGGACTCACTTCGCTACCCGCGATTTCGTACCGCCGCCGCGAAAGATCCCTCAAGAAAGGGAGAGTGTGTTCCTATTTGCATTTAACACCGCAGACACCACACACTACATTCATCCTACACGAACACACTCCCCGGATTCCACGTGCTGGCTGTCTCCATGCGCCGGTAAGTACCTAGTAGTAAGTCACTCTGTGCCGCGGGATTAAACCCAGTGCAAAACGCCCACTAAATTTTTTGGCGGGCCCTTTTCGACCCGCCACCGCCGCTGCCTGTGTGAGTCCGCTGGCCTGCTCTGATGGGCCCGGCAGTTGCCCGCCGATTCATCGTGCACAGGCGCGGTGCGTAAACAGAAACCAATATGTGGCTGCATTATTACTGTTTCCAGTTCATAACATTGCTCACTTAATAAAAATCAAACACAACTTTCTTGAGTCAAAAGAACGTTCAAAGAATTACAATTATGACATGTCGGACAACGTAAAACCTCGAAGACCCTCAAGAGGTTGAGGTACCTCAGTCAAGCCCTATTTTACAATGGAAACGACTTTATAATAGACCTTTACCCATCAATGAAATCAAAACAGGATCTTCTCAGTTTATGTAACAAAAAAATGATTCCTAAAGAATACCATGGCTGGTACTCGTATCGGCCAACTAGTTCTGGAGCCGATTGGTTATCCAGCCCTAGCGTAGACAAACAGTCATAAGCTGAAGACCTTCAAGATAAAGTTCTTTCATCTAATATTTTGTTTTTCATTCTTTCTTAAAAGTCATACTAAATAAAGCTTAATGCACTTAAATAAATTCCTTCATGCCCAATAACTCGTAATTCGTATTATTTACTAACGGTTAAATAGATTACACCCAAATTTAACTTTATTTTAATTCATGCATAGTTTTGTATTGTAGTTATTGTAATAAATGTCTTTAATTTTTTAAAAAACCTTCAGTTAAAACCAGATAAATAAAACAAAACAGGGGTTCTTGAAGTCAATTTCCAAAAAAATACAATTTCTGAGATTAACGTTAACACAAAAAACATAAAACAATACAAACATACAGAAAACAATTACCTGGGTACTACAATTAGCATTCTAGGGTGGGTTAAACAGAAGATGTACAGAAAATGTACCCCACATTTGCAAGTTACAGGTAAAACCAAATAAATGCATGACCCTCTGAATTATAATGAAGGTTTTATAGTATTTCATTATCAATATAAAACAATATCAATATATATCAATAAGATGGATACTTATTGCATCATTTGAACTTACTTATTTCTAGCTTATTAAGTTTTAAGTATCCCAAATCTTACCTCAAACTTTAAAATGCGATTTACTCGAAATGATGTAAACTGCATTTATTATGTTTTACCCGTAAACCGACGATATTATCTATCACCCTAAGGCCTTCCACCAAAGCGGAGCGGAGCTGTGTTCGAGTAACCAATCAGATTTCGTCTTTTTTACATCTCCGAAACTGAGGGGAGAGCAGATGTCGAAATGACGAAATCTGATTGGTTACTCAAACACAGCTCCGCTCCGCTCCGCATGGTGGAAACCCGGGCCAATAGTCTTCTCTAGTTTCAGCAAAGATTTTATTAGTTACAGCCAAGTTACAGCTAACGTTTTAAACTTTTTGTTATTAATGCTCTGAAGTATCAAGTGAGTTGGGATGTAAACACAAATATACTTACCTCTTGTTTTCATCAATAATGTCATCACGTAAAATATTATTTTGTTATTATTCACAAATGATATACCTAATATAGTATCTACACTGAATAACAACAATTTAACCGCATGAATCCTCAATGTCAATGATAAACCATCCAGCTCTCATTATTCTGGGGCCTGACACCAGTCTAGCCCTTAATCGAAGATTAAAATTAGCTGTCAAAGGCATACTACACACTCACGACTTGTAATTAACAAAGAAAAACAAAATGCCTACGGCTTCGCTCTACGAGTCACAGTTTTTTATATATTCCACACCAATCGAGTAATCCATGAGCTTTCCCTTTCAAACAGCCGAATTTATTCAGTACTTAGTTGTAGTGTAAAGAAGAAGGAAAATCCAAAAATAAATTCAATTCTATACATAAGAGACGGTCATGATTTACTCGAAACTTTTTACGGAACTACAAAAAAGTACACCTTAAATAGATAATTACTTTAATTATAATTTTTATTTTATCTTCTTTTCCACATGGCAAAATTTTGTTTGAACTCCTGAAAAAACAAATCAACAAAAAATAATAAATAACCTAATAATATCAAGAGCCTTAAGCAACAGTACATAATATTACTATGCCTGTAAAAAATCAGAGTTAGGCAAATATCAGGTTTCTAGGTCCAAAAGGTCTGCTAGGCAATGATGAATCATTATCAAATAAGCCATGATTTTTGTATTTTTTTTTTCTAATTTAGATAAGATTTACGTATGTAGCGTGCCCACTGAGTACTTTCTTGCGACTAAACAACGAACGCCATAAACACGCCTGTCTTGACTTATGTGTGCGCGCGCCCTGTCCGTGGATGGTTTAACACCGGCTCGATGCCGTTGCCTTATAATTGTTTTTCACGCTCATTAGGTGTAATTGAAATAAATCTTTTGTTTAATATTTATTTTTATGCGCCCCGCCGGTTGCGGGCCATAATGTACAGTGGACCACACAAATGGACCTTTGATTGTAGAATATTATTTAGGACGCTGATTGATAGCCGTGTTCGACCGACGGATTATGGTTTTTCGAAGATTACAAAGGAACTATAGTTTTACAAGAGATAAAATGTAGATAAAACCTTTGACGACCTCCATGGCGCAGTGGTGTGCACTTGGACTCCAGTGGGAGTTCGCGGGTTCGATTCCTGCCATGAGCCACTTAACAATTTTGTAATTTCTGATTTGGCTCAGGTCTGGTCCGGTGGCAGGCTTTGGCCGTGACAGTTGTTAGCCACCCTACCAGCAGACGTACCGCTAAGCAATTAAACATTTCGTTGCGATGCTGTGTAGATACCGTTAGGGGTTACTTTCTTCTTCCAAGTCAGTACGAGGTCCATCCGATACCGCGGCTTGTACCAAAATAATAATTAATGGTGTGGGAGGTTGCGGTTTCGATTGCCTAGGGTCGCTTTAGAACTTTATGATATCTAATTTTGGTTAAATTTAATTTTGGTTTTGGTCTAAATTAAAAATTGGTTCAGGTTTTATCTGGCTCTGGCCGTGGCTAGTTACCGCCCTACTAGCGAAGATGCATCCCAAAGCGATTTAGTAGGGTGTAGAAAACATTAAGGATTGCTTGGTAGTTCCAAGTTACTTAGTACTTACCAGTACTAAATTGTAGTTAATAAAAAAGATAAAACATAACCCTCCTTTTGGGTTTGGCCGCAGTTAACGCACATTCCGCTGGCTAACTAAAAATTATATCAAGTATCTACAAATTACAAGTGTCTAACTGTCGACCGTATCTAGATGTTAATCAAGATTTAAACGTAAGTTGGAGTTAAGCATAATAGGACAAGCCTTGTCATTAAATCACCATTGTGTTCTGAATGTACAGATCGAGTTATGCATGGCTGTCTCTGGTTGTGGTAAGCTTCATTTATATTCATGTGACCTTGGTAAGCTTACGGAAGATCAGGAAGCCAGTTTTAGGAGATGTTTGCTGTACCTTGTTAGGTTAGGTGTTAGAAGTTGATAAAAATGCTATGCAATAGCTTTACTGCGGCAGTCTCCGAGTGACGCACGTTTTTTTTCTTTTTTTTTAATTTTTTAAATTATTATTTACTTGTTAGTTAAAGTTAGTCACCTTCAAGATTCGAGATACAAAATTCAAAACCTCTATTTCATACATGCCTAACTCATACCGAGGTTCATGACGATTGACAAGTCACTAAATTAATACTTATGTTAGTCAGTCACATTAACAATGAGATCACAATCAAGTATTTATTGTAAGAAAAAATATTAAATAATTTGAGTAACATCGTCATCCATTGTACTGAGATAACGATGCACAGACAGACTTACATTATTTGCTAAAGGTTAATTCACGAATTAGTCATCCGGACCCAAGGTTATGCGCATCATCTATTCTAGTTGAGTAGTTGACATGATTTGTCACATCATTACACTCTTAGCTATCAAAAGATATAATTATATAAGCCCTATTGTATAATATTTATGCGAGTCACATTATAAATAGCCTAGTTATGCTGTTCTTTAAATTAATGATCAGTCGTTTAATTTTTTTTGTGTCCCAAGGGTCGTATCCAAACAAACATATACTACAAAATACACATATACTATACATACATATAGTATATATACTATACATAAATACACGTATACTATACAACCAATCAATAGCAAGTAAATTCTTATATTGTTCTCGTCGAACAGCCGAAATAAGTAAACATAATTAATATCTTAAGAAACCCTAACAATTTGCCTTAGGTACCAGCTGTGCTATTCTACAAAATGAAATAGCCGCCAGACAGCTGCCAACCCGAATATGGCATGCAAAATTATACTTTATTACAACTGACAAATTCATACTTAGATGTACGCTCGTCGCTGTTTTGCAGAATAGCACGGCAGATATTTCTTTGACATAAGCCCATATTATATACATACAAAATGCAATACGTAACAGAGAATATTTCTCACGCCAGCCCGTAATAAATAATCAGGATCCAATAACAGTGACTACATTAAATCAAGTTCCGGTATACACTCCGTACTTTAATATCGTACCAGGTGAATGCATCGCTAGGTGTTGATATAAATTATTTTCTAGTTTGCATATTTATGTAGTGCAGTTCGTGAAACGATATGGTATTTACGTGTGAATTATGCTCTTTTTTACCAACATTTTAAGCTACACCTAACTCCTTAGGTGACAGTTGTTGTAAGTGAAAACTGTCACCTATCGGCTTTGGCGTTTCTTAAAGTGTTGATGATGATACTTTGGTAAATGACAGAATTTACTAAAGACTAAAATCAAAACAAATACTTAGTTGGATATAACTAAAAGCTTTAGGCCCGGTTCCATCAAACATGATTGACGGACCCGTCCGTAACTTCTGTTACCGAACTTTTTCATGTAAAATAAACCTTAGATTCAATCGGCCAAGTGCAACTCGGGCTCGCACACGAAGGGTTCCGTATGATTATCTATACATATGATTGGGAGATGATGATGCAGAAGCCAGAATCGCAAGATGCATCGATGCATTGTTTTGTATTAATGTATCCAATAACTAATTATTACGAGTGACTAATATTGACAAAAAATATAAAAACTAATATTTGCATGCCTATAAATCGGCAAAGCACTGAGACCAAACATTAATGTAATAACCCTGTACTTACGTGTTTTAAGCAAATAAATGATTATTATTATAGAACTGCCTACTCTATTACTACTACTACTATATAAGTATCGTAATACTTAAATAGTAATATAGTAAAGTAATCTGGACCATTGACCAAAAACGAGTGCAAATCACACTGTTTTTTAGTAGGTATTTGTTGTTAAAACGGCAACGGAAAATACCTCATCTGTGAATTTTTCAAGTGTTTAACTATCACGGTTTAAGAGATACATCCTGGTGACAGACGGACGGTACACAGTAATTGGGTCCGGAACCCTAAATAATGCACACCCATGTTCACAGTTAGCTCCCTGCCCAATAAATCAACTAAACCAGTGACCTTTACCTCATTGCGCTTGTCAGAAAAACAAGTCAGATTTGCGGTTAATATTAATGCGTCGAAATGCACGGTTTGATGCTAATGTCAATCATTTTTAATGGGTACTTCGGAGCGGGGAAATAATCTTATATACAAAAAGAGCTATAGTCATTGATATATAATACTAAGGATTTCGGGTCAGCTCTAAAAAGTGTCCGAACCTAACGAAACGCGAAAAGATTTCCAAATAATAATAGTTTAAGACATAAGTTGCAATGTTTTAGTTTGTTTACAAAAATACACTTGTACCCTCGTTTATTTAGGTTTTCTCGGGACACCTTTTTCTGGAATTTTCTATTACACCCGGGGTCCATAGATTTATATGGCTATAGTACATTGTGTGTTGTGTATAGTAGCTTTATTACCATTATGAGAAGAAATTTGAGTTGTCAGGAGTCGTGATACCGGATATTTGGGAATAGACAGGAAAGAACAACGTAAAACCTATGGTAAAACCGAAATCGTCATCGATCGTCGTGTAAAGAGCAAAAATCTAAAGATATTGATATAGGAACTAGTTAGTACGGATCGTGACCATAGAGTTAGAGAGGATGTAGATACGAGTAGATGTACTGAAATATAAAATATCTGGTACGTAGAGATAGGAGTATATATAAATGTGTATGTGTGTATGGATTTATTCTATATGTATGTTTTGATGATTTCAGGTAGATAATGAGGTTACTGATCATAGTTTGCATGTTCAATGCATTTTTAAAATATAGGTAGGTAAGTAAAATAAAGATTTTTTTGATAATTGAAAAATATCCTATTCTTTCAAACCGAATTGTATGACTAATATAAACAATATTTTGTATTCCTCTCGATCAAAAATTTTGTTCATACTAGCGGTTCATTCATTGATACACATAATTGGCTTAAACTTTAGACATGAATAGGAACGCTGAATAGATTTTTTTATTTAAATAGAGAACACATAGTTATGTGCATATATATGTTACTGTAAAAGCCCAAACCACGGTAAATCCTAAGATTTTTCAGTAAAACCTAAGATTTACTAACTCTTAATGGTAAAAGTTCGAATAGTTTTAGATTATCGTACATTTCGAGTTTTTACCACCCTTTCACTTGGCAAATCTTAAGATTTACCTCTAGGCACGGTATATGTTGAGAAGCAAGTCATAACGTGTTCAGCGTATCGTCTCGTACTCGTGGACAGTCTACAACCCCTCGCTGGACAAACTTGTTGCAAACAAGAAAGACAGTAACTTTTATCTCGAAATGGGTTTAGATTTTACCGGAAAATCTTAGGATTCACCGTAGTTTGGGCTTTTACAGTAACATATACATCTATTTTTCTCATCTTTTACGTCACTGTACTGGCGCAATTTTCAAACTTTCCCTTACATGCTCATTCCAAAATTCAGTTATATCATTTTTGCGGCTAAATGTTAACAGAGGTAAATGGAAACGCATGCAATAATTTCGTAGTTTTAATTAATATCAGCCATGCTATTCTGCAAAAATACTTAAAGCAGCGACGAGCGTACATCTATGAATCTATGAATTTATCAGTTGTAATAGAGTCCAATTTTGCATGCCATTTTCGGCTTGGCAGCTGTCTGGCAGCTGTTTCAGAGATGGACATTTTATAGAATAGCACTGCAGTATCGGAGTGTAACGAAACGCATCTATAGTCTGCGTGCGTTTCCATTTACCTCTGTTTACATTTACCCACATTGACCCTAACTGGGTAACATAACTGATTATGTATAACTGTGTTTCGGTTTGAAGGAGACTGCCTAAGCTATGTTTAGTCTTTATAGAAATTGGAAAAGCCAAGGGTTTCCCATAACCTCAGTTCTTCAAACCTTGATTCGTCTTTATAAACTCGTAGAGGTCGTAGTGTATAATAGCATCTTACTAAATATAAAAAGGGTAGGCACTAAGACGAGTAGAAAGGTATCTATCAATTAAGCATCTAACTCGATTGATTGATGCATCAATAAGTACGTAAATCCATTAAGGCAATACCGTGTGTCCGATATTTTGTGCATTTATTGATGCCGACTACTGACGTTTCTGATGGTTATGTCAGACCAACCGAAAATTTAATGCTGAAGTACTTTTTTAGGGTTCCGTACCCAAAGGGTAAAAAAACCGGCTAAGTGCGAGTCGGACTCGCGCACCGAGGGTTCCATACTATAAAAGAAGTAAAACATTAAAAGAATCACTTTTGTTCATGAATTTACAAGTATAATTTACTTATAAATTATAAGTAAATTATAATTTACTTATAAATTATAATAGGTACTTTTGTTGGCGAACCGCAAATCTAAATTTATTTTTGGTTGTTTATTGTTATTATCAAAAAAAAAAGTATAAAAGTTAGGGAGTTGATTTTATTTATCCTGTAAAATATACATTAATGTCTATTGATTATAATTTTATTATTTCAGATAGAGAGATAGGGGGGGGGGAACGGTATTTTTGCTTGATATTAATAACGGTAACAGGACGCTTTTCACAGATTATTTAATTATATACTAACTGTGGAAATAAATTGTTACATTAAAATAAAATAAAAAATAAAGGAGGCTTCCATACAATAAACGTGATTTTTATGCTCGTTTTTGATATTATAGATAATGGGAATACACTCTTGATGGTACGGAACCCTCAGTGCGCAAGCCCGACTCACACTTGACCATTTTTTTAAATTTCATGTTAGCGCCAGAATTTTATCTGATAGTAGATGAGTGATGCAACTCACTGGTAGAGCTGAGGGCAATAATTACTAGTTGATAGTATTTAAGACTCTAGGTATTTCAATATAACAGCATTATTTCGGAACGCTATCAGTAAGTACTTGGCTGTTTCTTTATGGTTAGTACAGATTTTTGTAGACTTCGCTTCGATTAAACGGAACGGATTTCTCCGTACGTCTACAGCCAGCGAAGCAAGCGCAGCGTGGTCTCCCCGCAGGGAGCGAGTCTCTTCCGAGGTACGGGCCTCAAGGCTTGCCTTCTTACGCAGGGAATATTCCATGTTTAGGCAGGTCAGGTTCACTTATCACGTGATCGAGAAACTACAGTAAGCCTTCTCGGCGTACTAACTTCAGACGGACGCCGTGCGCGCGTACTTTGCTCGCGTTCTATCACTCCCAAGGGCTTGTGTCACTAATAATAATAATTCCTTTATATAGTATGCCTTAGAAGATTATAACCTCCAACCTTCTGGCGAGAGGTAGAATTCTGATTTCCGAACCTATATTTTTAAGCTTAACACAGTACCTATAAAAGCCTTTGAGTTGAACTTATTTTGCACTTTTATAGCAGCCGGATATATCTAGTTCAATATCGGGGCCTTGACTTACGGCGGCTGCCATTTAATTCGAATTGTATCAGAGTCACCGACTATGTACACGATGGACTCTTATTAACAGATGAGTGACGCTTGCTAACATATTTTTATCATAGAGTAAAATATTATTTCAGGTACGTCCGAATATTTAGAGTTAGTATCGGTATCATTAATTCTCAATTGTCCAACCTCTTTACTTCTTCAAGATTTATTTAATTCAAACCAAGTTCTATTTACTTGCATTAAAAGTTAATAAACTTGATGACAAGATTATTATCTAATGCTATTGGAGATATTATATACTCTTGACAACGTTAAAAAAGGCCCGACTAAGCTTTTGCAGACTTCTTCTAAGAGCATGGCACGTTGAAACTCTCGTGAAATTAATTAAAGTTATTACTTTTATCACCATCATATTATTTATAAACTTTTTATAAATGCCTATGATTTGCGCGAATTATTTAATTAATCTCGAATCTGTTGCTAATAGTTGTTATAGATATGGCATTTTAACGCTTACTATCATGGCGGTACGGTTTTATCGATAATGCGGTAGGTTAGCCGTAATCAAAGCTTGTCACCAGACTAAAACTGAGTCAAACTTTATGAACTTCATAGTATGAAGACATTAACCTTGGGACGTTAGTTTAAATACCAATGCGCACCAACTACACCAAGGAGCTGTAGGAGTCTATTGTATATGTGGTCAATGTAATAATATAACTTGAATCATTTGACCCACTCTATCTATTAGCATACTACGAACCTTACAAAAGGAGTGTTCATAGGTATTTAAGGATTAATTAACTGTTTCAAGGCAAAGAAATTGTACATATCTAATTAATTAGTATCAAGTTGTTATATCGAGATCGTGCTTTGTTTTTGCTATTATACTAATGACAGTGATAAATGGTCTAGTGTTGATGACCTTACTAGCTCAGCAGGTATCTACTGTGTGTAGTTTTTATAGCACTTTAAGGTTTCGCTTTTAAGTCTTCGGCTTATCAGTATCACACTAATATTTTAAGGCAAAAGTTTGTATTTATGTTCCTTTTTTACGACTGCCCAATAAAGGAGTGTAATGTTTTTAGGGTTCATGTGTGTTTTTATGTTTGTATGTGAGTTTCTTTATTCCACCATAACTTCGGAACGGCTGAATAGATTTGGACAAAATGAGGTATCGTTAGAATCCTTACATCATTCCGAGTAACAAAGGCTAGGTATCCTTTTTTTTTGAGAAACGTCGTTTAAACACTAGTGAAAATCCATGATTCCCACGGTATTTGCAAATAAAAATGGGTGAAGCCGTGCGCAATAGTTACCTAACTGAGAATTTTAGACAATTTAAACGAGATAACTGAATAGGCATCTCTTTAAAACTGAAATGCTCTATGATAATTTTTGTTAAAAGTATTTAGTAATCATCAAACATGTTTCATACCCACCCTTAATAATATCTGAGTATAGCATAAATCCAAATCCTTTCACCCAACGTTTAAACCAAATGAATATTGAGAATGACATTAAATAATTCATGTATTCTTTTAATCATTCGTAATGATTTAAGCCGATAACAACTGTTTAATTCTTGTTTAATTAAAGCAACATTAACATGCGTGTCAAAACATCCCGTAGTTCTCTGTCAACCGAATGTCACTCACGTCAAGAGTCTGTGACGCGGTCGAGATTTGATGACGTACTGACGCGTTCAAAAGTTTTACTCGAGTTTTATAAATAGTTATAAAATCTCTTTTTTATATATAAAATTCTCTCTTAAATCTTTGTTACCGAACTCCTGCGAAACAGCTCGACCGATTGTTATGAAATTGTGTGATCGAAAAGTGTATGATCACTAAATTTGAGAGCAGGTTTTTATCTATGTTTCATACCCCTAAATGGCAAAACAACGTTTCCCAGGTCAGCTAGTCTACTATATAAAATTCTCCATTTTTACCTTTGCTCCTTTGTTACCTCCTTTGCCAACCTTTGTTACCAAACTCCTCTGAAACGGCTCGTCCGATTATTATGAAGTTTTTAGTGTATGATTGGTAGGTTTAATTATCTTATCTATCTCTCTTTATTTATTTTTTGTATCCCTAACTTAGCAAAACAAAGTTTGCCGGGTCAGCTAGTCAATACTTAAAAACTTTGTTCCTACTGTGGTTTTTTTTTGCGTTTCCAGATGAGTATCAGGGGTGCAGCAGACAGCTAAAATTGATGTATTACGGTTAAATTGTATATGGTGTCATAATAATAAATACAGACATTTGAATTAATGATACAAATTGTATAACTATAAATTATTAAATTATGTATGAATGTTCAATTTTGTGCAACATTAAATAAGTAAGAAACGTGTTAAGAATATTAATTAAATTAAAACCAAATGCATTATAACTAAGCCGCCTATTTTACGGCAATAGAGCAATGAATTAACGTCTCGGTAAGTGACTACGCCCAGTCATTACCGATACGCTCTTTAATCTATTTTATTTTAAATAGCTTTGGGAGTTAAGTTACAGCTAGTTAATTTAGTCTAAGGCAGACTAAATTTCAATTAGTTCTTACTTCTTCAAGGAATTCTGGAATATTTATAGTCCAACAAAAATATTGTGATAGAGTTATTTATGGCCAGCTATTATTATTAATTATAGGTATGCGTTAATTAAATTTGTTCGCATGCAAAAATCTTAAATGCACCGATGTTTAGTTTTTATTTATTTTCACGTGTCTCGATGTGTGTTTGTTTATATGTAATCAAATTTTGCAAGTAATATATAACTCACTTGCCGGTTTTGAAATTTTGCATACAAATGTGTAAATTGTATGACTATACATAATTATTATAACGTGGAGCCGGAGGTGATGGGTGTAGGAACTCGGTAGTTAAACGACACAACTCTATCGAGTTTGGACTGGTTGGTTTGATCTGTCTTGACGAATACTTTGGAGCTAAAGTAGGTCCTGAACTCTGATGCTGAAAAGAATACCCATAAAACGTACAAAAGCTTCATTTTTAAAATAATAACTTATTTTGTATGAATTTTGTGCAGGAGTGCACCAGCGATGTCCGAACAATCCTGCGCACTGATCGGCTTACCGCTTAGCTATCTACATCACGGGCGACTGGCGTCTGTCCACGTGCCCGCATCAAAGGCCTTGCTATGGCAGTCCAAGAGACAGCGTTAAGAGGATATTACACCTTTCTAAATTAACTAAATGACTTTGTTACTAACCTCAGAGCAGTGTTACATCAATAACAAACACAATACACATCCCTGAATTACGTAACAAAATTAGTTTGTCGTCTAAATTTAGGAAGGTGTAATTAATAATCCCTTAACATGTTAAAGACTAGCTAACCCCTAAGCTTTGTCGATTCATCTAATCACTTAGAGTACCAATATACAAAACAGCACCTTTATAATAGTCATATGACATAAAAACCTTTACCAGGAGTGGGAATCGAACCCACGACCTCCGGCGCAGACGGCAGATTGGCTACCGCTACGTCATTCGGTCGTCGTAATGATCGCTAAATTGATCACATGGCTTTCGCAGACATCTTACATAATTATTTAGAATTTCGTGCCATTCCATTAAATGAACCGAATCGAAATATATCATACGGCTTACGGCTTTTAGCACTAGTATCACATACGATACAACTAAAAAAATGTATGGGAATATCAACCTACAGACCAGATAATATGCATATATCTATATATTTTTAGTTGACAGAATATATTGTTATGGGTGTAGACTGCTGACTCAAGACCTAATAGAGTAATTGAAAGGTTTGAAAAAGTACAGCGTGCTCTTACACTATAATTTATAGAAGTGTATGATTAATGGGCGAGCGATCAACGCTACGGGTTACGGGATTATTGAAGTGACATTCTTGAATCGCTCGTCCCCTTTAAATTGTCCCAAAATTCACTATGATTGTTGGTACTTGATAAGTACTTACTTCTACTCATACCTACTAATGCTTGAAAATGATATCCATTTGCGTTAATGTGTTTCTGACGAAAATGTCGTTTTATAACAACATTTTCTTTTTGACGACGTTCTGATTGACGAAACGCTGAGGTGTGGAACAACCTTTAAGCTGACATGTTTCCAGCTAAGTAACTTGCGTCGGGTTAGCACGCTAACCAAGAGTAAGTTGTCAAAATTGTCCAATGAGAGACGTTGACTCTAGGGTTAAAAATGTAAATATTACAAAGTTCGCGCAAAGTGGACCTAAGTATAATATGGGTGTCTTCAGTGAATAGACATTTTCTAGGCAAGCGCGCTCCATTCTAGACTTAAGACATTGCTATCCATCAGACATCATTGTAGTCAAGTGCAAGGATATGAATAATAATATAATACGTGAGTGTCCTCTGAACTGATATCAAAAGTACGTTGGTACTATTATAAATACACTTTCGGATTTTCCCGTACAAAAGATCTCGTCCAATAATTTTGGAATGCTTGAAGGAATGGTTGTCTGCTCTTTTTTGCCGACAATAAGAGCAAGTCATCTCTAGCCTAATATAAATAGCTCGCATTCAACCTCAGATAATAAAGGCTGGCTTCCACGTTTAAATCAAGGCGATTAAAATATTTAACCATTCGTTATATATTCTATAGTATACTATAGTTTAAATGCTATCCACTGTAGCTTATGAAAGTACAATATGTCATTTCAAACTATAAGAAATGAAATGCAAAAATATAAAGAACATTTACATTTCCTTTTTGGAAACCAGCCGGAATTGTTAAACAAAACATTTTAAATTTGGGTGCTAAATGGTTTTTATTAAAACGTTTCTTCTTTCTTTTGCTTTCAAATGCAAGGTTTATTAGATTTTTATTATTAAAGATATTTTACTCCAAACGAATCGAATGAAATATAAGCGATTTTGACAGAGTAGGCCCGTCTTCGTGGATTGCAATATGTATAATTCTATACACATTTATTTCACGTCGCCTACAGTACTTACTTATTTTTTCGTTGAAGTTAGTTTTAATCTAGTTCAGTAAAACTTACATTGGAATTCTCGACAACGCCTCGATTTATATTGAATCCCTTATGAAAAAGTTCAAGATCATGACACCAGATTTTATTTAAAAATATGTTTACTCGAGATTTAAATAATCTTAGAGATACAGAGAGTAAGTTCACTTTGTATGCTACTAGTATATTCTTTACTATCATAGCTTTGAATGTACAATAGCCCTTTCCATCGTAATGGTCTTACGCGCATTACGTTATTTTGAGTGGTTTGTCGGGAACAAAAAAAACGTAGAGACAATTTGAGTTATGCGAGGCACATCCAGACTGACCGATAGAAGGTTGTTAACGTTATTATGAAAACGATTTTTGTTTGGAGCCTTACGTTATACCTACAGCTGTGCTATTCTACAAAATAAAATAGCTGCCAGACAGCTGCCAACCCGAATATGACATGCAAAATTGTACTCTATTACAACTGACAAATTCATAGATGCATAGATGTACGCTCGTTGCTGTTTTGCAGAATACTTAGCTCGGCAGTGCGTAATGTAAAAATGTATGAATGCGTTTCCACACACTAAGTGAAGTGAAGCAAGCAATAAAATACAAAAATCACTGAAAAATTAACTTTACGTCTATTAGTTTAAGAGTGTAAAATTGAATTTACTCTAACATAGTACTCGTAAATACTAATTACAATACGACCTTATAGCGCAAAGTAAATTTAATTTCACGATTCTCGACCGTGTTGCGTTAATTCAATTTTACGCTCTATACCGATAGTCGTAAAATCAAATTTTCGAGGTTCATAAAAATGTTTTGGGTTTAATATCGTCTGTATATAAACGTGAACGCCATAACCTTTTTAAACGCACTAACTTCTTAAAACTTATCTACTGAACAAATATAATCGAAAAATAATCTTGTCAAGAAACTAATGAGTTTCCAATAAACTCTGGTATTTAGAATAACTGGTTAGTTAAGTTTATAGATATCTGGTATTCTGCTTAATTTTATGACAGCAGTAATGCTGGTGTAACTGTAATGATTACAAATTGCATAATTCGATCAAGTGCCCGAAGTTACACGTACATTTTACGACTTACCTAGATTAAAGCTTGCATATCGAATCTGTAATTATTGCATTTGCTCATACAAAATATGGTAATTGTTGCGTAACTAAGACATATAACTGTCATAAAGTGATTCTTATATTATTATATGACAACCGAATGGCGCAGCAGTAGTGATCCCGTCACTTACGTTTGGAGGTCGTGGATTTCCACATAGTGGAAAATATTTGTGTGATGACGATGAATGTTTTTCAGTGTTTGAATGTTTGTCTTTATTGTATTTATGTATATTGTATATTAACTATCTAGACTAACATTATAAAGCTGAAGAACTGTTTGTTTGTTTGAACGCGTTCAGCGCGTTAATCTAATGTATTTATCATCCGAATTGAATAAATATTTTTGTATTGGATATTCCATTCGTCGAGGAACGCTATAGGGTTTAAGCTATAAATATGGCATCACGCTATGGCCGATAGGAGCGGAGCATCAATGAAAAATGTAGCAAAACGGAAAAAAATATGGAGAGCTTCCATTGCAGGTGCTACGTACCTAAACGGTTAAAGTTACGCGAAAATTATATATGACGCAATTGTTCTACTTTAAAACTTCTAAAAGTAGTTGATTCATTTTAGCGAAATATAAAGAAACCGAAATTCATGCGAGCAAAGCCGCACGTAACATCTACTTATGTATATTTTTTGTCAGTTATCTAACCATAACAAAGCTATCTAGACTAGACTATCTAGACAATCTATCTAGACTTTGGAGCTAGATTGCGATGTACTGAATGCTGATACATATTTAAAATAATAATTTAAAATATATAACATAATATTATGAAGTTTTAACTTCGAACAATCCTTACTTTCGCAATGTAACTTAAAGAAGTCTTTACAACCATTATCTAGAGACAGTTTGTAAGAAACTTCGGTTTGCTTTTATCGTTGACTGCATGTTGATTAGTGAAATATATGATGTATTTAGTAACGTAGTCGCATCGTTATATGAAAAGAATTTTCCTCACTTTATTCAGTAGTTATGTACCCATGTATCGGACACGCTAAACGCGCTAAATAATGACGCTTCACACAAGCGGGCCGTGTTTACATTGACGTCGGGAGTGCTAAACTTGTAGTTGGTATCGCCGCAAGTGTTGTAACGTGAAAACTAGTGTGTACACACCTTATTTATTTTTCTATTTATTTAATTAACACTTATACGTCATTACGATGTAGTAAGTGTATTCAAAATTAAAGGATAATGGATAGATGTATGGAATCCCGTCAGCTGATTTAAATAAAAACTTTATTTTTAGACTTCGGTTTCCACATTAATTCCTACAATTATTATTTTTTAATTAAAAGTCCTGTGTACTGCGATGTTTCCATTCATTCAAAATACCAAATTATTTGTGGATTGCGTTGCGATCATGTTGTGGATTGCGGTGTATTGATTTACCTATGAATCTTTTAGAAATATGTTTATTAAGTAAAACAAAAATGTTGCAAAAACGCAAGTCGCTTGACAGCGAAGAAAGTAGGTACGTACATAGACCATTCAATACCTGTTAGGTTTCCTATCTGTCAGTATTCTATAAAATATATATCAGAGAGTGCTAAGGAACTCTTCAATTAGGTCCGCCGACACCTTTTTACCATAGAACAACAAGGTATCTTACAGGTTCAAAGTCTTTGGTATGTGAACTATGTAGAGGTGTACTCTACATAGTTCACAAAAAAGTCTGGGATACCCTTCTTCCCCTCCACCTACAACTTAGCCCCCTTTAAATATAGTGGATGGGAAAATTCAAATTTTCCTAAATTTTTCGCAAATACTTGATTATTTATACATCTTAAGCTTGTGACATTCAAATAATGTGTTTCATAAAGAAATTGGTGAAAAAATATACTCATTTACTTCATATTGGTTTCCGATACCTCCAAATCTGGGAAACTGCAGAAAACAATCTTTCAGGAGATAATATGATATGAATGGAAAATTTTGAACAAAGTATTTATTAAACGTTATGCACGCAAAACTCATGGCCATAAGCCTTTGATTTATAATATTACTTATACTTATAGCCTACTATTCGCGAAAAACTGAATAAAACTCGAATTTCGTCGGCTAAGTAACCCCTTAACATCAAGTGGACAAGGTACCTACGGAGAAAGAAGACTGGTGATGATGACGGATATTGCTAAAATTAGTAAATTCAATATTACTTAAGTGAAAAATATTATACGAGTATCTGAACTTGTTGAGTCTGTTATAATATTATTTGTCACTTTAGCATCATAGTCGTGACTTTGCATTAACATAATATTGGATTACTTTGTTAGGTAAATGTTTAAAAGAACATATTGAAAGTACACTATTAATGATAAAAAATGTAAAAATAGAATTTATTAGTTATAAATCGTTTTCTGAAAAATATGTTTTTCTTTTAAAAAACCCTCATTAGTGTGTGATATATAGATGTTGTGATTATCTTTAATTTCAATAATTTGTAGACTTACAGGGTTACTAGGCGTCTCTTGGCTGAGACAATGACGTGTCTACGATGTTTAAGTCGCAATTAATTGTAATTAATTTCTCGTGATCAAGTTATAAAAACACTTTAAAATCCGTTATGAGCGAATCCGAATAATAAATTTACAAACTACGTAGGTAAGTAGGTACTTCAAGGTTATGACGAAATGATTAGATGTTCAATGTTTTCTGAAAATTATGTGTTTTTTTCTTAGAATTCTCATAACTGTGACAATAGTTACGTTTCAGTGATGCTTATAACGTAACTTACTATACGTTAATTGGCTGAAACATTTACGATATTTAAATATCACATTCTAATTAATGTATCGTGATCAGGTTATAAAAACAGTTCAAAATCCGTTATGAAGAAATACAAACAAGAAATAAATAACAACCAAACTTTCATACTACGTAATTCTTGATTATGACGATATGATAAGAATATGCTTAGTGTTATAAATTATTTTCTGAAAAATATATATACTATGTGTCTTCTTAAAACTCTCATGACTATAATACCTACTGTTACGTTTCAATGATTTTCAAGGTCACTGTCGCCGGATGAATAAGGATATTTTAAAGAGAAGCTGGAAATTATTTTTGAACTAAGTATCGCCTTCCGCTTTTGTTTTTTGGACATCAGCTTTCATCATGGGATATAATATCCCTGAGATAAGGTGGTAGGACTTGTGATTGATCCACTACTCTACAGTGACGCATTTAACTTTGCTCTTAAATCCCTGGAATCGGTCACTCCTTCACACACAATTCTATGGTTAACTAACTGACTAAGGACTTATGCTCGTTTTCACCAACATTTTAAGAAACGCCTTAGCCGATAGGTGACAGTTTTCACTTACAACAACTGTCACATAAGGGCTTAGGTGTCTCTTAAAGTGTTGGTGAAAACGAGCATAAGAAACTTTTGCAATCAAATATGAAACGATACGATTTACGAACCTCGTGAACATGATAGCGAGGGTGTGTCAGTGGCACGCTCTGAGTGGCGTCCCTCGGGCCCCCTACAGTTGGCATCATTGGCGCCAGGCCTCCTTGCCAGCCCGTTTAACAACTAACTATGATATGATTCGAACCTCGTGAACATGATGGCGAGGCCGGTGTGTCAGTGGCACGCTCTGAGTGGCGTCCCCCGGGCTCCCTACATTTGGCATCCTTGGCGCCAGGCCTCCTTGTCAGCCCGGTTGACAACTAACTGTATGATACGATACTAACCTCGTGAACATGATGGCGAGGCGGGTGTGTCAGTGGCACGCTCTGAGTGGCGTCCCCCGGGCTCCCTACAGTTGGCATCATTGGCGCCAGGCCCCTCGCCAGCCTGTTTAACAACTAACGATGATATGATACAAACCTCGTGAACATGATGGCGAGGCGGGTGTGTTAGTGGCACGCTCTGAGTGGCGTCCCTCGGGCCCCCTACAGTTGGCATCATTGGCGCCAGGCCTCCTTGCCAGCTCGGTTGCAGTACCTGAAAAATACGATATCAAATTACTGAGAACAGTCGTAAACTAACAATAAAGCGTTACCCGCAAAATAAACATACGTATCTCTATTTTAGATTTTTTTTACTCCTTACTAGTCAATTCTTGACTGCAACCTTGTTTCATGGTAAAAGATGATGCAGCCAATGATCATACTCTTGTATAAGCACTTAGAATTGGATCGAAGGGCTTGGAGGAACGTCCTTAACCCTAACACGTCCTTAACTTAACGAGAATTCTCCTAGCCTCGACCGTGTAACACCAGTAAAATTATTAAAACCGTAAAATTCAGGGAAACCAACTGAGCAACAATGAAATTCAAAACTGCAGAAGGTATAAGATCCCAAGCCCTTAAATTTAGGAAGTTGAAATTTTGCACAGAGTTACTCTTGTCAATCTAGAGAAGGAATAAGGATTTTTATCCATGGGATGTTATGGGCAAAGCATAGACGAGTCAGCAAGTATTTTTTTTCTTTTTTACAATCATGTTAAAACAAAAGAACTGAATAAAACTCCGTTGCGGCTATTAACGCTCGCCTCCAAAATGAAATAGCTGCCAGACACCTGCCAACCCGAATATGGCATGCAAAATTGTACTCTATTACAACTGACAAATTCATAGATGCATAGATGTACGCTCGTCGCTGTTTTGCAGAATGATTAAAAGTATATAAGAAAATAATATAATAGTCAGAAAAGTCTTTTAGGGACAGTTCAAAAAGTACTAAAATTATTTATTTATATTTATTTCTATACACAGATAATGGTGGGGTCAGCTAGTATTATACTAATTCTCGTTTTCAGTAACATCTAAGCCCTTGGATGACAGTTTCCACTTACAACAACCGTCACCTAAGAGCTTAAAATGTTGGTGAAAACGAGCATAATTCTACCAAAAATCGTATACCTAAAACATCATCTGCCACTCAGCAGCCAGCTGGTTTGAAAATAATATAAGTGGGGATATTTAGAAGTATAAAAACATGCAACAGTGTAAGAAGCTCGTTAATTCAGTTAGTTATTGCCTTATAAGGAGACACCCACTTTTTATGAACCCGCTAAACTCAGCGGCGCGGTGTCCGATTGGTTCATCCATTTATGGCAGGCGATAAATTACCCACCACTTGTATTACTGAAGATGGTATGCTAAAAAAGTATCCAAACAGATCATAATTACGACGAGACCAATCCGCGATGAGTATTCTGAATTGTTTTTAATTTGGAATGGGAGGGTCATTACCTACTTATCTCAATGCAAATAGATCAATTAGTAATTTGTATACATGGAGCCAAAGTGAATTTTTGCTTCTCGAGTGCGTTATTTTGAATTTAAAGCGAAGCAAAGGATTCTTAATTAGAATCCCGAGAGCAAAATATTATGGCCCCAAGTGACACACACTATTTTTCATCACTACCACAATGAGAAAAAAAATCGCGTACCTTTCCACTCGAAATTCGTATACTGAGAGATTTCATATAAGTAAACAACATTGAATATAATATCGCTTTCCTCTGAAAATGTAATCTTTTTTCTGAGGCACTGTCTCTTTTTAACACTAAAGTTCAAAACTGTGTAAATAATACCATATCGCTTACACATACTTACCGAAATATTATGAAGTATTTCTTATAATAAGAAAAATAGTAATTCTAATTTTTACACACCCGCAACATTTTGTAAGGAATTTACACATCGTTTTACGACCGAAGAAGATTACAGTGTTCAACGTCTCAATAATTTAGTACTAAGGGCGTATATTTAAAATGATTACATCCACTTTGGGCCGGTGATTGGACACATATTGGTGTATAATTTTTATGCTATTATTTGTCAAAAGTCTTGTAACGTCTCGGTAAGTACATGAGTTATTTTTCTTAAGAAATTGTTTAAGAATTAAAAACGTTAACCCCTTAAAAACTACTTCTTATAGACCAATAAGTACTTAAACAAAAATGTGATACTTGCTATCGTTTCAGTTACTTTGTGAGAAATAAACTTGTGAAAACAATTACTTTAAAATATCATCGTGTTTAAGTATGTAATAGCTATTTTAATGCATACAATTTAGTACAAATTATTATAATATTCATGGTAAATATTATTAATTGTTCTTAGTTGGTATTGGTTTCATCGTGAGTCAAGGAGTTTCGTTATCTCTAATACCTATATGAAATTCACACGTCCCATCCAACCAACGTTTGTAACCAAACTCCTCCAATACGGCTTCACTTGACTAGATTAACAAAGTTTCTGTATATCCCGAAGAAATCCACAATTCCAATTGAAACCCCGAAATTTACGGGAACGGTGCCATGAGCAAAACCTAGTATCCAATAAATACCCTATTCGGTCTTCCAAGACAATTGAAATTCACTAGGTAAGCGACGGGTTAAAATATAGGTACTTATTGCATACAGTTTGTTTTAGTGCGTTTGTAATTTATGGACAATAGTTGCGTAGAGGCGACGCCTAGATTGTGTAAACTATAAAGATATAAACGGCTTATCTAGTGTCTGTTTCAGCCTATATTTACATATTTAAACGATAAGCGAATGTTAGTCAAGTTATTGTAGAGTCACTTTTACTTGTAGCGTCCGATGTTGTTAATTCTAGGTATAACTTACAACAATACTGCTTGTCTGTAACATCTAAATTTAAGTTTAAGCAACTTATAAATTGTTCGTAGGAAATTAGTTTCGACCCCCGACGCAGAAAGAGGGGTGTTATAGCTTGTCGCCGATGTCTGTCTTTATTTATTTTTAACCCAAGAAACTGTGCGTGTTTGTGTCTGTGCCATCGTAGCTCTTAAACGTAGGACCGATTTCGATGCGGATTAGCTATGTTTATCGACCCAGCTGTGTGAGAGTATCGGCTCTTTTATCATGTAACCAATCAGCGATTAAGTGCTTAATGCATGTCAGTATAATCGAAAAATCACAAGGTTTTTTTTTAATTTATTTTTCTTAGATTACATTACATCACTTTAGAAATTAAATGTTTCTATAGTGTTGGTTTCTTTATATTAAACTGTCTCTCGCCGAAAACACCTTCTATTTCAATGTCAGCGCAGTAATTGGCATATAAATAAATTAATTGAAAATTTAATTACGTTTTAACTTATCTAAGGAGAAAGCTGTGAATGAAGTTTAAATAATCCGTAAAAGCCCTGAACTTTTTGATTAAGTGTTAAGTGTAATTTGATTATTTAAATTCAACAGAGTAGATTTTATTCTATAGTAACAACAACGTATAATTGTTTAATAAAACAAACAGCTTACGGCGCTAAACCTTAAACTATTTTATTAACAAACACTATTAAAGCTCAAGTTAATTTTATTAGCAAAATACTTAATCGGTACGGTACAGTTATGGGCACATTAAATCAAAACTGGCTTATAGTTATTTAGCCATCGATAACCCATAAACGGCGCGCTCTAACTCACAAATCCATTTAAGAAAACCAGCGCAAGACAACCTACAAGAGTTATTTCAAAAATTTGACGATTTCCTACAAGCGTTTATTTTTCTAAATATGGGAGGTAACATTGTCCCTTGTGTAAATACTGTAAGAAATTTCTAACTTTACGTAAGTATGCCTCATTTTGCTTTCAGCATTTTGACTAGTTAACAAGGCTCAAGTGGATATAGGCGAGGCAAAACAGGAGCAGAAACCAGAAGGTATATTCATCATACACATCCCCAAAAACTTGACGAACTTAGTATTATCTTTGTACCTAACAACTTACCCATTAACAGATTATACTTCCCATACCAAGTTTCGATGTTTTGCATGAATATTAGACTACTATTACTATTGTACTATCTTTCAAGAAGTAGATATAGTGATTATTTAATTTTATAAGAAACAAATGATTCCAAATACATGCAGCTGAAATCCATCGAAAAGGAGTCGCATAGGCTTAATCTTAATAATATAATGTCTTCATAAAACGTCTCCAATCCATAGCCATTCTGACATTCCAAACAGAAACAAACGCCGTATCGCTACTAAAGAAACAATATGAGAAACTATAGATATTCGGAATCCTAGCTACTTATAAATCGAACAAAACGACTAGATATTGTACGTGTATTATACTGCTGTACGTCTCCCACCTATTGGAAACGAGCAGGACGACGCTATTCCTAGAAATGTCATAGGTCATTAGGTTCGAACCACTCGAACTATGTACGGTTCGCAATATGCCAATATGGTAGCACCGTGACTTTTATAGTTAGGTTGGTTCAGAGTTTCAGACAATAGATTCGAGTTAAATGCGTCGATGACCCGACCAGTATGGTCCCAGATGACTTTGATAAGGGAACATAGCAAGTGGTGAAATTAATTGTGTGATTATACGAAGTTATTGAATCGTTGGGTGTATGCGAGTTGTATGCGAGGCCGTGTTTATGGTAACAGTATAGATATCGCAGCGAGCCGATTTCTATGATACCCGTATCAATAACTTTCCTGTATTCTTGTACAGTACTTCTATAATCGAGGCTCATACGACCTTACTTATCTTTGTAATTATTTAGGTAATCGCAGTTGGATTTTACGAAAGTCTCAGTAAGTACTTATCGATCCGCTGATATACTAAAAGCGATTATAAATACATTTAACGTCTGCAATGTTTTACTGAAATTTCATAGAGTAGTTATCATGGTCGATCGTCAAGGTTGTGTAAGCTAAAATAATACTCCTGTAACAGCATCGTAGGTACTAGAAAATAAATCGCTGGTCACTAATTATTATATTAATTATGATTATATTTAATTCCAGTCCAAGCCTCTAATTCCTCACGATTTAAGCTAATTTAGAGTTCATAACATTCTGAAATTTGAACTCCTATTTAATTTTTTCAATCTTCTTTTTCAATTCTTTCTCTAAAGTCCCAATGAATGACTGCGTTTATGCTAAAACTAGCTTAATACCTATACCCGAAACAAAAGTAACGCAATCAAGTGACGTCGAGTGATTAAAAATTAAAAGTGTTAAAAACTAGCTTTGCACTTGTAACATATTATCTAGGTCTTCAGCAGAGCAATCACGAAAAAAATTACATTGAAATAATTAGTTAACAAAAAACTAAATTATTTCATGATTTACTTAGTAAATTTTTTCATGATTGCTCTACCTACAGGTCTACAGTCTTATTTTCGTTTGGTTGCATTTTTTGGTTTCGTATTTATATCAGTTGGACTGACTTTAGTTGCACTGGGCCACTTTTGTTGCACTGGTCCACTTTTGTTGCACTGATTCATTTAAGTTGCACTGGTCCACTTTAGTTGCACTGATTCACTTTTGTTGCACTGATCCACTTTAATTGCACTCATTCATTTTAGTTGCATTGATCCACTTTACTTGCACTGACCCATTTTAGGTGCACTGATTTACTGTAGTTGCACTGATCCACTTTAGTTGAAGTTCTTATTCTTTGAAAGCACTCTAACTACTGGAATGTTCGACTTCCGAGTTCACTGAACCACCATAATGCCAGCATTTAAACGAATCGTACTCGGCCCCGGAATTAATAAGCGTACAAGAAAACACAGGTTTGTCATCTAAAAGTCATCCGAACGTCGATTCAAATTATGATAAGGGGCGCATTAGTTCTGGTAGGGCGTAATGGCTAACTATTATGGAGAACTACGAAGATTTGATGCGGCACTTTAAATTATTGTACAATATTTATACGTGTAACTCGTGATTCGGCGCATTGGATCCGACGATATAAAATGGGAGGCGGGAAGATTCCTGGATAAGGAAGGTTGAGAACAGGTGTGCTATTCTACAAAATGAAATAGCTGCCAGACAGCTGCCAACCCGAATATGGCATGCAGAATTGTACTCTATTACAACTGACAAATTCATAGATGCATAGATGTACGCTCGTCGCTGTTTTGCAGAATAGCACGGCTGGGTCTATGCGATGCTTGCTTCGAAAGGCCTTCCAACAGTGGACGTCCGCAGGCTGATGTGATGATATTCATTGAAATGTTTGGAATAATACGTACTTACCCTGCCTGTTTTTTTCTAAACATTCAATTAGGTGATATAAATGACCTATAGATTCAATAAGTACTGCAATTAAGGGAATTACCAATTGTAGAGGGTTATTATTCTAAAATTACTATGCACCAGTAGTTCTCTTTATTTGCATGTTTTAAATTTGATATTTTCAAATAAAGCGCTTTTAAATATTTTCACATGAAATCTAATTATCTATTTCAGCGGTCACCTTAACCTTGATTATTTATTTACCTTTAAAATTGCACACTCATTAATGTAATCCCTAAAAGCACTACTTTTTAAAACTAAGTCAATAACATATACCTACTCCAACGTTGAGTTTTATCAAAATGCATGGCTATAAAGTTATTGATTGAAAACTACTTCGATTTCATTGTAATGTTTTACTCATTTTCTTTAACTTATCCATTGTATCGTTTCGTAAATCAATGAACATTTATTTGGAAAGAGCACTGTTTAAAAGTCCCCGTTATGAAAGCATTAGGATTTAAATGAAATTCCATTTGACTCTATCTTTGTCTATTTTTGGTCTGATGGTATTTAAAATTGTTTCGTAGATGTTTAAAATCAGAAAAAATCTAAGTGTTGGTATACGTAAATATTTTATTACATAAACTATTAATTTACGCTATTAATGCGGAAAATCAAAATATATTTGTTGTAGGTACATGTATTAATTTTAAAATGTTTTGATTTCATAACATTGTCATAGTGTATGTAGCAAGCATTTAGACCTACCTATTTTCTGCGCTAATGGCTAATGGCTCGATACAGCAGTTTTTGCATGTTTTGTCAAATCAGAAAAAAATGGCGATAGAAATACAGTCTGTTGGATATAATAGTAATTATTAGATATGAGATTCGTGCCAAAAAGTTGAACAAATTAAGTCACGGAATAAAAAAAGGAACAAAAGGAAATATCGGTGACTTTCTAAAAATAAGGTGGATCAAGGTAGAACACTGGATAAGAAAAGTATTATTTGACAGACCGGAAGGACTGTATAAGGAAATTGATTGATTAAATACGTGAAATTAGGCATATGTTGTCTTAATTAATGCCAACGAGAGGCATTACATGACGAAAAATAAACTTTGTTAAATACTTAAAAAAAAACAGACAAATGGGATAAACGGAGTCGCAAATAAAGATATTTTTAGCATCTTGGTACGGTATATTAAGCTCACACCCTTATGTCAAAACTCTGTGGCCTAACTGTTCAACTGTACACTTGCTATACTACGTTATTATTGTCGTAAACTGCATTTAATAGTATTTTACATTGTTTAATACCACGTAGATAACAATCACGGCTATCATCGTTAACAGGGAAACACAAGACTTATAGTGGCATAAATTATTCTAATCGCGATCTCCGACTAGGATTAGATCATCGTACAAGTTTATCGATGAATGGGAAAAATATTACCTCAGGTCCTGGATTCGGTTCCGAGTCCTATTATGTGCCTATTTATGTGATCATCTTGTTTCTGAGTAGGTTTAGTACTACACAGATATGACTAACAGTTAGTGAATTTTTTTTTGTTTTGTTAAAGATATTTTCTGTTCCGCGTTCTGATTCATAATAATTGTTTGCTTATATGAGCTTAATAATAAATCTTGTTTTTTTTTCAATATCTTTTAGCTTAACCATTTGTTTTCACACACTGAATGGCAAAGGTCGGAACCAAAGGGCTAATGATTTACAAGGAAGCAGCGAGGTCATCCTTAGGAGAAACAAAATAAGTGACATAGTCCAACGGATAAGCAAGCCGAAGTAGCAGTGGGCGGGCCATATCCGTCGCAGAACCGACGGCCGTTGGGGCAGACGTGTTCTGGAGTGGAAAACGCGTACTGGTAAACGTAGCGTAGAACACGCATTGTATCAGAAAGGGTTAGTACAGGTTTTTGTACGAATTTCGAGTCGACTCGCATCGCACAAACGAATTGAATGACTCCATACATTTACAGCCTTTTTTTTTAAACATTTACAGTCAGCGCCATGTCTGATGAATCGAATTCTGTCATGAATTCGATTCATTCGTGCGATGCGAGTCGACTCGAAATTCGGAAAAAAACCTGTACTAACCCTAAGGTGTTGGAGCGTAAATTGCGTACCGGCATGCAGAATGTAGAGCGATCTCCTGCTTGCTAGATCAGCGACCTGAGAAAGATTGCTGGTAGCGGGTGGAAGGTAGAGGACAGTGTGTGATGCTGGTGGCGAGCTCTTGGAAAGGCTTATGTCCAACAGTGCAGGGCCAATACTCGGGACCCGAAAAAGTCGCCAGTTTACTGGTGTCAAAAAAGTTTGTTATGACACCAACAACGTCAGTATAAGCTGCAATACTATTCTACAAAATGTCCATCTCTGAAACAGCTGCCAGACAGCTGCCAAGCCGAAGATGACATGCAAAATTGTACTCTATTACCACTGACGAATTCATAGATACATAGATGTACGCTCGTCGCTGCTTGAATTGTTTTTGCAGAATAGCACGGCTGACCGCAGTATCAGTGTCAGTGCCAAAACAAACATTTTCGCCACTGATAAACTGATAAACACCTTTTTTAATAGTTGTATAAAGCTAAGGAAGGAAAGTGCTAGAGCAACGCATCCTTACCAATCCTGCAGTGACGCGGACGGGTTAAGTGCACATTAGCGCATCCTTGTGCCAGGGCTTGTTAAACAAAGACCACCTGCATCCCTCCGGCCTCCCCGCTAAGTGGGCGCTAATGAAGGCACCCCGCTGTCCTTGCGGCTGGAGTGCTAATGTGTAAAAATGCGCCGTCAATATTGGTATATCGACCGTTAGCGTTTTTTGGAGGTACGAGTGAGTGCCTACTTGTAGTGGCTACCGAAACGCCATTGTTTTACTGCTGCATTGTAGTATGGAAGAAAGACCCTCGTTAACTTAGTTTTAAGTCGATTTGTAGTTATCACCATACTTATGCAACAAATGTCATACCGACTTTTAACAAGGCCTATGTTGCCATGTTAGGCCTATGTGAATAAATATATTTTTTAGTTTTTTGGGTTTTGACATCATAAAGAATGAAAAAGAGCTGTATCATGCACTCGTCTATATCATGTTTTTTGATTTGAGGGGCAAATCTGCACCATTAACCATAATATGACTGTATTTTGTTTCTACGATTACTTTTGGTAAGTATTTGAAACGAAATCCAAAAAAAATGTTGAGAATGACAGTTATCATCTTTCTTCAATTGCTTGAAGTTCCTCGACATAATTGTCAGATTATGGGGTCAGGACGACGAGCACAACAAAATGAAGCGTCTGTATTTAAAAATCTGACGCGCTTGAGTATACTTTCATGGAGACATATTTTTTTTATTTTTTGAAAACCTATATTAGCTTCCCCCATCACTGAAATAGCAAACTTCGTATAACCTCTTTTTCATTTTAGCACCTAATATTTACAACGCAATAGGTCCTCACGACGCTTGAGTAACTACCGATTTAGCATCGTGGGCTCTCCTACTATGGCCACGAGTGCATCAAAAGCAAATGTTAAAATAGAATGGGTAAAGTGTTAAAATAGGTGAATGCTGCACATCTCATATTCTACTTATTTTTGCTTTAAAAATTAAAAATGTTGTTTTTTTGTGAAATTGGCGCGCTATACGTCCTGATCGCACTCGTACAAAAAAAACAGTCGTTTTAGGTAGTCTCTTAAGCTGGATGTCCCGTCAAACTTCTAAATTAACTCATGTCTAGCCTTGTGGGATGCTTCTGCCGCAACTGATTACCAATAACCTGACCTCAGCAGACTCCTAAAGTAACAGGGGCAGTAACGTTAACCCACAAAATGAGCTGTACACAATTATTTCCAAAAATAGCTCCTGTCCTCCATCGACAGTCTTATTGTGATGCATCTGGGTAAGAAATCACATGGATGCAAAGTTGACAAAAAAAAACACCCAATAAGATGCGGTTCGTACGCGGAGATCTCGGTCAAGCGGCAGCTAACTTCTTTTGTTTCCAGCCTCGAATCAGCCCGTGTTTCGAATCTAGATGCTGTTTATTCCTTTTTTCCGTTTTGCTCTTTCCCCGTACCCTTTTTCTTTATTGTCTCTGTGCGGGCAGTGAGGCTTTTTGAAATAAAAAAAAAAACAACCGGTGGCTTATGGGGAGCCATTGATATGCGTTCGAATTGAAATTTAAATATTTGCTGGGACGCCGAGAGGCTCCGTCGGATATTCTGTTTTCGAAATCACTGTTGCCATCTTAATATTTAATATGTTACTCAGTAAACAGCGTTGCAGATTTTTATCAGAAAATAGTCTTTTGTATGGCACGGAATATATTTTACTTGAATGATTCGAGAGAACACTTAAATTGTTTCTCTGTAGTAGTTTCCATCACTCTTATGTATATTACGCTACTGTATTTCTAGAAGAGACCTTGCATAGTTATAATGATAAAATTTATTATATCTATGAATTAATGTGCTTAATCCTTACGTTCACAATTGAAGATTTAATACAACTAATGCTGATTAAATTATATTCTTTGGCTAAACTTAATGTCGATTGTTTTTTTTATTTATTGTAAAGGACTTTCTAATAAGGGTAGGTCGATGTTAACAAAGCATAAAAACAAGCTGTGCGAATTTCTTCTTTTAAAGGCTCGTGTATTGGCATACATCTATGAGTACCTACTAAATATGACATTGTTGAAATAGGTATTCATCGCGACTTCATGGTGGCACGTATTCGGAAGGTCAAGTTTTTAATAACCGTGATGCAGAAATGGTCTCTATAAAACGAAAAATTATTATTATACATTCAATTAAATTATATTAAGTAGGTTCAAATCAGTTAAAGCAAAATTCAATTCTACAGAAAAGGGAAAATCTTCTTCTCTCGTAAAAGAAAGAAATCTCTGATACCTACTTATTTTATGCAACTACTTCAAAATGCTTTAGCATTAGTTCTATAATTACAGTATAGACATAACATTAATTGATGCATGATCGCATACATTAATGGACACAAGCTAATCAAAATTAACTATTAAATCAAGTTCCCAAATTACTAATTTTCAACGCTTCTAATGTTTTGATTAATCGCTCGTTTTAAGGAAGACAAGTGCCAGTTATTTGGAACGTAGAAATTTAATTGCGTTCCGCAGCCGGGGTCAGGGGGCGACACCTGTTACACCAGACTCCGATGACCATGACTGGTTCTGATTGGGAGCCGCGAAAATACGTATAAAGGCACCTCTACACTATCGCACTTATTCAGCAAAAAGTTAATAAACTATATTATTGTGAATTAAAAGTCGGAGTATAGAGCATGCTCATTGCCCATTAGACATTTGCTTCAAAAATCGGTGCGAAATAGAGGTAGAAAAAGCTTAGGAATATTTGAGTGTTAGAGAGAGTATTGGGATGTCTACCTTCAAATTATTTTGTTGACCGGGCAAAGTGATAGATAGCTCCTTCTATAAATCAATAATTGCTTTATGTCAATGCAGTCGGCTACATAAAGTTGCATTGTTGCTCGGAATTCAACTCGCCCTTCTTTAATTTTGACAGCGTGGCAGTGATCTTAATCTAGTACAGTTAATATGAGATATAAATGTGGAATTTTAAATGAGAAAGACCTTTTAGAGAGTATACATATGTACTTTCTTCGTATTTTCAACAAAGGATTACCCCATAGAAAAAGAAAATTTTAAATACATGCACTTGGACATTTTTTTCGTCGAGCAAGCTTGATCGTGTATCAGCGCCTTAAACATAGTGAGTAGCTATAGACAGGCTCGCTAGGTGTTATGATACTAGTGATGAAAGTTCAAGTCAAAGTAATACATCATCATTGAATCTGTTAACTTATTGATGCGGTCGGAGAGCCGTGGCTAATGGTTTAAGATCGTGGAGTGTCCATGGAGGTCGTGAGTTCGAACTAAGATGCGTTTTTGAAAAAAGGTGCCAGACCACTGTTCGATTTTATACGAACAAATTTGTGTTAAAGTTAAAGACCTAAGTATAACATGCGTTTGTTTGGCAGATATAGGATTTCGAACAAACAAAATGTACTTAGTAGAACAGATTAATTTGTTTTGCTATAATCCGCTTCTTGAAAATATTCTGTATGGTACAATATGCAGGAACACTTCCCACATGAAACACCACACGCAATTTTCCAACACTTTCTTCGACGCACGTTTCGTCCCGACAACTGAACATCCTCAGGAGATGTTGACTTCACAACGTAGACTAACGTTCACGTTTCGTAGACTAATAGATTTAATAACGGCTACTTCAATTCAATATTTAAAATGTACTTAGTTTAAGTTGATTTGAGGAATGATGTTCGAATACGTTTTCTCTGTGTATTTGGTAGAGTCACGATGGTTGAAGCCGTCACACTAGCAGAGCTAGTACAAAATATAATAATGCTAAGAATTTGATATACTTAGTGATTCATTTTCGGTTACTCCTCGCATATAGATTGCATGGCGAAACGTGAAAATTCCAACATAAAAAAACAAAACTTTTACTAATCTCTGTTCATGACTCTTCAGCAGTTCATCTTTAAATTCAGCCTAAATAAGTAAGGCTAAATAAGTAACATAAATAAGTTACATCTTTGAATTCTATTATATTCTAATGAATTTTATGATTGTGGCAATGGAGTGCAGAAAGAAAAATGAAGAATGTGGATGAATGGGCGCGACCGATAGGTACTGTTATAATATTCCATCATATTTGAAATTCAATGTTTTCTGCATTTAAAGATTAACTCTAACTTAACCATTTTGATAACAATCTCTCAACAACTTTAGTTGCCTAAACTAATATGGCTAAGCCACGCCTCTCTTTGAATTTATTTAAATATTTGCCACCAAAAAAGATTTTATCGCCAATGTTTTAAGAGTCCACTAACCCACGATGTCTCCATTTATTCAAAACACCAAATCATTTGTAATTCGTGCATATTTCGATCATGTTGTGGTGTTATTCGGATTTGTATAGTAATAATGTATGCTCCTGGCCATATTTGGTTCGTAAATACTTCTTTAAAACGATATAATAATCAATTTTGATTAAAATTTTTATAACTTTGGTCGAGTTCCGTAATACCAAAAATTATGATTGAAAACTTGTAACTTTCTTTATTGTATATACTAGTGTTTTTCTTTAGCTGGACAATCAAAACTGTGCTCCTGAACTAATGCGACGTGAGATAGTGTTGTTTTTATTACAAAACAAATAAGCAGAAAACATGTCCTTCTTGACATAAAAATAAGCAAAACTAAATTCGTTTACAATTTCGTTTAACAAAAGTATTTAGTAACCAGATATGGTCAGGAGCATAGATTATTACTATATGAACCCGAATAACACCACAACATGATCGAAATTTTCACGAATTACAAATGATTTTGGTATTACGAATGTATGGGAGACATTGTGGGTTAGTGGAGTCTATACTGAAGTATGAAAGCCTAACCGTTTAGTGAAAAGCTTTTACCTTTCAAAGTGAAAAGATGAAACCCCGCCAAAAAATATGGGTAACATCCTCTTACGACTTAAGGAAAAAGTCTGCCACAAATGAATCATTAGTTTTTCGAATTGTTTTGAAGAAACTACCTGTACCTGCGTCAGTTACTGATATCAATTCAGGATAATCGAAGAGTATGTAACAAAAAATACCGGATCAATTGATGCGTCATCTTGACCTATAATGTTCGATGCAAAAAAGTTCTTATAGTAAAGCTTAAATGATAAATCACAGCCGTTTTAAGCAGTTTGGTGTGTTTGGATAAAGTTAGGTACGTATGTTAAGACTTACGAGTTATTATTTGATTTGATAACTATTAAGTAAGTATAGTAATTTTTAAAAGCTGTTTAATATAAACACATAATGTGGATATTATTGGTATTTGCTGTACATTTGCTTGTCGCTATGTTTGGCATCCGATTACTATTATAGGAATGGAACAACGGGTTCACGTGATTTTTGTATGGATTCAGCTTAAGACCTGGAAAATTATGTAGACCCATAGATGTAGATATTTACCCGTAGTGTCTTTATATCCCTGTGTAATGACTTTTATTTCCATACAAAACACTCATTTCAATCCATCCAAACGGCTATTTAGTATAAAATCTTGAAGTACCTATTTTTTTGGAACTCAAAGATTTTTCGAATGCGTAATTTCGTATAGGTATACGTTTCTTAAGCTAGCTGTTACAAGAAATTTAGAATCGTCTAAATACTACCAGTGGTTTCGGAATGTGGAATCCACGGAGAGCCGAGTGTAACCCTCAAGATAGGTACCAGCTTAAAGGCGACATTTACATAGGCATCCAACCATCTTTATCATTCATAGTATGCTCGGATAGCATTACATTGTATAAACAGGGATGCTGAATTCGTAGCCCTTCCTTTTTTATACACGTACAAGTAGACTTACGTATAGGTAGGTACTCGTATAAGTATAGTTACTGTGGTCCAGTGGTTACAAAGTCTGGCTTTAGATCAAAAGCATTCTTAGTTTATGGTTTTTTTTTACGCTATACAAGTTAGTAGTACTTGACTGCGATCTCACCTGATGGTAAGCGATGATGCAGCGGAACATGTTTACGTACTAACTTGGAAAGGGTAAGACACCCCAACGGTTTCTACACAGCATCGCACCGGAACCCTTAATCACTTGGAGGTACGTCATTGCTGATAGGGTGGTAACTAGCCAAGGCCGAGCCTCCCTCCTACCAGACCAGACCCGAGCCGAATTAGAAATTATAAAATTCCAAAGTGGCCCGTAATGGGAATCAAACCCGCGACCTCCCTCCCCTGCGACTCGAATCCGAGCGCGCGTCCCCTGCGCCAGGGAGGTCGCCATAAGAGGTCATTGTTTTTCGTAAGAGTTCCTCAAGTTTCTTGAGCTCTCATAAATTGGTCTATAGATCGCAAACTATATTTTATACAACGATCGAGTAAAATTAATGAATTAACTAGAAAATTTTGAAAAATCATTATTTGTTGGTCTCAAGGTTGCCAGTATATTTTAGCTATGTTTATAACCACGGCTAAATTTAACATTTTGAGTTCGATCAAATTGATTATAATTGACCTTATTTGTGCTTCTGAAGTAAAGTTATAGCCGACGGTTTCAATTTCATATTAGCACATACTAAAATTACAACTTAAATTAATATATTTTAAAATTGCAATATTTGTAAATTATAGTTAATAAATAAAAATAAAATTTAAAATAAATACAGAAGAAACTAACTTAAATCCAATGAAGTCATGAGACTCAATGAAAACTGAGTTCAGGGCGCGTTGGAACCCTTGTAAACTTAGTTTTAAAGTTGTTAAATAGTTATCACTATTAATAAATATATATACTTACTTAATTATTTTTACTGACGTTTCATAAGTGTTAACAAGTAATGGCCTATATGAAATAAATGATTTGATTTGATTTGATTTGAAAAATAAACAAAACTTTGATAAAATATACAATATGCCTTGCAATAAGACAATAGCTGTAAGTGAAGAATTAATATAGAGTTTCTACAGAGGCCTCTATCTATTAAAGGCTTGAACTTTGAACCTAAATAGAACCCTTTTGGGACGACTGAACCTCAACCTTAAGGATAACTTAACTTAGGATAAGATAACTTGCACATTTCGTGACACTGAAAACGAAGTAAGGACTCTACCATCCAAAATTTTCGGAAAAGCTTGTTCTAAAATTTTCATCTTTAAGTACCTAAATATTGAAGAGTAGGTAACATACTGCGATTGTTATTTCGCTCATAGTTTGATAAATAAATATTAAAGAGCAACTTGACTTAGATAAGCGGTTGAAAATAAATTTCAGTAGCTAGACACAAATTAAAAATAATCACAATAAATTTTTCCTTACCCTGGCAAATTGGACGTCCTAATGGTATCTAGTTCTTGAATTGTATATAATATTTTATGAATCCGAAAACACCTTGGTACTTTGTGTTATAATCAGTTTCAGCAGTTTACAAGTGATCAGTTCACACTTCTAACGAGTCAAAATTCACGCCCTTGTAACCACATAACTCATCAAACAAAATTACGCAGACCTTACAAAGTGTTTAGCACTGAATTTGGAACACACTAACACATGTTTGTATTCAGAAAAAAAAAATGTCACTTCAATCCATTCCATACACTAGTAAAACATCAACAAATATAAGTCTTACGTAAAAATAATACGGTGTTTTTTTTTTTTTTTTTTGTAAAAGACTGGTCACAAATAAATGTCAAGTAAGATCAACGCAGTATCGGTTAAAAATCATCCGTTCCATTTTTGAATAAAATCGTTTTGAAGAATCGAGATTTACGTTTGGTGTTTCAGTATGGGGCTGTCACCCGACGTGACAGGTCGCGGAGCGTGCGGTGCGCGCGGGCATCGGCTCAGCACTGCGTTCGCGCGCTTTTCGACCCACCAAACCTTCGCAGCCTCTCTAGAATGGGATGTGTTGTGTACGAGGCTTATCCGCGACGGATTAAGACCAAAATCCAAGCCTGAGTCATACTCAATAGATATTATAATGTACGTCAATATTATAATCGTACTTGAATCAGAGTTGTATCTGCTGGTTCATAGTAAAGTTACCTACTTTGGGTTTAATATCGTAGTAGGTACCTATACTTAGGTACCTATTTCTATAAGCTCCTTAGACCATTCTCACATAATATATTTTTGTCCAGTCCGTATTACACATTAGGTAAATAGGCAGACATGATTAAGATGATTAATTTAGAAGGTATTAAACTCATGTTATAAAAATCATATGCAATAAGTTACTGTATCTGACAGAAAAACTATCTAAGATCATTTCAAACGTACTTACGTGATAAACGTACGTTAGAGAACTGGAAAAAAAGAAGTTCCAGAGTTTTCCACTCATTTTCAGTAATTAAAAAAAAAAAGTAATAAGTAATTCAAAATAAGTTTCATAAACGCAGAATACATTTGTATAAGAATTTTCGCACTTGACGAGATTTGAACCCGCATCTCTCGTTGGTTACGGTGGCCGAATCCTCTAAGTACGACTTTACAAAAATTATATTATTCATGAATACCTACATATAAATATGAACACCTACATGAATACATTCATATAAATTCAGATTCAGATTCCCTTGAACACGTGCGCTCACCGCGCCTATCAGCCGCGATAGTCAAGGACAAATACGGGTCCAAATTTTTTTATTATGTATTCTGAGTTTACAGAAATATCCTAGTGTGAGAAGCAGTATAAAAAAGTGACATAAGTATTAAATGATCCACGCGATATGTTGCAGAATTTAGTGGCTCACAATTTTATCTACAGGTCTACAGTTGATAGGTAAAAAGAAAGCTTCAGAAGCAAGTCACATGTGATTAGTTACTGGGGTAGGGATTATTTCAGCTTTTTTTTATAGCAAATTAGATTTTACCCACGACTCTACCCATGTGCATTTAGGTTTTCACAAATTTCTAGGTAATCGTGAACTTCCCGTTTCCGTTATATTTTCCCATTTAACCTCACCTCCTCACCTACTTTCAAGGAAGTTTCCTATAATATTTCTAAAGCTGTAGGTACCTACAGCTAGAGCCACTCATCATGGGATTGCACTTATCCCACGGAAATCAGAACTTTGACGAAATAAAAAGTAGTCAATACTACTTTTTATTATCTATGACGACATACTAATAATACCTTTCTAATTTTTAGCCAAATCGGTTCAATGAAAAATTCAAACTTAACACAAAACTTTCACACACTTTCACATTTGTAATATCAATTGGATAAAATATATAGAACGATTTTATTGACTTAACAACTTGCAACTTTTTTGGTAGTAAAGAAAAACCACGTGATATTCCATAATTTTAAAAGGTTATAATAATTCATTCCACAGTTTAACACTAAGGTATTCCACGTACTTACTGGGTTGAGACCTACTGTTACTGCACCTATTTTCCCACAAGTTTTGTACAAGAGAGTTCGGGTCCCGGAGCCCATCAGCGAGACGACTGAATCTTATTCTGAGGGAAATCCCGTGCCAGGTGTAGGCTAGGTATGAGACAAGGTTAATTGGCTAAGAGACCACAGATAGACAGACAGGCAAGTAAACATACAGACAAAGTAAGGACGCAATATTATGCAAACGCGGACTATTGAATTGACGTCCTCCGCTATTCCAAGGACAGTCCATACAAAAGACATCAACGCGTCACAGTTACCTACATAATGATGCAAATAGTATGTGACAATTTATTAGAGTCGTGACTAGTAGTTTCATTTAGCTAGTTTTAATTAATTGATTATTTACAAATGTAAAAGCTATACAAATTCAACATTTTTGAGAACCTTGTAAAAATAAATGAAATGTAGGTAACCTTAATATAAAAACAAATTTCTCCTACCATACCCTAAAACTTTCATGTTTTTTATTCATTAAAAAGCTCTATACACATGAAATTATTATATTATAATTGTTAGGCTATACACACTTACATACTCAACCTCTTTTTATGTCCCACTGCTGGGCACGGGTCTCCTCTCAGACAAGAGGGGTTTGGCCAAAGCCCACCACGCTGGCCGAGTGCGGGTTGGCGGGCTTCACACTCCTTTGAGAACATTCTTGTGAACTCCCAGACATGCAGGTTTCCTTACGATGTTTTCATTCACCGTTGAGTAAGTGATACTTAGTTTCCTAAAGGCTACAAACTACGCTTATTTTTGTTAAAAAATCTAAAACATTACAAATTAACGTTAACGCATTAAAAGAAATATAACTGACATAATCTGATAAAACATCTATGACAGCATTACGTTACTGTCAACACTGTCGTAAAAAACGTGCGAGTGAGACAACACTAGAACCATCGTTGCGACTACAAAAATTGTTTCGTCTTCAAACAGAACAGTCGTCATGCGTCACTGCTAAAGACGGCCCACTTTGAAGCGAAACAACAAACTCTAGACGTCCTCTTCCCTCCCTATCATTTTTGAACTCCTAGATAGAGAGGCGAATATATTCAGGTTTTTACATTGTCGTTCAGTTTTTGCCGCATGTAGATCAACTTTGAAATAATATGTCATTGACCCGAGATGTTTTGGACTGCAGTCGAAAAAAAAAAACATTCGAACAATTTTTAACTCAAAATTCATTGATAAAGACTTAAATTTTTTGATAAAATTGACTTGATCTTACAAATGACTTTGTTGCAAATTAGATTTCACGTTTGATCTTTTTCAGGCATTGATAAACGTAGGTACCTAAGAATTATTCTCCTAATCATTGTTCATGGTTGACTTACAGATTTTCAATTTCTAAATGGCTATTAAAATACTAAAATTAAAACTGATGATCATGAAAGCAGTTCAGTGCATTTTATGACTTTGGATGATGATCATATAGGATACTGCATATCGTCTGAGGGGTTTCGTTTATAAGTAAGTATAAGTTGTAATGAATATTGAATATTATAATCAATAATGAACCCCCATCCCATATTCAAATATCTCATAATACATTCTTAAATTAAAACATCTCTTAATACTTAGTTCTTCGTTATTATTTGACATGAAACATTTGAAAAATGTAGATTTTAGAGCATTTTTGGGAGAAATTTTTGACGAAAAAATATTTTATCCAATCATGTTTCTGTTTCTGAGCGAATTTTGATTAAATGCTACATGAATTTTAAATTCGAAAGTAATTTTCTTCATAGTTTTTAAACTGCAGATCACTAAAATAGCTTAAAACGGCCGTTTAAGCAATTTTTAGCGACTAAGGTAGACATAAGTAGATACTTAATTTTGAAATACTGATAGCCGTTTTCACTAAACCTAGGAAACGCCTAAATCGAAAGCTTAGCCCTAAGGTGACAGTTGTTGTAGGTGAAAACTGTCACTTATCGGCTAAGCATTCGATTTAGGCGTTTCCTAGGTTTAGTGAAAACGGCTGTGAGAGTTTTAGTACAAAACTATGATTAGTCTTTTGTTGGACGTATTTTGAATTAAACCATGAGTTGGTTTTTCCATAAAATTTACTCATAGCGGGGAGTAACGACAACGGCCTACTTGTAACGCTATCGAATTCTTGGCATTTTTGTATCTTGTATGTTATTGCCATGCGAGTGGTTAATGGTGGTAGAAGACTTGATTTTAAAAAGTATGGTAGCCTAGAATGCAAACCTCCAGAAACATTGACTGAAGTAAAATATCAGCCGTGCTATTCTATTAAATGAAATAGCTGCCAGACAGCTGCCAACCCGAATATGGCATGCAAAATTGTACTCTATTATAACTGACAAATTCATAGATGCAGAGATGTACGCTCGTCGCTGTTTTGCAGAATAGCACGACAGATAGGACTTATCACAAGATCAAATCTCGCAAATAAAAATCCGATTGAAGTCTCGGTGTCATCAGATATCTCAAGAGGAATGCATACAAGAATTACGAATACTTCACCTGTATACCTTCGAATACTGTACCAATGATATTTATAGGGTCTCAAAGAAAAAGCGTTCAGTTTTCCGCATCGGGGGCTCTATCGGGCGCGCAGTAAATCTCTGGGCTCCACGAAGCTACAAATTACGCTCAATATCGACCGATATGGCGCACATCTGTGGGAATAGCCGCAGATCGCGTTTTTAACCGACTGTATGGGTACAATTTCACGCTAATGTCATAAAGACAAAAGTGTGTGTCTGTGTACATGACGTGTCTGTTTGTGTGTGTATGTATGCATGTGTGTAGGGTTATGTTTCTATGTGAGTGTATGTGTGTGTGTGTGTAAAATATATTGTCAAGATAGGTATTATTCGTCAAAAATACTGAAACGATTAGGCTGAATTTTAGAATGGAGATAGACTACTTCTTACGCATTTTACTATTTTTCGGAATTTTCAAAGCTCTATTATTTGAACATAACAATATTAAACGATGAATGAAAAAATCTTTTGTAAATACGAAGCCTGAGGTAACACCGCAAAAAAAATCCATAGATGATAGATAGGCAACTGGCAAGATTCTTACGGTACCATTAAAATGTTCTATCTTTAGAATTCTTTCATTATTAATTCGAATAAGCGTACTACTAATTATATCATTCACCCTCTTTTTATTACAATATGATACATCGCATCCAATTCGGCATCCAAGGCACGTCGTCCGACGCGCGTCCACGTCACAGTCCAGTGCAGCTGCGCAATGTAGCGCTCGTTTTTTTGTACGGCATTCGATCGTCTAATGAATTTCACGGTGCAATCACTGGATTGAGTTCTTACTGTATTTAGTACAAATACATAACTCTAACTGCCTTAAGATTTAACTAAGTATACCTATAAGTAAAAACAAGTGACATAGATATTAAAAATTACGAAACAAAATCGAGATTCTGATGGATATAATATTTTCAATATTAGTTACTGAACCGATATTAATATTTTTTTGTTTGTTATTTGTTTTACTCGTATTTGGTGAAACTCTCTTGGTAAGGCTAAGGACCGCCGCAAGAAAACTGACTTTAATAAGAAAAAAACAATTGAAATCGGTCCATCCGTTTGAGAGCATGCTCGTAGCTCTATGCTACAGACAGACAGACAAACATTGACGTCAAACTTATAAAACCCCTCTTTTTATGTCGGAGGTTAAAATTTTGCGTTGTTACGGGTTTTCATCAATAAATAGCCGATTGTTATTGACAAAAGTTTATTGCAAGCATCTAACTATCCACAATGCTAGAAAACCTAATTAGAAACTAAACTTAAGCCTATTGTTACTATCTTATTATACTATCAGATAAAAGGTACTATTAGTTTTGGACGCCAGGAGAGTTTTTCTTAGTGATGGAACTCTGCCAAAACCATAAGCCTCGACTAGCTTGACGAGCTCCTCAGGGTTTGCCAATTTAATGCATTACGTCCAAAAGGGCATTAAGCTACAACAATACAAAATTACGTTAAACGCTTTTAAAACAACTATAGGTACAGGTTGCTTTTAATATAATTCTGTGCAACTTACCCCTTTTGGGAATCCAAAGCAGTTAGGTGTTAATCACAAGGATGATTTAGTTTTGACCGTTTTCGGCCACTGTTGTCAGTCAAATATATTCACAAGTCCACAATTTCGTATAATTATTTGTACGAATGGCGCAAAACAATGACAATACTTGCAAAATGAACGTTAAGAATAATCATCACTCATGACCTAATAATTACAATGTGTCTCGGTGGACAGCTGATTTCCTAATGCCGAGTGTCGACCGTGACCTCTTCAATGTCATCTAATTAAGTCGAAGAAATAAAACAAAAAAAGTACGAAAGCCAAGTGAGGTTTGAACTCGGTGCCAGGTACACTTGTATTAGGCGAGCTATTGAACCACTGCGCCATTCGAGACGTTGGTACATTGCGCGAAATTATGAATTGGTAATTGCCATACACTCATTATATTCCCCCAACACAGGGAAGAAAGAAAATATATCTCCGATATATTTTATTTCTTCTTTGCACTGTCACTCCACAATGATTTCAAGTCTTTCGCATGCCAAACACCTATAAATTTGCCATAAACGTTATTTAAGTGGAAAACGTTATCTGAAAGTTTCTTAATTATGATTGCTTTTTCAAATTTGGGTGCCAACTTAGCCATAAATTTAGTTCCAGCTTTAGATAAATACTTTGTTCTTCGCCAAACCACATCTCCCACTTTAAAATTTGATTCTCGGCGTTTTTCGTTGTAAAATTGAGTACTTTTGTCATGTGCCTTTTGAAGCCGCCGTTCAACTTCTTTATATAGCTTCGGTCGAGACTTTAGTTTCAATAGATATTCTCGCATGTCGAGCAGAATTGTTTCATCCCGGGCCAGTGATTGTATATTATTATCATTTTCATTGGATATTTTTAATGGGAATGATGTTTCTCGGCCGAAGAACAGAAATGACGGAGTGTATTCTGTTGTTTCATGAATTGATGTTCTAATTGCATGGGCAAATTCTTGCAAATGTAAGTCCCATTCGTTATGTTTTCTGGAATTAATGTAAGAGGCTATCATAGTACCAATAACTCTATTGACACGCTCAGTGGGATTACTCTGTGGGTGATAGTTTGGCGTATACCAAATTTGGGTGTTATATTTCAGTGCTAAATCCCTAAATAAATGCGAGTCAAATTGTTTTCCATTGTCACAGATTATGGCCGAAACTCGCCCAAATAACAGGAATTGTTTTTCTAAAATTTCACATATTTTATCTGCTTTATCCGTTCTCAAAGGAAATAATAATGTAAACTTACTAAATAAACAAGTTACTACCAGAAGCATTGTATTTAACTGTTTACTTTTAGGAAACGGCCCCATTAAATCCAGGGAAATGATCTGCCACGGAGCCGTTACTTTTCTATGATGACCCATATGACCAAGTGGAAGTTTTTGTGATACTTTAACTTTGGCGCATGTTTCGCATCTTCCTACGTATTGCTTTACCTCATACGACATGCCCGGCCAGTAGTAGTACTGTTTTATCCTATATAAAGTTTTCCGAACCCCAAAATGACCAGATTTTATGTCATCATGGCAGTATTTAAGGATTTCGGCTCTTAGGGGTTTTGGTATTACCAGTTTCCAGTCGTTGCCATGATCAGGATACTGTTTTAAACAAATTTTCTTATAAAGTAACCCGTCTATGGTTTGCCATTCCTGACTGACCTCCTGTCCATTTTCTATTTTGGCTATTTTGTCTCTGTACCAGTCATCTTTATGCTTATCAAGAATCTGTATATTCGTGTGGCTTTTATTCATCAAGGCACTAACAGATCTTGATAAGGCATCAGGAACAATATTACTTTTACCGGGTCTATGAATAATGTCGAAACTAAATTGCTGCAGTTTCATTGCCCACCGCCCTAGTCTACCATGTGGATCTTTCATGTTGTGTAATGTTTTAAGTGCACTGTGATCAGTAACAACCGTGAAATGGGTACCCTCTATATATGGTCTGAATTTTTCTATCGCATAAACTATACTCAGCAGTTCTCTTTCGGATGTTGAGTATAACTGTTCACGGCTATTTAACTTTCTGCTTAGGTAAGCTATGGGTTGATCAATATCATTAATTTTCTGACATAAAACACTGCCGATTCCTTTGCTAGATGCATCACACTGAATTATGAAACCTTTAGTGAAGTCTGGGCAAGACATGACTGGTGTGGAGGTAAGCAGCGTTTTAAGTTTTAAAAATGCTTTGTCTGCGTCTTCCGTCCACACAAACTTTTTGTTTTTCTTGCCTTTAGTCAAGTCATGAAGTGGTGCAGCTATAAGCGAAAAATTTTTTACGAACCGTCGGTACCAACTGGCAATTCCTATAAATCTTTTGAGCTCAGTAATGTTTTTAGGTCTAGGAAAGTTCATTATCGCTGAAACCTTTTCAGGATCAGTACGCAAACCCTCTTTATCTACTATATATCCTAAAAATCGTAAACTGGATCTCGCAAATTTACATTTATCAACATTTATAGTTAGTTCTGCGTCTTTCAATATGTTCATTACCCGTTTCAAAATGTCTAAGTGTTCATCAAAGTTATCTGAACAGACCACAATGTCATCCAGATATGTCCATACTTTACCTTCTAGTACATGAAATAAAATATCCATTAACCTTTGTTGAGATTGAGAAGCATTTATAAGGCCAAACGGCATTACTTTAAAATGAAAGAGACCTCTGCCTGGTACTGCAAAAGCAGTTTTTTCTTTACTTGTGTCCTCTAGTTCTATTTGCCAAAATGCCGATTTCAAATCGATTGTACTTAAGAACCTTGCATTGCGTAAATTGTCTATGATGGTGGAGACTCTAGGCAGAGGATACGTGTCTCTTTTGGTTACTTTATTAAGCTGTCTACTGTCTAGACAAAGCCTATTACTGCCATTAGCTTTTTTTACCAATACAATGGGTGAACACCAGGGACTATGAGAGGGTTCAACTACATCTTTTTCTAACATATCATCTAATTCACGTTCTATTTCTTTTCTTATGACGGGAGAAAAATTGTACTGTTTTTGATATATTGGTTTACTGTCTCCCGTGTCTATGTTATGTTTAAGAATTTTAGTTCTACCCAAGCCTGTACCTACACATTTCCTTATTTCTTCAATAGTTTCTGAAAGTTTTTGTTGCTCTTCTAGACTTAACTCTTCCTGACCAATCAAAGATGTGTTATTCTCGATTGTGTTGACTCCTGGTGCTTTTTGAAGTAATTTATTATTGAATTTGAATGAGATGCCAAATAAATCAAAAAAATCTTTACCTAATATTAATTTTTGTGACAAATTAGGCATTAGGAGCATGGACACATAGTGAAACTGACCATTAAATGCGACTGGTACATCAAAACTTTCTGTTATACTATGACTAGCGCCATCTGCCGTAGCGATGTGCATAAATTTTATTTTTTGTATCTTTACTCCGAGATGTTTTAAAGTTTCCGCAAATTCTTTATTGACCACTGTGCATGTGGCCCCCGAATCTAACAAACCATTACAAATAGAATTTAAGATATTTATACGTATATAAGGCCTATTGTCATTTTCTTTTTTAAATGTTAAAGCGGATAAACCATCATGAGTCATGAAGTTGTTTAAAAAAACTAACCAGTCCTGCCACTCTTTATTTTTGCCATTTGGGGATGGTTTTAGTTGGCAGGTTTCGGGCCATCCCCTCTGACGTTTCCCTTACAGGTGCAATCTTTAATGGTTATGCCGAAACGGCCACAACGATAGCAAAATAACCGCTGTTTCGGTACGGGACATGAGCGGAACAAATGACCAATCTCACGACAATTCCAGCATCTCATGTTATTGATGGTTTTAATGTTGGCATTTTTTATTTCATTCACATCTTTTGTCTCAGATGCCCCTTCAACATTTGATTTATAAGCTAAATCTGGTTCTAAGGAATTAACATTATTTTTCGGTTCTTGAAACTTGTCACAATTGACCTTAGTTCTTTCAACTATACGCATAACGTTTACTAGATCAGGTATAGATGTAAAAATGTCCCTACATACAGCTCTTTGATAATATGGTTGTAAATTTTTCACTATAATCATTAATTTTTCAGATTCCGGAATTTTCGTGGGTAGCCTATTAAATAAGTTTTGCATTACTGCAATGAAAATAAGTACGGGTTCGTTTTTTCCCTGTGTCCTAGCCTTTGCCTCTGTTAATAACTCTTCTTGATAATAGGGTGACTGAAAGTTTTGTTTTAATAACAATACAAGCTCATCCCAATTACTAATGAATTCTCTGTTAGCGCGGAACCAAATGAGAGCGTCTCCCTTGAAAAAATCAATGGCATGTCGCCAAAGATCCTTATCCGTTGCATTTCTAGCGTCTCGGAGTTCTTCCACCCTTTCAATAAATGCGTTAACACTAAATTTATTGTCACCATAAAAGTGCACACCCCACTGACTGATAGGCACTAATTTGTGTTTTCTCTCTAGTAGAACTTCATCTACAGTGGTGGAATTCAATAATTTCGATGGTGATGATTTTAAGTTTTCAAAAGTTGCCATGTCAAAATCGTCTCCCGCAAAACTAATTTTCCTGTCCCCTGAATTTCGTTTCAAAGTCTGATTTTGATCTGAACCTAAAGTTTTTGTTATTGTTGAAGGACCTGGTAGAAGTAATTGTTCCTGACAAGCTCCCTCATCTAGTGAATTTAAAATTTTTTTACTGTCTTCACCTATAGAATTTTGTAACGCCTCTCTCATTTCGGATGTTATAGCATCATCATCTTCTAGGTCATCTTTACCCTCTAAGTCCTTTAGAAGCGTGACTGCTTTATCTAAAAGACCATTTTGTCTATCTGTTTCCGCTGCGTCTGGGGGGCTGACAAATTTTAACCTGTTTACTATATGAAAAAGACGAGAAACCAAGCGCTTGTAAAGTTGTTTATCCGGTTTTTCATTTAATTCAGAAACATAAAGCATTATATTGTTTATCTTATGTGAACAAACATCTAATTCCGCACTGGGCGATTTAAGGGACGAAAGAGGTGGTTTGACTTCGTAAGTGACTTCCATTAAGCTTTCAGCCTCCAGCATTCTCTTTAAGATTTTTTTTAGAGCTGATACTAATCCAGGCTGGGTATATCCCCGGCATGCGAGTTCAAATTCCACTTCATCCTTTAATAAAAATTGTGGGTCCATTATGACGAAAAGATGAAATAATTATTTGCCAAAATGAAAACAAAAGAGGTAAGTGCACAACTCACAATAATTACTAATATCAACAAACCACAATTTTTTTTTAACCTATCTTATACCTACTAAGTACTTACTTCTACTAGAAAACAAACCTTAAAATTAATTTGTAGTATACTAATTTTACAATACTAATACTAGATAACGAACCTTAAATATGGATTATAATATTCACTTTGTAGATTGTAGGTACGAGAATTACTTTATTAACTAAGTTGGTACACTAACTTTCCATATAATATTGCTAGTTTTTAAACAAGAATGTAGATTAAGTACATTTTATTAACTTGTAGTTATTGTAATGCTTAAAATTACTACAGCGCGATAAAAGTAGAATGAACTTGGCTTGACACGCTGCCGCGTGTCTAGATACGTCTTAAAAATTATTTTTATTTTCTCTGCTGTACCTACGTTATCACAATATTAATATTTGTATTTACAAAGCAAAGATATGTTTTAATCTGTAAAACCTATGTGAAAAATAATCCAAATAATGTCCCGAAAAACATATTTATTTAGTCGGTACTTAAATGATTTCTATAAGCCGGGTAGTCGGCGCGCGCGACCGCGATTCGAAATACAAAGCAATCGTAATCTAAGTAGGTATTCTTTATGAACGATACGAACAACTGTACCTATTTGCTACAATTATCCAAGCATGTATTGCGTTATTATCTGTCTGGTAATTGATCACTTTATAATTATAAACCCTTTAGTTTTAACGTTGGGCGCTATTTGTTACGGGTTTTCATCAATAAATAGCCGATTGTTATTGACAAAAGTTTATTGCAAGCATCTAACTATCCACAATGCTAGAAAACCTAATTAGAAACTAAACTTAAGCCTATTGTTACTATCTTATTATACTATCAGATAAAAGGTACTATTAGTTTTGGACGCCAGGAGAGTTTTTCTTAGTGATGGAACTCTGCCAAAACCATAAGCCTCGACTAGCTTGACGAGCTCCTCAGGGTTTGCCAATTTAATGCATTACGTCCAAAAGGGCATTAAGCTACAACAATACAAAATTACGTTTAACGCTTTTAAAACAACTATAGGTACAGGTTGCTTTTAATATAATTCTGTGCAACTTACCCCTTTTGGGAATCCAAAGCAGTTAGGTGTTAATCACAAGGATGATTTAGTTTTGACCGTTTTCGGCCACTGTTGTCAGTCAAATATATTCACAAGTCCACAATTTCGTATAATTATTTGTACGAATGGCGCAAAACAATGACAATACTTGCAAAATGAACGTTAAGAATAATCATCACTCATGACCTAATAATTACAATGTGTCTCGGTGGACAGCTGATTTCCTAATGCCGAGTGTCGACCGTGACCTCTTCAATGTCATCTAATTAAGTCGAAGAAATAAAACAAAAAAAGTACGAAAGCCAAGTGAGGTTTGAACTCGGTGCCAGGTACACTTGTATTAGGCGAGCTATTGAACCACTGCGCCATTCGAGACGTTGGTACATTGCGCGAAATTATGAATTGGTAATTGCCATACACTCATTATAGCGTATCGAGGTGACTTCAAAAAGTACGAGTGTTATACCCGTATAGAGAGAGAGTTGTAAATTTCTTCTTCTTTTGTCGATCTCTTTTCTCTGTCTATCCATATGGATAAGAAAGAAAAAAGAGAGCGACAAAAGTAAAAAGACAGACATATTATTATCTATACGTGCACAACTTAGCCCTACTAGCCTAAATTTTGTTCTTGAAATATTGCTTCGGGTGATAACGTTTTTATCAGCTCCGATAGAGAGATTCTTCGATAGAGGGTAGTTGCGTACCTTCACGTAATAATTAGAAACGTCCGACCAAATTGGACTTCCGTAAATTCCCCAAATAGCGAAGTGTAACTAATCCGATGCGATCCCCTTTAACCGTGCAAGTATGTAAATCCATCCATTCATTATGACACCAAAGCCAAACTGTTTCCTTCAACTATCCTTACACCACAAGAGGTCACTATTAATTGGTCGTCAGCAATAAAAATCTCAATGATCTCTCATCAACATATACACAGGACCCGGCGAACCCCGCAACAAATTAGTCACCAGTTTACTAGTGTCAAAAATGTTTGTTTTTACACCAACGGTGTCAGAAGTACCTAATCTAACCGCAGTAGTGTTTACGGACCTCGATCCACGCCATAAGTAGCTACCTACTATACTTGATATTAGTTCACACGCGTGTTTCCACGGGGACGGTTTCTGCCATATTGTGGCATATTAGCGGGAAATTTGACAGATGTCGCTACTATTTTCTAATACGAAGAAAATTTACGTAAAATGGTCAGATGGGCTCGTCCTTAATCTCATATCAGTGTCTCTCTCTATCACAGTGGTCTCGTAGAGTGCCATAATCAAACTAGATAAAAAGTTCTCTTGTAAAAAGTAGATTCCTGGAATACTGATGCGTCGTACTCGTAATAAGCGGAAAAAGGTGCAGAGTAAAAAATAATCTGTGCTCACTGTAACCAACAATAGATGAAAGAAATCTGATTCGATTGGATCTCGCGTAGTGAGTGACTCGTGTTTGTATTGTACTTGAATCAAACGTTATTTCAATCTAAATTTGCTCACAAGCAGAAACACAATTTTCAGAATTTTTTTTTCAGAGTTTCCCCAATTCTTAGTTGCTCCAAAAAAAATTTTTTACCTATAACGGAAATTATTGGATTTAAAAACTGAAACAACTGAAGCTTTTGAATCCGGTAAGCGTCGCAAATATGCCTCTCAATTAAAGGGTTACTTACATATATTTGTCCCGTTTGCCGTGGAGACCCTGGGGTCATGGAGTCATAGTGCCAAAAAAATCCTTCTAGAGTTTCACCGCCGTTAATAACCTCAACTGGTGACAGAAGGGCTGACTCATTTTTTGCGAACGCAGAAATACAGCCAGTATTCTTGGCACCAATCCACGCGGGCAAAACTTGTATAGTAATTAGAATACGCTAGTGGTAAGTTTAAATGTAACATTTCAATTAAAAAAGATTGAAAAAAAAATTAAAGATTAAATGAAAAATTTGAATTTGATGAAAGCTTTTGTAAGAGTCATAAATAATCGGGGAAATATTTTTCATAATATTATTTTTTGAATAACTCTAATGACACGACTTATGCTATACGGATGAATCTTTAATTTATTTCATTTCAAATTCAATTCATTCCTACTCAATGTATTAATAAGAAGTAATCAAGTATTACTGCCGAGGTTAACGATGTATTCGTATGATAATAAACTGTTAATAGGTATAATAATTATGTCAGAGCCATTATCTATCGCCGTAATCAATTGATTTATGCGTCGCGATTGCAATTGGCCGTGACATAGGGTTTTTAATGCACTTTACACAGTAGGTACAGCCTTCTCTACCTTAGTTATAATAAAGTGTGTAGCAGGCATAATTCAGGATCCCTCCGAATTTTATCTTTCCTTCTCTAAAAAACAAAATAAAACGGTTTTTAGGGTTCCATACCAAAATGGTTAAAAATGAAACCCTTATGGTGGGTGAGACTTTCTCCGTCCTTTCGTCTGTCACACTCGATTATTTCTGCAGTAACTATAAAAGTTATCGACTTAAAATTTGGTGTAGTTATAGTCAATAGTGACCCAACGTCATTTCAATTATAAAATAATGAAATTAGTTTTTATTATTATTATTTAAAAAGGGGAGGAAACCGGGGTCTGAAAGTTCATAATTAGATAACAATATTTTTTTGAACCCTCGGTGCGCGAGTCCGACGTGCACTTGGCCGGTTCTTTATTTTATCTTAAAGACCCAGAGGTTTTTAGTTTAAAGAGAAAGAGGACGAGATCTCAATGCAAACGAGTATGTGGCATAGGTAAGTCCAAAATAAGTAACAGACAATTAATTTTAAATTTTAATTTTTAAAAACCTAGATAAATGGAAATAAAGATAAGACACATAATATATAAGATCAAAATATGCTCGAAATTCTTAAAATTTGTATAATACTGAAAGGTCCAACGCCGGCCAGTTAAAATTGAAAGTATTCCATAACATTTCGTACCATCAGAAATACCTACTTCTTTTATCCTCACAGAGGCATTCGCTTAACGTCTTCGCTTATATAGACGTGCAGGATTCCATTCGCATTATGAGGATAAAGCATTGGCATATAAATCTTTGGACCCCGGGTATAATACAAAATTCACGAAAAAAGTGTCCCGAGGTAACCTATATAAACGAGGTACATGTGTATTTATGTCTTAATCCGTTATTATACAGATAGAACTTATTTACGTTTCGGATTTCTTTAGGTTCGGACACTTTTTAGGGCTGACCCGAAATCCTTAGCATTATATATCAATGGGACAAAGGTATTGTTCGCATTGTTTATTGGATGGGCACAATAGGCTGAAATACGCGGTAGTCGAATAAAGTGTATGCGATCAATAAATATGTCCCCGACATGGTATGGTAATATTGGAATCGGTAAAACAAAGAATTGTTTACGTTAAATAAATAAAAGGTAAGTACTCGTATGGTTAGCTTACTGTTCGGAGATCGGTATCTCGTATTGAAAGATCGACGATCGATAAATAATGCAACTTACATGTAATATAGGCATCGATATAAAGTACTTTAGGTATTGGTACATGGTATAAGTTCCAATGCAGTAGAAGGTGTTATCGTACTAACTTGGAAAGAGTTTCCAATCCCAAACAGTTTCTACACAGCATCGCACCGGAACTCTATCACTTGGGGGTGCATTTTTGCTGTATTCATTAGTAATTAAGGGCGATGGGTACCATCGGGGCGCGAAAATTCAGATTTTATTTAGTTTTATGCTCATAGTGGGCTAATTATACATGAGAGGCTAATGGCAATGAGTTTTGCGGGCAAAACAATTATGCATCTGCATGTTTTTAATATAAACTCTGCTCAGCAATACTTATATTTACTTCATATTGGTTCCCGATAGCTCGAAATCTGGGAAACTGCAAAAAAATATCTTTCGGGAACCAATATGAGGTGAGTGGGAATTTTCGAGCAAAGTCTATATTAAAAATATGTAAATGCATAAAAAGTAGGCCCGCAAAACGCATTGCCATAAATCTACAATGTGTAGCTGTTAGTCTAATATTTGCGAAAAACTAAATAAAATTTGAATTTTGTGGGCTGGTAGGGCCACAACACCTTAACTAGCCACGGCTAAAGCCTGCCACAAGACCAGAGACAAATTAGAAATCATAAAATTCTATAGTGGCCAGCGGCAGGAAGTCAATCCACGACTTTATACTCGAATCAGAGCACAAACCACTGTGCCAAAGAGGTCGTCAAAATAAAATAAAAACACCTGCTTGGGTTATAATACTCTATGACTAACCTAACTTTATCCATTGTTTTTTTGGGTACGCCAGATTTCGAGTTTTCTCGGCTCTCCTCACAAAATAGAGCGTGCCGCTCCACTAAAAAGCTGCCGGGCCACTTCATTAGCGCAACAAGCAGTCGACTCTTGCGCATCGCTATGTATTTTGTATGAGGACACACCGGGGTGATGGGCGATTCTCCAATTTTATTTAAAACGCTTGAAAAATTAGATACAAGATAAAGGTTTTCATTCGTTAACGGGCTAAATGGTTATATCAATTGTTTTTAGTGACCTGCGTGCTGTCATGTTTTTTGGGTCTTTAAATAAAATTTTCCTGAAAGTTGCTCCAAAATCTCCATTTCTTTTAATATTATCGGAAACTAAAATGAATGTTTTACTACCGAATTTTTTAAGAGAAAAGTAGAGATTGAGTTAAAAAGAATTAAAGCATCATTCAATTGTTTGTTATTTATAATCACAGTGCAAGACTTATTTTTTGAGAGGATAACTGTGTCGTTAGAAATGAAATAAAAATAAAATAAATGAAATGCAATTCTTTATTTTTCACATAGGCTTAGATATTATAAGCTCTCATGAAAATCTATACCGCCAGGTTCGGAACGCAGGTTTGCACCGAGAAGGAAGTAAATTCAAATCAAATCAGCAGTGTTCTGGAATGATCCAGCAGCCAGTTACGGCGCGACGTATTGCGTACAGCGACTTGACTTGTAAGTACAAATTGATTGGCGCATCACCTCACCGCCGGTGCCGCCTTTGCGCCTGCCACTGACGCGACCTGTCACCGCAGCGGTTCACACACTCCATACATACATCGGCTGCGTCTGCGCATAACGAGCGCAACCGCTTTTTGCAATTACGTCCTTATTCGCTTGGTAGACATCACATACAAAGTGAAACGCACTTACTGCCCCGTTGGGCATTTTCGAAGTTTCCCCGTGTGAGGAAAGCTTGACAATGCAAAATTTCACAATGTGAGCCAAGCTTAACAAAAGCTTTACAGAAATGTAGTATAAGCAATAGTTCCATATTACGTCCTTATTCGCTTGGTGGACATCACATACAAAGTGAAACGCACTTACTGCCTCGTTGGGCATTTTCGAAGTTTCCCCGTGTGAGGAAAGCTTGACAATGCAAAATTTTACAATGTGAGCCGAGCTTAACAAAAGCTTTATAGAAATGTAGTATAAGCAATAGTTCCATTTCAATAATAATAATAAGTGTAGGTATAGTCTACCAATCTGGTTTTTTTTTCAAATCCGTCTCATTCACAGAAGGAAGAGTTCTATATCCTTATTATTATTCCAAAAGGAGTGTGTTCTGCACATTTCCCTGCCGAAGCATCCCATTCTGAGCTGAGACCAATCCCGTATCCAGAAAAAAATAAGCTTAACAAAACTATTACTGAGACACAGTAGAAGGAAGATTTCCATATTACATTCTGATAGAGCGAGTATGTACAGTCAACAAAGTAGCCTTCTTACATTTCCCTGCCAAACCCACCTGAGAGAAATCCATGTCCAGGAAAGGCCGGCAAAAATAGTTGCGATTTGATACAAAAGCAAGCTGAAATAGTACCTCGAATGAATAAGTTCCAAAGCAAGGAATATAAGAAGGAGCAATACCATGCAGGGTTATCAGGCAATCATAGAGCATATTAAGAATAAATGCGCAGCCAAAGAGCATTTCGGCGTCCGCGCACGCGTAATCTAGTTGAGCGCACACAGCGGCGCGGGCGCTGCATTAGTGATTATTTACGGATCGAACCCGCGCCCCCGGGGATGTACGTGCGATACGCAACTAATCTAATCTGAGAGTGCGGCTCCACTTCACTACGGATAGCCGCTGGTCGCTGCCGAGAATAGCCATATAAAGGGCTTTAACGTTAAAACACACTGTTTGATATGAATCAAGAAATAAAATAAAAATTAACACTAAAAACAACTTTACATCTTAGAACTTTAGAGTGTAAAATTTAAGGTTTTTCAAGATAAGAAATATTATGAGTAAACCGTGTCCTGCAGTGCTATTCTATATAATGTCCATCTCTGAAACAGCTGCCAGACAGCTGCCAAGCCGAAGATGGCATGCTAAATTGTACGTACTCTATTAAAACTGACAAATTCATAGATGCAGAGATGTACGCTCGTCGCTGCTTTAAGTATTTTTGCAGAATAGCACGGCTGCCAAGTACATTTAATTTCACGATTGTCTACCATGTTGCGTTTTGAACAACAATCAATTTTACGCTCTACGTCAAAAGGCGTAAAATATTTTTTTCAGTGTTTGCAAAAAACATTTTCATTTCAATATCGTCTGCTTATAAATACGTAAGTGCCATGGCCTTTTTAAACATTTCATTTCACGAAATGTAGCCGACTCGTTGCGTTAATAGTCCCCATGGTCAGAATTAATTTGTAGGAATACACATATTAGACAGTGACAGGATCTCACGAACCGCGCGACAAAATGTTGCCAGTTGCCACCATACTGGTGACAAAAATGTTGTTTTGATAACAGGAAGGCAACCATGTTTTTCGTTCAGCAGTAGCTGTAAAGCCATAACCGGTACTTCGTAGGAGTTATAACAAATGATGCTACTAGTCGCTTTTATGTAAAATGTTTAAGTAAAACTGACTGATGACAGCATACAGTCCGACAAGGCTCTTTTGGCACTTGAATGACATTGACAGGAGGGCGCTGTTATACAACAAAAGCACCCAGAAAATTAAATCTCTTCAATTTTAATTCAATTTTAGTTAGTAAAATAGTTAATAGTAAGCAAAAGCAACACAAAAAACAATAGCGATATACCGACAGAGTGAACTATCAAACAGTATCACAAAATAGCGGCGTTAGTACCGATTTTGGCCACGCGCCAGAATAGCCTTGTCGCATTGTACTCATGTTTATGTCCATAACTACTAATATCATACTTTGGTCGGCTTATTACTGAATATGCCGTTGGTGTCAAAACAAACTTTTCGACATTTTTTGCACGGTCCGTCTGTCTGTCTGTCTTTGGAACTATCTGTAACAGTGTCGACATTCCGTCATGACGTACCTACAATGCGCACACGCACCCCACTACGCCATAATAAATATGCACTAAGTTATGTTACGCCGGCAGCTCAGCGTTGCATTAAAGATATAGCGAGCTCTGATTCGGTTTACATGTTTCCGCCGATTCGTTTTACTGTCGGATGTCTTTTTGTTATGGACAATAATTTAATAAGCTATAAAAATATTCAGTTTTGCTTCAATGATTCTAAATTACCCTAAAAGGTGTATAGGTAAACATACATACTAATGTACCTTCCTAAAGAATATACAACAATTTATAGGTTTAGAAGTTAAACAGACATCCAGTTCACACATAATGTATATTTGTATGTTAACGTATTTCTTCGGAACTGTTATCGGAATATGAGCATTCTTTGTTTCAATTTATATTTTTGTTAGTGTTTCATACTGTTACAGTGTGTCAGCGGTAGTTGCTCTCATAGCTCAATTGGCAGAGCACCCAGCCGCGACAGCTGGGGGATGGGGGTTCAAGTCCCGTTGGCAGCGATTATTTTGATACACTAATAATTCTTTTTTTATTTCAACTTCAACAATTAACCTACGCATTGCAGGTTGACAGGCTTCATACAAAACTGAAAACATCTTATGTTGTTACTTCGATAACCTCACGCTATTATCCTTCATTTGTAAGAAGCCAGTATTAAATTTTCTCGTATCTGATACTTAATTCCACCTTATAAATTCTATCTGAACTTATTTTTGTAGCTCGGTTAATTTTCAGTTTTTCACAAATCCTGCGCGGAATCCTTGCTTTTTCGGAATAAAGCATACCTCATAGGTATGTTAATCCAGAGTAGGATCTATATCCAGCTACAAATTTCAGCTAATTCATTTCAGAAGTTGCGGCGTGAAGGAGTAACAAGCATCCTTTATAATATGAGTGTGATTATGCAAATAACTCTTAAAAGCTCGGTCTCGAACCATGGGCCAGCGAAAATTAGCCCAATTTCTCAACGACTCGAACCATAAGCCAACGAAAATAAGGCCAATTTCTCAACGACTCAAACCATGGGCCAACAAAAATTAGCCCTATTTCTCAACGACTCGAACGAAACTTTAACAACGGCTTCCACTATTAACGGCCAACGAAAATTAGTCCAATTTTTCAGCGACTTGAACCATGGGCCAACGAAAATTAGGCCGATTTCTCAACGACTCAACACAAAAAATACATTGCAAATAACAAAGTAAAATACGAATACGAAAGATAAGATTCCACATCTCGAACAAGAATTCTTGGCGGGCGCACAGCATAGCGCGTGGTGTTAAAAGCTTTTGTAGCGTGTAAGGAAACGGAAAGTGGGATGCGCGTAACGCGAGATTCCTGTACGCGCCGCTTTGGGATGCGATTCTTCGCGCTTGGGTTGTTCAATCAGAATTTTATTTTATCGATACATGAACGATAATGTGTATCGATAATATAAATAAATATTATAATGTCGAAATTAGAATTTTTCTTCTTTCTTAAAATACATTAAGACTTGACAGACAGCAATACAGTTTTAGACTATGGTATTAGAAGTTATAAGTAAAGTTGGGCCGTAAGTGTTTTTGGATAATTTATGTTAGCTTAAATATCTGAAACTGGTGTATGCTATACATATATACAATGCTAACGATTTTGTGAATTAGAAAGTAACTTATTACCTAGTATAAAATATATTGTGAACAATTTATAAATTCCATTGTCAAGGAGATTATAATATCAATTCATAATAAATAAATAAATAAAAATAAAAAATAAAAAAGCCTTTTATTTTTCCGATACATAATTACAAGGTAAACTTATAATCTTTTAAATTTTAATGTAGTGATATAAATATCAACATACTTTAATTCATCCGTTATCGTTTACTTTTTTTAAAAGAAATACTTAATTATAACGTAATATACTTATTTGAATATTTTAATCCTCGGAAAACCCCTCGCGGGTCAAGGCCTCCCCCAGAGACTGCCACTGGTGTCTGTCTTTTGCTATCGCTAACCAATTTATTCCTGCTCCTTTCTTTATGTCGTCCTCCCACCGACTATAGGGCCTTCCCCTAGCCCGTGTTCCTCTTGGTCCTGGCCATTTGGTTAATCTTATGGTCCACCGGTCATCAGTGAGTCGGGCGACGTGGCCGGCCCATTTCCATTTCGATTTCATTGCATATGTGAGGGCGTCGGTAAGTTTTGTCTGCTTTCTAATGTGTGAATGGCGAATCTTATGGATTTTTCTGATATTTGTTATACTTCTCTCCATTGCTCTCTGGCAAGATGTTATCATTCTCTTCGATTTGTTTGTGAATTTCCAAGTTTGGCAGCCATAGGTCAATGTAGGAAGTATACAAGTGTTCATAATTTTGGTCTTTAATGTCATTGGCATTTTACTTTTTAGTATTTCTTTCATACTCCAAAAATTATTCCACGCAGATTTGATTCTCCTCTCTATTTCTTCCTCGTTATTATTGCTCTGAAATGAAATTTGCTTACCTAGGTATATGTATTTATTGACGTACTCTATGTGTGTATTTTCTATTGTGACTGGGTTTTTTATGTAGTTAGTCATTATTTTTGACTTTTCAAAGTTTATTTCGAGGCCTACCTCTCTACTCGCTTTGCATAACGAGTCCATCATGGACTGCAACTGAGCGCTGCTTTCGGAGAAGATGGCTATGTCGTCGGCGAACCTAAGGTGGTTGAAGTAATTACCTTGAATGTAAATACCATATTTTTCCCATTTCAAAGTTTTAAAGACTGCTTCCAGTACTGCTATGAAGATTTTTGGAGAGAGTGGATCGCCTTGTTTCACACCTCGTTTGATAGGAATTGGAGGTCCTAATGATTCTAGTCTGATCCTGCTTGTACTATTTTCATAGAGGTATTTCAGTGTTTTTATGAAGTCTTGCTCTATGTTTAAATTTTGTAGAGATCTCCATATCGCTTGGTATTTCAAGCTATCAAAAGCTTTCTGGTAGTCAATGAAAGCGATGTAGAGAGGCTTTCTAAATTCCTGGAATTTTTCTATCAATAATTCAACAGCATGAATATTATCAATTGTAGAAAATCCGGTCCTGAAGCCCGCTTGTTCAATTGGCTGTGTAGACTCTATTTTCGCCTTTATTCTTCTTTCTATAATCGAGGCAAAAAGCTTGTATAGGCATGGTAAAAGACTTATGGGGCGATAATTACCAATAATATATGGGGGTTTCCTTTTTTATACAAAAGTATGATTATAGATTCTGTCCATTGCTTTGGTGTTATGCCCGATTGTATTATTTTGTTAAACAGTTCTGTTAAAGGGCCTGTTAAATAAAGTTTAGCCAGTTTTATTGCTTCGTTAGTAACCTTGTCAGGCCCTGGACTTTTATCGTTTTTTAGCCTCTGTATGGCATTTAAAATTTCAATATTGTCGAAAGGAACGGGTTCGTTTCTGCTTGAATCTGCATGGTATATATCAATTCATATGATTATGAATTCAACATTTACAAATCTCTATAATATTGGCTTTAACAATCAAATTGTTTATTCTTTCACATAGGCTTAAATTACATTAACGTATGAATTGTCAGACCCTATAGTTACATTCAGAAAGTTGTTTATTATCGAGAACAAAGAGCAAAAAACACGGTAAGTAAGTACTTGCTATTTATCTTTTTCTAAAAAAACGGTGTTTACAAATACACTGACTACTATTGATATAAGATGATGATGTGACGATAATAACGATAATATTTACTGATAATAATGATAATAATAGTTAATGATGTTCACGATGACGGTTTCGAACATTCACGGTAACGTTATTATAATTAAATATAAGGTCGCCTCTAATCCTGTTTTATTTGAATGTATATATATCCTTATCATTTTAATCGATATAAGTACTAACAATAACAACACTATTATTTTAATCTGAAATGTCTTTTATTTGCCTGTGAGTCGATGTGCGTTGAATAGTCTGCACGTGCCAGTACCTATCTATTGTAGAGTTCATAATAATATGTTACTTCAGAGATTAGATCACAAACTATCTACTTCTAATGAAGAGAATCTATTCTCAAAATTTATTACAGAGAAAAAGGGGCACATAATTATCCTCATTGTCCTCATAAGATGTCCTTGTGCATGTCATCTTTATGTCTGTGTGTTTTGTAATTCCCTATGTACAATATTATTAAATAAATAAATATGAGGATAATATAAACTATTAAAATCTTTTTACACCAGAGCGATCAGGGACATTTGGAGTTATAGGTATAAACACAATAGTTTTTATTAAAGAAAATCTAATTCTTCTATGAAAGTTTGTTAAAATCATTTACTAAATGAATATTAATTAGGTATATTCTAAATTTACTAAAAATTTGTGATAATCATAGTACGCAAAATGTATCTAAGGTCTAGATTCAGATCTTCGATGCTATAATGTGGTTTTTCCTAAAGCCTATGATAAATAGGGATCTGATGTCATGGTGGTATTAATTTATTTACCGTTAGGTTTTCTAGTGTTGTGATTACATGTTTTGAGATATTATTACAGTTCCAGTTAATTCAGCTAGAAGGAAAATGTTAATTATCTAGTAGCATCGGTTCCAGGAAGAATATTTCTTTAACATAATCATATACTAGGTACGGTACCTATGACGTAGTAGTATCAGCTTTGATTAAAATTCTAACAAATCATAATGTTGTTTAACCCACAACAATGATTGTTGAAAAATCCAGGGTACGTACCTACCTATATTTTTTACCTTTCAGTAATTCTTCGAGTTGTTGTGACGACGCAAAAAACTACTTTTTTTCCTTATTAACTTGTAGGCAAAAATAGCCTACAGCTCATTTGCCTATGAATCTGTTTTCTCACGCAAGCATATTTGACTTTTCTTAGCTTTGTGGTAAAATAATAGAGGTCCAAGAGGCTGCCTTTGGCTTCAAAAGTGCGCCCAAAAATACTTTGCCTAAATTGGCAAACCCGAGCCGTCGCTACACAAAATTTTTTACACACACTAGCTTCCGCGCACCATACATATTCCAAAATGACACACTCACACTATAATAACCTTATCGGTTCCCTACAAATGAGCTATACTCCATAAATAATTTAATGAGTGTGAGAAAGCTATATATTCTAAAACTAATACTAAATCGGCATAAAACAGTTACTATAGATACTGACACATTGACAAAAAGAAGAGTAAATATTAGAATAGAAACAAATACTGTAGAAACTAAATTTGCTAGTAAACAGTATACTAAACAATCGGCTTATGTTTACAAGAAGGTAAATAATTTGTTAAAAATATATTCATTAAATACTCACGATCTTAAAAAGTCTCTAACTGAATGGCTCACTAGCCTAAATTATGAAGACACTGAGGCATTACTCGAAGTTATCACCTGATAGATCTATCTGCGCGCGCATGTATGCAACACACACACACACACACACATACATACACACACGCACACACACACATACACACACACACACACACACACACACACACACACACACACACACACACACACACACACACACACACACACACACACACACATACACACACACACACACTTTTAGGATATTTAACTTATATTGTATTTAACTTAAGTATATATTTTAAATGTGTACTTCATTTCTATTTATAAGATTTTCATAAAGATTGTCTACGGAAGAGCGGGACATCCTGGCACAGGTATAAATTTACCTAAAAGGATGTCCCAACAACTGATGAATGTTTTGAAATATTTTTATTAATAAATCATTTTTTCATTTTTTCATAAGAAAAAGTTGCCGCACTCACGGAGCTGTCGTTGTTAGGAAGGGCTCTATCTAGTCAGAGCGCGAGCGACAACGACGATTTTAAATCTATGGGTAAAGTATTACTTGTTTAATAAATATAAATAAAAAATATAAATAAATAGTAGACGTCATCACATACATTGCTTATCCGATCCTTTAGTAAGTAGCTTATGCACTTGTGTTATGTATATCAGAAACAACGAAGGTACCACAACACCCAGACCCGAGACAATGAAGAAAACCTTATTTTTCTACATTACCCCGACCGTGGATCAATTCCGGAACCTCAGAGATGGCGGCGCCTTGAAAACCGGCACGCTAACCACTCAACCACAGAGGTCGGAGGTCGTCAATGGCATAGAATAACATACTATGCCATTAAACGTGTGATGTTTTAAGAAATCTATTAAACTGCGAAATTAAATTGCCAAAAAATGGTAACCAAGAAAGAAGACGCCCAAAAACTGGTAATGTATTATGAGGCTTTATAGAATGCTTAGTAACATTGACATCACTTTTTCAAGTCAAAGTATTACGTAGACGGTAAAAATTTACTGCAAGCACTTAGATATACTATGTAAGTACTCTTTACACTTTAAGAAATTGCACAAATACATAACAAGAAAACCTGAGTTGTTCTGCAAATTATGACATTGGCACCACTTACAAGGTCGAGATATTAGCCGAGGCTCTGCCTTCGTCCTTTTACGTTCCCTACATTAATTATAACACCTCTTTAAGAAGAAATTTATGGCGTTGTTTTGTTAGTCATTACTCGTTTTAAGCGGCTTTGAGTTTTTTTTTGCATCGTCCGCTTGATATTGGGTGTTTATGTTGCAATAATTTATTACCTCGGGCGGTGGTTTTAATGTTTTGAGTGCTTTAAGGTGGCCGTAAACTAACCGGCACGGATAGCTAGCTTACTAGGTGAGGAAAGTAGCTTTTTATGGCTTGAGTTGGTGCAAACCATGTTTAAGTACCTAACTGTCAAAACTAAAACAGAAAGGTTCTGAATTAAGATGTACATAATGGTATGAAGAGGCAAAAAAGTCTACTTACTACTTTTATTATTAGACTTTAAGGTTTAATATTTGATGATTAAACGAACTTACCTGTAAGTGAAGTTCTATCACAATTGTATGAGTATATTTAATTCGAAGATATAAGTATAACACACTTGTAGTACTTTCATTGTACATACAGCAACTTCGCACTTTCAGATATTCAGTTTATTATCTATCTTTAAAAACTTACCGCCCGACACACTCACGTTGGAACACGTCGTCCGAGCGAGTCTCATTCTTTAGAGTACATTTAACAAAATTTTCGTAATACTTATGGGCTTTGGGTATGGGAGGGACCTTATATCTTCGAATTAAATATACTCATACAATTGTGATAGAACTTCACTTACAGGTAAGTTCGTTTAATCATCAATTGCATTTTGTATATTTAATTCTCAATATAAGTATAACACACTTGTAGATGTTTAGAGATGAAAATTTTTGTTAAATTGTGGACATAAATAGATTGTAAATTGTTTTCTATTATAATATGTCCTCTTTATACCACAGAAGAATTTAATTAACCAATCTTTACGTTTAATTCACTGGATTAATAAAACAGTCACATTATTTAAATAATGTTAATGATTAATGATTAGAAAGCAAAATAGCTTTTGTGAATGAAGCATCATCGCTCACTGGGCGGTTATAAAACTTAGCAAAAGTCTGCAATAATTGTGACCTACCGACTGTCTTTCTGATGAGGTCAAGCAACAAACTACGTGCTCACCTCGAAAGTGTTGCGTACCTGGTTTTGAGTGAACTGAAACGCAGACCCCTCTCGTGAGAGAGCATATTCCTCGGCAGACACGTTCTTATACTGACCGCCGCCAGCACCTGTTCCGTGGTGGTCTGTTTGCAGGCGACCTTATGACGTCGCTTAAACGTTATCAGGAGGTTGTCTATCGTATGTTTTAGTCTAAGATTTTATAACCAACATATCGATTTGTTTTTCAAAGCTGTGGCATATTTTTATAATTTCGTTAAAGTATGTTATGAGTTACACTAAATTTATAATTAAAAAAATATTAATTTAGTTACGTTTTATATTATTGATTGCATAGGTTATTGTTCATCTTGCTTTTAATTAATATTAAGAAATTTAATCAAAGAATAAAAAAGGCTTTTTGTATTATTTATTTATGGTATGAGTAAAACTGGTTGGCCACGAGTGGTAGCCGACGTTGTATAAATTCAATAATTTTCTTGATTTATACAATAATGCTAACTTTTACTGATATTAATGTTTTCATTATATGTGATGTGCATACTGCCTAAGGCTAATAAAGTTACAGGATCAATTAACTCTTATTAAGACCCATTGAGCAATGTGTTAGCATACGATCTTAGGATCCTATGTAGTATTTGACGTTAATTTATTTATTCCTTTTAGCATTGTTTTAATTTGTTAATTTGACCCAAAATCATCAGCAAAAAATTAAACTCAATGCCGACGTCACAATGCTACGTCGTTAACAAGTTGTTCTGTTGGAAATTACGAGGTTGACTTATAATTTACGGATTGTACGGGTCTCTGTCGTTATTAAAGCAGTATTGCCACAAAACTTTGTAAATAACACAAAAGTTTTGAAACATATAAATTATTAAAAATTCCAACAAAATGTCCTTCTTTTTTCTTTAATGCCTTCAGAGAACTTCCCACAGTAATTCCTATGAATTGTGGTTCTCTACGAAAAGACCATATTTATTTATTTATTATCAATAAATATACTATAAGAAGTAAGTCTTTTGACACTTTATGTAAAAGGAGAAGACCCTAAGTTGTAAAGGCCCTTAGACGATGTATGCCTTAAGCATTGTCTATAATAGTATCTTTAAGCATTCTAACTCTAGAAGAATGGATAGAAAAGCAAAGGTAAACATGGTGTTCCAAAATGTTCAGAATGCGTCTGTTTCTAAGACGTCTGGGTTCAGACATCATTCGTATTGATAACATTTCGCATTTTTGCAAGAAGCGATAAATTCAAAAACTGGATTGAACTCTTTGAATAACTTTAAAGTGAATTGGAATAAATTCTTTGAATAACTTTGAAGTATATAATTTTACAGCGATAGCTTAATCCCATTAACTGGATGTAACTCTTGGTCAGCTTTTTGATTATCTTTAATTTCAATATAAGAAACAATTAACCCAATCGTTTAAATGAGGATATTTGATATCCCCTAAGCAACTGATGTAAATCATGTGTATCAAAATAAATGTATCGAAAAATATGGCCATCAACTCTGTAAAGAGGTATTTCGATTCATCTTAACGTTAATTATTACAAAAACAAAAATCTCTCTAATTAAAAGAATTACTTTTCATCTAGACCGGGAAATCGTGTGAATCACTAATTCAACCTTTTAGGTTTAAGGGAGTTAGATGACTTAAAAAAAAATGTTTTGTAACCACTGGCCATCTGATAGAATAACCGATGATGGACTAACAGCTGCGTCTAAAGTCTAATTTTTCATACGGACTAGGACTTTTAATCGGAATTAAGCTTAACTTTTAGGTGATACAACGCGTTAAGCGTATAAAATTCTTTACAGAATTTGAATTGTTACATAATTCACGTCATAGTTTGCGGTAACGATACTGCCATATCGTCAGAAATTAAAATAAAACCAGGAAACTGAGCTTGTTTTGAGGGTAGTAAATAACTTTAACACTCTAACACCTAACAAATCTTCATGAAAAAACCGCGGTAAGTATCTGAGATGAGTCACAACTTCTTTGTGTATTTTGCCAAGGATGAATCGGTACTTTAAAATAAGATTCTTCAGTTCATAGGCATAAAACCCTTTTTAGGTATTCGCTTGTAAGCTGTTCTATGAACTATCAATTTCAAAAGATTTTGAACTACAAATTCATTCAACGCCTTTAAATTTAGAATGTATCTTTTACTACGTAAGATTTTGAGGTTAGACACATCTTAACTATAATCGAACATGCAGTGCCTCACTCTCACATTATCTCACCCAAAAATGAAATGTCGATTGTCAAAGACATTTGTCGCTTTTCCCTTGCTGTGAACGTGTAAAGGCGGTACACTGTGTTAGTGTACGATTTTTAAAATGGTATTATGTATTAATAATTTTTTGGAGCTAGTTCCTTAATTTGTTCAATTCATTAAAATATTTTATTGAATGTACGTACATTTGTACACCTAGTGAAAGTCAAAAAATAGTCTTCACTTATTATAACTCCCGAAATTCTAGATTATAGATCGTGACGGATTCCTTGTCAGTGATATGTAACCAATAAACTTCAAAATGTTGAAGACAACTGGCATATAGGTACCTTAATGTCTAGCGTCGTCGATGAACCTGGTCGTTGTTGTGGCTGATGCTGGAAACTCGCTGTCACGTCGCATCTTCCTCGCGGGCCAATACTCAAGTGTGTCACGCCCCCCCTGCTGGCCGAGCCGTAACGAGAGGGGGCCAGCTAGTTTCTCGAGAAACGAGATTGCGCTGTCCCAGCGGTGGGTGTCGATAGCAAAGTCGCCCGCCGCGCCCTGCTGGTTTCTTTATTTACAACACCTGACGATCAGTAACCATTGAAACTAGTATAATGCCCGAAACTATTTCTCCGAAAAAACATCTGGTCCCGTTCGTGAACTTTAATTACTTATCATTTGTCGAAACAAAATGTCATTTGTCAATACTTAAGCTTCTTCTCAGTTCAGGACGCGTTGTGGTTTAAGATTTTTATTAGTTTCAGAAAGAATTTAACAATTCACTTCAATGAAACTTCCAGACTAATGGTACATTATACATAATATTGTTAACTTATTGAGTTTTGAGCTAACAGTTAAATTATCATCCCATTACACAATCTGAACATTAATTTTCGAAAGTAAGTAAAATTATTTTCCACCACAAAATCTAAACATTATTGTTGTAGGTACATAGTTACAAAAGTTCGACGCGTTGGTACCCTCGTGGAATTATTTTTTAAGTCGTGAAATAGTTATCACTGATAAAAGGCTATAACATTTAACTGGCTATTCATAAGCCAGGCAAGTATATCAAATAAACTATTTGATTCTTTGCAATGAAGGTCGGCTAGAATTTTACAACTGTCGGGACTAACCATTAATATAGTTCTTGTGACTGAGCGCCGATAGCAATTCGGGATCAAAGTCCTGGAGGTCATGCGGAGCCACTTGTAGTGAAGCCGAGAACAGCGCCACACCGACATCGTCCCCCGTTGGTATCCGCAAAGTCCTTTGAGTTTTTTTAAAATCCTTCGTGTTGACCCGCAGTCAACCTCCAGGAGCATTGACGCATCATGCTATGCTTTCGTGGTACCCTCACGTGATACCCTCCAAGCTAGCTTAGAGATGCCTGGACTATTTCGCGCATCATGCTATACTTTCGTGATAACCTCAATGTGATACCCTCCAAGTTAGCTTAGAGATGCCTTAGGATTTCAATTTTTGGACACACTTTCGTCAGCATTGATATTTGAGTTGATGTGATATCTGGGAAAAAAGGTTAATTTTCACTTACCCTCTTTCCTCGGAGTCTGACGAAGATGAATGCACAATTATATGATTTGATTTTATTTTATTTTTGTTATAATAATAATTTTTACTAGCGTCTAAGCATTATCAGTATAGAAAATTAAGCAAGTTTTAACACTGAACACTTAATTTTTTTTCACTTTGAACCTAAATTAACAAAAACGAGACGTGTTTTTGTAGTCGAGTGCTCGTTGCCGCGCACAATAAAAGAATGAGACTCGCTCGGACGACGTGTTCCAACGTGAGTGTGTCGGGCGGTAAGTTTTTAAAGATAGATAATAAACTGAATATCTGAAAGTGCGAAGTTGCTGTATGTACAATGAAAGTACTACAAGTGTGTTATACTTATATTGAGAATTAAATATACAAAATGCAATTATTATTATAAAGGTGAGAATTTACATGTAAGTGAGTAAATGAATGAGAAACGGTCAAACCGTTTATTACTTCTTTACGCCACAACTACTGAGCAGATTTGGCCAAAATTTAGAATGGAAATTGGTTATAGCCTGAAATAACACATGCACTACTATTTTATTACGAAATCGGCTTAAAATAAATCAATTAATTTATTGACGCTGGCTTTTCAACCAAAATTTTTCAATCTAAAAGTTACAATGCTAAAATTGACCATGTTTTCCATAGATAGTAATTTATATCTTCAGTCTTTGCAAACTAGTTTACTCGTATAGTAACACTATGACAAATCACACACAATTACACAATTTATGTTATAAATCCCACCAAACTACGAGTTACGACACGCACTTTAGTTCTTGGAAATTGTTATGCATAGATTCTGAATAAGACTAGTACAAACATAGTTAGGGTACACAAAATTGAATTTTACCTTTCGAAACTAACTTTGAAATCGTGTGTGACATTTATATTATCTATCTTCGTCAGTCAAAAGCAATACTGTAGCTCTAGCCATATTTCAATACGAAAGTTAGAATGGAAACGGAAAATGTATGAAGACAAGTGAATTATTTAAAAATTAGAAAACACGACTGCCGTGTGGTAAAACTACTTTTTCCATAAAAAATATAGCCTATGTTACTCGAAATGAGGTAACTGGTGGTAAGGATTCTAACAATAGCATATATTATGTCCAATTCTATTCAGCCGTTCTCGTAACTTTTGCACAAAGGTAGGTACAAATTAAAAGTACAATTTGCCCTGATAAAATAATATCATGAAGAGAGTTATGCGCAATGCCCAGAGGGACTTACCTACTAAAAAACCAAAGCCAATGAGCATACTTGTTTGTCATAAACGCACATCGCCTCTAGAATTACTGTATGTAATATACTTAGTCACTTTACATACTCTCCTTTATAACAATAATTACCAATAAAATGCTTTATGTTTAGCCTTAACAGTAAAGTAATAAAACCACTGATCTCTAGTCTATGGATTAATCATTCTATACATCTGACAGTTCCTTTTTTGTGCCGATTTGAAACGCCACCCTCGAACGTCCACAGTACTCATTTGATATTTTTTGCTAGTGACTGTCATTTTTTTAGTTCCATGGACGCTCACACCAGGTTACGCAACAATCAGCGACAAAATGGCGAAAATCGAGTGTCTTCATTTTTACGTTGACAGTTAGCGATCCATAGAATAGAGATCAGTGACTAAAACAGAAACAAGAGATCTATTTAAAACTAGCTGTTGCCCGCGGCTCCGCCCGCGTGCAGTTCGATTTTTTTACAAAAATGTTTCCCGTGGAATTTCTTAATTTTTCCCAAGATTTCCCGTACAAAATGAGTGGTCCTTGGGTTCGATGGACCCGTAAAGGAGTCTTCTTCCAATCTCTCCTGTCAACGTGCTATCTTCTTTTACACAATTACCTATATCTTCTTTGGTCTTCCTCTACTTATACACTCTGTCGAAATCGCTTATGTTACTCAATTCGCATGGAGTAAGATAGAGTGGGGCGTGTCATCGTGGATTGTAATATCTATACTAACCAAACTTATCTTATTCTGAGATGATACCAACGCCCAGATATTGTAATTAAGCATTCTGATGCGCTACTGTGTACGTAGCAACCCGTTCCTGCTACGTACGGGTTATCTTGTATAGTTATACCAAGTTGCACGATCAAAAGGACGATTTAAACTGTCGATATTTCGACCCCGTTTTGATTGTGCTACGGAGATAAGTAGCTATAGGTTTTTTTAAACATCCCACGGGTGCTCTCAAATTTTTCAGGATGAAAAGTATCTTAAATGTTGACCGGGCATATATATAAAGTAGGATCATAAAATTTCATTAAAATCCGTTACTTGAAAGACGCCTGCTAACTGTTTTTGTAATGTTTTCTTTCCCGCGGGAACTCGATTGGATTAATAAGTTTTACTATATATATATATTTTGTTAAAAAGGCAACATAAGGTATCAGCATAACCAATTTTACTAAATTAAGTTCATTAGTTGTTGTTTACAAAGCTGTTAAATTAATTGCAGTTTTTTAACTATCCCACGGGAACTCTTTATTTTACCGGGATGAAAAGTATCCTATATGTTGACCAGGGACATAAGCTACCACCACACAAAATTTCATTGGAATCGGTCCAGCCGTTCCAAAGATTAGCCCGTACAAACAGACAGACAAACAGACAAACAACAGATTTATTATATGTATTGATTACTTGCGATCGGTATTTTTGATACAAACTATATAAAATAGTAATGACGTTATTTAATCAGAATCAACGTTCGCGTTAACAGTTTTGCATATCAGTACCTACCAGATACAATATAATCTGTTTTTCCACAATATTCTTTTGCATTGTAGTTGTTAGAATCGAAAACCAGATCGGTCTCATTGTTAACTGGAATTCAAGCAACAATGCAAATTAAGTTAAGTTCATACTGATGTGTTCTGATAATTTGTACAAAGGGTAAGTGATATAAAAACAGTTATGTGCATTTGTTGTAACAAAATATCACTTGCTTAGAAGTGAAGAAAAATATTGCCTGCGTGAAATTTCTCCATAGTTTTGTCTAAAGTGTCTAAAGACTACAAACCCTCACTTGGCCAGCGTGACAGTTTATGGCCAAAACCTTCTCATTCTGGGTGGAGATTCGTGCCTAATATCATAAACAGTAATATATGCACATCATTGCAGTCATTTCTGCACGAGTCACGGTTTCACAACAGAATATGGAGACGAGTGGAATTAACGGTATTGCGAAAAAAAAATTAATAAATTAAATAATTGAAAATTAATTTTACATTTACATTTAATTTCGCTGTAAAATAGTAATAGAACGCAAAAAATTACAAAAAACTCTTTGAATAAAAACTTTCATGTATTTGGATGCCATTTTATTTGTAGGAGGTAAAAAGAAAGCACTAGTGAGGAAAGGAATAACTTTGCTCAATACACACCTCCTTGGCGACCTCCGTGGTTGAGTGGTTAGCGTGCCGGTTTTCAAGGCGCCGCCATCTCTGAGGTTCCGGGTTCGATCCCCAGTCGGGGCAATGTAGAAAAATCAGTTTTCTACATTGTCTCGGGTCTGGGTGTTGTGGTACCTTCGTTGTTTCTGATTTCCTTAACACAAGTGCATAAGCTACTTACTAAGGGATCGGAGCAATGTATGTGATGTTGTCCACTATATATTTATATATTTATTTATTTATTTATACTTTTCCTATAACAAGCGTATTAAAAAAAATTAAAAGTAACATAAGTGTAGCCACAACCTAAATGATATTGTCTAAGTGTGAATGACGCCTGCAATTCGACACGGTGTACGGCTTAAAGCAGTCAACACCAATTAATTGTCCCAGGTGTAACGCTGAATTAATATGTTTTGACACTCAGTACATTATCTCAACGAATTCGAACTTATGAGTCATTACATTGCACTTATCTTGACAACACTACCACAAGTCTGACTAAACCTTGAATCGTACAACTCATTGTTTCATGTAACTTAGCGGTATAATTCCTAAATTGGCTCAAGAGGTGTACCTAAGTACGAGTTGTTGAATAAATTGCGATTCGAATCTCGATTTGGTTTCGCCATACATATTATGCGGAGTGTTGCCGAAAACGTATAACTCTATCGAATAGCCCTGTAGATCTGTCTGATAGAGATAAGAGCTTGTGGAAGTTTGGATGTTTCTAAATACTTTGCGACTCAATTACTGAACCGATTTGGTAGGCAATGTTTATGGCAATGAGGTGTTAAGCACGAGAATTTCACGTGACATGGGACTGCACGAAGTTTGTAAAATATCAAAATAAACGGGAAAACCCTAGTGCATTAACAAGTCAATGTGCTTCGACTTATGCGTCATCGACTCATCAATTTTCACTTAAGATCCTAAATAGAAGTAGGTAGGTACTTACTAAAATTAAATCAATACGATACGAGTAAGGAATAAACATAAAAAATACTTTTATACGATAAAAAAAAGGAATGAACATAAAAAATCGATGCTCATAATAAAAAATACATATGTAGCCAAAGTAATTGGGGCTTCATTAAAATCAAAATATGTTAAGAAGTGGTCTAATTTTTAAACCAATTTCCTACGTACCAATAGTACCTACATGCAATTTTAAAAGAGTACACTGATGTCAAATGTCCAATCTGTATTCTGTACCGTCACGACAAAGAAACATTGATATTTATAACTAAGTGCCAGCCTATTTGTCTACTTATTTAGACTCATGCGCACACTTAATACTTATTTAGTAATGTAAGATACCTTACTTTTATTATAGAGAATGCCAAAATTAATATTAGCAGCAGAACAGCGTGATATGTGATTAATACGAGTATAATCGCGGAATGAAAAGGTTCGTCACCTCAGTGTCGATTTTCCCTTGCACTAGTACTGCAAGATTCTATAATGTCAACATACCAAAACAATCGACTAGTGCAAACGAATCTGTTTAAAAATTGACGAATCTTTTCGTTTCCTTACTGTACATAATAATTATACTTATTTTTTTAAGGGTGATGGGGGGAATGTCGAATCAAATTTTATTTTTGGCTAATAGTAGGTTAATCATAGGTCTAAAGAAATGAGTTTTGCGGAATAACATCCATCGTTCTACATGTCAATAATAAAAATTTTGCTCAAAAATCGGGCATTCAGTTCATATTGGTTCTCGATAGCTCCAAATCGGGGAAACTGCAGAAAATAATCTTTCGGGAACCAATATCATGGTTCAAGAGATACAGCCTGGTGACAGACGGTCGAACGGACGGACAGCGAAGTCTAATAAAGTCCCGTTTTTACCCTTTGGGTACGGAACCCTAAAAATCTACCATTATTAAGGTACCATTGTAGAAGAAAGAAATAGGCTCATTAACGACACGTCGTCTGCATGCGTACAATGTCTATCTAGTCTTGACCACGGCAGTTGTTAATTCCGGTACAGTGTCATAAATCGGTTTAGTGCACTTAACAAACACCAGTTAATTAACAGTTTCAACAGCGGTATCGGCCGATAACTCGAACTGCTCGTATCTCTGCAGGTTTAACAAATCCCCGACCACCGAGGGCTTGTAACAATACACTGCTGATATTTCCTTGCCCTCTGGTTGTGCTGATTGAATTGGCATTTAGATACGAATTTAGAACCTAGCTCGGATAAATAAGGTAACCACTAACCAGTGACTTTATAGGTGTTTCTAGGTTCTAGTGTTAAACCCTCAGATTCAGATTCAGGTTGAAGGTCCAAGATCTAAATAATTGACTATACTTAAATATGAGGTACCTACATTTTGAATCTAAGACTACAAATGGAATTTTGTATTATTTAATGTTATTTTTATAAATAGGCTTGCGCTTGACGGATCTCATACCTGATGGCAAGCAATGATGACTATGAGTTCTAGGCTGAAACGCGTGAAAATCGATCTTCCCTCAAATTGTAGTTGCTGAAGAATCCAGATTCTACTTGGCTGGGAATACTTGGTGATATCTACAAGTCGACTTAAAACTAGGTTTACGACGACCTAACAAATAGACGTGGAATTGTCATTACATAATTCACAGATCAGATAATGAGTTTTACTAATAACAGTCTGTTTTGCCTCTACCGTCTGTAATGTGATAATTGATGATTAAACGAACTTACCTGTAAGTGAAGTTCTATCACAATTATGTGAATACATTTTATTCGAATATAATAAACACAATCAGGTATACTTTCATTGTACTGGCAATTTCGCACTTTTATTTATTTTGTTTTTTAAAACTGACCACCCTGATGGACATGCGGTCCCCAGCCTACCTCCGCGCCATGTTTCATTCTTTAGAGAATATTTAACAAAATTTTCGTATTATACTCATGGGTTTTGGGTATGGGAGGGACCTTATATTATTATATTCGAATAAAATGTATTCACATAATTGTGATAGAACTTCACTTACAGGTAAGTTCGTTTAATCATCAATTATATTTCATACATTTTATTCTTCATATAATAAACACAATCAGGTAGATGTTTAGAGATGAAAATTTTTGTTAAATTATGGACATTAACAGATAGTAAATTGTTTCCTATTATAATAGGAAATAGGTCCTCTTTATACCACAGAAGTATTTAATTACTACAATCTTTTCGTTAAATTCCTGGATCAATAACCCAGTCACATTATAAATAGGTTTAATTTATATTTAGATAGATTATAATGATTAATGATTAGAGAGCAAAAGAGCTATTGCGACAGAAGCATCATCGCTCAATAAGAGGTTATAAAACTTAGGTAACGTCCGTAATGGTTGTTACCAGCAGACTGCTTTTCTGATGAGGTCAAGCAACAAACTACGTGCTCGCCGAGGAAGTGTTGCTGAGTGCACTGAAACGCAGACCTCTCTCGTGAGAGATTATATTCCTCGGCAGACACGTTCTCACGGTGGTCTGCCTGCAGGCGACCTTATGAGGTCGCTTCAACATTATCAGGAGGTTGTCTATTATATATCTTGGTCTAAGATTTTGTAAACGACATATCGATTTGTTTTTCAAAGCTGTGGCAAATTTTTATACTTTCTCTTCAGTTTTAATTATGGTATAATTAAAACTGGTTCGCCCTGAGTAGTAGCTGGCGTTGTATAAACTCAATAATTCCCTTGAATTATATAAAAACAATAATACTAACTTTAACTAATGCTAATGTTCTCATTCTGTGCTGTGTCTACTGCCTAGAGCTAAAAAAGTTACAAGATCAGCAAAGCAAAGTTACGGAATGAATAAACTCTTATTAAGGCCCATTGAGCAATGTGTTAGCATACTATATTGTGTGCTACTATGTGGTGTTTGATGTTAATTTATCTATTCATTTTCGCAATATAATATATATATATATATTTTTTATTTGACCCAAAATCATCAGCAGAAATTAAACTCAATGCCGAATGATAACAAGTAATCGTACCATATGCTACGTCGTTAACAAGTTGTTCTGTTGGAAATTACGAGGTTGACTTATAATGTAGGTACGGATTGTACGGATCTCAGTCGTTATTAAAGCAGTATTGCCACAAAACTTTGTAAATAACACAAAATTTTTGAAACATATAAATTATTAAAAATTCCAACAAAATGTCCTTTTTTTTTTTTTTTTTATATATATATATATTTTTTTTTTTTTTTTAATGCCTTCAGAGGACTTCCTCCAGTAATTCCTATGAATTGTGGTTCTCTAGGGAAAGACCATATTTATTTATTTATCATCAATAAATGTACTATAAGAAGTAAGTCTTTTGACACCTTATGTAAAAGAAGAAAATCCAAAGTTGTAAAGGTCCTTAGACGATGTATGTCTAAAGCATTGTCTATAATAGTATTTTTAAGCATTCTTCCTCTAGAAGAATGTATAGAAGAGCAAAGGTAAACTTGGTGTTCCAAAATGTTCAGAATGCGTCTGTTTCTAAGACGTCTGGGTTCGTATTGATTACATTTCGCATTATTGCAAGAAGCGATAAATTCAATAACTGGATTGAACTCTTTGAATAACTTTGAAGTATATAATTTTACCGCGATAGCTTAATCCCATTAACTGGATGTAACTCTTGGTCAGCTTTTGATTATCTTTAATTTCCATATAAGAAACAATTAACCCAATCGTTTAAATGAGGATATTTGATATCCTCTATGCAACTGATGTAAATCATGTGTATCAAAATAGATGTATCGAAAAATATGGCCATCAACTCTGTAAAGAGGTATTTCGATTCATCTTAACGTTAATTATTACAAAAACAAAAATCCCTCTAATGAAAAGAATTAGTCTTCATCTAGACCGGGAAATCGTGTGAATCACTAGTTCAACCTTTTAGGTTTAAGGGAGTTAGATGACTTAAAAAATGTTTTGTAACCACTGGCCATCTGATAGGATAACCGATGATGGACGAACAGCTGCGTCTAAAGTCTAATTTTTCTTACGGACTACATTTTTTGTTTCTACAGACGTTCTGTGTAACCCCATCCATACCTAATAGCTGGAGAAGTGGACTTTAGGACTTTTAATCGGAATTAAGCTTAACTCTTAGATGATACAACGAGTTAAGCGTATAAAATTCTTTACAGAATTTGAATTGTTACATAATTCACGTCATAGTTTGCGGTTGGGTAACGATACTGCCATATCGTCAGAAATTAAAATAAAACCAGGAAACTGAGCATGTTTTGAGGGTAGTAAATAACTTTAACACTCTAACACCTAACAAATCTTCATGAAAAAACCGCGGTAAGTATCTGAGATGAGTCACAACTTCTTTATGTATTTTACCAAGGATGAATCGGTACTTTAAAATAAGATTCTTCAGTTCATAGGCATAAAACCCTTTTTAGGTATTCGCTTGTAAGCTGTTTTATGAACTATCAATTTCAAAAGATTTTGAACTACAAATTCATTCAACGCCTTTAAATTTAGAATGTATCTTTTACCACGTAAGATTTTGAGGTTAGACACATCTTAACTATAATCGAACATGCAGTGACTCACTCCCACATTATCTCACCCAAAAAAGAAATGTCGATTGTCAAAGACATTTGTCGCTTTTTCTTTGTTGTGAACGTGTAAGGCGGTACACTGTGTTAGTGTACGATTTTTAAAATGGTATTATGTAATAATAATTTTTTGGAGCTAGTTCCTTAATTTGTTCAATTCATTAAAATATTTTATTGAATGTACGTTCATTTGTACACCTAGTGAAAGTCAAAAAATAGTCTTCACTTATTATAACTCCCGAAATTCTAGATCATGTTATAGATCGTGACGGATTCCTTGTCAGTGATATGTAACCAATAAACTTCAAAATGTTGAAGACAACTGGCATATAGGTACCTTAATGTCTAGCGTCGTCGATGAACCTGGTCCTTGTTGTGGCTGATGCTGGAAACTTGCTGTCACGTCGCATCTTCCTCGCGGCTGATCGCCAATACTCAAGTGTGTCACGCCCCCCCTGCTGGCCGAGCCGTAACGAGAGGGGGCCAGCTAGTTTCTCGAGAAACGAGATTGCGCTGTCCCAGCGGTGGGTGTCGATAGCAAAGTCGCCCGCCGCGCCCTGCTGGTTTCTTTATTTACAACACCTGACGATCAGTAACCATTGAAACTAGTATAATGCCCGAAACTATTTCTCCGAAAAAACATCTGGTCCCGTTCGTGAACTTTAATTACTTGTCATTTGTCGAAACAAAATGTCATTTGTCAATACTTAAGCTTCTTCTCAGTTCAGGACGCGTTGTGGTTTAAGATTTTTATTAGTTTCAGAAAGAATTTAACAATTCACTTCAATGAAACTTTCAGACTAATGGTACATTATACTTAATATTGTTGAGCTAACAGTTAAATTATCATCCCATTACACAATCTGAACATTAATTTTCGAAAGTAAGTAAAATTATTTTCCACCACAAAATCTAAACATTATTGTTGTAGGTACATAGTTAGAAAAGTTCGACGCGTTGGTACCCTCGTGGAATTAGTTTTTAAGTCGTGAAATAGTTATCACTGATAAAAGGCTATAACATTTAACTGGCTATTCATAAGCCAGGCAAGTATATCAAATAAACTATTTGATTCTTTGCAATGAAGGTCGGCTAGAATTTTATAACTGTCGGGACTAACCATTAATATAGTTCTTGTGACTGAGCGCCGATAGCAATTCGGGATCAAAGTCCGGGAGGTCATGCGGAGCCACTTGTAGTGAAGCCGAGAACAGCGCCACACCGACATCGTCCCCCGTTGGTATCCGCAAAGTCCCTTGAGGTTTTTTTTTTAAAATCCTTCGTGTTGACCCGCAGTCAACCTCCAGGGGCATTGACGCATCATGCTATGCTTTCGTGGTACCCTCACGTGATACCCTCCAAGCTAGCTTAGAGATGCCTGGACTATTTCGCGCATCATGCTATACTTTCGTGATAACCTCAATGTGATACCCTCCAAGTTAGCTTAGAGATGCCTTAGGATTTCAATTTTTGGACACACTTTCGTCAGCATTGATATTTGAGTTGATGTGATATCTGGGAAAAAGGTTAATTTTCACTTACCCTCTTTCCTCGGAGTCTGACGAAGATGAATGCACAATTATATGATTTGATTTTATTTTTGTTATAATAATAAATTTTACTAGCGTCTAAGCATTATCAGTATAGAAAATTAAGCAAGTTTTAACACTGAACACTTAATTTTTTTTACTTTGAACCTAAATTAACAAAAACGAGACGTGTTTTTGTAGTCGAGTGCTCATTGCCGCGCACAATAAAAGAATGAAACATGGCGCGGAGGTAGGCTGGGGACCGCGTGTCCATCAGGGTGGTCAGTTTTAAAAAACAAAATAAATAAAAGTGCGAAATTGCCAGTACAATGAAAGTATACCTGATTGTGTTTATTATATGAAGAATAAAATGTATGAAATATAATCAAAGGAATAGAGTATTCCACTGCTGTTTCATGATTATTTGTAAGCACTTTTAACACTCTATAGAGAAAGTTTAGAAATCAAAAATATACAATAAACTATTGAAGACTTAATGCACGATGGTTTAGAACCTTTCGTTATATTTTATCTTCAAAAGGCGTCAACCAGTATCAAAGCTTTCAAATATTTAGAATTCCTATGCACTCACTGCAAGTATGGAGCGTGTGGTCCTTAATTAAGACATAAACCCATAGGCTTGTCTAGAACGTGACCTGAGAACTATAACTACATACTGGTCCGGCTACAATCAGATGTACAGAGACCTAAAATAACTAGAAGGTATTGTACTATGCAGAATTGGTTACTCTAGGTAAAATAAATAAACTTTTCAAGCAATTATTATCTTAAATGTGACTTAACAGTGAATTTGCTCTTCTTAAAATTACCTAACTGACTTTCAAAACTATATCACTCGAATCTCGATAGCTAGAATTAAAGATGGGACCTTGAAGAAGTCAAATACAACTTTTTATTCCCGAAAAATTGAGAGCTTTTTAAAACTTAAACAGAACTATACAGTAATATTTGTCGCCAAGCTATTTGTTATCTAGTGTACATGTCTTGCCTGCTGGAATGATATTAATAATAGATAGATATATATAAGTTAGGCTTTTCGTCATCAGATGAGGACATTAACCACGGTGAAATGTCTCGATAATCTTATCTCGATCTCAATATTAGTTTCCAAGTGGCAAGTACCTACCAACAGTTTAACTTAAAACATATAACAACCTGGTAGCCTCTAGAGCAGTAAAATTTTATTATAACGTCCACATAACCCGTAACATGTGGCAAGACAGGGGCCACTTAGGCCTAATAGTTGTGTCATTATAGTAAATACTGAATTGATTTTATTTACTCATTCACTTACCGATGATGTGATGGCGGGAATTGTAGGCAATAGGTACAGCATCAGTTTTGTGTAGAATCTTATGTAGTTAATTAAAATACGAGTAGATAATGCATAATATGGGTATGTAAGTTCTGTAACTGCTATGTAGATACTTATTTGTATATTTGATTAATTGCGTTGATTTCGGTCAAGGCGAAAGCTGTGAAGAAACTTGAGTTATTATGAATAGGTAGGTATTCTAATGTTAGTATTATATTTATTTGATAATATTTGTTTTGCATGTATATAAAATGGTACAAACATCTTAGATGAGTTAAAAAATATGTGTATGTATGGGAGTGTCAAAGACTACCACAGGTAATGGATAATCTATATACTTATAATAAAACTGTAAAGGGTCGAATTCTGTACATTGAAGATATTTTGAAAATTTTTGTTGGAGGACACTATTTAGTCGATACTGAAGCCAAAACTGTAATTTGTTTCATTTTTGTCTGTCTGTCTGTCTGTCTGTCTGTCTGTCTGTTTCACGACCGCGCATCACGGCTAATCCGCTGGATGGATTTAAATGAAACTTGACATGATTATAGTTCATACTCCGAGGTAGGACATAGGATACTTTTTGTCCCGGAATTCATCATGGTTTCCCTGGAAGACGGCATCAAAGTCAAAATGTGTATTAAGTTATAATTCATTAACCCGTTGTCCGATTTCATTCATTCTTTTTTTGTTAGAAAGGAGGTTCTTTAATGATTATTCCTTATAAATTTTATCATCATCACTTTTGTAGTTCAGAAATTATAGACTTAGAGTTCAAGTAGGTGACTTAAAACTCGGAATGGACAAGCACTGAACTCAGACTGGAGTACCCTTACAGCCGTAAATAAATATGCTGTGCAGAAGATTTTGTATGGTTTAAGGTTTTTCACTTTTAGGGTGAACAAAAATCATGAATTTATCACCACGTTATACCGTATCGCGCCATCTCTACAAATTATGTGGAACTTGAATGTAAAACTTGGAGATAGGTACTACCGAATTTTTGTTAATAATAATTAATTGTCATGTAATGTACTGTTCCTCGGCTTTATATTAAGATGGCACTGTTTTTCACTTTTGTGGACATTCCCAGAGTGCCACGTCTATTTTTATCATCCGCAACATGGAAAGAGTACAATAATGGTTCACAATTATTTTTAACTCTCAGGTCTTAACTGGTCCTAACCGATTGACCGTCATAGGTCTTTTTATACGTAAAGAAATATATAGCCATTGCCCATTCTGATACTTGGGATTGTATTGAGATGAAGCAAAGATTATTAACAGACTCTTATGTTGGGCTGGGGAATATTGTTAGTAGATTATTTTATCCCAGTGGTACCTACCCGGCCGAACTCTGAAAGAAGATTTCTACCACCAGTATAACTTTTCACATGTTTTAACAATTTTTGACATATTTCGTGGTTTCAGAATAAAAATCACAATGAAAAGGACGATTTTAACTGTCGATATTTCGATACATTGGTAAGTAACCTGTGCCATTTGGTCTAAATATCGACAGTTAAAATCGTCCTTTTGATCTTTCAACTACGTTTTAATGAAACTTTATATTTTTTATTAAAAAAAAGAGTTTTCAAAATCACCACAAAATAACCCGTGCGAAGTAAGAACAGGTTTCTGTACAACATCACACCAGAATCCCGCGAAAATCAAGGAATTCTACGGTAGGTAAGATTTTGTAAAAAAAATCGTAATTCACGCGGGCGGAGCCGCGGGCAACAGCTAGTTTTGAAATAAAATAATGGTTAATAAGTTGCCGAGTTTTATTCCTTTTTTTTTTTGTAAGTTAGTGTAAGTTAGGTTAGGCCTAGGAAAAAACATTTTTTGATTTTTTTGGAAAACCATGCGGTTAAATTTTACCCCTAAACTACTTAGCAACTACTACGTACATTATGATAACAATATCAAAGAAATCTAAATTACTTCTTTAGGATTTAGGAAAGACGATATTTTGATTTTGTTTTAATAAATTGTTTTCCTACACACAATCTACTTCATTTCGAAATAGGAATTACTCATAAGATAAGGAGATAACCTAAGATAATGGATTTTGTAGCCGCAGCTTGCATAGCAGTTAATTGTTACACAAACCATGGCCCTGTTTGTATTACCGCAAGTCATATCTCACACCTCCTACATGTAAATTTAATTGCCTTGGACGACCTAGCTATAGCAGGGATACCACTCCTCCAGATTCATACAAAACCCACTCTTACTTTTTGTTTTGCTTGCAAAGACGAATAAGTTGAGGAAGAGCAAAGAAGAGGTATATAGATAGATTACGTCCTCATTCATCTAGAATATGCGTGTGAAAGAAACGGTTCTACGTTGACAGCTTAATAGGAGAAAATAGAAGAAGAAGACGAAGAGATGTTGTGCCGACTCTACATAAAGGGAAGGGAGAAGGTAAGAAGATTTAAGGCATCTCTCACGTTTACAAAAGTATTTTCTTAGTAGATGGTCATGTTATACCTAAAAGCTTTTATGGGTAGGTACCTTTTTATAGTGGTTTTCACACTAGGATATACCTAGCTCGTGATTTTATAATGAAAATGAAAAACTTAATTTCCCACATAGGCCTAAATACAGGTTCTTAAGAAAAGTCAAAACACTACCGCCAGTTTCGAAAGGCAGGTTTGCGCCGAGAACTGGCAAAAAAGTCAATACTTGCTCTTTTGTTATTGTTGTTAAAATGTCATTATATACAAGTTTTCTTATATAGTATGAAAAATTATTACATAAGTATGTTTAAGATATCTCACGAGGAGATAGAAGCATATCCCTACAATTCCAAGAATCGTTGTCATTTAAAAATTCTTTTAACTTTGCACTCTATGGAATTTGATTATACGGGGTGACGATAAAGCCGAAAATAATGGTTAATAACACTTTGATGGTTGCTACCAAGTATCGCGCCGGAACGCTAAATCACTTGGCTAATCTGCCACACCAAAGCCTACCATGAAATCAGACGCCAATTTAGAAAAAATAAAATAAAATTTCAAATTGGCCCATGCGGAATCGAACTCGGGACCTCCCGCTCAAATCCGAGGGAGGGAGGTCTCAACGCTTAACAACCCTGATCCCAACTCTTAGGTCACTACCCAGTTATCTTTAGCAATCGATAAGCCACTGTGCAGTTACAATCAACAATTAAGTGATAACTATCGACAATTATCTAATATTGTTGAACTTCATTCGATAACCGATTGCGTGTAGGTGCGAGAGAGTTTCGACTGTGCAACGAAATTCATGTACTTTCATTTCAATTCAGTATGGTAACGCCTTTTAAGGATAATTGTATGGGGTCTTTATATTTCACACAGACCTAACGTACTTATGAAAAGTCGAAACTCTACCTAAACGCTAAACCTTAGCACGTACACATCTATCTTCTCTAATATGTAAAATTCTTGCGGCAATTTTTGTTACCAAATTTCTCCGAAACGGCTTCACCGATAGTTATCTGTGTATGTTCTGTAGGTCTGAGAGTTGGTCGTATAAGCTATTTTTTATATCCCTAATAACAAAAAAACGTTTGCCGGGTCAGCTAGTATTTTATACATTCATAGTTAGTGCACTTATTAGTGCACTATTAAACTTGGTAAATACTTCTTATGTAAGGAATTTGTAGTCAATAGTGAAGTTAATTTTATCTTTAGCTAGGTATTTTATAGATTCACAATAGTTAGTTCACTATTGAACTTGGTAGATACTTCCTATTTAAGGAATTTGTAGTCAATAGTAAAGAGTAGGTATTATTTCTTTATTAAAAAATAAATAAACGGTTTAGTTTCGAAATTCCGCGGACCTTAGTTTCTTAGGCCCTTTGTCCACCGCATCCGTTACTGGGTTGTTTCCAAAAATGAGCTGACGGCGCAGAAATAGCGGTTATATTAGAAGTAGTGCTAAGTTTGGCCGTGTATAGGCCGCATATCCATCACAAATCCGTCATTTCACATAGGTGGATAAACGGCCTTGACAGTGACAGATGACAGTCGCCGCCAGGAAGAGCAGCGCGTCCTTTGCAGGGGTATATTTAACCTCCTCTATGAGAATGTACCGTCCCATGTGTCGGCTACGCGTATGAATCAGGGCCGGGCAATATGTGCAATGTCCATAGCAGTTTCATCCCCCTTATTATATAGAGCCTTAGGTTAAATATGTATCGTTTAGGCCTAACTGTATTTTTTAAACTAAATAGAAATCTACTCTCTCGTAACTTACTCCTAACTTACTCTCATAAAAAAAAAGGAAAAAAGGACTTTTACGCTTTACCAACAGAAAGGCTAAATAGGTTGGAGCAGGGAAGAAAGATACTCACTTATATAAGTGAAGAATACACCCACGCGTTTCTCATTGAATATTCTCATCTAAAATATGAACTGGCCGACCTAATGGACCGCGATTATCCTTTATCGAGCTAAAGTGGCTGGCTACCGGCCGGCGCGCGTCAATGCGTGCGATATGAAAACAAGATGGAAGCCATTCCAATTTCAAATCGCTGTCGTTATTGTTCTCACTACACGTACAATATTGCGGGTAGAACGAAAATTAACTTGAGTGCCAACATACTTTAAAGGTAATGGAATTACTGTAGGTAGCAGGCTCTGCTCTGAATGTTTGGAGTTACGTATACAATATACATTTGTGACAACTTATATAATTATCATCATGTGGTTAGCAGTGAAGAAAACTAACATCAAGAAATTTGTAAATCCTAAAACTTCTCTATACCACTCTATCATTTTTATGAAATTGAATATTATAACAGACAAACTCTCCATACAAACTAGCTTCTGCTTACTTACTCGTACCACGCTTTACCAAAACTTCATGGACCGTCGTCACCTTGCGGACTTTCTTACGTTACGTACTTTATGTTATAAAAGCGACCACTACTATATGAAGAGCGCGACCAGAATAAGAAGGTGATCTTCTCTTAGACTTACGAGTAGAAGTTCTACCCCAAAATGGTCAGTAGCCAGTCAAAGGTGGATTCGCAGGCCTCACACCTTACAACCACTACCTTTAAGAATAATAAGGAGATCTCTAATGCAGGTTTTCTCATGATGTTTTCCGAATGATATGAGTATACCTATATATAGCTTCAAATACCTAGGTATACAAAATATCGAAAACACACGCAGCTATTAATTACCTTAAACATATTGTATGCATATTGGCACGAACCTCTATTTCTGGCGGGAGTGCGGTGAATACGAAAGTGAATCCCGTACTCCTGCCTGAGTGTATCAAGGGACAAACAGTTTTTAGTGGGTATACTCGTACTCCCGTTTTCTCTGTTAGACGAAAATGCATTTTCTGTGTGTAAAAATAAAGCCACGACCTCGGTTGTCCAAACAAGAGCTATCAGCCTATAACAGCTTATAAAGGGCAATAAATCAAATAAAACCAGTTTACTTACATTCATGTTATTAACTAAACGAGCAGAGAGGTTGAGTAGGCACCACGTGAAACAATATGAAACGCAATACAATTGCAAGATTACAATAATTCTTGCAATCGTTGGGTGCATTACGGGCCGCGTCTGATCTGCAATGATTGAACATTGATTGTATGATTATGATTAGACACAATTCTCAGATATCATAGCATAGGCCTGGTTACTCTATAAGATTAGAAAAACAAAATAAACTATTCCAATTCTGTTCCAGTCCTGTTCCGTGGATTCCGCAGGATTTGTGAAAATTCAAAATTCACGTGGGTTGGTGTGCGAGATAGGATATCTATATCACTTGCCATTTTTCTATGGATTCTTCTGGAATTTAGATTTTTACGTTTTACAAAGGAATTTTTCGAAGTCTAGTTTGAAATCGGCCTCTGGGCTGCTATTTTAACCAATTCGTCTGCTCTTTTGTTGCCAGGTGTACCCATATTGGCTCGTATCCAATAAAACCTCAAAAATCTTCCTGTTTCCCTTTCTTATAAGGCGTGTGAGCTTGGGGGTTTCCAATAGCTCAAGTGACGACCTTTAATGATGAGTCGCTCATGATGGTTGCCTCTTATATGAGCTAGTTGAACCGCCATGTGCGTATACTTCTGCTAGGAAGCTGGATCCAATTTGAAGATGAGGTTCAAGGTCTCTTTTACATTTTCCCACCATGTTAAGGCAGCTCCTATCTTTCCGTCGATTTTGCTGCCATCTGTGTACATCTGAGGTACAGTAATTCTGAGTTTCAGAGTGCATTCCCCCTAAGAGCTCGTGCTTGGTTGTTTTAAGTACCTACTGATGGATGGAGCAGACGTTCGAGATAGTGGACCCTTGGACGTCTGCTCCTTCTTACTCTTTTGTTAATGTGTTTCTAGGATCAAGTTATAGGGGTACACTATGCGAATTAACCCACACCTTGTATACAAACTCGTAAATTATCTGGCGCTTAAAACTCTCCATACTTTTTATTTTCAAGTGCGTAGATACCTTAATAACATGTGCTCCATAAAAGCAGTCAGGTCACAGAGACAGGAATAAACAGTGTCAGAGGAAGCAAATAAACGACCGCAGCTCAAACACTTGACAGCCCCATTACCGCGAACTATCCGCGCTGCGCCCACACTTGCGCGGGCGCACGAATTTGTTGACTTTTTTCTTTCACGCGTTCCAATATTGCAACAATACGAACTACCTATGATAATAACATCAAGATGAGCCCATCCGAACATTTTACGTAAACCTTCTTCATACAAGAAAATGTAGAGCCATGTGTCGAAACTCCTGCGAAATACTGCGTAGGCTTACAGCTTACTACTACTGACGCCGGGGGAGGTTTTGCTCCCATAAACTGGCGACATTTTTTCGCGCTGTCCACCGGGTCTATAGTATAGGTGTCTTTGCTAACTACACATATTTCAGAGCCCAATACACTCAAGCAATTAATTAATTAAAAGGGTGGGTCAACTTCGACGCGTGAAGGGAGTTATAAACACACACAGAACCTAAAACACGTGTTACAACACGATAATTAATTAATATCTCATTAGTGGGCTAATGAAAATATTGAAATAATTGAAATAATGAGTAAAAATCTTACACAATTGGGCTTTACATTGTGTAGGTATTTCAAATAACGTTTTAATTAACACCTTTTGCAATTGAATGAACCAATAGCAATTGTAGGGAGAGGGAGAGGGAGAGGGAGTGGGAGAGGGAGTGGGAGAGGGAGAGGGAGTGGGAGAGGGAGAGGGCGTGAGAGAGTGAGTGGGAGAGGAAGTGGGAGAGGGAGAGGGGGTGGGATAGGGAGAGGGAGTGGGAGAGAAAGAGGGAGAGGAAGCGGGGTGGGAGAGGGAGAGGTTACCAAAATCACCACAAAAAACCCTTGCAAAGCTACACAGCATCGCACTAGAAGGCCCCTTACGTTAATCACTTTGTGGAATGGACGATCAGACCTAATTGAATTTCTTCTCAACCGGCGTTAACGGGGTCTTTTCCCTGTTTCTAGCAATTTCTCTTCTTTTCCAACCCGGTTTAAATCATGAATAAGTATATTTTTGCATCGAAAAAAATATATGTTGTAGATACATTCTCTATCTAGTACTCAAAGTTAAAATAAATGCTTAAAGCTAAACTTTTCTCGATCATAAAAAAAAATGAAGAAATATCGATTTTGACTATTTATTCCACTTTGTGCCTAAAGTTTTTAACTAAATTTAAAAATATATATATGAAAATAAAGCTGAGTGAATTTATCAGCGGTTCGTGTAAAAAAAAAAAGACGTTATTTTCACCGAAAAATTATTACATTAATTAAATTAAAGATTAAAGATGGATCACATAATAAAACAAAATAAAAAACGTAAAAGATTTGAGCTCCCTTCGCTCGCATATCCAGTTACCTAAATATATAATATAAAGTTCGCGTTCAATTCATTCGGGCATATTTGTGATTTTAAGACGTTACTACGCCTAAAAATGATTATATTATTTTTATTAAAGGCGTATCTCACTGTCAAACCATGTTAAATTCAAGACTGGAATAAATAGTGATTTATCCTGCAAAATCGTAAAAATTTTGAGCTCGCTTCGCTCGCGTTCATTCTAACCAGTTACGAAAAATCAAATCGTGGTTAAGGGCTATAATAGTTAACAACGTCTTAACCATACTGGTTAAAACGTCACCACGTCCGAAAAATGCACCCATTGAAGTAGATGAAGTGATAATGCGTTTCGGAAATAATTTATACAAGTACAACGTGATTCGTGAGTCTGTATATAAGTAACGTGTTTACAAGTATCAATTTCAATGTCTTAAAAACTTAAAAGCGCTAAATAATACGTAAACATAACTATATAAGTATGTATAATTTGTTATATTGAAATTATAAACAACATCCGTCAACTTAAACTAAGTCCTACTGTATGTAATTATACCGTGTTCCGGGACAGCGGATGGGGTCACTGCGCTCAAGCGGCGCTCGATGTCCATTTACTTTCGTACGCGAGAATTTTGGGGGGCGGGAGGTAGCCCGCAAATACCTATAGTTCCGGGAAAACCTAGCCTTAAATAGCCGGCGTGGATTTCCTCTCAGAATAACTTGAGTTTGGTAAGTAAGTAGAGGAAGACCAAAGAAGAGATGGATAGATTGTGTGGAAGAAGATTGCACGTTGACAGGAGAGAATAGAAGAAGACTCCTTTACGGGCCTGTAACTGCCCGTAACAAACCCAGGAACTTTCACACATTTATCTCGGGTAAAATCAAGAAATTGTAAAAAAAACGCACGCGGGCGGAGCCGCGGGCTACAGTAGATATAATATTAAATAGTAGGATCTAGCTAGGATAAACAGCCATGTATGGAAATCACCTAACTTGTTCTCACCCTAGCGCGGTATCACCTCTCACCCACAGCGCCGGGCCACAGCTCACCGCTCGCGCTTGACACGTAATTAAATAATGCTCCGAGTGTTCACACTAAATTCAATATCTGCGAGCAACGCCAGATCTAGTTCCGAGATCCTGACGATGCCTACTATGAGTTCTCGAACTCGATAGAAATCCGTGAAACATCTTCTTGCGAGTATGTACTTAAGAATGTATCCTAGTGAATTTTCATAAGAGCATATGTAAATTACGCATAATATGTGAAAATTGAGGGTTTTTTATTTTAATTAATTTAAAAACATCCAAGGTGGACGGCGCTTTGTTTGTTTTTTTTTTAATACAATAAGATTATTTTCTTCATTTCTGATGTGATAGGTGATCCCATGTTTCTACGGCTTTACTTCTAGGCGTCGATTACGAGTAAGTTGCTGCGACACTAATCGAAAGGGCTTTAATTTTTGAAAATGTCATCTTCTCTAATTATTTTTCCTCATTTCGGGAGTTTAACTATTTTCGTCGTCATTTTTGTAATTTAGTGAAGACGGAAGTCTCTAGAGATAGCCTACAATAACGTACGGACCTGTAGTACTGTTGATGTACTCGTATTCTGTATTAACTTTCAAAAAGCTTTTTTTATAAGTAGTACAGAGATTTTGAGATTCGAGTAAATAATGAATAAGCTTCACGTAGTAAGCGTTCCACCGATACATAAGATCAGTTGTAAGTTGTAACAGAACACTCTTTGTTTTCTTAGACAGTTCCCACAGAGAAAATAATTGAGTGTCTGCTCAGCGTAATATCGTATTCGCACATTACTTATGTACGAGCATCACACGCGCAAATAATGAATTACAAGTTACGATTTTAAAAGCGACATTTCAGGCAAAACTACCTATCGTGTGTAAATCTATGACGTTGTCTATGCTGGTCTAAGATCCCACTAAAAAATTTCTATCTACAATATGATTAACTAACAAAAAAATAAATTGTAAGATGAACTCCTTTATTTTGTTAAGGTTTCGTAGACATTTTAGTTCAAATTAGATTTGATGAAAGATCGCTTCGGTCATTCGGTTGTTCTTACTTCTTTCGTTCATTCTTTTCAGCCGATTGAAGTTCACAGCTGAACAAAGGCCTCTTGCATTGATTTCTAGCCCACTCGGTCTTGTATCTAGCGACTCTCCGAGACTCGATTAATATCGTCAGACCTCGGAGGTCTAGCAACACTACGCTTTCCCGTCAATCGCCATTCTTTTTCATGTAAGATAATAAATTAATATATCCATGTTAATACCTATTAAAAAATACGTTAAATTGTATAGTAGCCTTGACTAACGAAATGTTTTTGACATTTTTTCTCAACTTATGCAAAGGAAACAACCCCATGTTGGATTTGTATGCTCTGCGCAAGCGATGCTTATAGTTGCTATGGTAACTGCCAACTCAGCCTTCTCACACATGCATGGCTATACATTATTTTGGTTTGTACCAACTCTTGGCACCATTTATCCCTTTAATTGAACTCTACATTAAGAGTTACGTACACTACCGACATTACTTAACGCTTAGTGACACGCGCGCATAACTCACGTCATACCGACCATTATTGTAAGTCAAAATGGCGGCTATCAAAGAGAAAGCTCGCTCTCTCACATCATTCTCCGAGCTATGTTCTATGAAGGGCTCGCGAAACTTAGGATACACAAAACCTACAATCGAATGAACACCTTGGATATATTCGATTAAGGTAGGAGTTTAAACGGTAGGGGTGATGATTTTATTCGCTCTAGTGTGACAGCGCTAAAATCAATTTACGGAGATTGTTCTTTGTCTTGCATTATTAACACGTTGGCTTCGGGTCCGTGTAGCTATCGATGTTAATATTAAATTATGGATGCAATGCGGCTTCCATAACGCATTGTGATTTAGTACTTATATATTTGTATACTTGCGCATGCGTGGTTTCTTTGTAAGTTTCTGGGACTTGTCGTACAATGTTTTCGGAATCGAAGTCGTGACCACAAATACGGACAAAACACACCTCGTCACATCTGATATGCCATTTTATATTTTTGGACTTTTAAATGGCTGATTTTTTTAATTATCTGAAATAATTAATTATTTTATTTCTTATAATCCTCCAGGAAACTTCTACTGCTATATAGATCTAATAACGTAAAACATGATTTGTCTGAGAGGTACATATTAATTTCATCTAGACATTAAAAAAAGCGTATATTACTTACTCACTTATTATGATCACTTTACTTTCGCAGAGTAGATTTATAGAAAAAATTTAAGATACAGCATGTTCTTAGTAGTTCAACAACATAATAATCCATACTTACTATTCAAATATAACTGACCATTAGATGCTCTAATTAAGAAAACTATTCATTTTGCGTCATTATTAACTACTATAGGATCTCATGGTCGATTTCAGCCTACTAACGATAATAAAATTAATAAACATTCTATGAGCCAGTTAATAATAGTAGTTTATGAAACGGATACATAATGGGGGGTATTAAAACATGAGTGTGAGTTTAAAAAACGAGCCGTAGGCGAGTTTTTTAATAGTATCACACGAGTGTTTTAATACCTAATTATGTAGAGTTTCATACACTACTTTATCTACGCTTAAATTATCATAAATCCAAACCATAAAATCTTGCTAACGTTTGTAGTAAATCCTTCACTTTGTCGGTAAAAGATTGTGGGTCATTTTTGTTGCAATTACTAAAATGTCAGGTGGAGTTAAATTTTCTTTAGTAGGTTTCACTGCTAGACATTTTTCCGCGCTAAGTTTTGACTAAGTAACAAAAATAACACATTGAAATTTTAAAAGTTAGGTATGGCGCCAAAATTCAGTTGTAAACTGCGTATAGTCTGTTAAAAAAGTCATGAAACAAAAAAGAGTAGAAAATATTTATACAAGTCAGATAAAGTATATTTTTAGCGGATAATTAAATAATTAAAAATTATACATAATTCTTTTCAATATTCTGTATGAACACACTTTTTAATCAGTCATATAAGGCAGGGAAAAATTATTGTTTCCGTGAATTAATTGTTGTCTATGGTCGATCATGACTACCAACTAAATGTTGTCTGTGGACTCCATATATAAAAAAACAAAATTGAGGATTGGCTCTACACTCTCTTTTGGCTATGACGACCACAGAGAAAAGAAAGTTATTATCCCTGGTCTGTGATGACGACACATAAAAATACAGGAACCCAGAGCCGAGTATCGTAATAGAAATTATTCAACTTTCTAGAGATATTTCCATAGTACAGCGATGTTATAATGAATAACTTTTTAATAATTATAGAAGTCTGTGAATAAAGTAGGTCAATATGTGACACATTTTGATTTCATAATTCGAACTTTAAGGAGCACACCACGGGTGTGCCCGCGAAATTCAAATTTTTCGTGGTTTTTCGCGATTTTTAAGCTAATAAGACATAATAGGCTTATGGCCGTCAAATTGGGATAATCCCAATATCATCTGCACGTGTTTATATAAAAATCTCTGCTCGAAAGTGTCGAGTTAAAGAAATTAGTCCAAGATTTGCGAGTTACTCACATAAAACTCGATACTCGGATTAATTTCCTAGGATACACATTTTTATGCAAAGATTTTGATGTAATCATGTGAAGATGATACTGCCATTCTCGCAAATTGATTGCCATAAGCCTATCATGTCTAATTAGCGTACAAATTGCAAAAAACCACGAAAATTTTGAATTTCGCGGGCAGAGCCGTTGATTTCACGCTAAGCAATGAGCGTAGATAAAAATATTAAATTTATAAGCACAGATAAAAGGAGGAATAAAAATCAAACACAATTTGGTTTTACATGGTGTAGGTATTTCAAATAACATTTTAATTTACACCCTTTGCAATTGAATGTATTTCAAATACAATTGAATTCATTTCAAATTATAGCAACTCTAATATTAATAATAATCATTTGAGAAAACCGAGTGCAGTTTAAAATGAATTTATCCTAGAAGTTTTACAATAATTATGTACGAGTATTATAAATGGTAAAACATTTACAAACCTGATTAAAAATTGTAATAATTAAAAATGGGATAAGCAGACACGAACAAAATTTTACCAACAAAGACAAATTATACCTATTTACTTTATTTTTTATAAAATTATTGTTTCAGAATTGCAATGCATTAACTAACAACATTTTTTATTTAAAGAAAGATTTAAACGACACGTTAAGTTAATACAGAAAAAGTAATTTATTATAATAAAATAAAATCCTACATTTTAAAGTAATTTTTATTGTCAAACAAATTTCATCAATGATTCTCTCTTTGAGGCATATTACGAATATATTTTTATTATTCACTTACAATATTCAAATAATCACTTAATTATAATTTTACGCATACAAAAAAAGTTGTACAATTTTAAGTATAATTATAATTTTATAGGGATGTATTCTTTTATTTATTTTCAATCTACGTAATTGGAACATGTCTACAGGTTATTTTATTTGGATAATATCAATGATTAAAATATACTGTTAATTCATTAAATTCGGAAACATTAAGTTTATCCCATTAATTTCTTAAGTCGAGTAAAGAACAAGTGCGTCTGAGTCTTTACATTGACATTCATGATTACCTATTAATTTATTTAGTTTATGTAACTTATCTAAGAGTAGTTATCTTTAAAATGGTTCTGTTAGGAGATATTAACAAAAATTATGTATAATATTTAGTAGTGAAGGTGAGGTTACAAGGAACTAGTGAATATCTTACATTGTGAAAAAGGAACTTATATTACTTGTGAAAATTATGAATATACATATTAAATCATCGTAATAAGTTTTGAAGGTTTAACTAAGCCCCTTCGCACATGGGTCATGAGCGTAAGCATATCGTTATGATGCGGATACGCGCACGAGACCTGCAGTGTTGCACAAACGAATCGACGCGTATACTATACGTAGAAGTAGTAGATTTGTGTTCTTCAACCAGTTTGATGTATTCAATTATTTTTTTACTATGACTAAAAAAATAATTGAATACATCAAACTGGTCTAAAGTCTAAGAAATTGAAATTGAATTAAATTCAGGTGTTTTTTAGAAAATAATAAAAAGTGTACTCTTTACACTGGTGTTTTTACGCCAGTTCGCTACTCGTTCTACGCTCGTACTGCTCTCGTCGTATGCGTGGGTTACGATACGCTTATGCTTACGAGCCATGTGCGAAGGGGCAAACTATGAAGAACGTACCTTATCCGGTCGGTAACGTTTATTTTAAGGTAGCACACGATAAACGAAAATATGACTTATCTACATCAGATATCCGTTTAAATAACATATACATTGTACGTTTCATTGAACATAGATTGCACTGTGAAGTTGACAACAAGTAAATAACAATGATATTAGTCGGAAAACCCTTGCCCAGAAATTACTTACCCCTTCGCACACGGCTTGTAAGCGTAAGCGTATCGTAATGACGCTACGCATAACAATACGTAAAACAAATTACGCCTCTTAAGATTCGCCGCAACACTGCTTCGTCTGCGGACATGTTTGAACATGTTCGTCCTCGTAATGCTCTCATCGTACGCGCGGATTACGACACGCTTACGGTTACGAGCCGTGTGCGAAGGGCCTTCAACCTATTCGTAAAGGCACAAAGACTTAGCAGAGCATGCAATACAGATCCCAGCAAAAACATTTTCATGTAAAATGTTGCCAAGACGAGAACATGTGGCTCACACTATCAAAAAGTTATCAGATCTCATGTAGAGCAAGACTTCTAACTCTACACGCCCTAACTCTATAAATCCTAACTTTATAAACTCTACACTTTAGTCAAAATATATTATGTCTTGGCTGTTTCGGTACCGTCACATGGGCGTAAAGTGAAGAATTTATTCACTGTTCAGTACTTTTCTAATAGAGTTTTGCAAGTGGCATAATGGACCATGCAAAATTCAAGAAATTTCACATTAAAATTAAATGGTATCACCATTGTTATGGGAAAAAAACTTCCATTTATTAAAAATATCCTCTAAAGCAAAGGAACACACTTTTGCAAAGTGTGATGAAGTATTTGAAACCAATGCAGTTAGTAAAACCTAAGTGCAGTTTCTGAGGAGACTCAATACCTATCTAATAAATAATCGTTACTACAGAAACTAGGTATTGTATATCAGAAAAGTACAAAGTCAGTGAATAATATTTTTACTTTACACCCATGTGACAGTAACGAAACAGCCAAGACATAATATATTTTGACTAAAGTGTAGAGTTTATAAAGTTAGGATTTATAGAGTTAGGGCGTGTAGAGTTAGAAGTCTTGCTCTACATGAGATCTGATAACTTTTTGATAGTGTGAGCCACATGTTCTCGTCTTGGCAACATTTTACATGAAAATGTTTTTGCTGGGATTTCACTTCTTTTTGTAAGTTGTTTACGACTATATTTTTTATTTGGTTAATTTTCTTTTCTTTGGTGTATTTCTTGAATATCATTGCAAGGTGGATATTTGTCCGAATCAAGTATCCCCCCCCTCTATCATTTAAATGAGGGAACCCTCCTTGGTTCACCTAGTTTATTTTTTCCTTATTTGCAGTTTATTACAAAGAGTCCCTTTATCAAATTTTGAGACCTCTAGCATCAATATTTGCAGTAATTTCATACAAACTTCCATCCCCTATTTTAAGGGGTTGGGGGGTTAAATTTCCAACTTTTGGAATTTTGTTGGTTGTGTGCTAATACTAGCTTATATACCAAATTTCAGAAATTAAGTTTTTATTATACCTATATACTTATAGGAAACCCCATACGAACTTCCAACCCCCTAATTTTATGGATGTGGGATGATTAACTAAAAATCCTGAAACACGTATTTAATTGTTTATTACAAAGAGTCCCTATATCAATTTTGAGACCTCTAGCATCAATATTTGCGGTAATTTCATACAAACTTCCATCCCCTATTTTAAGGGGTTGGGGGGTTAAATTTCCAACTTTTGGAATTTTTTTGTTGGTTTTGTGCTAATACTAGCTTATATACCAAATTTCAGAAATTAAGTTTTTATTATACCTATATACTTATGGGAAACCCCATACGAACTTCCAACCCCCTAATTTTATGGATGTGGGGTGATTAACTAAAAATCCTGAAACACGTATTTAATTGTTTATTACAAAGAGTCCCTATATCAATTTTGAGACCTCTAGCATCAATATTTGCGGTAATTTCATACAAACTTCCATCCCCTATTTTAAGGGGTTGGGGGGTTAAATTTCCAACTTTTGGAATTTTTTTGTTGGTTGTGTGCTAATACTAGCTTATATACCAAATTTCAGAAATTAAGTTTTTATTATACCTATATACTTATGGGAAACCCCATACGAACTTCCAACCCCCTAATTTTATGGATGTGGGGTGATTAACTAAAAATCCTGAAATACGTATTTAATTGTTTATTACAAAGAGTCCCTATATCAATTTTGAGACCTCTAGCATCAATATTTGCGGTAATTTCATACAAACTTACATCCCCTATTTTAAGGGGTTGGGGGGTTAAATTTCCAACTTTTGGAATTTTTTTGTTGGTTGTGTGCTAATACTAGCTTATATACCAAATTTCAGCTTTCTAGGTCTTCAGGAAGTACCTAGGAATTTTGATGATCATCAGTGAGTCAGTCAGTCAGTCAGTCAGTGACGAAATTTGGGTTTTTTAGACGTCAATAAAATCTAAAGTATAAGACCTATAAAATTGAAACTTTATAGGTTTAATAAGTTCACTGGCGACATCATTTTCCGAGAATTTTGATTATCTGAAATAATTCAGGCCTAAGTTATAAGGGTTTAAAAATACGGCGAAACACTTCGAGAAAAGATAGGTAGTGCCCTCGCGCTTCGCTTGGCTCGTCTTGGCGGGGACACTACCGTGTCCCCAGATTCTTTAAAATTATTGGCAAATCATGTAACATTTTATGTGCGGCTCTTGTGGACCAATTATATTAAGTAATTTTATATCTAGCCATACAAATGAAAGATCTGTATTATATTTGTTTTTATTTAAGACATCTATTGAAACGAATACCGTTATTAAGTACCAATATAGTATTTCTCGTTATACAAGAAATACATTATAGTTTGAACATCAGACATCTTTATCCTAGATTTTTTGTATAATACATAAATGAAAATGTGTAAATATGCAATATTCAAAAATAAATCGAATGTAATGAAATTTAATTTTATGAAAATTAGCCCATACTATCAATTACAATTTTAATAACAATAAATTAAAATAATTGTAACGCTCCAGCAATCTTAAAATTTAATAAAATTACATAATATGTTAATATTATTGTTCTTAGCTTTTATAGTAATTATTCTTTCACTCATGATAGTAACTTGAAGTCTTGAGCGATAGTAGATACCTAATAGAATATAGCTATAAATAAAAATTTAATTGGTATGTATAATAATTTTTAAACCATTTTTGGTAAAATAACTAATATTGTCAATGGCACCATTACTTTTCCGTAGGTGTAAATATTATTCTTATTAAAAAAGTGGCTTATAAAACCAAGCACCCTGGAGTGGCGATCCCTTTTAATTTTTCATTTTTTTATATGAGCAATTTCATAACATCAGTTTTATTCGTATGACGACATCGAATAGGAATAAATGTAATATTTACGAAGCAAACTTTATAAATTAATGAGTTTAATACAAAAAAGGTACAAATTTATCTACGTAATATAAGGTATGAACACACAACAGAAAAAAATAATGTTAAGTAAGCCTTTTTATAGGCCTGGATAAATTATATCTATTTTTTAATTTTTTATGCCTATTTTTTTATCTTTCGGATTTTACCCTTTTTTCCACAATTATTTCTAAGCATCACTTTATTTTCTCCCAGACAGTTCTCCTTAGCCTAATAAAACAAAATCAAATTTAAAATGAAACAATAAATTGTGAGTTTCTTAACTTCATTAAACCCGTTTACCCGAACTAATTATTACTGTACAATATTCTGTAAACTAGTAAAGGAGAATGCCAATAAATGGGCTAGATTTGCGTCACTCTACGTCTGAATCACGTGTGCATGAAGAATCTTCTTTCAAATTTTAATATCGCATATATTTATGTTACTGAAATGTGAACAGGGGTTCAAAAGTATTATAAAAAAAAGTAATTAAACTTTTCGAAACACGTGGAACCGCCATGCCACTTATAAAACTTAGAAAATTAATTAACCACTAAGAAAATCAGATTATTACAAATCCCCAGTTAATATCTTACTAATCTTTTTTTTACATAATAGGTATAGAGAATATTTCTTATGTTTTACCGATGATTTGGTTAAGACGCAAGGTATTTACGCCCAATTTTCATACAAGAATCGGCATTCTCCTTTTAATGTTTTATATTAATTTTGACGGCACTAAAAGGTTAAATCCCGTTGACTGCTAATTACATTAAGTATATTTTTTCTCTCAACAACTAGCCTTTTAATAAATCATTACATCTATGCACTAATACTTTAAGCAACTAAGATAATACATTGGGTATTTGACACAAACAGAAATATTCATTTTTGTTTACTTATGAAATTGACTATAATATAATTTGATTTCATCCATATAAACTATTTTGCGTGATAGAGAAAAACTACAAAACCAGGTAATTTTATGTACTCCGCGGTCTACTATAAACGTTTATCATCTTAAAATATAGTAATAATCGGGTTCATACAGTAGTAATCTATGCTCCTGGCCATAGTTGGTTCGGAAATACTTCTCTAAAACGAAATATAAATCAATTTTGATGTAAATTGTTTTAACTTCGGTCGAGTTTCTTAATACCAAAAATTATGAATGAAAACTTGTAAATTTCTTTAATAACTGCTGTTTTTCTTTAGCTGGACAGTAAAAACAGTGCTTCTGAACTTATACGACGTGAGATAATGTTGTTTTTATTACAAAACCAAAGATATAAATCTTTGTATAAAACAAATAAGCAGAATACATGTCCTTTTTGACGCAAAAATATGCAAATCAAAATTCATTTATATTTAGTTTTAGAGAAGTATTTTTAACCAAATATGGCCAGCAGCATAGGTTATTACTATAATATGAGTATGACCCCGAAGAACACCACAACATGAAACATTTGTAACTTTTCGCTTTTTTGCCGGTTTTTTAATGTCATCTCATTTTAATGTCTCCAGTGTTTGTCATATTCTATCCGATATTTAAAATTGAATCAAATACCCAAGTTATCGTCGATCGGCAATAAATAATGCTAATTGACTGTTTTCTGGCTGTTCATCTAAAATAATTTATTTTTCTGAAAACTAATTTCACTATATATATCTACATAATAATTTGTCTATATTCAGTTAAATACTAAAACAGCTACAATTTTTTATTAAAGCAAAAATATCTACTTGCAGATAATAATAAAATATAAAATAATGTTTCGTTGTAAAAACAATTATTTCGTTTTAATTATATTTGTGCACTACATATAAATTAATTTTGTGCAACTCAGACCGTCAGCATAAAAATATTTTAAAATAAATAAGATTTGCAACATTTAATAACGTAATTGAATCTTCTTCACCTAAACTTCTATTCAATTCCACTCTACTAAAACTATTTTCTTTTGGCGTTTTTCGTAATATTTTATTTTTATTTTATAAACGTTGACGTTTTTTTCTATAATTACCATTTTCCAATATTACTATAGTTACACCATTAGCAATATTGAATAATGATAAAATTATAAATCACTTATTAAAAAAAAATACTAAGAGACTCAAATCAAAACCACTAATTTCGTAGGCCGATAGCGAAACTTACTTAATTCGCAAATACTAATAATTTTAAATTACAATATTTTGACTACATAGAATGACACACAATGTGATTTCATAAATTACAGACAACGCTAATGTATCTAAAACTCAATGTACTACAGTGTACTCGTACTTGTAGAATGTAGAACAGTGTACAGTCTCGTGAAATTTTTGGAGAGTTTATTTTCCTAGTCGAGCTTCATAAATGAGTTTCAGCTGTAATTATTTAATTTGACACAATGTTAATTTGTTAAATAACAATTACAAAGATTTATTATTTGCTCGATGAGACATAAATTTCACTTTATTTATTATTAATATCTATTAACTTTTACAACCATGTATTCATTTATTTTATCCATTTAATCTTGTGATGGTTTCAACTTTTAAAATAAGCGCTATATTTTTGTCGCAACTGGTACTAAATAAATATAAAATATTCAATGCACATAAATTTTAGTTGTCTCCATCAATATATTTATCAATAGAAGTTATCAGGTTATCATATTATTTACACAACCAAAGTAAAATCCGACACATTTTTAAGACATTTTTTAATGTTAAAAGCTAACAATGAACTATAACCTTACTATTTTAGTTTACAGCTTACACAGTTTTTTTTAATAAAAAATAAATTTAATCGTTTCCTATTTCTTTTTACTATAATACGGCTTTATTTATAGTTTTATTTTTATAGGTACATATTTATAAATCATAATTATATTTTCATTAGAAGTAGAGTTCCTGCGATGAATGATTACATGTATTTTCCTGAAAAATTAAATTGGTTTTAATAATAGATATTACTGTATACGATTATTAGGGGCTGAAACATATACTTCGATACTTAATTTAGTAACAAAGAGATAATATAGAGTAAACATTAGATAAATGTGTTTTTGGTAAAATTATTACCTTACGAAAGAAATAAGTATGGCAGTTAATGTATCGTAGCTGATAGTTGAGTAACGAAGTATATTTCTGTGTTTTAAAGTGAATGCTTAAATTACTGTAGAAAAGAAGTGTTTGTCCATAAAAGTTATATCAAAAGATAAAACTGCGCATCTATGCCTCTACACAAGACAAAGTGTTAAAAATGGTCACAGTGAAGTAAGTGATCTAAGTGAAGAAAAATTTATCTGTGTTAGTTTTATGAGAAAGATTTCATATGGTGTATGTTTTGTAGAGAAAATTGTAATGAAATTAAATAATATTAAAGTTAATCTACTGGACCAATGGCATCAATAGAAAACTAATATGTATTTAAAATTGAGTGACTTCACACCGCAACAATGTTGTATGGATACTGCACAAAATCCAAGAATATTGTGCCATAAATATATCATAATTATACATTACCTTTACTAAACCTTATCCCATTAGATAAAAAGTAAAATACATTAAATGAAATGATTTTATTATATAACAAGCCTCAAACATTGACAAAAGAGTAAATGCTTTATGACTATCTAGAACAAATAAAGCAAATCTAAGAGCACTAAACATACTCAGCGAAATAGAAGGAAGGAAGGTTGATCTATAAGACTTACAATTACGAGTAATAGTTGCGGTAGCATTGCCGGTTACAGCTGGAGGTATAGGTAGGCCGGGAGCACTCGGTGTGTCACGGTATCGAACTAACCAAACATTTGTTTAATGTTATCACCTGCAAAGAGCCGTAAGCGGAACATCGCCACGAAGCATCTAGCCTCTACGCTATCGCTATGTTCAATACTGAACATAAGACAGGAAAAGATGTGCATAAAATCGAATTACATATCAAAGAAACAGATATCGAATTACAAAATTCAAAACTAAAAAATCGACAATATGTTAATAGTATAATGTAATTTCATTTTATGCTCATAGATAACAATGTGAGGACAGGAAAGAAAAGTTTTACCAATGAATGAGAGCTAAAGATAGTTTTTGGGGAGAGATAAGAAACAGAAGGGCACAGATAGGTAATAACAATTTTCACAGAACTCCAGTAAGCAAATTGAAGCACCTAAACACTGCAATCCTATAAAACTAAAATAAATTCATTAATATTTATTTTTAATCTATTCGTCATAGAACGTATTTATTGCACCTAAATAAATCAAACAATTATGTATAAAATACATAAATTAATATATTTACGTTACTTACATGTCCATTTATACTAAAATTTTCCACGTTGAAGATGAAATTTGTTATAACTTCAAAAATTGTAGTGGATCAAAACAATTGTTAATTTAATATCAGTTTATACAATTTAGAATAGAAGTACAAATTTCATCTAGATATAAGGCACATTCATATTAAATCTAAATTCTGTTATTCTAAGACTCAATCACTGGACAACAACGAGTTTCAACAAAACTAAGCTACAAACGATTCAATACTCACCAAACAGTAGGCCTATTATTACGATCCCAATGACACCCATTATGATCATCATCTGTAAAATTACGATCAAATATTTTAAATTGAACTTCAATTTCATCCTCATTTTCATCTATAACTTCGTTTTGTACGATTTCAATTAAAAATATGTGTTTTATAATATTTAAGTTCCAACAACAATTATTGAATTTACATGTAATTCTTATGAAATGTTTACCTTTAGGTTTTGTAGCCAAAATTTGTTTTTCAAACTTTTTGCCTGCTGTTCAAACTGTGATGCTCCTTGCTGAAGCGCATCTGTTGAATGTTTGAATGTGTTTTAGTTTTTTGTTATTTCATGACTAATTATCGTTATTGAACATGTTTCTTACTTAAAAAATAGTCTTTTTTACCTGCTCTATCGTCTAATTCTGATAACTTTGCATCCCTATCCAGCACCTTTTCAACATTTTGTTTCATTATATCAACCACCTGAAAAGATAGATTGAAGTATTCAGTTTCTCTTATAATATTTATGTTTATTATCTTTGCTTAAAATACACGCCATTAACTGGTAGATATTAAAACTATTTAATGTTCAGTATTTATTACTTTTCTTGGTTATCTCCATTCTGTTTACTTATTTATCGTGTTCTATGTTGTGTACCTCATCGACTTGCGCCTGCGTCTGTTGCAGCCTCCTCTGTGCAGCAATCTGTTGTGGCGTCCGAGGTCCTCCGATGATCTCTCCATCTGGCCCAGTTTGTGGTTCTGCTGTTAGACCTCCAGGTGTACCGCCCTCTGCTGCCCTGGAATTAGTAAATCCACCACTGTGAGCATATAAATTGAATTTTGAATTCTATATTTTTTATACTTTATAATTTTTTTCCTTTGATTTTTTGGAGTTCATCATGTGGCCGTGGGACCGGGGACTCGTTCAAAATTTCATCCATAAAGCTAATTGAGTCTACCGGGAAACCAAGAGCAGGCAGCTACATTGGCCAAAAGATAAGTTTGGCTATCCAGAGATAACGCTGCTGGCGGCATTTTGGTGCTATGCCTCGCTGCCTCAGCTTTAATGAGCCTTTAGCCAATTCTTATTATACTTTTGTTTTAGTTTATTACTATTTATAAAATTAAGTTAATAAATAGAACTCTTTTTGCAGTTTTTTTTAAGTGTATGAATTTTTTCTGCTTTATAGATTCAGAATAAAAGGTGAAATTGCAACAAATACACAAGGGGTTCAAAGTGATAATGTAGTCGGATTCGAGGAACAGTTACCTAAATTATAGAATTGATTTTGAAAATCTGAATTTGTTATTTAATAGTATATATTTTAGCTTTCAGATAATTAGAATGGCCGCTTACAAGTTTTAAGATTAACTAAACTGATGGAAACATCAATAAAATATTGGCTTAAAGCCAAACTATGTTGAACTAGGCCATCAAGTACTTTACCGGAGATCCTATAAACTCACGGTTAATTTTTTGTATTGGAATTTATAAAGGAATAGGAGGTTTAATTTTCCGTTATTCCTCTTATACTGTAACGACAGGACTAAAAAACTGATAGCACTATTTTTAGGCACATCAAATTAGTTTATTTTAGAGATTTTGTACAACACAATAGGTACCAATAAGAAATTTTTTGCATTATAATTAATGGAGAAAATGTGCAATTTTAAATTCAAAATAATCGAGTGCGACAGACGGACGGACGGACGGAGAAAGTCTCACCATAAGGGTTCCATTTTTACCATTTTGGTATGGAACCCTAAAAATTATATGAGTGTAGTATTAATAAGATTATGAGTGTGTCACATCCGATCACTAAATTACTTCGTGGTTTGTGGTTTTTGTAACCGCTATCATAATATGACTTTGTTATGTCGTGGATTACTTATATATAATAAGGTTGGTGATAAAAAGTACCTCAATAATTTAATGAAATTCGATCATGTCGTTATGAAGACCAAGAGTCAGTTGTCCAACAGCTATACCTAATGTGATACCTTATCGCAATTGTTATATATTAAGAATTGTTATATTTTATATATGCTAGATAAATATAATAATAATGTTTCGGTCCATCCTAGCATGTTAGGTATGGTCCATGCTTGCTCATTTACAAACTTATTGTTAAAACCCATGAAATAATCCTCGTTGAAGAATTTTTTTGTTGTCGCTACGAGTATTTGAAGATTTCTTACATCATTATTTGCTAATTTGGGTTAGTTACAATAAGGTCTTATTCAATAGTGTTAGTGTTTCCAAATGTAATAATACATGTAATGTGTTTTGCATTTAACAAAAATTTCTTCATGTAGTAGCAATTAGCAATTAATATTAAAATGCACGTGCTCCTTTCACAGGGCTTCCGTTATGACCTTAGCACAAATCGTAGACCTACGCCATAATGTCTGTCATGTTGAATAAATTATATTCAATAAAAAAAATCGGCCAAGTGCGAGTCGGACTCGCGCACCGAGTTGGCGTTGGGTCACTATTACCGAAAACTATTCCAAATTTCAAGTCAATAGCTTCGATAGCTACTGAAATAACCGAGTGTGACAGACGGACGGACGGACGGACGGAGAAAGTCTCACCATAAGGGTTCCATTTTTACCATTTTGGTGTTGAACCCTAAAAATTGCAGGAAATATTTATTTCGCAAAGCCGACGAGACCTAATTAAACTAATCCTATAATTATAAAGTTTATTTCGTTGAAGTACATTCACGATTTTACAGTTACAAAGATTTTCATCAAGTGTATAGGTATTAAAACGTAAACTATTTTCCATACCCAAAGTTTACCCAAAGGTTTCCATACCCCAGTGAGAAATAATTTATATGGCAACACAACGTTTGTTGGGTCATCTAGTTACTGTCAAAAAAACAGATTCATAATATGTATCACAAAATTACTGGGCATCTGAAAATAATCGAAGTTCGTTTACGACAGTGTTTCCTACATCCGCACTTATAATAATAACGTATTTTCGAAAGCTCCTTTAATAATTACAACTTACATGTTTCCAGGGCACTTAAAGGGTAAATATAACTAGGGCTGGTTACACTAAGCTATCTGTAGGGCAGGCAGCTTGGACTGACGCGTCTTGCCGCAAAGCTACTGACTCGGCCGCAGTATACTCGCGCACAAAACGCTTTACGGTTGAAGCTTTTGAGCCTGCGTCATGGTGGAAGTAGGTCGGGTTTTGGTGTTCCCGATATTGCATTGTTTATGGGGTGGGGATAATTGGCTTGAAATATATTGTGAACTTGTAGTTTGTGTAATGTTCTTGGATGAATTTTGTACTATTTTTAATTACGGACATTATTATCAATGTTACTGGATCTAGATAGAATATAAATAGGGTTATGTTCATTGCTACATTATTAGTCGTACTGAGTATTTGGGACATAAAAAGCTGTGGTCCATTACTGGGCAAAGATCTTCTTTCAGTATGAACTGAGTGGATTGTGTCATATCTGTAGATTGGCGGGCTTCTACTTTTGAAAATATTATTGAAATTAAGCTAGTGAGCTTCATTATTGTCATTATATTTTATTTTTGTCAACCTGTTGATACTTTCTATTATTACGGTACTCTTGTCATTTCTATTAGAAGAAAGAAGCTTTGCTAACCATCCCGTATTTTTTTCTTTAAATTGTTGGTATTGATATATTTTATCAAAGTAAATCTAATACCTACCGATTTTGGCTGACCCAGGAATCTTGCCAGCACTTGGTGAGCAGCAGTCAGCTGCTGGACCCATTAATAGTTAGTTAGCAGTAAATCAAAGCCATTATCATAGCGAAAAGTGTCAATAACAACATGACCCACTTCTCCGTGCGCCAGTACCGCGGCGCAGAGCGCGTGCGCGGCGCTGCGTGAGTCGCATCGATTGTCCCCACTCGTGGGGTAGGTCCGGGTGACAGCGCACGTGCTGTCAATGGGTGGACTTTTCTGCATGAATGTACCCACTCTGCGCTGCAACCACGTTATGTAAAAATGTCTGCCATTAGATACCCGATAAAATACGGGTTCACAGTTGATACTATAATTACCAAATATGCAATCTTGTCGTGAGCCTAGCGCATTAAAGAATTAACACAGTCTCTCTTAGAAAAGTATCAATGCCTTATTTATCGAACTGCTCAGTATAACTTCCCTTAAATGCCATAAGGTACAAGTTGAGATCAAGACCTTTGCGCCAAATGCCAAAGATTTTGTTCATCATTAACAGTTATCTTATTGAAAAATGACTCGTCATAAGTGTTTGTAAGCTGCGCCTATATGAAATATACTATACTAATATTATAAAGAGGTAGCGTAACGATGTTTGTGAGTTTGTGAGTTTGTGACGTTATAAGGGGTAATCTCTGGATCTACTGAACCTGTACACGTTTAACGCCATGTAATCTTCAATCGTCTTTACTCGCTCTTTTGGTTTTAACCAATCACGGGGGCTCCTACCAAGAGCGTACGGTTGGTGGCGACGTTTCGAGGGAGCCACTTCAGTTGGCTATCGACTACCGGCGCGATTGAAATAATTATATCTTCGTTTCCGACAAAACCTATATAAAAACACTAAATTCCAAAATCTAACCTGAACAATTGTGATAACAGTGATTATTCTTCTCTCAAACAATTAATACTTGTGCAAAAAGTGCATTCCGGGGTGACAATACATCGGACCACGTGCCTTTGGACTAGTCAACACCACCTGCCGCAAAATATCCACCTCGCCGACCGCCGTAAGTACCCGTGAGAAGTGAGAACTGATTAGCGAGCAAGACCTTTATATGGAGAAAGAATAACTCCAAACTTAAATGATAACATTTTGTTACATTTTTTGGTGCCGAAACCCGGGAAGTTTTGTTTATTTCGTATACCTATCAAACAATATAGCTGGTATTTTTCCTTGGAATAATACATATTTTTTCAAAATAGAATATAATTTTATGTATCTAATGACAACGTATTAATTTCATAGTGTAATTTGTAAATTGTAATATTCCGCCATATTGCTATGTAGCCAAACCAAATTATAAAGTTGTCTGCATTGTCAACGTATTGCGAGTGGCTAGATGTCTATTCGGTCTTTGTCATTCATTCGTGCATTCCATGTGAACTCTGGCCAAATCAATTGTGAATCATTGGTCTGTGGTTAAATTACTCCGGTCCAATCTCATTATCTACGCCACTCATTCGTGATCACATAGTGATCTGTGTTGATGACTTTAACATATGTTAAAAATAGTCTATGGTTTGTTTACTTACGTAAATGTCAGTTCTGTTCATAATTAATTTGAAACTCGATAAATATTAAATAAGTTTTTAACTTACAAAACGGACAATTCATAGTTTATTATTCAATATTGTCGGCCTCGCGAATAGTGTTATTTGGGTGTATTTGTTAACCAATATGTCCTTATAGCTTAGGTAATGTTTCAGTGCGTATTTGAATCAAAAGAGTACTAAGGTTGTTACGGACCACTCATAAACAAACAATCTATTCGACCATTTACCTATTAATCGGTGTTTATGTGTAATTAACGGACTGTGACAGTGTTACCTTACCTCTTGCCAACTCAAAAAACGATCAATAATTCATGGTAACTTTAATCATTTAAGGTAAGTGAAGATTTATTACAGATCTTGTGTAAGACAAACAATCTATCCTACCGGTGTTTTACTCAGTAATCGACTGTTATTATCTTGTACTTACTAATTCAAATGTACCGCAAGTGAATAACTAGAAGCCAACTACGAGTTTGTTATACATTCTGTATAAACAACTATTCATACCTATTGAAGTCTTACCCAATCAAGTTTGTTTATAATTTGAAAACAAACAATAATACCATAGTTACAGCTGCTCCATGCAATATTCCTTAGCTTGATTGTTGTAACAGTTACTTACTTTTAATAACTATTTATTAATTACCTACTCTTAAAATAGTTGAACTGTCTTGTTGTGGTAATAGTTAGGAGGAATCTACCATACTTAGTGCTGGCTATGCGGTCAATCTTTTAGCATTTCACCATTATTGCTACAATTATGTAAATTATAGAACACAAGTGTCTGTGTTTCAGCAGGTTTTGTGTTAATGAATTAAATAAAAATTCTTTATTCTACTAACTACACCATTTTAACGATTACAAACTCAATTGTTCAAGTAGAATAAAAAGGATACAATATGTCGTTTAACACAAAGCGCGCCACTCGTAGATTAAGTTCTTCGAAACCAAAGACTGCAGGTTTGACTAACTTTACAGTTAACGATTTGCCATCGTTGCGCCGTAAACGTACAGTAGCAATAAACCGTATGTCTAAGGCGTATGAAGTTGGCTTATTAGCCAAAGAGGATGACTCTCAAAGCGATTTGTTTCTTTCATATTGTGATCAAGCTAAGAAAATTGCAAATGATTTTGAGCAGGCGCACTTTGCGATTCTTCAACTGTTAGGCACTACTGATGATAGTGATGATGATGAGGGCCATGACCAATTACGTGCACGTTTTGATGATATCTATTTTAAGGTTATGGGTTTACGCCGTTCATTTACAAAACTAGAATTAAATTCATCAAATCTTGAAAGCTCTCGGAATCAGTCATCGCTATCAAATGTAAAATTGCCGAAAATTCGTCTTCCTTCATTTTCAGGTGATATAAAAAAATGGCCTGAGTTTTACCATACATTCAACGCACTCATAAATGAATGTGACTCACTCACTGATATCGAAAAATTCCATTATTTACACTCCTCGCTAAGCGGAGACCCTTTGGCTCTTGTCCGTGTGTTTCCTATTACTGGCGAGTACTATTCAGATGCTTATGCAGCTTTGGTAGCGCGTTATCAAGACAAGCGAGAGCTAGCGTTCACCTGCTGGAAGGATCTGTTAAGTGTAAACTTTAAAACACAAAATCCGGTTGATTTTCGTCGCACCTTAGACAGTGTTGATGAGAATTTAAGTATTCTAAAGAAACTGAACCTTCCCGTACAGCACTGGGATTTTGTTATCGTGTATCATATCCTATCAAAACTAGATACCAAGTTACGTCGTGAATTTGAAGAAAAGTGCACAAAGTTGGAATTTCCTAAATATTCACAACTAAAGGACTTTTTACACTCGAAGTGTGAAGCCCTTTTGCGAGATAGTCATTTTAGTGAACATCCCAAAAATTCTAATTTGATGAAGGAGACTTCTAAACCTCCAAATTCCTTTATAAAGCGATCTAACGTAACCCACACTCTATTAACTGATACTATATCAACCGATCATGCATCTACCGAGTTAATTGATCAAAGTAATAAGAGTCCAATCTTCCGGTGCTCATTCTGTACTGAGCCTCATCCTATAACTCAGTGTAAATCATTCCTCTCTAAATCTGTAGATGAACGCCGCGCGATCGCTAAAGAAAAGAGCTGGTGCTTTAATTGCCTTAAGGGATCGCACCTTTTGAAATCATGTGTCAGCATTTTCCGATGCCTCAAATGCAAGTCTAAGCATCACACTTTAATTTGTGATAGAGGCACTGATAATGAAGCAATCTGCGATCCTATCACGACTCCGTCAAAATCTGTTTCCCTTGTGGCAAAATGTTCAGAACCGATCTCAGTTTATAGGGATTTGAAGAACACTACAGTTCTTTTAGCTACTGCAATTATTCAACTACAGGACAATCATGGTAAATATCATTCCTTTCGAGCAATTTTTGACACAGGGAGTCAAAATAATTTTCTTACTCATAGGGCAGCACAATTTTTGAAATTGAATCCAAATCCATGTGACACTAATGTTAATGGCTTAGGTGGTGCTTCGGCGAACATTATAGGCACAATCAATTGTTCTGTCGCCTCCAAAAATCGCCCGTTATTCAATGTCGATATGTATGTCATGCGAACCATTTGTGGGGATCAACCCATTGCAAAAATTCAAACTCAAGGCTGGTCTCACATTGAATCGTTACCTTTAGCGGACCCCGGTTTTGACATCCCGGGGCCTATTGATGTTCTATTTGGTGCTGATGTGTTTGCTGATTCAGTGCTAAACGAACACATAAAAGGGGGTGAACATCGACCACTAGCCATCAACTCGTTATTTGGTTGGCTATTATTAGGAAGGACCTCACTCATGTCATCATCATTACTTCAAACCTCCGCAAATTCAGATGACCTGGCTTCTATAGTGCACAAATTTTGGGAACTCGATACAATTCCAACTGCATCCACCCTCACGCCAGAAGAAGTCGCTTGCGAAAATGCTTATGCGGCAGATCATTATCGTGACTCAACAGGAAGATATGGAGTTCGGCTTCCATTCAAAGAGAATGTTGAACCTACCTTCATAGGTTCAAGAGAGGTTGCAGTGAGAAGATTCAAAGCTATCGAACGACGTCTGTCACGCGATCCTATTTTGCATAAGCTATATTCGGATTTTATGGAGGATTATCTCAAATCGGGACATATGTCTCTAGTTTCAGCTAAAGACCTCCATAAAGGCAAATACTATATACCTCACCACTGCGTAATAAAACCAGAGAGTACCACTACTAAGTTACGCGTAGTCTTTGATGCATCTGCGGAAGACTTCAATCGTAAATCGTTAAATAAGTCATTACTTATCGGTCCTAAACTCCAGTCGAACATTGTGGAAGTACTTCTTCATTTTCGTTTACATACTGTCGTCTTTATGGCTGACATACGTCAGATGTATAGACAAATTTTGGTCTCTGATGATCATCGTGACTATCAACGAATCTTGTGGAGATCTGGACCCGATCAAGTACTAAAAGAATATAGACTAAACACAGTTACCTACGGCGTTTCCTCCGCTCCGTTTCTTGCCTGTAGAACTATTAAACAGTTAGCTGATGATGAAGGATTTCAGTTTCCCCTAGCAAAAACTATATTATCCACCGACATATACGTCGACGATGTGGTCACTGGTTGTGACACTCTAGAAGATGCTTTAGAGGCCAAGTCACAGCTTATACAACTGTTCTCGTTAGGCCATTTCCAGCTAAGAAAATGGGCGAGCAACGAACCTGCTTTACTTTCAGATCTGACTCCAGAAGAGCGACTTCTTGATCTCAAGACCTTTTCGGATGATAAGCACCAGACCCTAAAGGTGCTGGGGCTCAAGTGGGATCCAGCTGCTGATGTTTTCTTATTCGATGTTCAATCGTCTACTCGCCTATGTACCAAGCGAGTCATTCTCAGTGAGCTTGCAAAAATATTTGACCCCTTAGGATTCGTCGCACCGCTTACAATTAAGGCTAAGTGTTTAATGCAAAGGCTCTGGATCCTAGGAATTGATTGGGATGAAACCCCGCCTGAGGACGTAATTAGCACCTGGTCAACCCTTTATGAACAGCTCTCTACTCTTCAAAGTTTGCATTTGCCTCGTCGCCTCACTATAGATGATGCGACCACTTACGAACTGCATGGATACTGTGACAGTTCAGAACAAGCATACGGAGCCGTTATATACTTAAGGGCTGTAGGTAATGATGGATCAATTCAGACACGACTTTTATGCGCTAAGGCTCGCGTAACCCCGATTAAGAAGATCTCATTACCTCGATTGGAACTTTGCTCGGCAGTTCTACTTGCCGATCTAGCGAAGTTTGTCTTGGACACATATCTCAACAAAATATCTTTTCAAACAGTTCATTTGTGGTCCGATTCGACTGTCGTGCTGTCATGGCTTCGTTCCCATTCTTCCCGCTGGACTACTTTTGTCGCTAACCGTGTAAGTCATATCCAAGATATGTTTTCGGCCGATTTGTGGCACCACGTCGACTCGCCGGACAACCCCGCGGATGTCTGCTCTCGTGGGCAGCTTCCATACGAGCTTCTCCGCAATTCATTGTGGTGGTGCGGTCCGTCCTGGTTGTCGCTACCTTCTGACCAGTGGCCTGTTCCTGCGCAGTTTACATGTGATGAACAGGGTATAAATCAAGAAGAACGAAGATCAGCAACCTTGGTTACTACCAACACTCAAGATCTTCAAGGTCTTCAAGATTCGCCTATCGAATATCTTTTAAAGCGATTTTCATCCTTGAAGAGAATCATACGTATTGTTTCTTACATTCGACGATTTATTCATAATACCAAATTCCCACACGAACGTAAAACAAGTTCATTAACCGAAGCTGAAAATCAAAATTCTTTGTTAGCTATTGTTAAGCTAATACAAGGTTCAGCGTTTTGTAATGAAATTCAACGGTTAAAATTAAAACAAGCCTTAGCGAAGCCCCTTCGGAAACTCAATCCTTTTTTGGACAAGGATGGTATCCTCAGGGTGGGCGGTCGTTTATCCCGTGCTGGCCTCGAATTTGAACAACGACATCCTGCCCTGATTCCTAGTGATCACCCGTTTACCTACAAGTTGATCGAATACATTCATTCTCAATACTGTCATACGGGACATAATACCACCCACTATTTAATCCTGCAACGTTTTTGGATTTTATCAGCAAAACGGGCTATACGAAGATGCCTATCAAGATGCATAAAATGTTTTAAAACTCAGCCTAAGCCTCTGGAACCTTATATGAGTGATCTTCCTGTCTACAGAGTGAATCAAGTCAAACCATTTTCTATAGTCGGGGTGGACTTCGGCGGACCGTTTCGTACTAAAATCGGACGTCATCGCGGCGCTAAACTAGATAAGGCATATCTTTGTTTATTTGTATGCTTGGCCACTAAGGCCGTCCATCTGGAAGTCGTGTCGACACTTTCAACTGACGGTTTTATAGCTGCATTACGACGCTTTGTGGCAAGACGTGGGCGTTGCAGTGCGATTCACGCGGATCGAGGCACAAACTTTGTTGGAGCTAGCAACTATTTAACATTTTTAGAACAAGCTTCCCAAACTGAAAACGTTAAGTTTGTTTTTAACCCCCCTTCAGCGCCACATTTTGGTGGGGTGTGGGAAATTCAGATCAAAGCTGCTAAGTCCCATCTTTACCGGATTGTCGGCACTCAAGTCTTAACATTCGAGGAGCTTACCACTCTGTTTACGCAGATCGAAGCGGTCCTGAATTCACGACCGTTGTGCCCCTTGAGCGCCGATCCAAATGATTTAAATGTCTTAACACCCGGACACTTTTTGACTTTAGAGCCACTCACGACTGTCCCAGACGAGGATTTATCACGAGTAAAACTATACCGTTTAAATCGATGGCAACTCATCCAATCGTTTGTTCAAAATTTCTGGACTCGTTGGAAAAACGAATATTTACATTCCTTGAGTCAGCGTTCTAAATGGACAAAGCTATCTAAACCACTTGACTTAAACGCAATCGTGATCATCAAAGACGACACTCGCTCTCCGTTACAATGGTCAATGGGTAGAGTGATTAAGTTGCATCCGGGTCCTGATGGAATCGTCCGCGTAGCAACGATCAAGACTAAAGATAGTCTTATCACCCGACCTCTTGTTAAGTTATGCCCTCTTCCCATTGATTCAGATAACTAACTCCTTTTAAAATAAGCTTAGTTGTTAAAATGTTGTATTTTTAATTTAATTTGTAATTTTAGTAAAATAGTCATAGTAGATCTAGCTTTAGTCAATACTGTATAGTCGGAAAATACCAGCTGTATTTTGGTGGGCGGTATGTACACGTTTAACGCCATGTAATCTTCAATCGTCTTTACTCGCTCTTTTGGTTTTAACCAATCACGGGGGCTCCTACCAAGAGCGTACGGTTGGTGGCGACGTTTCGAGGGAGCCACTTCAGTTGGCTATCGACTACCGGCGCGATTGAAATAATTATATCTTCGTTTCCGACAAAACCTATATAAAAACACTAAATTCCAAAATCTAACCTGAACAATTGTGATAACAGTGATTATTCTTCTCTCAAACAATTAATACTTGTGCAAAAAGTGCATTCCGGGGTGACAATACATCGGACCACGTGCCTTTGGACTAGTCAACACCACCTGCCGCAAAATATCCACCTCGCCGACCGCCGTAAGTACCCGTGAGAAGTGAGAACTGATTAGCGAGCAAGACCTTTATATGGAGAAAGAATAACTCCAAACTTAAATGATAACATTTTGTTACAGAACCGATTTTCAAAATTCTTTCACCAATAGAAAGCTACATTATCGTGGAGTGTCATAGGCTATAATGATTTCCAAAATTAACTATGCATCATTACTAAAACTTGAATAATGTAATCCAAGTCGCAAAAAAAATTGCTTTCATCGCGTACGCTGCGGAAACTATTGAGGATAGAACAAAACAATGTTCTACAATATTAAAGAGCGTATTAAAATCTGCAAAAAAGTCCGCGATAGCATATGCCTATCTCCTATGGGTAACTCGCAATAACTGCTTTTACTTTAAAATTGTGGATTAAAAATAAATAATTTTTGTGAAGCTTATTTAGCTCATATGGTATTAACTTATATCTTTAAAAATATGTTTTTTAGAACGGAAATTTAATGTAGAATAGTTCTCCCCTTTATTCTATACAGTTTAAATAAATATCTTCAAAGATATTAGCAAAACAAAAACGTGCGGTATGCAGGAGTGCGCCGCCGCCGCTTCGGTCGTTGCGTGGCGATAGGATAGGCATTTATCATTCATTTATCTGAATGCCTCGCGTCCAGCGCTGTGGGCTGTGGGTATAAGGCCCGTTTTCCACCACAGCGAAGCGGAGCGGAGCTGTATTTGAGTAACAAATCAGATTTCGTCATTTTGATATTTTCGAAACTGAGGGATGTCTAAATGATGAAATCTGGTTGGTTATCCAAACACAGCTCCGCTTCGCTCTGCTTCGCTCCGCTTTGGTGGAAACCGGTCCTTGCGCGGGACAAAAATATTTCTAACGCGGAACGGAGCCCGCTGGCACTGCTAGTATGAAATAAAGTATTTTTATCTCTGTCCCTATAAACGGCTCTTATCGGCCCCTTCCTGAATAAGAATGTAAAAGTGGAGCTAAATGACCGAACTCTTTTGTCTCAAGACACACCAATTTTTGGGACACTATTTGCGAATTATTTACAAGATACTAGCTGACCTGTCAAACGTTGTTTTGCCCTTAGGGATATAAAAAAAATAGACAAAGTGGGATTTAAGCAATCCTTTCTTTTAAGTTAGATCAAACTGCACACTCTGTGCAAATTTGATTAAAATCGGTTAAATAGTAAACTATTTAGCAAAGATTTAAAGATTTAAATCGCTAGATGAGCCCTAAACCTCCAAAAACCACGTATGTGCCTTAATGTGCGACACGTTGTCACTCTCTCTGTCACAAGTGAAACTATAGCATTCTGAGGTGATTCTGAGAGCACTCACTCAACATTTTTGTGGACGTTTTTGATGCGCGCAATGTAGGCTTAAAGCTCACCTTGCCATTTGAATCTTTGTTTATTAGTGTATCGCGGACAAACAACGTGATGTGTAATTTATATAAATTAACATATGAGGAGATTTTAGGTACAGAGTTAATCTCTACTATAACAAATTCCCTTTTTTGCTTTTTATAACAAAACTCTTCCAAAACAGCTTAATCGATTTTATGTTTTTTGTGTGTATAATTGGTAAGTTTTAGAATAGAACGTAAACTGCCCCTAAATGATAAATTTTATAAGGAAATACAACGTTTACCGGAGCAGTCTATTATTACAGTCCGACAAGGCTCTCTTGGCACTTGAAGGATGGCGCTGTTGCAAAACAAAGGCAGCCATAAAATAAAATCTCCTCAATTTTACTTCAATTTTAGTTTAAAATAGTTAATAGTAAGTTAAAACAGCATAAAACCCAATAGTGATATACTAATAGAGCGAACTATCAAACAGTAGCACAAGATAGCGGCGTTAGTTCAGACTTTGGCCACGCGCCAAAATAGCCTTGTCGCACTGTAGATAGGGAGGGACAGTTTGCGCATTGACGGTAGTCGGGAAAATTCCCGGCACGTGTAACCTTATCAATGGAGGTGTCTGCATGAATGTACTTCGTAATTGGTTCATGCGTTTCACTTCAAAGCAGTAGGGAGTAAGCGGCTCGTTAAACTAATTGATCGTTAATTATGTTATTATTATCGAACTTATTAGTATGGGATATCTATACCTATAGATAGGTCTTCAAAAATGATATTGATGTTTCTAAAAATACTGTTTATTTAACATTATGTTCCAGTATTTTCATGTCATCTTATTTTATTATTCTGATACATGAGAACATATAAATCATTTAATTTATTCATTTTTGAATTGTCAGATAAATTAATAAAACACAGGCTACTTTTTATTGTGGAAAAAAATCCATAACACGGGACCGGGCAAAAACTAGACGCAAACTTAAATTTCTAAAAAATAAACTATGTTTTTTCGTCTTTTCCTTTCGTCATAAATTAATAAGCTTCGATTTCATAAAGTCGTGATAAAGTCAACTCTCGTTGTTGAATATTTCGATGCTTTTGTCTCTTTCAGTGTTTTTCCGAATGTTATTTTCACGCACGAGCAATTCTAACGACAGCTTTTTGACAAAAAGTTTACATGAACTAAACTTTTACAATACCTTGCATGGCAAAAACTTGATCCATTACTATATTAATAGCTGACCGACAAACGTTGTTCTGCCGTGTAAATTATTTATTGCTCACTCAGTTTAAATAAGTAAGTTTACAAATAGCTCAGACCTATCGAATACACCTACGCAGAAAATTTCATAATAATTGGTAGAGCCGTTTCGGAGGAATTTGGTAGCAAACACGAGAATTTCATTTATTAGAAAAAGATGATCTTTACAAAAACATAGTACAGTCATTTTTTTTCAGGAAAATACTTATTTTAATATGTTGATAACATTTCCAAGCAAAACAAAATCTCTTGTTCTTCAATGCTAATATGCTAATACAAGAACATTATTTTTGAATTTCAATTTACAGCCTAATTAGTATAATTTTGGCGTGGAAGAGTAACAAATTAAAAAAAATGTAGGTTCTTGTTCTAAACAAGAGATTTTGTTTTGCTTAGAAAATTAGAAATTAGAGAAACTTAATTCAATAATTATCAAAAATATTATTTATTATATTTTATAAATCATATTTTTCATCATTATAGGTTCAACGGACGTTGGGGACCCAAAGTGATGGAATGGCGACCCCGCACGGGACAGCGCAGTGTTGTCAGAGCTCCGACCAGATGGCTGACGACATTAAGAGAGTCACGGGAAGGCGCTGGATACAAGTGGCGCAGGACCATGCGGGCTGGAAATCATTACACGCCTTTGTCCAGCAGTGGGCATCCGTAGGCTGAAACGAACGAACGAACGAACGATTTTTCATCATGCAGATGCATGGAATTCCATCGCTTTATTATTGATTTTTTTTGCAGCAGCATTTTTGCCTTACAAAGTAGTCCGAAGTCTTACTCAAGTATCGAATATATATAAACTGTTCCAATTAATAAATCGCAAGAATCCACTTCTTAATTAGCAGGAGGTTCTCTCTGGAACTTAATTGCACAGGGTCTTCATTAAGGCGCACCACAACATCATTATTTACCTTTATCGGAGCTTTTTCATCCGAACTCTATTACTCGGTAGGTATGGTGAGACCACTAGGCTCTTTAAAGCTGCGTTTCCACACGGTAACCACCACATAACATGTGCAAAGAAGCTAAAAGACTCACTCAACGTGCCTAAAAGTAAAATAACAGTAGGTACCTAAATAGTTGATTCATAGGGTAAAGGGTTCCGTACCCAAAGGGTAAAACGGGACCCTATTACTAACAGCCCTCTGTCCATCCGTCTGTCTGTCTGTCCATCTATTGCCAGGCTAAATGCAATATCTAATGAACCTAAATGATAGTTAGACAGTTGAAATTTTCACAGATTTATGCAGTAATATTGATGCTTTATTTCATAGAATGTTTAAAAATATAATTAGGAACTATTAATGGATAAATTTTAACGTGACGTAATTTCGAGTTTATATTATTACTGAAAATAACATTTAACATTTTAAATTTTCAGTTACTGTAAATTGTCTACTCATTTGATTTATATTTGAAACTGGCGGGTAGAGGTTTTTCTAGTTTATTTTATTACTAATGAGTATTAAAGTAAACATGAATAATACGGAATCCCCAGTGCACCAAGCGCAACTCACACTTGACCGTTACTTTATAGAGCACCTCTTAGCTTGATTGCACATATTATGCTATAGTGAATAAACAGATTTACAATGACGTTTAAGTTAGAGCAGTCCGAAGTGGCTTATTGGTTCCATTTTCAAAATCGCTCACGGTTTCGAAAATCGAGTTTATGAGAATGACTTTGTCTTTGATAGATCGTTATTCTGTGCCGTAGTTATCTTGGGAAACACTGTTTGCGGTGGATGTAATTTTTCTCACGAGCATACGCCACTTATTCCTTGATTCCCAAAACAACAGTTGGTCTCTTATACCCGGTACCTTACCGTAGTACCGTAGTAGCGGAGTGGATAGAAAAAAATCCCCTCTACCCCGGTAACCTCGTTTACCGGGCAGATCGGGAAAATGTGTGTGAAAAATTCCCAACTACCCCGGTAACCTCGTTTCCCGGACTGGATGGGAATCTTTCAGACCCGATTTTCCCATCCGCCCCGGTGACGTCATAATACGACTGTCTTTCTTCGACCGAAGTAAGCGATGAAAGAAATAACCCAATTTAAAACCTGCACAACGCACATCTGATGTGCTTCAGAATCAGAGGTGGCTGTCGATTTCGTCGTAACCAATCTAGAACTTATTATCTACGTCATAAGTATTAGTTGTTCGTCTTCTGTTATTGTTTTAACGCTGTTGTTGCAATGTCATCTTTATTGTGTACGAGATAAGAACTAGATGATTTGTTTACGTGTGGCCGCTATACATCGATGCTTAATGTAGGCGCAACAATAAAACAATAGTAGATTCATTTATCTCTACGTAATGAAATAGTATGGATATTCGCCAGTTTTTTTTAATATCACTGACATGCACAGTGTACATCATAGTGTATCATACAATAATTGTTATCGAAACCTAAGTTATACTGCCTGAACCTCAGACTGAAGATAATAATAATTTAACCGACGCCTGCGTAGTTGATTAGTGAAATAATAAATAAATAATTTAACAATTGCTTAGCAATTTTTTAAGACTCGTAAGTATACAAAATAAATTTCAATTTTTATTGCGGTCACTAAAATGTGCTCCAAAGTATATATTCTTCTTTTTATAACTTCATTAATTAATTAAGGAAAATATGTCTTATTGATAACAATAAATAACAATAACAATAAATAACATTTTAAGGCAATTTTATGAACTTTTTTGTCTACATTTGGTCGGTCTGAGATTCAGTCATAAACTATTTTTCGTTCATCTATATGGCAAAATAACTTTTTCCGGATTTGTTGGCAAATTAATCGTATTACAAAGATTGTATCAAAACTGTAAAAAGTCATGAATGACTCATCACTCTCGTAAGTTAGTCATCAGTCACTAAGTTATCATCGTCCGACTATTTAGAGGAATAAGAAAGGATTTTGCGATGCTTGAAGCTTCAATAAATCCTATTGAACTTGATTAAGAACAAAAAGAAAATACTAAAACGAGCACCACATCCACGTTATACCGTCTCATGATAAATACATTAAGTATAAATTTTATAAGGCCATTAAAATTAGGGCGGTCGGCCGCAAGCAAATTGTTGAGCGGCGCTCACAAAGGGCGCCGCCTAATCAATTGACTCTCCGGCCTCCGCCACGAGAAAAATGTACTAACTGCGATATTTATAAACAATAATTATTCTGTTAGTGAATTAATGGATGATCATTATTAATTATTATTTGTTAGAGGGAAGAAAGTGAAGGGTATTGAAATAGTGTTTGTGGTAGTTCAAGCTGATCTTGGGTATCGTTAATTTACTAAACTCGGTCACCGAAGAAAGAGGTTTAAAACGCAAAGAGAGCAAAAAGCTGGATATATCTGTCTGGAATTTAGTGTCAGATTTCCCCTCTTCCAGCTAAAATCTGTAACAAAATTCCAGTTTCACGAAAGTTGGAAACTTAACCCATAAGGGGGCTTTTGATGATAAAAAAGGACGCAAATGATACTCGTATTTGCATGTACAATGGTGACAATTCTGTTGTGCAAAATTTCTAAAAACGCGACGCGTCGCGTGACGCGTCTAAAAATAGTTCTATACATGTCCATGGGCCTTTTGAAAAGGATACAGCACTGTACTGTACGTGTATATAGAGACGCGTTAAATGAGTTTCAGTAGTTTAGAGATTTGCAAAACAGGATTGGCACCAGCGTATAGTCAGGAAATTCACAGAGAGAGAGAACATGTAAATCGCTAATGAAAATTAATTGCTCAAGCGATTGCTCCACATAAATTTAGGGTAGCGCCGGTGTTTCTGTCGTTGCAGGGCAGTGTAAGGCCAGGAGTCAGGCAGGTGATACCGACATTCTGTCAACAATTAGCCCACTTACGCCGCAACTAGGCGCGGCAAACATACCCTGGCTTTGTCCCCCGCGTTAGCGTGCCCCGGCTAAGTGCTGCGATCCTTGTTAACTGTTTAGGTTAACAAGACGACCGAGATGTTTGCTGGGGCTATTGGTACAAGGAGCAAATGCCTTGCGAGCTCTTTCAGGGATCTAAGTCATGGACGAATATCGACATCAAATAGCATATAGCCATGTTACTTTTCGATGTTATTTGGATTATTTGGATCGCTTGACGCTTTAGAAACCTCCTTACACACTTTATCGTCTCATGATAAATATATAAAGCCATTAAAATTAGAGTGGTCGGCTGCAACAAAATTGTTGAACGCGCACATATTTTGCTAAAAAATCGCGGGTTCGATTCCTTCCTTCACTTTAGAATTTTATAATTTATTAATTGGCTCAGATTTGGTCTGGTGGGAGGTTTTGGCCGAAGCTGGTTATAACTAGCAAAGACGCTTTGCCAAGCAATTTAGCGTTCCGGCGCGAAACTGTGTAGACTGTAGAAACCTTAAGGAGTGAGTTACTTACCACTTCCAAGTTAGTACGATAACATCTTTGGATGTATCATCACTTAGGTACCATCGGGTGAGAGCACAGTCAAACCCTAACATGTAGAGCATAACAAAACTGCCGTGCTATTCTGCAAAACAGCGACGAGCGTACATCTATGCATCTACGAATTTGTCAGTTGTAATAGAGTACAATAACGAGTATTTTGCATGCCATATTCGGGTTGGCAGCTGTCTGGCAGCTATTTCAGAGATGGACATTTTGTAGAATAGCACAGCTGAATAACATGTTTGCTTAGCTTCAACAGTTGTAAACTATAATTGTAAGTAACGTGCTTAATTAATAATAGGTATTATGAGTTGATTACCTTGGTAATGAAGAGGCCCAATATTTTATGGCACACACTTTTTCGTCTCCTAGTTGATTTGTTAAAAAACTTGTAGTTGATAATGCAAAAACGTATACTCTTATTTAATTACTTTTCTTTTAAGCGAATCTTAAATTTTTGACAAAACGCTGCATCCTATAACTTGCACGAGCACCCACAGTGAGCCTTCGACACTCTATTTTCAAATTTTGCCGTAAATTCGTAGACTCCAGTGGAATAGTCCACATAATATTGTTATTCATTTACTCTCGGTCGTATGTGAAATGTCTAGCTTATTTTTTCTCGCTACTGTGTGTTATAATTTGACGTAACCTCTTCGCGGTTCGAGTCAATATTTACGTAGACGCGGTCGCGACTGCCTTTGATTTTTTGTTAGACTCTACCTAAATATTACGTAGCACAAAAGTGAACATATTTTTCCAAAATTTTAATGTCATTTTGCAATCGTAGGTACTGGATATATATTTCGTTTAGTTATATATATATACTTACGTCTCTGATCGGTAGGTTAATTTAAGTACTACTAAAAGAAAGTCATTTCAATTTTGAATCTTAAAAAGACATTGATCATATCTCGTCATATAAGTATGCTTGTAAAATATCTCAGTGCTGGGTATTGCCTTTCTTCTTTTTCAAGATTAACCTCTATTATTTATGGAGAAAAAATAAATAAAATTCTACATAAATAAGGGGACATTTTACACATCGTATTCTAGCGCCAAAGTAAACGATAGTTTGTGTATTATATAATTGCAATATTTTATTGAATAACACTCAGAGTTCAGACACTTGAAAACAATCACGTTCATCACACAATAATTTACAATTAGTGGGAAATCGAACCCACGATCTGTGACGCAGACGGCAGGATCGCTACCGCTAAGCCATTCCATCGTCAAATCACTATGATATGCTATGGACTTTTTTTTAACTACAATTTAGGCTAGCGTTTGACTATGATCACACCTGATGGAAAGTGATAATACGATACAGTCAAGGTAAAACGCGCTTGCCTAGGAGATGCCTATTCGCTCGTGATTTGAAGGCGCCCGGGTTGTAACTGACAGGAAAGACAGTGCCTGGGAGGGAAAACAGAGCTTGGGAGGAAAGACAGTGCCTGGGACTTTGAAGTTTGGACGTTTCTTAATCAATCATGCCATAATTATTTACCGATTGCTGGAAACATGTACCTATTAATAGTATCCTCAATTAACATAGAAGCTACTTTTTATGCCGGAAAAATCCACAGATCCCGCTAGACTTCCCCGAGGTTCTTTCAAGTTAAATATTACGTAGGTTATCTAGTCAGTTCTATTCAGTACGGAACAGTTTTTTAGTTTTAGGTCATCCAAATGGACTAAATGCCAGTAGGAGAGTCGCAAAGAAACCTAGGCGTCACTAGACCATGCAGTACACTATACAAGTTAGTACTTGGCTGCGATCTCTCCTGACGGGTAAGTGATGATGCAGCCGAAGAATGTTATCGTACTAACTTGGAAAGGGTAAAGAAACTCACCCCTAACGGCTTCTACAACGTATCGCGCAGGAACGCTCAATCGCTTGGTGGTGCGTCTTTACTGGTAGGGTGGTAACTAGCCACGGCTGAAGCCTCCCACCAGACCAGACCTGAGCCAATTTAGAAAATATAAAATTCCAAAATGGCCCGTGGCGGGAATCGAACCCGCGACCTCCCACTCGAGAATCCGAGCGCGCGTCCTGCGTCATCAAAAGTCGACGAACCGAGGGAGGTTGGAGTCGAAGATTACTTCAGAAGCTTCGGCTAAAACTTCGGCTTTCAGAAGAGGCTTCGGTTAAAACGGGCATTATACGAGAAAATCTCTCCCATTAACCGAAAATGGAGCGGCAATAATTCTTGCACTGTGTACACCGCCGCCATAACACCGATAACTGCGTTGTTACCACACCATTTAACGGGGCATTGTCAAGAGTGGTGTCAACCGCGACTGGTGTGTGTTGCTGGGCTTGTAGACGAATTTCGGCGGTTCGTGTAGCTGCATTATCACGTTGGCGGTAATAGATCCGGCGGGTGCGCGCCGCATCTGTCTAAATATACCTTATATACATGCTGTACTGACGTGAGCGACGTGTATTGACGTGAGTATTAAAATAAACCTAAGGATGAGCCAATCTGAAGAACATTTTACGTAAACCTTTCTTTTCCCACTAATATGCCACAATATGGCGGAAACCGTGGAGACGCGTGTGCGGACTAATAACAAGTATAGTGATCATTGGAGTGGACCGCGGTCCATAATCTATTACTAAGGCCGTTGGTGTCAAAACAATCATTTTTGACACCAGTAAGCTGGCGACATTTTTGTGCGCTGTTTGCCGGATCCTGTGTATTTGTATGTTGTCCTACGTCATATAAATATTTAACTGAGACGCCATGCAGATAACTGCGTCGTGATTCTTGTAAATAAAATTTTATAGGTATTCCCTAAACATCGCCTTTATACATAGCATCGCAAACAGTAATATCCAGCCCTGCTGGTGATCTAGACAATCGGTACCTTGGCTGCATAACCGATGCAAACAATACCCATTAAGTGCTAACGTGGCTTGATCGATACAAACATATTAACCAATCAGTGCTCAAGATTCTATTCTAAGTATTTTTGCAGAATTTCACAACTGGTTTCCACAAAATCAGGGATACAGTTTAGTATTATAGCTTATCTATCTTCCACATCCAGAAAAATTTACTTCACCCCTCGATATTCTATAGAATCAATCCTATCAATGATCCAATACATGATGCTTTATATAAACACCCTGTATGTATGTACAGCGTAAGTAGAAATGTAACTCTGAAACGCTTCGGAGATGTGAGCGCAAATATAAGCACGTGCTTCCAAAATAGTTTCTCAGGAATTAAAGCTACTGAATTTATTGCATTGAATGCAAAGGCAAGTGACGATACAGCCTTGATACAGCCACCTCATCAATACTCCGACATTTAATTCGATGCAATAAAATGACGTTTTTAACTGTCATGAGGTATAGAATGGAAGCAGGCGTTATTTTGCGGAAATCCGTAATTAGCAGGACAGATTAATTTGTTTTGCTATCATCCGCTACTTGAAATCGTAGAGATTCGCATTGTGAAGTCAACATCTACTGAGGATGTCCCGGTGTCGGGACGAAACGTGCGTCGAAGAAAGTGTTAGAATATTGTGTGTGGTGGTTCATGTGAGTAGTGTTCCTGCATATTGTACCATACAGAAACTTTTCACGTAGCGGATTATAGCAAAACAAATTAATCTGTCCTGTCATGAGGTAAATAAAGTACTTATATACAAAAAATATATAATCAAAGTAAGTATTTCTCATAAATATTATTTCACTTCCCTTATTTTATAATATCTTAAGTTATTTTGGTGAATATAGGAGGACTAATGGCAAACTCCATTTAACTGTATCGAATAGGGTATTTGACTCCAATTTTTTTATTACTTTATTATAAAGTAGAATTAAAATAATGACGTGCACTGAAAGAACTAATTAAATCGATCAAGTAACAAAAAAGTTATAAGCATTTAAAGATTTGTGATTAGACAGAGATAGCAACATGACATTGTGACGTCACACCGTACCAATGCCATAGTAGCTTCGTGCGGCTTCATACAAATTTTCGTTTTGCGAGAAAGGGATAGAAGATCCCCCCACTCCAAAGTTTAAACGCCTGTAACTTTGTAAATCTTCGTTGGATTTTAATATTTCTTTCACTGCACGTTATTATTTTTATCCTAGTTTATAATAAAGTAATATTTTTTATCAAATTCAAAAGTAGTGTAAGACCCCATTAAAAGTCAGAATATAAACCGGACGAAGAAGATAGAGAAGAAAAGGAAGTGGATTTGAACCCGAGACCTCCTGTTTAAATGCCAAAGCAGGCTAACAGCTTCAGGGAGGTCGTCAAACTGTCTTCACACCGCTAGTTCGCAGACAGGAGTATCGATGTCGGATACGCGATAGGCTGCGAATGTGTGGCTGCCATCAGAATGGGATCTGCCAAGTTGTTAATTGAGTATTGTGCCGAGTAATAGTATCTGACCGTTACAATGTTTATGAAGACAGAATTGCAACTTATTGCATGTTGGCACGTATATATTAATAACTATGAGAAAAGGTCAAGACAAGTAGGAGGGAAACTTAGAGTCACTTAAAATCATCAATGAAGCTTCATATTGTTTGATGAAAAATTTGAATAGTGAATTTCTTTTCTAGTCACTTTATATTCAAAGTATTAATCAAATTTCACTTTATTACTCTCATATTACGATAGGTATATATACCTAATATGGTTTATTTCTTTCATGAATCCTATTACGGAGACTTCGCTGTCCGTCCGTCCGTCACCAGGCTGTATCTCAAGAGATAATAATAATAATAGAATTTTAAGTCTGTAGCTATCACGGTTCAAGACCGTGATAGCTACAGACTTAAAATTTTCACAGATGATGTATTTCTGTTGCCGCTATTCTTAACAACAAATACTAAAAACTAGAATAAATTACAAATGTCTCCATGTCGATATCTTTTGGTTACTGAAATAAAGGGCCGTGACACACAGACGTTACGTTGCGTTTTTTGTTTATGGGTTGCGTTTCTTTTTTCTTTTGAAGTACGGAACCCTAAAAACTGAGTAAATAAAGCTATGTATAGGTGTGTGTCCTTAGCAAACACTTCAAGGAACTCCGAACAGTTGCAGTGACGTGCAATACCTACGACCCACGCATCTTCGCAGTTCGCATTATATCGCGGCTAGTATGGATCAGCAAAATTTTCTCGCAAGCGAAAGGATAAAAAGTTTATCTACTACAGTTTTATCGACTCTCTGTACATAGACACATTTTAAGGCACTGTTTGGTATTCTGAAGCATAGGCGGATATTATAATGCCAGCGATTTTGTTTTGGAGTATCTAAATTTAACGAGTTTAAAAATCGCCTATCCCTTTAATTTCAGTACGGTTGGTTTGTTTTTAGAAATAGTTTTAACCCTTTACAATCGAGATAGTAGTGAAAGGGATGGTTAATTTTTAGGCGCGCTAGAGACGATGAAACCTCAGACAAAGTGTATGAAGCAGAATCAGTAGTCAGTACCAATATCCCCCTTTGTTGCTTAAGGCCGTGAAGATAATTATTGTATCCCCTGCCAGGGGATGTAATCAGGAGATAAAAAATTTACTCCCTTCCTATGCTAGGAGAGCTGGCAACACGTTTGACTACCACGTGTTTGCGAGCAAATACATTCATGGGTAAGTTATTGATCTATTCCAGCTTCTGTTTACGGAACAAATTAGCGGACTTATACCTCACTTGTAATTAGTTATTTTTATTTATACTTCTTTCTCGTTAGTTAGCGCTACTTATTATTATTAGATTTTTCAGTGCGTTCCTCTGACACATGGATAGGACTCTTTTTGCATCTTCTATGTATTTTATTTTATCTTTCGCTGTCTACTTTTTGTTGCTCCTAATTCTATTTTTTTTGTCATCTTTTCATCTCCTGTGTACTTCTTTTAGTAAGCACTATTACTGGCGCATTAATAGGTAGGTACGTCTTTTTTGGAATATGAATAACTATAGCACGTTATATACAAATTTTTATACAAATATTAGACTTTCAAAAACCAGGCATACATATACTATGGGTTTGTGAAGATAGTATAATTAGTAGAGTAGGTATACATATATTTTGTATTGATGTATTCGTAAGTGGAAATGTCTTAAAGATCTCCGTAATTTGGAAAGTGTGGGAATATATCCCTCATTTAACTTTTATAGATAGTAATTAGAAGTAAATACTACTACTATAATGGTTTAAGATACCTACATGATGTTATTGATTTTCGTTTTAAGTTCGATGACGTAATGAATCGATTAATGATTTTCTATTAGATTAGTGAGAATACTTAGTCAATATGCATACCAGTATCATAATATATTATTAAAACAGCATCTTAATACATGGAGCAATTATAATATGCATCTAGATTCTAGATATCGTATTACGGCATGTAATCTTAAGCTATTTACAACTAGTATCGACTTTAATGATCAGCAATTTATATTCGAGGACTAATTTTAATAATTACATTCGTAGATAAACATTTGAAACATTTGTGTTTTACACCTAAATATTTTTCATAACAGTAACAAAATGATATATTGACTTTAATTTTTCAAAAAACATTCCTTTTTAATTAATTTTTATTATTACTTTTAAAAAATACCATTTTCATTGGTATTTTCAAGAGTTTCAGTTGACATTAATTTAATATTTAATTAAAATACAGACAAAGGTCAAATGACAGACAAAGGTACAGAATACATCTGATGACTGTACTTTATGATTGAACCATTGACATAATCAGTGACAAAATATAGTCAGTATTTTGAGGTAATTTGATATAAAAAAAATCCAAAAGTTTTACAAGTGTTCTAGATAAGCAAATTCTTTATCCTAAACTCAGTTTTCCATTCTTTCGGCGGCTGCTGCTTCATATTTGCATACATCTACTCTGACATGACGATACTCTGAAACAAATACCACTTAAGTATTTTTTTTTAATAAAATGTGAAAAAAATGTTTTTTTTTTATATTATTTTATTTGAGAGGTTCAATAAGAAAGGAGTGCAGAATTTAGTAAGGAGTAAAAAACATTAAAAATTACAGGAATATCTAAATATGCTATAAAATGTTGATTTTTAATTTTTAGTTTGACATGTTTCTTACTTTCTTTTACTACATAAGTATTATTATAACTGCTTTTACCTAATTGTAATCCCTATATTTACATGTAGTATTACGCCTTTTTCGTAACAAATTATAGAGTTATGAACTATAGAGTTACGTTTAATTTAATGATTTTTAATAACAATTGAACTTACGTTTTTTTTCGTCACAGTTGTATTCATATAAGTCACAGTTATCATTAAACATTCTTGAAATCCCCAAAGAATCCTGTCCACAGATCGGGACGAAGTCATGTTGGCACTGGTCCGCCATTTTACAGAAGTTAATAACCTAAAATAAATATTACTTATATTATTATTTTAACAGATTAATTTCACAAAAAAAAATATTCATTTATATTCATTAATATTTCCAGTATAAAATTTATAAAACTAGATTCTACCAAGATTTCTTAAAGTTCAAAAAAAGATACTGACCGGCTCTAACGGGAAAAAATAATCCTCTGCTTCAATTTCAACGTGTGACCTAACTTCGTCAGCTAGACGTATAATTATTAAACCTAAAAATTTAAATACTTTATAAGAGCAATCTAAAAGTTTCTAAAATTTATAAATTTATTAAAAAGACAGCACTCACTAATATAAAGTTTGTGAAGGATCATAATAACTTGCGAGCGATCTAGTTGCTTGCTGATGTCAATCTAGTATGACATGATAGTTTTGTTTACACTAAACTCGTAACTATGGCTGTAGAACAGGAAATTGTAGCAAAACATACGCCTTATGTTGAAAACTATGTAGACTAGTGACAAATCAGAGGCTTAAAACTTTAATGTTGCTTTCTAGTTCATGCATATAAATATACTAGAAAATAATTGCATTTCTTTACAAATTAATACACTATATAGACATGTAATTTGAAGCTTATTGAGAAAAGAAACAAAATTGCATTGCATTTCATTTAAGTGCCTTATATAGACAGGTACCTACTTTTACCTGTATTTTATGACATTTGACATGGCCAGCAAATAAAATATTCCAATAGAAATCAGACATAACGCAAACATTATGATATTATATTGTTTGCGTTATTTCAATTTTTTTTTTTAATTGTATAAAAAGACGACATTTAAACAATACCTTTCAAAAGCTGTGATGCTACATAACATAAACGAATTAAATAAAAAAAACACTTGAAATGCTCACATAATATAAAGATGATATTGTACACGTGTTATAAATAGGAAACTGGTCATACACGTTGTTGCAAAGAAATTGAATGTAAATAAAAAAAATGTTTGCAACACCTGTCGTCAGCTCTGCAAAGCGTTTACCGTCATAATAAACTAACCAGTACCTACACCAGTGAATCGGATATTATCATTTAATAGATCAATAGGATGTGGTGGAACGTCATCGCTCTATGTGAGTACTTTACGTTTTTAATATCTAATCAAAAATGTAAACCGGTACACATTACTAATGGCGGAACTTTTTTTTTTTTTTTTTGTAAATAGGCTTGCGCTTGACGACAATCATGCCTGATGGAAAGCAATGATGTAGTCTAGGTTGGAGCGCGCTTGCCTAGAAAATGCCTATTCACTCTTCTCTTGAAGGCACCCAGATTATACTTGGCTGGAAACACGAAGGCTGGAAGGGCGTTCCATACCTTAGCGGTTCGTATCAGAAACGTGGAAGAAACTAACAAAATGAATTCGTTAAACTCGTTCCATTCTCGTTGAGGTGCTTCCAAAGTTTTCGTCTTCCAGTATATAAAGTTCTCGTATCACGTATTTTATTTAACTAAACACCTTCGAAACGGCTTGACCGATTTTTAAGCTATTGCATAGCTTCTATCACGGGCATTGAGCGTGGAGACCGAATCCAGAAATTCCGCAACGAAAATAGGACGGAAAAATAGAAAATAGAAAATAGCACGGAGTGGGGGGTGCTATCCAACTTATTTTTATCAACTTCTAACACCATCCACGGAGGGAATAAGTTGATAAAAAATGCTATGCAATAGCTTTACCGCGGCAGCCTCCAAGTGCCACACGTCTTTTTTTTCTACTTTTGGTATGCAAAACAACGATTGCCTGGTCAGCTAGTAGTATATAAAAATGCGATTCTATGCTTTTGCTTAACAAGGCAAGAGCACTCAAATACCTCCTGATAATTATGTGTAAGTTTATTTTAAAGCGAATGATAAATAGATTTACAGATGTAAAAGTCATTGCATGCAGATTGTAGATATTACGTAGAGCCAATATTTACGACCGCGTAAATATTTCAAGTGATTGCCTTGCTTCAATATCGCTTGTAATTAGAATAATGTTATATTTCAGTTATATTATGGGCCCTCCTGCCTACTCGTGCCCATCTCCCTGACTACGCGTCAACGCCATCAGTAAGTCCTTATCCAATGTGGGTGGCTGCAGGTTTTATCCTTAGAAACTGAAGAGTCGAATACGGCCTGTTCATTATTCATACACAAGACTTCAACAAATTACGCAATGCTTGCTATGCTACGTGGCCTCTATCCACGACCTCCCTGGCCAAGTTGGCCAAAGTCTCGGGTTTGACTCGTGGCATGAACCAGTTGGGAATATAACATTTCATAATTAGCTTAGGTCCGGTCTGGTGGTAGGCTTCGGCCACGGCTTGTTACAATTCTACCAGAAAAGACGGCGGTTTAGTGTTCTGGTGCAAAACTGTGTGGTGCATTAGGGTGTAAGTAAACCTACCCCTCCCAAGTTATCGTTTTTCCAAAACCCTCGCGAATCATGGCGTTTTCCGGGGTTAAAAGTAACCTTTGTGTTTATTTAGGGTATTTTCTATCTCTATTCCAAATTTTTTCTCATAACATTTTATGAGAAGAAAAGACAACAGATGGACCACAGAAATAACCACTTGGTGCCCGAACTACAATATCAGAAAAAGAGGAAGACCAGTCTACAGGTGGAGAGACGACAAAGAGATCGCAGGCCCTTTGTGGCACAGAAATACCAACAACATCAAAACCTGGAAGACACTAGGGGAAGAAGAAAATGGGCTGGGCTAATAATAAATAATAATAATAATTCCAAATTTCAGCCAAATCAGTTTAGTAGTTTTTGCGTAAAAAAAAGTAAGAAACATCCACATACATCCTTATAAACTTTCTAGTTTTTATTAGGAAGCAGGATGTAAAAAAATAATAAATAAATTCTTCGAAAATTCTTTTATAGATTTATTGTTTCGTTTCAGAATAAGATCGACCAATTCTGCAGTCTGGCGGAGACGTGCATCCATGACACAATACCTATTTGCGGCAAAATGGGCGACGAGAAGCGGACGTTTTTAGACCTTTGTGACTTACTGGAGTTCGCCTGCGATACTAACCAGAGTATGTAGGACAATGTTAGGATTTTTTTTAATTATTTTTATATATACATTAAGGGAGTTCGAACCTCTTAGATACTTGGCATGTACTCGAGAAGAAGGTCTTGATTTCGAATCCCGGCATTGAAGTTTTTATAATTTCTAATACGTCTAAAGAAGCCTCTGCAGTATTTTACCGCCGTATCCGTGTTAATGACTGATACGTTAGGGGTTACTTTTACTCCAGCTCTAAGCTAATGCGATTTCCGTCTTCTATACCTATTGCCTATAATCGGATATAATTACAGTAAAATTCCAACCTACTTAACTACTTGTAGTGAGAAAAAATCCTTTAAAAAATATTTTTTACAGTTTTCACACACGTTGAAGATATGGAGGGATGTCCGAGCCGCAGAACTTATTAATTAATGACTTAGCTGCTTTTATAAACTAATAAATATTAATTTATGTATATTGCATAGTAAATGCATAGTTTGTATTGAACAAACCGACAACTACCTTGTCAGTAGAAACCTTGTTGAAACCAATGGTAGAAACATGTAGAGTGATTAAGTTTAACATGACGTTTCCCCAAATCTACGAATACAGACCTAAAAAAAATACATAACAATACCTATTTTCCCTTATATTTCTCTCTCATGTTTTATTAATAACCTTTCTATCATCTTTCTTTCAAAGCACACAGAATCGCAGGCAGCCACCAGTTAAAATACAACGAAGTAAGATCGTACACAGACGTAACTTTTTGCACAAAAAGTATCTTTACTTAAATATGTGTTTAAGTACCATTACGGTAATACCTTGGTCTGACCTGAGATCGGTGAGCGAGATAGAGTTATTGCAGGTTGTGTGGGCGTGATAGAGATGAAGATAGCCCGCAGGTTGACCGGTAACAGGTTAGGGCAGAAAGTATAGCGATGCCGGTAAGGTACGAAGACTCGGGTGAATCCTTGGACGGCTGCACCGAATCTTTAACCAGTGGTTAGTAAAAATAAATACTTCATCAAATTTCTTGATTAGTCTTTATTTATGATAATAATAGTAAGTTTAAAATCATCATGCAAGAACCGTAAGTCGTAACCCCTAATAGATATTTTATTTCGCCAAAATTAAGGATCACTTAAACGCTTGATGATCACTTTCCTAACTACCAGGGATAATTTCCTTAAAAGCCTACCATACCTACAGAGACCTCTGCTGAAGACACGTTATCTCTTTGGCTATGAAAATAATTGTATCTTCTCTCCTCGTCAGCCCCCAGACTCACTACGAGATGGTATGCTGCACACCAGGACTTCTCGTCTCGGATATTTCCGGAGCATTTAGTCACGAAGTAATTTTTGCCTTTAGACCCGAGATTACCAAACATTACCATGGTTTAATGATACCTTCTTTGCATCTTTAGGTAAAAAAATTACATATTACGAGTATGTCATCTGCCAAAGAACTCCGTCCGTAGTCACGTACTTTCACACAAGCACCACTGGAATAATATCCCTCCTTAAAAATATTTTATATCAGTGTTTACGCTAATCAATGGAGGTGGAGCTGGCCGCTGCGGTCCGTGAGAAAGCTACAATTTGAACAAGGCGTAATTAGCGGGTGCATTAAATCGGAGCCCGCCCGCCGCTCGCCGCGCCGCGATTTCGTTGATTAGCCTTCGAGGTCAAGTTCAGGACAGGTGGATTTTAAGGGTCAAGGACTTCAAACTTTTGACCATAGTGTGTCTACTGAATATTCTTGTAAAAGGCCTGCGCTAACGACGCTAAAATCCTGCTTTATGTAGGGTCTTAAGTTTTGACCCTATTATTTTTCGCTCAAAAATGTATGATACACATCTCCTAATATATGTGATATCACTATAATACTCATTACGATTTTAAGCATATATAATGAAATAGTTTAGTAAAGCTTTTGAGGGCTTAAGTTTGGATTCAAGTTGGTCCAACCTTCATTCCTTAAAAACTTTATACGCTACTTGACTGCAATCTTTTATAATGGTAAATTACAACGCAGCTATAGTAAGTATATTATCGTCTCTTGTTGTGGAGTCCATCCGGGTCTATACCAGCGCGGTGTGTCTACTTTGAAACGGTAATTTCCTTATACCCATAAAGGCCATAAATGAATAATAATAATTATTACCAAACTTTATTTTTCCCATATTCACGGGCTCCTGGAAGAAATCTCTCCAGTAGAGATAAGCTGTCCTTTGTGCATGTCTTTTCTTTGTATAATTTTAAGTTAAGTTTCAGGTACATAAATAAATAAATAAATAATCAATATGAGTCGGTTTGAAGGTCACTTTACTCTGTACAAGAGAGGTAAGCGTAGTGCAGCGCATCCTATATTGCAATGCAAATGCGGACACACTGCATCTAAAACAGGCATCTATCACTTAACATCAAATGGAACGTCTATCACGTCTCATCGTTCTTTCATATAAAAAGAAGAAAAAAAATTGCACACAGCATCTAACAACTCTTCCAGACACTAATATTGATATCATCTTCATCACATTTGCTCCAGAAACTGCCGAATCTGATCTTACGTTCCCCGTACGTAGATAGGGTGCTCCGATAAGAGTCGGTTAGCCTAATAACCCGCGGGCCCTTTGTCTATTGTTTACATTAGGGTGCGCTACGTGCTTTTGTAAGTCACGCCGGCACCTTTGGGCGGACCTCCCTGCTGTTACTGTTAAAGACGTTGTCATCATGACGAGCGACGGGACAGGGTGATCCGATGCTTAATTGGGATTGGATTACGAAAAAATGTTCCTAGTGGTTTGGGGAACAATTAATTATGTTATATGTCTTGCTTGTTGCAAGTTGTAATTGACTACGCTAGTAACAATATTGTGTACCTACCTAATCTATCGGCTGAGTAGGTATTTTTTGTATATCCTATACTTTTAAACGAGCAATTCTTATATGTATATATATTTTCTATATAATCTGAATCTCGGAAACGGCTTGAACGATTTTCATGAAATTTAGTATACAGGAGGTTTTGGGGGCGAAAAATCGATCTAGCTAGGATTCATTTTTAGAAATTGTCGAATTTACCAAAAAGAAATATGACCCCTGCTGCCATCTATTGGCAAATAGATAAAATAACGAGCAAAGCTCGGTCACCCAGATATTCATTTATTAATATAACAAAGCTGTGTCAAACCTTTTTGAAGGTACACAAGTCTCCAACCAGAGTAAACCAAAAACCTGGTGACCAAAAGAGCGACTTGTGAGTTTGGGACTAAGTTTTATATCAGAATTATTGAATCAAGTTTCTGTCTCTGTATTATGAAAAAAACTATAAAAAAGAAACTTAAGAATGCAGTATGAATGTACGTTTAACATATAAGGTGGGTAGTAAGTATTCTTTGGCTGGAAAGAATATTTTGCTTGTAATTACACCTCGAATTGGAAATCCTCTAGAATAAGGTTGAGAATTGCATTAAACCTGCGGATAATTTTAACCTAGTAATGAAAATTTCATCAGAAAAATGTTTCTTATATCAAAATTTAAAATCCTTGACAGAAGTAAAAACAGATACACTAAATGTATATCTGTTTAGTAAACTCGTAAGGCTATCTATATTCTACAGTAATTTAATCCATTGAGTTATAATAACATCACACTGTATTTTGAAGGGCGCGCACGTGTCGCAGTTTAGCTGCGCGTGAGTGGCTCTCTAATGATCCAATGTCATTTGCCCTGCGACCGCCGCGCCGCCCGGACGTCCCCGAGACGTTTGATACTACCGAAAATAAAAATCACCATCAAAAATCAGCATCGGTTTGTTTTGATATTACCTCATTACAACGACTTGTGAGGTTTTCTTTCTTTTTTATCAATACATAATTTGGGCTAGGCTTTTTAATTCAATTAAATAGGTCGTATAAATTATTTAATGAGACCTACCATGTATAAATCTTGTAAAACTAAAAATAAGGATACTGAAGCTATAGGAACTATCAATTGAATTGGCTTGAGGTTTTGTATCTGAAGGCCAAGTCAAGAGACTTACCTGCATATTTTATTTTTCTACAAAAACCTAACCTAACTTAATTTATTACCTAATATGGCCTAATTAATTGCTTTATTGTAATTGAGGAGTGATATATGAGTTACACAGGAATGATATAATATACCTATGCAGTTATAACCAAACATAATATGCGACAAATATCATATTGACGCAAGAGCCTGTGCGTTAAGCCTATGTGAAATAAAGATATTTTGACTTTGACTTTGTTATGTGATAAACCTTACGGTGATTCCCATACAACTCTTAGTTTTCTATAACGGTAGCGACTACTATATAAATTAAATCGAAAAGTTACTTGGCTAGGCGTACTAGCATAATTTTAACTACTACCGCCGAATACATAGTATTACTAATATTACTAACTATGATATTATTATGTTTTCCACCTTTTCATCATAATCAAGTCATCCTTGCAATAGACATTCAACTATCAATAAAATTCAACTCAAGATTTTTAAGTAACTGGATCTAAAGAAGTCACGTAAATGCCATAATATCTGTATTAAGAACCTCTAAGTTAAGAAGTCATATTTTTTATCTGTCGCAAATACTTAAATTTTTTCACGGCACAAATCATAAAAGCTGGAAAATAAAAAAACCTATTGTATAGTTAACACTTTCAGAAGCTGAGTTGGTCACGAATTTTTAACCGACTTCTAAAAAGGAGGAGGTTCTCAATTCGTCGGAATCTTTTTTTTAAGATAATCATTGGCATGAAAGAACGTCTTTTCATCTTAGAGTTTTTGACAAGTTTTACTATTTATTTGCGTCCATAAAACTTACAATCAATTTTTGTATTCCATTACGTACCTACCAAAAAAATGACGAGCTATTTTTTGGAAATTCTATATTACGTTTTCTAAGCTCAAACATTTTTGTAAAATTTGTATACTTACTATAAAACTTTTATTGTACTAAGTATAGTTGGTAATTTGTGATTTTAGGGGTACAATGTTCAATTGTTTTGAGTTAGTAACGTGTAATAATTATGTTCATTTTGATTAATATCTTATTACTTACCTCATTGATTCTGCGATATAAATTACTGCTCTAGCATAAAAAATGAATGATCTCAAATCGGAAATGAATTGCCAACTTCCCTAACCGTTAAGTTGAAACAGTCATAATATTAGAATTAATGTATTCATATTTAGAGTTATTCATAATGCAAATGCCACGATATTATGGTTTTATTCATCAGTGATTCAGACAATTACATCAATAGCATCTTCCGGATATCCGTGTGTTATTCCAGGGATCACATAGATTTTTTTATTTTTAACAAACTTGCACGAAACGTTTTTCTTCCACGTTTCTGATACAAACCGCTAAGGTATGGCCTCCGTGTTTCCTGCCAACTATTATATGGGCGCCTTCAAAAAAAGAGTGAATAGGCATTTTCTAGGCAAGCGTGTTCGTACCTATACCTCATCATTGCTTTCCATCAGGGATGATTGTCGTCAAGCGCTAGCCTATCTATCAATCTACAATAAAATTAAAATTAAACTGTGGGCGAGTATTTTAATTGCAAGATTAAGTAAAGCACTTTTGAATGCAATTGGTTCAAAGAAATCAGTACATATGTCAAGAATCAATTTAAATTAGTTAATGCAAACAAAATAGTACATACCGTAGAGTATAGAGAGTACAATCGGTGCAGATAATAAACTCCAGAATTTGGCACCTGAAAATCTGTCTCAATTTAGAGGGCTTTTTATTCAAATACTAGCTGACCTGGCAAACGTTGTTTTGCCCTTAGGGGTAATAAAAAATAGATAAATTGAGATTTAAACTATCCTATCTCTCAAGTTGGATCGAACTGCACATGGTGTGCGAATTTTATTATAATCGGTTAAGTGGTTTAGGAGTCCATTGAGGACAAACATTGTGACACGAGATTTATATATATTAAGATAAGATGTATAACTCTTTACCTCGTATTTCGATTAAGTAGTGATATCCCTTTGATGACGTTTGCCTTCTAATCTGGGGTCATTCATGAGTATTTTAGATGCTAACTCTAAAATCGCTAACGCTTTATAAAACCTGAGGAATGGCATGTATTTGACTTTTTGAATTCGTCATGGAAGGTAGGTTTCTGCTGATGTTATTTCCCTACATTTGTCAGTTTTTAAAAGCTTTAGTGATTGTAGAAATAGTACAGAACAGCTATAGATGCAGTAGAGTGTCTGGAGCATTGATTACATATATTAAAGGACCAGCAGTAAGTGACGTCACACACATATTATTAGGCTCCGTCCTGAAGCCGGATTTTTATGTATGCCGGTATGTGCTGTCAGCGGTACCAAAATACGCGCGAAATTTTTGGCTTCAACATACGTCACACAGTTCCCGTCCCCTTAGCGTAGCGTGTTTTGTCATTGGTCTGGAGCGTTTTGGAACTTCGTTATAAATACTACTTTTACATACTTGTTCAAAGATTTACATCGTCACGATTATTTTACCGTGTTTGTTAAAATTGATTGCGCATGGATCGGGGCTGTGTGTATTAGAGTTGATGATGAGATTATGGTGATTACGCGTAACACGGGAGCCGCCCTGTGCCCATCGCCCGCGGCACACGTTAACGTTTTTTTTTTGCTTCGTTTCAAATTTTATTGGACATCTCGACGCTGAGTCAGATTCCATTTATTTTTTAATCCCGATTTTACAAGAGTTCTGTGACATCATAATTGCTAAACGTATGGCTCCATTCAATGTCTTTAGAAGAATGATTTATTTGAGACGGTTTTCAACTGTTTGGCAAAAAAATATTGGTTTTCTGGGAAGTTGGATCTGGGATATTATAAAACTCCTTCAGCTGACACTACGTTTTCTATGAGTAAGAACATAACTATACCTACCTAGTTTAATTTTTAAAACAATTCAACAATTCAATCTTGCTAAATATGTATAATGAATTTCCTACATGTGAATAAAGACATAAGTAATAAGTAAGCTGTGGTAGGATTTTCTTTTTTCTAATATTGATATTATGTTCTAATGTACAATTCATAAGTCCGAATTTCACTTCTCCTTAAAGTAAAAATAAATATAATATTTGATAGAGAACTTTTGAACTACCTCGCAACAGTTTTAATTACGTAAATTATAAATTATGCACAATAGTAACTACTATACCTATTATCACATCTACATAAACGCCTGCTAATTGTAACGCAATCACAAGATAAAGGTCGTAACTGTGTACAAAGCGCGCCACTCTGTGTCTCATTAAAATCTTATTAGCCCGAGATTCCGTAGATAGATACAACGCATGCCTCTTCGCAAATCGTCGCACACGCACTCGAGTATCAATAACTGTCATTACAGTCATTATACCATCATCTCTTTTACGCAACCCGCTGCGTAATTACAACGTTATTTACGTCCCTTTCGAACTCATTAATTTGAAGCAATACCAGCAACGGAGACTCGTTCTATTGCACTCGCGTCGAAACAACGGAAAACTCGGTGTATATCCATCTCTTTTCGTCGTTATTAATGCGGCCTTAAATGAAGACTTAATTTTTTTTATGAAAGAAAGCCACCTTTTTAGGATGACAAGTCAAAAGTGTTTAAGGGCAATGGGTAACATCCGGGCGCGAAAATTCAAATTTTATTTAGTTTTTTGCTCATAGTAGGCTAATTATACATCGAAGGTTAATGGCAATGTGTTTTGCGGGCACAGAATTTATGCATCTACATGTTTTTAATAAAAACTCTGCTTAACAATACTCATTTACTTCATATTGGTTCCCGATAGCTCGAAATCTGGGAAACTGCAAAAAAATATCTTTCGGGAACCAATATGAGATGAGTGGGAACTTTCGAGCAAAGTTTCTATTAAAAACATGTAGATGCATAAAAAGTAGGCCCGCAAAATGCATTGCCATTAATCTAAAATGTTTAGTTAGTCTAATATTTGCGAAAAACTAAATAAAATTTGAATTTCGCGGGCTGGTAGGGCCGCAACACCTTAAGGCAGTTTTGAAATTGGGTGTCCCCTACAGGGGAACTCGTTAAGGTACGTTTCGATGAAAAAAAAAGAAAACGCGGGCGGGAAAGAGAGGGTCCGGTGGAGGCTTTATAGTCGCGGCTCCGATGCGCTCGCGCACGGCGGTATCGCGGGATCCGACCTTAAGGATCGCTCTAATCTCATTCTAATAAAAAGCTCACGCATATATCGACGCGTTATCATTGCTTTCGAATTATAATTGTTTTTTTTTTTTATATCGTGCCTTCGTTCTGTGCGGTATATTAGTATTACGTTAGACACGTGCCGTTTATGGCGCCTTTTATGGTTATATTGATCATAAATTAGAGTTTTATTTATTGCGGTTGTTATTGTTTATAATCATTGACACTCTTCCTTTTATACTGTGTGGTCGTGTTTGTTTCATTTTGTCGAATTCAAAAATGGAATTTAATTGAGTTTGTGGTTGTGACTTCAAGTTCATCTACTGCTGCTATCAAAATGTTTTTGAGGTAACGATTTCTTACATTTGAACTAAGACATATCGTTTTGATTTTTTTAATATAGTAGATCGTATTATTTAAATATGTTTTAAACGTTAGGTATAAATAGAAAATAACTATTAAAATTATAATGTCGTTGGTACCTATTTATTTATCGAAATATAACTTAGGTATTTACATTGATGTAAGACAATAGAAATCACAATATTATTCTAGGTAATTTTCTCGATCTATTAATTGAATCTAGGTATAGGTATAATCTATTAAAGATCCATATTATTATTATCACTAGAATTCAATAGTTCACGAATAAGCAAAAAAACAGTAGTTTGGAACTGTAATCAATTAGCTTAAAATAGTTATCAATTAAGGCCACCTGCCATTGTTAGTTATAAAATGTAGGACCGACGGCTCTATACAAGAGCGATACGAGATAGGTAGGTACCTACGAGAGAGATACGAGAAGAAAATTTAAAAAGCTCTGTAATACCGATTGGCTGCCGATACATTTGAAAAACATACATATATACTTATTTTGAACCGAAATAAAAAGGAGGAGGTGCTTAATTTGACTGTATTTTTTTTGTTCGTTTCCTCCGAACTTTCGGCTTTTCCAATTTTAGTGATTCTTTTTTACTTGAAAGCTGGTGCTTACCATGTGTACCCTATTTCAATTTGGTGTAGTTCTGACAATGGCACCCATGAGAAAACCAATCTGTAAAAAAATTGTAAGGAATAAAATCCAGGTTTTTTTGCGACCTTGCCGAATATATTTAGGTTTTTACATTAATAATTCAGGGTTGAGCTAAAATCTTATCGAAATCAGTTCAGTATTAATTGTGTTGCGAACCAGTAACGAGCATCCAAAATCCGTCAACCCAGCTAGGTTCTTTGTAAGTTTGTTAGGATGATTTAAAAAGATTTTTTAAATTATTAACATTGATTACATGATGTGTATACCTATGTATACCTACATGTCTACGTCCTATACATACATTGATAAAGATAGAAGTAACTATTTTGTTTGATTAACACCATAGTTGTATGATACTTACAGCTTTATAATAAGCTCTGGTGCCCTACCACCATCTCTTATACTCTTAGCAGTAATGCTGCAGTATGGTTTTAACCTTTTCGTACAAACATAGTATAAGAATGTCAAAATAATAACAGCATATAAGAAATGGTGGTACGGCCCCAGGTATTTCATGGCATTGCACATAACACTCCTAAAATAAATGCTCCCGAAGTACTTATTGTCTGACTTACCTTTGCACAGGTTGAATTAAAGTCACTGTCAAAAAACAATCTAATAAATCAGGGTAACTATATCTACCATAAAAGATTATTTTAATGACATGACATGATGAATGTTGGAAAGATAGAGATTTTCTTCCATCTCTGCATTATACTTAAGTTAATAAATATTTTTTCATACTATCTAAGAAAATTTGGATCTATAAGTATAGTATAAAGAAATTTTTCAAAAGAGCAAGTGCCGATTTTCTTACTAGTTCTTCTCCGGTGCAAGGCTTCTTTCCAAATTTCTTACCAGTTCTTCTCCGGTGCAAGGCTTCTTTCCAAACTTGGCTGTAGAGCTTTGTCTTGAAATTGAGCCTTGTCTTTGGATGTTTAAATTGGGCCTATGTGAAAAATAAAGATTTTAATTTTCATTGAATTCATTGTTTATTCGCAATTTGTAAGCTCATAATGCATTGAAGGCTTATAATTGTAGAATTGCAAACCAAACCTCCCTATTTTTGATACCCATGCCCAAGCGGGACTTAAAAAGTTTTATCATCACACGTTGAAATGATTGTTAAATAAAAATAATAACAGAAAAAACAACTTCGTAAACGTAAACACTGGTCTAACCACTGAAAATCACTTCTATTGTTACTAATGTGCTAAGTGAAAAAGATATCCTGCGACATAAGTTATTTTCATACGATTTTCGCCTTATTTGGAGGTAATATAAGCGCTAAAACTGTTTAAACATTTTAATTTGACGCGCCATGGATTGTCAACTAAATTGTGGAGGTAACCTTGCAATAAAATAAGTATAATACACATGATAATTCTTGTGTTATGCTGTTATTGCTTGTTATATCTATCAATTCAGAGTCTTATTTATTTTCTTACTTTAGACTTGGTAGTCTATTTTTGAATATTAAATGAAAGCTTTTAGTTCAGAGTTCTCACTATCCAATAGAGGTACTTATGACTCAAATCCTAAATTAAAAAATTTGAATGCGGTAGACTAAACATTTATAATGTCTAGTTGCTGAAAAAAAATTACAGGAAAATATCTAAGAATAACAAGTCAGTTTATACTACACAAAATACTACATTGTCCCTTAACTTTTTAATATCAATTAAAATGTAAAAGTAAACCCGAACACCACAATTTGCCATTTTGTGAAGACGGTCATCTTGGATTTGAAATTTGATACCCATTTTATGAGAGTTGTGTAGTACAGGCAATATCAAAATCAATGATAATATTAATAAAGCAAACAAAATCCTTACTAAACGCGTCACAAGATTACAGATACACGCAACATAAAGGGCAGTGAATTTTAAAACTCGATGGAACATTGAATCAAAAGCTCGCCTCTATGTTTCTAAGATCATCAAAAAAAATATCCGAAATACAACATCTGATTATCCATCTCGACATCACTATTGTAGCTTCGTCGATGGACGATGTCGATACCGAGCGATCGCTCGGATAAAATATTTCGATCGTCATTATGTCATATAATATTATAGTCAATCATCTTAATAAAATTTCTGGTGTCACAGTGTTCCAAGCTCCTTCCAAACGGCTTGACTGATTTTTGTATATATTTGGTAGACCAGAGGGCTGATTTTGTATCGTTCAGCCCCTAGATTGTGTAAGAAAAACGTATTCATCGTTATCGTAATTTATAAATATAAATTCTGCCCGCTGATTGGTTTCTTGATTTGTGTCAGCCAATCGGGGGGGGGGGGGGGGGCAGAATTTGAAAATATATATAAATATAAATATATAGTGGACACATAAATTGCTCCGATCCCTAAGTAAATGATTATGATAACGATGAATACGTTTTCCTTACGCAATCTGCCCCCTGATTGTTAGTTAGCAACCCTCACTGGGTTATTAACTAAGAAAACGGAGGCAATAATCCAATTTTGCATTCTTTTTGCGCAAGTTAGCAAAATAGCATACCATGAAATCATACCAACCTTTAATTGGTAACTTATCAAACGCCCATGTGACGGTAGCGAAACGGCCAAGTTATATATTTTGACTAAAGTGTACAGTTCAAAGATTTATATCGCGTTTGTCAAGTTAGAGCTTATAGAGTCAGGGGTGTAGAGTTTTGCTTTTTTTACGCTATACAAGTTAGTACTTGACTGCGATCTCACCTGATGGTAAGTGATGATGCAGCCGAAGATGTTAGCGTACTAACTTGGAAGGGGTAAGTTATGTCACCCCAACGGTTTCTACACAGCATCGTACCGGAACGCTAAATCGCTTGGCGGTACGTCTTTGCTGATAGGGTGGTAACTAGCCACGGCCAAAGCCTCCCACCAGACCAGACCTAAGCCAATTTAGAAATTATAAAAAGCTTTACATGAGATCCTGATAACTTTTTGATAGTGAGCCATACCGCTTGTTTTGGCAACCTTTTTATGTTGTTTTTGGTGATTTACTTTTAACATCATCAAGCGTCAAGAATTCTTTACACAAGATTTTTAACACGTGCCTAATGCCTATCTAAAAGTCGGGTCGACGCGCAGCCGAGTAAAAGCATTCGATTTAATTTAGTCGCCGCTCGCCATGGGCGGACGCACCGTGAAATGCAACTATTTCATGCTCCCAACTATGTCCGGAATGTGATCAAACGTTTAAAGTCCTTTAAAATAAAATATTTATTGTTTTTTATAGTTATGCAATGTAAGGTTCCTCAAAAGAATTTGTAGTATATTTATGAAAGGCGCTATGAACAATTATTTTTGATAAATAAGTTGTAATTCGTAAATTAATTACATAAAAATACTAGCCTAAGAGCAAACTTATCAGCTGACTCTGTGCTTTCGCAAAATTTTATTGTCCGGCTAAAGAAAAACACCAGTTAATAAATAAAGTTACAAGTTATCATTCATAATTTATTGTATTACGGAACTCGACCAAAGTTATAAAAATTTTGATCAAAATTTTATTTTATTTTAAAGAAATATTTCCGAACCAAATATGGCCAGGAGCATAGATTATTACTATATGAATCCGAATAACACCACAACATGATCGAAATATTCACGAATTACAAATGATTCGGTATTTTGCATTAACGGAGACAGCGTAGTTCACAGGCCCCTTAATGGCTTTAAAATGATTAGACCCGTGCTCGAAGGTTAAGAAAGTCAACCTATTGATTTCTCAAGATATTATTTTGGTTTGTTAAAAAAATACAAAATTAGATTTTAAAAATAAATGTTAGTAAAAAAAATATGTTTGGATCATTGCATGATTTTCATAAAGTTCACTGAAAATAAATACAGAAGAATTTCAATGGCCGCAGGAAGATGTACCGTGAAATGTGTATATTTCATGCTCCCAAGAACTAACTATGTTAGGAATGTGAACTTTTTGTTCCAAACCGTTGGTATCGTATGCTTCGAACTTTTTATACCAAGTTCAAGTCTGCATTTTATTCTCATTTCCTTTTGATTTTCTTTCTCCGGCAACTAGTTATGATTTCAGCTTTTACTCGATTTTACAAATTTTAGTGCACACAACAATTAAACAAAAACATGTTACAACATGTTACAAGAATTAAACTAACTAAAACCTACCATTAAGTTTAAAAATGAACATAGTTTTTCTACAAGTATCAAGGTTATAATAATAGATATGAGCTACCTACACTCAAGTAGGTACTTACACCAAAGAAGAGAAGGAAAAATAAAAACCATGTTTTCATCAACGTTATTGCTTGTTTTCATTTTCAACCATTCCCCTAATAGATACAATGAATCAATTCACTGCCTAGCAGATTTACTGAGGTGCGCTAGATTGAACTTCTGTAGGGAATGTTAGTATTAGGGAATAGGGAATATTCGTAAGTACCTTGGTACCGATTCGGTTCGAAAGGCACGAGATTTCTGGGCAAAACAAGACCTAAAATATCAATGATACGATTAAGAACTGATGCCTCTGACAGTGGTCACTTAACATCAAGTGAACGTCTGCTCGTCTCATAGTGATAATTCTTTCGTATAAAAAAATAAACAGTATATGTAAACGCTTATCTACTTCGAAAAAGAAAAATTGGAAATGCTTTCCAAAAAACCAACTTCAAATGCCACTACAAAGAGTGAAATAATTTTTATTTAAATTTTAGGTACCTACACCAATTCGAAGTCGGGCAATGTTTCATACAATCCCTAATAGTCCTTCTTACTTACTTGATGTGCGAAGAAATGACGAAGTCATAGACAATCGCCCGACTTCGAATTGGTGTAGGTACCTAAAATTTAAATAAAAATTATTTCACTCTTTGTAGTGGCATTTGAAGTTGGTTTTTTGGAAAGCATTTCCAATTTTTATTTTATACTTTTAAGTGGAAAACAATAAAATGCACAAGGCGTTGTAAAAATATCCAAATTGCTTGAGGTGTGTTCATAAAATCTCAAGAGATACCTCGAATTCACCAAGATCCCATCATCAGACCCTGACTTGATGACTTTAGCCATCAAATCAGTATCTGCTAGCAAATGCACCAGTAACTATAAAAAATACCCAACTCGCTTCAAGTATACTAGCAAAATTTGAAGAGTTCCCTCGATTTCACCAAGATCCCATCATCAGACCCTGACTTGATGACTTTAGTCATCAAATCAGTATCTGCTAGCATATGCACCAGTAACTATAAAAAATACCCAACTCGCTTTAAGTATACTAGCAGAATTTGAAGAGTTCCCTCGATTTCACCAAGATCCCACGATCAAATCCTGACCTGATGACCATAAGACAACTTGGAAAATATTACTCTTTCTAATAATACTCAAATAGTTTCATGTGTCCATATAAAATTTTAAGAGTTCCCTCGATTTCTCCAGGATCCCATCATCAGATCCTGACCTGATTAAAATGGGACCATCTGGAAACAAAACCCTCTTAAACAAAAAAAGAATTTTTCAAATCGGTCCACGCGTCTTCGAGTAATCGGTGAACATACATAGATAAAAAAAAAAAAAAAAGATTCCGACGAATTGAGAACCTCCTCCTTTTTTTGGAGTCGGTTAAAAAGAGCACATCAGTCACGTAACTCATACTGTATCGGAAAATAAAAACAAATATTTACATACTCGCTCGATACTTAATTTACGATGAGTCGGATCCCTCCACATCTACGTCCGACGTGCGTCCCTTTTCGGTGATGTTTGATATATTATGCAGACTTCCGTCTACGGGCGTTTCTTCCACGCGAGGGTAGCCGGCGTCATGTTAACATGCGCGGCCGCGTCTGCCGGCCTGTTTCATCTCACCTGGGAGTCCTTTTTGTAACCATTAAGTTTATTTTTTACTCGTGACGATTGTGGGAAGTGAACGATGATTGGTGCCCCCGTCGCTTTATTAATTTGATTGAATTGCTCGACTGTTTGTTTTGGAGATTCGGTAACAACGGGTTTAATGATATGTTAGGAGCTGTGGTCTTGATGGATTGTTTACAAGAACTTTTAATTTTTTTAAATAATATATTATCCTGTCACAAACTTTTGATGCAATGAATTTGGTGGATCTGTGTTTCGTCTCATTATCTAATAGCAACCAAAGTGAAAAGGATAATGCCGATTCTTGTATGAAAATTGGGCTATACCTTGCGTCTTAACCAAATCATCGGTAAAACATTAGAAATATTCTCAATATTATGTAAAAAAAGATTATGGCGTAAATTAAAATTTGAAAGAAGATGTATATGTGCTTCAGACGCAGAGTGACGCAAATATGGCCCATTTTCTGGCATTCTCCTTTTTCATCAGTATAACATTACTAACAATAGCGAATTTTGAAGGATGTTGTTGAAATTCACAACGACAAAAATTAAAGAACGCTTCTACTAAGTAATAAAGGACTAAAACGTATATAAATAACAAATCTTCCAATTGTTCAACAAACTATTAAAATTTCTCCTTAAGAATGTACCGGAAAAATTTCTTAGCAAAGTAGGAAACGTAAAAAGCAGAAGGGATTCTAGGATCATAGACAATGCGCGGATACAGTGTTCCGGACAGGTGTATGTCGGCGACGTAGAGGCATATTAACATAACGCAAACCATTAGAATTGTTGTAATAGCGCCGCCCGACGCCGCGCTTTTATTATATACGACTTTATATTAGTCGTGACGTCGTAGCATACGATATTTAAAGAAATGTTTTTACTTTGATGACAACTGCGCTACGGCGTAGCGCTTGTGCCGAACGACCGTAGAAAAAGATACGATAAAGCTTCTCACGAACCATTGGCACGAACTGTATTTCTATTTTCGAATATAACACCGTTTAAATTTTTGTACCATAATTATTATCATATGGACACCAGTATATGACACAGATATCTTAAGTTAATAAGTAATAGCGTAATAAGAATCTGTATACTACATCTCAAAAACACAAATAATAACAATATACTTACGTAAGTACTGCATTCCGCATAATAATATAATGTTTAATCTGTAAAAAATTGCAATGCAGTATTATATTAAAATAGCTGAAAATATAAGGTGGAAAATTGATCGAAATGAGATCGGAATCTTGTCGTTGCCGTATCTTTAAAACTGAAAAGGATGCCTCGATTTATTGCCTTACGCCTCTGAGATGTTTATATTGTGATGCAAATATATGAGTTCATTTCAAATGCAAGCAATTTCTTTTCCTACACTCTTCACAGGAATACTAAATCAGCGAAGAATCAATTTTCATTCATTTCTATAAACGTAGATAATATCAGCAATACTTGAATTGTATATTTTATAATCGACATGGCAATAATATTCAATATTGAATTTATGAAGTCGTAACTTTAAGACACGACTACAATACATAATTGTTATCAATAGAACTTTAAGAGATGAAATTAAATTCAATTCTTTGTTTATTGAAATTTAAATGCCTTTCCAAAATATGGAATAATATTATAACAATGCTTAAAGAGCGATCGTAAGATGTTTTAAATAAAATATTTTTCGATTTGTATAAAATATACTATACCCACCGGTTTACCTTAAGAAGGTAGATCATTTATACCTACCTAATTTTATACTACGAGTATCCGTAAACTTCCGTGAGAGTCCATGGAACTTAATAATAAAATGACATTCAAAACGATGGTCACCAGCACCAAATGTCAATTTACCGTACACCTTTGAGAAGGGTGCTTCAAATCGGCACAAAAAATAAACTGTCAATTATTGTATATAGAATGTTTGATCCAGCGTACTAGTATAATAGAGATCATTGGGTCGGTTCAACACGTCTTCTTCCATTCCATAACTGGTGATACGGTCATATACTGACTTGGCCGTTTGTAATGAACAGAATCCATTTTAATGCAGATTCGAGCCAACAAAGTCCACAAAGGGCGCCAGCAAGATGCGGCGGGACCTCATCAACGCGGAGATATCCAACCTGCGCGACCTGCTGCCGTTGCCGCCCTCCACGCGCCAGCGGCTCTCCCAGCTGCAGCTGATGGCTCTGGTGTGCGTCTACGTGCGCAAGATGAACTACTTCCAGCAAGGTGGCCTTTCTTTATATCGCACAAAGGTGCAAGCAAGCTGCGGCGCGACCTCATCAACGCGGAGATATCCAACCTGCGCGACCTGCTGCCGCTGCCGCTCTCCACGCGCCAGCGGCTCTCCCAGCTGCAGCTGATGGCGCTGGTGTGCGTCTACGTGCGCAAGATGAACTACTTCCAGCAAAGTGGCCTTTCTTTATATCGCACAAAGGTGCAAGCAAGCTGCGGCGCGACCTCATCAACGCGGAGATATCCAACCTGCGCGACCTGCTGCCGCTGCCGCCCTCCACGCGCCAGCGGCTCTCCCAGCTGCAGCTGATGGCGCTGGTGTGCGTCTACGTGCGCAAGATGAACTACTTCTAGCAAGGTGGCCTTTCTTTATATCGCACAAAGGTGCAAGCAAGCTGCGGCGCGACCTCATCAACGCGGAGATATCCAACCTGCGCGACCTGCTGCTGCTGCCGCCCTCCACGCGCCAACGGCTCTCCCAGCTGCAGCTGATGGCGCTGGTGTGCGTCTACGTGCGCAAGATGAACTACTTCCAGCAAGGTGGCCTTTCTTTATATCGCACAAAGGTGCAAGCAAGCTGCGGCGCGACCTCATCAACGCGGAGATATCCAACCTGCGCGACCTGCTGCCGCTGCCGCCCTCCACGCGCCAACGGCTCTCCCAGCTGCAGCTGATGGCGCTGGTGTGCGTCTACGTGAGCAAGATGAACTACTTCCAGCAAGGTGGCCTTTCTTTATATCGCACAAAGGTTCAAGCAAGCTGCGGCGCGACCTCATCAACGCGGAGATATCCAACCTGCGCGACCTGCTGCCGCTGCCGCCCTCCACGCGCCAGCGGCTCTCCCAGCTGCAGCTGATGGCGCTGGTGTGCGTCTACGTGCGCAAGATGAACTACTTCCAGCAAAGTGGCCTTTCTTTATATCGCACAAAGGTGCAAGCAAGCTGCGGCGCGACCTCATCAACGCGGAGATATCCAACCTGCGCGACCTGCTGCCGCTGCCGCCCTCCACGCGCCAGCGGCTCTCCCAGCTGCAGCTGATGGCGCTGGTGTGCGTCTACGTGCGCAAGATGAACTACTTCTAGCAAGGTGGCCTTTCTTTATATCGCACAAAGGTGCAAGCAAGCTGCGGCGCGACCTCATCAACGCGGAGATATCCAACCTGCGCGACCTGCTGCCGCTGCCGCCCTCCACGCGCCAACGGCTCTCCCAGCTGCAGCTGATGGCGCTGGTGTGCGTCTACGTGAGCAAGATGAACTACTTCCAGCAAGGTGGCCTTTCTTTATATCGCACAAAGGTGCAAGCAAGCTGCGGCGCGACCTCATCAACGCGGAGATATCCAACCTGCGCGACCTGCTGCCGCTGCCGCCCTCAACGCGCCAGCGGCTCTCCCAGCTGCAGCTGATGGCGCTGGTGTGCGTCTACGTGCGCAAGATGAACTACTTCCAGCAAGGTGGCCTTTATTATATCGCACAAAGGTGCAAGCAAGCTCAGCAGCCTTAGCATATGGAACGAGAGATAAAAAAAGTGTTTTTGTTGTGGGCTTCTTCTCAGCGGCAGGGCGCGTTTGGAACCCTCGTAAACTTAGTTTTAAGTCGACTTGTAGTTATCACCATTCTTATGCAACAAATATCATACGACAATTTGCAAGAGCCTGTATGTTAGGCCTAGCTATTTTGAATTTTGAATTTGAATTTTGATGTCATATTATGATCAATAATACCTCGATCGGATATGTAATTCCTGTATAATGTTCGAATTTTGTTCCATTTAGGTCCACTTGCGCGAAATGGGGTGTTAAATATTTTTATTTCAAACCCTAAAGTCAACGTCTCTCATTGCAAAATTTTGAAAACTTACTCTGAATTAACGTGTTAACTCTGAGTTATCTTCCATTTTAGATACAAAGAAATTAGCAATTAGCGATAGGTATTTATGACGATCATAGATTGTGCCTATAAGGCTTGAGGGTGCAGATGTATAAAACCTGCAGCTACTCTTTACTCATGCTATCCATAATCCAATTCTATACGATGCTATTTTGATTCAAATCTGAAAATGAGATGTCTGGTCGATAGGTTGATCATTTAACTTATCTATGATAAATGCAACTTTAATGCAACTCCCAGCTGCTTCACCTGAAAAAGAATTGCTGAGCTGAGTAATCTACTGTTTTTCATTTTTATGTGATATATTCCCTATTTAAATCCCATTCACTTTATTTTTGTGACAAAAGCAGCATTTATCGTGTTTAAAGGTCTAGAACACATATGTCTCAAATTAATATGAATACCTACTCCTGAGAATTCCCAAAAACTCATGGTTATGACATGGAAGTTTAAAAACTTTCTAGTTTTAAAGATCCTTAGGTTACAGTGTACAGTTACACCAACAGTACTCACTCGGATCCGCATCCGTGTAAAATTCGCCCCAACAGTTTCCCATGCCCCAGCTTCCTTGGCTAAGCTCATCACGTATGCCCGTTATCCTAAATCTCGGCCATGTTTTGAAAACGTCCCCAAAGTTTTTGTTTCACCTTCAGTCACGAAACGGCGTATTAAGACGTTTAAAATGCATTTAGTTCGCTATCTTATCTAACGTTGCTATTACTTCACCCATAACTCCGTCTTTCTTTCTGTTTTAGTGTTCAAGAGTCACGACTTCAGTTATCAGTACAAGGAACAACAGCCACCGACACCTAATATCGGATTCTCGAAGGTATATATAACGTTTTCAAGTTTACAAGCGTTTTACGAGCGTACAACGTGCGGCAATAAAAATCAGTTGTTAATTTACAATGTATTTTCAGGCGATGAACGGTTTCATGATGATGATGACGCAGAACGGGAAACTGTTGTATATATCGGAAAACGCGGCCGAGTACTTGGGACACTCAATGGTTTGTATTCATTAAAATCAGTATGATTATTACATGTTTTTGTACGAATCTCTATTATTGATTCGTTTGTGCGATGCCAGTTGACTTGAAATTCCTACAGAAACCTGTACCAATTCCTTAGATAGAGTTTTAGTAAAAGCATTTCGACCTGGCGCAGTGTCACGTGCTCGGAATCGAGTTCGAAGCAGCAGGTTCAATTCCCGCCACGTGCCACTTTAGAATTTTATACTTATTATTTTAACCTTAGAGGAGATCTGGTGATAGGCTTTGGTCGTGGCTAGTTACCATCCAACCAGCAAAGGGCTTACTTCCTTCCCAGTTAGTACGACATCTTCCGCTGCATCGTCGGGAGAGGAGGTGTCAAAATAATGAAATCTGATTGATTACTCAGACACACTCCGCTCAAACCACTCCGCTCCACTTTGGTGGAAACCGGGCCTAACCGCTTGTTATTTTCCACTTTTAGGAAGATCTTCTAATACACGGCGACAGTGTATACGACATAATAGACAGACAGGACCACCAGATGGTTCAGCTAGAGCTAAATAGAGGCAGCAATGGAGAGACTGACAACTTACCAAAGACTAGACATTTCTTCTGCAGAATGAATGTTTCCAGAAACGCTAGACGCCAGATGAGATTTGGTGACCAAAAAGTAAGTAATATTCAACTTGCACGCACAATTATTAAAAACTCATGATTTGCAATATCTGTTTGTCGATTATTCTTATTTAAAAGGGCACTAATCTTAATATGTTTGTCCGGGATTCACACCTAAACCACTTTACCGATTTTAATCAAATTTGCACACAGTGTGCAGTTTGATCTAATTCAAAAAATAGAATAGCTTAAATTTCAATTTATCTATTTTTTATATCACGAAGGGCAAAACAGCGTTTGCGAGGTCAGCTATTATTCATATATAAGTATAGACTGGTATTCAGTAGGTATACGAGTTAACTTGTATCGAGAATGATTTTGTTTATATATTTGTAATTCTTTTATTCAGAAGTGAAGCTTGAACATGATTTTTTCCATATAGCATATTCATTTTGATTAAGTATATTTTGCTACCCGTGTTTTATTTGTCGTTTTTCTTTGCAGGTAGTTTTAGTTCGAGGGCATTACGTATCGTACCTCCCGCTCTGTAGTAGAAACGAGCCCGTGTTCCTAGCCTCGTGCACTCCCCTGGCGATGCCTGAGACGCGAGAGTGTGTAGTGCACGGCGCCACTAATGTATTCACCACTATACATTCAATGGACATGAAAATATTACACGTAGATGCTAAGTAAGTGACGTGTATAGACTAAGTAGTCGGTACTAATAACTAATAACAGAAAATATTTTGTTAGCGTGGAACCAAAATCAATTTGCATACCGTGTAAAATATCTGCGTTTTTATATTTTTATTACAAATTTTTAAATTACACAATAAGCTACTAACAAAGATATATAAAAATACTTACTCTTGAATTAGCTACTCAAAGTTTCAAAAACTTTGGTTTAGTAAAAGTTTTTAGTAGATTGTGAGTTGTCAGTACCTACCTAATAACAGTTTCTAATCAATAATTTATCTTTCAGTGGTGAATGGTACTTAGGATGGAAGAAAAGCGAACTTGCAGACGTATCTTGGTATCAAATTCTTCATTGGGATAGCCTTCGGGAAGCGCAAACCAAACATAGATTAAGTAAGTAGAAATCGAATAAAAAATAGAAAATAACAACAAACTGCACTGTATCTATTTCGCCGTGCTAAAAATCGTAAACGTCTGAACCGATTTTGATAACTTTACAAATGCATATTGGATATGCGTGCCGACTGATTAATGTACCTAGCTACGACTGGCAGAGCAGCAAAACGTATGTTCGGTCCACAGAAAAATGAAATATAAACTTAATCACTGGTCTGTGGTTAAGTCAACTAGTTTAAAAGTCAATTAAGCATGAATTAACTAAAGCCCCGAAAGTGTCTCTCACTAATTTATCAAGATCGAAAAGAATCTTGGATAGCTAATGTTGTGATTAGCAACTAGTGTAACCCTTGATTAAAATAAGCACATAGTTTGCATAATATTAATCGTGGCACATACGTGTACATTCTTTGATTACAACCAACGCTGTAATGCAAATATATTTCTAGTTACGCAATGTACGCAAACATGATTTGTATTTTAAATTAACACTAGGTGATGAGAAGTGAGAACTACGTATTGATTATAATAACTATACTATGGAGCTTTTGGAATAACAATTAGTTTACAGTGTAACAATGTTTGTTGATATAAACAGTGCCAGGTTACCAGTTCTTATACCACGTAATGTTGTTTCAATTTTCTCGGCACACTACTGACTGAATATGGGGTCAGCTCTCAGTATGAGAGAGGATTAAAGCTCTGTAACCAAGTATAGTTCGGCAGGCTTTATACACTTTTGAAAATAATGGATTAATGAAATGTGTCATCATTGTTGGTTTTTTCACGATGTGTGCCTTTACCGTAAATAAAAGTAAAAAAAACTTTAAAAAAGCTTTTATTTAAATGGGTTAAAAAGAATAAAATAAACTTTTCTTATAAAACTTTTACTATGAACTTGTAACGTCGTTCCTTATAATTTTTTTTTATTCTTGTGAGTTCGGAAGTTTTAAACCGTGTGTAGTAGTCTGTCGTGTTTATTAGCATAACTCACCTCCGATGTATAGTTTGCACTTTATTTAAAAATACTAGAAGCTCTCGTGTACCTAAGTAGAAGAATATCAGAATAAATAATAATTGTACTCTTGTTACAGTAACACAGTCTGACCAAGACAAATGCTGTATATTGCTAGTTAAGCTCCAGCAGAGGAGCGGAGAGTTCCTATGGGTGCACATGGTGTTGCAAGTCAAAGACGCAGCCGACACGCCGCGACAGTTTATAGTAGCCACCAACCAAGTTTTAAGGTAAACAATATTATCTTCATCATAATTCATAGGAAGCTAATTCTTAATATCCCAAAGTCTGGAAAACCTGTCCTATCAATACAAGAATTTCATGTTTTCAATTTTATCTCGGTCAAAATTCATGAGCTTATATTTACCTACTATAGGATTGCTACTGATTCCATGACTGAAAAGCCATTTTCCTTAACGCTTGGGTGCATGAGTAAACAATATTTGAGAAGGCTTAATTATTGATCTAAAATTCTTAATTAGCAAAATTTTTAATAATAAATTATATTTTTAATAACGCCAATATTTAAAAAAAATATCAAGCTTGCCGAGAAAATGCCTATTTACTCTTTTCTTAAAGGAAGTATCGAACTTGGTTTTAATACAAATTTAACACCAACAGCGAAGAAGAGGCATCAATAATGCTCGCAAACTCCTGGCTCTATCAATACTACGGGTACCAGAACCAACCTTGCGACATGCTAGACCCTAGGTGTCAGAAGTTCTTCAGGCGAGAACCATGTTACTCTGACCCCTACCAGGAGTATCAGTATGTAGAGAACCCAGAGGTCGATTACACTGGTTATCACATGACGCCGTATGTGCATAAAACTGATGAATACGGATGTGAAAGGGTGTATACTGACAGAGGACCTGTGGATTATTCTACGCATTCACCGCAGTCTACTATTAGTGAAGAAAGGTAAGGTATTTCTTCATAAAATATTATTTAAAAAAAATTGAGAAACATTACCTATTTATCTATTTCTTCTATCTGTGGTAGATCATAAATAATCGTTACCAGAATTCGCCATTATCTCCACAAAATTATCAGACACGCCTGACGATATACACTTTATACAATGCTGTACATAATACGATACACAGCAAATCCTGAAAAAAATATCATAATTTTTTTTAGTGTCCATTTTCCAGGCATCCGTGTAAAAAATACCACATTGAATATTCAGAATTATTGAATTTGAAATTATTTGAATATTTTAAAAAAAATACACGCCACTTCTTTTGTATTTGGAAGTCGGTTAAAAAGAATGACAACTTATGTCATATCTTGGTACAGAGGTTCAACGAACTGTCCAAAATAGGTCCTTCGTATTGTCGGGACATTTTTTGATATGAACTAAGATTAACAGTTACGAAGGTCTCAATATGGGCATGGACTTCACCTACTAATCTCTTCAACCAAATATAGAATAAGATGCTTTATGAGAATTTATAAAATTTTCGGGGTCAAGTTCGAAACGTCCATCAGAACTGGTACTAAAATGATCAACAAGTGAACTAACTTTATTTACGATCTTTTCTCTTTGGATTTTCATATTTGGATTGGATAAGAGTCACCAGCTATTTTACTTTCACAGGAAAGGTCGTGAAAAATGAAGTCTGCACATTGTTTTGATAATCTTTGTAATAATCATGTACATTGTCTATATATGAGTATTACGAACAAAAAGAAGTACCTACATATAACATATATTAATATACTGAGTCTGCATTATGCAATTAAAAATAGTTTGATTTTCAGTTGCGCCATTTTGATACGTGGGCTTAATAAGCTTTAATCGTAGGTACCTATACTAATGAAAAGGCAAGGGGCCTGTGAACTACAATGTCTCCATTCATTCAAAATAACAAATCATTAGTAATTCGTGCATATTTGGATCATGTTGTGGTGTTATTCGGATTCATATAGTTATAATCTATGCTCCTGGCCATATTTGGTTCGGAAATACTTCTTTAAAACAACAAGTTTAAGAAAATCATTCAAGTAGGTATTTCTTTTTGACCGACTTCAAAAAAGAGAAAGTTTTATAATCTATGTCCATTGTATGTTTTTGCCTTTACGGGTCCCTAACTTTGTCAATTTTAACCAATTATGAGGATTATTTTTGATCATGTGACCACAAGTAGGTACTATTTAGAGTTATTTTTTAAAGATTTGGCTGTGTTTTAATATGTTTAAACTTTTATTACCCTCACGTTGTGTCCTGCATTTCTTGAAAAACGTTTGGCAACCCATGAACTTTGCTAAGAACTTTTCAATTTGAAACCTAACAAGTAGGTAGTAGAGTCCACAATGTTTTGTACCCAAGAAGCGCTGTGATTGCGACCTCACAATAAATATGGTAATGAAAGGTGTCAAATTACGCGGACGGACAGACGGACGGACAGGGTGATGATTTTCTTATTTATATTCCCCATGTGACATGACGTGTACAAATTGTGGCGAGCGACCTTGTCTGTTTGTTTGTTTTTTAATCATGCGAGACGATGGTCGATAAACTGATTATTATTATTGTGTGAACGTTGTGTTACGAGCAAATTGGCTATACAGATTCCATTTTTTAACTATTTTGAAAAACGTATACGCAATAAGTGTTGGACAAAACTGCGTAATACACTGACAACATCACATACATTGCTCAAATCCCGAACGAAGGTACCACAACACCCAGACCCGAGACAATGTAGAAAAGTTATTTTTCTACATTGCCCCGACCGGGGATCGAACCCGGAACCTCAGAGATGGCGGCGCCTTGAAAACCGGCACGCTAACCACTCAACCACGGAGGTCGTCATTAGTCAGTTTGGCTCGATTCATTCGGCATTTTATTAAACACTACACAATGTGTCACAATAGTCGAAACTGCGTAGCGTTCGGCGTAGCGCCTTCTCTTTCAGCGACTATTATGCGAAAGCAAGCGTACCACACATCATGCTACGCGTTACGCGACTACAGAGGAGTTAGTACAGGTTTTTGTAAGAATTTCGAGTCGACTCGCAACGCACAAACGCGTCGAATTTCTTCAACCATATACTGGTTGTATATTGTAATATGGTTGGAGGAATTCGACAATCGCTGAAAAATTCGTACAAAAACCCTACCAGTTACCACAGTCACTACGCTGTGTTCAGGAGCTATCGCTATTATAATAATACTTCTTGTTTTATGGAATAATATGGCTATATTAACACTCCAACATGGCGCTTCATTCAGGCATATTGTCGGTATTTAAAAAAAGGAAAGAAAACAAAGCCGTGCCTGCAGGGGTCAATTTCTGAAAAAAAAAACAGGGGTCAGAAAAACGTATTTATCGCTATCGTAATCGTTCGCAAATTCTGCCCCCGGATTGGCCAGCGTAAATCAGGTTCTAATGAGCGGACAGAACAGGGTGGCGGAATTTGTTTTCGATTGCTATCACGATGAATAAGTACGCTTTTCTTACACAATCTAGCTGTCTATATGATTGGCTGAAAAAAATATGAAAATTTAATAACATAGCCAATAAATATTATGTTGACAACTTTTTTTTCGTTTTTTATGTGACATCGAAGTATAACAAACATATTTTTTTTTTGCTTCAGGTCTCCTCTGCATTACGACGCGCCACCAGATATAGTGGTGAACAGCAGTATGTACATGTACCCCATGCACGGCAAGCGGGAGTACTATGACTCGCACCCCCACATGACGTACAGCACACAGGAATCTTGCAGCACTACCCACATTGAAGGTATAACTATATATAGAATCTCTTTTGGTATATCTAAATTTCTAGAAAGCTTTGTTAGAGCGATGTAGACCTACAAGCCATGACTTCTAATATAATAATAATTTATTCTTTTGCCATGATTATTTTCGTAAAAAACTTGAAAGGAAAAATATGTCAAGATAAAAATTAGCCACAATTTAAAACATACCTGAGAGTTTAGCACAGGCTTTTGTTCGCATCGCAGAAACGAACCGAATTTCTCCATACATTCAGCTGCCAATAGATGGCGTTGGCTGTAAATGTATGGAAGAATACGATTCGTTTGTGCGAGTCGACTCGAAATTCATACAAAAACCTATACTAACCCCTATGTCAAGACTCTACCGCCAGGTTCGGAAAGCAGGTTTGCACCGAGAAGAACTGGCAAGAAACTCGGTACTTGCTCTTTTCAAAAAGTTACAGAATAATTTTGAAATAGCTTTCATTAATTAATATGCTCTAAATTATAAAGTTCTTATTTAGGCTGATGGTGATGATGGTTGTATAGTGTATACAACGATACAGACTGTCAAATATAGGTAGTAATCTTACGCAAAATTTTGTTACCCAGGTATCGAATACCCGCCTGCCAAAAGGATGCGGCTAGCACCAGGGCCACTGAGCATAGAGGGCACCGACGGCATGGACCGATGGAACCCCAGTCCGCCCTGGTCAGACACCCTCAAGATCGGCGACTACACCCAGCGGTTCACCGCCTACAACATGATACCAATGCCGGCTGAGAGAGCCATGGTTACTTAACCATAACTTAGTTAACCTATTGTTAATGTTATGAATTTAACTTAAATCAAAAGGTCTTATGCAATACCGAGCAGTTCATTTAATTTAATTTGTGAAGATGATTTTAGGTATGAAAATGTATGAATGGATTTTTGAGTAACTTTAAAAAATGGCGTGATGAAAATGATTACTGAAAGTACCAACTACATATTAATTTTTTGTTTATAATTAACGTATAATTTATTTCACGTTCTTGTTTTTTGTATGCATTTTACATGTAGAACGCAAAACTAATTTATCTACAGATTTACGAGATAAAGATTGCGTAAAAGGCAATTTATTCTATACGTGAACTACGTTAGTAATATTATGGATTCGGTGGTTTTACTAATTCCTAATTTAAATAACGTAATTTTACCATCTTGTTAATCTGTAGCAGTGGCATTATTAGCAAGTGTTTTATTAATAAAAATAAACGTTAGCTCAATTTGATGTTGAAAAGTTTTTCAGTATTTTTAGTTTATAAAATAGGATGCATTCATGCAAATGCAAAGAAGGCATCCTTTATTATTATTCTATATACTCGGTGCAATCCGGCTTTCCGAACCTGGCGGTAGAGTCTCGACATTTCATGAGAGCTTATATCTAAGCCTATGTGAAATAAAGAATTTCATTTCATTTCATTTCATTTCATTTCATTCAATTGAATGAAGGTATAATTATCAATATTATAAAATAAAATGAAAAATGATTCCGTCCAAATATTTTTCATTGCATTCCAAAGGAATAAATTTAGAATAAGTATCCAATAAGTAGTTTAATTCCTTTTTTGTAAATATTTAAATTAAAATATAGGTATAAGATAATTTTTGTAAATACCGGTATATTTTCTATGTGTTAATTATATTAGTAGCGAAAACTAGAAATAAATGGTTTTGAAAACTTTTTATTGTTTTTTCTTTTACAGTCGCATGATAAAGATACGTGTCTTCACTAAATTTAGATTTCAATACCAAAAAAACTTTTTAAATGTGTAATCCAGACTTGCATGCAATAGCATAGGTAATATCGGTGTATACTGGATTTGTATTTTAATATAATATATAACAAAATCTATTAATTATCTATTATTACCTTTTAAACATTAAAACTTTTAAAACATTATGAGCTTGGAAAAAATAATTTGAAAAAAATAAGTAACTAATTAAAAAATTAAAAAACACGTCTGCCCTGTTATAAAACGAACTAAAAAGTAAGAAGCAAGTTATTTTAGTTTAACAGATACCTAAATTCAAATTATGGCAGTCGGGGGGATTCTCCGATCCCCATATGTCCAAATCTGTGCAGCTGTTCAGAAGTTATGGTGGAATAAAGAAACATCACATACATACATACATACATACATGAACCCTAAAAACATTACACTCCTTTTTTTGGGCAGTCGTGTAAAAAAAAAGGACATAGTTGCGGAGTCCACTGAACAAACGCAATTAAGCTACCTAATATTCCGAGCACCACGAACTTCTTTGAACACTTCGTAATCCAGGTTCAAGCAATTAATAAATTTGCATGCTCAAGTTTTGCGAATCACTGGAAACGCATTCAATTTACATTAACGGCATTATCGTACTTCCTAATAGATGTAAAGCGCTTTAACAAACGTCCATTCTAAGAAAAGCCCTGGGATTTAGCGTAATTCTACACATTGCTTGGAAATATCTGTGAATACAGATCATTTTATAGTGGTGGCGCTACAACCACCTACAACCGTCAAATTGATAAAAGCCTTACCGGCTTTCCTGTGGTCTAAGTCAATGGAGATTTCACATTATTAATACCTATTTTTATGAAAAGACTGACGGACTGACGCAGTAACTGATCATCGCACAACCCCAAGCTGAGCCACAAGCCAAGATGAAGACAAGAGATAAGAAAGGACATATTATTTTCCTAACTCAATTTTTACAAATAGTATGTAAACAAATACATTTCCATGAATTGATTTTTGAGTAAAACACGTAAATATTACAGGGTACCGTCGTTATGTCACACTAGAAATTGGTTTATTATCAATGATATATTATATAATATGATAATCTGTGTTTGTTATTAAAAGTTTTTCTTCATTCCGTAACTTCGGTTTGTAATTTTATTTTAGTTGAATAATATTAGCTTCGATATGACCAATATAGTTTTTTGTTTTCAACCAATAAAACTTTAGTTCTATAGTAAGAAGGCAAAAATAGTCTAATCGGTGAGAAACAAACCGATGTTCAATTCACGTCCTTAAATCCGTAGTTATAGAAGTTTTAACAACTCTAAAATCGATTGCGAAAATATATTTAAAACGCTGTTCGCTTGTGACTTAGATTTTCTAAGTGCAAACTATAGCTTAGGCATTAGGCATTACTATTGCAAGCCTGTCCCACCTGACTGCGGTTTCTATGAATTATTGATGTGTACAAACCTACGTGAGATACCCTGGATTAACTACAATGGGTGCAAAATGTATAGTACTTATTTTACATGCTAAAAGTACAGTTTTTAAGCAAAATAATGGTTAATAATATATTATTTAGATGTTTTCAGCGTTTCCAATAAGTTATATTTAAGTAAACACACATAATAATAGTGTGCTTTGGTGCTCGCCAAAGAAGACCTATAATAATAACTGGTACCTAGTGGAAATCCTATGAATTAAGTAACGGTGTAAAAAAATAATATTATGAAACTTAATCCAGTAAGTGTCCCGTAGCATGTTCTGGAATGGATGGCAGATCGCGCGAACATGTGCATTCGTAGAATCTATAATGATTAGTGCTTCTAAATCGGGAAGGTATTAAATAACAGCGGCCAAACAGCGTCATTTAACACAAATAATAGATTTAAATAAGACATTAAGATTGTTCCCCAATCTGTGTGGTCTAGGGACGAGAGATCCAACGTGCCCTGAACTGATAAAAACAAACACAGGGTGGTAATCGTGTATCGACATAAAATTTGGAATAGTTGTAGGTAATACTGGCCCAACGTGATTGCAATCATACAAATTTTACATTATTTTTATTTAAAAAGGGGGTGAAACCGGGGCGTCGAAATTTCAAAATGAGATAACAATAATGAGTAGGGCATCATATGAAAGGGCGTTATTTTTGTATTCTTAAACCGATTTTTTACTTATTTTTATGCTTAAGTGTTTTTGATTTATTGAGCAAAATATATAAAAACACCGTTCCCCCTTTATTTCCGAAGTTTACCAATCGAAAAATCTGAAATAATTATGATTAGTAAATATTTTACGGAAAAAATAAAATCAACTCTTTATCTATTATGCTTTTTTGGTATTAACAATTAACCTTAAAGAACAAAGTTAATGCGGTTCGGTAAGAAAAGTGATTCTTATGTTTTTAATTTTTTTATAGTACGGAACCCTCGGTGTGCGAATCCGACTCGCACTTGGCCAATTTTATTTAGTGTTCACGTCTTGTGTCAGCAGTCAGCACTCGCGGAGCGCCATGTATACAATACGGTGCATGCTGCTGCATAGCGCCGTCCAATGTGTTTGAGAAGCATCACACAGGCTCGCATCGCTAATGCTCGTTAACAGAAAACAAATTAATAAATTATACTCCGCCTGATGGCCGCGTGGGAAAACTGCGAGCCGCTTAATTTATTCATGTTATTTATCTAGGCTATCTCCTACGTGGACAGATTCGAACGACTGTTATGATTTGCATCTGCGCTTCAGATTACGCGCGAAACATTCGAATGATTTAAATTCGAATTGTAGGTTGTTCGAATTCGAATGGCCAATAGTTATTTAATAAAGAACATTGCGCAAACGGCAAAACACATTTCGGGCCGCGATTCAAATCCTGACCTGTGGCAATTTAGAAATTATAAAATTCCAAAGTGGCCCGTCCGGGAATCGAACCCGCGACCTCCCACTGGAATCCGATCGCGCGCGTCCCCTGCGCCAGGGAGGTTGTCAAAATAGTTTTTGTTGTTAGAGGTTGTTTACATTAAAACTAACTAACGGAGGACTTTGGTAACAAAATTGGCACTAGAATTTTGTATATCAGAGACAATACTACTATTAGTGGCGAAAACAGATTTTCCAGCTGATATCTGACACCTTTAAAAATTTAAGAGCTCATAAAACGTAACGCAGCCGAGTCGGAAGGCGAGTGCGAGGACAAAGTGAAGTGTCAGATAAAAATGCATTAGAATGCGCTTTACAACCGAACCGACGACGATAAATATTCATGGAAATATGCGCGCATCCTGGATTCCCTTTATAGAGGAAAATAAGAACGCGCGCAGATTATTGCCTATTGCGAACTACGTCCTTACCTGCCTATGTAACTGGCCACTTACCTATATTTATACGTGGTAAAGATTTTGTTCAATCATATCAGGCATAATATAAGTTTTCATTTATAATATTTTGAATTTCACTTTTGAAACTAAGATTGACTTTTCAGTCTGTGATAGTTCCTACTTGCTTATTCACTTATAAAGTATCTTCTTGAATTTTTTTAATATTTTTAAGGTGTTTAAACATTTTCAGTTAAGAAGCTGAAAAGAAAAATCTACTGAAAAATGTTATTAATTAAATTTTTTTGATTAGGTTCGGGCAGAAAAATGGCCCTATGAGTAACCCGACCTCCTCTCTATGTGGGACGCGTTAAGTATAGGTATGGAAGCAACTAAACCTCTTATTTCTCCTAGGAAAGTGATTGTGATCTCCACATAATATAGGAATGGCGCTTTAGAACACAATATCTGGGCGACCGTGGGGATGGGAGTAGATCGATTTATCGTCCCCAAAACCCTCTCTATACTACATTTCATGAAAATCGTTTGAGCCGTTTCTGAGATTCAGATCTGAGATCTTATTTCCAATTTATTTCAGATTATATTGAAATATACATACAAGAATTGCTCGTTTAAAGGAAGATAAGAATATACAATTACTGAATATTACTAAAAATATGATAACTTATTAGAAAGAAAGGGGAAAACACTGATACTTTATTTGTATTAGTGATTCCGATCACTCCCAACGATTAATTTATAACAGTTTGCGATACTATCTTTCATTGAACGACTGGCGACGGTTCTGCAAATAAGAAATTTAAATATAATAAGCGATTAATTTGAATATAATAAGTAATTATATTTATTGAAAACAATTAGTTTTGTCTATTTTTCTTTATGTGATTTATCGTGAAGTTTATGATTTCCTGTTTATGTTCCTTGTTTACGTAATTACTAAGTAATCAATAGTAAATGATCATTTATTTGATCATACTTGTCTAAATTAATACACGAGATGCTTAATTTTTCTTATTCACTTAAAATATTAACGCAATTAAAAGTTGTTCTCAGCAGCTTTAGTGTTTGCGCTGATAGCAAACTACAACCAGGCAGAATTTATATGAGAACTAGCTGACCCGGCAAACCTTGTTTTACCATTATAAAAATAAAGCTTACGACCTACTCTTAGGCCAACCGAACTACACAGGAAATTTCATAACAATCGGTCGAGCAGTTTCGGATGAGTTTGGTAACCAAAATTCACACGAGAATTTTAAATATTAGACTAGCTGAGCCAGCAACCGTTTTCTTGAAATTAGGGAAAATGAAAACGAGCTTACGACCTACTCCCAGATACCCAGTTATATGTCAAAAGAGGATAAATTCTCCTTTCCCTTTTTGCCATGATTTAGCCGGTGAAGATAATTTTATTTCCTGTCATAAGTAATAATTAATAAGTAAATTAGAAGACAAAGTTCTCATTCCCCCCCATGCTTAGCGGTGCCGCATTTTGTCACAATCCCTTTTGACGGCCGCGTCCACTTCGACTCCATGTCATCTAAAAACAGAGTTATTTGAACATAAACACCATGCTGCGGGTTGTCAGGCTTTACATATTATTATTGAGAGAACTCTCAAACAAAGTTACTTGTATCCTTACTTGTTGCCTATCCTACTGCTCCGCGGGCAGCGACTCATTGCTACAAATGTGTACTCCATTGACATAACGGCTTATTAAAGCGGCACGTTCCACAAAATGTAGCCGAAAACACACAAAAGAAGATCATAATTATTATAATCAGGCCGCAATAATGCATAGGTCGAGCTCTGCGCCGCGCCTCGCGCATACCAAATTGGCTACCGTCAAAGCTGATTCTTATAATCGTGTTAATCGAAATGAACTGATATTGAAAACAATTGACAGGGTAGCGCACGACTATAGTAGGACTAATTGAGAGATTGCAACTAAACTATCGATATAACTTTTTAATAATAATTAACAATAATTCGTGACGCCGGCATGTGCCGAGCCGGTAGACAGCGGTGCTCGTTCCAATGATTGCCGTGTGCTCTTCTCAACGATAGTACTGTACTGTCGATGATACGATATGATAATAAGCCGTTGATGATACCAAAGAATCATGTAGCGAGCAAGACGATTTTAACCGATATGGATGCCCATGTCAGATGCAGTGTGTCCTATTTCAATATCATACGACAAACCTACTGTTCTGCGCACATCTTTGAAAGTAAACTTCTTTGAAAGTAGGGAAAGAAAGCGGGAAAGCGAACAAGATATCCAAGATTCCCTCAGGATTTGCAAAAAGACCTAAAAAATCTAGTCTGGATTGACACACGCAGGTCTTTGGTTAGAGTGAGCAAAGTTACAATTTTTTTACAATTATCATCTTACTGACCTTCTAAAGCAACGAAACACAATAAAATATGGATGAGGTTCGTTTTAATAAAAAAAATGAGTTACTTACAAAGACTACTACTACACTATACTATACTACTACTATACTATAGACCCGGCGGACCGCGCGAAATAATGTCGCCAGTTTATGGGAGCAAACCCCCCCTCCGGCGTCAGTAGTAGGTAAGCTATAAGCCTACGCGGTATTTCGCAGGACTTTCGACACATGGCTCTACATTTTTTTGTATGAAGAAGGTTTACATAAAATGTTCGGATGGGCTCATCTTGATGTTATTATCATAGGTTACTTACTGTATGTACCTTATATCTTAGTTTATTTAATTCATTATTTTTTATCGATATCTACCTGCCATCCGCAAAGCCATCTCTACTCATTTCATAAAACGCACGATTTTCATGTCCCTTGCCACGTGTGTGCGCCTACACACGACATAAGCATACACCCTGAATTTATAATCGCTAAATAAAATTATTCTTTGTTTTCACCCTTTCTAATCGCTTCATACGCACGCTCTTATAACACGTGCCGGCCACCACAGCTGAATCTAAATCAATTTTTTTTAAAATTATGTCGATTTAAACACAAAGGGATGTTACCGGTGCGCCGATTGTATCGATGCTCCTTTCGGGTTCGGTAGAAGCGACAATAACGGAATTTTCGGCTTTCTGTTTGTGATCTCATCCAATATTGTTCGAATAAGAATAGGACATAGGTGGATGTTATTTATCACTGTCATTCGAGTTTTCGATGACCAGAATATCTATGTTCTACGCTTAAACCACATTTGTAATATTTTTTAGATCTCTGTCTGAAATAAAACCTAAGTCATTCAAAGAAATAAGATCTTTCAGCCTTGGATCTACCTACCGACTTTATCTCCTGCACAAGTAACTAACATGCCATTACACTGATAAAACTAAACGTATTCTTTATTATTTTTTCAATTTATTAAATTTATTTTAGTGAAGTAAAATTAACAGTTGTTGTATTAAATAAATAACATAACATTTTACTTTCGTCGTCAAAAGATACAATTTTGAAATTTCAAGTCATTGAGCGACGACCTATTATATATTTTTATGATTCCTCTTTTATAACAGCATTTACAAAACAACGACATCTATAAAACGCAGAGAAAATAAACCTACCAAAATGTAGTAATCGTATCACGTTGCACCAGCGAGGGTTTTCCAGCCGAACCATCGTACTTGTGGTACTTGTGATTTCTTTATGAGCCTTGTACTTAATGCAGACACTTTCCATTAGATGGCGTCAACATACAGGTTGTAAAGAAATTATACCCTACCATGTAAACATAGGTAGGTTCTTTGCATCAAAATAAAAGTAAATAAGCATCTATTTATTTAATTTACAATTATATTTCATACATTTTATTCTTCAATAATAATAAACACAATCAGGTATACTTTCATTGTACTGGCAATTTCGCACTTTTATTTATTTTGTTTTTTAAAACTGACCACCCTGATGGACACGCTGTCCCAGCCTACGTCCGCGCCATGCTTCATTCTTTTATTGTGCGCGGCAATGAGCACTCGACTACAAAAACACGTCTCGTTTTTGTTAATTTAGGTTCAAAGTAAAAAAAATTAAGTGTTCAGTGTTAAAACTTGCTTAATTTTCTATACTGATAATGCTTAGACGCTAGTAAAATTTATTATTATAACAAAAATAAAATCAAATCATATAATTGTGCATTCATCTTCGTCAGACTCCGAGGAAAGAGGGTAAGTGAAAATTAACCTTTTTTCCCAGATATCACATCAATGCTGACGAAAGTGTGTCCAAAAATTGAAATCCTAAGGCATCTCTAAGCTAACTTGGAGGGTATCACATTGAGGTTATCACGAAAGTATAGCATGATGCGCGAAATAGTCCAGGCATCTCTAAGCTAGCTTGGAGGGTATCACGTTGAGGATACCACGAAAGCATAGCATGATGCGTCAATGCTCCTGGAGGTTGACTGCGGGTCAACACGAAGGATTTTAAAAAACCTCAAAGGACTTTGCGGATACCAACGGGGGACGATGTCGGTGTGGCGCTGTTCTCGGCTTCACTACAAGTGGCTCCGCATGACCTCCCGGACTTTGATCCCGAATTGCTATCGGCGCTCAGTCACAAGAACTATATTAATGGTTAGTCCCGACAGTTGTAAAATTCTAGCCGACCTTCATTGCAAAGAATCAAATAGTTTATTTGATATACTTGCCTGGCTTATGAATAGCCAGTTAAACGTTATAGCCTTTTATCAGTGATAACTATTTCACGACTTAAAAACTAATTCCACGAGGGTACCAACGCGTCGAACTTTTCTAACTATGTACCTACAACAATAATGTTTAGATTTTGTGGTGGAAAATAATTTTACTTACTTTCGAAAATTAATGTTCAGATTGTGTAATGGAATGATAATTTAACTATTAGCTCAAAACTCAATAAGTTAACAATATTATGTATAATGTACCATTAGTCTGAAAGTTTCATTGAAGTGAATTGTTAAATTCTTTCTGAAACTAATAAAAATCTTAAACCACAACGCGTCCTGAACTGAGAAGATGCTTAAGTATTGACAAATGACATTTTGTTTCGACAAATGACAAGTAATTAAAGTTCACGAACGGGACCAGATGTTTTTTCGGAGAAATAGTTTCGGGCATTATACTAGTTTCAATGGTTACTGATCGTCAGGTGTTGTAAATAAAGAAACCAGCAGGGCGCGGCGGGCGACTTTGCTATCGACACCCACCGCTGGGACAGCGCAATCTCGTTTCTCGAGAAACTAGCTGGCCCCCTCTCGTTACGGCTCGGCCAGCAGGGGGGGCGTGACACACTTGAGTATTGGCGATCAGCCGCGAGGAAGATGCGACGTGGCAGCGAGTCTCCAGCATCAGCCACAACAAGGACCAGGTTCATCGACGACGCTAGACATTAAGGTACCTATATGCCAGTTGTCTTCAACATTTTGAAGTTTATTGGTTACATATCACTGACAAGGAATCCGTCACGATCTATAACATGATCTAGAATTTCGGGAGTTATAATAAGTGAAGACTATTTTTTGACTTTCACTAGGTGTACAAATGTACGTACATTCAATAAAATATTTTAATGAATTGAACAAATTAAGGAACTAGCTCCAAAAAATTATTATTACATAATACCATTTTAAAAATCGTACACTAACACAGTGTACCGCCTTACACGTTCACAACAAAGAAAAAGCGACAAATGTCTTTGACAATCGACATTTCTTTTTTGGGTGAGATAATGCGGGAGTGAGTCAAGTATGTTCGATTATAGTTAAGATGTGTCTAACCTCAAAATCTTACGTGGTAAAAGATACATTCTAAATTTAAAGGCGTTGAATGAATTTGTAGTTCAAAATCCTTTGAAATTGATAGTTCATAGAACAGCTTACAAGCGAATACTTAAAAAGGGTTTTATGCCTATGAACTGAAGAATCTTATTTTAAAGTACCGATTCATCCTTGGTAAAATACATAAAGAAGTTGTGACTCATCTCAGATACTTACCGCGGTTTTTTCATGAAGATTTGTTAGGTGTTAGAGTGTTAAAGTTATTTACTACCCTCAAAACATGCTCAGTTTCCTGGTTTTATTTTAATTTCTGACGATATGGCAGTATCGTTACCCAACCGCAAACTATGACGTGAATTATGTAACAATTCAAATTCTGTAAAAAAAAAAAAAAAAAAATTATACGCTTAACTCGTTGTATCATCTAAGAGTTAAGCTTAATTCCGATTAAAAGTCCTAAAGTCCACTTCTCCAGCTATTAGGTATGGATGGGGTTACACAGAACGTCTGTAGAAACAAAAAATGTAGCCCGTAAGAAAAATTAGACTTTAGACGCAGCTGTTCGTCCATCATCGGTTATCCTATCAGATGGCCAGTGGTTACAAAACATTTTTTAAGTCATCTAACTCCCTTAAACCTAAAAGGTTGAACTAGTGATTCACACGATTTCCCGGTCTAGATGAAGACTAATTCTTTTCATTAGAGGGATTTTTGTTTTTGTAATAATTAACGTTAAGATGAATCGAAATACCTCTTTACAGAGTTGATGGCCATATTTTTCGATATCTATTTTGATACACATGATTTACATCAGTTGCATAGAGGATATCAAATATCCTCATTTAAACGATTGGGTTAATTGTTTCTTATATGGAAATTAAAGATAATCAAAAGCTGACCAAGAGTTACATCCAGTTAATGGGATTAAGCTATCGCTGTAAAATTATATACTTCAAAGTTATTCAAAGAGTTCAATCCAGTTATTGAATTTATCGCTTCTTGCAATAATGCGAAATGTAATCAATATGAATCCAGACGTCTTAGAAACAGACGCATTCTGAACATTTTGGAACACCAAGTTTACCTTTGCTCTTCTATACATTCTTCTAGAGGTAGAATGCTTAAAAATACTATTATAGACAATGCTTTAGACATACATCGTCTAAGGACCTCTACAACTTTGGATTTCCTTCTTTTACATAAGGTGTCAAAAGACTTACTTCTTATAGTACATTTATTGATGATAAATAAATAAATATGGTCTTTCCCTAGAGAACCACAATTCATAGGAATTACTGGAGGAAGTTCTCTGAAGGCATTAAAAAAAAAAAAAAAAAAAAGGACATTTTGTTGGAATTTTTAATAATCTATATGTTTCAAAAATTTTGTGTTATTTACAAAGTTTTGTGGCAATACTGCTTTAATAACGACTGAGATCCGTACAATCCGTACATTATAAGTCAACCTCGTAATTTCCAACAGAACAACTTGATAACGACGTAGCATATGGTACGATTACTTGTTATCATTCGGCATTGAGTTTAATTTCTGCTGATGATTTTGGGTCAAATAAAAAAAAAAAAAAAAAATATATATATATATATATATATATTATATTGCGAAAATGAATAGATAAATTAACATCAAACACCACATAGTAGCACACAATATAGTATGCTAACACATTGCTCAATGGGCCTTAATAAGAGTTTATTCATTCCGTAACTTTGCTTTGCTGATCTTGTAACTTTTTTAGCTTTAGGCAGTAGACACAGCACAGAATGAAAACATTAGCATTAGTTAAAGTTAGTATTATTGTTTTTATATAACTCAAGGGAATTATTGAGTTTATACAACGCCAGCTACTACTCAGGGCGAACCAGTTTTAATTATACCATAATCAAAACTGAAGAGAAAGTATAAAAATTTGCCACAGCTTTGAAAAACAAATCGATATGTCGTTTACAAAATCTTAGACCAAGATATATAATAGACAACCTCCTGATAATGTTGAAGCGACCTCATAAGGTCGCCTGCAGGCAGACCACCGTGAGAACGTGTCTGCCGAGGAATATAATCTCTCACGAGAGAGGTCTGCGTTTCAGTGTACTCAGCACCAAGTACGCAACACTTCCTCGGCGAGCACGTAGTTTGTTGCTTGACCTCATCAGAAAAGCAGTCTGCTGGTAACAACCATTACGGACGTTACCTAAGTTTTATAACCTCTTATTGAGCGATGATGCTTCTGTCGCAATAGCTCTTTTGCTCTCTAATCATTAATCATTATAATCTATCTAAATATAAATTAAACCTATTTGTAATGTGACTGGTTTATTGATCCAGGAATTGAACGAAAAGATTGTGTTAATTAAATACTTCTGTGGTATAAAGAGGACCTATTTCCTATTATAATAGGAAACAATTTACTATCTGTTAATGTCCATAATTTAACAAAAATTTTCATCTCTAAACATCTACCTGATTGTGTTTATTATTATTATTGAAGAATAAAATGTATGAAATATAATTGATGATTAAACGAACTTACCTGTAAGTGAAGTTCTATCACAATTATGTGAATACATTTTATTCGAAAATAATAATATAAGGTCCCTCCCATACCCAAAACCCATGAGTATAATACGAAAATTTTGTTAAATATTCTCTAAAGAATGAAGCATGGCGCGGACGTAGGCTGGGACAGCGTGTCCATCAGGGTGGTCAGTTTTAAAAAACAAAATAAATAAAAGTGCGAAATTGCCAGTACAATGAAAGTATACCTGATTGTGTTTATTATTATTTTCGAATAAAATGTATTCACATAATTGTGATAGAACTTCACTTACAGGTAAGTTCGTTTAATCATCAATTGTTTATTTGTCTATTGACGTCAAATTGCGATCGAACATATCGTAGTCATTTTTTGCCGACAAAAACTTCTTTTGATCTGCGCAAATAGGAGCATCAACTACATCAAAAACTGAAAATTAAAAACTATTAGAATATTTATAAAATTCATTAACTTCATCCGCTTTCAAACCCTTTTAAAATTCTTTCAAATTAGAATTTTGATTAAAAGTGCCCAGAGGTACAATTTTTTTTTTGAATTTCGAGTCGACTCACATCGCAGAAACGAATCGAAATTCCTCCAAATTTCAGAATTCCAGTCGATAGGAAGTTTATGGGAAGTAATACATTTCGGTGATTCATTTTTATTTAAATATAAATACAGTGATAGATAAAGATGCTATTGAACGATATAAAAACAGGTAATACAGTTTGTTTCGTACTCAAAAATGACGGTTATTGTTTCAAGTAGATGGACATCCAATAACATGTTTATTGTTTATACTAACCTCCTCTTTTTTGGCAGTTTACTTTATGTAAAGTGCACATATCATCGAATTCAGCCAAAAAGGCTTGTGTATCATCGAATCCACACACCGGGTCCCCTCCGGGTGTACAAGTTCTCAGTTTGAAGCAATGGAACTCAGCGAACTTTTCTCTTGCCACCGGATTATCATAGCCGTTACCTGGATGCTTAATATAAAGCATTGAGTACCTAGACTGGTATCTAGCTAATGTCACCAAAATCAATCATCCAGACTACATTTACGAAATACGAGTAACTGGGATCAATCAACAATTTTTTTTTTGCTCAGGCGTCTTTACAGAAGGGTTAGTACGTTTTTGTACGAATTTCGAGTCACTAGTACGAAGTACTAACGCCATCTATTGACAGTCACTGACATGTAGCTGTCAATAGATGGTGCTGGCTGTAAATATATGGAGGCATTCAATTCGTTTGTGCGATACGAGTCGACTCGAAATTCATTTAAAAATCTGTACTAACCCCACAGAAATTAACAAAATTGTCTCGTAACTGGCATGCAGGTTTCTAGAATTGCTGTTGGTAAAATATTCCCATACTACAGGTAAAAATAACACTTACATTTGATAAAGAATTACTATTTTTGATACTAAAATATGCGATATAAATTAAAACTGAAAAAAAAACGTTTATAAGAATTAAAAAAATCGTATCGATAACTATACTTTGTTTTTTGTTAGAATTTTTTTTAATATTTTATTAAGTACTTTGTAGCCTTACTCAAACGAATATTAATAATTCCGAAGAACATGATTTATAGTCGAAACAGAAGTTATACAGGGAAATACAGAATTTTTAATTAATATTTGGTAAAGTCATGAGCTAATTTCGCGCTCGAAGAATTTAATATCCTTTGCAGAATTTCATGTTGGTTTCTGTGAAATCTGTAAAGAAAATTGGTGTGTTTAATGCTAATTTTCATTCTTCTTAATGCATAAGCGATACCGATATCATATTTGGTAACTAGATAATTACGAAAAATCCACTTTTATTCCGCAAATATCACGGTACACGCGGGATTTGTAAAAAACTAAAAACCAGACGTATGAGGCACGGTTCGCGCAAAACTTATGAGCTCTTTGAGTTTTCAAAAGCGCCTGTGCAGAAAGCACATTGTAGGTGCCCGAGGGATGGCAAAAAGCGTCGGAGTGCCACGCCCCGGATCTATCCCAAGCGCTGCGCCAACATTTAAACTTATTCTTTGGTCTGTGCGCTGCGTCCACAGGCTGCGCCATGCAATTTGAGTACATTCATCAACTGTACCATACGCAATTTCTAAGTTCAGAGGGCTCATAAATCGAACTGTACCTACTCACCATTGCCTTCGTTGCAGTTGTGCTCATACAAATTACAAGCAGTCTTAAACTTCTGGCGCTTGTTGAGACGACGATCTCTACCGCAGACGACGCCGCCTGTTCTGTGGCAGTATTTCGAACGCCAGCACCAGTACTCATTGATGACCACAGCTTTACCTGGTGCTATCGTCGGAACTGTTGTTTTGGTTCTCTATAAGGAGATGTTTAACTCAACAACTAAGAAAATAATGAAAATAACTAATATATAGTTCATTCACAAAGCAAACTTTGCGATTTTCTTCTCATTTTGAAGAATCAGTCTTATTTTTTTTTAATATCTGGATATTACACACATCGCAATATAGCACCAAAGTAATAGCTGGTGTTATGGGTACTAGATAACTGATAAATATACATAATATTTAATACACATAAATACAATACATTAAAAAACATCCACACACTTCAAAGCATTCATATTCATCAAACAAACATTTTTCAGTTGTGGGAATCGAACCCACGACCGATGCAGACGCGGATCGCTACGCCACTCGGTCGTCAAACTTAGGGAATTATGAGGTAGTAGAGAGACAAAACAGGTCTCTATAGTGATGTTTGCTAATTTGCTTATACTTTATCAAATATTTATTGAAGTAAGAATGATTTTAATTACGGAAAAAGATGTTGAGTGATGAGTTGATGTCCAAATTCTAGTTAAATATACAGCAATCACTATAAAATATTAAAATGAAAATGATGAGTGAATTAAAATACAAAATAATATTTAAAAAATTTCATTAAATTTTATGTTCAAAGCAATCTAATATTTTTCATCAGTCTGATTCGTCTGTATCGTACACGTTTTCTGCTTCTAATTTATCTGGTTTCTCTACATCATCGCTTCTATTTTTATTATTATTATCTTCATCGTCATCGTGATCATTGTGTAATTTACTCGTACAATTGCAAGTCACAATTTTAGATATTCCATTTGTTTGGTCATCTTCTCTTGGTTCATTTTTGTCATCGACTCCATCTTCTTCATTTTCTTCGACAACGTTATCATCAATATTCTCTTTACTTTTTCCTTCTTTATCATGTTCTTTTATTAATTTACTTGCACTACTATTATTATTGGACATTCCATTTATTTGTCCATCATTTTCATCTTTACTAGATTCATTGCTGTCATTAATTCCATTGATTCCATCATCTTTATTTTCTTCATTAACTCTATCATCACCGTTCTCTTCACTTTCTCCATTTCCCTCTGTAACTCTATCAACTTCATCCTTTTCAGTTGCTCTATCCTTTTTATTTTCTAAATTACTTGTATTCTCTTCACTTACTATTACTACGTCTACTTCCACTACTTGATCTTTGTTATTCGCTTCTTCGATTCCTTCTTCTTCACTGATTCTGCCTAAGTCATCTCCTTTACTCGTTGTCTTATCTTCTTCCTCTTGACTTGCTTTTAGATTACTTTTGTCTCCTTCGACTTCATCATTATTACTCTCGCTACTGCCTTTTTCATTATCATCATCTTGGTTTTGTTCAACTTTATTACTACTGTCATCGGGATCAGTTACAGTATCGTATTCAGAAGGTTTTCTATACAAAGGTAAATTTCGGCACTTCACAGGATTTGTTTTTAGGTAATCTGAAATAAAATTTATATGACCTTAAACATTGGATTATCAATCCTTATGATGATTTTAAAATTTTAGCCACGGTTTAATAGCAAAAAAAGCAAGAATAATACTGTACTAGATTGTTGTATGCAGTTGTATTCCTTCATATCACAGGAATCTATGAACCGGCGAACGTTTCCTTCTAGATCCTGTCCACATTTCTCTTTACCATCATGAATACAAATTTTAGCACGATAGCATTTCTGTAATTAAGTAAAAATGAAATTAATGTCGGCATTAAAATAATAACGAGCTGAAATGTTAAAAATAACGAATACAATATTGCTTATCTGCTTAATTTTATCCAGCAAATAAAATAATTATATCACGTAACGATTTTACGTTCATAACACGTAGGGATTACATACGAAAACATATTACTAAACGCGTATATTATTTTTATATTCCTTAAGACGGGCTTTTTCCATCATTATATTACATAAACAATGATGTAGGAATCATATTTTAGTACTAAGTAAAATGATTTTAAAGATATACCTAACTTACGTTTGAGGCACCAGATTTGATCCAAATGCTTATAAAGTACACGATACCTAGAATATTAATAAAGTAATAGTAATACTAATTATATATAAAAAAAATATTTCACTTCTGAAAATACTTACCCGCAACAATAAATCTCACGCGCATATTGCTTTTATTTTAGGTTTACGTTTTCATCCACATTAAACCTAGGCACATAAAATACATATGAAATACTCAATTTCAACGTAATCCATCAACATATTAAAATGCCCGTGTCTGTAAGTAAGCATTGCACAAAAATATTATTCATCTTAATCTTGATGTCATTTTACGTAGGCAATATCAAAAACGAAAGAAAGATGGAAAGAAAGAAGAAAATATCTTACGTGCGTAATATTTTAAAACTTTCATTTATTAGAAATAAAAGGCCAAAGACAGAATTACCTTGCCGGGATAACGAAGTAACCATAGATTTATGATAATAGGTCGTCGCTCGCGCTCCGGCTCGATAGAGCCCTACCTAACAACGACAGCTCCGTGAGTGCGGCAACTTTTTCTTGTAGTGTGAGTGTGTCAATTTGAAATTTTCATGGTGCGCGGACGTTAGTGTGCCTGAAAAATTGTGTAGCGACGGCTGGAGTTTGTCAATTTGAGCAAAGTATTTTTTGCCGCACTTTTGAAGTCGAGGGCTTCCTCTTGGATCTCTATGGAAGTAACATTTTCTAAACGAAGAACCTCCCTTTTGTACGTCCCTAAAGGGAGAAAAGTTTGGACGAAGAATGCTTTGATACTTTCCGTGTCCCAATGTTATCCTCCGCCATTCAACGTGACAATACTGCCAGCTTTACGTACTCGTATCAAGTAGCTTATCATTCAAAGACCAGGGAACTGTGGTCGTTGATCCATATGCTACTAGGGATTTATTAAAATCATTCCTAGACATTTAAAAGTCAAAAATGAATATTTTATTTCAGTCAAACTGCTTAATGGCCGCCACATGTGTTCATGGTAGCAAACGTGTGTGTGGATTGGAACCTAATTCCAGAGAAGTAAGATGGTTCCTTGATACGTGTGACATACATGAGTTCAACTGCGAATATAGTGCTAGTAAGACCAGTCTTTACATTGCAGTCTATTTTGAGCTTAGAACTAATACGCTTCTAAGAATATGATGGGTTCATTTTATACGATTCCTTGCCCATCTTTTGACTAAGATTCAAAAGCCTCTAGTGATATTTAACGTTAAAATTCTTGTAATTTTTTTACACTATCCCCACATTCTACAAGAAAATCAACATCGCTTGCTTCTTCCTTATCAGTTTTATAGTTTTGTTACATATTGTTCTTTTCCTACAATAGCTGATGCTTCGAAACCAAAAAATTTATAGAAATGACATTCTTTATTATAAGTCATGCGATGAACCAATCGACTGGATACTACGTCATTAATTCCTACCAGTCCTCTTTACTCTATCAGCGTCATTTATTTACTGCTTACAATTATTTTCATTTTCTTGACTGGACTAGTTCTAACCTACATAAGAGCTGATAGTAATATCATCGTACTATATGGATTAGATTCCTTTTATCACATTTCAACTTTCAAGTGTTTACGTTTCTTATTACAGATTTTGTGAAATCTCGATCAACACTATGCCGACATGTTCCGCCACTGTAAATCTAGCGTCATAGGTACTAGAGCATATTCATAGAATAGACCACACGATAGGAAGTTTAGATTACACTTTGGACAATATGATGTTTTCAAATAGCGCTATAGGTATAGGAAAATGTGAAACTAACGCTTTACGTGAGTCAGTTGAGGCGAGAAGCTATTGTCTGCAACTATGGTGTCCATTCAGTTGAAAGGTAAAATTTGTATTACGCTTTGAAAACCTTTGTGGTGAAGATCTTATCAATATAATGCAATTTAAGTCTTCCTTTCTGTTATTTAAATAAATCTGTAAAATCCCTTGTCAGCTTTATCCTTCTTCCCCAGAGAGGTCATCTATCAAAAAAAATGTATATTTAAAATATTCACATCTGACAAAATAAATGAAGCTATGATCAGGCTCTTTTTATTTTATTAACTGGCCCAAAAAAAAGAAAAGGAGAGCTTTTATTAAACTGAGTCATTCGTGTCTGCCCGCCAAGTTAAAATTGCGGAAATAGCAGTATCGTCTTCACGGGTTTTTGTTTATTTATTTATCTTTGCTTATGTCTTCTTCTTCTTCTTAGCCTTCATCCCGGCATATGCCAGGGTCAGCTTATCTTTGCTTATGTACTCGTACAAAAGTCCTTTTTAAGAATTTAGTCCGAGTATCGCGGTAACTCACATAAATCTTGACTATTTGAACTCTACACTTTCTAGCAAGGATTTTTAATATAAACATCTGATAGTGATAAAATCTTAGATATTTATAGACACATGTAAAGTTAATAATACTGAAATTCCCGCAAAACTGCCCTCACTATAGATTACAAACTACGAAAACCTCAAAAATATTTTTTTGGATAGAAACTTACACTGATGGGGTTTGTCTGAAAGAAGTATTATAGAAAGGATAAAGGTATAGTTTTTTCGCTTGGCAGTTATCTTTGTGGCCTGTGTTCTGGTAACACTAGTGTCTTCGCACGGCCCTCCACGTGAACGCGACAACGAAGACATAGCAATGGGGCGGAAGGTAAAAAAAGTATGATCAGCTCATGTGATATATAAAATGTATTTTTGCTTAAATCAGTTAAATTAGAATAATTCTCATATTCAACGTTTAGTAGCTATTTGTATGCATTTCCTAGTAAACTGTAAATGCGTAATAACACGTTCAGCTACATCAAAAAACACAAATCTGTTTATGACCTTTAAAATTAAGAAACGCGTTTTTTATACATAACTACGCTCTCTAAGGGTCTTTTCCCAGAATAAGAGAGGCTTAATAATTAAACACACTGGTCAAGTGCGGGTTAGCTAGCTTCCTACATTCTTGAGGGCATTATTGTAAACTCTCAGAGATGCAAAAAACCCTTCCCCTACTTTCTCTTTCAACGTGAAGCTAGTGATATTTACACATATTAATATATACCAACTACACATTGTACCTAGGAGATGTTAAGAGGGGATGGGTACTATCCGGGCGGAAAAATTCAAATTTTATTAAGTGGGCATTTCGAGCAAAGTATTTATTAAAAACATGTAGTAAATATTATAAACTATAAAAATATTATGCTCGCAAAAGTTATTGTCATATAAAACATGTGTAGTGTCTAATATTTGCAAAAAACTAAATAAAATTTGACTTTCGCGGGCTATTGCGAACCACCTTAACTTTCCAATGCATATACGCATAATGTAATCCTTTTCCGTTTTAAATGTTATTTTCAGATGGGTCCAAAATGGTGCAGCATGGCGAAGGTGTGCAACCACGACCGCGTGCCCACGTGCGGCGTCAGCCACGCTGGTGACGTCATGGGTTTCAGAGACCTCTGCGACATGTTTGACTACAACTGTATCAGGAGAAGGAGTAAGTTACGTTTGCTCATCAATGTTAGTAGAAAAAAAATTTTGCATAGACAGGCCAGGTTCACTTATCACGTGATCGAAGAAACTACAGGTAGCCGTCTCGACGTACATATTCCAGATGGCCGCCGCGTTAGTCCTTGTACGGTCTATTTCACGCGCTGCGTGCGCCCGATTGCGAGGCAACCTTGTTAGGCGATAGAAAGAGACCATAACTTTGTGTTTGTTGCGTGTTGATGGCGGAGTTAGCTTAGATAGTATTTGTAATAGATAACATAGATATCACTCCTCCCTCTAAAGTTCCTCGGGACCTTAAGCAAATACCAAAAATTTCATCACAATCGGTTAATCGTTTCTGATTTTTGGCGAGACTGACGAACAACAATTTATTTTTATGTTTAACTAGATGACCGGGCAAACGTTGTTTGACAATTTAAGGTATCAAAAATAGCTTACAACCTATTCTCAGACCTACAGGATGCAGACAAAAAATTCAATAAAATCGGTCTGGTTACAAATACGAGAATTTCATAAATTAATAGAAGATTTTATGTGAAGGATTTTATAATAAAGATGGACAAGGTGTAAATCAGAAAATCATCTTATGTATAGATAAAAGGTAAAAAATACATAGAGTAAAATGATGACACAAATGTTTCAGACTACAAACAGACTGCGTGTCCGGAAGACAAGTCCATCCTCACAGCTTCCCGCCGCCCAACGAATGCTTTCTATGATGATAAATAACTTAATAAAGTCTTAATTAAATAATGTAATTATTGTATAATAAACTACTCGTATTTTTTATTTTAATCTTTCAAATGTTATATAATTTTTTTTATCGTTTAGCATCTCCGTAGAACGGCGGTATAACAGCACATATACCTATACTATTATATTTCGAATACTTGTAATAAAGTACCTAAAACAAAAGAAGTGTTTTATTATCCGTATATATATTATTATGTTATGTTATATATCCATTATTATGTTAGGTATAGCTGTTGCTTCGCTTGCTCTTAACAGAATGCGAACGAAATACTTTTATCCATCTTTTATCAGAATCAGCTGAGAGTCTGTACATTGTACAATGTAGGTACAGCCCTTAAATACACTCCACATGGTATAGTTATTATAGAAATATCAAATCCCCGATTTTCCCCCACTTTTATATAAATACTTTACTAGTACTTTTTTCAGTTCTAATGATGTTGGGCTACTATAATAATATTATACAAATCTGTGACAGTCAAATGGATGGCCGGAGAAAGTTCAGAGTTCCATTTTACGATTATTATCGTACAAAATTGACAAAACCCTTGAAAATAAGTATTCAGCAGACCCAGAGATTACCACTCTACTTATAAACTTCTTAATAATTCATATATTTGTATGTAATGAAATGAGTGACATTTCATTCATTTGAATTTGCCGCGCTTCGCGTATCAGCTGTCTGTCGCGTACCTATGATTAGTGATCTGTGTCGATGATTTAAAATGGCGTGTGACGCGCAGATTGTTTTGTGCATTTTATTGTTATAAAAACTTATAGAAAGAATGTGATTGAGGACTCGAGATATAGTGAACTTTAAATGTCGTTTCTTTGTTATTTCAGGTGAGATAGAAGTGTAATTGTCGTAAGTTGATAATAACTTGATAATTGTAAAGACTTGTTAAATAAAACAAAACTTTGTTATTTCAGAGAAACAATTTGTGGTTTGATTTTGGAGATCCTCAATGTCTTATAAAACGACATTTTTGTGAACTAAGAGAATATGGACCGGCTTCAGTTTGAGTTTACGATGATAGCCTCAAATGATGGCAAATCAAATGTATTAGCCATAACTTCAATATGTACTGAAGAAGGAAAATGTTATGTTTTACCCGAGGAACTGAAGCCGGTGAGTCATCATACATATATTGTTAAAACGAACACTTTCACAAAAGTAAAAAATAGCATTAAAAAAAGACACCAGAGTAGAAAAGTATGGATAAAGTTGGATGAAAATCTAAAGAAGACATATGTAGATGAGGAAGGTAATATGCAATTTTTAGATCAATATTTAGATGAAATGAGCACAACACAAGAAAAGGACAAAAATGACACTTTGCAACAAATCTTGGCACAATTAATAGAAACTACAACTAAGAAAGAAAGTCAACATAACTTAAAACATATCTCAGAAAAATTTATTATTGAAAAATTCACAAGCAAAAATCCTAATGCGATGCAATGGATAGAAATTTTTGAAAAAGAGTGTGCGCGCTTTAATATAACAAAAGATGAGACAAAAATAGATATTTTGAGGTTATTTTTAGATAAACCTTGTTTGGATTGGTATAGCTCGATGATCATAAAACTAACAATAAATTCTGAATGGAGTGAATGGAAAGACAAGTTTTTAGAAACTTTTAAAAACCAAGGATGGGACATAGTTACATATGCTCTCGCATTTAGGTATAAAGAAGGACAGTTAATTGATTATGCCATAAAAAAAGAACGGCTTTTATTAGATATAAACAAATCTATAGATTCCAAAACAATGATAGATCTTATTGCAACTGGTTTACCTGGATTTATCTTAAATAAGTTAAACAGGGATGAACTCAACAACACTACTGACTTGTTCAACGAGATAAGAAAATATGAAGGCACGATGTATAAGAAAAACTCAACTAACATAAAGAGCAGTACATTTTATAATAAAAATAAAACTTATGAGAGGAAGCCATGTAAGACTTGTGAGTCTTTGGACAAAGGAATTAGATATCATCCGGAGGAGTCATGTTGGTTCAAGAAAAATAAAAATGAACCTGAAAAAGTTCTTAAAACTAAAAATGTAAACAATAACTCCATAATTGAAGTAGACATAAATACTGAGAAAAAAACTAGTAAGTACACCATTAATCAAAATCAAGCTTTTATTAGAAAATAAACTAGAAGTGAGTGGTATTTATGATTCAGGCTCACAGATTTCTATAATAAATTCAAGATTAATAAAAGTAAAAGAAAAAAAAGATGATGTGAATATAGCATACATGAAAACGGTTAATGGTGTGAAGAAGATGGATGGCTTGATAACAATAAAAATTAAAATATTTGATTTAGAAGAAGAGGTGGATGTATACATAGTAGAAAATGAAGATTTTGATGATTTCATAATCGGATTAGATATGATAAAGAAATTCAGATAAACCCGAAATGAGAACTTGCAGATAGAACAAAAGAAAATAACAAATAAAATAGACAGGATGTCTAAAGATAACAGAAATGAAGATAATAATATAAAAAAATATACAGTAAATTTCAATGAACACATAGAAACAGAGGGATTTATAAGTATGACAGACCATTTAGATAATCAAAAGAAAACTGAGATAGAGAAAATTATAAAGGAATACAAAACAATATTTGCTAAGGACAAGTATGATATAGGTTCAGTTAAAGATTATGAAGCTCGCATAGATTTACAAGTAAATAAATATTGTAGTAAAAGACCATACAGATGTACAATACAAGATAGATTAGAAATTGAAGAGCAAATATCGATGTTACTAAAGAATAATTTAATAGAAGAATCATACAGTCCTTTCGCTGCTCCAGTGACATTGGCGTTTAAAAAAGGTGAAAATAGAAAATCCCGTTTATGTGTAGATTTCACAGAGTTAAACAAAATAGTTATACCACAAGCTCAACCATTTCCTTTGATAGATGATCTAATTATTAAAACTAGAAATTGCAAGTATTTTACTACACTAGATATAAACTCAGCATTTTGGGCAATACCATTACGGGTGGAAGACAGAAGTAAAACAGGATTTGTCACACAAGATGGCCACTTCCAGTGGACCTGCCTCCCTTTTGGCTTGAAAACATCACCAGCAATTTTCCAGAGAATCTTAAGCAATATTCTAAGAAAACACAATCTCACAGGATACTCTGTAAACTATATTGATGATATTTTGATATACTCGTCTACCTTTGAAGAACATATAAGGCACATTAGAAATGTATTAGAGGCAATAATTAAAGAAGGCTTTAGACTGAAGTTTAAGAAATGTACCTTTGCTTCAGACTCGGTAAAATACCTCGGCCATATAATTCAGAACAATTCAGTAAGACCACTAAAAGACAATTTGATTTCAATAAGGAACTTTCCAACTCCTAAGACGCAAAAGAACATCAGACAATTTTTGGGAAAAATAAACTTCTACCATGACTATATACCAAGAAGTGCAATTATCTTAGATCCATTACACAATTTATTACGAAAAAACGAGAAATTTGTATGGTCAGAGAAATGTGAAGAAGCATTCAATCTGATAAAAAGATATTTATGTTCGCAACCGGTCTTGGAAATATTCGACAAAGACTTACCAATCAAAATCTTTACCGATGCATCTTTGGAGGGCATTGGAGCAATATTAAAACAGACACAACTAGATGGTAAAGACAAACCGGTGGCATATTTCTCAAAAAAATTGAATGAACATCAAAAACGGAAAAAGGCTATATATTTAGAATGTCTTGCTATGAAAGAAGCTGTTAAATATTGGCAGCACTGGCTCATCGGAAAACAATTCACCATTTACTCAGATCACAAACCTCTAGAGAACATGAACATTAAATGCAGAACAGATGAAGAATTGGGTGATCTCACATACTACCTATCTCAGTATGACTTTACCGTAAAATATATACCTGGTAAAGAAAATGTAGAAGCAGACTGTTTGAGCCGAAACCCTGTATTAGAACCAGAAGATAACAGAGAGGAAACATTGAGAATAGTTAATTTAATACAAATAAAAGATATAGTTGAAGACCAAGAGAAAAATGAAACAATAAGAGAAAAGAAACAAAATTTAATACTAAAAAATAATATCTATTATAAAAAAATAAAGAAACAGGAAAAGATTATCCTCTCAGAAGAATTTAGTAAAAAACTTATAAAAAAGGTGCATGAAGATTTATGCCATATTGGGATCAGACAACTGCAGAAAAAAATAAGTTCAATATATACGGCTATAAACCTAACAAAAAATATCATAAATATTTGTAAAACATGTGAAATATGCATAAAAAATAAATCAAGATGTCAAAAAAAATTGGATTAATGTCACAACTGGGACCAGCTACCAAACCATTTGAAATAATGTCAATGGATACTATTGGTGGATTTGGAGGATCTAGGTCTACAAAGAAATATCTACACCTTTTAGTAGATCACTACACAAGATATGCATTTATTGCGACTTCGAAAACCCAGAATGCATGTGACTTTATAAATTTAACAAAGAAAGTACTAGAGACAGATGAGATTGGAATTATCCTGACAGATCAATATCCGGGCATAAATTCAAGAGAATTTAAAAAATTTTTGCAGGAGAATAACATTAAACTAATTTTTACAGCCGTGAATACACCATTCTCGAACGGCTTGAATGAAAGATTAAACCAAACAATAGTAAATAAAATAAGGTGTAAAATGAATGAGAAAAATAATAAGAGAACATGGACAACACTGGCAAGAGAATGTATACAAAAATATAATGAAACAGAACACTCCGTTACAGGTTTTGCACCAAAATATTTACTGGATGGTACAAATGTCAGTATTCTACCAAATGAATTCAAAACAATGGAAAAGGAAGACAAGTGGATTGCTGATAGAAGATTGGCATTAGAGAATACAATAAAATCTCATGAGTACAACAAGAAAATATTTGATAGAAATAGAAAAATGCAAGAATTTAATGTAGGAGACAGTGTATATGTAGAAAATGGAAATAGACTGAATAGAAAGAAATTAGACGAATTAAAAATAGGCCCTTTCAAGATAATAGAGAAAATATCGAATTCCATTTATAGGATTGATACAGGCAACAGAAAAACAGAATCAACATTATTTCATATAACAAAATTGCAACCTGTCATAACAGAGGCTGAAGAAGATGAAGGAGATGATAATGAATATGAAGATGACTTATAAGTACATTTTACAGATATATTGCTTAGAATTTTCGCTCTTAGGGGGGGAGATGTAATGAAATGAGTGACATTTCATTCATTTGAATTTGCCGCGCTTCGCGTATCAGCTGTCTGTCGCGTACCTATGATTAGTGATATGTGTCGATGATTTAAAATGGCGTGTGACGCGCAGATTGTTTTGTGCATTTTATTGTTATAAAAACTTATAGAAAGAATGTGATTGAGGACTCGAGATATAGTGAACTTTAAATGTCGTTTCTTTGTTATTTCAGGTGAGATAGAAGTGTAATTGTCGTAACTTGATAATAACTTGATAATTGTAAAGACTTGTTAAATAAAACAAAACTTTGTTATTTCAGAGAAACAATTTGTGGTTTGATTTTGGAGAGTTAAACAAAATAGTTATACCACAAGCTCAACCATTTCCTTTGATAGATGATCTAATTATTAAAACTAGAAATTGCAAGTATTTTACTACACTAGATATAAACTCAGCATTTTGGGCAATACCATTACGGGTGGAAGACAGAAGTAAAACAGGATTTGTCACACAAGATGGCCACTTCCAGTGGACCTGCCTCCCTTTTGGCTTAAGAATTTTTTGATATAAGTAAGAATGAAGATACTTTACTCGTAAGTATATTTATGTCGTAAAGTTTTCCAGATAATATGTACGTAATAGGTAGAGTCGACTCTTAGGCCCTTTAATTAAATTAGGTGTGACGCAAGGGCATCTTATTATTGATGCTAAATACCTATTTCCATTACGTACGACCAATTATATATTTAATTAAGAATTATGCCACAAACGACCAAAGAGATTACTCTGGGTATCCGCAAACTAATTTCATCCGACAACGGGAGTGACCTCAGTCACTAAATATAATAATTAATCTTTGCACTAATAATTAATTACAGTTGAAATTATTAGTGACTATGTGCTGTTATATACCTTGGTCCCCTACCCTACCTTGTCTCTCTTATGTGTATCTATGTGTTATATGGTGATATGTATCTATTATACCTTACAAACTTGTAAACTAATCATTGTACCAACATTTATGTTATTGTTATGTGTACTCTAGTATCCGTTAATTGTGTTAAAGTTGCCTCGAGATTATCCTTACAGCTGGCTTCACGATAATACAAGAGAACACACACGATGTATCCTCTTCAAACAGTCTTACCGTTTGTCATATTGTTGTCAACAGTTAATTCTCATATAGTTGGAGACAAAGCCCATTTGGTAAGCTATCCCTAATCCTAACAACTGTAGCCATTTTTATAGGTCGAAATGTTATTGTCATCCATCCACGTAAACTTTCTGCATGCCTTCTCCATTGTCATATAACATTTTCTTTTCCTATGACTTGATCCAAATTAGAAATTATATTTCTTATAGAGGTTGATAAATTTTCTTGTCGTACATGAGGTATTTTTCTTTTTAGACTGAATTAAAAAAACTGTGTGAACACGCGTACATCTGTTTCCATGATAACATAATGATTTGTGGTAAATCTGTCAACGAAGCGAGGACCTTTCTAGACCTGTGCGACCTTTACGAATACTCCTGCGAGTATAACATGGGTAAATTAACGTATTTCTTAACTAATCAAAAGGCGTAAAGGCACATTTATTCTTATCGTATAAGGTTTGCCAACTCTACAGTTGTGGTACTCATTTTTTACTGGTCCAAAATTTATAAATTCTGGCACATTTCAATATAATTGTACTAATTTTAAGATACAAAATATGATCTTAAGTACATCACACTGTTCTGCACATAATTTATTTTATTAGCATTATTTAGCTGAATTATTTATTTTTAGTTTTCAGGCATGTGAAGGAAGAGGAAGGAGTCTGTCCAAATTCAAAAGAATTGCATTCAGGAGTCGGATAAAATAATCAAATAATTGTATTATTAACACGTATTATATAGGTATATCTTCGAAACTAAAAACATTTAAAAATTACTATATATATAGCTGCTCGTACTGATTCATTCATTCACTGACTCATTGATCACCTCTCCTGAACAATTTTGTATGAAAAAATTTTTTTTCAAGGATGGGGTCGTATAGAAGGGAAAAATTCATGAGGAGGAAAAATACGGAGAGAGCTGATGATTGAAGATTTCGGAGACGGGTGAAGAGCACGGGCAGGGTATCGGAGATAGGTGGGGGGTGCTCGACCAAATGTCACTCGAAATGTCATCCAATTGGCAGTGAGCTGAAAAAATTTTCAAAATGGCGGATTCAAAATGGCGGCCAAACGAATTTCGCCAATATCTCGGAAAGTATAAAAGATGGAAGAACGGTTTTTTGACAATAAGTGATCAGAACCCGAAGGTCTATTCGATGGATTGAAAAAAAATTCAAAATGGCGGAATTTATTTTTCCATAGAAAATGTATGGTAAATGTTGAAGAGACTAAAAGTTGGAAGGCAAATAGGGGGGAAGACAGCACGCGGGCCACATGTGGCCCGCGCCCTCACGCAACCTACTAGTCTATAAAATAAAATTCTTATACTATTGCGTACAAACTGTATTTATATTACAGTACAGGCTTACAAGATGGCACCAATGCAAAATCTGAAAAAGAATAAATAAAAAATAAGTATGATTCCTTTTAATATAGCTATGATAACTGATGTTGATTACGATTACTTAAGATTTAAAAAGGAAATATAACTTACTATACTTCCAATAGCAGTTAACTTGCAACATATGGCAGATATCGTCGAATTTCCCGTAACCAAAGTTGTCGTCATACCCACAAACTGGGTCCATTGTTCTACGGCACAATATCGCTACAGAACACCAAGGGCTGGGTTGTTTCTCATCTCGTGTATGCGGAAAAACCATGGGTCCACTGCCGAAAGATCGACGAGACTGAAAAGAAAGAAATCTTGAAAAAAACATTCAAAAAAAACTTCAGCCATTACTTCTGATACTATTTCGGAAATTCAAAAAAGTGTATGATAATGGCAGATGTCTTCGATAAGCCATGCGATCAAGTTGTCGATCATAAATTTCATTCTAAAAGCTAATGTAGGAATAGAATAGGAAGGAACGACTAAAGTTACTTGATATTCAATCCCAAAATTAATAGAAAATTAACTAATGACTACAAAAACCATATTAAAATCCAATCCCAGAAATGATTTGATAATTTGGAAAAAAAACTCTAGTGAGTTTCAGTAAGTTAAAAAGGGCATAGTAATTGAAAGAAAAATATTACAGTGGTAAAAATTAGTTTTTATTTCATAAAACACCGACTACAAGATAGGTAACAGTTACTAGCTACAAGTGTCCAAAAGAAAGTTCTAAAGGTTTGTAAGGTAAGTGTGTAGTTCATCGTCTGAAGCAAAGTATATTACATGAAATACGCTGCAAAACAAAAACTAATTTTGTAAAACATAAGTTAGAGACTGTATTGCCAAATCCATACAATGCTTCAGAAGATTCACAACCCACTTACCTCAGAATTAGCTACATCATGTTCAGCAACCGCCACAGGTTCCTCATCACTACGCAATTCAGCCAATATTAAATCTTTAAACAGCATTCCGTATTTGGGAACGTTTTTTCCAAATCTTACAAGCGGAGGTTCAGTGTCATCGCTGCGTCTCGTTTTACGCTGTACCTCTAATTTTTCAGGAAGTTTTGGCTTCTCGAAGTTCCTACTCATAGCTGTTACGAGCTGTTTAGTGGTATCCTGGTTCGACTGCGCCAACCTCACGAGATGCTCCAATGCCTGAGTGTGCTGTATTAATTTTTCTTCAACGAATTTATTAAATTCGCTCTGCTGTTGCTTGTTATAAGCTTTACCGGCTGGAACTTCACGTTTTGCTCTTTTCTGGCAAAATAATTTAACTTAGCTTCAAGATAATTACAGAATTCTTATCTTTGGATCATAATTGAGACGTGAAATTAACAAATGAGCTATGTGACAAAATGGCAAAATTAATTTTTTTGCGCTTCAAACGTGAATAGTTATTTCATCATTAAGGTGAAAAGAGATTTTTTTTAATTTTAGTGTTTTTTCAAAGATAGCGTTTTATACAAATGCCATGGGTTTTAGTTATTTCGTTAATACTTAACAGTTTTACTTGATTACTCACAAATCAGTATTTTTACCCATAGCACAATTGTTAATTCCATGGTTATTTTTATATTATTGAACAGCAATCTTACCGTGGCAGGTTCCATTGGGTACACTAAAAAGTGTTGTAAGCTTTCTATTGGTTCTTGATAAGCAAAGGACACCATAGTGATAAATATGAACCCTGTAAAAAACTTACATTATGTAGGTATAATCAAGTAATCAAAGTAAGAATGTTCTTGTTCACTAGTAAAATAAAAAAGATTTTACCTAAGGTTAAAGGCCTCATCGTGTCTATTGCTTTTTCTGTACGCTCTACAAATAGGTTTAAAAACGGAAGAAAGCCCCCACTTATAGTACCAATATTTTGATAAGTCATCGATACTAGTCTTGATACTTTACACAGTATACTCCATTTTTTTTTGAGTTACCGAATATCTCCGAATTTAAATTCTACTGAATATTTTCAAAATATTATCTAATAAAAAATCGAATTATTTATAATCTTCAAAAATCAGGCGAATCCCTTACCTAATAAAAAATCTGATAGCATGTACTCAATTTTTTTGAGTTACCGAACATCTCCGAATTTAAATCCTACTGAATATTTTCAATATATTATTACCTATTGAAATTTCGAATTATTTATAAACTTCAAAAATCAGCGAATTCCTTACCTACTAAAAAATCTGAAAGCATTTACCGTAGATTTATTTATTTGTATTTACTCTGAAACCCTCTAAGGTCAAAGTATCGAGTATCTTTCAGAGATTCGCACAAAGTATTGTTATTTTAATAAAAACGCGTAGGATGGTCGGGCTCGGGTCGGGTAGTTTTCAATATTAAACTTAATACGAGTATTTCAGCTTAAAATCAGTTTCCATTAAAGGATCATTTTATAATTAAAATGAGTACTTAATAACAAAAATTTATTCACCTAAAGGGTTAGGTAGTTAAATTAAAACTTTTTAACTAATGAATAAATAGTTATTATAACTAGGAAGTAAAAGCTGGATTTTTCTTCTTACAGTATCTGTGCTTGCAGTATCTTCCAATTTAAGAAACATAAAAATTACTGAAAATTACTGTGCTTTCAACAAACACAGGTTTGTCAAAAGCTACACAGGATAGGTACCAGACCAGGGTGTTTTTCAGCGGCCCCGTTATTTGTTTGATTTCGGTGTCACAATTTTTTTATACGTTTGATACATACTAGCAAAATTTTGAAATCTATATTTTGGAGTAATATGTGTATATTGGCGTTAAAAAACTTAGTTCGTTAAACCTTAGCTAGTTAAAACTTAGTTAGTTAAACCTCGTAAACTTAGTTTTAAGTCGACTTGGAGTTATCGCCATACAAATGTGACAAATATCATAAGGACCATTTACAAGCGCCTATATATTAGGCCTATGTGAAATAAAGATATTTCATTTCATTTCATTTCAAAAAGCGTGACCACCAAAATCATTGTCACGGAAATCAAAATGAAATAATTACTGACCAGTCCTTTGCTTGGCAAAATTATGCTCAAACTGAACTTTAAGAGGTGTATAAGTACTTCAACTATTAACTTATACGGGTCATTCAACCCTTGTTTTTATATTGGTATTTATTTTCCTTTATTGGCGAAATTTGTAATTTTGTAAAAGTTACTCAAATATCAAAGCTAATCGAGCCGGGTACATTTCCCAACGTGATTTATAGTGATTAACCGCGGCGCGATTAAATTACCAGCGTGGATACGGCTCTCGGACAGTAAATTGCACTATTACAGCCGTCACACGGGGTACTTGTAATTAAAAAGCCGATATTATTATTTCAATTACCAGTTAATCTGATTTTGAACAGATATATGGCATAGTTTCTAAACATCAGGCCTCTTGATTCCCAAATGGTTAAGGGCGTTTCAGATGTCGAATGCCACGAAGGCACGCATCTTTGCATGTATGTTTGAGTTTGCTGGCCTATGGGTGACGGACATTAGGGGGCGTCCCAAAGAAACATAGAATCTAGAGTCTAGACAGGCCAGGAAGTTAAGACAGCGCGAGTGCTTCCGGTCCCGTAGCCCAACCACCAGGCGACGAGGTGAACACCGTGGGGTTTTAGTCGGTGTGACTCCGACATAACCGAAGTGCCTCCCCGTGGCACGCCGGTATCCATAACGGATTTCCCCACAAAAACAAAAAAAAAAAAGGTCAGGCCTCTAAGGCGCCTAATAAATACAGGCGCGCCTATTAATATATTCGCGCCAATAGACGGTTTCGGCAGCTGCCACTTACAGCCTTGCCGAGTGGCGACGATGATGGGACCCGCTACTGAGCTGACTGGTGACCTTGCGAGAGCGCGGCGAAATGTTGGTGAATCCCGTACTCCCGCCAGCGTGTCCGTCGTGGAAACAGATAGTTTTAAGTGAGTGCAAGCCCCACATAACCTCTTAAATACTGACGGAGGGGAAATAGAGCGGTTTTATAGGGCTGACGAACCCACCAAAAACTCGCTTTACAGCCAATAAATAACTTATCCAAAATATCTTTTTATCACAGCTTTTGGTTCTATCATTGTCATTGCCGCCTTTAGAGGAATTACGATTGTATTAGTCCTTATTCTTTAGAATCTATATTATAATTTGTTCGTTGCAGCCGACGGACGTCCACTGCTAGACAAAGCCCTCCTGCAATGATTTCCAACCGACACGGTTCTGCGCTACTTTTATCCAGCGCCTTCCCGCGACCGTCTTAATGTCGTCAGTCCATCTGGTCGCAGGTCTGCTAACACTTGCGCTTTCCCTTGCGAGGTCGCCATTCCAGCACTTTGGGTCCTTTAGAATACACTGACATTATTATTTTTGGGATATTTAATATAGAACATCCAATGGCATGTACATTTAGGTTGATTATGAAGGTTATCCACCTTTAGCGTGGATAACCTATCCTTCCCTTAGGAAATGAGTCCACAGGTGGGTATGGACTACGGACGGCGAAGATTGCCTCCTTACCCGGTCGTTGTATAGCGGGGGAGTCTCGTTTTCCCAGTATCTTTCTTTTAGCCTGGTAAGTGGTGATGTGCTAAGGCCTCGCCTTCCTGGCTTTGTGCCTGAGGCCTTTCTGACTTCGGCCCACCGTTCCCCTGATAAAGCTAATCATAGATGGTGTAGAAATACAATTTTGCCACTTATAATACACCAGGTGCCACAAACCAATACCACATCTTATAATAAAAAAAAAAACTAATATTTTTATTGAATGGCAATATTTCTGATAGCAGTATAAAATTGCGATATGATTTATGACTTATAAAAATATTATGTGCAGCGTTCATGTGCTACAGTTTGGTGTAGATGTAGGTAGAAGTAATGAAATAGCACAACATGACTTGTAAAAGATTAAGCACAAGCTAAGTAGATAAATTATGTTTTTATTTTTAGGTACGTAACTAGTTTATTTATTTACTATGGGGCACCAAACAGTCATGCACTACAATTTTAAATTAATAAAATAACTAACACTAGCAACAAACTGATCAGTGCATGACCTACACACACGTAATAAATGTCCACAGGTACTTAGTTGCTATTATTTTCTACTGTGTTCGGATGCTGGTGTTCTGAGAATAGGACGCAGGCTATTTTTAAAACCCCTAAGTTAGAAATAATTGACGTGGCAAAACAAAGTTTGTCGGGTCAGCTAGCTAGTCAGTAGCTAGTTATACAACTCACCTAACCGAGTCCGAACCGAGTACTCACCGAACGAGTAGTATTTAATTATACTATCTGATTGTTTTCAGCTGTCAATTCCCTTGTTATCTTTCCATTGGTATCAACTCACAGTGAGAGCATTAAGGTAAAATATTAAATTCATAACTTTTGGGGCTCCATACCTACATGGTAAAAATGGAACGCTTAGGTACTCTTCATTAACCCTTGTATTGTACAAAACAAATAAGAAAACAAGTGCTTTAAGAATAGTTTGATCGAACTCATTGATCGAATGCTATACGCATATAACGCATTTATTTACCTAAGCTTTCTGCACTTTTTCTCTCCACTTATGATTACTTATGTACGATAGAGTGCTTATTCATTTTTGATCAATATGAAATAAGTTGCCATTGTTGCCAGTAATGATCATACGGATTCGAGACATGGTCTTTTACTATGAGCCTCATAAGATGTCTCAGAGTCACTCAGCGAGCGATGGAGAGAGCTATGCTCTGAGTTTCTCTGCATGATCAAATCAGAAATGAGGAGATCCGTAGACGAACCAGAGTCACCGATTTAGCTCAATGTATCGCGAAGCTGAAGTTGCAATGGGAGGGGCACATAGCTCGGCTCGAACGTTGAACGCCAACATCTAAGATCGTGTAAAGACAATCGCTTGCATGTGCCAGTTAGTAGCTCGCGTTACTACGGCGATTCATTCACATGCAAGTCCGTGAAACTGTGGAATAGTCTGCCGCATGAAATCCGTCACTCTAAATCCATCTCAATCTTCAAAAGTCGCTTGTACCAGTATTATCTATCTGTATGCAAATAGTGTAATGGAAAATGCTCATGTAATAGTAGATATATGTATATATGTATTATATGGGTGTTTAATGTATATATGTATATTTATATATATTTATTTATTGTATATATCTTATTTTATTTTAATTGCACCATCCCGCGCTTCATTACATTAATCCTCTCACCAAAGGTTGCCTGGTAGAGATTGCACTAGCAATAAGGCCGCCTTTGCGCTCACTGTGTTCCGTTGTTTTTTGTCTCTGTATTTGTGTTTCTCTGTGTGTGTGCAATAAAGTTATATAAATAAATAAATAGCTCGTAGAACCGACGGACGTTGGGTACCCAAAGTGCTGGAATGGCGACCACGCACGGCAAAGCGTTGGCAAAATGTTGGCAGACCTCCGACCAGATGGACTGACGACATTTAAAGAGTCTTTTGATGCGCTGGATACAAGTGGCGCAGGACAACTGGTGCAGGAAATTATTGCAGGAGGCCTTTGTCCAGTAATAGACGTCCGTCGGCTGATACGAAAACTATAAAATGAGTTTATATAACGCTCGCAGAACGAAGAAGAATGCAAGATAGCGGACCTATGTGTGCACGACAAGGTGCCTATGTGCGGCATCGACTCCTGCGGGGAAATGAGGACCTTCATCGACACCTGCGACATGCATGAGTTTAACTGCGACAGCAAAAAAGGTTTTTTTTCTAACATAGAACGATATGACGAGCCAGAGTTCACCTGATGTTAAGTGATACATATGCTTAGCTTATGTCATGTTAGATGCAGAGGATCCCATAATTTCATATTGCTATACCATCTGACACGCTGCTCTGCGCTCACCATCCTGAGACATCAGTAGGGTTAGTTTACAGGTTTTTGTACTAATTCTGAGTCGACTCGCATCATAGACTCGCATCGCACAAACGAATCGAATTCCTCCATACATTTACAGCCAATGCCATCTATTGACAGCTACATGTCAGTGACTGTCCATTGATGGCGACATCCCCGCGCCGGGTAGCGACATAACCGCTGACCGCGCGGGGTCACCAGCCCACATCAAGACCCACAGGCCCCAAGCCATGACGGCGAGGCCTTAGCCCCTTACCGGGGCTATAAGAACGACAACGGGGGCGCTGCGCCTCTGTGACACATCGCTCGGGTAAGTAGGCAAGCCTCGAGGCCCGTAACCCCGAAGGGACTCGCTCCCTGCGGAGAAGACCACGCTGAAGTTGACTCTAAATGTCTATGCGATGCGAGTCTATCCGAAATTCGTACAAAAACCTGTACTAACCCCACAGTACATACTCGCACATACATTACTGATTCACGTTAGAATAACTGACACTGCGGTGTTACCTACTCGGACGAACTCCGCAAGAAGAGTCCTACCACCAGCAAAGGTAGGTAAGAAGAAATATTTTTTTTATTTCAGCTATATCTTTGGATGGCACTGGCGTAGGTTTGACTCTAATCCTACTCAGACGAGGATTAGACAAAAAGTGATTCCGTCTGAAAGCTTACGTATGTCCTGAAATAAAATAACTTTTGGCGGGTAGTGAATTTATTTCCATTTGAGTGATCGACAGTCGCAGATAACTAATATTATGTCTAGTATCTAAGGATAAAGAAAACTGTCAAGCCATCTTTATTTACTCGCATTTTCTAAACACCTATACTCGTAACTAGCGGACGTTCGCCACTTCGCCCGCGTGAAGTTCGATTTTTTCCGCGACATAAAAACTTAACATCCATACATAAAACTTTCGCGTTTTTAATATAAATAAGTAAGGGAATGTAAAGATAAGAGTAAATAGTTTATTTTTCTTGTTCATCGTTGTTTCAGATTTCAAACAACGACCTATTCACGAGTGTTGGGTGACATGCAAAAGAGGAAGATCATTCAAAAAGCCGGAATACAGAACGGATTGTAATTTAAATGTAAAAGGCAGGCATTAAAATATAATGATGCTAGCAGTAAGGTCTTAAATAAATAAATAAATAAATAATAAAGACATTGTTGTTTCGTATTCCAATATTTCTTATGAGTTCAATCCCTTAAATTACTTTGTCAGGATCATTAAAATGTTCCACTAAAATTAACTAAGTATTTTTGTGAAGAAAGTGAAAATCTTTGATTTTCACATAGGCAAAACTCTACCACCAAGTTCGGAAAGCAGGAATTTACCGAGAAGAACTAGCAAGAAACTCAGCATTCAAATGTGCCCAAGAAAAGATTTCTTGGAACTCTTTCATTCATAAAAATATTTGTATAAAAACGGTATTATTATACTTTCAGTTGAAATTCATATTATTTTACCTCGTAAATATTATCGTATACAAACCAATTTGTTTTATTACCTAAAGTAATTCTCGAAGGATGATTGACGCAACATTTTTACGTTTTGCTATTTGTTGTTTACTGAAATTCAGAATTTGTAGCGCACATATAGAAGGTGCTAAGGTAACTTATATTAAACCTTATGGTTGATTTCAATAGTATTTTTGTTTCTTTAGTTTTCTATTTTTTCATTCTTTGATCTTTGTTCGTTCTTTTGCAGTTTCTGTAGGCCTAGACAATAAATTATATCCTCCATAACGATCCGGCCATGACGGTCAATCTCCAGTTTGTGCGCAAACACAGGTGCACTGTCTATTCCCTCCCTCTCGTAATCCGATGCGACGAATGCTTCGACACGAACATTCGACGAGATCAGATTCAGGACCGACGGGTTAATGTGCTAGCCAAGGCACGGTGTTGTAACGTTGCCAATTTCCAATTATAAGGAATTCCCAATAGAAAAACCCAATGTTACTTATTGTTCCAGTTTGTGCGAAAACACAGCAACTCTATTCTTTCCCTCTCATAATCCTCCTTTACAATAGTGTCGAATGCTTTGACACGATTGTAGAAAGGTCGCAGGACTTTATTTATGCTCTCGACGAGACACGAAGGTGTAATCACAAATTTCTAAACTCCGGGCAAGGACTGAGAATTTCCTGATAGAAAAATCTGACTGTAGGGTTAGTTGTACAGGGTTTTGTACGAATTTCGAGTCGATTCGCATCGCACGAGCGAATCTAATTCCTTCATACATTTACAGCCAGCGCCATCTATGGGCAGTCGCTGACATTCGGCTGTCAGTAGATGGCGCTGGATATAAATGTAGAAAACTTGTACTAAGCCCTCTGGCCCGACTCGGGAAAAACCCAGGGTCGCGTGCTCTGCATTCGAACATGTTTACCACTATCCTAACGATAGCAATAAAAATATATAAGCCTGCCTTTTTTGCCTGCTCAGATAATACCTATTATGTGAAAAATAAATCGATTTTGAATGTAGCTAGAAGAGGAGTGCAAAATAGCGGACATCTGTCGGCACGATCAAGTTCCGATCTGCGGGATCGACTCTTGCGGCGAGATGAGGACGTTCATCGACACGTGCGACATGCACGAGTACAACTGCGACAGTAGGAAAGGTAAAACATGATAACGTTTTTGATACGAACCGCTAAGGTATGGAACGCCCTTCCAGCCTCCGTGTTTCCAGCCCAATATAATCTGGGTGCCTTCAAGAGAAGAGTGAATAGGCATTTTCTAGGCAAGCGCGCTCCAACCTAGACCTCATCATTGCTTTCCATCAGGCATGATTGTCGTCATGCGCAAGCCCAACTACAATAAAAAAAACCGGCCAAGTGCGAGTCGGACTCGCGCACCGAGGGTTCCATACCATAAAAGAAGTAGAACATTGAAAGAATCACTTTTGTTCATGAATTTACGAGTATAATTTACATGTAGGTACTTTTGTTGGCAAACCGCAAACGTAACTTTGTTTTTGGTGGTTTATTGTTATTATCAACAAAAGTATATTAGTCAGCAAGATGATTTTATTTTTCCTGTAAAATATACGTTAACTTCTATTGATCATAATTATTTCAGATTTTTCGATTGCTAAACTTCGGAGATAAGGGAGAGGGGGGAACGGTATTTTTTTCGACAGTTTGCCCAATAAATCAAAAACTGTCAGGCATAAAAATAAATAAAAAATAGTTTTAGAATACACAAGTAACGCCCTTTCATATGAAATTAAAATAAAAACAATTTTCAAATTTATACGATTGTTATGACGTCGGGTCACTATTACCTATAACTATTCTAAATTTCAAGTCGATAGCTTAAATAATTACTGAAATAATCGAGTGTGACAGACGGACGGACGGAGAAAGTCTCACCATAATGGCTCCATTTTTACCAAATTGGTATGGAACCCTAAAAAAAAACAGAAGAGTTGAGTCCGTTGGGCAAACGACTTGAAATCTAGAACTTTAACCAAATGACATATATTGCGATACAATCACCGATATAACCTGAGGATGAGCCCATCGGAACATTTTACGTCAACCTTCTTCATGCAAGGAGAAAATTTTCCGCTAATACGCCGCAACAACGGAAATAGACTTTGTGGAAACTCGGACTGCGAACTTATAACAAGTATACCTAGTAATTTGTGACGTGAACCGCGGTTCATAGACAATACTGAGGTCGGCTTAGAACTGACGCTATTGGTGTCAAAACAAACATTTTTGACATCTGTAAACTGGCAACATTTTTTCGCGCAGTCCGCCTGGTCCTGTTGATACGATAGAAGAAATGAAGGAGGAACGGAATTAAAAAAAATGAGAAAGTCCACGCACACTCTCTATTTTTTTTTATTCCGTTCCGTATAAGTCACGTGATCAATTTGAATTTCGTTCCATATCCATTCCATAAACTCAATCGCCCCACAACTACTTAATCGATTGAGCTGTTTAGTAGGTAAGTTATGTCTGTAAAGTAGTTATATTCTCTTGGCTTTTTACCCCTAGAGAAATCAATGGTTCCAATGGAATTCGTAGAAAATCAAATCCCAAGCGGGTGAAGAATAAAATGAAGGTTAAAAAGAGTAAAATGAACGCAGACTTCGTTAGGTATTTATCTGTCTTTTGCCTTGCCAAATGACAATTTCAACGAAAAGCATTTAGATTTCAGTCTGATCTAAGTAACACAAGCGTGACTAGGCGTCTGTTGCTATATGACGTATGTACGGGAACCAGTTTACTAAGACCCACGTGACGTAAAGGGGATAAAGGAATCCTTTGACTAGCTAAGTGTCCCGTCAAAGGTCAAAGTTATCTAGCCAAGAGACACCCACGCTGTCGCCGGCGCCCGCTTCAAATCTTCGATTAATGATTCACCACTTGTTTGTATAGACGACTAGCAAACCCGGCGAACTCCGTTTCGCCACCGGATGGCTTTCCCGCTAAAAAGATTTCCCCGCTTTTCTGTTGAAATTTTTCCTGAATTTTCTTTGCTATAAACCTTACGGAGCCCGAGACCTTTCCAACGAATGCAAAACCGTGGAAATCGGTTCGTGCGTTCTGGAGTTATAGCGTCAGGAAGGAAAACCCGACTTATTTTTATATAGTAAAGATGTGCTATTTGTATAAACTCCCTAACTGCCTCGCTGGTCCAGTGGCATGTTCGACTGCAAATCACGAGGTTCTGGGTTCGCTCTCGGGTCAGGCAAATAAATAGTATCGGATTTTTCCATTAGGAAATCCTTAGAATTTAGCACGGAGTTTGGAAATTGGCAGTGTTCTACCCCCGTGGCTTGGAAAGCACGATTCTCTCTGGTCCCATCGGACTCTGATAGAGAGGGAACAGAGAGTGCATCTGTGTTAGCACACACAGTTTTTTCCTCTATAGTAGGCAATATATTGCGCACCAGTGGAAAATCTCTGCAGAAATTGCGGTAGCGGGATCAGTATGGAGGAAAATATCCACTCTTCGCCACTGCTAGGTGGGATAAATAAATAACGATTATTATATAACTCATCGACTTTTTTTGCTTCATTCATCCACAGATTTCGTTCAAAAACTCGTTCACGAGTGCTGGGTGACCTGCAAACGCGGCAGGAGTTTCAAAAAAACCGCTTACGGACCCGAATGTGACCACAAGAACATGGTTAAATAGACGTAGATATTTAACACATTATCTGTTAATTTGTTTATTTTAAAAATTGGAATTTAAAAAAATCCATATATGCTTCGTCATAAATACCGCTTCTGGCTGTTGCTGGACCAAAAGTACCCATCACTGCCTCATTGTATGGCTATGGACCGTCCCCAGAGCGCGGAAGCATCTGTTATTTTATCATTGTGTTTCTTTATATTAGTTATCAATCAAAAGTTTGTTATATGGTAGGAATTCTGTTCGAACTTTAGAAAACTTGCCAAGGTCTAAGTTTAGCGAACAAAACCGATCAAGTATCAAGGAACCACAGATATGGCAAGGAACCTGTCAAATTACTCGTATCCACTTCCGAACAACTTGTTGCACGTTTGATGTTGGGCACTAAATGCCCATAAATGATCTCTTGGACGGTGTAGGTACATATTTCGTAAATATTAAAATTAAATTTTCCTTGACACATGTTAATAATATCTTGTTTGGAATATTATATCGACGAAGTTGTGTACCTGATAATCTATTTGTAACCATTAATCGACCTTAATCAATTGGTAAGTGACCCCTAGGCCCTAACCGTTAACTACACAGCTTTGCTCCGAAACGCTGAATCGAAACTAGTCACGACCGAAGCCTCTCTTCCAGATCAGACTTGACCCAATTTACATTATGGCGGGAATCGAACCCGCGACCTCGCGACTCGAATTCCAGCGAATCTACTAAATTATTCAGGCTAGCCGATTTTAATTCAATCAGACTTCAAAGGAAATGCTATATTATAGTTTAAAGAGATGCAATAGTAAAGTTTCTTTTTACCGAATCTGGTAAATAAAACTATTCATCTGTAGAACTAATTTAATAGCACAATAACTTACAAAAAAGTACTTATTGTTCGAGATCACAGTATACCTACTGCTTAAAACTAAAAATTTTACAAACATGTCACATCAACATCTGTAAGCCTAAAATAATATAGTGCTATAATTTATTTACAGTGCAGAATAAAAATAATTGTATTATACCCTTATATATTTTAACACGAGCATTAAAAAAAAACAAAAAAGAGCTATGTAACCTTAAAACCTATAATAATAATTACATAAAATAAATAGGTACCTACAAAATATTTTACCTAGTCGTTTAAATATAATAAAAATAAGAAAATGGCTACCTATATTATTTAAAAACATTAACAAAGGATATTTGTAAAACGGGAAAATTTAAATTAACATCCTAATGTAGAGGAGAAATTATTGGTTAATTACTTACGTACTTAAAGCAGAGGGAAAGTGAAAACAGGATAACTAAGAAGAAGGGATTAAAAAGATAAAAACAAGGGAAAAGTGCGATAGAGAAGTAAAAACAATGTGCAAGGAATACAGAAATGTAGAAGTAGCTCGACAACATTACCTCTTTATAACGTACTAAACAGAGGGAAAGTGGCAACAGGAAAACTAAGAAGAAGATGGGATTACATACATTAAATAAATAAAAAGAAACGGAAAAAAGTATAGAGAAGTAATAGGAAAGAGCAAAGATTACAGAAAGGTGGAAATAGCTCGGCAGCGAGATCATAGTTATACAGAAGCTATATTTAAATAATCAATGTAGACAGGTAATTTCCTAGAAAAGATTGTCTAGATAAAACCAGCACTTTTAACAATATCATAAATCCTTTGCCTCGGAATCTTCTCGGCTTCTCTTTCCACGACTTGCATCTCTTTCTTCGTGAACCACGATTCCTTCGCCAGTCCAGCCGCGATCGCTGGGTTGCTATAGAAGGAGTTAGACTTCAGCAGTTCTGGTGGTAACAAGGCCTCGTTGGCAGCATTGCGGGCCACTGCAGGGTGGGGTTGGATAGACGGGCCGGAATGGGCATATTCTATCCCAGTGGTAGCGATGGGTTGGGTGAAGATCAGACCTGGACGGGCCTGAGCTATCGTGATTAGAGCCGCGATGATGGTGATTGAATGCATTGTGATCTGTGAATAAGAAATTATTGTTATGTTTTCTTTTATTTAAGAATACTTATGACTATGGGGTAATTTTTTGTGTAAAATTTTCCTTTTCTGTCCAAATCAATGTTTTTGCTGTAAGGTAATTAATTCCCTAACCGATCTTTCTCTTTTTGTCTGCTCCTTCACCGTTGTATCTTAAACAACTTGAAATACATGTTTCAATTCAGCTAAAATCATCAAGTCTTTTAGCGAGGAATTACTATAGAAAAATAAACAAAAATATGTTTTTATTTAAAAAAAAAACACTAGAACGATAATTTAGATTAAAACCAATTATATATTTCGTACAGAGATCCCAAAATAGCACCTGCACGTCCAATATACTTACAACGTTTTCTATACCTACGTACCTACCTACTGTTTGACTTCACTGAATAAATTTTAATAAATCTCATATCCTATTTAAGAGGGAGAATATATTATTTATGGATTATATTATGGATAGCCAAAGTTTATTAAAAATATGACCTTTCGATTTTTCTATTATTAGTTTAAGTGTTATTGTGCTGACCAAATGTTATATAATCTGAGTTTTATAAAAACAATATATCCTTGTATGCTTTTAGAAATACCTTTTAGTATCGAAGAATAAGTATTCAATTTTTACTTAAATTAAATCCAGAAAAAAAATCATAGAATATTTTTAATCATCCTACAAACTTCGGCTGTGAATTCGAGCTCTTTTGAACCTGTACACGGTACATAGTGTAGGAAGCAACCATAGGAGATCCATTATATAATACATTCAACCACAGATTATACAAAACATCACTAAACAAAACCCATTGAATCGTACGACTGACTTATCAAATAAGAGATACTTAAAAACAAATAAAAGCTAAATGAGCTAAACCAACCAGCACTAAAGTCACGGTCAACACAATCACTATAACTGCGCGGGCGATCGCTCCGCTTGCGTATATAAGGCTGCTATATGCAACCTTCCTATACTTCCGGATTGTACGTTGCCACTTAAGTACATAATATTGTATCAGTATCAGTATTACTAAAATCAGTCTGCCGAGAAAAGATCTATTATGGCAAAGAAGGAATGGCAGAGTTTTGGTACGAAGGCAACTCTCCACCAGTCACCACCCATGGCCTGATCAACCTTGCGGTTATGGGGGCCCAATCGCGGGAGGGCGCCCGTTCAGTACTTGCCTTTGGCGTGTTCACGGGGCCTCTCCTTTTCTCCCTTCAAATTGTTTCCTGTCGCTCCTTGTGTCTATGTGATCACTCTATCAATTCTGCGGCAGGTCGATATGGTGAAGAGCACGACTTGCTCCGTAGCTGTGGACAAAGTGTACATCAAAGGTTCTCTGTCCTGTAACTTCAAGCCGCTCCGCCTTTTAAGTATACTAAAGTTGGCAAGATGAATTGATACGAGTATATCCGGATCACCCGATTCCTACAAATGAGGTCACCATGAGTTCTTGTTTGACGGATATAGATGGATAAATGTATCCTTGCGCATTCGATTTTAGAAACTCATCTGTACCTATACTACCTAACAGAACGTCACAAATCTTTCACAAACTTTTCTATACGTTTCGCTACGAAATAGAAGCATATAAAATCATAGGAGGCATTGACTCAATAAAATGATGTAGTTACATCTTTGACTGTACACAAAATTCAAGGATCGCACAGTGTGCACTTGTTAATAGATAATGATGACAAACGGACATCAAGGCAGGAGATTTTCAGGACGTTCACAAGATAAGTACAAGCAGATTCAAGAGTAGTAGAGAGAGTTAGAGAGTACAGAGTAGGCGTAAAGTGTCAGCCGAAGCCTCTCTCTAAACAACCAGACAAGATCTAATTTTAGTTTATAACGGATACCAGGGAAATGGATTTCATGTATGTACGAGTACGTCCTAACCTACATGTAGCTACCGAGTAATTTAAACTGACCCAATTTAGAAACACCTACCTACTATATTTAAACACATATCCCAACTGTTACTATATACTATTTAATTACTTCTTTAAGGAATTATATGTATATTACACCGAAGTGCAATCAATCAAAGTAATAAAGTTCAAGCACTCGTTCGCCTTGACAGACGCAATTTCTACGTAACTTAATCAAAAACAGCCTTTAATTACATTGCAATAAGAGCATTGCTTTTATAAAAAGCTTACACCATTGCTCGAGGTATGCCATACCTTCCTGAGTCTATCGCTTCCTAGTTCCGGATATCATTGCTGGTTTATCAACAAGTGTTCTAGATTATTATTTTCAAGGTGACCTATTGAATTACGAATATCAACGATTAAGTGGAAACTTATTAAGACATGCAAGCATATATCCTATTTCCTTTCATCTCAGTTCCACAAATGGGAACATCAGATTTTTTTGATTGATTTTTGAAGAAACTCATTAAGGGCAGTCCTTAAAGATTCAATTTTTGGCAAAGGCTTCTATGTAGGTATCCAAAAGTCTTTGATTTTTGGCAGTTGGGGTTTGTTTAGCAAAATAATAAGCCATTTTTACAAATACTTTCTTGACAATCATACTACAATTATAAAAATCATCATCTCTTATAAGCACCAAAATCTATGGGTTTTAATGAGGTTTGAATACCAAAAGCGCCAAAAATCCCAAAAGAATCTTGTAATTTAATTATATTTGTTTAGCAATAGTATCTGTACTACCTACTTAGTTCTTAAGTTGCAGACAATGGCCAATGATCACATGTCACGCATAAATCGGAAATCCAGGGCAAGGTCGATGAATTGTGGATAAACTCAAAGCAGTAAGTAAGTCAACGGATTCTATGTGCATTCCAGATTTTACCGTTAGTACTTTAACTTTTAGAAATTTTAACAAAGATTCGCTGAGTCAATTCTTGAGTTAATCTTTGTGCATCATAAATAATTATTTATTTGCGAAAATAAAATAAAAAATACTTTCTGGAAATTTGTATTCCGTAAGATTTTCCGAAACATATTTTTGAGATTGCTACTAGATTTCTGTCATTTTAAGTAGGTCGTAGTTATACTTTGATTATGATAAGATACTTTGGCCCTAGCTGTGCATTATTATTTCGATGCATCCATGCACATTACAACGGTAAAAATATAACGTAACGTAATTTCGTAACGTAGGTAAGTATACCGCGAAATATTTTATTCAGACCGCGTGGGATTCACTCAATCACGCGCATTGTTTGCCCAATATAAAACTTTATATAACTATGTCACTAGTTCACTACATCACAATTCTTACGAATTTTATACAAATCGAATGAACAAAATAAAGTTCGATTTAGTATTACTTATTATACCTACCAAACGTTCAGTTTCAGATTTCTGACTACGAATATATACGCAATACTGAGATTTACGAATAAGAAATACCTAGTACTAGAACCTAATATGTTTTGAAGAAAGACATTTTGCACTATTTTCAAGCCCACAACAGAATCAGTCGGTTTTTCGTTTTTTCTTCTTTCAGTTATTAACATCGAAGAGATCAGTTTCAAAATAACAGATGGGACGGCTGGAAGTCTGTTATAGTAAAAATGTAAAGTAGAAACGGCTTTGTTACATCGACATAATTAATGTAACTCAAGTTTACAAAAGGAGAGAAAAGACGTCACTTCAACGTAATTTTCAAAGAATGCTTGTTTAGAAACTTGACTTTCGATTCCTATTGCATATCTATGAAATGAAGACAAAATAAAATCCTGTAGATCGGTACTACCACTTTTAACGTTAGTATGTATGAAGTTTTGAAGGCAAATAAGAGTATAGACACCTACTAAAATGCTTCTAGAACTAAGCATACTTGTTGGCTAACATAATTAAAAAATTAATCTTAGTGAATGAATGTTAATCTAAAGGAAATGATCTTCAAGACTCTATTAACTCTCTTTACTTAATTTTTTACGTTACGTTACGGATTAATACGAAGGACTATGATTGTGCGAATTGCCCGACTTCGAATTGGTGTACGTACATTGAAAACTTATTTCACTCTTTGTAGTGGTATTTGAAGTCGGTTTTTTTTAAAGAATTTTCCATTTTATTTATCACTTTTTAGTGGAAAACAACAAATGCACAGGGCATTGAAAAAATGCCCAAATTGCTTGAAGTGTGCTTATAAAATCTGAAGAGTTCCCTCAATTTTTCCGAGATCCTATCATTAGAACCTGACTTGATGACGATAGTCATTAAGTCAGCATCTGCAAGTAAATGCACTAGTAACTATAAAAAAAATACCTAAATCGCTTCAAGTACCTATATTAGCAAAATTTGAAGAGTTCCCTCGACTTCTCCAGGATCCTATCAACAGATCCTGACCTGAAAAAAATGGGACCATCTGGGAAGTATACTATTTCAAACAAAAAAGAATTTTCCAAATCGGTTTACGCGTCTTCGTGTAATCGGTGAACATACATAAAAAAAAAAGATTCCGACTAATTGAGAACCTCCTCCTGTTTTTGAGACGATTAAAAATAACTTTCACAAGAATTTAAGGAAGCTGGATAATAAAAGTTGGACATCACTAGGAAACTTCATAACTTTTCCAATAAACAGTGTTTGTGATAGAGGTTTCTTTGCAAATAAAAATTTCTTACTACCTTTTACTGCTTCGGCTTTACCAACTCCATGGAATTTTCCGAGGTGAATGGAGGAGGAGGCGAGGTGAGGTAAATTCAGGGTAAAAGCAGAAGTAGCCCATTGGTTCAAACCTCTGCCTCTGGTCAGGGGGTTCGGGATTCAAATCCCAGGCAATCACTACTGACTTTTAGGAGTTTAGTTTAGTTTATGGCTGCTTGTAGACGCTGATTTCAAAAAATATGCCATAACATCTTATTAGATACAGTGAATAAGCAAAGATGCCCAGATAAAAACTCTTAAAAATCTTCTAATAATTGCTTTGTTACAGTAAACATAAAAGTTAATCTATAGCTCCACATAGAAAGCCTTGACATTACTTAACAAAAATTATACTCTTCATGACATTAATTAGTTTCTCACGTTGCGAGATAAAAACGTGTTCAAGGTTTTAGCTGACCCAATTTATGTATTGTACCCTGAGTTTTAACTTGAAAGTACTATACTTTTAGATGTATAATGCCCGTTTTCACCAACATTTTAAGAAACACCTAAGCCTAAGCGGAGGCTATTTTCCATTTTTGAATTTAGACTTTTGTATGCATTCAAAATTAAATTTTGCACACACGTTTATTATTTTATTTTATTTCATTCATCTTTTCATTATGATAACCGAACTGAAAACCATGATTGTTGCTAAAATATTTAGCAATATGGAGTGGAAAATGAGTTGTATCTCTCAGTACTTTAACCCGATCTCCAAATTGAGCTCTTAGTATTTGGTAAAAATCTCTGGTTTCGCCTTTAGCTGTGGTTTCCCATGTTCTAGGTCTATTGCAATGTTTTGGATACTCGCACTTGGATTGCGATGTTTTTATTTCTTCATTACCAATTGTATTTTTTTCGAATTTGGTTGTTTTACTTGCTGATTCGCTTATTGGCACACTAAATGTAATAATTTCTTCTGTTATCGTTGAAGTAGGATTAGATGTGCATGTTACATTAGAAGTTGTTACTGCTCTAGTACTTGATAAAACTGTCGCTGCTGTCGCATTTATGATTGCTTGGGTCGTTGTAAATTCAGTTGTTGCTTCGGTAACTGTTTCATTAGTCACTCTTTTTGTAGTTGTATCATTGACAATTGCTTCAATACTTGTTTTTGTATTTGTTAAAACGTCTGTCACCTTTGTATTGGCCAAGCTTGTTTCTTCAGTGCTATTTATAAATGGTGTCGTATTTATCAATGATATAGTTGTATTTATGGAAGATTTAGTAGAATTACCACTTGTTGATATTATACTTGTAATATTTGGACATATAACATTTGGGCATATACATGTTACATTAGAACTAGAATAAGTTGTAGTAACGGTTTCTGTAACAAATATTTAAAAAATTAATATATCATAATACTATCATATACCAGAACCTTAAGGCCTTTTTGGTTAACTCACTTAGGTTTTTATATTTTACCTGGTGTAGTTTTCGTACTAGATTCCGTTGTATTAACTGTTTTAGACGCGTTTGCTTTAATACTAGAAACCAATGTGGAAATAGTTGACGGTTTTGTTGAACTTGTTGCGTTGGATGTACATTTTTCAATATTCGTTTCGCTATAATCTATTGGAAAAATCATTCAAGAAGTAAGTAGTCTAAACGTTGTAGATATTTGCATGAAGATATCAAAGCTAACCGATGTTAAAACATAACCTTTATGATTATCGCAGTTGTACTCATACAAATCGCACTCATCAAGAAATAGTCTACTGTTTTCTTTTTGCTTTTCTACTCCACATAATGGTACTCCAGTATGGTTACAAACTTTTGCAAATGCGCAGAAATCTGTAGGCTGTGAATTTAAATTGAAACGTATAAATAAATATTCTTTTTTTACGATTTTGTGGTATCATACTAATTTAATTTAACTATATTATAAAACGAAAGTTTTTATGTGTGTTTTGTTACTCTTTCACGCCGTAACTACTGATAACTGAATCGATTTGGCTGTTTGGCCAAAAAGAACACATAAAATTATTTATTTTAATTTTTATAACAAATAGTTAAATTTTATAGTAAAATATTAAAAAAATAATAAAATTGATATAAAAATTTAAGCTAAAGCCTCATCGAAGCCAAGGCAGCGAGGCCAGGCATTGAACCCAAAATGCTGGCAGCATTGCCCCTTTGGATAGCCAAACTTATTTTTTGGCCAAGGTAGCTGCCAGCTCTTGGATCCCCGGTAGATTCAATCACCCTTTTTGAAATGTCATCAAAAAGGGAACGAGCACCGGGGCCCCACGGCCCCAGGTTCTCAACTCCAAAAGGCACAAATATGAAGCTTCCATCGAGAGCTTCATATTTGCCCCTCTTGGCCCGTTCAGCGCTGGCCGCCGCCGCACCTGCCTTGGAGCAGGTCGCCTGAATATGGGATGCAGCCAATGTATCTACACAAGTCGCATCCCATACAAGCGACCTACCTAATTTCCATGAAACGAGCGTCATACCGTCTGGTCTCTTACCATCGCTTCGGGATAAACCATTCGAACATAACATAACATAACCAAAAAGATGGATTATAGTCCTATATTAACGACATTTTTAAATCTAAAAAATTTTTGATTCTCGCTGCATGTAACTAATGAAAAAACTGAAATAACGCGGTTAGACTCGTGGGCATAAGCTAGTTAAAAATTAAAACTTACCGGAATATAATGTTGTTTGGTTGAGTTAGAAAGCAAGATTACTACAAGGGCAGCTGTAACTAACCAAGCGCACTTACAAACCATGATTATTTTATACTTTTTCCTATTTATGTACCATGATTCTTAAATACTTAAAATTGAAGCCCAAACTTAAATTGTACTTAAGGGGCCTGTGAACTACGATGTCTCCATTAACTCAAAATACCAAATCATTCGGATTCATATAGTAATAATCTATGCTCCTGGCTATATTTGGTTCGGAAATACTTCTTTAAAGCGAAATAATAATCAATTTTGATCAAAATTTTTATAACTTTGTTCGAGTTCCGTAATACCAAAAGTTATGAATAAAAACTTGCAACTTTCTTTAATAACTGGTGTTTTTCTTTATCTGGACACTTAAAACTATGCTCCTGAACGAATGCGACGTGAGACAGTATTGTTTTTATTACAAAACAAATAAGCAGAAAACATGTCCTCTTTGACATAAAAATAAGCAAAACTAAATTCGTTTACAATTTCGTTTAACGAAAGTATTTCGGAACCAGATACGGCCAGGAGCATAGATTATTACTATATGAACCCGAATAACACCACAACATGATCGAAATTTGCACGAATTACAAATGATTTTGATATTACATTTGTATGGGAGACATCGTGGGTTAGTGTACTCTTAAGTTTATTCCAAATCCAAATACTTTTCCCATAGCTCATGCTCGATAAAAAAAATATTAGAAATAAGTTTTCGATTAAAGTATGCGTAGTTCTTCGATTTACTTTTTATTGAACAATCGGATTTAATTCACATACATCAAAATATTCAACTATTCAAGAAAATCTGAGTCGTCGTTGGTTTGGTTGGGTCCTCCCCGTCTTACAACAAAGCCTTTTATGACCTTCACCATTATTTTTCCATTCTTCATCACCTTTTGCGTCCTAACTATCACTGTCCTCACTAGTCTTTGCGTCGGCTTCAATGTTGTGATCTTTCCTGGTTTCGTTCTCCTCTTGGTTTTTCTTTGCCATGGTGTCGGTGAGTACCTTTTTAAAAATGAAATCCTGATTAGGTACAATCGATCAACGTATATTATTAGGCTCTAACATGCTAACTGTGCCAAGTTCATTATTAACAAATCCAGCAAGAGTGGACCAGGTAGTATAAAACTCAAAGAAAATTATGAGAGATGTCGGTTACGTTACGGTAACGAGTTTAATGTTTTTCAGGCCCCTGACACTCGCCTACTATGGTGGGTGCTCGTTAATTTCTCCATACTCCCATCCCAGTTGACAGTTCTTACCTCAGATATACAACACATCAACCTAAAATGGGTTTGTTTTCTATTTCAGATTTTAATAAATTGATTTAAAATACCTAGAAACAAAGACTATTCATAGACTAGAGAATTTGTGTAAATGAAAACAAAATTTGTCAGATGATTTTTAAATTTTAAAAGTTCTAAAATCTAAACTGAAATCTTTTTGTTATTTTCGTTGGATAGACCAAAAAAATTAAAGAAGACCGATAATTTATACTGATTTACCAGTGAAATTAAGTTTATTATCATTTTTGTGAGCGCTTGTATCAATACGCCTCGCAAAATTGTTTGATTACTAGCTGCCGAGATTCTTCGTGAGAAGGCATACGTTTTTTTCCGAGAATCAAGAAATGTGAATTTCCGCAAGCTCGCCGGTTTCAATGGCGAAATACGATGTTACATCCATGGCCGGCTTATTTTCGTAACCTGAATGCCTGTGAGGTGCATTTCGTAAAGAAGTTTAAGAAGTAAGTAAGCTGGACTTCATTCAAACTGCGAGGAAGTTAAGGTACCTGAGACCTAAAGAACCAGGGATAAACAATTGTCAGCTTTGAAGTATTATTTTCACAGTCAACTGCTAGCAAAAATGCAAAAATGGAAGAGGATTAAACCAGTGAAAGTGATTCTGAAACCCTGAAAAATGCTGATCATCCAGTTGTTCCAGGTTCTAGTGATATATTTAATTTCAAGTGAAATAATGAAAAGATTAGCTGTGCAATTCAGAACATGCAAGAAAGTAATAAAAAAGTATTTTGTATACAATACAAGAAGATTTACATGGCAGTTTCATGATTGAATTATTTCATATGAATATGCGCAGCACCAAGAAATATGAGCTCCTTCAATTAATTATGCAAGGGAAGGTGGCAGGCAGGAGGAGGCCTGGCCGCAGTATAATATCTTGGCGTTTAAACTTACGCCAATGGTTTGGCAAGAGCACCCGTAGTCTAATCAGAGCAGCGAGATCCAAGATTCAAATTGCTATTATGGTTGCCAACCTTCGATAGGAGACAGCACTCTAAGAAGATAGAAATATATTTTATTGAAAGGAAATTGTTTAACATATCCATCACCCAGAATTGTTTTGTTTGATATAAAAGAGGTTAGTAGAAATCATTTGTCTGCAATTAGAATCTTGTCCTCATAATAATGTGCTGAGAAAATATACCTACCTACTCTTACACAATTTATGAAGAATGAAGATGTTAGTTGGCTGGAATATGAAAAACAAAGAAAAAACCAACTTTAACTTTGTGAAGTTGTAATTGTAAAATTAATAATTATTAATTCTTATTATATATTAACAGTTGTCTCTAAATAAATTATTTTTCAATCATGTTTGGTATTTTTATTTTTTATTAGAGATGAAAATACAATAAATAATATTACTAATCGATAATAAGTCGATAGAAAGAACATCACTAGTTAGTCGATATCAAATAGCACAACACTATCTGTCAAATGAAAGCCCTCGTTCTTTGGTGACACCTGTCAGTTGGGGTGGGCGAAACGTCAGTCTTACGGGTACACGCTCTTCTTCGTCTGTGTCCTATCTGTATCGTAAGATACAATATCTTTAATCTGTGATGTTTTTTATCTACGCTCATTGCTTAAAGTTCGAATTATGAAATCAAAATGTGTCACATATTGACCTACTTTATGCACAGACTTCTATAATTATTAAAAAGTTATTCATTATAACATAGCTGTACTATGGAAATATCTCTAGATTGTTGAATAATTTCTATTACGATACGCGGCTCTGGGTTCCTGTATTTTTGTGTGTCGTCATCACAGACCAGGGAATAACTTTCTTTTCTCTGTGGTCGTCATAGCCAAAAGAGAGTGTAGAGCCAATCCTCAATTTTGTTTTTTTTTTTTTTATATAAGGAGTCCACAGACAACATTTAGTTGGTAGTCATGATCGACCATAGACAACAATAATTTCACGGAAACAATAATTTTTCCCTGCCTTATATGACTGATTAAAAAGTGTGTTCATACAGAATATTAAAAAGAATTATGTATAATTTTTGATTATTTAATTATCCACTAAAAATATAGTTTATCTGACTTGTATAAATATTTTTCTACTCTTTTTTGTTTCATGACTTTTTTAACAGACTATACGCAGTTTGCAACTGAATTTTGGCGCCATACCTAACTTTTAACATTTCAATGTGTTATTTTTGTTACTTAGTCAAAACTTAGCGCGGAAAAATGTCTAGCAGTGAAACGTACTAAAGAAAATTTAACTCCACCTGACATTTTAGTAATTGCAACAAAAATGACCCACAATCTTTACCAACAAAGTGAAGGATTTACGACAAACGTTAGCAAGATTTTATGGTTTGGATTTATGATAATTTGAGCGTAGATAAAGTATTGTATGAAACTCTACATAATTAGGTATTAAAACACTCGTGTGATACTATTAAAAAACTCGCCTGCGGCTCGTTTTTTAAACTCACACTCATGTTTTAATACCCCCCATTATGCATCCGTTTCATAAACTACTATTACTTACAGACCAAGGAATAACTTTATATTGCCCATCAGAAATACCCAACGCACCTAAAAAAATTCACTTCAAGGTTGCATATACAGTAACAGGGACAGAGTGTTTTGTTAGTGGTAACGTTGTCACGAGTTCAGTAGTTTTTCCCATCTCAAAAATGCCCAACGCACCTAAAGAAGTTTTAACTTCAATAAGAAGGAAAAGCTTTCTGAGGTATAAAGCACAACCTACCTCCTCCTTCCTTCCAGCATACGCTTCGGTAAGGACACACCTAAGGTCGTGGGCTTCACCGGCAACCTCCTATGTGGTACGTGCGTACCCATCCTCATCTTCGGAGTAGGGCAAGTAGGGCAGGACGGGTGTGGCGGGCACGGTGTTGTCGGCAGGTTGAAGCAATCGGAGTAGTTTATGGGGTAGTAATCTGGAATATGGAAATACTCTCAATTTACTGGATGACGTAACGGTAAAACGTCTTTATCCAGCTGATCGTCCCCTTGATTGTATAAGAAAACCGTATTCATCGTTATCGTAATCGTTTACAAGTTCTGCCTGTTGATTGGCTTCCTGATGTACGATATATTTCAATACGTTTTTCTTACGCAATCAAACCCCTAATGACGTTTTAACTGAAGTTTATTGAAAAATCTGAAATAATTGTGATCAATAGAAGTATATTTTCGTTTTGCCATAGCATCAATAAACCGCTGAAAACAAAGAAAAGTGATTGAAATGGTGGATCTCGTTTTAATTTTACTATTGTATTTTTCCACTTTCTACACTACATAAAATTTCAAGCTTAGGCTTGAGCCGACGGGCGACTATAAAACCTTTGATAACCGTTGGAGCTTCACCGTTCAGTTATTGAGGGTGTAGGTATTTTTTTGAAAGAAGAACGGAATTATTTAGAGGGCAAGGACGGTAAGGATGAAAATAAAAACCTTATAGGTATTGGAAAATTCCTCGCACAGATTTTCCTCGAATCTAATATCAAATGTTTTCACAATAGATACTGTACTCTTGCTTACGGTTGATCTCTGACCTTTATGCCATGAAATTCCTGGATTTTCTCAGATTATTTACCATATGAATAAAAAACACGAACCTTTTGGATCACCTTTCTCCTTATTTATTTAAACTCTTATAACATTATAATAAAGGTCATCATCGCATCGGTAAAAGGGCATGTTTAGGTACGTATAAAACGGCCAAGTTTAAAAATCTAAACATAGCTTAAAGGCTAAAACGGTATCCAAGTAACCGCATATTTCCAAAAACTATCAAATATCTCAGCCTTAAAACATTAGAATTACGATCAAAATATTTCAATTGAGCTTGTTTGAAAATGACGACATAGACGAGCATTAACAATGGATGGTCATCAATTACTGAATTCCACCATTTCTTTACTTTAGGCACCAAATACATTACTAACGTTTAAGATAGAGAAAGCAGCGTAACTATTTAGAAAGAACGCTCGTCGTGGTTTACACGTACTACAATATATTTGCGAAGTTACCTTTCAAGTAATCGCAGTTGTACTCATACATGTCGCAGTCGTTGATAAAGAGCCTCCTGCTGTAGATGTCCTCGTTGTTCTTAGTGCTGCACTCCGGGATTCACATAAGTATTGTGATTGCAAATGACTGCGAGCAGGCACCAGTGCAAAGGCTGGAACACATTCAAGCCTGATATTTGTGAAGTTACCTTTAAAGTAATCACAGTTGTACTCATACATGTCACAGTCGTCGATGAAGAGCCTCCTGCTGTAGATGTTCTCGTCGTTCTCGGTGCCGCACTCCGGGATCCACGTGTGGTTGCAGATGTCCACTAGAAGGCACCTGTGCAAAGGCTGGTACACACTTTAACCTACTCTTCGTGAAGTTACCTTTCACGTAATCGCAGTTGTACTCATACATGTCGCAGTCGTCGATGAAGAGCCTCCTGCTGTAGATGTTCTCGTCGTTCTCGGTGCCGCACTCCGGGATCCACGTGTGGTTGCAGATGTCCACTAGAAGGCACCTGTGCAAAGGCTGATACACACTTTAACCTACTCTTTGTGAAGTTACCTTTCAAGTAATCGCAGTTGTACTCATACATGTCGCAGTCGTCGATGAAGAGCCTCCTGCTGTAGATGTCCTCGTCGTTCTCGGTGCCGCACTCCGGGATCCACGTGTGGTTGCAGATGTCTGCTAGTAGGCACCAGTGCAAAGGCTGGAATAGACAGATCCAACAGAATGCATTTATAAATTATTGTGGATCAACCTTAAATCTTAATACCTCGACTTAAAAAGAATATCAAATTAGCGAAATTTTCGCAGACAAAATGAGTATAAAAATCCGCGCGTTCTCGGAAAAAGAAAATTTTCATTATAGAACCTAAAGTAAACCGCTTTTTATTATACGAATTATAAAATAATGATTAACAAAAGTAATTAATCTAAATAAAATGTTAAGTAAAACTTGTTTTGAAACTTACCCAAACAAAATGTTGATACGTAGGGCACGGTATAAATAGTGGCACTAAAAAATTCGTTACTACTTAATACGTAGATATTCTGTAAGGGTTATATTATAAAGAGGAAAAATTGCTTCTTGGATAAAATAACCTCAAAAACTACTAAACTTCACGCGGGTACTTATATCTCTTCTTTATTTAACAAAAAAAAGCTACTATCCGCCACCTGAAAAGAATCTGTATGGTCCACCTGTGGGTCCAACATCCATGGCTTCACAATGCGAAATTGCATAGTGACTAAAAAAAGTTAGTTTAGTATAGTAAGTTACACTTAAATTGTGTAGTTTATCTGTGTTACCAATTAACAACGAACGATACACCATTGCCTTTGAGTTTCATTCTTTCGATCTACTACCACTTATAATTTGTATCAACCCATCATATGGGTTTCTTGAGAACAAATAAGGCACACTAGCTCGATAGTTTTTATTGGCTTTTATTTTGTTCTTCGAATTGAATATAAACCTGTTGTTTCAAATGGAAAGTCAAACAAAGTTTATGGCAATGAAAGAAATAGGTATTAGAGTTACAATAAAACAGCAATACTTTCTGACTATAGCAGTGATAGCAAAGTGGTTCAGACATTTTATAAGCGCAGGTATGTGAAGTCTACCAATTCGAAATTGGCCAGTATGGTGGACTAAGGGCCAAGCACTTCACATTCTGAGTTTACACACCTATTATGTCAGAGGGTCATAAAAAGTTGTCTTTTGTCTTTAGGTAGGTACACTTCATTATTTATCCCTCTGAAGATATTTCAGAAGGCTCAGAATGTGTATAATAAATTACCTAGTAATTATTTTGTTAATACAAACCAGGGCCAATACCTACTGAAATTCAACACGAAATGAGATGAGAAAATGGTGGAAAAATTCTGGGAGCGTATAAATTATTTACAATATCTTATAGAGCCACCTACGCGTTAACCCCGGTGTGAGAAAAATAACTATAGCATTGTTTTCTAAACAAATGTATTGTAATTTAAGCCAATAAATAAAGAAAGGAAAACACAATGTTATCGTACCACCTACGTTAAAGACAAAATAATAGCGGGGTGTTTTTAGTAATGCGTCGTGATTTATGCTACCACACCACTCTACCATCTTCTTCTATTTGTTATCGTTAACCCCACAAATTAGAAAAGTTAGTTTAAATAGACAAGGTTAACCCGATTCTAGCCAAGACATTGTGAACTGATATGGGAAATGGAACAAAAATTCAAAGAATTCAATTCAAATAAGCGGAAGTCACGTCACCATTTTCATGCATTTTTACCTACAAAAAAAACAGGGGTTCTGTGTTTGACCCGTATGTTTGCATGTATGTATGTTTGTCTGCGATTATCTCGCGTTGACAGTTGTCTGCGAGGAGTCACGTGATCAAATTACCGATCGTACGAGCACCTATATAATGTTATACGATCATACTCGTACTTTATATTACCGTTCATAAATACAGTAAATATACAGACATTTACGGAAAAATCCTTATCGTATTCCAGGGTTTTCCAGCTTGTGTTCCTTCATTCTGATTTTCACGCGTTTTTTCATTTCACTACCCTCACGTTCTGCCCTAGTATAAGTAAATTGGCTCTAATAACTGATTTTATGGCAGCTATCCGTAATCCGATAATTTTATTCGCTGGCCGTAGGGCTCTCTATTGCGGTATGTCTCATCTCATCAAATTAAAACTGCTTTGAGACATTTCCCTGTGGTTAATAGCCTCGTCTGGTGACGAAAAAGCTGTATTACTTTTGGACGAATCAGCCTAGGCTACAGCGCGGAAATGCAGCCAGAATTCGTGGCACCATTCAACATAGTCAATACTTGTGAGTTGTGTAGGTACTAATTAGAATAAAGGAGACCCTAAACCAGCTGCGGGACTTACAAAAAGGGGTTGATGATGGATAATAATAATTTGTGAACCAATCATTATTAGTGACGGGAAAGTATAACCCGCGTAACTCGTTATATCTGTCGGTAGGTACCTACCGCACGCAAAACCAAAGACATCCCAATTACAAGCGTTTTCTATTTACCCTTTAAGATATAACTCTTTTACAGGAATTTATTAAATGGGATTAAACCCAATTAGTGTGGAACAATCCCCAACGTAAACTTGTCTATATCGTTACGTAACTCCCACACACCCGAATTGATTTTTGTTCTCGTCCACCCGTTTTCAATACGCATGCGCTGAAGTTTTAACTCACACATACACAATTATACATAACTACACACGCAATTATGACTTTTTACATCATTGGAATCGAAACCTTAGGGTTTATAAAGTAGAGTTTAATTTCGTGTGCTATTATCGATGGTATTTTTAGACCATTCGAACCTATTAGGGAAAACACCGGCGCGCCCTCTTCCATGCAAATCGGGAAATCTTGTCACGGAAGGTTTTCACTTCTGTCTGTATTTTCTTAAATATCGCGCATTTTCACATCATTCTCCAGTCATCTCTTTTATTTGTTAACGCGACATCATTCAAGAGTGTATCCCACGATCGGATATTGGTAAAGAAGTTGTCAAGTTCCTACCCTTAGGAAAGGCGTGACTATAAATAGACAATTGGTCGATGTACTTGTAGGAAAATCGAGTGAGCATCCCATTCATAAAACACATTCATTTGGTGCTGGCCAGTGAAGGTGCATAGATCGAAGAGACTTTTCAGTGAATGAACATTGTAAATTATCTGTTAACGCGTTGGGCAGATTTCGGATTTTCTCCATTTCCGTAGCAGAACACATCGAGTCGAAAAATGTAAGTAGAGCTTTTGTAAATCTACTTCATGTCCAATAACTATTAATAAGATGAAGGCTATTTTTTGTAGAAGATAAATTAATTTTATTTCATTTAAAATAGTTGCTGTAGCCAAGAAACGTAATACTTAGTGTATAATGTCTTATTATTAGTTTCTACAATAAGATAACAAATGTGTTTTTGTTTAGATAGAAAATACCGATAGGTAGATAGATAGAAGGTTTTGTTAACGTGGCAATAAAAATCACAAAATGATGTTATACTAATGCTAATGTAGGCAACTATCTAACTTAAAGAAATTAAAGTTAATTCAATTATTGCAACGTTTTACTTCTACACATAGCACCTTAAGATTTTTTTTTTAATCTTGATAAGATGAACGTAGATGAAGTTGATAAGATAAAAAGATTTTATAAGATACAAAGATTTATCAGTTATCATTTATCAGCATTGATTAATGTATGTGTGAGATGGGCTAGCCTCGTTTACCAACATCTAGGTCTTTGACCCCTGACGTATCGATTGTGATACATTGATAGATTAGTTTCGGTCTAGAACTGAATTTGATTCACGAACGGTTTGTTAGTTTCGAGAGAAAGCTGAAACTTTGCTCAAAAGTTCTCTACAATTGTTGCTGCAATGGGGTCTTACACTACTTTTGAATTTGATAAAAAATATTACTTTATTATAAACTAGGATAAAAATAATAACGTGCAGTGAAAGAAATATTAAAATCCAACGAAGATTTACAAAGTTACAGGCGTTTAAACTTTGGAGTGGGGGGATCTTCTATCCCTTTCTCGCAAAACGAAAATTTGTATGAAGCCGCACGAAGCTACTATGGCATTGGTACTTTGTGACGTCACAATTTCATGTTGCTATCTCTGTCTAATCACAAATCTTTAAATGCTTATAACTTTTTTGTTATTTGATCGATTTAATTAGTTCTTTCAGTGCACGTCATTATTTTAATTCTACTTTATAATAAAGTAATAAAAAAATTGGAGTCAAATACCCTATTCGTGGGAGTATTTTCCACATTCAGCTTACTACTACACCTAGTTAATCAATAGGAACGTATATGCTGCTTTAAATCTTTATGACCTAAATTTATGAATGATTTGACACCAGCTTGGTAACTTGGAGCTCTACTATGATATATTGCGATCCGATAAAAAGATGGAAATGGAACGAAACTTTACTTCTGTCAATTTACTGTTAGATTAAATCGCCAGTTAGCTGGTGTTAAAAAAATTGTTTTGACACCAGCTGTAGTTAGGCCACCATGTTGTTAACTCAGCAGCAGACGTAGCCGTAGCTGGTAGTTTCGTAGAATTAGAATAGAACTTCCGTATGAGAAAAGTTCAAACCTTCTTAAAACGTTCAGCTTACCGCATCCTCTAGTTCATATCAGTGATTACAATAGACGACTATTTAAAAACTATAAAAAGTTGAAACCCGACTGTGATTGACAGAACACTACTGAACAAAAACCTTAGAATCTAAAAAAGTATTAAAATTTAGAGCTGGAAAGGTGTTTATAGCATTATAACTACATTTTATGCAGCTTACTCACAGAAAAAACAACAACTTCACATACATGAGATGTTAAAAATATTTGTTTTTTCATCGTTTAAATAATAGGTATACAGGGGTAGGGGCAAGGGTCGGATAAAAAGGATAAACCAAAAAATATTTTTTATACGACGCAGATTGCTGAGTAAGTAGGTAGGTACCTACCTAGGTACTTTACAATCTACGTCAAAGGAAAAGTCGATGTGGTGCTTCATATTATCTTGACCTTCAATCGTACGACACTTAAAGTTGATTTTCCACTAATCTGACGCCGCGAAGCGAAGGGTGTGTGAAAACCACCAAATATGTACCAACAGGTTTTATTTTGAAACCTGATTTTATGATACTATATTCGAGATTTCGAAACTACTAAATACACATAATAAGTTTTTTGGGTTCCATACCAAATTAGTCAAATTGGAACCTTATGGTGGGCTGTATCCGCCCGTCACAGTCGCAGTCAATTATTAAGTTTCGAGCAGAAACCCGCGGCTTCGCCCGCGTAGATTTAAGTTTTCCCTACACACAGGAATCGTCGATTTTCCGCAATAAAAAATAGCCTTTGTGTTAATTTACGACGAAATCTGTCTCCATTCCAATTTTCAGCAAAAGATTTTCAGCAGTTGCGGCGTGAAGGAGTATTTCGCTCCCGCATAAATATCTGTTTTTCACTATTCCCGCAGAAAACATGGATTTCCCCGGGGTAAATGTAGCATATCTTTTAATCCAGGATATAATATATCTCCATATTAAATTTCAGCCAAATCATAATTGCACGGCATGAAGGAATATTTTACCTGCGTGTATCTGTTTTTCACTTCTATCATAGAAACCATGGATTTATTCGGGATAAAAAGTAGCCTTTGTAATAATTCCAGATATAATATATCCCCATGTCAAATTTCAGCCAAATCTCCTAGTTACGACGTGAAGGAGTATTTCTCTCGGTTAAATATCTGTTTTTCACTGTTCCCGAAGGAACCGTGGATTTTCCCGGGATAAAAAGTAGCTTATATATTAATTCAGGATATAAAATACCTTCATTCCAAATTTCAGCCAAATCGATTCAGTACTAGTTGTGGCGTGAAGATTTTTTTGCGCGTAGTTGCCGTGTAAATTTCGGGTTTTAACTAATCCCACGGGAGCCTTGAATTTTTTCGGGATAAAAAGTAGCTTATATGTTAAATGTTAATCCAAGATACAATTTATTTCCATTCCAAATTCGAGCCAAATCGGTCCAGTAGTTGCGGCGTAAAGGAGTTTTTAAGCTTGGTAAAATACAATCTTTGGAGCCCCGTTTCACCCCCTTAGGAGATGAATTTTGAAAAATCCTTCCTTAGTGCACCCCTAGACTTCATAAGCAACCTGTGTGCCAAATTTGGAGTCACTAGACCCAGCGGTTTGGGCTGTGCGTTGATATGTCAGTCAGTCAGTTACTTCTGTTAATTATACTTACCTAAGATTCGCTTTCCATCCAAAATAATAACCGATTAAAAAGCTCGATCGCCCAGGTACTAGAACCTTAAAAAGGCAACTCTTTTCGTGGAAGCTTTTCATGGTACCTACTCAGCGTTTTTCTTGGAAAAGCTGCACTTAGGGATTGTTAAAAGCTACACGCGATATAAAATTTAGGATAGTATAAATACTAGGTACCTGTATAACATTTTTAAAGAAATCCTATAACCAAGCGAAGCCACGCGACATTGCAAAACTGTGTTATTTTTTGCGATTTCGCGGTTACAAATATCTAATTTGGAAAAAAAATCCTTCAAACGATGAATAGAATATTTATTTCGTTGACCTTTGATATATTATTATCCGTCGGTATTTTGAATGAATCAATTTCCTTTGATTCTAAAGGTTCTTACTTGAATTTCATCTACGTAATGGGCTTCGGGTATCGCTAGCATAAATAAGAAAATAACTAGATATTTATTTTAAGTTATTTATTTTTTACAGAGCACTGATTACGTAATATTTGTTAGAGTTCTTTATCGCTTAGTTTCGAAAACTTCGCTATCGTATGGTGAGGCAGAGTTAGTATTGTATGGTATTCGAAACCAATCCTTAGGTCTAGTCTGGTCTTGTGGAAGGTTCGACTGTGGTTGGTTACCTCTATACCGCACTTATCTATTTCCTCAATTACATAGTGCAGTGTGATCAAAATCCAATCACTGATAAGAAAACTCAGGATATTATGGGCAGCCAAACGATCTTATGTTACCTTCAAGATATCTTACCTTATCTTAATTATCTTATTATGGTGGCTGATGAGCGAACTACAGCGTGTACAGTGGCACCGATAAACTGGCGACATTTTTTCGAGCCGTCCGCCCTGTCCAGGGTATATGTCTAATAATCCAATATACCTACTTGGAAAAAGTTTAAGCACTTCTCATATTTCACATTATACTAAACAGTAAGTTTTACTATTTGATTACCATAATATACCATAACAAGTACCTATCTATACACAATTACAGTTTGAAGGATCCCTGATATAGGATCTGAACTAAATACCGGTCAAAGACCAGTCGTAGATGCGGGACACGATCCAGCATTTCAGGACAGATTCTTATCTGATAAGGTCACGCTTAATTTAATGTAAATGTGTAAATGATTCAGTACCCATCTCAAATGTCTACATATTCTTCACATCTACTGTTATTTATTTTACTTACAAATACCTAATAAAATTCAATGTGAAATATATGTGCTACTTAAAAAAAATGTCTACTAATTCCGAAAACTATTGAATTTAAATAGCTATTGAACTTCTGTGCTATTCTACAAAATGTCCATCTCTGAAACAGCTGTCAGACAGCTGCCAACCCGAAGATGGCAAGCAAAATTGTACTCTATTACAACTGACAAATTCATAGATGCAGAGATGTACGCTCGTCGCTGTTTTGCAGAATAGCACGGCTTTATCTAAGCTGGCCCGAGGTTAATAAAGACCACATTTTATAACTTTCGAAATAAAACCAACCCGTTGTACACGGCTGCCAAATAAGTCATTGTAGATAATATGTTATACCTACACTGACCTCTTTTTTATATACCTAGAATATCATTGAATGTATACTTATATTTTTACTTACTTAATTATTATTTCAATGGGAAACTTTGTATGTTTGTAACTCAATCACGCCACGACTACTGAACCGATTTGGCTCAGAACATAGCAGCTGATAAAGACATATTATGTCTAAAAGAAAAATTCAGGAAACCCATAGAACTAAACGACAGCTTTATCAATCTAAAGCTATAGCAAACTTACACGAAAACAGGAAAGGAAGCGAGTACGAGAACAAGAGTGGCATAAGCCGCGGTCAAAGCTTTGTAATTACTTATGGAATTAAATTTGAAAGAAAATTAATTAAACATAAAATAAATAATTAATTAATATCCTTTCAAAGGACATTTAGTGTATGGAATAAGGCTACTTCAAATCCAAACTTTATTTTTTGTAGACTACGGCCTCCACATTTATTGCTGTAATTATTATGATATTTGGAGCTCACAATAAAACGCGTTTAACTTTCAACTTGCTTTTTACTGGACAGCAGAGAGAATAGAAGAACGACAATGACAGACGAAGTTGACAATTGATGATTTTAAATCTACCCGCCACCTTTATTACTACACAAATGTAAATCTATGGCATTCCACAGATAACCTATAATCTTTATATAACAAATACATCACACCCTCTCACTTAAGCTAATAACTATATCTAATCAAATTCAAAACCGTATCTTTTAGGTGGTTTCCTATTTCTCTGGATAACCCTAGGAGTATGCACGGGTGACTTGGGTGGACTATGCACTGGTGATTGAACCTGCCCTGTCGATTCAGCCGAGGTGCTCGGTTCAGTCACCACCGGGTCCTGGTCGTGTCTGTCCGGGGTCGCGGGATCACTAGTGTTCGGTTTGTTTATGAGCTGATCAACATGTCTTTTATGAGGTGAACCGTCTTCCCCTACTACGATATAATGTCGTGACCCTACTTTCGATTGTACTCGACCTTTTTCCCACTTCTTCTCTCCCGTAAACTTCCTAGCCAGGACAGAGTCTCCGACGCTGAAACTTCTAGGACGCCCTCCCGCACTAGCTATCTGTTTACTTTGTTGCTCGCGTACGCGGTCCGCCACGCATGTGTCTCCTCGCAATAGATCTAACCGCGTACGTAAATTTCTTTTCTGTAGCAGTGTAGCTGGGGAGACTCCGGTGGTACTGTGCTCTACGTTACGATATGCTAGCAGGTAGGACTGTAAGGCCGCGTCTATGTCGAAACCATCGCGCATAGCCTTTTTAAGGCTCTTTTACAGAGCTTTACCGCTCCTTCCGCCGCGCCGTTCGAGGAGGGGTGATATGCCGCTGGGAACATCAACTTAATTCCGTTTTTCCGCATGAATTCCCCATATTCCACGCCCGTAAATGCCTTGGCATTGTCCTGAACCACCTCCCGTGGCAGTCCGAAGCGAGCAAAGGTTTCCCTAAGAACTTTGATTATAGCTCCTGCTGTTGTCTTATGCATGTGGAAAACTTCCAACCACTTCGACGAAGAATCTATTATTACTAAAAAAGTTTTACCGTGAAATGGTCCTAGTAAATCTATATGTAATCTAGTCCAGGGCTCGGAAGTATATGGCCAGGGTTGGGGTATCGCGCGGCTCGGCGCCGGGGCTACTTCCATGCACGTAGTACACGAACGCGCAATTTTCTCGATATCACTATCAATGCCAGGCCACCAAAAATAGCTCCTAGCCATGGCTTTCATTTTAACCATGCCCATGTGATCCGTATGCAACTCTTTTAACAAAATTTCTTGCAATGTTTTCGGAATCACTAGCCGATATCCCCAAACAATACAACCCATGTCAATGTACAGTTCGTTTCGGCGCGAAAAATATGGATCTAAATGTTTTTTATCATCCGCGTTGTAGTTAGGCCAGCCGCTTTGAATATAAGCATAAACCGTTCGTAGAATCTCGTCCTTACGGATATGGTTCCTAACTACTTCTCTAGTGATCGGCAGGAAATCTTGTACGAAATTAATATATGTCTTTTCATTTATTACTTTTTTCTCTTTGCCTACCGGTAAACGAGATAAAGCATCAGCTGCATTGCGTTCACTCCTGACGTATTCTATCGTGTAATCATATCCCGCCAGTAGCACCGCCCATCGTTGCATCCTGCTAGCCGCCATAACAGGGATGCCCGCCTTACTACCGAAAATCGACACTAAGGGCTTATGATCCGTTCTTAAAATAAATTGCCTACCATATAGGTACTGGTGGAATTTTTTAACTCCAAAGATAATTGACAAGCCTTCACGTTCGATTTGGGAATATGATTTTTCCGCGACATTTAGCACTCTCGACGCAAACGCTATCGGTCGCTCTCCGCCTGGTGTCACGTGCGAAATTACGGCGCCTATCCCCACCCCACTTGCGTCGGTGGTTAAAATCAGCGGCAAACTAGGGTTGTAGTGCGCAAGAATCACATTAGAAGTTAGCATTTCCTTCACCTTGTTAAAACTACGACTGCATCCGTCGTTCCAAACGAAAGCTACGTTCTTCTTGAGCAACTTGTATAACGGTGCCAAAATATCACTTAAATTAGGTACGAATTTTGCATAGTACATGACCATCCCCAAAAAAGAACGCAATTCCGAAACATTGGTAGGTATTGGGGCCTTTTCTATCGCTTTAATCTTATCCGGACAAGTTTGTACTCCTTCTTTACTTACAACAAAACCTAAATAAGTGACAGAATCTGCAAAAAAGGTACACTTCTCCTTCTTAATTTTTAATCCCCATTTTTGCAATCTACTAAATACCTCATGAAGAGTTGCCAGGTGTGATTGATTATCGGGGCCGGTTAATAATAAGATCATCTAAAAATACGCCCACCTGTGGCATGTCACCGAACAACTGTTCCAGTTTTCTCTGGAAAATTCCTGGGCTCGATGATAATCCATAAATTAAACGATTATACTTAAACAGTCCCTTATGGGTATTAATAACCGTATACTTCTTAGAATTATCATCCAATTCGAACTGCGCGTACGCTTGAGACAAATCGATTTTGGTAAATTTCTCGCCGCCATGCAATTTAGCTGACAGGTCTTCCGGTCGCGGTAAAGGGAAACGATCCACCTCAAGACATTTGTTAAGAGTCAATTTAAAATCACCACATACCCGTATGGTGCCATCTTTCTTCATGACCGGCACGATAGGTGTAGCCCAGTCTGAACTGCTCACCGGTGTGATCACGCCATCCCTTACCAGATCCTGCAGGGCCCGCTCGACCGGCTCGCGTAGCGCGTAGGCTAGGGGTCGAGCGCGTAAAAAAATCGGCCGCGCCTCCGGCCGCAAGTGGAAGGTAACCGGGCCACCCGTGAATCTCCCCAGGCCGTCCTCGAACACTTCACTGTATCTGGAACTGAACGATTCAAAGTTAAAAACATCTGGGTACTGACTTATCTTATGACAGTTAGCTATGCATGTTATACCTAACTCACTCATCCATTGTCTTCCTAAAAGGCTAGTTTTACCCGAATTTACAATGTATAAATCTAATAATTTACTGTTCCGCTTATAGGCCACGGTAACGGCTATTTTACCCACCGGTTTTACAATTTCTCCGGTGTAGTATCGCAATACTAAATCACTAGATTGTAGCTTACAATCGGTAAACATCCTCTTATAACAATCTAAACTAATACACGATATCGCACAACCAGTGTCTACCTCCATCGATAACTTTTTGTTATTCACGTAAACATCTTTGACGTATGGTCCAAACTTTAAAAACTGTCGTGATTCGATAGAAAAGTTATTTACCTCGTCACTACTGCCCGCGCTGCTATCCGAATACATCACCTCCTCGTGACTCACACAATGTATAGTCGCTCCGAGACGCAAATTGGGGCACTTTTTCCGTAAATGGCCAATTTTATTACAGACCCGACAGACATAATTCTTGAACTTGCAGGAAACACTGGAATGCCCTCGCCCACAAACACTGCACTCTTCTTTCTTTACATCCGATTTGCCCAGTAGTGAACCGATATTCCGTCCGCTTCCGCTACTCGCTCCGCCTATGTCGTTCGGACCACCGCCACTGAACGCCGCTCCCGCGTTCCTCGGCCGGCCGCCGCCGCTCCGGCTCTTTGTCCTAGCACCCGCTGCAGTTATTTTGTACAGCTTCGCGCCTTCGTTCTCTCGACCAGCTACGCCCGCCGACCCCGCCTGCGCCGACGCCGCGCCGCTGCCCCCGGCACGCTCCTGTACAAGTGCCGCATCCGCCTCCGCCGCCTCCATGGCGACTGCCAACTTGAAAGCCTTGTCAAACGTTATGTCGTCCTCCGTGAAAAGCCTCTGTCTTATCGTCTCACTGGACAGACCGCACACAAACTGATCACGCAAGTTCTCTTTGATGAGCTCCGGTGTAAAACGACAGTGTTTCGTTAACTTCTTTAGTTCCGTCACGTAGTCCGCTATACATTCATCGGGTTTTTGTATACACCGCCGAAATTTGAAACGTTCCGCTAATAGACTAGGTTTAGGTTGTAAATGTTCTTTCATGACCGTGACGAGTTCCTCGAACGTCCTCTGCGACGGTTTGACGGGCGTGCACAGGTTGACCATCAACTCGTACGCGTCGCCGCCCATCACCGTGATCAGCGTTGCCACTTTAACTGCCGGCTTCACATCGTTCGCGATGAAGTACTGCTCCAATCTGTCCACGTACAGATCCCAGTTGTCCTTGGACACATCGAACGCGCCAATCTTACCGACCGACATCGCGACAAAACTCGCTCATCCGATCGAGTTTATGTTATAATACGCTGCACTCGTCACTGCACTGTCTACACGCGTTAATATTTCGCAGATTTTCTCGTCGCCAGTATGATATTTGGAGCTCACGATAAAACGCGTTTAACTTTCAACTTGCTTTTTACTGGACAGCAGAGAGAATAGAAGAACGACAATGACAGACGAAGTTGACAATTGATGATTTTAAATCTACCCGCCACCTTTATTACTACACAAATGTAAATCTATGGCATTCCACAGATAACCTATAATCTTTATATAACAAATACATCACAATTATAATAAAAATTCAGATTCCGAAGTAATGGGCAAATAAACAATAAGTAATGGGTACTTCTTAATAAAATTTGTATGACAGGAAAGATGCATTGAATCTACATGTACTTTTTGTACGTTTTAAATTCCAGATCGGAAAAACAAATTTCTAGAGCCATTGGGTATCAAGAAAAACTGTTTTATTTTCCTAGAATATTTTGGTTTTGGTTCGTGAGAAAACTTGATACCACTTTTGGTCATTCTTCTTTAAAAGAATATATAAATATTTAATTAATTTTCTTTCAAATTTATTTAGTAGTACCTAAATTTTAGATTAAGAACGTTATTCTGGCTCCTGCTCCGCCCAGTTGGTCGAGCTAAAGTAGCACTTGGGCCGTTGCCAGGTCATGCGCGTCCCCTTGTTGGAAGCTAAGAGCTCTTCAGGAGAAAGTGCAAACGGGAAAGCTTTTGGTTTTGCCCAAATTCTTGCTTGCCAAATTCTTTGTTGCCTTTTCAAGTAGGTTTAATCCAACTGATGCCCAAATCATAGACAGCAATAACAGCACAGCAGTCAGCACCTATAGTCAGGGCTTTTTCGATATGCTAAAATGATGGAGATGTATAACCTAACACAATTTTAAAATGTAGGAAAGTAACCGCTAATTGATCGCTAAATTGGTCATGTGACTCCGCACATTCTTATGCATTTTTTTAATTTTGTTCGAAAGATATGCAAAAGAAATCTTAAAAAACACATGGATCTGACATATTATGGCTAGAACTGCCGAGGTGGTGTCCGCATAATAGATCTCTCAACAATACGAGCAAGATTAACTATGTTTAAATTTGATAAAGTTATTGATGCTGGGTGTAATATAAAAATATTTAAGAAAAAACGAAAGAATGAAGAAAAAAGGAAACACAAAAAGGGAAATAAAAAAAACAATCAATAGCAACAGAAAGTAGGTATACAAAAATTAAACAGACCTTTGTTATCGAAATTCAAAACATCCGAAAAGGAAATTTTTTATAACGCTGTTGATTTACTGCAAATAAAGTATAAATAAACCTAAACATGTTTGATATGTAGGTACCTCAAAATTAAATTATTTCAAACAAAGATCCTTATTATTGCAACTTTGCTAACCCCCTGTTTACCACTTACAGTCAACTTTCTTAGTAAACCTAAATGAATACTAAATAAGTACCTACAATGATTACCCTTGGAGAGATAAGCATTAATATTAGTACCTATCTACTCGTACTAATGATTATCCCTTATAAACATTAGTAGATAGGTACTGTTGGTGTCCTTTACTACAAGACACAGTCAACATTCTGTACGTTCTACAGTATACCTACCTATACAAGGTAATACTACTGTAGAACGTAAAGAAAGGGGAACTTCTGTACCCCTTGGCATTTAAATGTTTGATGTAGGGATCTACTGAAGTGATTTTAAATATTCAATAGGTCCCGCGGGAAAACGGTAGACAAAGCTGTAAATATTAATAAGGTTGACTAAAAAGAAATTACCTAGGTACCGTTTTGAGACAACACAACCACTTCTAGATACCTTGGTTTTAGATTAGTAAATATGAAAACTTGAATATTTCTGTCAACGTTTCAAATGTTAAATAAAATAGGACGTAGTATACCTATATCTTACGTCCGCCATACCTAGTAGAGGATGTACAGAATAGAGTACCCACGACTCTTCAATTCACCCTTTTGTGTGCTGAACATTGACAGCGCAGCGTTAGAAAATTCTACAATAGATATCTTTTAAAACGTATTTTCCGTAATTCTGGCTTTTGCCTTGTCCGTGCGCTACTGTGGCCTTGTCTGAACGAATAGAAAATAAAAGAGTATTTCGCTTTTATAGAATTACTAGGTACTTTGCAATTTTGCAATCAAACATTTTATGATGCTCCTGAAGAAATTGTGGTGTTAAAGTTTCATCTGGTATTTATGTAAGTGAACAGTGGTGGTGACATTGCTTGCTTGGGGATTTGATTTTCTTGCTCGGTTGGGAAAGTTAGCGATAGGTACTAAAGTAGCTTTTTACTGTGGTTTTCTAATGACGGGTAATAATGAAATCATATTATTCTTTCTTGCTAACCACAACTGAACAAAAAATCTTGAGCTTCTTTACGAAACTTCAATAGCATTTGTTATTTTAGTAAAGAAAGCCTAGTGAAAATGTGTGCTTTAAAATGAAATATTGTGAGACGTGATAAAGAGTCTGAACTGATCATTTATGGGCATAGTGCCCAAGCGCTGACGCTATTACCTCTCTATTCTGAACTTAGCCGTTGAGCTTAATAAATAAGCCAGACGCTTGGGCCAATTTTTGGGACACTATAGTATCCGATGACCATTGGCCTGCGTCTCAAACGCAAGCGCCGCAAAATCACAAATGACTGATTGGTATTTGCGGCGCTTAAGCATTTGTGCGGAATCGGCAGCAGCACCGCCACTTTGGGAAGTGTTGTGTTAGTGGGATACTGCCAAGGTTCAACACAGGTTGCATCCAATACCAAGTCACGTTCGACTATGGTACTATAATTTCTAATTTCTATAAGAGCAGAGATGATTACAATATTCTACCTATAGGTTCTTAAAACACTGTTACTATAGCCACTTTATATTCAAATCTAGATATTGTAGAAAAGAAGGCGCTATGATTCTAACATTTTAGTTTCTAACGAATTTTCTGCATGATTAGATATTCATTACAATTATTTAAAAACACAATCTCTTAGAAGTTGCCCTTGATCGTGACAATATTTAAGACCTTTTTACTAAAGAAGAAAGCAACTCAACAATCCACTACGACATTTAAAACTTAATACATAGATCACAGGAATATTTTAAAGGGCAAATAGGACATGAAAATGAAATTGCCGTTTAGAAGTATTTTTGTCTAACCTGGGGTGTTGAGGTCTTTGCGTTTTGAAGGCTTTTTATTAATGAGTCGTCTCAGGCTAATGAGCGCAGTGCATTGTGTCGTTTGGTATATCAATACAAAATTATGAGACGCACCGCATCTGACATGGGCATGCGTATCACTTACCATCAGGTCTTGCCAGAGTCTTGCTCGACTCATCATTCTTTATTACATTAAAAAAACTTATAATGAAACTAGCTGTTGCCCGCGGCTCCGCCCGCGTGAATTACGATTTTTTTTTACATAATATACCTTCCTACTGGAATTCCTTAATTTTTCGCGGGATTCTAGTGTGATGTTGTACGAAAACCTGCTGTGCTATTCTACAAAATGAAATAGCTGCCAGACAGCTGCCAACCCGAATATGGTATGCAAAATTGTACTCTATTACAACTGACAAATTCATTGATGCATAGATGTACGCTCGTCCCTTTTTTGCAGAATAGCACGGCTGTTCTTACTTTGCACGGGTGATTTTGAAAACTTTTTCTTAATAATAATATTATAAAGTTTCATTAAAATGTAGTTGAAAGATCAAAAGGACGATTTTAACTGTCGATATTTCGACCCAGTGGCACAGGTCGTGGTCACTACGTGACCACGACTTGTACCAATGTATCGAAATATCGACAGTTAAAGTCGTCCTTTTCATTGTGATTTTTATTCTGAAACCACGAAATATGTCAAAAATTATTAAACCATGTGAAAAGTTGTACTGGTGGTAGAACTCTTCTTTCAGAGTTCGGCCGGGTAGGTACCACTGGGATAAATTAGGTACTCTACTAACAATATTCCCCAGCCCAACATAATATAAGAGTCTTTTAAAAATCTTTGCTTCATCTCAATACAATCCAAAACATCAGAATGGGCAATGGCTATAATATATTTCCTTACGTATAAAAAGACCTTAGATGACAGTCAGTCGGTTAGGATCGATAAGACCTAAGAGTTAAAAATATTTGTGAACCATTATCTTACCCTTTCCATATTGCGGATGATAAAGTTTAAATCTGTTCGTGTCTTAACAGTGCCATCTATACTTATAATAAAACTGTAAAGGGTCGAATTCTGTACATTGAAGATATTTTGAAAATTTTTGTTGGAGGACACTATTTAGTCGATACTGAAGCCAAAACTGTAATTTGTTTAATTTTTGTCTGTCTGTCTGTCTGTCTGTCTGTCTGTCTGTCTGTCTGTTTCACGACCGCGCATCACGGCTAATCCGCTGGATGGATTTAAATGAAACTTGACATGATTATAGTTCATACCCCGAGGTAGGACATAGGATACTTTTTGTCCCGAAATTCATCATGGTTTCCCTGGAAGACGGCATCAAAGTCTAAACGTTTTTTAGTTATAATTCATTAACGCGTTGTCCGATTCCATTCATTCTTTTTTTGTTAGAAAGGAGGTTCTTTAAAGATTATTCCATACAAATCTTATCATCATCACTTTTGTAGTTCAGAAATTACAGACATCAGAACCTTTAAGTTCAAGTAGGTAGGTGACTTGAAACTCGGAATGCACAAAGAACCTAGGACTAGGACGTAGGGCTCAAGTAAGACTGGAGTACCTTTACAGCCGTAAATAAATAGGCTTAGCAGGAGATTTTGTATGGTTTAAAATTTTTCACTTTTAGGGTGAACAAAAATCATTTAACTGGCGTTATCGCTACGTTATACCGTATAGCGCCATCTCTACAATTTATGTGAAACTTGAATGTAAAACTCTGAGATAGGTACTACCGAATTTTTTGAAATAAAAATTAACTGTCATGTTATTTACTGTTTCCTGACTTTATATTAAGATGGCACTGTTAACACATGAACAGATTTAAACTTTATCATCCGCAATATGGAAAGGGTAAGATAATGGTTCACAAATATTTTTAACTCTTAGGTCTTATCGATCCTAACCGACTGACTGTCATCTAAGGTCTTTTTATACGTAAAAAAATATATAGCCATTGTCCATTCTGATGTTTTGGATTGTATTGAGATGAAGCAAAGATTTTTAAAAGACTCTTATATTATGTTGGGCTGGGGAATATTGTTAGTAGAGTAATTTATCCCAGTGGTACCTACCCGGCCGAACTCTGAAAGAAGAGTTCTACCACCAGTACAACTTTTCACATGGTTTAATAATTTTTGACATATTTCGTGGTTTCAGAATAAAAATCACAATGAAAAGGACGATTTTAACTGTCGATATTTCGATACATTGGTACAAGTCGTGGTCACGTAGTGACCACGACCTGTGCCACTGGGTCGAAATATCGACAGTTAAAATCGTCCTTTTGATCTTTCAACTACGTATTAATGAAACTTTATATTATTATTAAGAAAAAGGAGTTTTCAAAATCACCACAAGATAACCCGTGCAAAGTAAGAACAGGTTTCTGTACAACATCACACCAGAATCCCGCGAAAAATCAAGGAATTCCAGTAGGAAGGTATATTATGTAAGAAAATCGTAATTCACGCGGGCAGAGCCGCGGGCAACAGCTAGTCTTAATATAAAGTCAGGAAACAGTAAATAACATGACAGTTAATTATTATTTTAAAAAATTCGGTAGTACCTATCTCAGAGTTTTACATTCAAGTTCCACATAAATTGTAGAGATGGCGCTATACGGTATAATGTAGCAATAACGCCAGTTACATGATTTTTGTTCACCCTAAAAGTGAAAAATTTTAAACCATACAAAATCTCCTGCTAAGCCTATTTATTTACGGCTGTAAGGGTACTCCAGTCTTACTTGAGCCCTACGTCCTAGCCCTAGGTTCTTTGTGCATTCCGAGTTTCAAGTCACCTACCTACTTGAACTTAAAGGTTCTGATGTCTGTAATTTCTGAACTACAAAAGTGACGATGATAAGATTTGTATGGAATAATCTTTAAAAAACCTCCTTTCTAACAAAAAAAGAATGAAATCGGACAGCGCGTTAATGAATTATAACTAAAAACCGTTTGGACTTTGATGCCGTCTTCCAGGGAAACCATGATGAATTTCGGGACAAAAAGTATCCTATGTCCTACCTCGGGGTATGAACTATAATCATGTCAAGTTTCATTTAAATCCATCCAGCGGATTAGCCGTGATGCCCGGTCGTGAAACAGACAGACAGACAGACAGACAGACAGACAGACAGACAGACAGACAGACAGACAGACAGACAGACAAAAATTAAACAAATTACAGTTTTGGCTTCAGTATCGACTAAATAGTGTCCTCCAACAAAAATTTTCAAAATATCTTCAATGTACAGAATTCGACCCTTTACAGTTTTATTATAAGTATATATAGATAAGAAGAGACTAATACAAAATTGGCCAGGATACATTTTAGAGATACATCAGTTTGCAGCAGTATTTTCTCGTAAGCGCTAACACAAAACGGTACCGAAATTGACGTAAATATTTTACAGGGCGACGACGGAAGGAGGACTGGCTCCAACCAGCGATGACATGCCAGTGGGTGGACCCAAGACACCACAACAGATTGCCGCGCAGCGCCGCCTGCAACAGACGCAGGCGCAGGTGGATGAAGTAAGTACGTCCTTCAGCACTGGAGCAGCAGCAAAGAATGTTGAACAAAGCATTCACCTGATGTTAATAATGATACAGCAGCAAATAACGATGCACAAAGCCTACACCTGATGTTAATAATGATACAGAAGCAAAGAATGATGAACATAGCCTTCACCTGATGTTAATAATGATGCAGCAATAAAGAATAATAAACAAAGCCTTCCCCTGATGTAAATAATGATACAGCAGCTGGTAGCAAAGAATGATGAACAAACCCTTCGCCTGATTTTAATTATGATACGCCTTCTACAGATGTCATGCGCATGATATACATCGCAGTGTGCGATCTGTACTTCTTCAGATTATTACAGATCTATATGTAATCTTGAACCACAGATTTTATCTTGAACATACTATTTTCCAATCAGACCAATTGGCTGGCCGTTTATTACGTAGGGATTTCCAATATCCGTCCCATTTCCTTTGACATTTCAAGTACCAGACGGATTTCCTGCTTTTCATTTCATCGTCATTATTTTTTATTCCAACAAAATTGACATACATAATTAACGATATATTTAAGACACTTTCTCAGATATTCTATGGACATCAGAAATACATAATCAACTTCCCCTATAGGTGTTTTTATTAAATGCTTGAGGAAAATTATTTTTTATTTGAAATTGTTTCACTGTGAGGCTTCGCTAAAGAAATTGTACATTATTATACAAATAATCTTTGATATTGAAATTCAACCTTCCCTAGGTGGTCGACATAATGAAAACAAACGTGGAGAAGGTATTGGAGAGAGATCAAAAGCTCTCGGAGCTTGACGATAGGGCAGGTACGACGTTTTTTACATTAATTATGCCTGTTTAGTCTATCTTTTCTTTTGATTTTCAATTTTTATTGAATAAGATGTTTTATTTTAATGGCGATAAAAACTTTGAATCTTTCATCGTTACATTTTGTCATATTTACATTCTACTTCTTTTTTTCAGATGCTCTTCAGCAAGGAGCTTCACAGTTTGAACAGCAAGCTGGAAAACTTAAAAGCAAATTCTGGTTGCAGAATCTAAAAGTAATTTAACATCCTTCAGTATTTTTTTACTTTGACCTCTTGTAATCATATAATTCAGATACGAATGAAACGATAATAATTAATTCTTTAATATTGTTAATCGCGATTAATTTCGTTTTGATTTTTAAATCATTAAAAAATATCAAATTATCGTTTCTGCACTGTCAAGATTATCGAATTGGTGTTATTTTAAAACGCGTCCATTTATATTTTTTCAGATGATGATAATTGCTGCTGTGATTGGAATCATCATTTTGGCTTTAATCATTGGTAAGTAATTTCATGATAGACACCATTACGAGTACATGCACATTAGAAGAATGTCGCTCTTAAGTTTTTTTCTACATTTGATGAGTTTTTAGACTAACCATGCCATTATTTTCTTTCATATTTCCAGCCAACTTTGTGTGAACAAGTTTCGGTAACCGAAGTATAATTTAGAAGTAACTCGTTATAATATAAGAAATAGTATTATGAAGTATGTTGTTATTTTTATTTTAATACTATATTCCTTTGGTACTCGTAAGTGGGCAATGTCGTGGTTGAAAAGGCTTGATGAAAGTGGACATGGCAATGGTTAATTAATGTAATTAATACATCCCGTACTCGTATGTTATTTTGCCAGCGGGGAAGAACACTTACCTCAGCGATTTTACAAGGGTTGAAACGTAATCTGTTTCCTTAGAACACGTATGATATGTTTCCGCTCTAAATATGACTTTCTACAGAGAACTACGTTGTTAACAACGTAAGAGAAACAACGTAGTTCTCTGTGTTATACAACTAGGCCATGTCCCATTCATCGTATAGCTCGACTATAATTGAGAAAATATTGCAACTACTTAAGTACTTTCTTTAAACAAGCATTCTTTTTGTCACTAGTTTCAGAATGCTTGGCAAATTTAATCGTCAAAGATTAAGTAAAGTACATTTTTATTTATTTTTGTTACAATTTAGACCCAATTATAGTCAGCCTTGTGTATTCGCGCTAAATGTTAGCTTTATATGTTACCTATAGTATCGTATCTCGTCCTTCGTAAAATCGTACCTACATGTCTCAGAAACTTTGCGCCGTATCTTTGTCTTCTAAGTGATATGATGAGTGTGGGTTTACATTGGCAACTTGATATTCAGCATAAATCGTAACTCATTTAATAAAGGTGAAAGTTTGTACCTAATTTGTGTGTGTATGTTTATTACTGCTACGCGCCGCATCAACTCAAGCTTAACAATTTTTTCATGAATGTATTTATGGTAATAATTGTCTAATATAAATTGTTTTACCTAGTGTCTAATGTTAGATCAAGACGCTGAGTATTAAAAATTTAACACTTGTTTTACAAACTATTGTATCTAATAAGTACTATAAGTACTGGAACTAAGAAAAGATTTTCCCCAGCGGTTTTTTTTAAAGAAATAATATAAAACTAAGTACCTACTACTAGGCGCTATATACCTCTTTCATAGCCAAGTTGTCAATATAAATCAACTCACAAAAATCTAAGCTTTGTTTTGCGATTGTGTTAAGTATCTTGTGTCTATAATATTGCTGTCGAAAACTTGTCCTTATATATAACCTAGACATAAACTTATATACATACTATATATTATACACTTTTAGATAAAAAATATGCTTAAAAATATATATTGAAATCCAAGAATGCGATGCTTACCCCGAACAAGCCCTATAAGTATAAATTAATTTATTCCTACAAATGCCTACACCCTATATATTATCTACTATAGTAAAATTATTTTCAAGAACCTTTTAAGAACCCCAGCATAAATTGTTAATAAAGTCTTTATTTACCAAATTGAGAACAAAATTCAAAAAATCGCCCATTTAAATTGAAACAGTCAACAAAGTTTTTTGTGTTTTTCCGATGATCATTCTAATGCCTGATGTCTTATATTTCTAGGTCTGTAAACAATGCTTTGGAGGATTAGAGCCGAGGTCTGTAAGTGATGATTTTTAAATAAGAAATCTAGGTATAAGAACAAATACTGCAGTGAACTGGGTTGAAATGTGATCATATCCTATAGCAAGTAGCTACTGCTACATATAAGGAAAATTCAGGAAAATCCTTTTCCAACAGATTTCGTTAAGATTTTTTAATATAGGTTTTTCGTTTATACACCACAAGGACTAGGTCCCGGAGATGTGCCAAAGACCCTCTAACATCATTAAAAAATTTCATACTATAGTACATACTGAAATCAGAAATAGGGCGGCATACAATTGAAGGCATTAACTAGAGTTTTAGGAGGCATATGCCAAGAGAAATAACATTTCTTCCGTGTCCTGTTGGTTTTTTGTACGCTCTATCCCAAAGCAAACAATTAACAATTCTTTAATTAAATGACAAAGAGGATGAATTATTTTCATGTACCTCAGCTGCGGAACTAGAATTATATTTGTTTGTAAATATCTTTATTACCTCGTATCTTTCGTATCTTTCTGTTTTTAGATACTCATAGGTATTTTAAATATTAAAATAGTAGATTTTTGCTAAATGTAAGTCGTTATTAATATTAAAAAAATGGCCCAACTTATTGAGTGGAATATCAAAATGAAGGAACTTAAAAAAAATATGTATACTTAAGACATATGATGTTCAAATGTATATTACTTTACAGGTTTAAATTTTTTGTTTTAGGAGTTTTTTTATTTGTAATAAAATTAAACTATATCTATATTAAAGTCTACATACAAAACTAAAATATTAAAATAAATCTAGTAGACCGCTGTCAGAGGGAATTGTTCCCAAATACTGGCCCCATTGCCTCGTTGTATAGCTATACTAATTTGTAATTAATCTAGTTTTTTTTAATTCTGTATTCCAGGTACCTATTCCATCAGCAACCCCCGTCAAGCACAGCAAAGTTGATATAAAAATTACACGATGTTCTTTATTTAATTATAAATATAAATAATAATTAAATTAGTACTGTTGAGCGATTTTTAATTAGGTATTTGGAAAAGTTACGTCAGTGAATTCTATTTCATTATAGATTTGTATATTTATAGATACTTTGAAATCACTCGTCCTATTTAATACGACTCCTCTAGTCACTATCAGCAACTTTAATAAACAAAAAACAAAATAATTAGAGTATTTTTAGAAGATCTTTCTTTGTTGAAATATTTACCTTATTATAGCATTCGTACTACAAAATATCCCAATTTGCTATACATATTAAATAGATACCTAAGGCTTATCGAAAATAAACCATATCTTGAAATTTTAGATTGTGTTCAGAATGAGACGTATTGTAATATTATTGATATTAAATCAATAGATTTTTATTTTCTCCTATTTGGACCAAAAGTTTTAACGCTGGTTGAAAGATTTAAAGGATGATTGTTACCTAAAACTGCATTTATTTTTATACTTCAATATATTTCTTATTCTGTCGTCTGTTTATTGAGGAATATAAAAGTAGCAATGGAATGGATCGTGTTTATTTTGGAAACCATAAAATTTTAACTACTTTATACTTACCTTATGTACAGGGTCATACAAAAATACCAAATCGCTCTCGTTATTTCTCTAAAGTGACATTACACTGTGAAACCAATTGCCGCCGTTTCGCGCGGCGTTATGTTACATAGTAGTAACAATTAGAATATCTCCGTTAAATTTAAATAATATATTAATATTATTGATATTTTGAGAATATTTTAAGAATATTTGATATTTCTCAAAATATCAAGTTAAAAAAAAAGTAGAACAAAAGTTGTTAGTAATAATGTAAAAAAGACAACGAGAGCGATATGGTTTTTTTTTATATAACCCTGTATATTACTTTTAGAATACTACTATTTATTTAATTAATTAACCGATTATACAAAAATACCAAAATGCTCTATCTGGATAATCAAAATTAACAGCTTTTATTCGGCGAAGTGTTTTAAACATAATGAATGTTAAATATATTTTTCAGTGCAGTACATTTTAATGACCTAGATACTATAATAATGCTGCATCTCAAATGCTGTGTGTATTAAAGAGTACGTCAAAAAAAATCAAATTATTTTAAAAATAAAATTAAAGAGAAAACCTAAATTTTATTTTTTATTACTTATACAGAATTTCGAAAAGTCGTGAAACAAAACTTGTCAGTATCTGTTTATTATAGGAAATACAGCTAAAGAGCATTGTTCTTCGGTATTTTTTTACTAAATCAACCCTCTGTACTTAAACCCAACCTAAATCGTATTTAAAACACATTTAGAACACTTTAGGCTAAATACCTATATACATTTTCAATACAAAGAAAAACACTGCATATCACATAATCTGCGTAAACATTATAAAAACATATAATATAATATGAACTAATTATTTATGGGCTTGAGTCATATTATGACGTAATACTGCGCTTCCATGCCCAATAGAATGTAAAGAAATTAAAAAAATATAAATTATCCCTTAATTTTGGTATTACACTACTTTTAAATTTGATAAAAAAATATTACTTTATTATAAACTAGGATAAAATAACGACGTACACTTGTGCGTAAACTGAAAAAAATATTACAAAGTTACAGGCATTTTAATTTTGATGTGGGAGGGTCTTCCTTCCTTTCCTCGCAAAACGAAAATTTGTATAAAGCCGCATTAGTAAGGTTTGACGTCACAATTCAATATCGCTGTCTCTGTCTAATCAGAAATATTTAAATAACTTTTTTATTTGAGTCAGTTTAATCCTTTTTTTTATCCTAGTTTATAATAAAGTAATAAAAAATGGAATAAAAACCATAAATAACCACGTCGCGTCGTGACGTGGTTATTTATCGCTAACCATAAATGTTTTGAATTTCGTAGAACATCCCGCATCGAATCGCAGTAGGTCATATGACTGGCTACTGATAACCTATATCATCATATATTTTAGAGAAGGATTTTGATATAAGATTTATTTTAATCACTCTCTTCTTATATACATCTTTATTTTAATCACTTTGTACGTACCTACGGTCCACTGTCTATTGCTGCCGATATAACATCACTCTGCGCTGTAATTATAATCCTATGTGAACACTCTCCTTCACATTTTCTAGTTTGGCTTAAAATGAGCAGTGTGATGTCTAAGTGTGATACCAGCTTTATAGTCAAACTTTGATACCAACCTTTATAGATTTCTTTAACTGTTGCTTATAATATTTTTGTAACCACTTTTTAGATGTTGAATAGGTACATAGATTGTTTGTAAAAATATATAAAGCTGGTCCATTTCAAAGCTATCCTAGGCTTAGGTTTTCTTATAACACCTTATTATCGATTTACGTTATATTTTCTATTCCCATTTTTAGTCAGTTAATGTGACAGATTATTTAATAAGGCATATTTTATTTTATAAGAATATCGTATCTATACCTACCGATGTAGCTACAGCTTTATCCATATACAAAAACCAAAGTAGGTAAATACCTACATTTCTAGCGATTTTCGAGTAGTCTGTCCTCACCGCATGTTTTTAACATAAAAATAATATATTATACCTATTCTATTTGTTGTTACTTAGTAGGTACCTAATATGGTAATAAATCATAATTATGTATTATGCTTAAATTTATATATGTTATTTGTAATGAATATCTATTTCTGTGTGTGAAATTTTAATGTACCTACCTATACCTATAGCTTATACCTAGTAATACCTATCTATGCTAATTAGTTAGTGTACAAATAAAGTTAGTGTCATAAAAAAGATAAATATTAAATTATGAAATATAATATTAACCAAAATATAAAATTTTGTGAGTACCTAGTTTATTATTTATTACCTTATATTTATTTAACATGTGTTTCACATTGATTCAAAAGTACCACCTGGATAAGTTAGTATAGATTACTACATGCATCGCTTATTTCTCAGGTACAGTCATAGATGTATGGAACATAAATAAAGGTGAAAGGTCCCTACTCTACATTCTATAAACAAAGTAAAAACAATTTTCCAAAATGCTATGTACTTTCGACCAGATAAAAAAATAATTGATATTGATTTTTCAAAAGTTCAGCTATGTAAGTAGGTAGATATCTAAAGAGTGTTTAGAAGAGCAGGTTTGGTAGAAAATATAGTTAAATTTAAATACCTTTTAGACAATTTTGTAAGAAAAACATATTTCATACTAATTATCGTAACCGTATTACAAATTCCGCTCGCTGATTGGTCGATTCCGCTGTTAAAAATGTTTTCAGCCAATAAGGGGTTAGATTTTTTACGATTACGATAATAATGAATACATTTTTTCTTACACAGTTGGGTCACTAGGTAAGTTTTGAGATACAAAAAATATTATCTAAGTACTGTTATATTTTTTATCAATAAAATTCTAAACAAATGAAGGTAAATATATCTATATATCTATCTCAAAACTTATTTAGCACCCATTGCCCTCTTTTTTGAAACATAGGCAGTAGGCACTACAAACGATAAAATAAACAGTGATATGTTATTCAGCAATCACAGAACATTGTTTCCAAGTGCCTCAGTCCAGCCCTTAAACTCTTGAATCTAGAAAACTGCAACTTTACGCAGTTGTTTATTTTAAATTACGTTTAATCATACAGTTGAACATGGGTACGTAAAACCTGGGTGAGCGAGAAAACTCTATTAATCAGAGTAACCACCATCTCTTACTACCTATTTGAAAACAATTTTACAAATATACTTACTTGCAGTATATTTGTAAAATTGTTTTTACATTTTCATACAATGTCAGTATGAAAATTTTAAAACAATATTACGAGATAATAATATCGCTATACGAGATGGTGGTACGGTCCTAGTTCCCGTCATTTAGCCCTCCTATCTCTAAATCTTGAGTTAGTGAGAAACCTCTATAAGAAAAAAACCGGCCAAGTACGAGTCGGACTCGCGCACCGAGGGTTCCATAGCATAAAAGAAGTAAAACGTTAAATGAATCACTTTTGTTCATTGAATTTACGAGTATAATTTACAAGTTTTTTGACGAGGTTTAATAATAATTTCGTGAATAGTCCTGTCGGTCTTGAATCGGGATACAATGTAGCCTAGGATCCCGCTATACAACGACCTTCACCGAGCTGCTTATTGGATGAAAACTATTTTATATCCAATTAAATATGTCAATAAATATATCGCAAGTGGGTTGCCTAAAAAATTTCAGTCCAGGGTATGATTAATTAAGAATTAAAAAAAAACCATTGTAACATGCACTCCTATTTGTTACAGTTTAGTTGACATCGTAGTTCAAATTAGTTTGGATGTTATAAATAGTGCTTTTTGCCAGAAATACTTTCCTGGCTGAGGAAAGTATTTCTGTTCTATATTTTTTGGCAAAAGAAAGTTAACGGATAATAAAATCGTAGGTTTTATGCACAATTGCAATGTGCGACCTGAATCGTTCATCCAATCTAATTTGAACTAAGATGTCAACGGAACTCTAACAAATAGGAGTTCATGTTACAATGGATTTTTTTTAATTCTTAATTAATCATATCCTGGACTGAAATTTTTTAGGCAACCCACTTGCGATATATTTATTGACATATTTAATTGGATATAAAATAGTTTTCATCCAATAAGCAGCTCGGTGAAGGTCGTTGTATAGCGGGATCCTAGACCAGACGTTTTTATGCATGATCATGCCTAGATCTACCAATAAGTAATCGATTCGTCATTCGTCAATCTAAATCTACCGTTCATGACTTGCTTGATAGAAACATAAGTAGTTATTACCTACCCTATTGTATTTTACTACTAATTGTGTTTCAAAAAGTAGGGCCCATTCACTGTAAGGTAAAACCAAATACACCAGAAATATTAAATTACTTAAGAGTTATTATAATTATGCTTAAGTATCTAATATTATAATTTTATTGATTAAGGTAAAGGTGGAAAGTAAGTAATAGATTAATAATACTGTTTTTTCGTAAAAATTACACATTGAAAACATAATATTTTAAAACTTTATAACCCAACCCGACCATTTTATTTTTAATGGTTTTATAGGTAGGTATGACGTCTTTTTAATTCTTTCCGCCTTTATTCTTGTTAAGTAATTATCTATGTATTAAGTATAGAAATGAAATGTAGATATAACAATAATAGGTATGAATAAATCACAGATTTTAGAATAAGTGATTTAAGAGCTAACGGGCTGGAAAATCCAACCGGCCGAAAATTATATTATGTATTTATAGGTAAGTAATTAAAAATCATAATTAATATATTAATAGGTCTAATTATAATATTAGGAACATTTTTACATAATTTATATTTTATCTTGTCCTATTACAACCTTAATCAACTCAAAAAGATCACTGTAAAGTTAAAAACATTTAAGTGTCTCATAAAATCTAGTCTATCGACACAGCTAGCGTCTAAACTTCTAAAGGATAGACTTTAAACTCATCCTTATTATTACTCTACCTTTTTCTATAGGAACCTATTTATTTAGAAAATAAATAAAGTTCGCGTTCCGTTTTTTTTTTTAATATGTAAGTAATTGAAGTGCGGAACCACAAAAATGTTATAAAAAACGTTACATAATGGACCTACCTACTTAATTTAAATATTTATAATTTGTATATTTATTAAAAACTATAAATACAAAGTAATTTATTTATTAGAAAAATACAATGTTCAATAAATAATCGTGTATTTACGTAAATTGTAATGTTTGTACGTATTTGTTTCGTTAGTACGTAGGTATAGATACATAATTATATTCGAGTTTTAACTGAAATGACTATAGTCTTTAAATGTTTGCAGATATTATTATATAGATAATATTACCTACATCGCTAGTTGTATTTGAACATGAAGTGTTGTTGTATGAAATCGTTATCCATATTTCAAAATAGGAAAATTTACTATTTAGAAACGCCGCGATACTTAGGTGACGGTTTTCACTTACAACAACTGTCACCTAAAGGCTTAGGTGTCTCTTAAAATGTTGGTGAAAACGAGCATAAGACAACGATATAAATCAGCATAAGACTCTGTTCACGAACTATCCTAAAAACTAATGGTCTAGGATCCCGCTATACAACGACCTTCACCGAGCTGCTTATTGAATGAAAACTATTTTATATCCAATTAAATAATATGTCAATAAATATATCGCAAGTGGGTTGCCTAAAAAATTTCAGTCCAGGATATGATTAATTAAGAATTAAAAAAAAATCCATTATGTAACATGAACTCCTATTTGTTAGAGTTCCGTTGACATCTTAGTTCAAATTAGATTGGATGAGCGATTCAGGTCGCAAATTGCAATTGTGCATAATTGTGCATAAAACCTACGATTTTATTATCCGTCAACTTTCTTTTGCCAAAAAATATAGAACAGAAATACTTTCCTCAGCCAGCAAAAAGCACTATTTATAACATCCAATCTAATTTGAACTACGATGTCAACTAAACTGTAACAAATAGGAGTCCATGTTACAATGGTTTTTTTTTAATTCTTAATTAATCACACTCTGGACTGAAATTTTTTAGGCAACCCACTTGCGATATATTTATTGACATATTAAATTGGATTTAAAATAGTTTTCATCCAATAAGCAGCTCGGTGAAGGTCGTTGTATAGCGGGATCCCCGATTATAAGGTCGAAAAGTGGGCACACAGTACTTCTTATATTAGTTCAAATACAACAAACGGCAAAATGTTAATCACGTCATTAGATAACATAATAATCAATGTAATCTCACAATCATGGTAAGAGCCATAGTTAATACAAATTTTGACTTTGTTTATGTACCTATGTATCGTTAGTTTTTATTGTAATAATTGCTTAAATAAATTAAATAAAAAACTCTTGAGATGTACTTTAATTTTTAACCGACTTCAAAAAAGGAGCAGGTTCTCAATTCGTCGTAATCTTTATTTTTCTATCTGGGAAGCCTTTAAAATCTTCTCAGAATCATAAATTATTTTACCTCCGTCGCTTATTAGTTATTACTGTCAACCAAAATATCCACTGTGTCTACTGTTTGTACTTGAACTAAACTTGTATTTCTTCGAGTCTCTACAGACTGTAGAGACTCGAAGAAATACAAGTTTAGTTCAAGTTGCGCTCGGCTCGGAAATTAAATATTCCGCGCGCGGGAAGCTTATGCTACCATAGATCAGATATATAATATACTAGTAGGGCGCGTGGGAGCGCGGGCCACATGTGGCCCGCGGGCTGTCTTCGAACCTGTAAAAGAATCGCCGTCATCTCCATCGCCAATTGGAATCCGATTGGCAATGGGCTAAAAGAATTACCTCGGAGCACGGTCATGGATTTAAAGATAGTTCAGGGCTGTTTGAAAAAAAAAAATACACTGAACCTCATGATGAGGTTCAGTGTATTTTTTATTCAAACAGCCCTTAACTATCTTTAAATCCATGACCGTGCTCCTCAATCATCATCCAAATCGTAGACCATCATCTCTTCTCATACTTTTCATAGTTTTTCATAGGCCTTTGGGTTTATTGTAGCATTCACATTTTTCATGGAAAAATAAATTCAACCACTTTGATTTTTTTTCATTCATCCCGTAGACCTTGAGATTCTAATTACGTCTTGCAAAGAAATCACTCTCTTATCTTTTATACTTTCCGAGATATATAACAACACGAAATTTGTATGGCGGCCATCTTGAATCCGCCATTTTGATTTTATTTAGCTAACTGCCAATTGGATGACGTTTCGAGTTATATTTGGTCGAGCATCCCCCACCTATCTTCGATACCCTGGCTGTGCTCTTCACCCGTCTCCGAAATCCTCAATCATCAGCTCTCTCCATATTTTTCTCTAGTAACTCTCCGAAAAACAGCATCACAACCTTGCATAATTACCAACTGTTAGTATCTTCAATATTCCTCATACATTTTCTATGGAAAAAATAAATTCCGCCATTTTGAATTTTTTTTTCTATCCATCGAATAGACCTTCGAGTCCTGATCACTTCTTGTTAAGAAACCATTCTTCCATCTTTTATACTTTCCGAGATATCGGCGATATTCGAATGGCGGCCATTTTGAATCCGCCATTTTGAAAAATTTTTCAGCTCACTGCCAATTGGATGACGTTTCAAATGACATTTGGTCGAGCACCCCCCACCTATCTCCAATACCCTTGGCTGTGCTCTTCATCCGTCTCCGAAATCCTCAATCATCAGCTCTCTCCATATTTTTGTTCTTAATGATTTTTTCCCTTCTATACGGAATGGTCATTGAAAAAAAAATTTTTCATACAAAATTGTTCAGGAGAGGTGATCAATGAGTCAGTGAGTGAATCAGCACAAGCAGCTATATATATAGTAACTAGTAGGGCGCGTGGGAGCGCGGGCCACATGTGGCCCGCGGGCTGTCTTCTCTCCTATAAAAGAATCGCCGTCATCTCCATCGCCAATTGGAATCCGATTGGCAGTGGGCTAAAAGAATTACCTCTGAGCACGGTCATGGATTTAAAGATAGTTCAGGGCTGTTTGAATAAAAAAATACACTGAACCTCATCCGATGAGGTTCAGTGTATTTTTTATTGAAACAGCCCTTAACTATCTTTAAATCCATGACCGTGCTCCTCAATCATCATCCAAATGTAGACCATCATCTCTTCTCATACTTTTCATAGTTTTTTATAGGCCTTGTTTATTGTAGCATTCACATTTTCCATGGAAAAATAAATTCAACCACTTTGAATTTTTTTCATTCATCCCGTAGACCTTGAGATTCTAATCACGTCTTGCAAAGAAACCACTCTCTTATCTTTTATACTTTCCGAGATAGAAAAACAGGAAATTTGTATGGCGGCCATCTTGAATCCGCCATTTTGAATTTTTTTTTCAGCTAACTGCCAATTGGATGACGTTTCGAGTTACATTTGGTCGAGCACCCCCCACCTGTCTTCGATACCCTGACTGTGCTCTTCACCCGTCTCCGAAATCCTCAGTCATCAGCTCTCTCCATATTTTTCTCTAGTAAATCTCTGAAAAACCGCATCACAACCTTGCATTATTACCAACTGTTAGTCTCTTCAACATTCACCATACATTTTCTATGGAAAAATATATTCCGCGATTTTGAATTTTTTTTTCTATCCATCAAATAGACCTTCGGGTCCTGATCACTTCTTGTCAAGAAACCATTCTTCCATCTTTTATACTTTCCGAGATATCGGCGAAATTCGTATGGCGGCCATTTTGAATCCGCCATTTTGAATTTTTTTTCAGCTCACTGGCAGTTGGATGACATTTCAAATGACATTTGGTCGAACACCCCCCACCTATCTGCAATACCCTTGGCTGTGCTCTTCACCCGTCTTCGAAATCCTCAATCATCAGCTCTCTCCGTATTTTTCCTCCTCATGAAATTTTCAAAAAAAAATTTTTCATACAAAATTTTTCAGGAGAGGTGATCAATGAGTCAGTGAGTCAGTGTTGAATCAGCACAAGCAGCTATATATATATTAATTTTTGACCACAGAGCAGACGGGAGAATTATTTATTTCAATCATAGACTACTAACATTAATGCCCTCTTCACATAACTCTGATGTAAATTAATTATTTAGTTTCTTTTTGTTTTATTTTTTTAATCTAAAAGTATGTGATTGTAGGAATAATTAATGGATGAATAAATCGGTGATATTGAAAACCGAAAAGAATCGGTAATCTATACTTATAATAAAACTGTAAAGGGTCGAATTCTGTACATTGAAGATATTTTGAAAATTTTTGTTGGAGGACACTATTTAGTCGATACTGAAGCCAAAACTGTAATTTGTTTAATTTTTGTCTGTCTGTCTGTCTGTCTGTCTGTCTGTCTGTCTGTCTGTCTGTTTCACGACCGGGCATCACGGCTAATCCGCTGGATGGATTTAAATGAAACTTGACATGATTATAGTTCATACCCCGAGGTAGGACATAGGATACTTTTTGTCCCGAAATTCATCATGGTTTCCCTGGAAGACGGCATCAAAGTCCAAACGTTTTTTAGTTATTATTCATTAACGCGTTGTCCGATTCCATTCATTCTTTTTTTGTTAGAAAGCAGGTTCTTTAAAGATTATTCCATACAAATCTTATCATCATCACTTTTGTAGTTCAGAAATTACAGACATCAGAACCTTTAAGTTCAAGTAGGTAGGTGACTTGAAACTCGGAATGCACAAAGAACCTAGGGCTAGGACGTAGGGCTCAAGTAAAACTGGAGTACCCTTACAGCCGTAAATAAATAGGCTTAGCAGGAGAATTTGTATGGTTTAAAATTTTTCACTTTTAGGGTGAACAAAAATCATGTAACAGGCTTTATCGCTACGTTATACCGTATAGCGCCATCTCTACAATTTATGTGGAACTTGAATGTAAAACTCTGTGATAGGTACTACCGAATTTTTTTAAATAAAAATTAACTGTCATGTTATTTACTGTTTCCTGACTTTATATTAAGATGGCACTGTTAACACATGAACATATTTAAACTTTATCATCCTCAATATGGAAAGGGTAAGATAATGGTTCACAAATATTTTTAACTCTTAGGTCTTATCGATCCTAACCGACTGACTGTCATCTAAGGTCTTTTTATACGTAAAGAAATATATAGCCATTGTCCATTCTGATGTTTTGGATTGTATTGAGATGAAGCAAAGATTTTTAAAAGACTCTTATATTATGTTGGGCTGGGGAATATTGTTAGTAGAGTAATTTATCCCAGTGGTACCTACCCGGCCGAACTCTGAAAGAAGAGTTCTACCACCAGTACAACTTTTCACATGGTTTAATAATTTTTGACATATTTCGTGGTTTCAGAATAAAAATCACAATGAAAAGGACGATTTTAACTGTCGATATTTCGATACATTGGTACAAGTCGTGGTCACGTAGTGACCACGACCTGTGCCATTGGGTCGAAATATCGACAGTTAAAATCGTCCTTTTGATCTTTCATCTACGTATTAATGAAACTTTATATTATTATTAAGAAAAAGGAGTTTTCAAAATCACCACAAGATAACCCGTGCAAAGTACGAACAGGTTTCTGTACAACATCACACCAGAATCCCGCGAAAAATCAAGGAATTCCAGTAGGAAGGTATATTATGTAAAAAAATCGTAATTCACGCGTGCGGAGCCGCGGGCAACAGCTAGTTTATTATAAAGTTCAACACTATTAAAATTGTTATTTAGGGCGATGGGTACCATCCGGGCGCGATTAGGTTTTCGCTCATAGTGGGCTAATTATAGATCGAAGGTTAGTGGCAGAGTTTTGCGGGCACAACGTTTATGCCTACATGTTGTTAATAAAAACTCTGCTCAAAAATATTCATTTACTTCATATTGGTTCCCGATAGCTCAAAATCTGAGAAACTGCAAAAAATTATCTTTCGGGAACCAATATGAATTTCTATTAAAAACATGTAGATGCATAAAAAGTAGGCCCGCAAAATGCATTGCCATAAATCTACAATGTGTAGTCAGTCTAATATTTGCGAAAAACTAAATAAAATTTGAAAGTTACGCCACGTATCCGTATCAATTTCATTCGTATGGGTAGTAACTTTAAATAAAATTTGAATTTTTGCGCCTGAATGTTTACTATGGTATTCTGTATCTCAATGATCTTCATCAAGCTTTTAAGCTATTGCATAGCTTCTATCGCGGGCCTTGAGCGTGGAGACCGAATCCAGAAATTACGTAACGAAAATAACCTAACACCCCCCACTCCGACCGGCCCGCTCTATCGCGGGCCTTGAGCGTGTAGACCGAATCCAGAAATTCCGTAACGAAAATATCCTAACATCCCCCACGGAGTGGGGGGGGGGGGTTAGAAGTTGATAAAAAATGCTATGCAATAGCTTTATGGCGGCAGTCTCCGAGTGCCACACGTCTTTTTTATCCATTGAAAGATTTTCCACAAAATTTTATTTGAATGATTGAATTTAATGATGAAAGTAGCAATGTATAACGAACTATGGAAAACAGTTATCATACAGAATATGACCCCACGGCCCACCGTAAGTTATAGTTCGGTAATTGCGTACCTACCTACAGTAAATAAATATATTACTTTTCGCTTCACGTTGGTTATTTTACGTGTCTTCTTTAATTGGGTCTTAAATATAGGTCTGATAGTTCAAAGTTTTTGGCGAATTAGGCTACTTTTGCCAAAAAAAAAATTGGGCGAATTTAGGCTACTCAGCAGGCAAAATTGGGCGAATTCAATTGGCAAATATCTGGCAACCCTGGATATTGTATCTTACACCACAGACCAGGAACCGAAACTACACTTTGGACTTAGGTTTTGTTGGATGATTATGTACGTATTTTATAAATTATAACTTTTATCAAGTTTATTGAAACTAAAATGGAAAATTCATTACTGAATATGTGTAAAGTAGCGCTATTCCTGTTGATTATCATGAGCGTCGTCCAACACGTAGTGATAGCCACTTCATCGCCAAAGAAGTTGCAAATTGGAGTGAAGAAAAGGCCGGCTGAATGCCCCATTAAAAGTAAAAAGGGAGATCTCCTTCACATGCACTATACGGTAAGTTAAAACCATAGCTGGGCATTAACTCGTTAATCCGTTAATGATTAACGGAGTCATTTTTAAGTTAACTCTTAAAAGTGTTGTATTGTCGGTGTTACATGTTAAAAACATAATGACAATTATGTTTATAAAATCTGTCCCGAAAATTAAATGCTAGGGTAGACTCCAGATGCAAGCAGGTCTCCCGTCAAGCCCTTGCTTTTGTGCAACTAAATGTAGAGGTAGAGCAGCAGATAAGATTAGTAGCACACTGACTGTCAAACTAGCCTCTTAGTCACAGTTGCTTGACTGGATTGTCATTTGCCTTTATGACTTCAAACCTCATGGGTGTAGCCAGGGAGGTGGTTTAGGGGGTTCAACCCCCCCTTCCATTCATGAATGTGCCTTGATGTTCAGAATATTAGATAAATACTAGCAGACCTGCAAACGTTTTGTAATTAAGGGATATAAAAAATAGCTTACAACCTACTGTTAGACCTGCCATAATTTTTCACATTTCTTTTAAAATTAATATATATTATTTTCTTCAATTATTCATGTACTTTCTTGCAAAACCCCCCCGAAACTCAATCCTGGCTACGCCCATGCAGTCCGAGGACATATTAAAATTACAGTAATTAGTATATTAATATTCAAATAATGAATGTGAGCTAGATGTGAGCGTAATATGTATTGTTACTCCTTCATGCAACTTCTAAACTGATTTGGCCTTGCAGCATAATATATAGATCACCTTATTTTAACTAACAAGCTACTTTTATCCAGAAAAATCCTATTACAGATGGATTTATGAAGCTTTTTTACACTAGGTATACAAGTTAGTACTTGACCGTGATCTCACCTGATGGTAGGTGATGATGTAGCCGAAGATGTTAACATACTAACTTGGAAGGGGTAAGTAGTCACCCCAATGGTTTCTACACAGCATCACACCAGAACGCTATATTGCTTGACAGTGTCTTTGCTGGTGGTAATTAGCCACGGTAATTAACCAGACCGGACCTGAGCCAGAAAGAAATTATAAAATTCCAAAGTGGTAATTGAACCCACAACCTCCCACTTGAATCAGAGCGCACACCCCTGTGCAGCTAGTGTTTAAATAAATGATTTTATGTAGGTTTTATTGTAGCCTTGTAAGCTAATAAAAAATATTAATCATTCCAGGGTACATTAGAAGATGGTACAGAATTTGACAGTTCCATCCCCAGGGGAAACCCCCTGACCTTCACTCTTGGCTCGGGGCAGGTGATCAAGGGCTGGGATCAGGGGCTGATTGGTATGTGCGAAGGTGAACAGAGGAAGCTGGTTATCCCACCAGAGCTTGCATACGGGGAGGCAGGAGCTCCACCGAAGATACCTAAGTCTGCAACTCTTACATTCCATGTTGATCTTGTGAAAATAGAGAGGAAAGATGAACTTTAAGTTATAAATTACTTTATTGAAGTCATTTTATCTACTTAAGTGGAATTATGTCTGCCTAGTCTGTGAAATAAAAGGTTTTTTGTTTTGTCAAAAATGTTTGTTTAATGCCATGTTATTATAGACACTATAACTATATGTTACCGAAGATGTGTGAAAACCAGGATTGTATACAATTCCTGGCTTATTAAGGAAATGTGTGGAAGGAGAATTTTAACATCAATTAACAATCACATTTCCTAGGAAATGTATCACTACACAATTCCTAAACGGCGTCAGGAAATGTGTTAAAGACCAGATGCAATCCTTGCTACATAAGAGTGAAGGGGCTGCAGCAGAGGAGACATCACAGATCCGAATCGGTCACTATTTTAGAGCTCTCAAAGATCTGATTTGAACACTCCACTCCCATGCTCTGGGCGAGTTGAAGTGGCCAAGGTTTGTCGCCAAAGGCTACCAGCGTGCCGTGATTTTCTACAACAGGCGGGGGCTGCACTCCCTCCACTCCCTATTTCAACCTAAGTTAGTCTAATTTAAATCAAAAATCTATTGACGTTCTTTTTTATAACACATTTCCTACTGCCGTTTAGAATATGTATAAATTTCCAATTTTTTCACACATTTCCGGCCGATTTTAAGATGTATATAGATTTTCTAGGAATTGTATAGGTACATTTCCTGTAACATATATAATCTATTTCTATACAAATATTATAAAGATGTAATGTAACGATGTTTGTGACGTTGTAAGGGGTAATCTCTGAATCTACTGAACCGATTTTTAAAATTATTTCACCAATAGAAAGCTACGTTACTGTGGAGCAGTCTTTCCCAAAGTGGGCGATAACGCCCCCTTGTGGGCGCTGCAGGTCTCAAGGGGGGCGGTAAGAGACCCAGAAAGAAAATGGGGGCGTTGTGTCGAGGCGGGGGGGTGATTTGTAATTTTATTTAGCTAGTAGGCCTCTTAAACAACCTCTTAACTGCAAGAGCTCTCGACTCTCAACAACAACTTGTGAACATCAACTAATATGAATTAAAAGATTGCTCAAACTCGATTCTATATTTCTCTCCGCGTAGTTCATATATCTGTCATATTTTATTGAATATAGAAAAAATGAATCATCATGTCAATCGGTCGCTCCGTTTCGTAATGAAAGTAGACACAAATAAAAAGGCAACAGACACACTTTCGCATTTTAATAGTTATTAGTACTCGTAGATATCTATCATGTTTTAACAAGTTTTTGTTAAATAACCCGAATTGTGCATTCCTGTAGCAGTCGGATGATTCATTGAATACTTGTTCGGACTTGTTGAGTACGATTGAGCGTCGAATGAGATTAACGAGTTTATGCATGTTTGTTTTATTCCTGTCGGTGCGTGCTGCTTAAGCATTTCTATATAAACAATGTAATATTTATTTTATTTTCATTTGTGGTCTCGCGCGTAATAGATGAGCACTACTTACACCTCCTCTACACTACTCGCGAAGTTGAACGTATTTCTCATTGCAAAACAATGTCGGAAGTAAAAAAGAAGAGACGGCAATACTGTGCGGAATATATTAAATTCGGATTTATTGAAAATCCCACAAACCCATCGTCGCCTTTGTGTCTTCTATGTCTAAAAACATTTTCGAATGAAGCAATGAAGCCTTCAAGGCTGCAAGATCATTTGAATAAAATGCATCCAGATAAGAAAGACAAGAATGTAGCATATTTTCAAGACCTAGAGAAGAAGCATAATACACAGCCAAGTGTAGCAAAACTATTTTCGGCGGCTGCTAAGCAAGATGACGACGGACTTCGAGCTTCGTACAATATCTCTTTGTTAATTGCTCAAAAAGGCAAACCACATAACATCGGAGAAGAGTTAATATTGCCAGCAATAAATGAAGTAATAACTACTGTGCTTCATAAACCGGCCGCAGATATTATCCGAAAAATTCCTTTGAGTAATAATTCTGTGCAAAGACGAATTGATGAAATGGCTGAAAACATTGAAGAATCATTGTGCGATCACCTAAGGACAAGTCAATTCTCAATTCAGCTCGATGAGTCCACTTTACCAACTAATGAAGCATTGTTGTTGTCTTACGTGAGGTTTATTAAAGATGAGAAAATATGTGAAGAACTATTATTTGCTAGAAATTTAGAGACCGATACAAAAGGTGAAACCATATTCAATACATTGGAAAAGTTTTGCGATGAGAAAGAGATTCCTTTGAAAAATATTATTTCAGTTGCTACGGATGGCGCTCCGGCTATGACAGGGTGCCATAAAGGCTTCATAGCGTACTTAAAAAATAAAATTCCAGATGTCCTTGGTGTACATTGCGTTATTCATAGACAACATTTAGTTGCTAGAAACTTAAGTGAAAAACTATTTCAATCACTGCAATATGTCATCAAAGCAGTCAATAAAATCCGCAACAGCTCTTTGAATGATAGATTATTTCATCAGCTTTGTGTTACTAATGACGAGGATTTCAACCGTTTGTTGTATCATACTGAAGTTCGTTGGCTATCAAGAGGCAATTGTCTGACTCGATTTTACAACCTGTTTGACTCTGTTATAGAGTTCTTGGAAACTAAAGATACAGAATTGCACGACAAGCTCATAACATCAAAAAATGATATAGCTTACATGACAGACCTGTATAAATTATTCAACGACATGAATCTCCAAATGCAAGGCGATAAACTAAATTTAATTAAAACAAAAAACGTCGTTGCTGCTTTCGCAGCCAAACTGCTTCTACACAAAAAGAATCTGGGCAGACGTGAGTTTCACAATTTTCCAAATTTATCAGTATCATGCAGTAACGACGAATTGTTTGCCTACTGCCAACATTTGGAAAACCTCCACATTGACTTCACCGAACGATACCAGGACATTTTGAACTTGGAAATACCAGACTGGGTGTTGGATCCGTTTTCAAATGTCAACACAGCAATGTCACCTCAGCTGGAAGAAGAACTTATAGAATTGACAACAAACGAGGAAATAAAAATCAAGTTCAAAAATGGTTACCAAGAATTTTGGCTACAAAAACCGATCCCGCAATTGTACCCTGGATTGTGGTCAATCGTTCAACGATTCTTGATAGCATTCCCATCGTCATATTTGTGTGAACGTGGATTTAGTGCTGTGACAACATTGCTTACTAAAAAGCGAAATCGTTTGCTTGTTACCGAACGTGGCGACTTGCGACTGTTCTTGAGTAAATTGGAACCTGATATCAACAAACTTATTAAACAGCATCAGATTCATCCTTCACATTAGTTTTTATATAAGGATTGATTATTTTAGTTATATTTTTAATAAAAGATACTCTGTTTTAATACTATAAAGTTGCGTTTCAATAATCATTCTTATTGGCAGGTGGAGCCCGTAAGAGTTAACTTGAGACCTTAAGCGCCGTTGTATGTTACCTACTGCGCTCAGGTTTCAAGTTGCGGGTTATAGTAAGTTTCGTTTAGAATTCTCCGTTAATATACATATATAGGTCACAATAATTAATTAATTCAATTTGAAGTTATAGTGGTTTTTAAATAGGTGAAAAAATGGGGGCGCTAAAAAAATATTTATTCTCAAAGTGGGCAGTAGACAAAATAAGTTTGGGAACCACTGCAGTGTGGAGTGTCATAGGGTATAATAATTTCCAAAATTAATTACGCATCTTAACCTAAACCTGATTAATGTAATCCAAGTTGCAAAAAAATCTTCATCATCATAATTATTATTTATTCTGAACTTTTTAAGATTACCTGAACTGTTATGCGGGACAAAAATATTTCTAACGTGGAACGGAGTCCGCTCGTTCCCAGCAGCAGCAGCAATCAAGCAAGCAATTCGTTTCAGTAGCAGCGGCGCGAAGGAGTATTTTACGAAGTTTAAATAATCCTTATTTAAACTTTGTAAAATACGAACTTTAGACCCCTGTTTTACCCCCTTAGGGGTGAATTCTGAAAAGTCCTTTATTAGTGTACGCTTGGACCTCATAAGGAACCTGTGTGTCAAATTTGGAGTGTGTAGACTCAGCAATTTGGGCTGTGCGTTGATTATAAGTCAGGACTTTGAATTTTATATATAATATAGATTAGAAAACTTCGTCCGGCACTTGTGGAAAAGAGAGGACATCTTTATTTTTTAGTATTTAAAATGTTGTTTCATCATGTGATTGACTAACTGTCTCTTTCCACACTTTATTATTCACAGTGGTTGCAAAAGAGAGATTTTTCACCATGGATATGTGGCATTTTAGATCAACAGCTGCTGAACTTTATACTTTATAGTCACAATGCTCACAATGAAAAGGTTCCTCTCTCTCCAGTATGGAATCTCATGTGACTTTTTAAACTACTTGGTGCCCAACATTTATATTCACAATGTTCACAGTGCAAAGGTTTCTCTCCAGTATGTGTCCTTATGTTTTTTTTTATATTTGCAACTATTGAACATTTATAGTCAAATGTTTGCAGTGAAATGGTTTATCTCCAGTGTGTGATCGCATGTGTACTTTCAGACTATTGGCTGATGAACTGTTATAGTCACAATGTTTGCAGTGAAAGGTTTCTCTCCAGTATGAGTTCTCATGTGGGTTTTTAGATGGCTGGCTGTTGAACATTTATAGTCACAATGCACACTTAAAAGGTTTCTCTCCAGCATGAGTCCTCATGTGGGTTTTTAGATGGCTGGCGTTTGAACATTTATAGATACAATGTGTGCAGTGAAAAAGTTTCTCTCCGGTATGTAATCTCATGTGCCTTTTTAAACCACTTGGTCTCGAACATTTATAGTCACAATGTTTGCAGTGAAAAGGTTTCTCTCCAGTATGTAACCTCACATGCCTTTTTAAATCACTTGCTTGGGAACATTTATAGTCACAACGCTCACAATTAAAAGGTTTCTCTCCAGTATGTAACCTCACGTGCCTTTTTAAACCACTTGCTTGGGAACATTTATAGTCACAACGCTCACAATTAAAAGGTTTCTCTCCAGTATGTAACCTCACGTGCCTTTTTAAATCACATGCTTGGGAACATTTATAGTCACAACGCTCACAATTAAAAGGTTTCTCTCCAGTATGAGTTCTCATGTGGGTTTTTAGATGGCTAGCTGTTGTAGATTTATAGTCACAAAGCTCACAGTGAAAAGGTTTCTCTCCAGTATGAGTCCTTATGTGTTTTTTTAAATTACATGATTCCGAACATTTATAGTCACAACGCTCACAATTAAAAGGTTTCTCTCCAGTATGTAACCTCATGTGCTTTTTTAAATCACTTGCTTTGGAACATTTATAGTCACAACGCTCACAATTAAAAGGTTTCTCTCCAGTATGTAATCTCATGTGCCTTTTTAAATCACTTGCTTGGGAACATTTATAATCACAACGCTCACAATTAAAAGGTTTCTCTCCAGTATGTAACCTCATGTGCTTTTTTAAATCACTTGCTTTGGAACATTTATAGTCACAACCCTCACAATTAAAAGGTTTCTCTCCAGTATGAGTTCTCATGTGGGTTTTTAGATTGCTAGCTGTTGTACATTTACAGTCACAATGCTCACAATTATAAGGTTTCTCTCCAGTATGAGTCCTCATGTGGGTTTTAAGATGACTGGTGTTTGAACATTTATAGTCACAATGTTTGCAGTGAAAAGGTTTCTCTCCAGTATCTAATCTCATGTGCCTTTTTAAATCACTTGCTTGTGTACATTTATAGTTACAATGTTTGCAGTGAAAAGGTTTCTCTCCAGTATGAATTCTTATGTGGGTTTTAAGGTGGCTGGCATTTGAACATTTAAAGTCACAATGCTCACAATTAAAAGGTTTCTCTCCAGTATGTAATCTCATGTGCCTTTTTAAATCACTTGCTTGGGAACATTTATAATCACAATGTTTGCAGTGAAAAGGTTGCTCTCCAGTATGAGTCCTTATGTGTTTTTTTAAACTGTGTTCTGTTTGTAAATGAAGCAAGGGAATGTCATCATTGCTTGTCCACACAATGCTGCTGTTGACAGCTGGTTGGCTGATGTCTGTGTTCAATACATCTGCTGGAAAAATGACTTCAGCTTCTGAGGCCTCCGTCTGAAAACAAAGACATGTACAGTCAGGGTGAAAAGTGCATATAGAATTTGCAAAAAAAACCCTTGCATACACTCGGCCAGTCTGTATACATACTGTAATATTACATAGTATTCTTTTGAACTTTAGGCTGTTGTCTTACAGTTGATATTCTGTTTACTGTAATATGCTATTAGGGTTAATTGCATATTGTTTTAGCCTTTAAGCTATGTGTGCATTTTCATCATAATACTATGGCAAGCAATGAAGGTGTCATGGTATTTACAAAGCTGATTGAAAAGGAAAATTTACTTCAGTTAAAATCTTTTTATGGCAGCTGCAGTTTCTTCCCAGTGGGCTGATTCTGTATAGTTAGTAATCAACTCGCACTGTGGTATTAACTAAGAAAATGGAGGCAAAAATCTCTATTATATAATATTATAATCTATTTTTGCACAAGTTACCAACCTAAGTTTGTATGGCATCATGTCAACATACTATGCTAGTTGCTTACTTGTGTGAATCATACAAAAATAGGATTTTGGCCTTCGTTTTCTTAATTAATAGCCAAGTGTGTCCTGCTAACTAACAATATAGAATCAGCCCACTGATTTGTGATGTCGCAGAGAACGGCAAGGTATTGAGAAGGTTTGCACCCCTATAGTTGACATACTTACCAAAGACATGTACGAAGCGGTTTGAATCCTCATTTCTGATATGCACTGCAAAGGTTTGTAATATCCTCCCAGGCACCGTCTTTCCCACCATCTACAACTTGGGCACCTTTAAATCAAGAGCGAATAGGCATTTCCTAGGCGCTTGCCTGGGAAATAACTATCAGGGGACAGGGGACACCCCTCCCCCTTACCCGAAAACCTCCCCTCCCACTAATTCAGGGCGCACGATTGTTCGTAGAGACAACGCGCAGCGGTCGTCACGTCTTCAAGGAATAATTGGATGACGAAATAAACGTACAATGGCCTCGATGTAACACTTATTTAATCATTAAATAAAGATTATCACATCAGCGTCATTATTAATTTAGATTAATTACGATTTAATTATATCACATATTATCGTTTTAAATTAATATAAAATGGACGATTATAAAATTACGTCTATTAAGGTTAAAAGAGCATGACAGAAGGGCAGTCAGCTAGTGACAGCTATCAAACATTAATTTGCTTGTCACTTGTCAAATGTACGTCAAAACAAAGACCTAACGTTTCAATGTAGGGCATAGATAATAAATCATATTTCTAACACTCCTCCTTATGCTCTACATTGGATAAGATAAAGCCTCCAACAATAAAATTTTATAAAAACAAGTGGCTCTACCTTAAGGTGTTGCGGCCCTACCAGCCCGCGAAATTCAAATTTTATTTAGTTTTTTGCAAATATTAGACTAACTAAACATTTTAGATTTATGGCCATGCATTTTGCGGGCCTACTTTTTATGCATCTACATGTTTTTAATAGAAACTTTGCTCGAAAGTTCCCACTCATCTCATATTGGTTCCCGAAAGATAATTTTTTGCAGTTTCCCAGATTTCGAGCTATCGGGAACCAATATGAAGTAAATGGGTATTGTTGAGCAGAGTTTTTATTAAAAACATGTAGATGCATAAATTCTGTGCTCGCAAAACACATTGCCATTAACCTTCGATGCATAATTAGCCCACTATGAGCAAAAAACGAAATAAAATTTGAATTTTCGCGCCCGGATGTTACCCATTGCCCTTAACATGTACATGACTCTACATATTAAGCAATTTAAGCAATAAGTCAATAACAAATTACAAAAAAAAACTTAGTCTCTAACATTGTAATTTGTCAATATGCTTAAGATTTAATTCAGACATACAACTGTAATGTTTATCGCTACATATAGGTTTTGTTAATACATCTGCTATCATTTTCTCTGTTGGTAAGTATTCAACATTTATAACTCCATTTTGGACAAGTTCTTTAACAAAATGATAGCGCAAATCTATGTGCTTTGTTCTTTTGTGAGAATATTCTTTCACTAGTAACAATTTCTGAGCACTTTGGTTATCATTGTACACCATAGCATTTATATTTTTGTCGACAATTTCGGACAAGAAATTTCGAACAAAACATATATCTTTGCATACATCACCGATTGCCAAATACTCAGCTTCAGTGCTTGACAAAGCAATGCAACGTTGTTTCCTTGCCTCCCAATTAACAACGTTGCCAGACAATTTAACAACAAAACCCGAGTAGGATTTGCGATCACATAGATCATTGGCCCAGTCCGCATCAGCAAATGCAGTTATTTCTAAATTATTTCCTTTACTGAAATAAAGTCCATAATTTATGGTTCCTGCTAAATATCTAAGGACCCGTTTAGCAGCACGCCAATGATCCATATCAAAGCATGTACTATATTGACTAAGTTGACTGCAAGCATATGATATATCAGGTCGAGTGCAGAGATAAATACATTAATGAACCCAACAACTGTCTATACTTATAAATATTATCATCTAAACATTTGTCATTTGACTTATCAAATTTACTGTTTACAGCCATTGGTGTTAATACAGATTTGCAATCAGTCATATTAAACTTAGTCAACAATCGCTTGATATAGTCTGACTGATCTAAAATTATTGAGTCTTTACGTCTAGTTACATTCATACCTAAACAATTCATAAGCTCTCCCAAGTGTCGAATTTCAAAGTGCTTTTGTAACATTACTAAAACATCATTTATACATTTGTTATGAAATACATAAAAATCATCAACATAGAGAGCTATAATGACATACTCATTTTTAGATCTTTTTATATAAATACAGGGCTCGCACTTGCTCTGCTTATACCCATTGTTACATAAAACATTATGAATTTTTGAATTCCACATACGACTTGCTTGTTTCAAGCCGTATATGCTTTTCTTTAGCATACATACTTTACTAGAATCAAAATTATTAAAGCCTTTCGGCTGTTCCATAAAAATTGTCTCCTCTAGTTCACCATTTAAAAATGCTGTGGTAACATCAATATGATCACATTGCAAATCGAGCTCTGTTGCAAGGGAAAATAAAATTCGCAAAGTACAGTGCCGCACAACAGGCGAGAATGTATCTGAATAATCTATTCCCTCTTTTTGGCTGAAACCACGGGCAACCAGTCTCGCTTTGAATTTATTAAATTTGCCTGTAGCATCATATTTTCTTTTAAAAATCCATTTGCATTTAACGATATTACCATGTTTCGGTCGATCAACTAATTCCCATACATGATTTTTAATAAGAGCATCATACTCACTCCTCATTGCATCACACCACTGTTCCTTGTCTGGTGAATTCATGGCTTCCTCATAGGAAATAGGATCATCCAGTGAACTAGCGTCAGCTAACATTGATGATAAGTCATAATCAGAATATTTCTGTGGTAATTTACCTCTTGTGCTACGTACAGGACGAGCAGAGCTAGACACATCAGTGGTACCAAATGATGTTATCGGCTCTCCTCCTCGACTTGTAGGCACCGGCTCCAACAGAGTATTATTTTGAATTCTCTTACCAGTCTCTAGCGATGGTGGAGAAGAATCCTCATCACCTTTACCAATCTCCGGCTCCGGCAGAGAAGAATCCTCACCAACCAGGCTGTCTTCACCAGTACAGTAATGCTCAGACAGCGGTGACCATGGAGGTGGCGTTACATCCTCATCTGAAACATTATTAGAAGAACTATTAGACTTGCTATTACACTTATCGCTAATATCACAGTCTTTTTCATTTGACTTATCATTTATTTCAATATCAATGTCATTATTATAATTTGTATCATTATTAAAAAAATTATAATTTAAAACATTGTCAAAAATAAAATTATTTGCCCTGTCATGCTCATCCTTTTTAAAATTATTTTTATTATAAAATTTATCCTCATGAAATACAACACTTCTAGAATAAATAACCTTCTTGGGATCAAAGGGATCTGACAAACGATAACCCTTGCACGTTTCACCATATCCAACAAAAATATATTGCTTTGCTTTGGCATCAAGCTTTTGCCGCTTCACATCGGGTACAAAGGAGTAAGCTATACATCCGAAAACCCGCAGGTGGCTAAGATCAATGTTTGATCCAGTCCACTCACACTCAGGGATTCCACCTGATAATGCACTAGTTGGGGATCTATTTTTAAGATAAATAGCTGTCATTACAGCTTCACCCCAATAACGTTCACTCAGGCCAGATTCCTGAAGCATGGCTCTAGCTTTTTCAAAAATAGTGCGATTAACACGTTCTGCCAAGCCATTTTGTTCCGGGCAGTAGGCCACGGAGGTTTGGTGAATAATGCCTTCCCTTTTGAAGTAATTGGATAAATTTTTATTACAGAATTCTGTACCATTATCAGATCTAAACACTTTAATTCGCAAACCAGTCTGTCTTTCAACTAAATTTTTAAAATTAATAAAGTGTATACTCACTTCTGATTTATTCTTCATGAGGTATCCATAAGTTTTCCTCGTACAGTCATCAGTAAAGGTCAGCAAGTAACGAGCTCCACCCCAGCTGCTAACTTGAATCGAGCCGCATACGTCGCTGTGAATCAGGTCCAGTGGATGAGCAGCACGTCCAGCACTTGACCGGGGATAAGACGCCTCAAACATCTTGCCGGTAAGGCAAGGGACACAGCTACCTGGCAAATCATCTTTACTCTGAAAAATGACACCACCACACTTCTTCCCATCACGCAGTATGCACATACCTTTGTAATTCAGGTGACCCAAACGCCTATGCCATAAACTTGAAGGCATACAGGCCGCAGCATTGGCACTCATTGATCCCTGCCTAGATTGAAGGGACATAGAATGACCTCCTTGGGGATTAGGCCGCTCTTGCAGTTTTAATTTATACAAACCATTAACATTTTTAGCTGTAAAGACATGGTTACCAGCGATTTTAGCATTATTATAAATTGTACATGAATTCTTATCAAAAACTATAACATAACCTTGTTTTGTAATCTGACTTACAGATATAAGATTATTTGAGAGCTCAGGAACCACTAATACATTATTTAAAGTAATATTACGGGCTATCGCTACTTTACCAACCAATTCACTACAAATATTGTGTCCATTTGCTATAGAAATATTACAATTCTTGTATTTAGCATCAGTAACAATTGAGCTATCACTAACCATGTGGCATGACGCGCCCGAGTCAATTATGAAGTCATTTGCTGCATTGGCTGAGAACGCAGATGCAACCATGGTGTGCTCCTTCTCCTTTTGTAATTTTTGTTCACGCTTCTTTTTAAAGCAGCGGTTTTCAGTGTGACCCTTGCGTTTACAAAATCCACAGATCAGTGTAAGGCTTCTCTTCTTGTTAGACACGTAAGCTGTTGAATTGGTATCGGTTTTTCGTCGATGATCCTCTTGTAGTAATCGCATTCTGACGATCTCACTACTCAGACTGCTGGTCAAACATGCCGTTTCTAAGCTTGACACAACAACGTCATAATCTTGAGGTAGTCCCGAAAGAAGAATCTCTGCTACTTCAGCATCATCAATTATTTTTCCAATATCGGCAAGCTGCTGTACTAATTTCATGACACCATCTATATATTCGGACATTGAAGAATAATGGCTGTAATCAATTCTGTGCAATTGACGTAATAGAAGGACACGTCGATATAAGCCTTTATCTTCGAAACAATCTGCAAGTTTTTGCCATGCCTCCTTTGCAGTAGCACAGCCTCTCACATGTTGGTATAGGGCGGGCTGCAAATTGAGGCATATTCTAGCCAACGCCCTACCATCACGGTTGACGTCCGAATCTGTACCTTGCACACATTGCCAGAGACCTTCGAGTGTTAATAACATTTTAATTGCAAATTTCCATGTTGAATAGTTGGTTAATCCTTCGAGCTTCTCAATCGAGGTTATGTTACTAATGTGATTAGACACGCCCATGTTGGACGCTGATGGATGTTCGGCCATTGTACTTACAATATTCCTTGATTAATCTGGGCACTGGAACCTGTTCGTAGAGACAACGCGCAGCGGTCGTCACGTCTTCAAGGAATAATTGGATGACGAAATAAACGTACAATGACGCTGATGTGATAATCTTTATTTAATGATTAAATAAGTGTTACATCGAGGCCATTGTACGTTTATTTCGTCATCCAATTATTCCTTGAAGACGTGACGACCGCTGCGCGTTGTCTCTACGAACAACGATTCAAAAATTTTACCGGTGAAGCAGTTACAAAGCTGAGAGGTGGTACTCACTTTGACTCGCGCCGTGTCGAAGTCTGCAGCGCCGACCTCGTGCTCTACCACGTCGAACAGCGCGTCGTACACATTCGCGCAGGTCGCCGCCTCGGCCGCGGGCTCTTGCTTGACTAGCGACTGCGCTCCGCAGCCGAGGAGTTCCTGCACGACGTCTAATTCTGTGCGGTTCTCCCACTGGTGCTCCATGTTGATCTTGCCGGTCTAGTCTTGTGAGTCTAACAGTCCTTCAGGCCTATTTTAATTCAATAGATTTTGAAAAAAGTGTGGAATAAATGAGAATTGAGAGTGATTGAGATTTCAGACAAAGAGTATATAATCACTACGTTTTAAGAGACGGAACTTAGAACAATAAGTTTTTTCACCAATTCCTAACCTTCTTTAGCCAACCTTTTAAAATAGGTAACATTGCTACCAACCGATGAACTTCCCTGAGTAGCATAGACTAAAGACTAACTTAGTAGTCTCTGTCAAATAGGGATGTGCAACGTATCAAGGGATGTGACACTTATCGATATTTAGGGTTTTGTCGATATCGATAAATTATTCGTACCTACTCACCTACATATTATCTTCAGAATTGCACGAAGATCAAATAGGAAAATTAAACAAAATTATCAGTTGATTAATCTTTATTAACGTGAAATCAACGGGTCTGCCCGCGAAATTCAAAATTTTCGTGGTTTTTTGCAATTTGTACGCTAATTAGACATGATAGGCTTATGACAATCAATTTGCGAGAATGTCAGTATCATCTTTACATGGTTATATCAAAATCTTTGCATAAAAATGTGTATCCTAGGAAATTAGTCCGAGTATCGAGTTTTATGTAAGTAACTCGCAAATCTCAGACTAATTTCTTTAACTCGACACTTTCGAGCAGAGATTTTTATATAAACACGTGAAGAAGATATTGGGATTATCGCAATTTGACGGCCATAAGCCTATTATGTCTTATTAGCTTAAAAATCGCGAAAAACCACGAAAAAATTGAATTTCGCGGGCACACCCGTGGTGTGCTCCTTAAATTTACGCCCATACCTGCCAAGTTCATATTATTACAAAAAAATACTGATGTTGTCTTGTGATAATTTTATTGCTTTTTCTTTATTTGAAAGAACTTCACCAGATCTCTTTACAGGTCTCGCAGGTGTCCTTTCTGAAAGAATAAAATGTAAATTATAAATAACATTTGCAATTGATAATTATTATTGGTAAATTGCTTGAAATGTACATAAATATTTAAAATATATATCAGGACACACATGGGGTACTAAATAACTGATAAATATACCTAATAACTAGTTGGACTATGCTCGGTATTTTTTTTGTTTAATTTTCTAAAAATGAATCTTAGCTAGATCGATTATCACCCCCAAAAACCTCTGTATATTAAATTTCATGAAAATCGTTCTAGCCATTTCCGAGATTCAGATTATATACATACAAGCAATTCTTGTATATTATACATTTATATTGCTCTTTAAAAGGTATAAGATATTTAATACACATAAATACAATATATTGAAAAACACCAGACACTAGAAAACATTCATGCTCACCACACAAATATTTTCAAGTAGTGGGAATCAAAGTGCAATCCTGACATGTGCTTTGGAAGAGGATAGACTGGTGCAGTATTAATCATCATCCATTCAAATACTTAAAACTTGGTGCAATTTAAAAGATAATATGATAAATTTGGACCTGTTAGGTGGGGTTGGGACCACAGAGCAGGACAATTTCTGTGAAATCAACTTCCTAAACCTTTAAACAAATGTATAAAATACACACCAATTTGAGGCAGCTCCCCAGGGCTACTTTTTTGTTGGCTTGTAGATCGCACTGCTTCTGGGAGGTGTTCTGAAATAATCAACACATACATATATTAATAATATTATTTAATGTATATTACTTTGAAATATCTGAGAGAATAATATTGTTACAATAGAATAACATCATAAAAGGCACTAATTCTTCAAACAACACTATTGTAAAGACTGAAATACAATTGCACAGAGCAAAGGGGAAAAACCCGGTATCTTATATCTTAATCTTAATCTATATATAATTCATGAGGATGCACCACACTCCTTCAAAATCGCTTGTATTTCATGCGATTGTAATGGTAAAAATGGTATGGTAAAAGGTAGGAATGGGGCAAGTCTTCGTGGATTGAACTAACTATACATATATAAATATATGTATAGTGATAGTGATGAAAAAATTTGTTGGCTCGAATTTTATATTATTTGACCTTTCCTTTTCTTACCTTTAGGCTCTGTAGGCAGATACAGTTGTAAGGGTAATTCCTTCAATTGTCTGTCAGTTAGAGGCGAGGCAGCTAAATTTAAAGTTGGTATTTGGTTTCAAAGTGGTTTAGCACACACATTTCGCTTCTTGTTAAGTTTTTCTATTGATCCTCTTTACCAACTACTTTTACCCATTCCCGACACCTGGAATGTAAAAATTATGAGATGCAAACAATTGAAAGAGAGTGGAAGGTTAAGGACCAGGCTGCACAATAACCTCTTGGTGCACATTGTCATGACCGCTGTTCATTATTATTAAGAAGAGTCACAAAAAATGAATGTTCTAATATAAAGTTTTTATCATTATTAATAATGAGAGCAATAGGAAATCCTCTGTAAATATCCTGTGACGATATTTCAATATTCATCTGGAACAGCTAGGACATACAGTACAGTGCAGATTATTCACTTCACATTGACTTAAATACTAAAAACAAAGGATAGATCATAATTACTGTAATGACAGTATCACTCACCGGTTTCGTTCTAGTGGAAATGATGAAAAAAGCAAGCGACTTTCATCATGTCACTCTTTGATCCCGCAAATCTCACAGGTTCTGTGACCTTTACTGGTTTCATCTTAATAAAGTACCTAACTATCTATTTACACTAATTATTATATACACTAATTATAAATTAAACTAACTAATTGAGTCCAATATCTCGTTCATACATAACAAACACTAACTAATAGATCTCGTTTTATCTAAATCACTAAAGAGTCAACCCTCGTGCACTATGCGTGAGGAATCGGAGGAACAATGGCTCAACACGACGAATGACGATAAACAGCGAGTCACACACATTTAATTATGATGATATTTCGAACGTAAAAACTAATAACAACAAAATACAAACAGCAATCAACTCAAAATTCTCATCACAAATGGCAGCTGACAAATGGCGGCCGACATATTGAATAATGAATTCATGCTTGTGGTGGTCAATGTTGGTCAATTGTCAATTCTGGCATAATTTCTGAATGTTGGCTAAAAAAGGTTAGGAATTTCATACAAGGAAACTTGTTCCGGAGTTTCTCGAGACTGATTTCAGATTATTTGAGATAAGACGTATCACGTAGGCATAGAGATCAAAGAGTATATAATCATTAATCATAGAGATTAGAGAGTGTCAAAGAGTATATAATCACTACGTTTTGAGAGTGTTTTGTTTTACTCTTTGGTTTTACTGTTGATCTATGGTTGTAGGTATGTCTATTGGCATAGAGCTAGTTTTGTGGTATTCAAAGAGTATTGGTGGTATTGACTTTAGTAGAAATGGTAGAAAAAAATATAGTTTGCTTTTTTATGATTTACCAGAACGAACATACACAAACTTTGAAACTTATTTTATTATATCTCCAGTTAAGGAGCACACCACGGCTGTGCCCGCGAAATTCAAATTTTTCGTGGTTTTTCGCGATTTTTAAGCTAATAAGATATAATAGGCTTATGGCCGTCAAATTGCGATAATCCCAATATCTTCTTCACGTGTTTATATAAAAATCTCTTCTCGAAAGTGTCGAGTTAAAGAAATTAGTCCGAGATTTGCGAGTTACTCACATAAAACTCGATACTCGGACTAATATCCTAGGATACACATTTTTATGCAAATATTTTGATATAATCATGTAAAGATGATACTGCCATTCTCGCAAATTGATTGCCATAAGCCTATCATGTCTAATTAGCGTACAAATTGCAAAAAACCACGAAAATTTTGAATTTCGCGGGCAGACCCGTTGATTTCACGTTAATATAATTATTAATTTATGTAAATAATAATTATTGCGTTGTACCCACATAAAAATAATTCATTACAACGGAGTAAAGTACTTAGTTCTTATTTATAGTACCAAATGCAAGATGGTGGTTTTTCAAAAACAGCAATCATATTCTATAGGGTAACCACGAATTATGTGTAATGTGGATCAAAGATTTTTCTACTCACGTATTTACGGTACCGTAGACAAATTGGAGATGTATAATTGTAATCAAACGTAATTTTTCTTTATTTTATTTTATTTCATGGGCAGGGGTTGTTAGTATACTGTAATACTATTGAAAATTTGTCTTAATAGTATGGAACTCTCAGTGCGCGAGGCCGACTCGCACTTGAACAATTATTTTTAAGTTTGTTATCATCAGTTGATAGTTTGTGTTAAAAATATTATGTATACTTTCAGAGAATGTCATTATGATTCGAAAATTAAATCTTACGCACAGACATGTTTCTTTTGTAATAGTCGTGATTTTTTTTCACGCTTGAACATTGCTTTTTTTATCTTTGTTGTTTGATTGTTGATTTTTGACCTTTGATTTTTGTTTTTTGATTTTTGATTTTTGATCTTTGATTTTTATTTTTTGATTTTTGTTTTTTGATTTTTGTTTCTTGCTTTTTGATTTTTGGGAAGTTATTGGTAAAGAACAGTGGCAGAAATGTACACAAATGAAGTTTAGCGTCTAGATGTAACATTTATTACAAGACGATTCTATTAAATAACTGAATTTTTTCAAGGTATCACCAGTTATTGTAAAGGACGGGTCAAAAAATAAAATATTTAAAGAAATTCAATTGATTACTGATAGGTTCCGTTTCCACATTCCTGACAGCTAGTGTTGCCGTATGTCAAACTTTTCCACTTTTATACTCCATCTTTTTGACGATCGGTACACTTTTGTACGAAAACAACATGTAACAGCTACTAAAGAAAAACCTATTTTATGGTACTACGTTAATTCTTAGATCAGAATGTAGAATACACGACAATAACTGTATCGATTTCCATTGTTCCTTTTTTGCATTTTATTTTACTCGAATTATATAAAAGATTAAATTACTTTAGGGTTTTCCACTGCGTTGGAGTGAAACTGAATATTATTTTTCCGTGTGAGCCAGTCTCACTTAAATAAACTGTTTGCAGATTTATGATTATTTGACAGAAAAGTACACACAACAAGACAGTAAATTATTATTATTACTGAAATCCATTACAACCGATTATTTTGAGCATAGACCATTTAGTCTTGGTAGCTTAGCGTTTCCGAAATACCCTTGTAATTGAATATTGATTTATTAACTCTATAAGATTTTTATTTAAGTCGATTGGAGTTTTTTAATTCCGGCATCTCGCAACACTGTCCGACAGCTACATGGCTACAACTGTCAACAGTGACAAATTCTGAAACAAATGACAAGTATTTATCAAAGAGGATATAGTGTATTGTCTATGCTCTCTGATGCTTCATGGCGGAGGTCGCTGTTGTTATAATACTGAGATACAATATTTTGAAAATAAATATTAATTTTTCTTCACTTTTTTGTGAGAAAAATCTTTTAGCATTGAGTTCAGGCTTGCAGGCCCAATCAAAAAAATATTTTTTCATTTATAGTTGCATTCATATTGCATTAGCGTAACCGATGTATGGGCCCGCACCATTGTTCTTTATATAATAACAACAATATTAATTCCATGACTTCGTGCGACTTCGTCATTGGGTTTGTGGTGAACGATATCCCTCTATGTTAGGTATTTGTGTACTCATTACCTACTCTATGCTATTAAATTATATACTCTTTGTATGCTATAGTGTTTTAGACTTTAGTATTTAGTCTATGGTGAACAACATAAATTGAACATAAACAAAAAAATACTTTCCTGTTGGCTGTTTTCAGTTTTCGTTTTATCATACATATGTGAGCATTCAAAATAATCATACATTAATTAAAACACATAATTTATGTGAAAATTGACAGAATTAAAATGGTCAAAATACTATTTCTCCACCCAGACTTGGGTATCGGTGGAGCGGAGCGGTTAGTTTTGGATGCCGCATTGGCCTTCAAAACCAAAGGCCACGAAGTCGCTTTTTTCACCAACCACCACGACCCAACGCATTGTTTCGCTGAAACAAGGGATGGAACTTTTCCCGTAACTATCATAGGTGACTGGATTCCTCGTTCTATATTCGGAAGATTTAAAGCCGCTTGCGCTTACGCTCGTATGGTTTTCGCCGCTGCATACTTGGCTTGGTACGTGATTCCCGTAGAAGAGCCGACATTGATCTTTTGTGACCTCATATCATTATGCATTCCATTTTTGAAGATGGCTCGAGGACCATTCAGAGTAATTTTCTATTGCCACCACCCTGATAAACTATTGACAACTGAAGGAGGTCTTTTAAAAAAAATTTACAGAGCTCCATTGAACTGGTTAGAGGAATTGACAACCGCACAAGCTGATAAGGTGTTAGTCAACAGCAAATACACTGCTAGAGTTTATCAGGACGCATTTCAGAAAATAAAAGACGTCCCCGACATTTGCTATCCATCTATAAACACCGAGTTCTTTAATAAAACTACTCCGAAACCTCTGAAGGAGGTTGTACCAGTTGGCACAGATAAATTCATATTCCTGTCAATAAATAGATACGAGAGGAAAAAGAATTTGCCTCTTGCTTTGGAGGCCTTGAATTATTTGAAGAGCATGTTAGATGAATCTGATTGGGAAAGAGTGCATTTGATTATGGCAGGCGGTTTCGATCCAATAAACTTGGAGAACATGGAGCATTTTATGGAACTCACTGACTTGGCTGCAGAACTGGATGTGGAAGATAAAGTGACATTTATGAAGTCTCCCATAGATGTCGAGAAAGTATCACTGTTGTACCACTGTAGGGTATTGGTATACACTCCTTCCAACGAGCATTTTGGTATAGTGCCATTGGAGGCTATGTATTACAGCAAGCCAGTGATTGCAGTGAACAGTGGTGGCCCGACAGAGACAATAGTCAATGAGGTTACCGGTTTTCTCTGTGAGCCCAACAGAAAATCTTTTGCAGATGCCATGTGTAAGCTGATTACATCACCAGACTTATGCGAAAGGCTTGGTGAATCGGGAAGGAAGAGATTTGAAACTAAATTCTCCTTTGAAGCATTCACAAATCAGTTGGATGGTATCTTGACCCGGGAGAGACAACTCATTTCAGAAGCTCGAGCTATTGAGTATGAAGTGAAGGAAAAGAAGCGCAAATAACAGGATGCCAACACTCCTACAATATTTGACATTGTATGAGTGTTAAAATCATTTTGCTGATCTTGTCTCGGTGAAAATGATTTGTAAAGTAAAATAAAATGACTAGTCTAAATAAGCTTAGAAAAGTTGCTGTGTAACCTGTCTTGCTTGCATTTGCTAATCAATCGATGTTAGAGAAAATTATTGTTATTGATATAGTTGGTCAAATATACTATTGACTTGTTATTGCAAAGATGTTAATAAATTTAATAATAATGTATAATATACTTAGTATAATACTAGAATCATTACGATAACATTAAATATATTATGATATCTTTGACTAATTCCAAGTGTTATATGCCATTAAGTTTTATTTTGTTTTAAAGCCAAATTTTAGGTATTCTTACATAATTGTAAGAAAATGACGTCTTCAGTATTTTTTTAAGTGAATAAAGATACCTATTTTTTTAATATTAAATTAATGTACATCTATTATCTAAGAAATTAAAAAATAAAAAATCTGAATGTTCATGATAATATCACTTGTTATATTAAGTGTATTCTATTTTACCATCAGGTAGTATGCAACTGTCCATCATTTTTCTTAGTTACTAATTTTTATAAAATTTCGTTCAAAGAGGATTGCTTTAATAGGTATTATTTTTATTGCCTTTTATTGTGTTTGTTATGTATGACTTCATTTATCATTATGTAATTCACAGATCAGAGAAAAGTCTGTGATGTAATTTTATAAAAGAAACCTCTTCTCCAAAATTAGTACCTATTGAATGTTTCAAATAAATGTCTTTGTTAAATAATACCAAGTTTATCCTTCTCTTCCTCATCCCCTATACAATTGAAGTTTCATAGGTATGTTACTAAACTCCATTAATTCTCCTATATTTCACCAACACTACATGGCATGCATATATTATTCATAAAAAAAATATTGAATTTCTAGAATTAGATACTCCATGTATTTTGATCTCTTGTTTTTAATTCACAGTGCCTATTTTCATGTTCACACACGTCCATATTATCTGTGTGGCTCAAGTTAAAAATATGTGCATCAAGTGAGAAAATGAAACTGCACTACTATGATTGGTATGATGAATTCTTATGTGTGGGGAATGATGGGGAAGTAACAAATATTCTAAGAAATCAAAGACAAAGTAACAATATGATAAAAATAATTTATTAAAATCTAACTACATTTACTTACCACAGCTTCATTGACACTATTGGTCTTACCATATTCGTGAAGTATAATAAATAATCAGTAATAAAAATTATAATAATAAGTAATCATAAAGTTATAGGTTTGGTGATAGGCATTCGAATCCTGGGGAAGTACCTCTGACGTTCGGAGTTATTTGCGTTTGTGGACAAAATATCACATGTGGAAGAAAACATCGACAGGAAACCAGCAGGTCCATGTTCGTCTCAATAATGTTCCCGAAACATTGTCTCGGTGGGCTAATACGAGCCCGAACCCCTCTTCTGAGAGCAGAGGGGATAGTACAGGTTTTTTTGCGAATTTTGAGTCGACTCGCATAGCACATACGAATCGAATGCTTCCATACATTTACATCCAGCGCCATCTATGGACAGTCGTTGCCATTCGGGTGTCAATAAATGGCGCTCCGCGCTGGATGCCTCCATTCATTTACATCCAGCGCCATCTATGGACAGTTGTTGCCATTCGGGTGTCAATAAATAGCGCTGGCTGTAAATGTATGGAAGAATTCGATTCCTTTGTGCGATACGAGTCGAGTTCGTACAAAAACCTGGGGGCTTACCACCGTGACCTAAAGTAATATTATTGTAATATTGTTTTAAAATTTTCATACTGACATTGTATGAAAATGTCAAAACAATATTACAATTAGGCCCTCTGTACTAACACCACGTAGACCGGTGGCCAACAGTGGGACATAATAACGGAATCATTTTGTGAAGTTGGACAATTTAAACATCAGTACAGTACAGCCGGTGCTGGTATCATTCGGTGACAACTTTATCGGCGTCGTACGCCCTCTCGACAGTCTCCGGCGGCAGCGGGTCGAGCAGCTCGAACTGCAGGTCGTACTGCTGGTCGAGGCCCATGTAGCTGTCGCTCATTATGTACAGCGTGTATATAATGCGGCCTGCGGACAAATCACACTGAATTTTTAATCTAAATTTCTAAATTTCTAAATTCACGTTATAAAGGCAAACTTTGTGTAAATGTGATTCTGTGTGTGTATTATTATTGTCTAGTAGGTAAACGGCATTTTTTTTTTTTACGTTATACAATTTAGTACTTGACGGCGATCTCACCTGATGGTAAGTGATGATGCAGCCGAAGAAGTTAGCGTACAAACTTGGAAGGGGGTAAGTTATGTCACCCCACCGGTTTCTACACAGCATCGCACCGGAACGCTAAATCGCTTGGCGGTACGTCTTTACTGGTAGGGTGGTAACTAGTCAAGGCCAAAGCCTCCCACCAGACCAGACCTGAGCCAATTTAGAAATTATAAAATTTCAAAGTGGGCACGTGGCGGGAATCTAACCCGCGACCTCCCCACTGGAATCCGAGCGTGCGTCCCCTGCGCCACGGAGGTCGTCAAAATTTAGATCTCCTCGCGCTTTGCCTTACGTTCTTCTGCTCGCGGCACTCTCATACCGCACCTCAGCAGGGTTCTACTTATACCACGGAAAACATAATAGTACCTAACGGTACAGAAGGCTCACTCCGCAAATTGATTTAAAGAAATAGCGACTAGCGCTGACACAAAAAGTGCAATTCAGTTCGCAATAGCGCATGGCTTTATTGGCTACGCCTCCGCAAACTACACGCAACAAACGCAAAGTTGTGCTCTCTTTCTATCGCGTAACTTTATCTCATTCGACGTACTAAGGTTGCCTCGCGATCGGGCGCACGCAGCGTATCAAATAGACCGTACAAGAACTAACGCGAGCAAAGTAGCCGGCGCGCGGCGGCCGTCTAGACGGCTACCTATAGTTTCTTCGATCACGTAATAAGTGGACTTGGCCTGCTAATACGCTGCTCTACTTTATACTTCTATTATGAGCAGATTCCTCTATGCGTAGATATTCTATCCTATACCAACGACCATAGGACTAATAGTATGTATAACAATCTGCTAGTCCTTTAATCAAGGAAAACATCAACTTGCTAACACTAACTATTATTAAATTACTTTTGGGCGGACTATAACACTCGTACCCTAAAAGGGATTCAAAATGAGTCATTTATCTTTGAACCAGAGTCGGAGTTGGTTCTTAAGGGATCGACAATCGTTATTTTCGAGACAGGGCCGTAACATATCGTCTACCTCTCGCGTTGGGCGTGTAGAAAGTGACGTGCGTGGTGCCCCTGGCGGGGACGCGCTTGAGCGCGTGCAGCTCGCCGCGCTCCGTGGCGCCGAGCGTGAGGAACCAGCCCTCGTTCTTGCTGCGCGGGAACCGAGGACACAGCACGTTGTTCGCGTTGTGTAGTGACTACTAGCCGGTGTGTAAAACGATCGTTTACCTCTCGCGTTGGGCGTGTAGAAAGTGACGTGCGTGGTGCCCCTGGCGGGGACGCGCTTGAGCGCGTGCAGCTCGCCGCGCTCCGTGGCGCCGAGCGTGAGGAACCAGCCCTCGTTCTTGCTGCGCGGGAACCGAGGACACAGCACGTTGTTCGCGTTGTGTAGTGACTACTAGCTGGTGTGTAAAACGATCGTTTACCTCTCGCGTTGGGCGTGTAGAAAGTGACGTGCGTGGTGCCCCTGGCGGGGACGCGCTTGAGCGCGTGCAGCTCGCCGCGCTCCGTGGCGCCGAGCGTGAGGAACCAGCCCTCGTTCTTGCTGCGCGGGAACCGAGGACACAGCACGTTGTTCGCGTTGCCTCCGCGGCGAGACATCTCGACGACCAGCGTGTAGTGACTACTAGCTGGTGTGTACAACGATCGTTTACCTCTCGCGTTGGGCGTGTAGAAAGTGACGTGCGTGGTGCCCCTGGCGGGGACGCGCTTGAGCGCGTGCAGCTCGCCGCGCTCCGTGGCGCCGAGCGTGAGGAACCAGCCCTCGTTCTTGCTGCGCGGGAACCGAGGACACAGCACGTTGTTCGCGTTGTGTAGTGACTACTAGCTGGTTTGTAAAACGATCGTTTACCTCTCGCGTTGGGCGTGTAGAAAGTGACGTGCGTGGTGCCCCTGGCGGGGACGCGCTTGAGCGCGTGCAGCTCGCCGCGCTCCGTGGCGCCGAGCGTGAGGAACCAGCCCTCGTTCTTGCTGCGCGGGAACCGAGGACACAGCACGTTGTTAGCGTTGCCTCCGCGGCGAGACATCTCGACGACCAGCGTGTATTCCTGTGTAAGAAATATTGAAGGTTACATGTTATTGAAAACTTTTTTAAGACGCGTTGCGCATTTTTGTAATGGGAAAAAACCATTGACCTCGTTACCGTAACGTAACGAGTTCAAATAAATTTTCAAGGTTCCGTACCCAAAGGATAAAACTACGCCGTCCGTATGTTACCAAGCTGTATAATCTTGAATCGTAATAGTTGATATTTTCAAAAATTATATAATATATTTATGTTGCCGCTTTTTCAACAAATACTACAAAAAAAAAATAAAAAAAAAATACAACAAAAACAATTTTTTTGCTCAATATTATGGACGCTTGAAATATATTATACAGAATATTTAGCTATAAGTCAATAATAAATTAAAAGTAAATAATATAAAATTAAAACAAAACAATTATTTAGGGAGGGGCTCCCATACAAAAAAAAATTTATATAGATAATACTGTTACCTCTTACTGTACCCCTTCGTGCGCGAGTCCGACTCGTATTTGGCTGAATTTTTTTTCGAGTTTTCACTTCTATCGGTACTCCTTCTACGTACGTCTATTTTATGGGCGTATGGTTGGTATGACGATGAAATCCCCACCTGATCCCGGTGGAGGGGCATCCAGTCGTCCCTGCTGGGCGGTTGCCTGACGAGCTTGTCTCGCTCGCCGTCGCTGTCGAACCACAGGCCTCGCACGTGGAACTTCAGGTCCAGTGTGGGCAGGTCGCAGATCGCCTGTCGCACATAATATACACTCGGCGTCAAAAAAATCGCACCTTTCAATAAATCTACTTCAAACAACTTTAAAACTTATTTGACATCAATAATGACGGTCATGTTGGATATCATTTGAAAGGCGATGAAATGGAGAGCACAAAAACAATTCAATATATTATTTTTCTTTTATTGGAAAAGCACAAAAAAAAGAAGTATATAAAACAGTAAAAATCCTTAATTAAGCCTTAATTTAAAACAGATTAATTACACAAAAAAGAATACAAAAATGATCTTAAAACTAATCTAAAATCTAGTGTTACCCCCCCTTGCCCTGATGACGGCTTCCATACGATCCCTCATGGATCTTACCAATTTTAAAATTTCTTCTTGAGGGATAGTGTCCCATTCCTCAATAACGGCATCTTTGAGTTCCTGGAGAGTCGTAGGAGCGGGATCACGAGACCGAACCTTGCGTTTTAAATGGTCCCATAGGTGCTCAATCGGGTTCAGGTCTGGACTTCTCGCTGGCCACTACATGACAGAGATCCCAACATCTTGAAGGTAGTCGCGCACAATAATTGCAGTGTGAGCGCGAGCGTTGTCATGCATCAACGTGAACCCCTCGCCAACAAAACTGGCATAGGGGACCACATGGTCTTCCAGGATCTCTGTGATGTACCGGTGAGCAGTCAGCGACCCTTGCCCGCGAGCACCTCGAGCCCGGGAGACGCAAACAAGGTCGGTTTTGCCGTCGGCAGACATGCCGCCCCAGAACATACAAGAACCGCCTCCATATTCCACCGTCTCCTGGATGCAGGCTTGGACGAAACGTTCACCCTGTCTTCTGTACACTCTTTTGCGTCTGTCGTTGCAGAAAAGGCACACTCTCGTCTCGTCTGAGAAGAGAACAGCTTTCCATTGTTCGAGGGTCCAATTGACGTGTTCGCGAGCGAATTGCAAGCGGGCTCGCCGATGCTCTGCGGTCAATTTTGGACCCGTAGCAGCTCTTCGCGCCGCTATTTTCCTCTCCCCCAGCCTTCGTCTAACCGTAGACACACTCACGGTTCTTCTGTTAGCTGTCTGGAGCTGCTGTCGCAACTCAACAGCATTTAAGAAGCGATTTCTCAAAGATGTCGATACGATGAATCGGTCGTCTCTCTCCGAGGTGCAGCGACGTCTACCAGACCCATGTCTTCGGACGTAGCCACCGGTCTCCAGGAAACGCTGGTACACTCTTCGAACCGAAAAACGGCTCAAGTTGAGTTGCCGAGCGACATCACACTGCCGCATGCCTGATTGCAGTAGTGCAATCACTTGGGCGGCCTCTTCGACAGTGGTATCCATCTTCAAGGGTATTTTTCTTGGGAATGAGCTTCTCGTGTGTCCATTTCAACGATTGGATAGCGAATGATCCCGATTGAACCTGTATTGACCCTTTTATACCTGCAAAAGGTAGCGCAACTAGCGGCTGTTTAAGGAGCAAAATTGTAAGTGTTTTCTTCTTCTTTTTTTGTGCTTTTCCAGTAAAAGAAAAATAATCAATTGAATTGTTTTTGTACACTCCATTTCATCACCTTTCAAATGATATGCAACATGACCCTCATTATTGATGTCAAATAAGGTCTAAAGTTGTTTGAAGTAGATTTTTTGAAAGGTGCGATTTTTTTGACGCCGAGTGTATATACATAGATCCAATTAGAAGTGGAGCACATAAGTTAGTTGTAGTGCCACACCGTTTGCGTAAGGTACAGAAGTCCTTTGTGGGGTTGAGTGTACGCTTCTACAATATGATCCCGAAGTCTGTCTTGGACTTACCTTTGCACCGGTTTAAAGATACTGTCCAAAACATCTAATAAATCAGGGTTACTACACCATTGAAGAAATTTTAAATAACAAAGATTCTTGGAACGATAGTGATATATGCTTCCATCTCCTCACGAGATATCTTAAAAATATTGTTTCATACTAAGTACTAAAAATTGTATATTGAGACATTTTTTTGAAAAGAGCAAGTACTGAGTTTCTTGCCAGTTTTTCTCGGTGCAAACCTGCTTTCCGAACCAGCCGGTAGAGTCCCGACATTTCATGAGAGCTTATATCTAAGCCTATGTGAAATAAAGAATTTTATTTCATTTCATTTCATTTCATTACATAGGCACCTTTTTATTAGTATTCCGAACCCAAAGGGTAAAAGCGGGACCCTATTACTAAGACTTCGCTTTCTGTCCATCAATCCGTGTCAACAGGCAGTATCTCTTGAACCGCGATAGTAAGACACTTGAAATTTTCACAGATGATGTATTTCTGTTGCCGCTGAACAACAAATACTAAATTTTATAGATTAAAATAAATATTTAAGGGAGCTGCTCCCATAAAAAAGTGATTTATTTGCTTGTTTTCGCTCAATATTGATAACGGCAAAGGGTAGAAGCTTAAAATATTCTGCGAATATTTAGTTATAATCACTTTGAAAATAAATAGATAAATTAAAATAAAAAATATATAAGTGCGGCTCATATAATACAACACACGTTATAGTTTTTAGGGTTCCATACCAATTTGGTAAAAATGGAACCCTTATGGTGAGACTTTCTCCGTCCGTCCGTCCGTCCGTCCGTCCGTCCGTCTGTCACACCCGATTATTTCAATAACTATAGCAGCTATCGACTTGAAATTTAGAATAGTTATAGTTACTAGTGACCCGACGTCATAGCAATCGTAAAAATTTGAAAATTGTTTTTATTTTTATTTAAAAAGGGGGGAAAACGGGGGCTTCGAATTTTCAAAATGAAATAACAATATTGAGTGGGGTATCATATGAAAGGGCGTTACTTGTGTATTCTAAAACCGATTTTTTTTATTTTTATGCTTGATAGTTTTTGATTTATTGAGCAAACTGTCGAAAAAAATACCGTTCCCCCCCTTATCTCCGAAGTTTATCAATCGAAAAATCTGAAATAATTATGATCAATAGACATTAATGTATATTTTACAGGAAAAATAAAATGAACTCCCTAACTAAACTCGCCGGCATATTTAGCGGAACATAAAAAAAGGTCCATAATTAAAAAAATATGGTTTTATTTTAAAATCTACTTACTACACTTCTTTTGTTATTTAAAGTTTCATTTGTTTTTACTTAAAATGAGATCACATTAAGAACAGATTTTGCGAGTAAAGGCTATTTGTGAAAAATGGTACATTTTTGAACTTTTCATGTAACCTGGAAAAGTGAAATTTAATATTAAAATTACAATTAATTAAATAAGAAAAATGGTGATTAATATCGCGTATTTCCTCCACGTGCTCTTATTAAAGTTTCTACCCGTCTAGGCATACTGAGAATGATGTTATCGATGGTCTCCTGGGATAGTCTCCGCCATTCCTCAATTTCGGCGATTCGCAGTTCTCCCACGTTGGCAGGAGCTGGAATTCTGGACTTAACTTTTCTTTTCAGCAAGTCCCAAACGTGCTCTATTGGGTTCATATCCGGTGATCTCGCCGGCCACTCCATAACAGTGATATTCATATCATTAAGATAAGCTTGAGTTACCCGAGCGGTATGCGGCAGAGCATTATCCTGCATAAAAAAAAATCGTCACCGATATATGGGGCAAACGGTACGACATTTTCTTCTAAAACTTCTCTGATATAGCGGTCTGCAGTCAGACTCCCTCTGTCAATCACTACCAAGTCTGTGCGAGCTCCCAAACAAATGCCCGCCCAAACCATTATTGATCCACCACCGTATGCAACTGTAGTTTCAAAATTTGTCTGAATGTATCGTTCTCCTTTGCGTCTGTATATTCTTTGCCTGCCGTCAATTTGATTTAAGAGAATTCTGCACTCATCACTAAACAATACCTTACTCCATTGGTCCGCGTTCCAAAGTCAATGTTCCTGAGCAAAAGTTAACCTGTTTCTACGATGATTTACCTCGAGCCTTGGAGCCTTGGCGGGCACAAATGAACCCAAACCAGCTTCTTCGAGCCTTCTTCGTACCGTACGCTCACTTACGGTTACACCCCGCACTGCTTCTAACTCATGTCAGGCTTGGACGGCCCTCAAACGGGGGTTTCTACGTACACGAAGCCGAATGAAACGATCATCCCTACTCGAAGTGCGTCTTTTTCTGCCTTGTCCTGCTCTTCTCACATAAGTACCGGTCTTCCTGAACCGTTGGATACTGCGATGGATCGTTGAAACTGGTCGACGAAGATCTCTGGATATCACTCTGTAGGTTTGACCATTTCTTCGCATTTCGAGTGCCCTGGCAATCTCCGTTGGGGCTAAGTCAGGCATAATTCAGTCATCAACTCCAGAAAGATACGCGATTAAAAAAAAACTAACAAAAAACAGTATTTCAATGAAATTTTAAATCAAACTCAGAAGGAAGAAATACTCGAAGTTCGCTCCAGATAAGGTGTATTTGAATAAAATTAAAACAATTGCATAAAATGTGATGTTCAGGTGTTTTCTTAATTTGAAAATATTTCTTTTTAAATAAAATAACGTATAAACCAGCCAGCAACTTTATATGATACTGATATCAAACCTTTTTTTTATGTTCCGCTAAATATGCCGGCGAGTTTATTATACTTTTTTTGATAATATCAATAAACCACCAAAAACAAAGTTACGTTTGCGGTTCGCCAACAAAAGTACCTACATGTAAATTATACTCGTAAATTCATGAACAAAAGTGGTTCTTTTAATGTTTTTCTTCTCTTATGGTATGGAACCCTCGGTGCGCGAGTCCGACTCGCACTTGGCCGGTTTTTTAAATTTGGTGGGTAGTTGTATTTTGGTTGAAATTAGTCTAGATAGTACGAAACCCTCAGCGGACTAGCCAGACTCGATTTGACCAATTATTTTTAAATATTGAATAGAAGCAGGCGTTATTTTGCGGAGATCCATAATTAGCAGGACAGATTAATTTGTTTTGCTATAATCCGCTACTTGAAAAGATTCTGTATGGTACAATATGCAGGAACACTACACTTTCTTCGACGCACGTTTCGTCCCGACACCGGGACTTCCTTAGATGTTGACTTCACAATGCTCTACAATTTCGCATTGTGAAGTCAACATATTGGTCTTAATAGTACGGAACCCTCAGTGTGCGAGCCCGACTCACACTTGACCAATTACTCTGTATTCAAGATTAACGTGAAATCAACGGGTCTGCCCGCGAAATTCAAAATTTTCGTGGTTTTTTGCAATTTGTACGCTAATTAGACATGATAGGCTTATGGCAATCAATTTGCGAGAATGGCAGTATCATCTTTACATGATTATATCAAAATCTTTGCATAAAAATGTCTATCCTAGGAAATTAATCCGAGTATCGAGTTTTATGTGAGTAACTCGCAATTCTCGGACTAATTTCTTTAACTCGACACTTTCGAGCAGAGATTTTTATATAAACACGTGAAGAAGATATTGAGATTATCGCAATTTTACGGCCATAAGCCTATTATGTCTTATTAGCTTAAAAAACGCGAAAAACCACGAAAAATTTGAATTTCGCGGGCACACCCGTGGTGTGCTCCTTAATGGTGTCTAGTAAAATGAGGAAAGCACCATAAAATGAAAAACACTTACCTTATGTATCTCTCCAATCTGATTCTCCTCGAACTCTCTCCGCATATACTTAGCGAGGAGCTCATAATTCCTCATGCAGGCGACCTTCAGTCCGTTCAGCATCATACAAGGCTTGTTGGTGTCCCTCGCCATGTTGGTGAATATGTACAGATGCTGGGACTCTACGTGGGGTAGCGTCGTCAAGGGCGAGTCGCTCGGCCAGCGCGCTTGCACGACACACTGCATCAACAGCTGACACGTGAGGCACACTGACAGCCAACCGTTCTCCGCGGACGTGTCTATCATTGCCTGCAAAGGATTGAGGCGTTAACTGAGAGCCAACCGTTCTCCGCTTACGTGTCTATCATTGCCTGCAAAAGATTGAGGCGTTACAAGTATGAAGTAAGTGGCTGTAATAATTACTAAACGAGTCTACCTAATACTCGACAAATTCATTTTTGTTTTGTTTTTCATAATTTTTTTACGGTAATACGACTTTTGATAGTTAATAGTACATTACACCAACGGCTAGCGAATGAGGCATTGATGGATGGAACGCATTAAAACGGGCCGAGACGGAGCCGAGGGATACATACGTAAGTCCATTAATGCCTATACTCCGACTTTTAATTTGATACAGTAATATGAATTTATGAATATTAAAATAACTGGATTGGCCACGGCAGTAATGTAGTGTACCTGGATTGGCCACGGCAGTAACGTAGTGTACTGTGTACCTGGATTGGCCACGGCATTAATGTAGTGTACCTGGATTGGCCACGGCAGAAATCTAGTATACCTGGATTGGCCACGGCAGTAATCTAGTATACCTGGATTGGCCACGGCAGTAATGTAGTGTACCTGGATTGGGCATGGCAGAAATCTAGTATACCTGGATTGGCCACGGCAGTAATGTAGTGTACCTGGATTGGCCACGGCAGTAATCTAGTATACCTGGATTGGCCACGGCAGTAATGTAGTGTACCTGGATTGGCCTCGGCAGTAATCTAGTATACCTGGATTGGCCACGGCAGTAATGTAGTATACCTGGATTGGCCACGGTAGTAATGTAGAATACCTGGATTGGCCACGATAGTAATGTAGAATACCTGGATTGGCCACGGTAGTAATTTAGAATACCTGGATTGGCCACGACAGTAATGTAGAATACCTGGATTGGCCACGGTAGTAATGTAGTATACCTGTATGATCCGGATAGTCTGGTCCAGCACAGACTTGGTGTCGGTGAGGTAGTCGGTGTTGGGCAGCGCCAGGCGCGACAGGTGCGCCTGCAGCAGCAGGAACGCCTTCACGTTGGACGAGTCCAGAGTCAGCGAGTCCACCGGCAGGCGACACTGCTGCGAGAGCTCGCTGGAAACGAAAATGTACAACAGATTGAGATGGGGGTCCTTACTGCCATTTTGTAACACCAGATGGCGCATCGTCGCCATGGCCACGCGAGTTGCGACAGCGATAGTGCCATTTTATCGCATCAACCCTTGCAGTATGCGCACATAGAGATAAGGTGACGTTTCATTAATGTATGAGCCCTGGGCCAGGCACGGTCTATGTACGGCACACTTGGGTATAGCCCAGATCACAAAAACAGTTTCTACCGATATATTTTCTTCAAAAATGGCTTTTTTCGGGTATAAAAAACAAGTATTTCTGCTTATAATTGCAACACTTAACAAATTCATCATGGCGGTAACAAGTCTTTCAATGTGACATATGACTGACAGAAATGTCAACTATTGAAATATTGTGTTGCGGCTTATGTCAAATCGTACGATGCCAGCGACGCCATATTGAAAATCGATGATATACGTATATGTAGGCTAGCGCTTGACTGTGATCAGACTGATGGAAAGTGATGATACAGTCTAAGGTGGAGCGCGCTTGCCTAGGAGATGCCTTTTCACTCTTGATTTGAAGGCGCCCAAGTTGTAAGTGGCGTATTAATGTAATGAAGTTTGACATGATTACCCGTTGAGTACATCTTCGTTGTGTCGCACAGGGAGAGTGGCGTATTCCTCCGAGTCGGCCAGAAGCCTCAGCAAGTTGTCAAAAGTGAGGTTGCTCTGCAGGTTGGCGTGGAAGTGCGCCATGGTTTTGTGAGAGAGGTAGTAGTATGACGCTATCCTTCCCATCCAAGTGCAGTGGATTGTGCGCTGGTCCTGAGAAAAAATTGTTCCAATTATCTTTTATAACAGACATATGGAAAGGACGATTTAAGCGCCCCCCTCGACGGCATACGATACTAAATTACGATTTGTTGCTATTGAGCGTCGTTTTGAATGTCATTTTATTTTAGTTCCGTGGACGCTCACAGCAGGTTTCGCAACAATCAGCGCTAAAATGGCGAAAATCAAGTGTCTATAGTTTTACGTTGACACCGTACTAGTATATAAATTGTTTCAAATAAGAATAGGAATGTCATTATAGTAGTTTCCCGCTCACACACAACAGAGGCTGGTAGTGTGTAAGAGAGATGCAAACACAATGGCAGTCCTATTCTCATTTGAAACGCATTATAATAGAGGTCAGTGTTTAAAATATTTATCAGCAATTTTTCTACCTCTTCAATCTCCACACAGTTGGCGTAGGTCAGCGCATCGAGCGACGTCTGCACTAGGCCGGACAGGTAGTAGTTGATGTCCTGCGGCTCGACGCTCTCCAGCTTGTAATACGAGGGGTTCTTCAGCAGGCGCCGGAAGAAGTACGTCCACGTCATGTAGTCTAGAATGTCCTGTTTTGTCTGTACTGTACCTGCAATAGTTATTTGTATTACAAGAAGTCCAAGTGATCTGTTCCTGAAAGCCGTACTTTGAATTCAGTGCGAAGCAAAAATAACAAAATATTTTGGCCCTGAGTGACACAACTGCAAGAATGGGCAGGGGAATATTTTGTCCCCGGGGAATGGACTGGTTTTTGTTTATCCATCCTATCATGGACACAATATGGGTGGAGAAAATACTCCCTTGCTTATAACAGAATTATTATAAGATAAAGTTATGGATATAAGGTCGGTTTCATACGGTCGGTCGGTCTGTCAGTTGGTCGGACGGTCGGTCGGTCGGTAGGTTAGTGAAACGGTCGGTCAATCGGCCGGTCAGTTGATCAGTAGGTAGGGTCGGGCAGTCGGTCGGGAGGTTGGTTGGTTGGATGGTTGGTCGTTCGTTTGGGCGCTTGGGCGGTCGGTCGTAAGAAAGTTTTCTGTCTTTGATAAATACCCTGTTGACTAATCAATGTCTTCTCCCATTCCCCTGTGGTCACTATTTTGTCCCCTTTCAGCCCATTTTCCACTGCCCATGCTAAGGGGGCTGAGGTCATGACACTGATACAATGACCACCGAATGGCGTAGCGGTAGCAATACTACCGCCTGCTTTAGAGGATATTAAACATAATCATTAGGAGTTATCTAGAATCTATTACACAAGTTATCTCTTACTTTGGCTGGATTGCATGTGTATATGTCCTAATAAAAAAAAGTACCCCACTGTCTAGCTATACTGCCTAATTAGAATCGACATACCCGCAACGATTTCCGCATTCAAATGGTCCGCGAGCACCTCCAGCAGGCTGGACTCGACGGGGAACGGCTCGTAGAGGAATTTCTTGTAAAAGTTCTTCTTCTGATCGTGCACCAGAACCACCGCTACCCCTTCGTTGTCGTACTGGAATTTTAAACACTCTTTAAACAAACACATCACATTTCACATCACAATCATATAAAAGTGTAATACTGTTATTGTTGAATATTGGTATTGTGAAGGCGTATGCTTCCCGTCGAAGTACTCCATGCCCTTGATCAGCACCAGGTGCGCGGGGAAGTTGACGCCCCACGCGAGCGTCGCGGTGCATATCAACACCTACTTAGCAAACGGTTACAAACTCACCTGCGGTCGGCCCGCGCGCCCCATCATCTGCAGCACGTCCGTGATGGGCATGTCGACGTACCGCTTCTGCTTGCCGTCGAAGTACTCCGTGCCCTTGATCACCACCAGGTGCGCGGGGAAGTTGACGCCCCACGCGAGCGTCGCGGTGCATATCAACACCTACTTAGCAAACGGTTACAAACTCACCTGCGGTCGGCCCGCGCGCCCCATCATCTGCAGCACGTCCGTGATGGGCATGTCGACGTACCGCTTCTGCTTGCCGTCGAAGTACTCCGTGCCCTTGATCACCACCAGGTGCGCGGGGAAGTTGACGCCCCACGCGAGCGTCGCGGTGCATATCAACACCTACTTAGCAAACGGTTACAAACTCACCTGCGGTCGGCCCGCGCGCCCCATCATCTGCAGCACGTCCGTGATGGGCATGTCGACGTACCGCTTCTGCTTGCCGTCGAAGTACTCCGTGCCCTTGATCAGCACCAGGTGCGCGGGGAAGTTGACGCCCCGCGCGAGCGTCGCGGTGCATATCAACACCTACTCAGCAAACGGTTACAAACTCACCTGCGGTCGGCCCGCGCGCCCCATCATCTGCAGCACGTCCGTGATGGGCATGTCGACGTACCGCTTCTGCTTGCCGTCGAAGTACTCCGTGCCCTTGATCACCACCAGGTGCGCGGGGAAGTTGACGCCCCACGCGAGCGTCGCGGTGCATATCAACACCTACTTAGCAAACGGTTACAAACTCACCTGCGGTCGGCCCGCGCGCCCCATCATCTGCAGCACGTCCGTGATGGGCATGTCGACGTACCGCTTCTGCTTGCCGTCGAAGTACTCCGTGCCCTTGATCACCACCAGGTGCGCGGGGAAGTTGACGCCCCACGCGAGCGTCGCGGTGCATATCAACACCTGTCAAAGGGTTAATTATGATTTTAATATTGCTTCTAGCTTCACTTAGGTTGTAAATTCTGTCGGACTCAGTGGTATTGGTACCCAGATGTCTGGGCCCGGCAAACCCGGCAGGCCCTTAAATCCCTTAAGTGGAACCGGCAGGCCTAACGTAAAACACTTAAGTGTTTTACTGCCCTACGGGCAGCGACGTTTTGCTACCAGTATAGAGGGATTGAGCTGATATTATATACTCATAATACAAGCATATATAATACTAGCAGCTGATATATAATACAATCATTATAATTTAGAGAAGATTTATTAATAGAGATATTAAGAAGATGGTAATAGAGGTAAATAGAGATCATAAGAGCAAATAATTCGCGGGCGCCCTCAAGTATCATATGAAAACGAAATAAAGACTATAATATAGGTGATTAATTGTCGGATAAAAAAGATCTATATTTTAATTAATATAACAAACCTGTATTTTCTGATTGATGAACAGCTCTTCGACGGTGGTCCGATCTTTCTCATGCAGGCCCGCGTGATGGATGCCGATACCGAACGCCAGCGTCAGTTTCAGGTTGGACTCGCGAATGTTCGACAGGATTTGTTCCATTTCCGATTCTTGCATGTGCAGCCACTGCTTAGGGTTGTCTTCAGCTGCTAGATATGCAATTAAGTCCAGGGCTGTCAACCTGGAAATTAAATTAAAGCATCCAATTTTGCAATAGCATTTATTTTTTTGGGCAAAACTTAGGCTATAATTCAGTAATGTATGTTGTTACAAAATAAAAAGTGTAACAAGTCAAAGAACACACAAGGCAACAAAGAAATTCAACAACAAGGTAGTAGAGAATAGTTTATTTGCTTACCTGTTTGTTTGTCTACTTTAAATTCAGTCGCCATTTTATTTTAGGGCACCTCCAAAAATTTATCTGATGAATAAATTCAACATTCTGACACAATATTCCGAATGTCAAAACTACCAAAACGTCAAATCTTTAGTCAGATAATTTAAAGCTTCTCTACATCTATATGGGCCATCATGCTGGCCCAATAGGTTGAGCGACCGTGTGGAGAGCGCCGTAGTTTCGGATGGCTTATGACGCATGGGATGGCCACTGTATCAGTTTATCGATCGCACATGGAATTATTTCGTCTATCGTCGCCTTCTAGTCGTTTTAAAGTGACTATAATTATTATTATTATTGTTTACTACCGATAAACAATTGTAATAGATACCCTCTTTAATTTTGTGTTTGTATAAAATTACAATCATCCACACTTTACAGAATTGAACACACCCTCTCTCTCTCTAACACTACACATACATTAAGCAGACATGCATTTATATGAATATTTATTTAGTTTATAAAAGAGAGGCCATGATATATATGTATTATATATAATAAAATAAAAAATAAAAATCTTGTTTAAAGCTAATATTAAACTAGCGGCACGCTATGATGGCCGGTTTGACGTTTGTCCGCTCATGAAGTTCCGTATTAATTGATAACGACTTTGAAGGAAATAATTGTATTACTTTATTGACGATAGTGATGTGCAGAGAATCATAAATTTTATCGAATGTAGTTTTAGGTTTAGGACTCAAAATTTATTTATTAAATTGATTTCTAAAATGTATACAAGTGTAGAAAAATCAGTTTGCACCATTTAAGGGGTGAATGTACTTGTGAATATGAACAATTTTCACTATGTGGACAAACCTCTGAAATCGCAAAAAAATATCAGCTGTTTCATACAAAAGGTAAAATTTTTATTTTTATATGATATATACCACAACTCGGCATTTGGTTTTCTAAATTGAAAATTTTTAAAAATGGAATCTAATACGATCGTCACATAGGATCGCTGGCTAGCACAACTACTACCTCCGGCAAACTCGCGTCAATGCTCAATGCAAAACAAAGCAGTTTCGAATTGACGTTGCTTCGAAAAGTATAAACTGTCAGTGCAATGCGATTGTGATATAGTTTTGACCTGGCTTTGGATTTCAAATATTGATACTGCATTACTGTTGACCCTTGCTCGTTAATTTGGACTCTGTTCAAGCCCTTTGTTGTGGATTTCGTCGATATGACCGAACGTACGCAGAGAACTGTTCTAAATAGTCAGACACGTGAGTTCGTAATACGCCTTCGTAACTATTTCGATCGTGAAGCTCAAAATGGAGGGCCAATTTTACCTATAACGTCAGTGGTTGAACGCGTAGCTGATGCGCTTAATATTGGACAACGAACTGTTAGACGGATAACTAAAGAAAAATATGGCGAGACTGGCACAGAAGAAAATAAACTTCACACACCAAAAAAGAGAAAACGAGCAAAACCAGTCGTAGGCATCGATAGCTTTGATGCCGATGCTATCCGAAGACATGTTTACGGCTACTATTTACAGAAGGAGTATCCAACAAGAAAAAAGTTGGTGCATTCACTGAAGGAAGCTGGATTATTCTTCGGTGGGGAAAGTTCTTTAACGAAGATTTTGAAGACCATTGGATTTCGATACAAAAAATGTAACAAACGCAAAATATTGATGGAAAGATTTGATATAGCGATGGCAAGGTATACTTTTTTACGGCAAGTGAAAGAAATCAAAAATTGGCAAAATGTTGTGTTCTTGGATGAAACATGGCTTAATGCTAACCATACTGTAGGCCGTTCTTGGAACGATGACACAGCAGCATCTACTTTCAAAGTTCCTGTAGGAAAAGGATCGCGACTTATAATTTGTCACGCCGGAACCATCAACGGGTTTGTCGAAGGTTCTCTCATGGCTTTTGCGTCAAAAACCACTGGAGACTATCATGAAGACATGAATGGAGAAAAGTTTACTGAATGGTTTACCTCAATGTTGTGTAGCCTCCCTGAACCATCTATTATAATTATGGACAACGCCCCATACCACTCGATGCAAATTGACAAGCCACCTGCCCAATCCCAAAAGAAAGCTGATATCGTCGCATGGCTTCGTAAAAATGGCGTAGATGCAAACATGAATATGTTAAAAGCGGAATTAGTACGTCTTTTAAAAGAAAACAAACCAACCAAGATCCGATACGTCATTGACGAAATAGCATTAGAACATGGGCACAGAGTTATACGGTTACCGCCTTACCATTGTGAGTATAATGCGATTGAGTTGGTGTGGGCTTAAATTAAGGGATATGCTGCAAGACACAATACAGAACCCCCATTTACCACAAAAAAAATGCTAAAATTATTAGAAGAAGCTTGTGAACATGTGACTAAAGGAGACTGGGAAAAGGTTGTGAATAGAACTGTTAAATTAATAAGGGAAGATTATGAAAGAGATGTGAAAATAGATAATATTATAGAAAACGAACATATAATTTTTAATGTAGGTGATGATAGCAGTGACGACAGTGAAAATAGTAGTATGGACGAATCGGATTAATTATGGCCTTTTGTGGCACCTTTTTTGGTATCTTTTGTATTCATATGTTTCTTGTGTGCATATAAAGTATGTATATTCATTTTCATTCAAATATTCAGTTCGTTCAAATAAATTAAATAAACATTTACATTTTTGTTTTATTAAACCTATTTAATCAGGTACAAAAACAAAACTTAATTGTTTTTTGTTCGAGAATAAATTGACATTCCACATCACTATTGTAATGTGTCAAACCGGCCATCATAGCGTGCCGCTAGTGTAGTTAAAATAAAAGCGTGCGGGGAGAAGGCACTGAAGCTGAAGCACAGGATATGCCTAGTTCAGCTTCAGAAGCTTTATATCTGGGAGAATTGAACATAAAATTATTATAACTTATATTAACTTATTATTATAACTTATATATTTATCATCCACAAAATGGAATGGAATTACTAGTGGGTCATCCACAGTGCGTGCCCGAACCCAGGTGTGTTTGGCAAATGCTTCCACATCCATCTAGATTAACTAATAGGTCATAACTGAACGTCGCCATCATGTAGTTGCGTTCAGCCATCGCATGGTCCTCTTGCTGGTCCTTCGCTGGCCATACAGGGGCTTTTAGAAGGATGTATACCTTGTTTTGTTCGTCGTCTACTAGGGAGGGCTTTGAGAAGGATGTATACCTTGTCTGTCGTCTACTAGAGACGAAGACGAGCGCGGGCGCGGCGGGCGAGTGCGTGCGGATGGCCTGGAACGTGGGCTTGTTCATCGACAGCATGCGCGGGCAGTAGTGGCGCCCCGGGTGGCCCGAGATGTGCACCTGAACACAACAACTTGTATTCAACGCCCGTAGCGAACAGTCGCTACGCAAGGGGCAGTAAAATGGTGAAACGCTTGTTGGTCGGCAGCTTGCCGAAAAACTAGGCAGTACGACAGAGATAGCAACCGACGGTCCGATTTCCCCTTGTTTACTGTTCTGCAGCTAGCAGGCAGCGACTATTTACTACTATACTACTTAACATTTTTTTGAACCTTCGGAGTCACACATCCCAATACATTTCCTATAGTCGCTATTTCTCGCTGCCCGAAAATCCTGTTGCTCGGCAAGCCTACCGCAACAGGCAGTCTGTTTTCCCATATTATCGCACCAACGGCAGCGAAATATTGCGAACAGTATGAGAGAATAATTGTTTACTTAAAAATAAAACACTAAGAAAAAAAGCCATTCCCACTATTTTTTGTTTATGACCCTAAATTAAAATATCTTGCCTTTAAAAGAATTGATAAACCGTCAAATTAGGAAATTCCATTTGTTTTGAAGACCTTAAAAATGAAATAATTCTTTCATACCTCTAAAGGAACAGGACGTACGGAGGGTCTGAAATTATACAGCCCCATTTCTCCTATGTTGAGCCAGTTCGCGAGATCCTTGGCGTTTGCTAAAGCTGTCGACAGTCCGATGATTCGCAAACGTCGCGACGTATGCGACTCAATGAAGTTTGTTCTGCAGACAAAACAGACAATTTTGGAACACATTTTTTCTGTTAACAAAAAAGTCAGTTTTGGAACTCATTTATTCTGCTAACAAAACCGTCAACTTTGGAACTCATTTGTTGCCATCTAACTTCTCAGAAGTTGTGACGATCACTTGCAAGCTACGGATAGCTGTTATATCGGAGGCCCCTCCTCCGATATAACAGCCATCCGTAGATTGCAAGTACTTGGGAGCACTTGGGAGTAACATCCGTTTACCTGGAAACGATAACTTCCAACACCGGTCCCCTGTCCTCGCCCAGCAGGTGTATCTCGTCGATGACGATCAGCGCGACGTCCTGCACGTAGTTCCTGGTCTGCCACGAGCGACTGATGCCGTCCCATTTCTCGGGAGTTGTGACGATCACTTGCAAGCCACCGATGGCTGTTATATCGAAGGTGGGGTACTTGAGGACACTTGGGAGTAACATCCATTTACCTCGAAACGATAACTTCCAACACCGGCCCCCTGTCCTCGCCCAGCAGGTGTATCTCGTCGATGACGATCAGCGCGACGTCCTGCACGTAGTTCCTGGTCTGCCACGAGCGACTGATGCCGTCCCACTTCTCGGGAGTTGTGACGATCACTTGCAAGCTACGGATAGCTGTTATATCGGAGGAGGGGGTACTTGGGAGCACTTGGGAGCAACATCCATTTACCTGGAAACGATAACTTCCAACACCGGCCCCCTGTCCTCGCCCAGCAGGTGTATCTCGTCGATGACGATCAGCGCGACGTCCTGCACGTAGTTCCTGGTCTGCCACGAGCGACTGATGCCGTCCCACTTCTCGGGAGTTGTGACGATCACTTGCAAGCTACGGATAGCTGTTATATCGGAGGAGGGGGTACTTGGGAGCACTTGTGAGCAACATCCATTTACCTGGAAACGATAACTTCCAACACCGGCCCCCTGTCCTCGCCCAGCAGGTGTATCTCGTCGATGACGATCAGCGCGACGTCCTGCACGTAGTTCCTGGTCTGCCACGAGCGACTGATGCCGTCCCACTTCTCGGGAGTTGTGACGATCACTTGCGAGCTACGAATGGCTCTTATATCGGGGGAGACGTCACCTAAAAGTATTTCAGGCCTTATATAACTTTGACCAGTCTCTCTACTCAGACCAGGCATGTGATATAGCAATTATCATCTTTCTACAATCTTTATGCTTGAAGCTCAAAAACTAAAAAATATCAAGGACGATATTCGTTATCGGTGAGAACGTAATCAATTTATCATGTCATTCCCATATTGTTTTTAGCGTCAGCGATTATTGAAAAGGATCGATAATTATAAATAATACTCAGTAATAAACACGTACCTGTCAGCTCTACAACGTTTTTACCAAGTTTTTCTTCAAGTCTCACTTTCCAATCCTTTATTCTCTCTTTTACCAAAGCTTTCAGAGGTGCTATGTAGACGACCTGAAAATTGCAATGATGTTTTAAATTGTTTAGTGCTATATATAATTAGTACAATAATTAATATATGTAGAGCACAACATTCCATAAGGCCTTTTTTGGAAATTGTGGTAAATAGTTGCCTGTAAGAAATGTTTTTTTTTTTAATTTTTTTTTGGTCTTTACAGTGGAATATCAACGTCTGTATGGGGTTGAAATGGCTGAACTTGTGCAGCATTTCGTAGGACAGGTTACCTTGCAATTGGGGTATTGGTTGAAGACTCTAAACATGGCCACTTCAGCGACTATCGTCTTGCCTGATCCCGTGGGAGCTCCCAACAGCACGTTGTTGTCCGTGTGGTACAGACAGTGGAATATCTGCGTCTGTATGGGGTTGAAATGGCTGAAGTTGTACAGCATTTCGTAGGACGGGTTACCTTGCAATTGGGGTATTGGTTGAAGACTCTAAACATGGCCACTTCAGCGACTATCGTCTTGCCTGATCCCGTGGGAGCTCCCAACAGCACGTTGTTGTCCGTGTGGTACAGACAGTGGAATATCTGCGTCTGTATGGGATTGAAATGGCTGAAGTTGTACAGCATTTCGTAGGACGGGTTACCTTGCAATTGGGGTATTGGTTGAAGACTCTAAACATGGCCACTTCAGCGACTATCGTCTTGCCTGATCCCGTGGGAGCTCCCAACAGCACGTTGTTGTCCGTGTGGTACAGACAGTGGAATATCTGCGTCTGTATGGGGTTGAAATGGCTGAAGTTGTACAGCATTTCGTAAGATGGGTTATTTAACGCAGTCACAGGCAGCGGTTGAAGTTCCAGGAGATCTGAAGTATTAAAAATATTAAAAACAAATATTAAAAATCTCCAAGTTTAAAGTTATTTATACTCATTGACAAAAGGTTACAAAGAAAAGAGTCACATTTCAATGTAATAACATTGTATTTAACAAGTACAAGAGCACATGTTAAAGTTGAAAGTTTTAAGGTGGGAAGGAAAGGCTTAAATGAATCTTACCAGTATGCGGAGGATGTGTTTCCGGTAAAATAAGATGTTGGAATGTTAAGGGTAGCACACTTTCACATCCTAGCCATCTGTAAAAACAGACAATTGGGTAAACATTAATTAAAATACGTAGCCACACTTATATAAAAATTAATGAATTATGCAGTTAAAGGTGACATAGGGACTAACTTTATCCATTATTCTCAGATTTTTTTAAATCGCATAACATTTTTAAATAAACTCCCGTATAAAATATCTTACACTTGGCACCAAGTAAACCTCATTTCAGGGGCCGTACCACCATATCTTAAAGCAGTATTGTTGTAATATTGTTTTCACATTTTCATACAATGAAAATTTCAGTATGAAAGTCTTAAACAAATATTACATTAATACTATAAGAGATGGTGGTACAACCCCAGAAATCCTGAGCTTTTTAGAATCGATTTAAAACTGACCTCTCGGACGTAGCCCTCACGTAGTACTGTGGCGGCAAGGGTTCGGATATCGGTATGGTTATGATGAGTTCCTGAGGCTCTCTAGTGATGACCTGCTTCTTGGTGATGAGGAAGTACTCGTGGTAGTACATGATGTCCGTGTCGGGATCTTCCACCCAAATCCAGAACGCCTCGGGCGCTTTGCTGTGGTATTTATCGTTCCATCTGCAATCAATATTAACTGTATAGTGAAATAAGTTATCATTCAAAAAATATTTTTAACAAGTAAATAATTTAAAAATTAAAAAACACAACTGCCCTGTGGTAAAACGACTTTTTCAAAAAAAAATTATAGCCTATGTTACTCGGAATGATGTAAGGATTCGAACGATACCCCATATGTCCAAAAGGTAAAGAAACTCACATACATACATACATGAACCCTAAAAACATTACACTCTTTTTTTGGGCAGTCTTGTAAAAACAATTTTTTATTAGTCAATTTATCAGTGCTCTATTCAAACCCTTTCATTTGATACCCAAACAGTATCGTCACGGAATACAATATAATAGTACCTAACGGTACAGAAGGCTCACTCCGCAGGATGGTTTACTCTAGCGCTGACACAAAAAATGCAATTCAGTTCGCAATAGCGCCTGGCTCCGCCTGCGCAAACAACACGCAACAAACGCAAAGTTGTGGTCTCTTTCTATCGCGTAACTTTATCTCATTTTACTGTTTGGGTCTTACATCATTTATTTGTTTATATAGTTCAAATATTTTATCTGATCTGTTTTTATCTAATAGTTTTTTCAAAAATAATCTTTTATGATTTTCAGCGTTGTTTACTAGTCAAATAATACCTCGAGTAACTCAACATTAAATTATGAGACATTAAATATGAAACTGCTTACTTGAAATTGGCTGTGATGGTAAGTCGTATCCGTAGCACGGTTCTGGTGATGGGGTGCAAGGTGGCGTCCATTTCCAACAGCGGGAACTCGTCCGCACACTTCTTCAAGTGTCTCGCGGCCTTTGGATTCCGTATCAGATCGCCTTGAAGAGCACATAATCTTATTAAGGACGGGCATCAAATGTGTAACAATTATTATACCTTGACGTAAAATTAAAATTCATGTTATTTACTTATTTATCTACTCCAGCATCGAAATCTTTCAATTTTGATTTTGACAGCTAAATCGTTACAAACCCTCTTCCGGTTTCGCTTCTCATAACGATGCAGCTCGTTGTATGAGAGATGCATCGAAATGGTTATATTCATAAAACTAAGGTGGTCAGAGTTCTGGCCCTTTAGTCGTTCATGTAAATGTATTGATATTCAAAGATTCAAAGATTCAAATCATTTATTTCATATTGGCCACTACTTGTTAGCACTTATGAATGTCAAGTAGGTACATATACTTATTAATAGTGATAACTATTTAACGACTTAAAAACTAAGTTTACGAGGGTTCCAACGCGCCCTGAACTATTGAAGGTGGTACCCATCCCCCACTCTATGATTGGTACTGCCACTCATATCAAACCTAATTAAACATTAAAATAGTAATAATAATTGCGCAATTGAATGTGCGAGTCAGGCATCAAAACACTGCCAACCAAATTCCAAAAAGAGCAAAAAATTACATTTGTTGTATGGGAGCCCCCTCAAATATTTATCTGTTCTATTTTTTAGTGTTTGCAACAAAATAACATCATCTGTTAAAGTTTTAATTGTCTAACTATCACGGTTCAAAAGATACAGCATGGTGAATGGTGATAGACGGATTGACGGCGAAGTCTTAATAATAGGGTTCCGTTTTTACCCTTTGGGTACAGAAACCTAAAAAGGAGTAATGTTGAAAAAAACGCACTTCTAGCCATTACTATACCTAATTCCTTCCAATCCATATCCCGTATCTGCTCTGGGGTCAGCATGGGGTACTCGATGTGCTTGAGCACCTCGGGCGGGAAGCTGAACTGGCGCATGACGCTGAAGAAGTCCCACAGCTGCTGCTCCATCATCTTCGCCATCTTGAGGTACAGGCCCGCCATGTACGCGTTGTTCTTGCGCAGCGTGATCTCGAACAGCGCGCGTACTATGCGCACCGCGTTCTGTTAACAACCACACGACTGGTGCTTATAACCCACCAATGTTCAACACTTTTGAACCGAATTTTCTAAAGCCAGTGGCATTTTTGATTTATGAAAAGGTGAAACAACCATTGACCTCGCGACATTTACCGTAACCGACACCTTTCTTTGAGTTTTTCACTTCTTTCGCCACTGTTGGAGTGCCAAGTCTTTTTTTACTAACAACGTTGCTGGAAAAATACCTTTTCAGTTTAACAAAAAAACTATAAGCCAATAACTCTAAGCTAATTCATAAAATATGTGAAATCAGTTTATGTTATTTTTTTTCCTTTTCAATAGCTTTATTTCATAATTAGCGTCATATTCTTCTAATTGTTTCTTTGTAAATAAAATAATAACATCATGTTAGTGTCAGTGGCACTGCCGTACTAATATGATATAAAATAAATAAATAAAATAAATTATTTGGACACCACCACTGATCTCCAATCTATGGATTAATCAATAATCATTCGATACATCTGACGGTTCCTTTTCTGTGCCGATTTGAAACGCCACGAACGTTCACGGTACTAAATTGACATTTGTTCCTAATGTGACCGTCGTTTTAAATGTCATTTTATTTTAGTTCCATAGACGCTCACGCCAGGTTACGCAACAATCAGCGCCAAAATGGCGAAAATCAAGTGTCTTTATTTTTAAGTTTAGGTTAGGCTATCCATAGAATGGAGATCAATGGGCTGTACATAAGACTTACCTGGCTGATGTAGTTTAAATCAGACTGCAGCGACGATGTATTGACTCGCCCTCTTGAGAGGTAAGTTTGTAGCAGGATATTAATCTTCCAATGAATGTCCTCGGGTGGATCGTCGATTCTCAGTTCGCAATACTGATCTTTTAGACTCCACAGCTCTGTTAGTTCTTCTTTTCTGACCTATTTTTACAGAAAAAAAGGTTATAACATATAACCTTAATTTAAGTCTGAAAGAACAAGTACTGCCTTTTTCTTGTTTTCAACAAGTTTCTTGCCTGTTCTTTTCGGTGCATAGCTGCTGTCTCAATGTGGCTGTCAGCTGAGCTGTGAGCTTAGGTGAAAAATTACATTTATATTTGTTATCTTTGTTTACCTGTTTATAATCTTTGTTTATCTGTTAATTATCTGTACCGCAGACTTCGCTAAAGCTAGCAGAAATCATATAGAGGACATTCTTTTATTTAAATTAAAGGCTTATGTTAACGCGCTAAAAATGTTTATAATATCTCAAATCTCAATATTAACATTACCTTGAGTTGCTGAAAATCCGAACATCTTGTCAACATTTCGAGAACGTATCCCTGTGTCATCGACTTGCGGACCATAGAGTTGAACACTTCCATCGTTTCACTTGTGATGTAGTAATGGCTGGCCGTTCTACCCAAATCTAGAAATTACCTCTATGGTTTAGTACAACAGTACTAACAATAGGAAAGTGCGGCACGGTAGACAAGCCATCTAAGCTTAAGGGTGCCAAGAAAAAAGTTCTTACAGGATAGCTATCTGTTTGCTAATGATTTGCCTTACTAGTGATAGAAATTGGACATAACTTGTACAGAGCTTATGTCACATTGATATCTCTAGTAGGGCAAATAGAAGATAGATAGGTTATTAATTTCGGCCGTAAAGGAGATATAAAACTTCTGATACTTGTAGTACGAAACCCGTTTGAAGTCAGATTGCAGTGCATCATAATCGCTATATATGTATGTCAAATTTTACCTCAATTTTTCTATAAAGAGTTGTGGCGTTAAAAGATCAATCTGTCAACTCTTTCTCTTGTGTTTTACAGATGTATTTATTTATTTAGAACATACAAAGTTAAATCTACACATAAACACTGAAAGAACATGCACAAAGACATTTTACCTCTAAATATGAGAATCTCTTACTTAGGATTAGATGTGGGAACAATTAAAACATGATATTATGCGAATCGCGAAGTAGACAAAATAAAAAAATTAAAAACTGTATGTATGTGATATTGATGATGATACGTACCAGTGATGTTGAGGTCGCCGGTGCGCTCGTTGTAGCGCAGCATGTGCGTGCGGTCGAGCTGCATGGCCGCGTTGGTGATCAGTTCACGCCTCTTCGTTTCCAACATCGGCTCCTCTTGGACATCGGCGTATGATAAGCCATAAACCTGGGAAAGTACATTCGAAACTTTTAACCGACGAAAAAGGAGTTTATCAATTATGTCTGTCATATTATGATAATTGTGTCCTTATAGTAGGGGAGCCGAAGAGAGGATTTTGGTAGTTACTCGAGCGTCGTGGGGACCTATTAGATTTTAAATACTAGATGCTAAAATAAGTGAAGTTGTAATAAGTATGCTACTTCAGTGGTGGGTGATGAAAAAAATCATTTTTTTTCTCGAGCGCGTCAGATTTCTATACAGACGCTTCATCTTGATGTGCTTGTCGTCCTGACCCCATAATCTGATAATATGTCGAAGAGTTTTCTTAATCTGCCCGTTTCAAAATTAAATTCATTCAAAAGGTTTTTTTTAATTAAGTTTTACAAAAATTTCTAATCCAAAATAATGTCTGGCAACCTAAATTAAAACTCATAGAGAAAGAATGTTTAATGAGGATATAAGGGACTGTACCTGTGGATTGATTCTCATCCTCACGAATAAGTAGGTGTAACTCAGCCATTCTACTGCCTCGTCGATATTGGTGACGGTTCCAAGCGCAACCTTTAAAAACAATATACTATGTAAAGAAGTAATTGAAAGAAAAGTAATTAATATTCCATACCTCTTAGTGAGAGATAATTTATATGCTAAACACCGATACGAACCAGAGGATGATCCCATCATAACATTTTACGTCAAACTACTTCGTACAAAAAAAAGTAGCACTTTTTGTCAAAATTTCCGCTAATACGCCGCCACATGGCGGAAATCGTCCCTGCGGAAACTCGCCTGCAGACTCATAACAAGTAAAGTGATCTGTGGAGTCCATATTTTTGTTGGCTTCAACATTTTTGACACCAGTAAACTGGCGATATTTTTCCCGCTCAACTCAACTCTGAAAACCAACTCTGGCTCAGCTGGTTTTCCATACAAAAATAACTTACTTCAGCGTTCAAATTATCAGCCAACAGATTGATGAAGTTGCTCTCGATCGGGAACTGGTTGGTCATGCTCTTGAGGTAGTGCGACAGCTTGTCGTGCGTGGTGATGATGATGCCGGTGCCCGAGGAGTCGAACTGCGGGCGGCCGGCGCGCCCGAAGATCTGCAGCACGTCCAGGATGCTGAGGTCCACGAACGTGCCGTGACTCTGGTCGTAGATTTCCGTACCCTGAAAGGAATGGGGGCTTGTAGTTCAATATCTCTTTGATACCTTTCGAGAATGGTCTATGATCCCGCTGCAGGATTAGTGCGCCCAGCGGTTATTTTCCAAAAAAGAAAACAATTTTATGTATATTTATAATTAGGAGAATACATATCTATCAGGTTTTCAATTAAAATTTGGCCGCAAGTATTTTTAAATTAAATTTTTTTGGTCTTTTCAACCCTATTACAAGAACAAGGTACGGTGCATAATCGCCCGACAGCTCGTAGAAACAAAGGGAGATGTTTTGGGCCGTCATACTCTTTTCTTCTATGATTTAGAGTAGTCGAAGTTACCATAAATCGATTGTTTTGGAATTTCAATGACTCCCTTGTGCGATTTGACGGGCGATTTTGCACCTTGTACCCCTTGAAATAGGGTTGATTTGTAAAAATATTGGCCAACAAAATTTAATTACAAATGTGAAAAAACAGAGTGATGAGCATCGTATGATATTGCAATGCAAAGTGTTAAGACACGCTGTATCTGACTTGGGCTAGAGGTATCGCTTAATTCTTTGGTTTAAAAAGTCTTATCTTGCCAAAGAGGCTATATTTTGCTACTTCCTAGTACAGTCTAGATGCTAATAATATATCACATACCCTTATAATAACTGCATGTGCCGGTAAGTTGACTCCCCACGCTAAAGTCGATGTGCAGACGAGAACTCTTATGTAGCCTTCTGCGAAATATTTTTCCACCATGTTCCTATGAAAAATGCAATTCGTTTAATAAACTTCTAAACAAATTCTATGCTTGTTGATGCTTCAAGTGCCCCTTCTATTCTTCGATAAGGAACTCATCATCAAACTTGGTATACCTAACCAACCTAAACCTAGTATTAAAGAGTCTTATCTATCGCTCCTCAGCATCCCAGCATGATTAACAGTTCCTCAGGATCTTGTTAGGGCTGCTGCCAATACTCTTCTTGGCCTTGAGGAACCCGCCCAAGTCCTCCAGTTCAAAGTGCTTCAAGTGGCCCTTCTTTTGGGCCACCTGTTAAGGAACTCATCATCGAACTAAGTTTATAAAAAAATTGTCACAGATTTTCACCTGTCGTTTCTCAGCATCCCAGCATGATGGCAAGCGAAGCCAGCCGCGAACACTTCCCCCAGGATCTTGTTAGGGCTGCTGCCATTACGTACATTTCTCGGCCTTTAGGACCCGCCCGAATCCTCCGGTCCAAAGTACTTCAAGTGGCCCTTCTTTTGGGCCACCTGTTGAGAAACTCATCATCGAACTATGTTTATAAAAAAATTGTCACAGATTCTCACCTGTCGCTTCTCAGCATCCCAGCATGATGGCAAGAAAAGCCAGCCGCGAATAACTCTCCCAGGACCTTGTTAGGACTGCTGCCAATACTCTTCTTGGCCTTGAGGAACCCGCCCGAGTCCTCCGGTTCGAAGTGCTTCAAGTGGCCCTTCTTCTGGGCCAACTCTTTGAGTATCATCGCCGTCTGGTGTGTCGCGTTGCGAGCGTGGACGAACACCATTACTTGATGACCTTTTTGCACCATGTCGACGGCTTTGTCGTAGCATATTTCATTCATTATTTGAATCTGTTTGGGTGGAATAAAATTGTGAATAAGGTTAAGCTAATCACTCTAGTATTATTAAGGCGTAACTATGTGTGTTTGTTAAATCATTCTTAACGCCGCAATTTGGCATTGGCTTATAGGAATGGATATAGATCTGATTACTACTACTTTTTATCATGGAAACATCTTTGGTACCATGGATACACTAATGTCGAAGTAGCGAAAGTATACCTAAGAACGATACAAATGGTCCCCTTAATAAACTTCCCCCCGTAAAAAAAATGCGAGGTTTTAACAACATCCCCGGTACAGTAGCGCGCACTTGGATACGAGTGGGAGGTTGCGGGTTCGATTCCCGCCACGGGCCCACTTTAAAATTTTACGATATCTAATTTCGCTTAGGTATGGTCTGTTAGTGTGTCACTCTACCAGCAAAGACCCTGTTAAGTAGGAGACGGAGAAGCTTAGTAAATACACATACACATCGGAGATTTATATATGTATAGCGTAAGGGGTATATTTTTTTATCGGGTACGCACCTGTCTCATATGTGCGCCTCCTCCACTGCCAACTTCCTTGACACCAATGAATTGCTGTTCCAAAGGCACGGGGCGGAATCGAGAGTCGAAGTAAAACAGTCCGACATTTGGATTTACGCGGAGGAATCTACAATAATAATGTCAAGTAGTAACATAAATTTAACGCTATTTTATACTCTAAGTAGTCTTTGGTACCAATTCATTGTTACGAGCCAGAAACAGTAACATCAGTTTTAGTCTTATTCTAGCGCCTGTAAAAACTCAGTATCTCCGTAATTAGAGTTCAGTTGGAAAACGATACAATTAGGCCATAGAAATAGTTCTATCATATCGGATAGTAGATTATATAGGACGCTCTAAATGTATTTGGTATTTTATAAGCTTGCAGTGTATGTTTGTTAGGGTGGCTATTGACTTCATTCTAAAACCAACATGGCGGAACACCCAAGATGGCGGAATTATTATTTTTAATGCACTTCTACAACACAACTACTAAAGGAAAGGGATTTCTGAGAATAATACGCACAAATTGACGCATAAAAATAAAAATATTTTTTAAGTGACAACTTATTTTATTCCAAAAAAGTGACAAATTATTTTTGAACTTCCAAAAAAGGCTATCGTATTTTTAACAACACTCTTTAATGGTATCCTGAGAGTACAGCATTTCCCGCAATTGTGGAAAGTATCACAGATCCTAATGATACATAAACCTGGTAAACCACCAAATGATATCACCTCATATAGACCCATTAGCTTACTCCCGATCCTCTCAAAGGTATTTGAGAAAATTTTACTGCGACGCATTCAACCCATTCTGAATGCAAATAACACAATACCTAACCATCAGTTTGGATTTAGGCAGGAGCACTCTACTATTGAACAAGTGCATAGGGTTTATGAAAAAATTAGGAAAACGCTCGAAGAAAAAGAGTACTGCTCCTCAGTTTTCCTGGACATACAACAAGCTTTCGACCGGGTTTGGCATGAGGGCCTTCTGTACAAAATAAAAACACATATTCCGCACAGCTATTATCTGCTGTTTAAATCCTATTTATCGGATAGACTGTTTCAAGTTAAAGAAATGGACGCAACATCAAGCCTTTATGGAATAAAAGCTGGCGTTCCACAAGGTTCAGTACTGGGACCAGTGCTGTATACCTTATACACTGCAGATCTACCTGAGGTGGAGGGTGTTACAACAGCCACCTTCGCTGACGATACTGCGATCCTATCTAGTAACAAAGACCCAGTGACAGCCTCAGAAAAACTTCAGAAGGGCCTTGATGCTATTTGCAAGTGGCTCAACGCAAATAAGATAAATGTCAGTACTTCAAAGTCGGTACATGTCACCTTCGCCTTGCGGAAAGGGAACTGCCCTCCGGTCTATTTAAATGGAACAGAACTCCCTCATAGAGACAGTGTCAAGTATCTTGGATTGCACCTCGACCGTCGTATGACATGGCAACATCACGTTAAAACTAAGAGAGAAGAGATAAACATACGCTATAAAAACTTATACTGGATAGCAGGGCGGAACAGCAAACTCTCAATGGACAACAAGCTTTTAATTTATAAAACAATGTTAAAACCAATTTGGATGTATGGAATACAATTATGGGGAAGCTTCAGTGATTCCAATATATCAATGATACAAAGAACCCAAAACGTGATTTTACGGCAAATAAGCAATGCTCCTTGGTTCGTAACCAACAAAGAAATTCATGAGCATCTCAATATGAAAACCGTTAAGGACGAAATTAACAGCACTAAGCACAAGTATAAGGGGAAAATCAAAAGTCATCCTAACGTACTTGCCAGCAAGCTTACAACACGTGATTACGCCACTAGACTCAAAAGAAAAAATATATTAAACGACTTTTAAGAGTAGATGCCCTCAATGGAGGACACACTCTGCACGAGAATTCCCTGAACACATCTGCTTAAAGTTCTGGAAAACTGATTGCAGATTCCCCTGAAAGAAAAAAAAAAAAAAAAAAAACTTATTTTATTTAATCCTAGAGTTGATTCTCACCTGGCAACATCCAGATAGTTAGGTAAAGTAGCAGACAAGCCCACAATCCGTATCATATTCTGTGTGGACTCCACCTGCCGTAAGGTCCTAGCTACTATAGCTTCAACTATCGGCCCTCGGTCGCCGTGCAATAGATGAACTTCGTCTATTATGAGCAGTTTCACTATTGATGCTAGCTCAGTATCCGCTAAAATTGAAAAACAACTTTTAATATGCAAAATCGATTTGCATTGATTTGTGATCCACTAGGGTAATCACCTATTATATAATAATCGAAGCGTTGATAATTTATCTAAAATCTTTCCTGATAGAGCAACGTCACAACGTGCAAGGGAAGTCAGGATCTTTTTTTCAGTGGCAATAAAGATGATTTTCTTGGAACAAGAGATTCGTAAAGGTAGGAGTGTTTTTTTTTCTATTTCACAAAGTGCAGCCTGGACTGGTAGCTCTCGGATGCGAGAGCTTTCATCGGGGCTATGTAGACCATCTGCGAGGGAAATGCTTAAAACTCACTGGCTCCTTTCCTGGTGACGATATCCCACTTCTCCGGCGTGGCGGTTCTTCCCGAAGCTGGCCGTCATCTCGGACGCGAGAGCTTTCATCAGGGCTATGTAGACTATCTGCGAGGGAAATGCTCAAAACTCACTGGCTCCTTTCCTGGTGACGATGTCCCACTTCTCCGGTGTGGTGACAATCATTTGTGTCTGCTGCACCTCGGTCTTCGTCAGTTTCATGTCGCCCGTCAGCTCTCTGACCGCTATGCCCAGCCCGCGCAGGCGCTTCCCGAAGCTGGCCGTCATCTCGGACGCAAGAGCTTTCATAGGGGCTATGTAGATTATCTGCGAAAGAAATGGTCAAAACTCACTGGCTCCTTTCTTTTCAAATATTTGAGACACTAATTTCACTTGAGTTTCATTCCTAACCATATATGTCTCGAAGCTTAGTAAGCGAAGCTGGTAGTAGGACTCTCCTTGCGCTTTTCGTTCGTTTAAATAGGTACCACCACAGTAACCGTTATTATTTTACCGTAAACTGTAGTGGACGAGAATACTGGGCAAAATGAGACTTAGTATGCTATAAATAAGACAGATATGCTATAAGAGATGGTGGTACGGCCCCTGATACCTCAAGATGGATGATTCCGCCGACACTATGTTCCGCTTATACATAGGTATACCTGTCCACTGTCCTCAGCATGGGTTCGAGGACATTCTACCCACATATAAACTTATTCGCGGGGAGTCGCTGGCGCCAGGCGGCGTAAAATCGTGTTTGGCGGTCATTTCAGGAGGCCTATGTCCAGCAGTGGACGTCCATCGCCTGAAACGACGACGACCACGATAAACTTATTCCTTGGTCTGTGATTCTACCCCATTGAGATTTAGCCGGATTCTTCGAGGAGTCGAAGTTACCAGAAAACGATTGTTTAGAAATTGTTTAAAAATGTCAATGACAACAATGAAATGTTTACGAGAAATATTGCCGATGACGGAAGATTATGCACCTTACCTTGTTTTAGGGCTTATTCTTAACAATATACTATAGACTAAAGTGTAGTACAACTGACTAACCTTAAACTTATTCTTCATAATAACATTGTTCTCAATGTGCTGCTTGATCTGATGCACCACGGTGAGCAGCGCGATGTTGGTTTTGCCGGCGCCCGTGGGCGCGCATATCAGCAGATTCTCGTTGGTGTTGTAGGCGGTCTGGAATACTACGGACTGGATCCGATTCAGCTCTTTGATGTTCTCGAATGCCATTTGACCTATCTGAAAATGAAGTGGTAAATGGGATTTCCTCAAAGTGTTTCGTAACTTTTTAGTGTGCTTGTAATACCAGCACTGCTAACATGGGCATTGGGCAGGAGATATAAACTTCAACAACGGCTATCCCCCGATTTTCTCCTGTGCCTGTCACAATGACAGGGTAAAATGATTGCCGAAGCATGATTAAAGGGGGAAAAATCTTCCCCGTTTAACATTCACATAGAAATATACCCCGCAGGACTAAAAATCAGTCAAAAAGTTACATTGAATTGAATTCATCGTTTTTAACATTTAAAGGTTGGTTTAAGTTACATCTGTTTTTAGGGTTCCATTCCAAAATGGTAAAAAAGGAACCCTTACAGTGAAACTTTCTCAGTTAGTTGTTTTAATTATCATATTATCTGTTTTAAGTTACTGTTTCATAGATCTAAGCTTAAAATGTCAATAATACCTCATCCATAGAAGAAATTGGTACTCGTTTGTTCCCTACTTCCAGAGGGCCTGCCTCAGTTTTAGGTATTATCACCTCTTCATATTCCTTGTTATCTTTCCTTACTGCATTCTCCGGTAACATAAGTTTTAAACCCGACACAAAACCTAAAGAGTTGAAAAAATGTGTATTAATGGAACCAAAATCCTAATTAAAAAATAGAAAATCAAAACATAACTTATTAGGAAATAAAATATGAGATTTAAATCGTAATTTTGTAACTTAAAAAAACATTCATTACCAGCGGAATTCTTAGCATTTATTGAAGAATCGTAAACATTTGGGTATTGAACTTTTGTTTGAAAATACGATATCTTCTGTAGTATGGGATCTACGTTTGACTTTGTCGTAGAAAACGGCACCACCGGTTTCGAAAGCTCGGCTAATCTGTAATGAATTAATCGTGTTTGAGAGTTTGGTTCATGAGATGAGTATTCGTGGAACTTTTTTAGTCAATTTAACTTAAAGTATGATGCAAATCTTGGGCGAATTTGTGATAAAGGCATTTAGCATAAGAGACAGTCACAGAGCATGGTAGTATATTGGAGAATAGAAAAGAACAATTTTTATTTGCCAAATACAATTTTTAATAAGCAATAGGTAGTTGGTACATTAAATGTGATGGAATGAACATGAAAAATGATCACAGTATATTGCCGTGCTATGGCATAGACCAAGAATTCATTGATTTTAGTACTGTTTTGTTGTTTTAAACAGAGATAGATAGACGAGATAACTTTTATAGACCCTGAGAAATCTTATGAGCCCGCGCTTCATTAAAAATATTTTAAGGGAATTATAATTAAATTGAGTCCATTTTTGTTGAATCCATACAAAATTATCCCCGCTAATATATAAATGTGAATGTGAGTTTGTTAGTTTGTTTGTCCGTCAATCAGGTCAAAACGGAGCAACATCAACATGATTTTTTTGCACAGAAATGGTTGATTTATTACCTCTTAGCGCGTAACTGTGCAATGTTAATCTCCTGTTCTTGTTCATCATCATCGAGCTTTTTATTGCTCCTGGTTTTTTTCTCCTCCTTCCTGACGAGTTTCGCCAACATTTTCTCTTGGCCTGATTGTACTGACACTTGGCATAAGTATTGTGGCATTTTATTTTCTGGTAGCAGAGCCGCTACTAAAAATATATATACATATTGAAATATACATTAATCAGTCAATGTTTTCTATATCTTTTCATTGACAAATTAACATAAAACAGAGTTTTCAGACTCCATGTTTACATTTCACGCGCGGTAACTCACCATTAGTATTTTTGTTTGATAGATGAAATTAAGGATTTTTTAAAGCAGACATGCCACCATTTCGGTATTTTACTTATACAAATTCAACAGGAACATTACTAATGGTAAGTGGCGATTCCAAATTTCAAAGAAAAGTAGTTAGGACGTCATTAAAAAACTTAAACATAAACACACAGTTTCATAATCTAATGTATAAAAGTCTCGTGTCAATTTGGAGGTACTATCAGATGTATTAAACATTGTTTGCATGTGTCTATTTTATTATCGGTTCATTAATGGTACACCTACATGATTATGTATAGGTACCCAAAAGGGCCAACAGGATTTTTGTTACACACTATACTTGTAACTGTGTATATACTTATAACTACATTTTAGTTATAAGTTTACAGTTTGGCATTTAGGGGTATGAAAAATAGCTTACGACCTTTTTTTAGTAGACAAAAAATAAGAATCGGTCAAGCCGTTTCAGAGGAGTTTGGTAACAAACTCGAGACACCAGAATTTTATACGAGGTGTGGGTTAATTCGCATAGTGTGCCCATAGCTAACCTTTTAACTTGATCCTAGAAACACATTAACGTGATATGAAGTCCAAATTCTTTTATGTCATTTTCAATGCAAAAAATATTATTTTATTTAGAAAAATAAAATTTAGCAACTCTAACTGTGGCATCAACAAACCTCATATTATCATTTTCATTAGTCTCAGTTTATTGCTATTGAATGAACCACTTAAAATTTATGGTACATTCTTCCTATAGTTCCCTCAGAATATAAGCTTCTTGTGATACTTTTTCATGCATCTGTACATTGTTCCCTACTTTAGGCTTTTGGCTAAATAGGGTAATTACTACACTTCGTAATAGAGATTTGTTTTCTTACATTCTGCTATCGAGGGTTGCTGCGGCGGCGCTTTCAAGCTGTCAGTGATCTCGCGTCGGTGCTGCAGAATCTCTTCAATGAACTCAAATTGGTCAAACCCGCACAGCTCGAACAACTCGTTCTGCAGGTCGTCGTTCGACCGCGGCGAGTTCAGCATTGTTATGATTGACTGCAGTATATCCGCGCTCGATATCCCATTGGCGCTCTCGTACAGCCCCTTAACTTTGGTCTCTAGCCAGACTTTACCAAACTGTGTCAAAGAAATATTTAAGCAATAACAGCAGTTTATACATATGCCTCTTATGTTAGGCCTGATTTCCAAAAAGTGGAGAGGAGACAAGATAAAATTTGTGTTTTGAATAACCAATCAGATTTCATTATTACCACATCTCATCTGCGCTTAGCTTCGGTGGCAGTGGATCAAACAGAGAGATGTCGCATCAAAAATAACAAGTATAAAATGACTTAACAAGTATAGAATAGCATTTTGTAAAAAGTAAATCTACAAAATTTTACAAGTAACATGGAATCTATTATGCACCTATTAAGTGTTAGCACAGTAAGTAGTGTTGATAGAGTTGACAGATAAAACGGACAGAGGAATTTTAAATTGAATATACCTTAGAAGAGGGTTGAACCGTTGTCACAGGAACATTTTCTTTATTTTCTGTCCTGTTGTTATATTTCATTGAGAAGTCTGTAACAAAAGCGCTGGCCGTTGCGGGTCTTTTGGCTAACTTGGCCAAAGGTTTCTTGATAGGTTTGTATGGGATATAGTGGCATTGAATGTTTTCACCCCATAGCTTCACATTCGGTTTATCCTCTTTCGTCTCAGTCTTAATGTACTCCTTAGTATCATCTTTTATTATGTTTGATATTTTTGTGACTATCTAAAAATAGTAATTCTTATTAAGAAATATATTCATAGTTACAATTTTTGCAAGGATTGATTGTGTTAATTGCAAGACCCTGGCTGCAATTTTTGCAAGAGGGATGTATGACTTATGACATCAATTCTCTGATCAATAATAATTGTCTGCAAGTTTTCAATTTAAAACGAAAATTTTGTTATATTCGAATTTCGAGTTAAAGATATTTATATCCACGAAGACGCGCCACACACACAAAATCGCTTATGTTTCATTTGATTTATATGGAGTTTGACAAAATGGGACGCTTCATTGTGAATTTAAATATATATACATAATTTATGTTCTAGATAACCCCAATAAGGAATCAAACACAGAAAAGGACAGACAACATAGTGTCCACATTAGACAACAAACTTCCTGGTACAGTGATGGTCTCAGATTTGAGTGGTATTGATTTGTATTTAAAAAAATGCTCCTTAGAAACTTAAGGCAGTGGTGAAAACGAACACACATATGGAAATTCCGTACAATCTTTAATATTTACCTGACAAATCTTATTAGCAGTAGATGAAACAACATTTCCAAACATCTGCTTGAGCTGTGACAAATGTTTCAGCATGACAATGTCATGATCTAGAAACATCCTCAAAGTGAACACAGCAGCATCTTCTATCATGTCATTTGAGGCATCCCCAGTAAGGAGTCTACATGACTCTTTGAGTTGTTCCAGCAGGCTAACAATGTCATCTGCTGATGGTTCATTTTCTTTTATGTAGTTAGTTATATCCGTGAAAGTTTTGAACCTGTAAATTTTATAACTTTAATTTTTTTTATCAACTGTTTTGAATCCAAACTGATTGAACAATGCCAATGTTCAATCTTAAAGTTTGAATCATTAAGTTTGTATATAGTAATTTGTAACATTTTGAATTTAAAAGTTAGCTTTTTTTGTAAACAAGCAAAAGAATCACATTTGTTGTATGGGAGCCCAATAAAATATTTATTTTATTCTACTTTTTAGTATTTGTTGTTGTAGCAGCAACGGTAATACATCTTCTGTGAAAATTTCAATTGTCTAACTATCACGGTTCAAGAGATATAGCCTGGTGACAGACAGCCGGACAGATGGCAAAGTCTTAGTAATAGAGTTCCATTTTTACCCCTTGGGTACAGAACCCTAGAAAATGTAAGTTTTGAGAATTATTGGCACTAAGAATTCGTTTTACCAAATCAGAATGTACTTTTAAGTTCAAAAGTTTATTTCTTCTTTATGCAATTTCCCATCATAAAGATTGTTGAGAAGTACAACTCGTTTATTTGTCCATCTGTTTGGAATCCAGCTTATTATTAAATATAATTGTAGGAGTTAATGTTAAGACTATAGTCTATAAAAAATGAGGTTTGAATTTGATTCAGTAAGAATTAGATTCCATGTGTGTCCTGCAAGGCCATCGGCTAAAAATGTATCAATCATTAAATAACTGTATCAATGTCAAAACAGGAGTGTTGACCAAATCGCTTGAAATTCACGTTTTGACATTGATACAGTTCTTTTATGATTGATACATTTTTAATCGATCGCCCTGCTGGTCATTGTTTTGTATTTTAGTAGATACCTACGATAAAGAGTAACTCACCTTTGAAGTTTGTTAGTAAGTTTACCAAGTAACTTAACATCATCATTAGGCTTCAAACATCTCGGTTTGTCCAGTTGTGTATGTGCCCTCAAGGCTCTGGTTATACGAGGCAAATCCAACATTTTGATTGCTCCTACAATAAATACCCAAAATATTAAAATTAATTAATTATGTTTATAAATAATAAATAAGTTTCTGGCAAGCAAATAAAATTTCAGTTGCTGTATTAGGTTTCAATTTTATCACACTATTGTTAAACAATTAAGCTGAAAGTTAGCACATCTGTGTACTACTGCACCTAATTGGCTGGGTATGGAATAGAATCTAACACGACATATCTTAATCCTATACCTTTAAACAAGCAATTCTTGTAATATATATATTTCTATATAATCTGGATCTCAGAAACGCCTTGAACGATTTTCATGAAATTTAGTATACAGGGGGTTTTTGGGACGATAAATGGATCTAGATAGGATTCATTTTTAGAAAATGTCGTATATACCAAAAAAAAAAATGACTCCAGCTGCCATCTATTGGCCAGTAGTGAAACTACGGAGCGAAGCTAGGTCACCCAGATATTAGATATAATTATAAATTGCGCATCACGTTGTTTGTCCAAGATTGACTACTAAAATACTTAACGTGAAATCAACGGGTCTGCCCGCGAAATTCAAAATTTTCGTGGTTTTTTGCTATTTGTACGCTAATTAGACATGATAGGCTTATGACAATCAATTTGCGAGATGGCAGTATCATCTTTACATAATTATATCAAAATCTTTGCATAAAAATGTGTATCCTAGGAAATTAGTCCGAGTATCGAGTTTTATGTGAGTAACTCACAAATCTTGGACTAATTTCTTTAACTCGACACTTTCGAGCAGAGATTTTTATATAAACACGTGAAAAAGATATTGGGATTATCGCAATTTGACGGCCATAAACCTATTATGTCTTATTAGCTTAAAAATCGCGAAAAACCATGAAAAATTTGAATTTTGCAGGCACACCCGTGGTGTGCTCCTTAATCAATTTCAATCAAATTTGCAGTGTGCCGTTTGATCTAACTTAAGAGATAGGATAGCTTTAATCTCAATTTATCTATTTTTATATCCTTATTGGCAAAGCAATGTTTGCCGGGTCAGCTAGTATCCGATAGGGATAGATCATCCCTGGACTATAATGCAAATGAATATACTTAAATAAATAATGCAATAAATCCTTGGACTATATTATTATAGCTAAACTCTGGTTATTTATTTATTTATTACTAAATTAAAATACATACCCAGGGAAACATTACAGAGCAATCTAATTTGTTTCCCTGGGTCCCTTAATGGATGAGGCTTTGAATCGAGTTGCTTTGATTCGAAGCCGAGCTTTTAAGAGGGTTAAAAAAAAAGAGTGAACAATAAAGAGTCATTCTCAAGCTATCACAAGGCTGAGGGCCTTATACCCGTTCGCTAAAGTCTATTGTCATAAATAAATTAGAATACAAGAAGAAACGAAGCGGGATCGGAATTTGAGGGCACCCCAACTCGGATAATTTAGTTGACGAAGAGGATGGCGGGGCCTGAAAGGCCTCCTCTTCCTTCTGAGTGGTTATTTTCTTTTATGACCACCCAGAAATAGGAGCCCCACGAAGCGGCGCTCCGTCGACTGGTCTTTAAGAGGATTAAAGATATAATATTCAAGGCGACCGATTTCAAATCCCTTACCCACTTAATCCTTAAATTAATACTTTATAACACTTTTATCCCGGAAAAATCTATGGTTCTCACGGGGTTTGTGCAAAGTCGAAATTACGTGGATAAAGCCGCGAAGAACAACTAATATAAAATACAAACAAAAATGCGATGCCCAGCAAATATTAAAATAAAATAAATGGTGCCGGTTCATTGTGTTGTTTTTGCCAACATGGTGCAATTATTAGCTACTCCCAAAAAATTACCTTCTTCCAAGTTACTGTGTTGAATTTAAAATTATTTACCTATCCCATCTTATTTTTACAGTTACGTAAAATTAAAAAAGGTGAATTCTTTCTCTTTATTTTGTTTAAAAATTATATGAACTCTACAACTGACGTCTGACATGTAGAGTACCAAAGAGTATATAATCACTACGTAGAGTACTTTACTCTATGGGTACCTAAGTACTTGGTAGGCTATGAGCCTATGACTAAGGAACACAGAACATTATTTCTATAAGTAATGGACACAAAGTAGTTGAATTTAAAATTATTTACCTATCCCATCTTATTTTTACAGTTACGTAAAATTAAAAAAAAGGTTAATTCTTTCTCTTTATTTTGTTTAAAAATTATATGAACTCTACAACTGACGTCTGACATGTAGAGTACTTTACTCTATGGGTACCTAAGTACTTGGTAGGCTATGAGCCTATGACTAAGGAACACAGAACATTACCTATTTCTATAAGTAATGGACACAAAGTAATGAATCTTTTCGGCTGGGTATATCCGCCATCTTCTGTCGCATCAAAAATAGCCAATCACAGCTATCAGCCAATCACAGATAGGCACCAATTAAATATTTAAGTGCAAAATGAATGAATCATTACTATTAAAAATTAATTTATAGTAAAACTAGGTTTTGCCAGCGGTGCATATTATGTTTCCGGATTAGGATTTTTAACTTATCCCGCGAGACCAAACTACATTTGATACGAGTTTTTGTACATATAGTAAATGTTCGCATCCGCGGCCCGTTTTATTAAAGCGGAAATAACTACGAGAAGTCAGAGGAGTAAAACCTTGAGGTCCAAATAGAAGGTAGTGATATTAGGAGCCCTACTCATTTATCAACATTTAAGGAGCACACCACGGATGTGCCCGCGAAATTCAAATTTTTCGTGGTTTTTCGCGATTTTTAAGCTAATAAGACATAATAGGCTTATGGCCGTCAATTTGCGATAATCCCAATAGCTTCTTCACGTGTTTATATAAAAATCTCTGCTCGAAAGTGTCGAGTTAAAGAAATTAGTCCGAGATTTGCGAGTTACTCACATAAAACTCGATACTCGGACTAATATCCTAGGATACACATTTTTATGCAAATATTTTGATATAATCATGTAAAGATGATACTGCCATTCTCGCAAATTGATTGCCATAAGCCTATCATGTCTAATTAGCGTACAAATTGCAAAAAACCACGAAAATTTTGAATTTCGCGGGCAGACCCGTTGATTTCACGTTAACTTTACATATATGAATTTTATCGATATCAGTATAATAGCGGTCGCATCATTAGTACTTTGTTTTTGTTTTGTTAACATAACAACAAAAAATAAATCGAATTTATTTCAATCCTAAAGAAATATTTCTTCTTTTACACATTTAAGTGCATGTAATATGATCATCACACATAATAACACATAATTTTTAACGATTTAACGATATAATTAATGAAATCGAATACTGACCTATGAAATGTTAAATGTGGCCTATTTTTGTCTTTCCGCGATCTGCACTGCACAACACAACACTGAGTAGGCATTTTCACACCTGAATACTAATTATAATCCGCACGTAAATTAGAATAATAATATGATTGTCTAATATTTCAAAAAACATGATATGTGGCAACCAGCCCTTTAATTTGGTTTCGAGCGAGGGTACAGAGCCAGCCGTCAAACTGCTTACTTGTAGTGATCTCTCGCTACCTGCCGATGTGTCGCTGCGGTTTGTTTACTGTCACACGGGAGAAGAAGCCGTGCATCCTCGTCACCTGCAATTTCATAATGAGGACCGGTTGAATGTCGCCCAAGCGACATCCACCAGTCAGGAGTGACTGACTCAAGACCTTATCGTTTGTTACTTCCCTTGAGACTTCGTTCACAACCTACGTTGTGAATGGCTTTTTACCAGTGCCACGCTGGTGGATGGTCTCTCACCAATGTCATGCTTATGGAGGTTACGGTTGCGCGGCGTTCAAGTGTAACCTCCCGAGAGCTGCGCGCGCTTTATACTTTGATTTGGTTTGAGTGCAGCCCTCGCTAGTTTCAACTCAACTAGTTTAGTGTCAAGCGACAGTTACCATGACGAGGCCGCTGTCGCGGGGCTTTCAAGCGCGGCCTCGCGGAGTCACCTGCGCGCTACGGTAGTGTTAAGGTCTTAAGTGGTGACTCCCATGGATTTACCAGCGCAGACCGAATCTCAAGGGGGTTTAAGGATGTTTGGTGACGTCACCACCCATTGGTGTGGCTTAAAGCATCTTATGGGACTCAATCTTATTACTTTACTACTTTTACATTGCACAGAGTAATGGGAATTACAGTCTTAACATTCACTCATTATTATATCAATATTTATAAGGTAATGAAAACTACAGTCTAGTCACTCACCGGAAACACGACGCTGGGTTGCCTTTTTCAGCGCACCCGCTTATACGTCCAGGGCGCTTGGAAACTGACCGGGTAAGAACGACATGCAGGAACGCATCGTTATTTATAGGCTGCCAACGCGGCAGTGAAATGGTCGTTCGTTAACTACGAAATGGCACGAAGTAACACGAATCTAGGTATCACGTGACATAAAGTCTTGTGGTTAGGTCAAAGAGTTACAAGTTTATACAGATTAAGTACAGAGAACGTTAGTCTGTGAACACGGCATCCCGGATCTGTGTTGGTTGTGCATTCTGGCATTTTATGTAGACCAATAAACTATATAATTCGCGAAACGTCGCGACATGATACGCATAAACTTTGTATACATGTTTCGACATGTTCGAATGTACAAAATGCGACAAATTATGGAGAAATTGGCCATCCGGCTATTTTTTCGTGACGTCACAACTTCAGTGTTGCCGAAATCAGAAAAAAAAAGCTATGTCGATTTCACGCAACATATAAACGCGTATGTGTGTGTAAAAAGCTACAGCTGCTCCACTTGTAGTTTCCTTTCTCGTAGTTGGTAGGTCGTGTTGACACTTGACATTTGACAATCAGCACTGACAAGTGCAGTGTGACCGCTTCAAAATTGGTGAATCTGTTAAATACTAGTAAAAAAATCTGCCAACTTGATTTCTGAAATGTACAAGTACAGTTATTGTACAAACAGTGAAAGTCTATAATTTGACGTCGGAACATCCCCATTACACATCCCAATCGACACAAGACAAAAGTTTCCAGCTGAGAAATTAACATCTCTGAGTAACTAAGTCTATAAAAATAAGTGAAATCATGAGCTTTTTCATTTTATTTCAAAGATAAAAAGGATTTCCTTGACATTTGTCTCATTCTACCACTTTCTAAAATCGTCAGATATTTCTGCCAGAATTGGATTTTTATGATGAAATTTAGGAGCCAAATCTGCCCAATGGCAGAAATCTGACAAACGGTCACACTGGACAGTGAAATAAGGGAATACCCATAGTTTTTTTATAAATTACTACTGCTGCGTGATGCGTCACACACTCAGTCACAGAACATTTTTTTTTCTCTCTTTGGCTTTACACAGATAAGCCAATGTCAGGTTACAGGATAATAAAAGTTTAGGGAAACTATATTTATTTTAAAAAATCAGGCAGGATTCAAATAATTGGAATTCCAAAGGATAAGGATAGGGTTTTTTTATTATCATATGCAATTCAATTGAATCATAATCAGCTCGCAGCTAACTATTGGCTTCTGGCCGGCTGGACTGTGACGTCACGACCGGTGACTGTTTTGAACTTTTAATTTTTTTGGAATATTTTTCACTGTTTATTAATTATTTTATTCAATATTGAGTGATTATATAAAATATTGAAATTGGCATAAATCCTATTGTTCAAATATGCTAAATGCCAATTTCAATTCAAAATCAAATACAAAAAAGAAAGAGATGTCTATAATATAACAAGAACTATAATGTTAGTAAAGTATGGTTCTGTGCAAGGAGTGCTAACTTTAAAAACAGTGAAAACACTATCCGCTAGGAGTAATAATGTTCTGACTTCTGTGGTTTTATGTCTATGGTCTTTGGCTTTTTATTTGAATTTTAGAATATTTGAAAAATCTAAATTATAGGTACCTACCATAGAGTAATTTGTGGTACCTACTAAAATATCTTCAATACCAGACTACTGTCATAGATAATGTATATTGTTCGTCTTTAGAATTTAAATTGGTTGCTATGACAACTTGTTTTTGATATTCTTGTGTCAAGGAAAAATAAAAAGGCAGAATCCTTTTCTTGTTCAGATAATATGTTTTATTATTTATCTACCTAATTAATCGCTAACGGCTGTACTGGTGTGCTCTCAATTCACTGCAGCATTACTCTGCTACTCTCTCTATATACTAAAGGTTATGGGCTTTACGTGAGAAAATAGAAAAATAGAAAAATGAGTCACCACGTACGTATTGAACCGTTGAAGCGAGAAAATTATGATACTTGGCGGATACATGCAAAAGCATTGCTATCGAAACTTGGGCTATGGAATTATGTTTCCGATCAAATTAAAAAGCCTGAAAATGACGGTGATGAATTAAATAATTATATAGAAAAAGATAATCTTGCATTGTCTGAACTACTACTAATAATATCACCAGGCGAGTTAAAGCAAGTGAAAAATTGTAAAACTAGTAATGAGATCTGGAATACGCTGGAAAACATATATTACAGCAAAGGTCCAGCTAGAAAAGCAACTCTCTTAAAAGAATTGATACTGAGAAAAATGAAAGATGAGGACAATATAGTTGATCACTTAAACAAATTTATGGATATTGTCGACAAATTAGCAGACATGGGCATTGACATAAATAAAGATCTATTAAGTATTATGATGCTCTATAGCTTGTCGCAATCATTTGAAAATTTTAGGATCGCTATTGAATCCAGAGATGATTTACCGGATCCAGAAAATTTAAAAATAAAAATTATTGAAGAAGCGGAAGCAAGAAGAAATATCGCCAGTACAAGTGAACAGAACTCTGAGCAAGAGGCGCTATATGGGAGACAGCGAAATCAAAATAAGAAATTTGTGATTGAATGTTTTAAATGCAAGAAGAAAGGTCATAAGGCTGACAAATGCTGGTCAAAAGGGTCAAAAGTGAGTCAAGGTAATAAAACAAATAATTCCAACCTATATTGCTCTGAAGAAACATGTCTAAATACTAATGATAATAAAGAAAAAGCAAAGAAATGGTGTCTAGATAGCGGATGTACGTCACATATGACATTTGAATTAGAAAGATTCAGCAGTCTAGAAAAAGAGGACATGAAATCTATAAAATTAGCTTCAGAAAATTGCACTGCAAACATTGAAGGACATGGTCCAGTGAAACTGAACATTGTAAAAAGACCCAATTTGCAACTGACCGATGCATTATATGTACCGTCACTAACTACAAACTTAATGTCAGTTGGTAAAATGACAGACAAAGGCGCAACAGTCTTATTTAAGAAAAACAATGCAACTGTTATGCGAAATGGTGAATTATTGCTTAAAGCTGAGAGAAATACAGATGGTTTATACTATATTAAAGAAAACATAGAAGAAAAAGCAAATTTGAGTAAATTGAGCCCAATGCAGAAATGGCATAGAAAATTAGGACATCTTAATGAAGGACAAATGCAAATAGCACTTAATAAGAAAAATATGCAAGGCTTAGAATTTAATAAAAATGAGTCAGTAAGAGACTGTGAGGTCTGTGCTAAAGGCAAGGCAACAAGAGTACCATTTGAAAATGCTACAAATGAGCAAAGGACAAATGAACGATTAGAAATTGTGCATACAGATGTATGTGGTCCCATGAGGCAGCCATCGATAGGGGGTTCTAAATATTTTATTACATTTACAGATGATTATTCTAGATATACTAGAGTATATATGATGAAAACTAAAGATGAAGCCCTATCAAAATTTAAGGAATTTCAAAAAGAGGCTGAACGATTTACTAAGCAAAAGATAGTTTATTTGCAAAGTGATAATGGGACTGAATATATTAATAGTAAATTTGATAATTACTTAAAAGAATGCGGAATCAAAAGAAGGCTATCAGCACCGTATACGCCACAACAAAATGGTTTATCGGAAAGAAAAAATAGGACCTTACTTGATAAGGCAAGATGCATGCTAATTGATGCTAATTTAAAGGAAGAATTTTGGGCTGAAGCAATCAACACTGCAAATTATTTAGCTAACCGTAGTCCATGTAGCAGTATTGATAATACAACACCATTCGAGAAATGGGTACAAAGGATTCCATCAGTAAGACATTTACATATTTTTGGGTCGAAGGCATTCGTTTTAAGAAAAGGAAAGAAAAATGGAAAGTTCGAAGCCAGAGCGACACCTGGAATTTTTGTTGGATATTCGGAAAATCATAAGGCATATCGAATTTTTAATCCAAAAACAAGGATGATGATAATTAGCAGAGATGTTAAAGTAATGGATAAAATGTACTATGAAAAAGAAATAAACGAAGAACAAAAACAGGATGATATCAATAAAAATGAAATTGAATTAATATTATCACCTGAAAATAAATGTTCAGAAAATTATGAAGACTTGGAAAGTCATGAAGTTAATGAATCGGAACAGGAATCAAACGTTGATGAAATATTTGTCGATGCAAATACAGAGTCAGATGAAATGAATAATGAAACTTTAAATAATGAAGAAGAAACGACTATTTCCGGTAATGAAAAGCGTCAAAGAAAGCCACCTGTATGGCAGAAAGATTATGAAATGGATGTGGAACAATTGTTTCTCTGTGAAATAGATGAAAATAGTGATGAATGGGAAGATTCAATAAAAAGTGAGATCGAATCCCATCTCAAAAACAATACATGGAAGGTCGTAAACAAGAATGAAAGTAGAAATCTGATAGATAGTAAGATGGTTTTAAAATATAAATACAATGAAAAGGGTGAAATAGATAGAAGAAAAGCGAGATTAGTAGCGCGAGGTTTTAATCAAAAAGAAGGTATTGATTATACAGAAACATTTGCACCTGTTGCGAAAATGAGTACGATAAGACTACTCATCGCATATGCGATTGAAAAAGACATGAAATTATCCCAACTAGATGTGTGTACTGCTTTTTTGAACGGCGACATAGAAGAAAAAATTTATATGAAGATGCCGAAAAATTTGGTTAAATATTTAAACATTATAATAAAAGAAGGAAAAGATAAAGACATAGTAAGAAAAGCAAAAGAAATGCTACAAGATGTAAATAAATACAAAAATAATGGGATATGTCAACTAAATAAAGCGATATATGGATTGAAGCAAGCGGGTCGGCAATGGTTTTTAAAATTGCATGAAAAATTAATGGAAATCGGCTTTAAGAACTCCACAGCAGATCCCTGTTTGTATATATTAGAAAAAGGTGGAGAAAAAGTATTAGCTAACATTTATGTAGACGATTTAATACTGGCATATAAGTCAGAAAATTTATTAAAAGAAGTCAAAAATAAATTGCAGAAGGCATTTGAAATAAGAGATATGGGTTCACTCCATCATTGCCTGGGCATACAATTCACCCATGTAGGGGGAGAAATGATGTTGTCGCAGGCGAATTATATTGAAAACTTGATAAATAAGTTTAACATGGGTGAATGTAAGCCGGCTTCAACACCAATGGAAACGGGTTTAAGATTGGAGAAAGAACAAAATATAGAAGAGATGAATGAAATCCCATATCAAGCTTTAATTGGTTCTTTGATGTATCTGGCTGTAGCAACACGTCCAGACATCATGTTTGCTGTAAGTTATCTGAGCCAATACAATACCTGCTATGGAAAAACACATTGGCAAGCTGCAAAAAGAGTTATTCGTTACCTAAAGGGTACGAAGGATGTAAGCATCAAATATAAGAAAAACGGGATGGCATTAGTAGGTATGGCTGACGCTGACTGGGCGGCATGTACAATCGATCGTCGGTCATACACCGGATACATTTTTAAATATGGAGGAGGATTGGTCAGTTATGCCACCAAAAAACAAAGATGCGTAGCATTATCAACCGCTGAAGCGGAGTATATGTCATTAAGTGAAGCAGCTAAAGAAGCGTTACATTTAAAGCAGTTATTGGAAGATATTGGAGAACCTGAACAAATAGTTCAAATATACAATGATAATTTAGCCGCGCAAAAATTAGCAAGCAACCTAATGACTGGCAAGAGGTCAAAGCATATAAGTATTAAAGAGCATTTTATTAGAGAATGTGTTCAAAATAAGAAAATAAGAATCTCTTATAAAAGCACTGAACACATGGAAGCAGACCTTCTTACCAAAGCAATACCTCTACCAAGACTATTGAAATTAATGAAGATGGTAGGGTTGAACACTCCGACTTGTGAGAAGATCCCAAGGTCGTCGTGAGGGGGAGTGTCATAGATAATGTATATTGTTCGTCTTTAGAATTTAAATTGGTTGCTATGACAACTTGTTGTTGATATTCTTGTGTCAAGGAAAAATAAAAAGGCAGAATCCTTTTCTTGTTCAGATAATATGTTTTATTATTTATCTACCTAATTAATCGCTAACGGCTGTATTTCAATTCTACTTTCGAAATAATAAAACTCATATTGATAAATCAGAACGACATTTAATAGGGATTTTAGCTTATTACACAAGACGCCATTTTCTAACACCATTTCGCACAGAGCGCCACCACAGAAGTACCAGCTTCCTACTTTACAACCACAGACAACTTACTAACATTATAAACTATGTCACAGATTGTTGCCATAGACTATACTTCCAATACCCCGGCTCAAGGTCAAGTTTTATGGCGAATACAAACTTGAGCTTGTTACAATACTTTTAACTTAAGATGGCAACACTACGCTGGATGTCAGTGTCAATTGACTTTGGCATTTAGACTTTGACATTTAAATATGACGTTTTGCTCTGACGTAAAATGACATTGACATCGTACAAATAAACAATCAACATAACCTGCAAAATACACAATACTATGAATTACAACTTGAAACTTACTTAATTACATCACGATAACTACTTATCAAAACATTCAGTCACTTACAATTATAAAGTACCTAATTTGGTTCAAATATTTGACCTTTACCCATTAACACAAACCAATTAATTCACACAAATATTCATGTCTTATTTTCGATAAAGGTTTGGTAAGTAAATCTGCTTTATTTTCGTTACTAGGTATGTATTCTAACTTTAACAATCCTTTATTAATAATATCTTTGATAAAATGAACTTTTATATCTATATGTTTCGATCTTTTACTGTTTTCATAACTACCAATCATTTTAATGGTGCTCTGATTGTCAATTAATAACAAACAAGTTAAGTTTCTATCACATTGAAAGTCCTTTAACACTCCAGTAATAAACACTGTTTCACTTACAGTCAATGCTGCTGCTACATACTCAGATTCAGCTGTCGAAAGTGCAACGGTTGCCTGCTTCTTAGAACTCCAGCTTACTAGATTGCCTCGGTGAAAGATTGACACGCCGCTTACACTTTTGCGGTCTACTCGGTCTCCCGCCCAGTCGGAATCTGAAAAAGCTTGCAAATAATTAGAATCTTCTTTCTTGTATACTAATCCTTTTTGTTTTGTCTGTTTCAGGTATCTTAGAACTCTTTTTCCTGCGTTCCACAATGTACGAGTTGGACTATGCATGTATCTACTCAAAAAACCTGTTGCATATGCAATGTCTGGCCTGCTAATAGTCGCTAGATACATAAGTGACCCAACAAGTTCTCGATATGGAATGTTTGTTAACATTTCTTCCTTTTCATCAAAATTTAGACCTATTTCCATTGGGGTACTGATGCCTTTACAATTTTGCATGTTGAATCTTAATAAAATTTTCTCAATCATTTGTTTTTGTTTTATTTCCATTTCCTCTCCTTTCCTTGTTATTTCCATTCCTAGGAATTTACTTATGTTTCCCATGTCCTTGGCTTGAAACTCCTTTTTCAACTCTTGTATGATTGATTGTCCATTTCCAATTATTAAAATATCATCCACAAATATTAAAATATAAACATCTTTTCCAATATAAAGGCAAAAGTCATGTAATGATTGAACAAATCCATTCCAGAAAATTATTTAGTCTCTCATTCCAGCAACGTGGGGATTCTTTTAATCCATATAAAGCTTTTCTCAATTTTAACACATATCCCTCTTTATTTTGCAATCCTTCAGGATATTTTATGTAAATGTCAGTCTTTAATTCTCCATTTAAAAATGCTGTTGGTATATCCATTTGTCTTATAGGTAGATCTTCTTGAAATGCTTTATTCAGGAAAAGTCTTATAGTGGTCATTCTTGCCACAGGTGCATAGACATTATGAGTGGTTTCCTCTTGAAATCCCTTGGCAACAAGTCTTGCTTTCTTTACATTATCTGACTTGGTCCGAAATACCCACTTTGTGTCGATAGCCTTGTGTCCTTCGAGTAGCTTACATTCCTCCCATGTGTTTAAGCTCGTAAGGGCTTCTAGTTCCTTTTTAATGGCATTTGACCATGCTTTGTCTTTTATTGCCTGTTGATAACTTAAGGGGTCTTCTTGTATAAAATCTAAGGCATATGCAATATTGGACATATCATAGTCTTGATACCGTTTTGGTTTTTGTACCTGTCGTCGCATTCTTGGATACTCGTTTATTTCATTTTCTTCCTCAATATCTGAGTTCTCTTCTCTGTTACTACTTTTATATAATTCTGTATCTGGATCTTTGAATGTAGATGGTTCATTCTCCTCTTCTTCATCATAGTTTATGTATGGCATTCTTTCATTTTCCTCATACCTGTAATTTGACTCGTCAAAACGTACATCTCGTGATTCTACTATTTCGTCAGTTTTTGGATCCCATAATCGATAACCACCACCACAATATCCGACCATAATCATAGGTTTTGCTCTTGGTTCTAATTTACTTAGCCTTGGTAAAATGATACACCACGCCTTGGATCCAAATATTCTTATTTTATCCAGTTGATTCTTTCCATACCATATTTTATAGGTGTGTCACCATGGAGTGCTTTAGTAGGTGATCTATTTATAACATATGCAGCACACCTGATAGCTTCGCTCCATAAATATTTTGGAAGATTTGTCTCTAATAGCATAGCTCTTACTCTGTCTACGAGTGTCCTATTCATTCTCTCACAGACTGAATTTTGCTGAGGTGTATATGCACACGTAGTCTCCTGTATTATACCGTTTTCTTCATAGAATGATTTTAACTCGTCATTAATAAATTCTCCTCCTCTGTCTGTTCTTATTCTCTTTACTTTAATGTCATTATTTTTCAACTTTTTTATGTAACTAATTATATACTCTTTTGCCTGATCCTTTGTCTTGAGTAAATGAACTTCCATGAAATGTGAAAAATCATCAATAATAGTAAGATAATACTTTTCTCCATCTTTACTAATTGGCGTTATTGGGCCTCCAATATCACAATAAATCAACTCTCCTACCTTTCTTGTTCTCGGCGTTGGGATTGAACTAAATGAATTACGTGTCCCTTTAGCTTCCATACATATAGAGCAACGCTCTTTGGATAGTGGTAATCCAAGTATCTTCATGCCTCCATAATTTAGGTGCCCCATTCTTACATGCCATAAATTTGGGTTTTTGTTTTCTGTTACTAATGCTTCATTTTTATTTATTCTCAGACGTAATATAAATAATTTCCCATTATTTTCACATTTAATTTTTATTTTTCCGTTTGTTATATAACTCTCCTTTTCATCGAATATTACTGTTAAACCTTTTTCATTTAATTTAATTACAGATATCAAATTGTGAGACGACTTCTCAACTATCAAACAGTCATCTATTGTTATTTTTATACCTTCCTCTGAAAATGCAATTAGTTTACCTTTCTTCTTAACTGACATAATGTCACCATTCGCAATAACTATTTTTATTTCAGGTATTTCTTTTATTTCTGTCATATATTTCTGATATTTCTCATTCAATAAATGGAAACTTGCTCCAGAATCAATGGCAAAATTAATACTTTCTTCGTTAATAGTAGAAAATGCCTTAGCTGCAATGAACGATACAGTTTCGTCCTCTTTTTCTTCTCCTAAATTAGCACTGGGTTGTTTCTTAAAGTTTTTGCCTTTGTTACCTCTATAATTTCCTCGATAATTTCCTCTACCTCGCTGCTGTCGATAGCCACTTGATTGAGGTCTATTTGTACAGTTTCTAGCAATATGGTTGGGTTCTCCACAATTATAGCACTTTATTTGGCTGCTCTCGAAAATATACTCCTTCTTTGTAGGTTTACACTCAGAATTTTTCTTTTCTTTCAGTTCCGCGTCAAGTAATTTTCCTTTCACAAATAATAATAATAATAATAATAATAAACACTGAGTATTTGCACAGGCACAACCAAGCAGCCAAAATCCTCCACCAAGAGCTTGCTCTGAAGTACGGACTCCTGGATGAGAGGGTGCCCTATTATAGGTACACACCGGTTCCTGTCCTCGAGCGCGGCGGCGTCCGGCTCTATTGGGACCGGTCAATCATCACGGACAGGACTATCTTGGCTAACAAGCCTGATATCGTGGTGATGGACCGGGCACAGTCGCGGGTGTTTTTGGTGGACATCACGATCCCGTATGACGAGAACCTCGTGAGAGCTGAGACGGAGAAAAAACGAAAGTATCTGGATCTGGCTCACGAGGTTTCCGCCATGTGGCACGTGGAGTCCACTGAAACCATTCCAATCGTGATATCTGCTAATGGTTTAATCCCAGTCAGCCTCGCTCACCATCTGCGGCGACTGGGTTTCCGTGGCAGTTCACTTGCGGCCAAGATGCAGAAGGCGGTGGTGCTCGACTCGGCTAGGATAGTCCGTCGGTTTCTTAGCCTGTCGCCCTGACCCCCGGCCGTTTGGTCTCCCCTGCCGGGGTGTAGTCCTCCGCCCGGTACATATATGTATGTGTGTAACGTTTATGTATGTTTATTTAATCTATGTGTATGTAAGTAAGTTTATCATACGTCTTTGGTTTTTATATATATTTATCATGTGCCGGGTGTGAGAGTTAAATTAAATATGAAAATAATAATAATAAGCCTTTTATTTCTAATCTCCTGGTATTTACAATTTTATATTACTACTTTTTAGATGAAATAAGTGTTAGTTGTGTTAGTGTTTGTCTTATTCTATTTGGTAGTGTTATTTGTATTAGTATTTATTGGAGATGTAGTCCCATATTGGGTAAAGGCCTCCTCCATCCGCTTCCAATGCTCCCGATCTTTGGCAAGGGTCAGCCTGTTTGTGCCAGCAGTCTGGGCTATGTCGTCAGCCCACCGTTTGTATGGTCTTCTAACCTTTCTTTTCACTAGTGGACCTTTCCAGTTAGTGGTTCGTATCGTCCATCTGTCGTCAGTGAGCCTTGCGATATGTCCTTGTCGAAGTTAACATTTTCAAGAGCATATGTAAGTTCTAGATATCTTTCAATTGAATAGAGGGATCTCACATTATATGTGCATATTTGTAAAGATTCACTTTTTATCCTTCATGTATTAGATGGAGGGTGGTGGTCGTTATTCCCCACGGGGACCAGCCGGCTTGGGGAATGTGATTTGTTGTTATTGTTTGTTTTTGTGTTTTTTTCTTTTGTTCGGCCTTTGTGGGTAGGTTTTGCTTGATTGCTATTGCTTGTTATTTCCGGTTTGTGAGTTCTGTCTGGAGCGGTTCATATATTCGAAAGCATTTGTTTTATTTATTTTATTTGGAGCCTTTGGTAGTGGGCTATCTTCGTTGTTGGACTGAGGTGGTGAGTTTGACGGGGCTCGTTTCCTTTTTTCAATCCCTTTTTCTTGGTTTATTTTCCCTTTAATTATTAATTTATCATATCGAATAATTGCTAAGTTTCCATTTTTCCTTTCTTGTTGCTGTTGCTGTTTTAGCTCTTTCCTTATTTCCAAGACCTCTTTAGGAAAATCTTCAGTGGCATATGTGGATGCTGGGAAATATTTGTTATTTCTTAATATTTCAAGTTTTCTCCAAGCCAAAGTCAGTTTTACTAATATCGGTCTCCTCTTATTATAATATGTTTTATTATTTATCTACCTAATTAATCGCTAACGGCTGTACTGGTGTGCTCTCAATTCACTGCAGCATTACTCTGCTACTCTCTCTATATACTAAAGGTTATGGGCTTTACGTGAGAAAATAGAAAAATAGAAAAATGAGTCACCACGTACGTATTGAACCGTTGAAGCGAGAAAATTATGATACTTGGCGGATACATGCAAAAGCATTGCTATCGAAACTTGGGCTATGGAATTATGTTTCCGATCAAATTAAAAAGCCTGAAAATGACGGTGATGAATTAAATAATTATATAGAAAAAGATAATCTTGCATTGTCTGAACTACTACTAATAATATCACCAGGCGAGTTAAAGCAAGTGAAAAATTGTAAAACTAGTAATGAGATCTGGAATACGCTGGAAAACATATATTACAGCAAAGGTCCAGCTAGAAAAGCAACTCTCTTAAAAGAATTGATACTGAGAAAAATGAAAGATGAGGACAATATAGTTGATCACTTAAACAAATTTATGGATATTGTCGACAAATTAGCAGACATGGGCATTGACATAAATAAAGATCTATTAAGTATTATGATGCTCTATAGCTTGTCGCAATCATTTGAAAATTTTAGGATCGCTATTGAATCCAGAGATGATTTACCGGATCCAGAAAATTTAAAAATAAAAATTATTGAAGAAGCGGAAGCAAGAAGAAATATCGCCAGTACAAGTGAACAGAACTCTGAGCAAGAGGCGCTATATGGGAGACAGCGAAATCAAAATAAGAAATTTGTGATTGAATGTTTTAAATGCAAGAAGAAAGGTCATAAGGCTGACAAATGCTGGTCAAAAGGGTCAAAAGTGAGTCAAGGTAATAAAACAAATAATTCCAACCTATATTGCTCTGAAGAAACATGTCTAAATACTAATGATAATAAAGAAAAAGCAAAGAAATGGTGTCTAGATAGCGGATGTACGTCACATATGACATTTGAATTAGAAAGATTCAGCAGTCTAGAAAAAGAGGACATGAAATCTATAAAATTAGCTTCAGAAAATTGCACTGCAAACATTGAAGGACATGGTCCAGTGAAACTGAACATTGTAAAAAGACCCAATTTGCAACTGACCGATGCATTATATGTACCGTCACTAACTACAAACTTAATGTCAGTTGGTAAAATGACAGACAAAGGCGCAACAGTCTTATTTAAGAAAAACAATGCAACTGTTATGCGAAATGGTGAATTATTGCTTAAAGCTGAGAGAAATACAGATGGTTTATACTATATTAAAGAAAACATAGAAGAAAAAGCAAATTTGAGTAAATTGAGCCCAATGCAGAAATGGCATAGAAAATTAGGACATCTTAATGAAGGACAAATGCAAATAGCACTTAATAAGAAAAATATGCAAGGCTTAGAATTTAATAAAAATGAGTCAGTAAGAGACTGTGAGGTCTGTGCTAAAGGCAAGGCAACAAGAGTACCATTTGAAAATGCTACAAATGAGCAAAGGACAAATGAACGATTAGAAATTGTGCATACAGATGTATGTGGTCCCATGAGGCAGCCATCGATAGGGGGTTCTAAATATTTTATTACATTTACAGATGATTATTCTAGATATACTAGAGTATATATGATGAAAACTAAAGATGAAGCCCTATCAAAATTTAAGGAATTTCAAAAAGAGGCTGAACGATTTACTAAGCAAAAGATAGTTTATTTGCAAAGTGATAATGGGACTGAATATATTAATAGTAAATTTGATAATTACTTAAAAGAATGCGGAATCAAAAGAAGGCTATCAGCACCGTATACGCCACAACAAAATGGTTTATCGGAAAGAAAAAATAGGACCTTACTTGATAAGGCAAGATGCATGCTAATTGATGCTAATTTAAAGGAAGAATTTTGGGCTGAAGCAATCAACACTGCAAATTATTTAGCTAACCGTAGTCCATGTAGCAGTATTGATAATACAACACCATTCGAGAAATGGGTACAAAGGATTCCATCAGTAAGACATTTACATATTTTTGGGTCGAAGGCATTCGTTTTAAGAAAAGGAAAGAAAAATGGAAAGTTCGAAGCCAGAGCGACACCTGGAATTTTTGTTGGATATTCGGAAAATCATAAGGCATATCGAATTTTTAATCCAAAAACAAGGATGATGATAATTAGCAGAGATGTTAAAGTAATGGATAAAATGTACTATGAAAAAGAAATAAACGAAGAACAAAAACAGGATGATATCAATAAAAATGAAATTGAATTAATATTATCACCTGAAAATAAATGTTCAGAAAATTATGAAGACTTGGAAAGTCATGAAGTTAATGAATCGGAACAGGAATCAAACGTTGATGAAATATTTGTCGATGCAAATACAGAGTCAGATGAAATGAATAATGAAACTTTAAATAATGAAGAAGAAACGACTATTTCCGGTAATGAAAAGCGTCAAAGAAAGCCACCTGTATGGCAGAAAGATTATGAAATGGATGTGGAACAATTGTTTCTCTGTGAAATAGATGAAAATAGTGATGAATGGGAAGATTCAATAAAAAGTGAGATCGAATCCCATCTCAAAAACAATACATGGAAGGTCGTAAACAAGAATGAAAGTAGAAATCTGATAGATAGTAAGATGGTTTTAAAATATAAATACAATGAAAAGGGTGAAATAGATAGAAGAAAAGCGAGATTAGTAGCGCGAGGTTTTAATCAAAAAGAAGGTATTGATTATACAGAAACATTTGCACCTGTTGCGAAAATGAGTACGATAAGACTACTCATCGCATATGCGATTGAAAAAGACATGAAATTATCCCAACTAGATGTGTGTACTGCTTTTTTGAACGGCGACATAGAAGAAAAAATTTATATGAAGATGCCGAAAAATTTGGTTAAATATTTAAACATTATAATAAAAGAAGGAAAAGATAAAGACATAGTAAGAAAAGCAAAAGAAATGCTACAAGATGTAAATAAATACAAAAATAATGGGATATGTCAACTAAATAAAGCGATATATGGATTGAAGCAAGCGGGTCGGCAATGGTTTTTAAAATTGCATGAAAAATTAATGGAAATCGGCTTTAAGAACTCCACAGCAGATCCCTGTTTGTATATATTAGAAAAAGGTGGAGAAAAAGTATTAGCTAACATTTATGTAGACGATTTAATACTGGCATATAAGTCAGAAAATTTATTAAAAGAAGTCAAAAATAAATTGCAGAAGGCATTTGAAATAAGAGATATGGGTTCACTCCATCATTGCCTGGGCATACAATTCACCCATGTAGGGGGAGAAATGATGTTGTCGCAGGCGAATTATATTGAAAACTTGATAAATAAGTTTAACATGGGTGAATGTAAGCCGGCTTCAACACCAATGGAAACGGGTTTAAGATTGGAGAAAGAACAAAATATAGAAGAGATGAATGAAATCCCATATCAAGCTTTAATTGGTTCTTTGATGTATCTGGCTGTAGCAACACGTCCAGACATCATGTTTGCTGTAAGTTATCTGAGCCAATACAATACCTGCTATGGAAAAACACATTGGCAAGCTGCAAAAAGAGTTATTCGTTACCTAAAGGGTACGAAGGATGTAAGCATCAAATATAAGAAAAACGGGATGGCATTAGTAGGTATGGCTGACGCTGACTGGGCGGCATGTACAATCGATCGTCGGTCATACACCGGATACATTTTTAAATATGGAGGAGGATTGGTCAGTTATGCCACCAAAAAACAAAGATGCGTAGCATTATCAACCGCTGAAGCGGAGTATATGTCATTAAGTGAAGCAGCTAAAGAAGCGTTACATTTAAAGCAGTTATTGGAAGATATTGGAGAACCTGAACAAATAGTTCAAATATACAATGATAATTTAGCCGCGCAAAAATTAGCAAGCAACCTAATGACTGGCAAGAGGTCAAAGCATATAAGTATTAAAGAGCATTTTATTAGAGAATGTGTTCAAAATAAGAAAATAAGAATCTCTTATAAAAGCACTGAACACATGGAAGCAGACCTTCTTACCAAAGCAATACCTCTACCAAGACTATTGAAATTAATGAAGATGGTAGGGTTGAACACTCCGACTTGTGAGAAGATCCCAAGGTCGTCGTGAGGGGGAGTGTCATAGATAATGTATATTGTTCGTCTTTAGAATTTAAATTGGTTGCTATGACAACTTGTTGTTGATATTCTTGTGTCAAGGAAAAATAAAAAGGCAGAATCCTTTTCTTGTTCAGATAATATGTTTTATTATTTATCTACCTAATTAATCGCTAACGGCTGTATTTCAATTCTACTTTCGAAATAATAAAACTCATATTGATAAATCAGAACGACATTTAATAGGGATTTTAGCTTATTACACAAGACGCCATTTTCTAACACCATTTCGCACAGAGCGCCACCACAGAAGTACCAGCTTCCTACTTTACAACCACAGACAACTTACTAACATTATAAACTATGTCACAGATTGTTGCCATAGACTATACTTCCAATACCCCGGCTCAAGGTCAAGTTTTATGGCGAATACAAACTTGAGCTTGTTACAATACTTTTAACTTAAGATGGCAACACTACGCTGGATGTCAGTGTCAATTGACTTTGGCATTTAGACTTTGACATTTAAATATGACGTTTTGCTCTGACGTAAAATGACATTGACATCGTACAAATAAACAATCAACATAACCTGCAAAATACACAATACTATGAATTACAACTTGAAACTTACTTAATTACATCACGATAACTACTTATCAAAACATTCAGTCACTTACAATTATAAAGTACCTAATTTGGTTCAAATATTTGACCTTTACCCATTAACACAAACCAATTAATTCACACAAATATTCATGTCTTATTTTCGATAAAGGTTTGGTAAGTAAATCTGCTTTATTTTCGTTACTAGGTATGTATTCTAACTTTAACAATCCTTTATTAATAATATCTTTGATAAAATGAACTTTTATATCTATATGTTTCGATCTTTTACTGTTTTCATAACTACCAATCATTTTAATGGTGCTCTGATTGTCAATTAATAACAAACAAGTTAAGTTTCTATCACATTGAAAGTCCTTTAACACTCCAGTAATAAACACTGTTTCACTTACAGTCAATGCTGCTGCTACATACTCAGATTCAGCTGTCGAAAGTGCAACGGTTGCCTGCTTCTTAGAACTCCAGCTTACTAGATTGCCTCGGTGAAAGATTGACACGCCGCTTACACTTTTGCGGTCTACTCGGTCTCCCGCCCAGTCGGAATCTGAAAAAGCTTGCAAATAATTAGAATCTTCTTTCTTGTATACTAATCCTTTTTGTTTTGTCTGTTTCAGGTATCTTAGAACTCTTTTTCCTGCGTTCCACAATGTACGAGTTGGACTATGCATGTATCTACTCAAAAAACCTGTTGCATATGCAATGTCTGGCCTGCTAATAGTCGCTAGATACATAAGTGACCCAACAAGTTCTCGATATGGAATGTTTGTTAACATTTCTTCCTTTTCATCAAAATTTAGACCTATTTCCATTGGGGTACTGATGCCTTTACAATTTTGCATGTTGAATCTTAATAAAATTTTCTCAATCATTTGTTTTTGTTTTATTTCCATTTCCTCTCCTTTCCTTGTTATTTCCATTCCTAGGAATTTACTTATGTTTCCCATGTCCTTGGCTTGAAACTCCTTTTTCAACTCTTGTATGATTGATTGTCCATTTCCAATTATTAAAATATCATCCACAAATATTAAAATATAAACATCTTTTCCAATATAAAGGCAAAAGTCATGTAATGATTGAACAAATCCATTCTTTATAAGAAAATTATTTAGTCTCTCATTCCAGCAACGTGGGGATTCTTTTAATCCATATAAAGCTTTTCTCAATTTTAACACATATCCCTCTTTATTTTGCAATCCTTCAGGATATTTTATGTAAATGTCAGTCTTTAATTCTCCATTTAAAAATGCTGTTGGTATATCCATTTGTCTTATAGGTAGATCTTCTTGAAATGCTTTATTCAGGAAAAGTCTTATAGTGGTCATTCTTGCCACAGGTGCATAGACATTATGAGTGGTTTCCTCTTGAAATCCCTTGGCAACAAGTCTTGCTTTCTTTACATTATCTGACTTGGTCCGAAATACCCACTTTGTGTCGATAGCCTTGTGTCCTTCGAGTAGCTTACATTCCTCCCATGTGTTTAAGCTCGTAAGGGCTTCTAGTTCCTTTTTAATGGCATTTGACCATGCTTTGTCTTTTATTGCCTGTTGATAACTTAAGGGGTCTTCTTGTATAAAATCTAAGGCATATGCAATATTGGACATATCATAGTCTTGATACCGTTTTGGTTTTTGTACCTGTCGTCGCATTCTTGGATACTCGTTTATTTCATTTTCTTCCTCAATATCTGAGTTCTCTTCTCTGTTACTACTTTTATATAATTCTGTATCTGGATCTTTGAATGTAGATGGTTCATTCTCCTCTTCTTCATCATAGTTTATGTATGGCATTCTTTCATTTTCCTCATACCTGTAATTTGACTCGTCAAAACGTACATCTCGTGATTCTACTATTTCGTCAGTTTTTGGATCCCATAATCGATAACCACCACCACAATATCCGACCATAATCATAGGTTTTGCTCTTGGTTCTAATTTACTTAGCCTTGGTAAAATGATACACCACGCCTTGGATCCAAATATTCTTATTTTATCCAGTTGATTCTTTCCATACCATATTTTATAGGTGTGTCACCATGGAGTGCTTTAGTAGGTGATCTATTTATAACATATGCAGCACACCTGATAGCTTCGCTCCATAAATATTTTGGAAGATTTGTCTCTAATAGCATAGCTCTTACTCTGTCTACGAGTGTCCTATTCATTCTCTCACAGACTGAATTTTGCTGAGGTGTATATGCACACGTAGTCTCCTGTATTATACCGTTTTCTTCATAGAATGATTTTAACTCGTCATTAATAAATTCTCCTCCTCTGTCTGTTCTTATTCTCTTTACTTTAATGTCATTATTTTTCAACTTTTTTATGTAACTAATTATATACTCTTTTGCCTGATCCTTTGTCTTGAGTAAATGAACTTCCATGAAATGTGAAAAATCATCAATAATAGTAAGATAATACTTTTCTCCATCTTTACTAATTGGCGTTATTGGGCCTCCAATATCACAATAAATCAACTCTCCTACCTTTCTTGTTCTCGGCGTTGGGATTGAACTAAATGAATTACGTGTCCCTTTAGCTTCCATACATATAGAGCAACGCTCTTTGGATAGTGGTAATCCAAGTATCTTCATGCCTCCATAATTTAGGTGCCCCATTCTTACATGCCATAAATTTGGGTTTTTGTTTTCTGTTACTAATGCTTCATTTTTATTTATTCTCAGACGTAATATAAATAATTTCCCATTATTTTCACATTTAATTTTTATTTTTCCGTTTGTTATATAACTCTCCTTTTCATCGAATATTACTGTTAAACCTTTTTCATTTAATTTAATTACAGATATCAAATTGTGAGACGACTTCTCAACTATCAAACAGTCATCTATTGTTATTTTTATACCTTCCTCTGAAAATGCAATTAGTTTACCTTTCTTCTTAACTGACATAATGTCACCATTCGCAATAACTATTTTTATTTCAGGTATTTCTTTTATTTCTGTCATATATTTCTGATATTTCTCATTCAATAAATGGAAACTTGCTCCAGAATCAATGGCAAAATTAATACTTTCTTCGTTAATAGTAGAAAATGCCTTAGCTGCAATGAACGATACAGTTTCGTCCTCTTTTTCTTCTCCTAAATTAGCACTGGGTTGTTTCTTAAAGTTTTTGCCTTTGTTACCTCTATAATTTCCTCGATAATTTCCTCTACCTCGCTGCTGTCGATAGCCACTTGATTGAGGTCTATTTGTACAGTTTCTAGCAATATGGTTGGGTTCTCCACAATTATAGCACTTTATTTGGCTGCTCTCGAAAATATACTCCTTCTTTGTAGGTTTACACTCAGAATTTTTCTTTTCTTTCAGTTCCGCGTCAAGTAATTTTCCTTTCACAAATAATAATAATAATAATAATAATAAACACTGAGTATTTGCACAGGCACAACCAAGCAGCCAAAATCCTCCACCAAGAGCTTGCTCTGAAGTACGGACTCCTGGATGAGAGGGTGCCCTATTATAGGTACACACCGGTTCCTGTCCTCGAGCGCGGCGGCGTCCGGCTCTATTGGGACCGGTCAATCATCACGGACAGGACTATCTTGGCTAACAAGCCTGATATCGTGGTGATGGACCGGGCACAGTCGCGGGTGTTTTTGGTGGACATCACGATCCCGTATGACGAGAACCTCGTGAGAGCTGAGACGGAGAAAAAACGAAAGTATCTGGATCTGGCTCACGAGGTTTCCGCCATGTGGCACGTGGAGTCCACTGAAACCATTCCAATCGTGATATCTGCTAATGGTTTAATCCCAGTCAGCCTCGCTCACCATCTGCGGCGACTGGGTTTCCGTGGCAGTTCACTTGCGGCCAAGATGCAGAAGGCGGTGGTGCTCGACTCGGCTAGGATAGTCCGTCGGTTTCTTAGCCTGTCGCCCTGACCCCCGGCCGTTTGGTCTCCCCTGCCGGGGTGTAGTCCTCCGCCCGGTACATATATGTATGTGTGTAACGTTTATGTATGTTTATTTAATCTATGTGTATGTAAGTAAGTTTATCATACGTCTTTGGTTTTTATATATATTTATCATGTGCCGGGTGTGAGAGTTAAATTAAATATGAAAATAATAATAATAAGCCTTTTATTTCTAATCTCCTGGTATTTACAATTTTATATTACTACTTTTTAGATGAAATAAGTGTTAGTTGTGTTAGTGTTTGTCTTATTCTATTTGGTAGTGTTATTTGTATTAGTATTTATTGGAGATGTAGTCCCATATTGGGTAAAGGCCTCCTCCATCCGCTTCCAATGCTCCCGATCTTTGGCAAGGGTCAGCCTGTTTGTGCCAGCAGTCTGGGCTATGTCGTCAGCCCACCGTTTGTATGGTCTTCTAACCTTTCTTTTCACTAGTGGACCTTTCCAGTTAGTGGTTCGTATCGTCCATCTGTCGTCAGTGAGCCTTGCGATATGTCCTTGTCGAAGTTAACATTTTCAAGAGCATATGTAAGTTCTAGATATCTTTCAATTGAATAGAGGGATCTCACATTATATGTGCATATTTGTAAAGATTCACTTTTTATCCTTCATGTATTAGATGGAGGGTGGTGGTCGTTATTCCCCACGGGGACCAGCCGGCTTGGGGAATGTGATTTGTTGTTATTGTTTGTTTTTGTGTTTTTTTCTTTTGTTCGGCCTTTGTGGGTAGGTTTTGCTTGATTGCTATTGCTTGTTATTTCCGGTTTGTGAGTTCTGTCTGGAGCGGTTCATATATTCGAAAGCATTTGTTTTATTTATTTTATTTGGAGCCTTTGGTAGTGGGCTATCTTCGTTGTTGGACTGAGGTGGTGAGTTTGACGGGGCTCGTTTCCTTTTTTCAATCCCTTTTTCTTGGTTTATTTTCCCTTTAATTATTAATTTATCATATCGAATAATTGCTAAGTTTCCATTTTTCCTTTCTTGTTGCTGTTGCTGTTTTAGCTCTTTCCTTATTTCCAAGACCTCTTTAGGAAAATCTTCAGTGGCATATGTGGATGCTGGGAAATATTTGTTATTTCTTAATATTTCAAGTTTTCTCCAAGCCAAAGTCAGTTTTACTAATATCGGTCTCCTCTTATTGTCTTCTTTTTTCCCCAACCTCTGTAACTCACTGATTTCCCACATATCAAATTCTCGTATTCCTCTCTCGGTTACTATTTTGTTTAGGAAATCCACAACCAAAGTCATAAGCTCATTGTTATTTTTCTCGGTTTCTTCTAGTCCATGCAGTAGTATATTATTTTTCTTAACTTCCCTTTCCATCTTTCTGATTTTCATTTTCAGTGTCGACACCTCACTGTTGAGTTTAAGGTTCTCTTCAACCAGTGGATTCAGCTTTTCTTCTATTGCTGATGTAATACTTGAGGTTATTGAACTGGTGTGCTTCATGAAATCTTCTTTTAATTCATGCATCTTCGTGTCAATCTTCTCGTCTATTTTCTGTAGAAATATTTCCATCTGTTTGTCCATTTTCTACTAATTGGTAGAAATTTTTTCTTATGTGACAACTTTTTTCGAGCTCTGGCAACCCTATGTTACGATAGTGACGCTGTCAGCAGTTGTCACTGTCAAGTAACAATTATTTGTCAGTTGAAGATTTATAAAATTTTGTGGGGGTAGAATTGTTTTCACTGAGCGATTTAAAGTTAATTAATCGCTTTTTCCGGGTTTAATAGTGAATTTTAGAGCTGTATAACACTATCACCACGAGATGGACACTTTAACTGTACTTTGGTAGTATTTTTGGTACTTAAATCACAGTATTTCTTAGCAATTCACGAAATTGTTGGAGAGCACTAGTGCTTCTGACAACAGTTGACAGCCGAACACAAAATCCATAGTCAATTCTATGTTGGACGTCTCCAAAGCTGTTGCTATAGCTGGATATGCATCCTCCATACTTATCAGTAATTGACATATTTTGTCTTTTTCACTCATTTGAGTACCGTTCGACTCAATTTCTCGGATAATTTTATCAAATTTACTAAAATGTTCTTCTACACTGTCTTGCTTCTTACACTTCAAATTAATTAAGCTTCTTCGCAAATATAAATTTGAAATTGTAGACTTCCTCTCAAAAACTTTTCTTAGATTATCTATCATCTCGTAAGCAGTTTTTGACTCCTTTACATATTCTAGATGTTTGTCCGATAAAGCTTGCACAATTATATTTCTGGCTTTAGCGTCTTGCTTAGCATCTTTTACCTCCATGCTTCGAATTGTTTCTGCACAACCTTTTTCCTCTAAAGTTATCTCAATTCTAAACATCCAATTTTTGAAATTTCCACTTTCCAATTGCGGAATTTGATTTATTGCTTGTGCCATTTTACATACGTATTATTTGTTCTTGTTAATGAACATACAATTCACACGGGACTTTTACGACCATGTGCTTGCGCCTTTGCTCTGCCTTGTTCGATGGCAACCAGCAAGATCCTGAAACCCTATCACTGCCCTACAACTGTGTCATCTGACTTACAATCATGAGCTCTGGGCCCATAACCTATTTCAATTCTACTTTCGAAATAATAAAACTCATATTGATAAATCAGAACGACATTTAATAGGGATTTTAGCTTATTACACAAGACGCCATTTTCTAACACCATTTCGCACAGAGCGCCACCACAGAAGTACCAGCTTCCTACTTTACAACCACAGACAACTTACTAACATTATAAACTATGTCACAGATTGTTGCCATAGACTATACTTCCAATAGGCTGTACTGGTGTGCTCTAAATTCACTGCAGCATTACTCTGCTACTCTCTCTATATACTAAAACTACAAAGTACAAATTCTTGTAACAAATTAAGCGTTCATAGTTCAAGTTCATACACTGTTGTGAAAAAATTCTTGAGCTCTTTACTCAAAATGTATCAATTTGATAAGTATCGAAAGTTTCTACTGAATAGAATGACTACTAGTCCAGAAATAGTGGAACATATTGAAAACACTTTAATTACAGAGGACGAAATGGCAAAACACTCGTTCCACAAAATTTTAGTAAGTAAATTAACCAGTTTCTTTTCTGTATAAAATAACCTCAAAAGTAACTAATAGTCTGTCACTGCAAAGTACGTTTTCATAGCCAGCTATTATGGATAGCTGAGAAGCCTCAAATGCCCAGGTTTCCTTTGGCTGGTTGCTAGTTGGCAGTTCATTTTTTTTACAGATAGCTCATAATAAACTAAATGTAGTTCTGAAATATTTTAGCGCGATTCTCAGTAGTTTATGAGAAATGAATTTTTAAAAAACGCAATTTCTATATGGAAATTCAGACAAAATTGATCAAGCTTTCACTTAGAGGGGGGATCACCCCCATTTCACAGTTAGGGTTGCTAATTTTTTTTTTCTAAATGAATTAATATTTTTCTTATTGAAAATAAAATAAAATAATTGGAACTTCTTATCACGTCAATGTGTTTTTAGGATTAAGTTCAAAGGTTAACTGCGAGCACACTACCCACACCTTGTATTTTCAGGTTTGCAAATGGTCGGACAGAGGAACAACACTTTTTGAAACCCTTCATGAGTACTTCGGTAGCATGTTCATACCGATAAACTTTTCCGAGACAAACTTGATCACATCGTTCTACACCAACAGCCTCATGTTGGTACTGAAGATCATGAAATTGGATTTCATGTTCCCTCACAACAGGAACATGTTCAGTGTGGATATACTGCTGAATGATAAAACATCTACAGAATTTTTTGGCGAGAAGGTCACAATTGACGATTTGGTTACATATGTTGTTAGCCATCGTTTCAATGAACATCGGGAACTGGATCTTTCAGATTTTTGTAATGATCCAGGTAAGTATTGGCCACCCCCCGGCGCACTTGGCACAAAATCAGATTTCAGCAGCAAGTCAAGGGTATAGTCGTAGCGAAAAGTTTAGAGCTAAATGTTGTAAAACTGTTTAACAATAGCATTTCACACATTTTGTGAGTGGAGTTAGACCTAAAGATGAACTCTTTTAAAGATAAACTAAGAAATTTCTATGTGGTTCGGTTTGAACCTTATTTCACAGATCTTCATTATTTTTTTGTTTGTAGATTCAGACTTACATCTTGGAATAAATTATGTAATTAGATAAGCTTTATGGCTTTGAGCTCTTAAATAAATAATTGCTCTGACTATACAATTCTAGCCAGTTTTTAATTTTATAATTTCTTAGTTGGCTCTATAATCTGACTTTTAATTTGATGCAGTATTTTACTAAACTCAATTAACCCTTCCATACTTCACTAAAATAACGCGAAATATATTCATACCACTATATTTAACAATAAAAATTTTGTAAAATTAGTTGAAGCCTAGGTTACTCAATAATAATCAAATGGTGCAGCAAATCACGGGCATTGACTTTGGTCTAGGCTAGTATCAATAATGTTTAGAACTTATGTTAACTGACTTCTTTTATTTCAGTGTTCAAGGAAAAGCAAATACATTTCTATAAACTAAGTTTGTTATCATATTTCAAAATCCTTATGATCAGAATGGGCAGAGACACAAGAATTTTAAACTTATCATCCAACAATTTGAAGTGAGCAACCTTGATTTTTCATAATCATAGGCTTATAAATCTATGGATGACGGGTGTAATACAAAATTCACGAAAAAGTGTCCCGAGAAAACCTATATAATCGAGGGTACTTACATGAGTATTTTTATAAACAAACTAAAACATTGTAATTTGTCTTAAACTAATAGTTATACAGCCTTATTTTCAAACACGAGACTGAAGTGCGATTGTATGTCTTTTCGCGTTTTGTATGTCATTTGGTTTGGATACTTTTTAGCGCTGACCCCAAATTCTTAGTTTATAAATCAATGTTCATAATGTTCTTAATTATTTTTCTCTACAGGCCCTTAGCCTAAAAATCTATAAGTACGTTTTTATTTCAATTATTTTAATATTATATAATTATATTGTTATGACTTTCAGGACAGTTCCATTGGATATATTAAATTTTTTCATCAAAGGAGATCTGATAGGTGTTAATTTAAGTAATAATGATGTAAGTATTAAGTACAAAATCAAAATTAAATAATAAATATCATAGTCACTGGCAATACTTATACCAAATTCAATTTGGCCTTACATTTCTATACCATTCACCCGATTACAATGAAACTTTTATGAATGTACTTAGGAAGCTAGCTTGTTATCGTCATCGTTAACAAATTCTGCATGCTGATAAGGTTCCTGATTTGCGTCCACCAATGTGTGTGAGAAACTATTGGAAATTCTTTTGGAAAAATACTTATCCCACAAAAATACTTTTAAAGCAATCTTTTTAAAAGAATTTTCATTTGGACTTTTTTAGATTCCTTCAATAGCGGAATTACAAAGGATAAGCAGTAAAATTGAAAAACTTTGGGTTGAAGATAATCCTCTTTGCGAAGAAGAGTTGGATCCAATAACTTACATCAAACAAATTTCACTCAAGTTCCCCAGATTAACAGAGTTGGTAAGACAAATTATCATCAATACATATAATAAATCTGTAGAGGTCGAATTTCTGTACAAATAAAAAAAATGCTAAAAACGGAGTCAGGGGGATGTAAGAAGTGAAATAGAACTAATTTAAATTTTTTTCAAATTTTTTGTTTCTCTGTTTGTCTGTTTGTCCGTCTGTTTGTACGGGCTAATCTTTGGAACGGCTGGACCGATTCCAATGAAATTTTGTGTGGTGGTAGCTTATGTCCCTGGTCAACATATAGGATACTTTTCATCCCGGTAAAATAAAAAGTTCCCGAGGGATAGTTAAAAAACTGCAATTAATTTAACAGCTTTGTAAACAACAACTAATGAACTTAATTTAGTAAAATTTGTTATGTTGCCTCTTTAACAAAATATATATATATATATATAGTAAAACTAATTAATCCAATCGAGTTCCCGCGGGAAAGAAAACATTACAAAAACAGTTAGCAGGCGTCTTTCAAGTAACGGATTTAAATGAAATTTTATGATCCTACTTTATATATATTCCCGGTCAACATTTAAGATACTTTTCATCTTGAAAAATTTGAGAGCACCCGTGGGATGTTTAAAAAAACCTATAGCTACTATAGGTTATATATATACTTATCTACGTAGCACAATCAAAACGGGGTCGAAATATCGACAGTTTAAATCGTCCTTTTGATCATGCAACTAAAGTCTATTCAATCTCGAGCGATACCAGACGTAAACAAACCGACTGCCAGGTCATTCGCTTAAGCAGGGTTGCGCAACCTTTTTAACGTATACTAATTTTTCAAATTTAAAATAAATTTATGTTTTGACAATAATATCGTATTGTTTGAATTTTTTTAATGATATCTTGAAACTAGATTTAACATAAGTGAAAGTTTCGTGTTACGCGCCACTTCAGTGCCTCACTAGAAGCACGCTGAGTGGCACGTCAGGTCATGCAGCGCCACGCCATCCACGCGAATGGACGCTATTCTATACAATCGCTTCGAATGTTGAGACAAGTGACACGTCAATATCACGCGTCAATTAAAATATTTATTCTAGGTTTATGATTAGGGGAACAAAATAAAATATAAAATATTATCCAAATGTTTACGATAACCCCCATGACATGCTTTGACCTTGAAAGCGAAAGTCGTGAGCGGTGCGGCAGATAGCAAACAAACAAGATAGAAAGAGATAGTCATATTTTGTTTGTTCCGTCGTCGCTACTACTAAATGATCGGCTTTTGTTTATGTCTGGTCTCGCGTTTCGTTGAAAAGACTATAGGTATAACTATACAAGATAACCCGTACGTAGCAGGAACGAGTTGCGACGTACACAGCAGCGCATCAGAATGCTTAATTACAATATCTGGGCGTTGGTATCATCTCAGAATAAGATAAGATTGGTTAGTATAGATATTACAATCCACTATGACACGCCCCACTCTTACTCCATGCGAATTGAGTAACATAAGCGATTTCGACAGAGTGTTATAAGTAGAGGAAGACCAAAGAAGATATAGGTAAATTGTGTGAAAGAAGATAGCACGTTGACAGGAGAGATTGGAAGAAGACTCCTTTACGGGTCCAACGAACCCAGGGACCACTCATTTATCTTGGGAAAAATTAAGAAATTCCACGGGAAACATTTTTGTAAAAAAAATGAACTGCACGCGGGCGGAGCCGCGGGCAACAGCTAGTTTATTATATGAAACTTGTGATCAAATTACCATTCATTTTCTTACTGCATAAAGGCGAAAGTTTGTCTGTGTGTAAGTTTGTTACTCAATAACCAATTTGGACGAAATTCGGAAGGAAGATAGGTAATACAATAGATTCAATCATAGGCTACTTTTTATTCCGGATAAAACCAGGGTTCCCGCGGGATTTGTGAAAAACCGAAATGGACGCGGGCGTCCAGTATCCGTGGCTAGTGAAATATAAAAAAAAATAGTTATGCTGGATACAAGTTGCTGAAAAAAGATATATAGTTTTCTCACATATTAATTCTGGGCATTTAATAAACTAGGTGCCTTAGATAAGTGTGAATTGTGGATACTTCATTTATTTAATAGCAGTAGTAATATTCCATTTTTTCCAGGACGGAGTGCAATTGAATGAAAAAATAAGTGGCATTGTTGTTCCGTTTCACAAAAACTTTTTAGTCAAAGCAGATAAGAGAACTAAAATGGTTGTAGAGAGATTCGTGACTCTGTTCTTTGCTCATTACGATAGCGATCGCAAGAAATTAAAAAAGTTTTACGATCGTAATATAAATATGTCGATCACGAGTGATTTACCAGGTAAGGGGTTGGCTGCATCTTCTTCTATCTACCCACTACTGGTAAAGGTTTGAGTGATGAGCAAGAATGTTTTCCAGTGTCTGGGTGTTTTTTATTTATGTATAGTAATATTTGAATGGAAGCAGGCGTTATTTGCGGAAATCCATAATTAGCAGGACAGATTAATTTGTTTTGCTATAATCCGCTACTTGAAAAGATTGGTACAATATGCAGGAATACTACCCACATGAAACACCGCACACACAATTTTCTGCATTTTGTACCATACAGAATCTTTTCAAGTAGCGGATTATAGCAAAACAAATTAATCTGTCCATGTATATATTTATTATTCCAGTACTCACACACAAGCTATCGCTAAATTGCGATAATTCACTTTGGGGCTAAATTGCGATGTGTGTAACGTCCTGATATTATATATTTTTATTTATCTTATTGATTCTCCGCGCTCAGTAGCACTTTGACGGTGCCCGATCTATTGTGCTCGCCGCCTATATTTACCCTCCAAGTCCAGTTACCGCCAGAAAGTTGGGCATATTTGACCTCTGGGCGGAGAATGTACTGTCCGATGAGTCGGCTACGCGTATGCATCAGGGGTAGGCATCAGTATGTGCAAAGAAGTTTCCTCCTGCTCATCACAGAGTCTGCACATGACTAACAAAAAAAATACCATTAAAAAGGATAATGAGTGATGATCAAGGATATATATACTTTATACCAAGCTGATTCAAATCCTAACTTAAATGTTGTATATAGGTGTATAATATGGTCTCCACATTAACTGCTATAATTATTATTTTTTTAATTAACATTCAGCTTCCAAAGTTATAGGCAAATAAAAGTTGCGCTTCTCAATAAAATCTGTATGATAGGAATTGCAATGTGCATTGAAAAGAAAGCATAACTTTTTGTATGCAAAATTAAGTTCAGATATGAAAAAAAAATTCCTAGTGCCAATAGTTCTTAAAAACTCATTTTTATTTTCCTATAATATTTTGTTTTTGGTTCATGAGACTACTTGGTGGTACCTTTGGTCATTCTTATTTTAGTGGTAGAACCTCTAAAATCTAACACGGATCCGTACGTGAAACTCTCGAGGAATTTTGCGAACCAAAATCAACGAGCGCGGTTGAAGGTGTACCACAACTGGGATTCCGTCTACTCGGCGATCACAAAACTGCCGGATTCCGTGCACGACCTCAGCACCTTCAACATAGACGTGGTGCATCACGACGTGAGTTTGTTGTCACTGTAGCAACTTCCCGCGCTCCCGCAGCGGTGGAGCGTGCGCGGAAAGCAGGCTACAAGCAGGTGCACCACAACTGGGACTCCGTCTACTCGGCGATCACTAAACTGCCGGAGTCCTTGCACGACCTTCAACATAGATGTGGTGCATCACGACGTGAGTTTGTTGTCACTGTAGCAAACATCCGCGGCGGTGGAGCGAGCGCGGGGAGCAGGCTACAAGCAGTTGCACCACAACTGGGACTCCGTCTACTCGGCGATCACAAAACTGCCGGAGTCCGTGCACGACCTCAGCACCTCCAACATAGACGTGGTGCATCACGACGTGAGATTGTTATCACTGTAGCAACTACCCGCGCTCCCGCAGCAGTGGAGCGTGCGCGGAAAGCAGGCTACAAGCAGGTGCACCACAACTGGTACTCCGTCTACTCGGCGATCACAAAACTGCCGGATTCCGTGCACGACCTCAGCACCTTCAACATAGACGTGTTGCATCACGACGTGAGTTTGTTGTCACTGTAGCAACTTCGCGCGCTCCCGCAGCGGTGAAGCGTGCGTGAAAAGCAGGCTACAAGCAGGTGCACCACAACTGGGACTCCGCCTACTCGGCGATCACTGAACTGCCGGAGTCCGTGCTCGACCTCAGCACGTTCAATATAGACGTGGTGCAACACGACGTGAGTTTGTTGTCACTGTAGCAAACACCCGCAGCGGTTCCTCTACCGCGCGGGGAGCAGGCTACAAGCAGGTGCACCACAACTGAGACTCCGTCTACTCGGCGATCACAAAGCTGCCGGAGTCCGTGCTCGACCTCAGCACCTTCAACACAGACGTGGTGCAACACGACGTGAGTTTGTTGTCACTGTAGCAAACACCCGCAGCGGTTCCTCTACCGCGCGGGGAGCAGGCTACAAGTAGGTGCACCACAACTAGGACTCCGTCTACTCGGCGATCACAAAACTGCCGGAGTCCGTGCTCGACCTCAGCACCTTCAACACAGACGTGGTGCAACACGACGTGAGTTTGTTGTCACTGTAGCAAACCCCCGCAGCGGTTCCTCTACCGCGCGGGGAGCAGGCTACAAGCAGGTGCACCACAACTGGGACTCCGTCTACTCGGCGATCACAAAACTGCCGGAGTCCGTGCTCGACCTCAGCACCTTCAACACAGACGTGGTGCAACACGACGTGAGTTTGTTGTCACTGTAGCAAAAACCAGCAGCGGTTCCTCTACCGCGCGGGGAGCAGGCTACAAGCAGGTGCACCACAACTGGGACTCCGTCTACTCGGCGATCACAAAACTGCCGGAGTCCGTGCTCGACCTCAGCACCTTCAACACAGACGTGGTGCAACACGACGTGAGTTTGTTGTCACTGTAGCAAACACCCGCAGCAGTTCCTCTACCGCGCGGGGAGCAGGCTACAAGCAGATGCACCACAACTGGGACTCCGTCTACTCGGCGATCACTAAACTGCCGGAGTCCGTGCATGACCTTCAACATAGGTAGATGTGGTGCAACACGACGTGAGTTTGTTGTCAGTGTAGCAAACACCCGCAGCGGTAGAGGAAGCGCGGGGAGCAGGCTACAAGCAGGTGTCGTCGTTTCAGCCGATGGACGTCCACTGCTGGACAAAGGGTTCCTGAATTGACCGCCAAACACCACGATCTTGATGCGCCGCCTGGCGCCAGCGACTCCCCGCGAATTTTTTTTATGTCGTCCGTCCACCTTGTGAGGGTTCTGCCGACACTGCACTTCCCGGTGCTTGGCCGCCATTCCAGAATCTTGGGTCCCCAACGTCCAACGGTCCTACGAGCTATGTGCCCTTTCCATTGCCACTTCAGTTTCGCGACACATTGAGCTATGTCTGTCACTTTGGTTCTTTTGCAGATCTCTTCATTTGTGATTCGATCGCGCAGAGATACTCCGAACATATCTCTCTCAATCGCTCGCTGAGTGACCCTGAGCCTGCTTATGAGGCCCCTAGCGACCATGTCTCAGATCCGTATAAGTCATCACTGGAAACACGCACTCTTCGAAGACTAGTCTTCAGCTACTACTGCTGAACTAACCATGCATTGTCATCCAAACTAAATGTGGATACAAAAATTTCAGCTTCAGTTTAAAACAAGCACCTATTCGTTGCAAATTAAATAAAAGCTTGTAAAACAAATATCTTTTATTTCATTCGCAGAACAAATCCATGGTGTTTACCATTGACGGGTTGTTAAAAGAGAGACTGCAGGATTCTGTTAAGGACCGGGTGCTCAAGTTCAGGAGGACGTTCGTAATGTACCACGCCCCCAAGCCGTACAACAACACTATATCAAGTTACGTCATTGTGCACGAAATGTTGTTTGTCACTTTGGCATCGCCGGAAGTCGTCGAGAATAGTTTTAAGGTGAGAATCACCACAGGTGTGCCCGCGATATTCAATTTTTTTTGTGTTTTTTTCGCGATTTTTAAGCTCACAAGACGTAATAGGCTTATGGCAGTCAAGTTGCGAAAATCCCCAAGATCATCTTCACGCGTATTTATATAAAAATCTCTGCTTGAAAGTGTCGAGTTAAAGAAATTAATCCGAGATTTGCGAGTTGCCCACTTAAAACTCTTTACTCGGACTAATTTCCTAGGATAGACATTTTTTGCAAAAATTTTGACATGAACATGTAAGGAAGTAACTGCCATTCTCGCAAAATGACTGCCATTAGCCCATTATGTGTAATTAGCGTACAAATTGCAAAAAACCACGAAAATTTTGAATTTCGCGTTGGAATCACACAATTATTATAAAGATCTAAAAGATCGATTCACGTAACGCGTCGGCTACATTTGGTGAAGGAAAATGTTTAAAAATATAATTTCATTTAGGTATATAAACGGACGATATTGAAACAACTTTTTTAAGAACACTGGAAAATTAATTTTACTACTATAGACATAGAGTGTAGAATCGAATGTTGTTCAAAACTCAACATGGTCGAGAATCGTGAAATAATATTTACTGCGCGGGATAAGATTGAAGTAGTATTTCGTATGTCAAATTTACACAATTTTACACCTCTAAACCTAAAGTCGTAAAGGTAATTTTTCAGGCTATTTTTTTTACTTTATTTCTTGATTCACATCCCTCCGTGCGTGAAAATATTACGTAAATCGCCCCTCAGAGAGATCCTAATGTGATTTGAGATAAGGATCAGACAGATTTAACGATAACTTTTCTGTTGAAGGTGGTTCAAGCAACCGGGTCTTAAATGAATGTACTCGTTTTCTTTTTTCAGAATCCAATCAGAAATATCCTTCAGTTAACACTAATCGACCCTGATTCCGAAGACAAGAAGACAATGTGCAGTATATTCACACATTTGACAAACCTCAAGAAAAACGAGGCTGAGGCGTAAGTTTTAATTATTAGAGCCTCTATCTGTTAAGAGGATACATTGAATTTATTTTTGTCCTTTTCACTCTTATGAATACATTGGTGGGTGCGACATGCAGCGTTGCGGAAGAATATAACAGAAAAAAGATGTTTTATCTGATTACTAAAAAACTAAGCCGGTTATCAATTAATATCCTTGATTAAATCCTTATAAAAAGTATTTTTTCTTATAGTTTCTAAACTGAAAGTCACTAAAAATCGCTTAAACCGACCGTATAAGCCGTTAATCTCACATTTATTCGAAAGAAGTATGACTTCTTATTCGAAGGTTATATCAAGTTTTCTCATGAACCATAATCAAAATAGTCTAGGAGAATAAAATAGTGTTTTCTAAGAACCATTTGCATTTGGCACTACGAAATTGTTTTTTCACATCCGGAATTTAATTTTGCAAGCAAAAAGTTACTCTCTTTTCAAAGCACATTTCCCGTCATACAGATTTTATAAAGAAGTACAACTTGTTTATAAATTGCCTATAAATTTAGAATCCGGATGTTTATCAAAAAAATAATAATAATTGTAGAAGTTAATGTGGAGATTGTAATCTATATATATAAAAGAAGAAACTGACTGACTGACTGACTGACTGACTGACTGACTCACTGACATATCAACGCACAGCCCAAACCGCTGGGTCTAGAGACTCCAAATTTGGCACACAGATACCTTATGAGGTCTAGGGGAGCACTAAGAAAGGATTTTTCAAAATTCACCCTGTAAGGGGGTGAAACGGGTCCGAAGTTTGGATTTTATTAAGTTAAAATACGTCTTCACGCCGCAACTACTGTACCGATTTGGCTGAAATTTGGAATGGAGGTATATTATATCTTGCATTACCACATAGGCTACTTTTCATCCCGAAAAAATGCATGGTTCCCGTGGGATAAGTCAAAAACCGAAATTCACGCGGAAAAAAAATCTCACGCCGCAAGGACACAATCGATTTGGATGAAATTTGGAATGGAGATAGATAATATCCTGGGTTAATAAATAGGCTACTTTTCATCCCGGAAAAATCCATGGTTTCCGCGGGAAACCTGAAACATTGATGTTCATACGCGAGAAATACTACTTTACACTGTAATTACTGAATTGGTATGACTGAAAATCGGAAAGGAGATAGATTTTATCCCGGATTTTTACAAAGCCTACTTTTCATCCAGGGAAATTCCGTGGTTTCTATGATAATAGTGAAAAACAGAAATCCACGCGTGAAAAATATTCCTTCATGCCGTAATTACTGAACTGATTTGGCTGAAATTTGGAATCGAGATAGATAATATCCTGGATTAATACAAAAGCTACTTTTCATCCCGGAAAAATCTATGGTGTCCGCGGGAAAACTAAAAAACTGATATTCACGCGGTAAAAATACCACTTCACGCTGTAATTACTGAACTGATATGACTGAAATTCGGAAAAGAGGTAGATTTTATCCTGGATTACGAGTATGATCATAGTGAAAAACAGAAATCCACGCGGGAAAAATATTCGTTCACGCCGCAACTACAGAACCGATTTAGCTCAAATTTGGCATATACATGGCATATACATTTGGCAAAAATACATAGGCAAATTTTTATCCCGGGAAAATCCATGGTTTCTAAGAAAATAGTTAAATAGCAGATATTCATGCGGGAGAAATACTCCATCGTGCCGTCACTTCTGAACCGATTGGGCTGAAATTTGGAATGGAGATAGATTATATCCTAGAATCAATTACTTTTTTCTCGGGAAAATCCATTCTTTTCGTGATAATAGGGAAAAACAGATATTCATGCGGGGGAAAATTTATTCCTTCACCCACAAGTAAGTACTGAAAATTTTTGGTTTAAAGTTGAAATGAAGATAGATTTCATGTAAATTAACACAAAGGGTACTTTTTATTCCGGAAAATGGATGGTTCCCGTAGAATAGTTAAGGCCTTACATTGAAAAAAACTCATTTCAGTTTTGATGAGTACTTCAGAAAAAGGGGCGTGGCTTCCAATATAGCACGCCGTTTGGCAATATGCGGCGAATTTCGGTACTTTTACGTACGAACACTAGCACAACGGCAGAAAGCGGTATTAATACGTAAAAAAAACTATCACTAATGCCTATAGATGGCGCGGAAAGAATACAATACTTTAAAAGTAGGTACGTGATTGAAGTTTAAGCTGATTGTGCAAATAATAATAAATTTGGTAGGTATATAGATATAATTTCACTCCACGAAGACGAATCGAATAAACATAAGCGATTTTGACAGACCGGGGCGCGTCGTAGGTACCTACTGATTTCCTTATTTTTAGGGTTCCATACCAAAATGGTAAAATTGGAACCCTTATGGTGAGACTTTCTCCGTCCGTCCGTCCGTCCGTCCGTCCGTCCGTCCGTCCGTCCGTCTGTCACACTCGATTATTTCAGTAACTATCAAAGCTATCGACTTGAAATTTGGAATAGTTATAGGTAATAGTGACGCGACGTCATAACAATCGTAAAAATTTGAAAATTATTTTTATTTTTATTTAAAAAGGGGGGAAAACCGGAGCTTCGATTTTTCAAAATGAGATAACAATATTGAGTGGGGTATCATATAAAGGCGTTACTTGTGTAGTCTAAAACCGATTTTTATTTATTTTTATGTCCGATAGTTTTTGATTTATTGAGCAAACTGTCGAAAAAAATACCGTTCCCCCCCCCCTTATCTCCGAAGTTTACCAATCGAAAAATCTGAAATAATTATGATCAATAGAAATTAATGTATATTTTACAGGAAAAATAAAATCAACTCACTGACTAATATACTTTTTTTGATAATAACAATAATCCGCCAAAAACAAAGTTACGTTTGCGGTTTGCCAACAAAAGTACCTACATGTAAATTTTACTCGTAAATTCATGAATAAAAGTGATTCTTTCAATGTTTTACTTCTTTTATGGTATGGAACCCTCGGTGCGCGAGTCCGACTCGCACTTGGCCGGTTTTTTTTTTACGCTATACAAGTTAGTACTTGACTGCGATCTCACCTGATGGTAAGTGATGATGCAGTCGAAGGTGTTAGCGTACTAACTTGGAAGGGGTAAGTAAAGTCACCCCAACAGTTTCTACACAGCATCGTACAGGAAAGCTAAATCGCTTGGCGGTACGTCTTTGCTGGTAGGGTGGTAACTAGCCACGGCCGAAGCCTCCCACCAGACCAAACCTGAGCCAATTTAGAAAAACCGGCCAAGTGCGAGTCGGACTCGCGCACCGAGGGTTCCATACCATAGAAGAAGTAAAACATTGAAAGAATCACTTTTGTTCATGAATTTACGAGTATAATTTACATGTAGGTACTTTTGTTGGCAAACCGCAAACGTAACTTTGTTTTTGGCGGTTTATTGTTATTATCAAAAAAAGTATAATAGTTACGGAGTTGATTTTATTTTTCCTGTAAAATATACGTTTATTTTTATTGATCATAATTATTTCAGATTTTTCGATTGGTAATCTTCGGAGATAAGGGGGGGGGGAACGGTATTTTTTTCGCCAGTTTGCCCAATAAATCAAAAACTATCAGGCATAAAAATAAATAAAAATCAGTTTTAGAATACACAAGTAACGCCCTTTCATACGATACTCCACTCAATATTGTTATCTCATTTTGAAATTTTGCCGACCCGGTTTTCCCCCCTTTTTAAATAAAAATAAAAACAATTTTCAAATTTTTACGATTGTTATGACGTCGGGTCACTATTTCCTATAACTATTCTAAATTTCAAGTCGATAGCTTGAAAAGTTACTGAAATAATCGAGTGTGACAGACGGACGGACGGACGGACGGACGGACGGACGGAGAAAGTCTCACCATAAGGGTTCCATTTTTACCATTTTGGTATGGAACCCTAAAAATATAAAATTCCAAAGTGGCCCGTGGCGGGATCGAACCCGCGACCTCCCACTCGAATCCGAGCATGCGTCCCCTGCGCCACGGAGGTCGTCGCATTGTCTTTATAATTTCGCATTGTCACTCGATTTATCGGTAGCCATGAAGTGGATTGTTGATTATTTACAACAATTTGGCAAACAAACAAACATCGGGACATGTGAAACTAAATAAAAGCTTGTAATAATAATAATAAATTATCGTCTTCAACCTGCAGGGCAACAGGCGACGTCCTGTTTCCCCTTTTTATTGCATCGCGAGCAGCGAGGTATTTACTCATAGATCTTCGACCAACTAAATTTCTTAATTTTTATCATAATTAAAAATAATATTTCTTAATTTTCTCATTTTTTTATAAAATAATAAACCGAAGTTTTAATAAAATAGGTAAATGACAACATATAAAATTAAAATATTATCAAAGTACATATCAAAACCACGTGGGTTTCCTGCGCACATAATCGTTCAGCGACATACTAACAGATGGCGTGTTTGACAGTATATAATATAACCATTCAGCCGCTTAATAGAGGGCGTTATTTCAGCGGTTATTGCCACAGACCAAGGAATATCTTTCTATATTACGATCAGAAATCTACGGCTGCGAAATATACATTCACGCGCACGTCCGACTCTCGCATTAGCGCAGGACAGACTGACGCCTATGAGGCGTTTCAGAAAGACAATGATGTCAATATACATGCATCAAATGTCCGAAAGAGTTAACCATATATGCTTATCACTTACGTAATTTGGGGGCGGCATAATGAGTTTTCACTTGAATAGGTTTTAAATGTATTGTGAATAATGTATAGTCCTGATTTCAAAAAAACTTCACGTCGATTTGAGTACTCATCAATAAGGACCCAAAAAAAAAAAAAAACAGAAAACTGTTGAATCGTTTCCGATAAATCTGAATAAATATGAGAAGATTGGAGCAACTTTTGGGAAAACTTTCTATCGAGGAAAGTTTTTCCAATCGTGTTTCTGCGTCTTAACGTTTTGAGGTTAAAGATCCAAAATACATGACGTTCAAATTTGAAACTAATTGTCTCTATAGTTTTCAACTGAGAGGCCGGTCAAAATCGCATAAATAGGCCTTCTATGCCGTTAAAAGTAAAATTTACGCGTGCGAAGCCGCGGGTATCTGCTAGTCTTTACTAAATAATGTTTGGATTTGATTCAGCTTGATATATTATGCTGGTTTCCATCATTATCCTTTCGCTCAATAAGTTCAAAGCTTTTATCAAGCCGAAACTCATATTTAATAACTATATAAGCATTTTCTGACTATATCATAAGTACTGTTATAAAACCATAATATATACTTACATATGAAATAAATCGTTTGAATTTATATATGAATAGATAAATTTTGCTCTTGTCTTTGTTGTGAATGAGTTCTTTCTTTTACAGTCGTCTCCTGCAATACGATTGGGATATAAAGATGGCGTTGAATCAGTTCATGAATGATTTCAAGAGTGATATGATAAGCCCGGACAAATTTGTGGAAGAGGAAGATGATTTTTCTGACGTATCCTCCCTTTTAGACGAAATTGATTGAGTATTACAATAAGACTGAAGAATTATTCATTAAGTATAATAAATAAATTCATAGTAATGGAACAGCCAGTGAGTTTATTTATCTACTGAAAATTAATTTTTATTTTTTATTTCCTGAGTTACAATTAAAAACACAATTCAGAGATCTCCATTAAGGCCTGTAGGTAAAAAAGTATCTACCGTTCGCAACGTATAAAATGCAGGCTCCGAATAAAAGTCGCTCGAAGCAAGACCTGTATTTCAGACATTCAGTCATTAGATTCACTATTGGTTATTACCAGACTTGAATCGACTATAACTCAGATCAAACTCGACACTCGGACTTATTTCTAAAAATGAAATTAAGAAAACATTTTGGTTTGAACATGTGAAGATGATTTCATCCCAACTTCCCTACTAATATTATGAATGCGAATTCTGTCTGTTCCGCTTGCACGCCTAAACCACTAAACCAATCTTGATGAAATTAGGAACGTAGATAGACTAGAGTTTGGGAAAGGACAGGCTACTTTTTAACCTCGAAAAAATACCATGGCTTCCGCCTCCCGTGTGATTTTGTAATCCAAAACTCACTATTGTAATATATCTAATCATTATAACAAATTTCTTTGAAAGTAGGTATGATGATTAGAATAGGGAGCGGGTGTAGTGTAATAATGTATTACAATGTGACAGATTATGTGGGTAGTCTAATTATAAATGTCAATTAAACAGTCTTGAATCAGCAAGTGGTGTTTTACTACATGGTGACAGCGGTGAAAAAAGTTTTAAATGGATTAGACTCAGATTTAGCCGCATTTATTATTGTTGCATTGTGATTAGTACGCGAGTGAATAAGTTATAGTGATGGAACACGCGCGACCGCCGCCGGAGCTGAGTATCGAGGGCAGCCCCGCGGCGCGGGCCGAGGCGTGGACAAAATGGTGGAAGCAGTTTGAGATATTTCTCAAGGCATCGGGTACGATAAAGGAGACACCCGATGTGCAGGCCAGCTTGCTAATAAATCTCATCGGTCCTGAAGGTTATGAAATATTTTCCACATTTACGTACGCTAAGGACGAAAGTGCAGAAAATTTAAAAACTTTAAAAAACAAGTTTGATGCCTACTTCGGCACACAAAAAGCCAACGTCACGATGCGGCGGTTTAAATTCTTCACCAGAAATCAGAACGATGGTGAAACAATCGGCAAGTACGTTACTGCACTCAGATTACTTAGCCAAGATTGTAAGTTTGAACATCTAACGGATGAGTTAATAAAAGATCGTATCGTTTGCGGTATAACCAATAATGTCGTTCGAGATCGATTATTGAGAACCGACGACTTAAATTTAACGAAGGCGATACAAATATGTGAGGCCGATGAGATATCGAGACACGAAAGTCGACAAATAGAGGAGGCGAGTTCGAGTGGCCGGGTCGATGCGGTGGCCGGGCGCAGCGCTCGCGCCGCAGCGACCGGGCGGGCGCAGCAGAGCGGCAGCGGCGCCGACGGGCTGTGGCGTGCACGCAGCTCCTGGCGTGGAGCTGGCGGGGCGCGACGGCCGGAGCGCGGGGTGACGCGCAAGGAGCGTCGTGCGTGCCGGCGCTGCGGAAGTGATTCCTGTGAGGTGCAGCGGTGTCCAGCGGTCCAGGCGATTTGTTTTTCCTGCGGGGGACGCGGCCATTTTTCTCGCGTGTGTACAGTGCCCGGTAAGCGAGTGCATAATCTGAGTGAATGTGTTGAGTCGGAAATCTCTGATGATGATGATATCATCTATGTGAATGTGATCGGTGATAGTGAAAATAATAATCAAATGCGGTCAAAAGAATGGACGGAAATATTGGATTTTAATGATAAGCGATTATCCTTTAAATTAGACACGGGGTCGATGTTAAATATTTTATCAAAAATGGATTATATTAAACTAGGTTTCAGTATTAAAGATTTAAGTCCCTACAGTGGAAGAGTACACTCTTACACCGGCAATATTGTACCAATAATAGGTCAGTGTAACCTATTGTTTAAATATAAGCAGCTCAAATATAATGTTAAGTTTGTCATATGTAATATGAAATGTCAAAATATTCTAGGATTAAATGCCTGTGTTAAGCTAGGCTTGATTCAACGGGTGGATGTACTCGATATTGATAGCGGATACACTGATTTATTTTCGGGTCTAGGAAAATTACCTGGAATTCATAAGATTGTTATAGATAAATCGGTTCAACCGAGTATATGTCCGTCGCGAAAAATTCCACTAGGGCTTAAGGATAAGCTTTACGATGAGTTACAGCGTATGGAAGAGCTAGAGGTAATTCGTAAAGTGCAACATCCAACGGAATGGGTCAACGCTATCGTAATCACTGCAAAAAAGAACGGAGACATCCGTGTGTGCTTAGACCCGAGACCATTAAACTGTGCGATCAAACGCGCGCACTTCACTCTGCCCACGGTGACCGACCTCGCGTCGAGGCTTAGCGGGGCGCGTTTCTTTAGTGTTCTCGATGCGCGCTGCGGCTTCTGGATGCTGCAGCTGGACGACGACAGCGCGGACCTGTGTACCTTTAGTACACCGTTCGGGAGGTATCAATTCCTGCGTCTGCCGTACGGCATAAGCTGTGCACCGGAGATGTTCCATGCGAGAGTACGCCAACACCTGGAGGACCTGGAAGGGGTCGACTCATTCATAGACGATATTGTTGTGTGGGGTAAAACTCGGGAAGAGCATGATTTACGTTTAAAACGGTTATTAGAGAGAGCACGGGAAATAGGCATGAAATTTAATAAAGATAAATGCAAATTTGGTGTTACAGAGATAACATATTTAGGACATATTTTTGATGAGCGCGGTATGAGACCAGATGTTAACAAAGTAAAAGCTATTTTGGAAATGCCTGAACCTAGCGATAGAAAATCTTTGGAACGGTTTCTAGGTATGATTAATTACCTTGCAAAATTTGTACCGAATTATTCGCAGTCAGTAGCGGTGCTTAGGGGTCTTCTCAAAAAGAATGCAGAATGGGTTTGGGATGCTGTGCATTCAGAGGCTGTAAAGTCATTGAAACGTAAAATTGCATCGGCACCGGTTTTGGCGCTGTACTCCACGGAGCTCCCGGTGGTGTTACAGGTCGATTCAAGTTCGGAGGCGCTTGGCGTGGCGCTTCTCCAGGAAGGCCGTCCAGTGGAGTTCAGCTCTATGACCCTCAGCAGCTGCCAGGTCCGCTATGCACAAATCGAAAAAGAAATGCTAGCTATTGTCTTTGCATGTGAGCGTTTCCATCAGTACATCTTTGGAAGAAGCGACGTGACAGTACAAAGCGATCATAAGCCTCTTGAAGCGATCTTTAAGAAACCGTTAGCGGCCGTACCGGCTAGGTTACAGCGCATGCTGTTGCGCGTTCAGAAGTATGATTTTAAGGTAATATACACTCCCGGAAAGTATATGTATATCGCGGATACGTTATCTCGAGCGCCGTTATCGGACCGCATGTATGAAAATTTGAATGAAAGTTTAGAGGCTCAAACTTGCTTTATGATTAATAATTTGCAATTTAGTGATCAGAAATTAAATTTAGTTAAAGAACACATAGTGAGGGACGAAGAATGTCAAGACTTAGTTAAATATATAATGGAGGGATGGCCTAAAAATAAATATGAGGTGAAAGTTAATCTTAGAGTGTATTGGTCATACCGTGAGAGTCTGCAGTACGTAGACGGGCTGATTCTAAAGGATTATTTGCTATACATACCGGCAGCCTTGAGAGGAGATATGCTGGAAAGAATTCACGAGGGACATCTCGGCATCGAGCGGTGCAAGCGGCGCGCGAGGCATGTTATGTTTTGGGCAGGGATGTCACGCGATATCGAGCGCGTGGTTCGCGAGTGTGTGACGTGTGAGCGGCATGCGCCGGCACCGCGTCGGGAGCCTCTGTTACCGCACGCTGTACCGCAAGTGCCCTGGCTCAAAGTCGGCTCAGATATATTTGAATACGCGAAAAAGTACTATCTCATTTTAGTCGATTATTTTTCCAACTTTGTTGAAGTGAACGAATTAAACAGAATTAATAGTAGGTCGGTAATAAAAGCTATGAAGGAGCAGTTTGGAAGGCACGGCATTCCGGCTGAACTGGTGACCGATAACGCGATGGCTTACTCATCAAATGAGTTCCAAGCCTTTCTGAAAGCATGGGATATTAAACATGTAACGTCGTCTCCTCTGTACCCAGCAAGCAATGGAAAAAGTGAACGCAGCGTTCGTACGGTTAAAGCTTTACTTAAAAAATCCATTGACTCTGGTAAAGACTTTGAATTAGCATTATTAAATTTCAGAACGACTCCACGAGAAAACATGGATTCCCCTGCACAAATCCTTATGGGTAGGAGACTGAACACTCGATTACCTACGTGTCACACGTTATTAGGTCAACCGGTTGACCGTCAAAAGAATCATAATGCCCTGTTGGAGCAGCAACAAAAACAAAAATTAAATTATGATCGGACTGCGAAAGCCCTTCCACCACTTGACGTCAATGACAAAGTGGTGATAGTGGACGGTAAGGAACGTAAAGGCGGGAAGGTGGTACAGCAGGCTAGGGAACCCAGGTCGTATATAGTCGAGGATCAAAGTGGGCGTAAATTTCGGCGAAATAGGCGACATCTCGTGCGTAGACAGCTGACTAGAGAGGGTGAGGGGTCAGGGGAGCAGATAAAAAGTGAATCCGATGTAGGTGTATCAGCTCAACCAAGTACAAGTACTAAGGCGGAAGAAGGTTGCGATTCAAAAGATAACACTCCTCGTGAGACTTATCCTTCGCCCTGTGGTCCAAGGACGACAAGACGACGAGCTCGATTGAATCTAAAAAATGTTATAGAACAGTAAAATTAAATTGCTTTGGTAATAATTAGTTATGGAGTAAATTGCATGCATTATTTTCGCGGAAATATATTAAGTAGAAGTAATAATTTTTAAAATGTAAAATTATAATAATATGTTATATTTTTAGTTCTCAGTACTAGATACTTAGTGCATGAAGATACTGATTGTATAAATGTAATATTATTGTCACAAATGTAATTTAATACTAAATTCCAAATGTTATATTTGTTTTTGTGAGAAGATGGATAAAGAATATAATATTTCTTTGTTATATTTAGAGAATTCAATAATAATAATTTATTATTATTAAAATAGGGAACTATAATTAGTACAATTCGTTTTATTTTAGAAGGGAAAAGATGTAGTGTAATAATGTATTACAATGTGACAGATTATGTGGGTAGTCTAATTATAAATGTCAATTAAACAGTCTTGAATCAGCAAGTGGTGTTTTACTACAGCGGGAACGGAAACGCTTTTAACCCCGGGGAGATCCACGATTCCCATGGGATTTGTAAAAACCAGAATCCACGCAGGCAGAGCCACGTTGTAATAATAAATTGCAAAAAATGAAATAAAGTTTGAATTTTGCGGGCAGGCCCATTTAGTTCGCCACGAAGATTCCTTCCTATGGCATACCACTGAGCACCGACCCTTATTCTGTATCTCAGTGATAATAACTGACCTTCATTTGACATATGTTTTTTATCCATTGAAGGTTCGCCGTAAAATCTTAGTTTTGTTTTACTTAATAAAGCAGCAATGTATAATAACCCATAGACAACAGACAGTGAACATCACTGTAACTGTCAAAGATAAGGAATAGCCTTAGCGTAGGTAGCGTATTTCGTCATTGGGAATTTAAAAAATTACAGAAACTAATAAACAATAGTAAACTAGTACAACTGTTTGTATATGTTGTGCATCGATTCCACGATTCTTTATCTCCTCTCTTATAACTCTTGATGACTCTCTGATTCATCTCTGATTACACCTTTGACTATGTACGAAGTTCGTTCGTTCGTTTCAGCCGACGGTCGTCCACTGCTGGACAAAGGCCTCCTGCAATGATTTCCAGCCCGCACGGTCCTGCGCTAACTGTATCCAGCGCCTTCCTGCGACTCTTTTAATGTCGTCCGTCCATCTGGTCGGAGGCCTGCCAACACTGCGCTTACCCGTGCGGGGTCGCCATTCCAGTACTTTGGGTCCCCAACGTCCGTCGGTCCTACGAGCTATGTGTCCCGCCCATTGCCACTTCAGCTTCGCGATACGTTGAGATATGTCGGTGACTCTGGTTCGTCTACGGATCTCCTCATTTCTGATTTGATCCCGCAGAGAAACTCCGAGCATAGCTCTCTCCATCGCCCGCTGAGTGACTCTGAGCCTTCTTATGAGGCCCATAGTAAACGACCATGTCTCGGATCCGTATGTCATCACTGGCAACACGCACTGTTCGAAGACCTTCGTCTTCAGGCACTGAGGAATATTGGACGAGAAGACATCACGACATTCCCGAACGCTGCCCAACCGAGCTGGATTCGGCGGTTCACCTCTTTCTCGAAATTGGACCTTCCTAGCTGGACCGTATGTCCCAGGTATATGTACTCGTCTACAATTTCGAGTGCAGAGTTCTCAACCACTACTGGGTGGAGCGGAACATGAGAGTTTGATATGATTTTCGTCTTGCTCATGTTCATTTTAAGGCCCACCTGTTGGGAAACTCTGCTGAGGTCGTTGAGCATCGTGTTGAGGTCTTCCAGAGTTTGTGCCATGACTACTATATCGTCGGCAAACCGAAGGTGAGTGATGTACTCGCCGTTGACATTAATGCCATATCCGTTCCAATCCAGAAGCTTAAAGACGTCCTCCAACGCAGCGGTAAATAGCTTAGGGGAGATAACATCTCCTTGTCGCACTCCACGCTGCAGTTGGATCGGCCCCGTAGTCTGATCTTGGATACGGACTGACATGGTGGCGTTTTCATACAAGCACTTCAGCACCTGGATGTACCGATAGTCAATGCGGCATCTCTGCAAAGACCTCAGCACGGCCCATGTCTCCACCGAATCAAAGGCTTTCTCATAGTCCACAAACGCTAGGCAAAGTGGCTGGTTATACTCCTCAAAGGTGACAAAGTATTGTCACCTTTTTTGAAGAAAAGGGCCACCACGCTCCTGTGCCATGCCTTCGGCGTAGTACCCCCGTGGATCACGGAATTGAACATACGCTGAAAGACTTTCAGCACCGGTTTGCCACCTGCTTTCAGGAGTTCTGCTGTGATTCCGTCATCACCAAGCGAGCCCTTTCCGGCTTTATGTTGATATTCAATGTGCCTCTTACCATACGGTGATCGCTACCGGTTTTCACCCTATTGATCACAGAGACATCATTGAATATCATGTACCGCTTGGTCGACATGATGAAGTCGATCTCATTTCTCGTGGAACCGTCGGGGCTCATCCAGGTTCACTTCCTTTGCGGCTGTTTTTCGAAGAAGGAGTTCATCATGAAGAGGCCCTCCCTCTCCAAAAAGTCAGCCAGCATTTGGCCCCTTCGATTCCGTTGCCCATAGCCAAATCGTCCCACTCTCTCCTCGTCGCCAAGTCGCTTGCCCAGCCTTGCGTTAAAATCCCCCATCACAACATTGTAGTAGGTGCTCGAGGCATGTATGGCTCTAGATATATCCTCATACATAGCCTCGATTTTCTCGTCCGGGTGCGCCGATGTTGGTGCGTATAATGACCTTCAACGAATACCTTTCGGTAATTCTGAGTATACGGTACGCTACCCTGTTCGACACACTTTCGACTTGAACAACGCTGTTAACGAGGGATTTATGGACGATAAACCCGACACCACCTTGGGACTGCTGGTCGCCCTCCCGGTAGTAGAGCAAGTTGCCGGATCGGAGTATTATCGAGTCCTCGCCCTCTCTACGGACTTCCGATAAACCTATGATATCCAAATGCAACTTGCCCAATGCTTCTTCCAGCTCGTTGATCTTCTCGTCGGTCCTCAAAGTGCGTGCGTTGTATGTTACCAGGTCGAGTCGTTGAGGTTGGCAGCGGAATCTCTGCTGGAGATTCTTAGCACCCCCTGCCCCGCCGTTACCCGTACCGCTGCCAGAGCCGGGGCTAGCGGGGCTGCCAGGGACTGGGGGCCGTGGTTTTGGCTGTATAATCATTCAAGGGTTTTGCCCAATAGGCGACCACGCTGGGCAGACGGGTTGGTCGCCCGCAGGGCTATGCTGGTCGCACCGGTGTCGCTGCTGCCCGACACCAGTCTGTTCTCATTTCCAGCACAGCGATTCCGGAACGGTTATACCGCCATTCGCCGGTCGTCATCGCCTCGTCCGTTGATCAGCAGGGGGACCGCGGGCAGGTGAGGTTGACGATTGGGGCACTAGGATGGAAGCGCGCCCCCATTACCCCCTAGTATGTACGAAGTACCTAAAAGTATTATTAGGTAGTTAGGTACTTATTAATTCCATGATAAAATCTAGGATTACACCGTCTTTTTAGGTACCCACAGACCAGCGAAAGAGTTTTTTCTTTTCTCTGTGTAGGTACCTTACTAATCTATGGTATGATCGTGGTATGCATAGACAACTGTGAGTGGTACTGGCTAGTTTTGTGGTCTGTGGGTACTGGTATGATCTATGATCTGTGGCACAGAGTACTTTTGTATATATCTGTGGCACTGGTCTGTGATCTGTGGCATGATAAGAGAAATGAGAAAAGATGTTTCCTTATTATAAATGTAAATAATAACACAAATGGTTATTAAATCAAAGTTTACGCGTGCTATGTTTCTAACGTCCATTAGCATTTAGTCCATTGCACACAAGAACGGTAGTAAAACAAGGCCTCGTTTATGTTGATATGTCAAATAATTCCTTAGGCCAAGCCCCTAATATGCCCACACTCGGATCGCTAAACAACCAAGGCATTCAGTACGTGAACAACCCACTCCAGAGTCCTCAGATTCAGTCAGCGTCGTTGCAAGGCTCGCCTTCTCAGCACAGTCCGATGGGTACCCAGCCACAGGTCGGCCCCAAGGCTAATCAGGGAGGCGGGGACCAGGCCACACAGGTTAATATAACTCGTTTGCAGAAGCTTTGCCGATGACTTTTCATGGACGAGCATTTGTCTGATAACGGACGAGCGCGGGTCGCGGTGGTAAGAAGTTTCGAGTGGAAGTCATCAGCAAAGTTTCTGCGAACAGGTAGAATGGTACTCTTTACTTTATTATTTACTTCAGTTGCTTTAACACACTTTATCTTAGTCATGAATGCAATGTACTATTCTGGAGATGTTAATGTTTAATATCCTATAGCATTATTAGCATCAGAAAATCAAGAAAATCCGCCGGAGCTGCTATGTTCTGCCTGTGCCGGTGTTGATGGTGCAAGATGTTGCTGTTTACCAGTGTATGTGTTTACTTTATTCATTTGGTAACTAATTCAATTTCTTGATACTTCTTATAATAAGCTACCGGTAAGCTTACCTATAGGTACTAACTGTATTAATTGATATTGGAAACAGAAATGTCAATGGCAGCTCCGACGGATTTTCTTGGATTTGTAATTATACTGATAGGTTTTTAGTTCTTACTTTCCTTTAGTCGGGGAGTTTTAAAAATATTATTTAATCCTTTTTCAATTTCAAGTCTATAAGAGTCGTGGGTGTTTAAATTTTTTTTAATTTTCCACTTGTTTTATACTTTTTCAATTAATATACCTATTATATTATTACAAAATAAAAATTAATTTTTAAACTACATACTATCTCCTCTAAGCAGCGTCGGAAGGCATCATTGACCCTTGTCATCAGATCATATGTGTTATAATGAATAAGTAGTTAAACGAAACCTAATGGGTCCCAAGCTCGAAGTATTTTAATAGTTACGATTGTTGAGTAACACTCAATCCCAAGTTGCATCATCAGATATAATGTCCTCGTCACCAAATATTATGTGTGAGCGTCGTTAGAACATATCAAACAATCTCAAACACTAGGAGTTTACTAGAAACATTATAAGACACATTAGAAAATTTCGCTACCAAATGATAAAGAAACGTTTATTTTGGCGCCCCCTGGTGAGTGATTTCCGTAACAACTATCTATTAATGTATCCAAATCGATTCAGTCGTTTTTATTCCAAAAGCTTAAATTGGGAACATTCGTTTGCATTCTAAATGTATTTATGGCGCCCCCTGGTGAGCTATGTTCGTAACTACTATCTACGAACCATCGCCAATAAGTCACTATTATTTTATTAAAAACTGTATCGAAATCAGTTTAGCCGTTTTTGAAATAAATGGGAACATTCGTTTTCACTATAAATGTTTTTTATGGCGCCCCCTGGTGATCGATGTTCGTAACAACTATCTACGAACCATCGCCAATGAATACCAAACATTATACAGAAAACTGAATCTAAATCGGTTCAGCCGTTGTGGAAATAAATGGGAACATTGGATGTGCACAAACAAACAAACAAACAAACAAACAAACAAACAAACAAACAAACATTTTTTTTATTGGATATTCGTTTTCTGTGAACAATTTAACACACAAACAATCAAAAAATTTCATCAACCAACTAATGTACAAACGGTCTCTCACCCTAAACGCATATACCCGTACTCCGTTCCGTCGTGGGTAATAAGCTCATAATAAATAAAAATTCTAGAGATTCACACACTGATATTTTTGTTCTAGTGAGAGCATAAGCCTAGACCTTTAAGGAAATTTTTTATTGCCTTAACTGAATTTGTGCTTAATTGAATCTGGTGCTCTAAGATATTGCCAAAAGACTGTGACCATGAATGTAAGGAAACTGGCACCATTCAGAACTAAATCCAACTTCTTGTTGTGTACTTCTCAAAACCGAATAACATAATATAATTTATGGCAGGAAATGAAAAACAAATTATGAGGAATTGAAAAACAAATTCCTAGTGCCAATAGTTCTCAAAAAATGCAATTTTATTTCATAGAATATTTTGCTATTGAAACATAAGAAAACTTGATACTTACTGCCTTTGGTCTTACCCCTTTCATAATTCTAGGAAAACAGGAAATATCCCATACATTTTCCCATATTCATAACTGCAAAAAAAAAACCTATTAAATGAATCATTTGCTCCAATCTTGTGGTAGATAGGCTACAACTAATTATTACCCTAATAGTAAACATACTGCAAAATAAATCCTTTTCAGATGATTGAGATCTACAATCATCTATCTATTTTATATGTATTTAGTGGACTTGTGTGGTGTTTTAATCAGCGACTCATAAATATTTTCAAATTTCAGTATCTCACACGACCAAGGCTCCAAGAGCTGGTAAGAGAGGTAGATCCAACAGTGCAGCTGGATGAAGAGGTGGAGGAGACCCTCCTGCAGCTGGCCGATGATTTCATTGACACCACCCTGACCGCTGCGTGCACACTCGCCAAACACAGACATGCTTCCAATGTGGAGCTTAAAGATGTACAGATGTATTTAGGTGAGAGCTTCACTACAGGTGATTCAAACCACGCTATACTGCAACATTTAATTTGATGCAGTAAAATGGGGTCATTTAGCAAATTGAATAAACTGAGTGAAATATAAATCCAAGTATTTTATATAAATATACGGCCCCTGACTACTGACGACTATATTGTTGTATTTCAGAGAGACAGTGGAACATGTGGATCCCAGGGTTCGGCAACGACGAGCTGCGGCCTTACAAACGAGCTGCCGTCACCGAGGCGCACAAGCAGCGCATGGCCCTCATCAGGAAAACTATCAAGAAGTACTAGCGCAAGACGTTGCACATTGGTCTTACTACATACTGTTTTATATTTATTTTATCTCAGGAATAAACACTTTATTAATTACTATATTTTGTAATTTTTACTCAAAAAAAAAAAACAGGATCTGGTATGACTAGTTTACCAAGACTATATTTATTTACATCATTTCATTTCATTTACATTGAATTAGTAGTGGTTTTTGTATCTGATATTCCGGGACCGGGTCCTTCAATTGCCTGTTATGTCTATTAAAAATAATGAAATACCAAATGAAATTGGCCATTCATTTCAAAACAAATTTGGGCCTACCCACAGACTTGTATACTAAAGACAGGGCGAACAGCGCGAAATAGGTAAAGACCCATTTCTTTTTTTTGAATTAATAATAATATTGCAGGCAAGGTGACCACAGACCACAGAACACATATACTCCTGCCACAGACACATAGATAAAAAAATATAAAAAATAAACATGTATTTCGCAGGAGTTTCGACAGATGGTGCTAAATTTTCTTGTATGAAGTACGTTTACGTAAAATGTTCGGATGGGCCTATCTTGACTATTTTTATCTATTGGCCTACCATACAGATGACAGAAACCATACAGACCCCTATATTCAATATAAATATAAAATATTTATATTATCTCCATGTCGCAAGGTGTTCTGTGACAGTAATCAGAAATATTTTTGTAAAAAAATTATTTCCATTTTCCATTCCAAGTTTTTCCCACAGATTAAAGAATTGTATCTTACCACAATGGACCTACCATCTTACCACAAGTACCTACTCTAAGTTAGTTGCATAGACAGAAAACCCTATAGGGATAGTTAGTTGTCTATGGTATCTTATGTTTTTCCCGCACGGTTCCCAACTTAGAGGTTTCCCCCTAAATTTAGGGGGTAAATAAGTCGGATGGGATTTTTTTAGGGGCATTATATTTTCAGAGGTTATTTTAGGGATTTTTTTTAAATCTAGCGGCATGTATTTTAATTTTTGACCAGTATGATTCTTCGCTAAGGAGTTGAAGTAACAAATGGCACCATAGACTTCCAACGTCCACTGGTTGTTACGTTGTCTATGCATAATGGAAAAATCATTGATCTATACCTCCAGCTTCTATTTATATGTCTATCGGAAAAATGCGCTAGAGAGTATGGTGTTCTGTGCTGTAACTGTCGAGAAGCTATGATTTTAAAAAGTCAGAACCAGATGAAAATGAACTTATATTTGAAGTAATGCTTCAAATATAAGTTCATTTTTATCTGGTTCTCATATAAAAAATAAAAGATATCACAAAATTTTGTTTTTTTATTTTATTTATTATTGTTATTTTATTGCTTAAAACTTTTAGGGGGATTTTTAAGTAATTGTTGTGATTTTAGGGGTTTTTGACTTAGCTTTAGGGGGATATATTTTTGAGAGTTGGTAACACTGTTTTCCCGCCAGGCGCCACTATATTTCATTTTTCATTGCTCATGAAATGTAGTGCTACATACATTTTCATTTTTCGTGAATATATTTCGCTCTATTGTTGTTTATTGTTTCGACGACTAACGCTCTGACTTTAATCTTTTTGAATTACTTTACATATTTATATCGGCTTGTTCACAAATAGGACTTTTGACTTTCTTTGCTATGTGTGAACCAACACGACCATCTTCTAGGTCTGATGAAGTTTCATCAGATGTGTTATCTGAACCGTTCCATCAATTTGAAAAAGATAAACCACATGTTAAACGAGGAAAATATGTATCAGAAATACTAAAAATGTGGAATTTGACAAGATTAAATAAAAATTTAGGGACTTTGGAAAAATGTATTATGTTTACAGAAGAAAAGGGCTTAGTAGCTAAACAAAAATTGTGTTCAAACCACCATTGTCCCATGAGAGTAAAACGTACAACGAACAAGACGTTTGGCTCATGGGTTTGTTATAAAAAAACCTGTAAAAACAAAAATAAAGAGGCCCGGACTAAGGACACCTTTTTTGAAAATATTAAAATAGATCTTAAGCATGTTTACTACCTTATCTATGCATACTCTCACAATTGGAGTTATGCTACAACAATTTTGGAAGATCCATATAAGGATGACAACAATAAATGTTTGAGTAAAGTAACAGTAAGTGATTGGTTCAACTTCTGTCGAGAGGTAGTAGTTATATATCAATTAAAAAAACAACAATATGTAGGAAAGTTAGGAGGGCCGGACAAAATAGTACAAATTGATGAGTCCAAGTTTGGCAAAAGGATACATAAGAAAGGTAGTTTAGGATTTTTATATTAAACTTTTTGTTTTTAATTATATAAGATATATACTTAGATTCTTTTCCTTTTACACTTGTATAAAGATTGTATATACGTCTTTGTTTAAGGTCATCATATTGAAGGAAAATGGGTCCTAGGCTTCATAGAAAATGGATCGGAAGATTTGCGCTTGGAAGTTTGTCCTAACAATATTAGATCGGCGGAAGTATTAATCCCTCTAATACTCAAACATGTAGAAATAGGTACAACAATTCATACAAATAATTGGGAGGTCTACGATTGTCTGTCAGAACATGGCTTTATTCATAACAAAGCCAACCATTCGGTCACAGAATATCCATTTATTGCTCCAGATGGGGCTCATACCCAGCGAATTATGTCTCAGTGGAGAGTTGTTAAAAATTTTTTTAGAGATAAACATATCTCAAATGATGAAAATTTTGCTAACATTGTTGTAGAGTACATGTGGAGGAGAAGTGTCACAAAATATGACAAAGATCCTTTTGAGGAAATATTAAAATGTATTCAATATGCATATATAGTTTGATAAAAAAAAATAGTTTTAAATGAAATTATTGCTTTTTATTGTTTTTATTTAATCAATGTATGGGTCCCGAAGACAAAGATTAATAAATAATCTTTGCAGAAGAATCGGTAAACTAAAGTTTCTTTTCTTTTCAAATATTGATTTTTGTCACATATAAATAAGATACAAGAGCGAGCCAAAGAGTTTGGGACCCGGGCACTGACAATTTTTAGTGACAGAGCATGTTGGGGCCTTATTGTGGTTATTTTCTTTTCTGGAAATGCTTCAGAGGAAAAATTTAAGTTCATACTTAAGTATATACTTAGATAAAAATTATCAAAACAACCAATCTGTTTAATAAACACACACTTTATTCCATAGGTATTATTTAGAACATACATCAAGTCACAAACTATAACATAAATCACATTAAATTGTAAAATCACTTAAGTACCTTAAAATAATCACATTTGAATCACTAATAGCTATAATACTTGAATAAATTATTTATAAATACTGGTGTGTTTGATAACTTAAAATCACAGGAGAACATGTTTTTTGGAATGTAATTTACACTCAAATTATTACAGTTATCAACAATTTTCTAGGTAGGTGCATATTGCTTTAACAACTTCTCCTAATTATCACTAATTCATGAAGATACCGAATCAGTAACTAAGTATGTACTTACATGAAGCCAAAAATACTCATATTGTAATTTGTAGTGATACAGTACTGTGTGTGATTGACAATCCATTTACTATAGGGAATTAATTAAAATAATTGTGTCATGCCTATGCCTTCTAAGACTATCTTTTTCTTATATTTTCTAAAGGATTTACATGAATTTTAATGGAAATATTAATAATATTTCAAATGCCCACAACTTAGTCATGAATTCATGATCAAAAATCATGATGATGAAGAATTAAACAAAGAATATCAAAAATTTGATACATTTATAAAATAAAATAAAAAACAAAAAGTCAGGTTCCACCGAGATTTGAACTCGGATCGCTGGATTCAAAGTCCAGAGTGCTAACCATTACACCATGGAACCGATATTGAGAATCGCTAAATTGTCGTACACTCTACTTAGCAGATTATACCTATTGTTGTCTACCTCCTATAATAAGAACGTGGTTCCCAAAGAGAACAATCTTATAGTAGGGGAGCCCACGTACTAAATCGGTAGTTACTCGAGCGTCGTGAGGACCTATTGCATTGTAAATATTAGGTGCTGAAATGAAATAGAGGTAATATAGAGTTAATTTCAGTGGTGAGGGTGCATTGATCTTTAATGTGTTATACAAGTTTTCAAAAATTAAAAAAAATATCTGTCCATGAAAGTATACTCGAGCGCGTCAGATTTTTATTCATCTTGATATGATTATCGCCCTGACCCGTGACCCCATATTCTGACAATTATGTCGAGGAGTTTTCTTAATCTGCCGGTTCCAAAATTCGATTTTTCTTTAATTTCGAAACCGGCAGATTAAGAAAACTCCTAATAGCTTCTACCACCACTGAAATAGCAAACTCAATTTATATGAAGTTATCCTCTTTTTCATTTCAGCATCTAATATTTATAATGCAATAGGTCCTCACGACGCTCGAGTAACTACTTACTGATTTAACATCGTGGGCTCTCCTACTAAAAACATCTGCTAACGCGTTACACACGTTGTATCCAAAGGTTGTATCAATATAATCCAATAGTATAACAGTTAGCACAATGAGCTTTTTGTTTACTTAGGTACATTTAGAAAAATATTTCCTGATAATACATCAACAGATTTTATACAATAATATTGTTTCATTTGAACGCAAATAGGAGCTTTTTGTTTAGGTACATTTAGAAAAATATTCCCTGATAATACATCAGAAGATAAAAATAAACAGATTTTAAACAATAATATTGTTTCATTTGAACGCAATTAGACCACTCGCTGCAGCGTCCGTGATTCCGTTGCATATTAAGACTTTATTTACGCACAGAGTAGGTAGTGTAGCTGTAGGTACCCATAGTGATATATTTATTTGTTGCCGCGATACCTATTTATAACGTGCTGCGAGTATAAACTACTCAGTTTCTCTTATAAGTAGGCAGTGGACAAAAAACAAGCTCCTCCCTCACATCAACTTCACCTTAAATTAATTAATTATTATTCTTCCCCATCAAATTAATTATTATTTATTGGAGTACAGTGGAGACACAAAATTTAGTGCAAAAAAAAATTCCATGAACACCATTATATGGCTTTTGCTGTGCACTTTTTTTGATTGCTAATCAATAAGCTTTTAAAATACCAACTCGCTCTCGGCATATAGTCAACTTTAGTTCTACGACTTTGCGAAATTGAGTATTAATTTATTTCATACAAAAAAATGATATTTCTGTAAGGTGACATTACCTACAATGCGGTTTCGCGCCGCGAGTTCGTACGCCGCCGCGCCGTTGCCACTTGCCGATGTTACATTACAGAGTAGGAACAAACCTATCTCTGTAAAATATTGAATATTTGATTTGATATTTCTCAAAATATTGAGTAAAAAATCGTAGAACAAAAGTTGTTTGTTTTAATGTACCTAAATAAATACAGACCGAGAGCCATTTGGTATTTTTTTTTATACCAACCTACTCTATGAAGTTATGAACGCGATCAATGAATCTTGATACTTGTTAATACGAGCAGGCGGTTTCTTGTTTGTCAGAGTCAGGGATGTAGAGCTGGTCGGAGGGGTCAACCTTCTGCCAATGTAGGGACTTTGATTTTATTGTCACTGGTTCCTGAAAAAGATCAAAGTTTATTATTAATTGCAATTTATCTTATCTTTTCTTAGTTTTTCTTAGATATTACTAGCTTTCTATGTATCTATGTTGATCGACCCATTTATACTTTGTTTGTTAAATGGTGATAACATAAAAAAATACCCGGTTGAGTTTGTTGTGGGCTTCTTCTCAGCGGCAGGGCGCGTTTGGAACCCTCGTAAACTTAGTTTTAAGTCGACTTGTAGTTATCATCATTATTATGCAAGAAATGTCATACCGACTTTCGCAAGAGCCTGTATGTTAGGCCTATGTGAAATAAAGATATTTGGATTTGGATTTGGATTTATGGGGTAAAAGTAATATAGGTAAGTGATGCCTGATGGTTTAAATGGAAAGAATAACAAATGGTTTTAACATTGATAACATAGCCATAAAAATTTGGTAAGATATAATAAATGTATATGAAATGAAAAATATAAGGACTCGTCGAGGGTTTACTACAAAGCGATTCACTGAAAGGTTTGTGTAATGTGTTGCGCTTGTGGTGATGCTGAAATTGTTACCAAACAAAAATCGAGTCTGTTGGCTCAGTTAGATGGCTTCAACTTTGAGATTGTTTACGGCTTTAGTTCCTTGTACGGTTTCAGTTTTCTTGTGTAAGCAATACCTAGTTAATTGTGAGTTTGTTTATATACTTAAGTACTTCTAGATATTTCAATGTACCGAAGTACAATATACGTCGGTGTTTTAAAAAATAGTTATTTATTATTTACGAATATTACTTGAGCCCCAAAATATTACATAAGACATGCTGAACCTACCTGCATAGCGACTTATCAGTAATCTAAGCTACCTACCTAAACCTTGACCTCTTTAAATATGTAAGTATATTTATTTCATTAACATATTATTAATTTATGCTATATATGTATATCAGCAGATAAGTTGTAGCGGCGTAAAAACAATAGGTATTTACTATTCCGATAACACGATAAATATTTATGAGGACACACCTCTTTAGTTTCTACGTTTTAGATTAAAACAATCGTAGTAAGTAAATATTTGTAGTTCTCACTGCCCTCAGTAGGTAGGTAAATTCTCAAAATAAATAAACGGAACGCTTATAATTATAAAATCACTGTGTTGTCTGTCTGTTGCGACCCTCCCTGCGAATACCATTCCTCCAGTTACCTCCGAAGATAAAACCAATCGAAAAACTGAAAATAAATAATTTAGTGCCGAGCAGTGCGGCTTTAAATATTGCAATGCTTTTTAGGCTCACTGCAGTCTGCGTCTGAATATTACTTCGTCTAACGTCTTGATCGTCTTATCGTTATTTCGCAGATAAAATAATCAATATTTTTCAGCGGTTTTAAAAAATAGTTTTCTTATTTGTGGTCTTAGGGTGACCATAATTATTAGTGGCCCTAACTAAATCAGGAATGAGGAAGTGTCTAGATCGTCTCATCATTATTTCTCCAATAAAATAATATCAATATTTTCCTTAGAATAGTTTTCATATTTATGGTCATAGGATGACCATAATAGTGACCCAAAAAAGGAAGATTTGAAAAATGATTAGACGTGGTTATAGTGAATGGTGTCTATGTTAGTAACCCTAATAGGTGTAACAAAACATGAAAAATTATTACCTATTATAAAACCATGCAATAATTATATTACGATAACGTAGGTTTGATTTGAGTGATAATTAAGTAATCTGACCGCGAAACAGTTGGTACTTTGCCAGCACTGACGTACTGGCTGAGTAGTTAAAGGTTAATTGGAAACGTACGCGATCGATGCGAGTTTCAAGTAGGTACCTATATTAGCTATAATACTGAGGAAATATACCGAGGCACGACATGCTGGATAGGACAATACTGACACTCAGTTGCCACTTGCCATGCCTTGATAATTCGTTTCGTTAGGGCTATTTTTTTATTAGATGCTTTTAATTTATAGGAAATAGTAGTTTATGAAACGGATGCATAATGGGGGGTATTAAAACATGAGTGTGAGTTTAAAAAACGATATGGTGGATAATTAAATAATCAAAAATTATACATAATTATTTTCAATATTCTGTATGAACACACTTTTTAATCAGTCATATAAGGCAGGGAAAAATTATTGTTTCCGTGAAATAATTGTTGTCTATGGTCGATCATGGCGCATCCCATGACTACCAACTAAATGTTGTCTGTGGACTCCATATATAAAAAACAAAATTTAGGATTCTCTCTTTTGGCTATGACGACCACAGAGAAAAGAAGTTATTCCCTGGTCTGCGATGACGACACATAAAAATACAGGAACCCAGAGCCGAGTATCGTAATGGAAATTATTCAATTATCTAGAGATACCGTAAAACGGGGATAATAGGAACGGCGGGGTAAATAGGAATAAATTTCTGACTTTCTAAACTGTCCTGTTATTTGTCATCCTAAGCTGACAAATAACAGGACAGTTTAGAAAGATGATTCATGATGATTCATGATTATTATAATAATAGTGGATTGAAATTTGAAGGAACAATAAGAGGTAAGCAAATAATTGCGTAATTTCATCGTAAACCTTAATTTTAGATGAATGCTCGTTTTAGGGTTATTTTGGGGATAAAAGGAACGCGAAGGGGGGAAATAGGCACAGGAACAGGTATAAATGGAACAGCAAGGGGGTTATTTGGTTCGCACAAGAGGTAAATAGGAATCATGAAATAGGGTTGTCAAAAACCAAAGTTTAATCCTTTAAACGAGCAATTCTTGTATATATATTTCTATATAATCTGGATCTCGGAAACGGCTGGAACGATTTTCATGAAATTTAGTATACAGGGGGTTTTGGGGGCGATAAATCGATCTAGCTAGGATTCGTTTTTATAAAATGTCGAATTTACCAAAAAAAATATGACTTCTGCTGCCATCTATTGGCCACCGAGCGAAGCTCGGTCACCCAGATATTTACTATAATACTTAATTAAAGTTAATTTTACTTCTAAACTTATTAAAGTTAAAAACGATTACTATTAAACTTATTAAAGTTAAAAACTATTACTATTAAACTTTTTAAAGTTAAAAACTTTTGGCCGTAAACCATTATTCACATTATACACAATAATAAAAATGAATATTTAAGTAAATGTCGCCAGTTTATGGGTGCCAAAAATGCTTGATTTGCCACCAACAGTCAGGCCACCGTTCGCTTAGCAGCCACCTATAGAATTTTGACAGATGGCGCTACTGTTTTTTTAATTATGAATAATGAATTGAATCTATTATGAATAATGATTGATATAATCTAAATTATTTATTTTACTCTTCATTGAGTGAAGCATTGTATTCAAATAGTACAACTATTTTCTTGAAAAACATTTTAATGTCTTAATGTCTTTTTTTCAGAATGCCTCGTAACTACACACCCAAGCCAGGCTGTTATGTTTTGTTGATTTGAATGAAAAAGTATTTTTGTTTATTATTTTTTTGCTAACTTCTTCATTTTTTTATTTAAGTAACTTGTAAGCTAAACATTTAATAGTAATTTTGTATAAGCTATTCTAAAGAGAAGGCCATAAATAAATAAGGAATAGACTGATTATAATACTGTTTTTCTAGCTCAATGCCATATTTTTGTTACTTGTATATGTACCATAGCTACAATAAAAACTTGATTTCAAAAAGTTTTTATTTTTACTATACCTACCTACAGTCTACACACATAAAATAAGTTAAGCAGCATGATTAGATTAAATAAACTGAAACTTTTTTAAATTAGGTAGGTAGGCACTTACTTTGGATAAATATTGGATTTGGATAGACAGCCCTGAGTAAAATTCCTATTAACCCCTCTCCTGAACCTATTATCCCCATCGGGGGTAAATTGGAATCCAGCATAGTTTTTGGTGAATATTTTAAAATCTGGCAATATTTTGAGAATCCAAAGCTACTCAACATCTAAAACAGCTTGCCATCCACCCTAGACAGTATCTTAAAATACCCAATGTGTTGCGGAATAAGGTTTAAATTCGAGTTGAAGTTGGAAATCGTACCTATTTACCCCGTTTTACGGTATTTCCATAGTACAGTAATGTTATAATGAATAACTTTTTAATAATTATAGAAGTCTGTGAATAAAGTAGGTCAATATGTGACACATTTTGATTTCATAATTCGAACTTTAAGCAATGAGCGTAGATAAAGGTAGTTAACTGCCTGATCGAACGTATTTTATGAACGTACAGCCCAAACCATTGGACGAATTGAGCTACATCATGATGTTACCTTCCTAAAGAGGATTTTTTTTTTAATTCAATAGTCCAAGAGGGGGGAGAGAGAAATAGGAGGTCACGTGAGCAAATCCGGGGCGTATTTTATTTTTACATGTAAGTACATTTGGGGTCCTAAATGCATACTACATAGCTTAGCTTAGAGGCTAAAACGGTACATGCAAGTAACTGCATATTACCATAAACAGACTATCAACCTTAAAAACGACACCGTTAGGTTCAAAATATTACTGTAAACTGTTGTTATACTACACTATGTATACAAGGGATTTTATTTGCAAATTGGTAGCAAAACAATTTATCGATAGTAATTGGATGAAATTTGCAATCACCTTAATGCGGACCAATTCACAGAAAGTGGACAGCGAATATCTTATTTTAATCTTATCTACAAGTAAATGGTATTGCAGTAGCTGCATAGGATTACCGTGAAGTGTCGTTCATTATAGTAATAAAATAAATATGTATTGCAATTTGCAAATATAGATTTGCAGATATAGGTTTAATATTTTTATAGACCAATTGACAACATTAAAATACCTACTAATCATAATAGGTATAAAACTATGCTTGCGATGTGGAATGATTTGGTGAATGAAAATAGTAGAGACCTTTCAAAACAAGCTCTATCATTTTAAGTAGACTGATGCAAAATTTCGACATCCTACGAAGCACTGACCTTGTACAACATAATACCTAGATCGTTGAATAAAGCATAATTCAAGGAATAATAATAACGAATTTCAAACAATTTTCTTTAGTTTCGTGATAATTGCATAATTTTTGGCTTAAGTTGAGCAATCTGTGTTTTATACAACTTTTGACTAAAGGTATGGTTTCAAACTGTGTTGTTTTATTTTTGTGATGCAAGAATAACACAGCTTTTGTGGTACTATTTGTTACTTTAAATAACAATGACGCATCGACTTTGACAATAAAGATAACTACATATTCGCTAAAAATAAAAGATCCAACACCTGATAATTAACCGTGTCGCAACTAGCAGCTACGTGACTAATGTGACTATCACAATGTGTGAGTATAGCATTGATAATGTTGAATAAACTAATAAAGCACTTCCCGTTTAGATAAAAAAAAAACAGATTGATTTCATATAAAAAAATAAGCAATCAAAATGCTATGACACTACCAGTTAGTTACTGCAAAAATAAATTAACGTTATATTAGATTTTTTCTCGCCATCAGTCATTAGTCATTATCTAATATCATTAGATAAAAAAGTAAATACCTACTTGAAGAAAAATACGATTTAGATTGAACCTTATGCCTAATGTAAAGCCTACACGTAACAAATCATTATTATAAAAGCCAAAAAACAACTAACTGAATTACATCAAAAGATCTTATTTCTTTGCATACGTACCATGTTATACAATATAATATATTAACGAGCATATTAGCAAAACTTATCAAAAATATTATGCATTAAATAAAATGTCGACTAAAGAATAAACTTTACCTATATAGGTATAATAAAAATTTGCAGCTATGAACATAAAGAGTCAACTTCCTAAGGGTCAGGGTCAATTAGTAGGTAACGTAAAACGTTACATAAATAATATTACTATATAACTATTCTTTGTGCAAAATAGGCAAAGAAATATCTGTCTTTAATATCTATAACTTAGATAAAATAATATATCAGGCTTTGATTTAATTACTCTTAGTTTCCACTAAAACATGGCAAAACACGACCAGAAAAATAGGTGAGATAAGTTTAAGTATTTTTGCCAATTGCCATGGTTGAGCTGAATATTTTTTTTTAGTTATAATACAATACTAATATTTTAAATATTTCAGCAATTCTTCCCCAACGTTGTTAGATAGTGCAACTGGTGGCTCCATTTGTTCCTACTATTTTATGCCAAACTATATTAATTCCAGTTTATAAAAATAAAAATTGATTCTAATATATCTGGCTTTGAATCTAATCCAAAAATTAAGAATTTATTTTATATACCCTTTCTCATTGCCTTTTTTTGTTTTTATTCAGTAATTTTAATTTTATTCAGTAGGTAAGTAGATACCTGCTGTTTTATGAAAGAATATAAAATTATACATACCTTAGCAATTAATTTCCCATCGTCCCCTATTAAAAATTCTTCCAAAGCGAAGACAAGAGGGGAAGCATTTCCAAGATGAAAGATCCTTGAGGATGTTCCACGGGTCACTCTGAACTCTATGGTTTTTGCCATCAATACACTTGTGATCATGTACACGGACTTCTTGCCTGTTAGAGCTGAAATGGAAAAAACGATCAAAAATAAGAGCTGAAAAATATAGTCACTAATTCATCATCGTCCAAAATTCTTGGAGCAACATAGCAAAACTTTTGCAGTGGTTCACTTTGTTATTAAAATTCTCAAAGGAACGTGAAGTAGGGGTGGGCCAAATTTAATTACAAAACTGATAATCCAAAAACTTAATGTGCAGTGTACCATGTAAGTGTACTTGGAATATTCTTACATACAGAGTACTTACTATATCGTTGCTTACACATGTTAGTCATATAATTATTATTAAAAGTGTTGCTTGGAATTTGGATGTCTAATAAAACAATTAACATTCATTCACTCCAATCAAAACTTGTTAGTGATTATGTAGGTACCTTTATTGTTCATGTCCAAGCAAATCTTGTTGACAAAATCCTTGCCTTTTGGAATTCTTGCTTGGGAGAAATTCACCATGATCACTCTGACTTTGTTTTTTATTGCTTCATCTTGTAATGTGATCTGTGAAATAAATGTACACCTTTTTTTAGCTTTGGTAACTGTAACTTTTTTGGTAACTTTAATGCATTTTTATCTAGAAATATCAATAGTATATTGGACTTATGGCATAATTGTTAATGTGTTTTATATGACAGTTGTGAATAATGTGCTAAATACAAAATTAAATAAATAAAATTGTAGAGCTATCAGCTAAGGCATACTAGGACAAGGTTAGTAAGTCCAGTTGTAGGACAATAAACACTTGGTACTAGCTGTACCTACCTTAAATCTAAAACGTAATCACCAGAGCGCTCTTAATATTTAAAAATTTTATTTTACTCATTTGAAAATGCTTTTTTAATCATTGCAAAGCGAAAAGTGTCACAACAATTAAAATAAAGTTTGTATTACATAAAAAGTGTAGTTGCAGTAGGAGTCAAGCTCTTGTTTTCGTAGACTTGTCCCAAAGACAGAAAGTCATGGACACTGCAGTCTCACAGGACACGCAAGGTCAATGACGCGAATGTACAAACATAAATAGGTACCTATTTGATTTTTGAAAAATTTATAGGTTCATACTTATCCAAAAATTAAATTGGAATTTGGATCACTAACCTTCACGCTTTCATGGGGAAACTTAAAATCATGGTCTTGAAACTCGCCCTGATCCAGCAGGTCTACGTATTCCGGTTCAGATTTCTCCCTATTTATATTCTTCTTCAGTTCGCCAAGCGGCGTGAACATTTTACCGTTTGTTTCCTTTTCATTCGGCACAAAGAGAGACGTAACTTTGTACAAATCTGCCTCTGTTATATGCGGGATACAAACTAACTGGTTGCTCCCGATTTCAATTTCGATTTCATCCCTGATAAAAGGCCACGCGTCCTCGAGTTTCAATGACTTCAAACTCTCCAGGCTCACATCTTTACGTATTTCGTGCGAATACAGCGACTTTACGACCACTTTTAGTTTTTTCGGCATTTTGAAGTAAAATTAACTTGCAACCGTGAACGTTGACGTTAAACGTGCGCTCACTGTCGCTGTTAAAAATCGACTGATTTTTAATTTTGAAAAGGAGCAGTGGAGCAACACTATTGATTCCTTATGAATCAGAAAGGGACAACGTATAAATGTTACCTTGATTGTTTCACAATTTCCCAGAAAACCGGAAAATATTAACAAAATGGTCACGAACTCATGATCATAATTCATGCATCATGATAAATATTACTTAGAGAGTACCTAGTGATAAGTATGTAATACTAGGAAATTGCAATAGTAAAGGGCACAAGGAAGCTGAAAAAATTGGAAAGATTAAAAAGAATGAATATTTCTCCGAAGGAAAATGACAATCATCAAGGTTTTCACGAAATTATACCTACCACTGCCACGAAATTGTGCCATACGAGGTTCTCATCATAAATAAATTATTCACTTTATGAGCCCCTTTGTAGTGGGAAATTCCGAAGCACGCCAACACTGCTCATCGCTACGTCACGTTTCCGTCACGTTCGTTTCACGCGATGGTCTGGTGGTTGCATGATTGCAGTTTTTATGTAGGTAGGTATAAGCCGCTTAGGTAATGCAGGTTTTTCTGAGCTCCAACGTCCGCGACACACAGTCTGAACGTGACTCCTTCAATTTTTAACGGAACACGAATTTGAGTCACATTACAGCGTGCCGTAGTCACGATTTAGGTACATGACTACTTAAGATACTTTTTATACCTACTTTGCGTACCTACCTTTTGCCCGCAGTATTTTTTCGACAGTTTGCCCAATAATTCGAAAACTATCGGGCATAAAAATATATAAAAACTATTGGAATAGACAAGTAACTCCCTTTCATATGAATATGTTCCCTCAATATTGTTATCTCATTTTGAAATTTCAACAACCCCGTTTTCCTCTTTATGAATTAAAAAAATAATTTTAAAAAGGTATTTAATAAAATCTGTGGTATTTAATTATTGTTATGACGTCGGGCCATTATTACCTACAGGCTACAACTGCTACAACTATTCTTATGTTGATATCCTTAGTTACTGCAATAAAGTTACTGCAGTAGTTATTGGAATAAATTACAAAAAATAATGGGGTTTGTAATTTAAAAAAGTTCTAAGTGTATTAAGTAAATAATTATATTTAAAAGCTATAGTGTACATTTTAGATAGTATAAATAATATTAGGTACTTAACAATAATTATAATAGTACATTGAGATTTCACATAGGTATTTAAAAGATTTGTTGGTATTATTTAATGGTTCCTGCAAAGTGCAACACAATAAACACGTTTGGAATGTAGAATTTATATTACCAAAAAGCTTTTTTTGATCAAGATAAATCAATTCATTAAAAAGCTTTAAAAATATATTACTGCTCAATCTGTATGTTATTTTTGTGTTATTTAATCAATAAATTATTATCTATTACAAACTAAGTAATTAATTGCAACAATTAAAAAAGCGTCTTGGTAGCATAGTTTGACAATGAAAAACACATTTTTTAAGTGAATATTTTTAAAATGGCAGCTCTGTCGCTGAATATGTAAACTTTTTTATGTATTGGTTCATCACTGGCCTTGGTATTTTCAGCATAATTATTTGGGTACTAAACCAATTTCAAAGTTTCAGTGTTGACCAACTGACCACGGGTCTGACTGTATAAGAAAAACGTATTCATAGTTATCATAATTGTTATCAAATTCTGAAATTCAGCCCCAATTGGTTTACATAAATCACGTGAACCTTAAGCAGGCAGAATTTGTAAATGATTATGATTACAATGAATTCGTTTTTCTTACACAATCTAGGGGTTGGACCCTTATTCTGTATGTGTTGACCTTCAATGATTGAAGAGTAAAGAATAGAGTGACCTTCAAAAGTTAGCCACAAAATCTTATTCTCGTTTCACTTAATAAAGTAGCAATGTAAAACAAACCATGGTCAAAAGTGATCACCACTGCAAATGTAAATTTTACAGAAGATGAGCCCAGATTTTACTGGCCCATACAATAAAAAAAAAATGTAGAAAACAGCACTGCAATAGCAAGGTGGATTCATTCTCAATTAATGTGAGATGATAATACACTTCATTATAATTATGTAAGCAAAAACTTGATTTGTTGTTGTAAATGTAGGTTCATACAGAGATATACAAAATATGATAATGAATAATGATTAATTACAACAATTACCTAGGGCCTAAAATTTTCATACTAACATTGTATGAAAAAGTCAAAACAATATTACAATAATAATGCTATAAGAGATGGTGGTACTGCCCCTGATCACAAATACAGATTAGAATAAACAAAGAACAATCACTTTTGATGACCAAATATAGTAGGTCCCATTAATCATGCAGCTCATCTCTTTATTCATTAATTTGATCATTCTGCAATGAACAAGGCGGGTTACATATTATTTCAATCATAATTGTTAATCGTTAATCATTATTACATTTTGTGCATCTGTAAGAAATATTTCAGATGTACTATCAAGTCTACTTCTTATGGACATTAGCATTGGTTGATTGAAATACTGAAGACGCTGACATCAAGTTCTCAATGTATTGTCCTAAAACTTGGTTTTCAGAACGCAGCTTTAAATTCTCTTCTTTCACTGAGTCAACCCTTTGTGATAGATCTGAAAATTATTTTTTTTTACTTGAATTTTATATAATAATTTTAATTGCATAATTTCTTATGATTTAGAATAATTACAGGGACCATTAACATACATGAGGTATTAACCTGGTTTTGAATTTGATCTAAACAATAGAAGGATCAACTTTCACAAATGAAGCAACATGTTTACCATCCAATGTGTTCTGCAACTCCAAAACCTGTGATATCAACCGCGCCTTCTCCTCCTGCTCGTCTATTCCAGAGTCTGGCTCAAAACTGGCTGGTCCATTTAACCCTGGACTCGAAGAACCGCCTGTATAAGAACTTGGAAGCGAATCCATCGATCGACCGTGGTCCAAACGGTTGTTGTCCATATCGTCGGTAATAATCACTTGGGGATCATCGTCGGCCAAAGGGATGTTGTCATCGTTACATTTCTGGATTAGAGAAGACATTTTTACACAAATAAGCGCAACTTCCTAAGCAAAACTTCATAAAATTCAGGTCAAAGTAAATCGATAAATGTTTGTTTTTAGGTTTTTATTTTGACACATTTCACCAAAGATTGCAATATATGACTTGCATTACAGACCACTTTATACCTGTAATGCTGTCATTTCCTTTAAATATTGTAGATCAATGGGCATTTCCATAGATCAATATATATGGCATTTCACATCTCAAAGTTTCACATTGCAAAATCTTAAAATAAGAGAATCTGAGAATCTAAACCTTTACTGAGATTGTTATTACCAGGAGATAGTTCGTGTTAAAAATATCGATAGATTCGAAAATAAAATCTTACGCACAGACATCTTTCTTTTGCAATGGCCCGGACTTAATTTCACGCTTGAACAATTACTATTTTTAAATTATTATTATTATATTTTTTTGATTTGTGGTTTTGGATTTGTGATTTTCGATTTTTGATTTTGATTTTGATTTAAATTTAAATTTAAATTTTAATTACAATTTCCATTTCGATTTCGATTTGGAGTTAAATTTCAATTTTCCATTTTCCATTTGTCATTTTGCATTTTCCATTTTCCATTTTCAATTTTCCATTTTCTATTTTCAATTTCCCATTTCCCATTTCCCATTTTCCATTTTGCATTTCCCATTTCCCAAAAAACGTGTAGACACAGAAAACACAAGGTGTCACTAAACAATGGGTGGAAAAAAACATAAAGACCACCGCACACCGGAGTAATTTCAATTTCCCATTTTCCATTTTCCATTTTCCATCTCCGATTTTCCATTTTCCATTTTCCATTTCCAATTTTCCATTCTCCATTTTCAATTTTCCATTTTCCATTTTCCATTTTCAATTTTCCATTTCCCTTTTTCCCATTTCCCATTTCCCATTTTCCACTATCCATTTCCCATTTCCCATTTTCCCATTTTCCATTTTCCAAAATGGAAACGTTTCATTTTCCATTTTCCATTTTCGATTTTCCATTTCCCATTTCCCATTTTCCACTATCCATTTCCCATTCTCCATTTCCCATTTTCCACTTTCCATTTTCCATTTCCCATTTCCCATTTCTCATTTTCCCATTTTCCATTTTCCATCTTCGATTTTCCATTTCCCATTTCCCATTTTACCGTTTTCCATTTTCCATTTTCAATTTTCCACTTTCCATTTCCCATTTTCCATTTCCCATTTCCCATTTTCCCATTTTCCATTTTCCATTTCCCATTTTCCACTTTCCATTTTCCATTTCCCATTTTCAATTTCCTATTTTCCATTTTCCATTTTCCATTTTCAATTTTCCATTTTCCAAAATGGAAAATCCATTTTCCACTTTGGATTTTCCATTTCCCATTTTCCACTTTCCATTTCCCATTTCCCATTTTCCATTTTCCATTTCCAATTTTCCATTTTCCATTTTCAATTTTCCATTTTCCAGTTTCAATTTCCCATTTCCCTTTTCCCATTTCCCATTTTCCACTATCCATTTCCCATTTCCAATTTTCCATTCTCCATTTTCAATTTTCCATTTTCCAGTTTCAATTTCCCGTTTCCCTTTTCCCATTTCCCATTTTCCACTATCCATTTCCCATTTCCCATTTTCCCATTTTCCATTTTCCATTTTCCATTTTCCATTTTCAATTTTCCATTTTCCATTTTCAATTTCCCATTTTCAATTTCCCAGTTTCCATTTTACATTTCCAATTTTCCATTCTCCATTTTCAATTTTCCATTTCCATTTCCCATTTCCCATTTTCCATTTTCAATTTTCAATTTTCCATTTTCAATTTTCCATTTTCCATTTATAATATTTATAGGAATGGAAACTGGAAAATTGAAAATTGAAAATGGAAAATGGGAAATGGAAAATGGAAAATTGAAAATGGAAAATGGGAAATTGAAAATGGAAAATGGGAAAATGGAAAATGGAAAATGGGAAAATGGGAAATGGGAAATGGAAAATGGAAAATTGAAAATGGAAAATGGAAAATGGAAAATTGAAAATTGGCAATGGAAATTGAAGTTACTCCGGTGTGCGGTGGCCTTTATGTTTTTTTTCCACCCATTGTTTAGTGACACCTTGTGTTATTTCCTATAGACGTAGTATATCATTATTACTATAAGTCCACCATGGCGAATAAACCGGTCCGAGCGAGAGGGCTCTGCAGTTACTGCGTCCCTTTCTAATTTAACGTGACCATAATAAAACGGAACACAGTACAAATTCTTATGACGACAACATTTATTTAAATGTAAAATGGAAAATGGAAAATGGGAAATGGGAAATGGGAAATGCAAAATGGAAAATGGGAAATGGGAAATTGAAAATTGAAATTGAACTCCAAATCGAAATCGAAATCGAAACCGAAATTGTAATTCAAATTTAAATTTAAATTTAAATCAAAATCAAAAATCAAAAAGCAAAAATCGATAATCACAAATCAAAACCCAAAAATCAAAAAATAATAATATTAAAAAAAAAGTAATGTTCAAGCGTGAAATTAAGTCCGGGCCATTGCAAAAGAAAGATGTCTGTGCGTAAGATTTCATTTTCGAATCTATCGATATTTTTAACACAAATTATCTCCTGGTAATAACAATCTTAACAATCTCAGTAAATAAAATTGGTCAAGTGCGATCAAGACCAATTTTCAACAGTATTAAGGAGCACACCACGGGTGTGCCCGCGAAATTCAATTTTTTTCTGGTTTTTTGCGATTTTTAAGCTAATAAGAAATAATAGGCTTATGGCAGTCAAATTGCGGGAATCCCAATATCATCTTCACGTGTTTATATAAAATCTCTGCTTGAAAGTGTCCAGTTAAAGAAATTGGTCCGAGATTTGCGAGTTACTCACATAAAACTTGATACTCGGACTAATTTCCTAGGATACACATTTATATCCAAAGATTTTTATATAATCATCTAAAGATGATACTGCCATTCCCGCAAATTGACTGCCATAATCTCTGATGTGTAATTAGTGTACAAATTGCAAAAAACCATGAAAATTTTGAATTTCGCGGGCAGTCATATTGATTTCGCCTTAGCCTGCCCATCAAATTAAAAAAATAACTACCTTAGATTACTATAATGTGCATCTCCAATTTGTTTACCGTACCGAATTTACCTAACTACTACTAGATACGTGAGTAGAAAAGTCTTTGATCCACATAAATTCATGGTAACCCTACAGAATATGATTGCTTTTTTAGAAAAAACCACCACCTTGCATTTGGTATTACCAGTCCTAAACATTTAAGAACTACTTTACTCAGTTGTAATGAATTATTTTTACAAAAAGCTTATTTACATAAATTGATAATTATATAAACTGGAGAAAAATAATAAAATAAATTTCAAAGTTTGTTTTAGTAAATCATAAAAAGCAAACTATATTTATTTTCCACCATTTCTACCAAATCCAATATTTAGTTGAGATAGCAAGATGTTAGACAAGGACACTGTACCAGAGGGATCGTTCTCGCCTGCGGGCCGATTCAGAACCCTTCGACAACTTACCGTATCGAAACGGTTAGGTATCGATCTCGAATCGAAGATGATTTGTCGTGCAATTCAGAACGTTCGGTTTACGGATACGATTCGCTATCGAATACGAAATCGGTAACGACCACAGAACGAAGAAAAAGCGTAGAAAAAGATGAGAAAAAGTTATTCCTTGGTCTGTGTTAATGATGAACATTTACAAAGTTTTGGAACCCAGAGCCGTAAAGCCAGTTATTAAAAAAAAATTTACAAAGTTTGTTGTATACCTAAATTTTACTCGTTTTAAATTCATATTAAGCAAGTAAAATATATTTTCCATAATTTGGAAGGGAATTATAAACTTCATATAAAATGATAACTGACTGACTTATTGATTTCGAGAAAACATTTACTAAAGCTATCTTCGTAAATGCCACACAGATGTCAAACATCACAGACCTGAGACCAGGAACCGGTCAAACATAAATATTTCCATAGCGTAAGTTGTCTATAGTATGTCTAAGGTGAATTTGTTTTGTTAATTTTGACGCATATTTTTTGCTGTTAGAAAACAGTACGTCTACAACTTACTATTTCATAATCAAATTCCAAAACATTGTTATGGAACATAGTATTACAAATAATGTAAACCTAGTAAATACACGAAACAAATAAATTGTCATAGGTATTTCAGTATAATCGCCAAATATAATGCCAACTCTGAAAAAAGCTGGTGATGTTCTCCTATCAAGGAGCACACCACAGGTGTGCCCGCGAAATTCAAATTTTTTGTGGTTTTTCGCGATGTTTAAGCTGATAAGACGTAATAGGCTTATGGCAGTCAAATTGCGATAATCCCAAGATCATGTTAGAGTGTTAAAGTGTCGAGTTAAAGAAATTAATCCGAGATTTGCGAGTTGCTCACTTAAAACTCTTTACTCGGACTAATTTCCTAGGATAGACATTTTTATGCAAAAATTTTGATATAAACATGTAAAGAAGTAACTGCCATTCTCGCAAAATGACTGCCATAAGCCTATTATGTGTAATTAGCGTACAAATTGCAAAAAAACCACGAAAATTTTGAATTTCGCGGGCAGACCTGTTGAGTCCGTCTTAAGGTGTTTCGGCCCTACCAGCCCGCGAAATTCAAATTTTATTTAGTTTTTCGCAAATATTAGACTAATTACACATTGTAGGTTTATGGCAATTAATTTTTCGGGCATAATATTTATATTAAAACTTTGCTCGAAAATTCCTACTTTCCTCATATTGGTGCCGCAAAGATAATTTTTTGCAGTTTCCCAGCTTTCGAAAACTAAATAAAATAAAATCTGGGGAACTGCAGAAAATAATCTTTCGGGAACCAATATGAGGTGAGTAGGAATAATTGAGCAATGTTTTTATGAAAAAAAAGATGGGTAAATTTTATGCTCTAAAAACCTATTGCCACAAAGCTACAACGTGTATAGTTAGTCCAATATTTGCCCAAAACTAAGTACAATTTGAATTTCGCGGGCTAGTTTAACCTAATTATCATAAAACATTTCGATATCGGACGACCTGTAGCTTTCGATAAGAAACCGTAAATAATTATTATCGGACGTTCGGCAAATATTATCCGAACCGAATGTTGTGAATAGCGTTTGACAGGCGTAATCGTACGATATCTACGTTAGATCGATTGGGTTTCGGTTTCGACAACTTCCCGGTCGATACGGTTATTCTGAATTGAAAATATTCCTTATCGTACGATATCTTACCGAATCGAACGAAAACAACGTTATCGAATGGTTCTGAATCGGGCTGGGACCGCTTTTAGCTAGCTACCGCTTGTAAGAGAACAGCTACTGTAAGCTGAAAGCAATAAGTCTCATTTTAGCTTAACAAAAATGTTTGGATCGCTCACTTGTTATATGTATGTATTATCTCTATGCAGACGAGTGACCTATTATTATTACATACCTATGTATTATATTATATATAATATTATATTATGAGTTACCTATTATTATATTCTGTGGTTACAGCATGGTTTTTATGTCTATGCTTACCACTAGGTTTTTGGCTTTGGTTTTTGGTAACTACACAACTCAACACAACTGTGGAGCAAAACAGGGGTAGGTAGGTACCTACCAAAATACAACCTTTGAATATATACATAATAATCAAAGGGTAGAGTTAGAGAGTAGGTATATGTGTTCTGTGGGTACAACTTAGTGATTATAACCTATGACTAAAGAAGAAATGGACACAAAGTAGTGAGTCTTTTTGGCTGGGTATTTCCGCCATCTTGTGTCGCATCAAAAATAGCCAATCACAGCTATCAGCCAATCACAGATAGGCACCAGTCAGCTGATCAGAAGGGCTGCTCTAGCTATCTATCGATATGGAAATATTATCGATGTAGTTTGTGGTTAGTAATTAAATATTTAAGATCAAAATTGAATGAATTATTACTATTACAAATTAATTTATAGAAAAACTAGGTTTTGCCAGCGGTGCATATTTTGTTTCCGGATTAGAATTTTTAACTTATACCGCGAGACCAAACTACATTTTGATCCAAGTGATTGTACCTATAGTAAAGGTTCGCATCCGCGGCCCGTTTTGTTAAAGCGGAAATAACTACGAGAAGTCAGAGGAGTAAAACCTCGAGGTCCAAATAGAAGGTAGTGATAAAAGGAGCCCTATTCATCTATCAACATTTAACTTTACATATATGAATTTCGTTGATATCGGTATAACAGCGGTAGAGTCTGTCTAATGAAAGTAGAGACTCGGGTTTTTTCAAAACTTTTTAAATGGCAACCCTGACACGTCAATCGGGAAAAGGAAGATTGCGGTTGTTGATATTTTTCTGTGATCTTATTTAGTCCGGATTTTCTGTGATCGGGTGAAAAAATGAATAAAACAATTAAAAGTGGAGTGCGGGAGTTACTGTTTTGTTTAATATCAAAATTCAAAGAAAAACAACAACAAAAACAGGCTGCGTTTACACAAAAACAAGATTGTTTACATGTTGTAGTCGATTTCTTGTGTAAGTAAAACAGTTCAGTTTGATGCTTGGTTTTAAATCCTCCCAAGTAATAATTAGTGCATTATGTCTTGTGATTGTGGATTGGTGGGCTTCTTACACCTTGGAAAACATAGTGCTCAGGCGTGTAGGTTACCTCATGATGTTTTCCTTCATAGCTACGCAAGTAATATTTAGTCCTAAGACGCTCATTACTCCAAACAGTTAAAAGGCGCGAACCCGGGACTCAAACCCCCAACCCCCTGATGAGAGGTAGAAATAATAAATAGGTAAGCAATTTAATAAAGACTAGTGTGAAAACCGATATAAAAAAATAATTAAATTGCACGTATCAAACTGAGTTATTCCAATATTTGCACTATGATTTTGGGGATGACCTACAAAATTTTTTTAAATTTGCCGGGCGATTTCAGTGTCTACTTTCAGTAGACAGACTCTATAACATCGCACCATTAGTACTTTGTTTTTGTTTTGTTAACATAACAACAAAAATTAAATCGAATTTATTCCAATCCTGAAGAAATATTTCTTCTTTCGCACATTATATAAGTGCATGTAATGTGATCATAACACATAATAACACATAATTTTAAACGATTTAACGATATAATTAATGAAATCGAATACTGACCTATGAAATGTTAATGTGGCCTATTTTTGTCTTTCCGCAGGCATTTTCACACCTGAATACTAATTATAATCCGAAAGTAAATTACTAGAAAAATAATATGATTGTCTAATATTTCAAAAAACATGATATAAATAAACTTTGTATACATGTTTTGACATGTTCGAATCTACAAAATGCGACAAATTATGGAGAAATTGGCCACCCGGCTATTTTTTCATGACGTCACAACTTCAGTGTTGCCGAAATCAGAAAAAAACAAATATGTTGCCATCTCGTTTAACGTAAACAATTTTGAATTAGTTAGAAAGAGACAATGTAATGTTTTTTATAGCTATTTCGATTTCACGCAACATATAAACGCATATGTGTGTGTAGAAAACTACAGCTGCTCCACTTGTAGTTTCGTTCCTCGTAGATTATAACAGACCACAAAACTAGATTATATTGATTATTGAGAATATCCTCTTTGTAGGTACCAACAGCACCATAGTTATATTATAAAACACTAGGTATAGGTCTTTCGGTTTCTGGTCTGTGACTATAGGGATTAGGGCCACAGATTAAAGATATTGTATCTTACGATACAGATAGGACACAGACGAAGAAGAGCGTGTACCCATAAGACTGACGTTTCGCCCATCCCAAATGACAGGTGTCACCAAAGAACGAGGGCTTTCATTTGACAGATAGTGTTGTACTATTTGATATCGACCTCCGCCAGGAGTAAGTGTTCTGTGATATCGACTAACTAGTGATGTACTTTCTATCGACTTATTATCGATTAGAAATATTATTTATTGTATTTTCATCTTTCATAAAAAATAAAAATACCAAACATGATTTAAAAATAATTTATTTAAAGACAAATGTTTAATAATAATAATAAGAATGAATAATAATTAATTTAACATTTCTAGTCTAAATTACAACTTCACAAAGTTACTTGTGGTTTTTTCTTTATGTTTTTCATATTCCAGCCAACTAACTTCTTCATTCTTCATAAATTGTGTAATAGTAGGTAGGTACATTTTCTCAGCACATTATTATGTGGACAAGATTCTAATTGCAGACAAATGATTTCTACAAACCTCTTTTATAACAAACAAAACAATTCTGGGTGATGGATACGTTAAACAATTTCCTTTCAATAAAATATATTCCTATCTTCTTAGAGTGCTGTCTCTTATCGAAGTAATAGCAATTTGAATCTTGGATACCGCTGCTCTGCTTAGACTATGGGTGCTCTTGCCAATCCATTGGCGTAAGTTTTGATGCCAAGATATTATACTGCGGCCAGGCCTCCTCCTGCTTGCCACCTTCCCTTGCATTATTAATTGAAGGAGCTAATATTTCTTGGTGTTGCGCATATTCATATGAAATAATTCATATGAATAAATCTTCTTGTATTGTATACAAAATATTTTATTACTTTCTTGCATATGTTCTAAATTGCACAGCTAATCTTTTCTTTATTTCACTTGAAATTAAATATATCACTAGAACCTGAAACAACTAGATGAACAGCATTTTTTTGGGTTTCTGAATCACTTTCACCGGTTTTATCCTCTTCCATTTTAGCATTTTTGCTAGCAGTTAACTGTGTAAATAATGCTTCAAAACTGACAATTGTTTATCCCGGGTCCTTTAGGTCTCAGGTACAGGTACCTTATCTTCCTCGCAGTTTGAATGCAGTCCAGCTTACTTACTTCTTGATTAATACTTCTTTACGAAGTGCACATCACAGACATTCCGAAAATAAGGCGGCTCTGGATGTAACATCGTATTTCGTCATTGAAGCCGGCGAGCTTGCGGAAATTCACATTTCTTGACTCTCGGAAAAAAACGTATGCCTTCTCACGAAGAATCTCGGCAGCTAGAAATCAAACAATTTTGCGAGGCATATTGATACAAGCGCTCACAAAAATGATAATAAACTTAATTTCACTGGTAAATCAGTATAAATTATCGGTCTTCTTTAATTTTTTTGGTCTATCCAACGAAAATAACAAAAAGATTTCAGTTTAGAACTTATAAAAATCATCTGACAAATTTTGTTTTCATTTACACAAATTGTCTAGTCTATGAATAGTCTTTGTTTATTAGGTATTTTTAATCAATTTATTAAAATCTGAAATAGAAAACAAACCCATTTTAGGTTGATGTGTTGTATATCTGAGGTAAGAACTGTCAACTGGGATGGGAGTATGGAGAAATTAAAGAGCACCCACCATAGTAGGCGAGTGTCAGGGGCATAGACCAGGAACCGAAAGAGTCAGGGGCCTGATTAGGGCGGTTCCTGGGGCCTGATTACGTATAACATAGCAGTAGCGACAGCAGACGCAGAGCCACAGCGACCGGTCGCTAAATGTCATTGTTTATTCGCATTACCTAAGCCGATCGCGCGTCGTCTGCTCCCCTGTCGCAAAGTGCACTTTTGTGGTCTGTGGAATGCACTTTTAGCAATCGATCACTAGCGCCACTTGCGATCAGACGGCAAAAGATGTAAACAAAATACACAGTTTTTATTGTCATCTGTGGTTATTCCATGGTCATTCTGTGGTACATCGAATAAATCTGCCATAGATAAATATGTGAAATCTGCGGTCATTCTGTGATTCTGCGGTATAGTTTGAACCACAGAGTACTTTTTTGTTTTGTTAATTTTATGAAATTATTATCATCTGCCAGTAAGTTTAAAATACTTCTTTGTTATTTTACTACGTAAACATGTGTACATGCTTTCCTGTTGCTATTTGCTAACATGTTTTTGTACATCAATAGGATCAGGCCAGCGGAGGAAGTGAGTATCTATGAATATCCTTCTTTTATGCTCTCGATTTCAAAATGGAAGAGTTATGTAACTACATTTTTTGCTGGTGGTCAGCTGCATTATACTGCTGTGAATAGATGCATACAATTTTTAGATACTGCTGAGGCCACTGCGGTAGGTCGACCTCTTACAACAGCATAAATGTATACAATTTTCAGTTTATTCTGAGGCCACTGCAGCCATTCCAAGCAGGTCATTTCCACAGCTTTCTGCAACTATATTAATTGCGACACTGATAGCCCGTAGCATAAACGACCAACACATCAACCTCTGTTGCCTATCTTAGGTCCACTTGCGTCAACGGTTAGTGTGTTAACTCAGGGTTAACACGCTCACCCAGAGTAAGTTTTCAAAATTGTCCAATGACAGATTAACCGTTGACTCAAGGGTTAAAAAGGAAAATAGTTAACCTCCGATTCGCGCAAGTGGACCTTAGAGGGTTATAGCTGGTTTACTTTAGGGGTATATAATGATGGGTCAGGGTTTGAATACCACTTCCCAGCATGCACCTCTCTCTTGTTTGAGTGGTGTACAGTTGTGGAAAGTAGCTAGTGTTGAAGGTTTGTGTAGTAAGAAAACCTGCATGTCTAAGAGGTCACCGTAATGTTTACACCATATGAAAACATTACGGTGAAAAGGTCGGCAGGCTTTATAGGAAAGGAAACCAGTGCCGAATAGTAGTATTATAAAAACAAGGATTCAGACTAAATTATATAGAACGTATTACAATGTACTCTTATTCTCAAACTAATTCATATGTTTTTTTCCTTTACAGAAAGTCCAGTTTCTCAAAGACGGTTTCAGCAGCCCACACTGAGTAGCAGCTCCACCGTTACCAGAAAGAGTACAAATGGTAAGTCTTTTCTGTTTAGATTTAGTAATATTAATACTTTACTACTTATTAAACTTTCAAAAGCTTTTAGCACTATATAACTATCACAAAATTTAAGCATAGGAATACAACTCCTGCCTGCATCTAACATTGATGATAGAATTAGTGTTTAATAGATGTTTTATATTTTACAGACCAAAGGGTTGAGCCATCATGGAGAGACGAAGATGTTGTCGAGCTGGAGAGACTTTTCAGAAAGTCCAGTTTCTCAAAGACGGTTTCAGCAGCCCACACTCAGCAGCAGCTCTACCGTTACCAGAATGAGTACAAATGGTAAGCCTTTTTTGTTTAGATTTAGTAACTAATTCTTAAACTTTTAATAGTTTAGCACTACATAACTATCACAAAATGTAAGCATATAATACAACTCCTGCCTGTTGAATCAGCCTCTTGGTAACATCGATGATAGAATTAGTGTTTAATAGAATATGTTTTATATTTCACAGACCAAAGGTTTGAGCCATCATGGAGAGACAACGGTTTTCGAACAGGAGAGACAAAGGGTGGGCGCAGAGAGCAGACTGGCTGAAGCTGCTTCTATTACAGCGAATGCATGCTGGCAAAGGCCTTGAATAAGCTTTTTGACTTATTGTGTAAAATATTTTAACAATTAAAAAATATTAATTTATTTGTTGTAAAAATAAATGAGAGAAATTATTATATAATATTAGTAATTTGTCAAGTTACACCTTTGAAGAACTCCTTAACAGTAGGATTCTTGGAATGGATAGAATATGCTTCCGGCTCCTCACAAGATACTATAAAAGTTAATTTAATTATGTAAGAAAAGTTGTATATTTAATACATTTTTTAAAAAAAAAGCAAGTGCAGAGTTTTTTGCTTGAAATTTTATTATTGAATGGAAGTTAATTAAGTCTTGAAATAAAACTCATTTTTATCATTTTTTGTGTAATTTTTTATTTTCTATTCTGTTCCTCCACAACCACTGGGGTAGCAATAGTTATTACTATTTAATAACTTAAAACTAATGAGGGTTCTAAGATGCCCTGACCTAAAAAGAAACCCACAGCAAACTCAGTCTGGTGACTGGTCTGTCTGTCAACTAGTTTTCATATTTTACGGTTAGGTTACGTTATGGGTACCTCAAGTAACCTTAATGCTACTTCATGCATTCCCTTATCAGATATGACTGGACTTCCACTTGAACATTTCCTCATCAAGTTCATGTTCAGGCATCAAGTGGTGGCAGTGCTCCCTCGAGTCCTGAAAGTGCCTTGAGGGAATTTTGAAGTTCATTTGCATTTTCACAATGGCTGCTCTGCTTTCATTGTTAACTCAATACCTGAAATGTGCAAATAATTTATTGTTTATGACATTAAAATTGATTGAATCACTGTCACAAATCTCTAAAATATTAACAAATCATATAACAGTAAAGAAAATAGAGAAATAAATAGCTGTTTGTTAGTTTAGTTACTTAGTAATAAAATTTCTCATTGATAAACATAAATTCATATGGCAGTGGTATGGCCTCTAAGAATAAAAGGTGTTCCACAGAATAGACACCATCAAAGAATATAAATACTCTCTAGACACCATATGAATTTATCTATTCATATGGCGTTCGTTCAGTAATAAATTTTAACACTTTTCTCTTTGTTAATATTCAAATCAACTATAATTACTTGTTTTTTGCTTCTCATTCTTAGTTCGTTTTTAACAGGGCAGTTGTATTTTTTATTTTTTTATTTTTATTTCTGTTGTGCTTGGTATTATCTTGCTTTTAATCCTCATGCAGTTTTATAGTTATACATCACCTTTGGTCATCTTTAGATGCTTAATGGCCACAGGTGGTAACACACACACTGACTAATTGCTTGCAATATTTGAAACAGGGTTAATTTGTATAATTCGTAAATATTTTTATTATTTGCAATATAATATAATAGCTATAAAATAATCACCTGTTTAATTTAATTTGTCTGTCCTCTTGCACCTCTGGAAGTCTAATGTATATTTGCAAAATATCAATGCTGTTGAGTGCCTTGGTGGCTTCTTTGACAGCATTTGATACACTGGATTGGCTCAATCCATGAAGAAAATTCATGCCAACTGGGTTTTGATATGAACCAGTGACATAACCTGTAATAATAATTAAATCTTAAATATTCATTTCATAAACACCTATGGAGGCAATATATCACCATTCCAAGGCCGCTTTTGTTGCTCTTCACTTTCGTAAGTGTTTACACAGTTTTTGAAATAGTTCTTTCATGAGCCTATAATGAATTTTAAACTCTGCGTCAGGCGATGCTTGCTGGTTACTGGATTTGCTTGATCTCTCAAATGTAATTTCACCGTAAACGAGCCTTCTCCAAGAATTGGGCCACGCTCTCTTCCTCATTAAGCGCTTCCTCTAAAAGAAAAAAGTTTTCCCTTAAAAACTTATAAAACAAACATGAACATAGTACATTGGGCTCTAAACTCTTTATTTTTTATATAAATAGGTAAAATTATACCTTTTCACGTTAATAGAGACAATATAATATACTTACATATTTTAAACTTCCTTTCTATTATTAAATATCTCATTTTTTCTCATAATTATATTATAACTCCACCAGACAAAATAGCAAAAAATCGTTTAGCAACAGGAGAGCGACAGGTATTTAGGCTGTCGCTTTTGCGGCCAATTTTTCGCGGCTGTCGCTGTCGAGCCGCTGTCAAATTTAGCATACATAATACCAGCTTGTTAGCACGACAATGGATTGAATGCACTTTTAACCACAGACCACATAACTTTTTACAACACAGATTGTACCACAGATTGATCGCCCGCTGTCAGCTGTTAATCGGTGTTTACATAATACAAAAATGCCGTTTGACAGCGGATAGTACGCGATTTATGCCTGTGGCAAACCTGTGGCAAGATCGGTAATAACCCCCCAGATCGTTCCCTAGGGAACGAAAAGCGTTCTATTTTATGATCAAGCGTTCCCTCGGCGTTCCCTTACTTCAAGCGTTCTTTTCGTTCTTTTACGAAAATAAAATTAGAAATTAAATAAGGAAGTCCGGACTACATAATCTGTGTTCAAGAACAAAAAATTGTATTTCGTTTCTCCATCCGGCCTAATACTGCCGCCCTTTCATAAGCAAGTACGAACGCAGGCATAACAAAAAAAATACGCTTCATTAGTCTGTGGCGAGCAGGGTTGCCAGATATTTGCCAATTGAATTCGCCTAATTTTTTTTGCACAAGTAGCCTAATTCGCCTAAATCTTTGAACTATCTAACAAGACCTATTTTAGATCCAAATAAAGACGACACTTAAAAAAAACAACCTGAAGCGAAAAGTAATATATGCAAAGTTTTTGTTTTGCTGCAACTTGGGAAGTTTTTTCACTGAGTATGTACCTACTTTTAATTTTATGTTTTTATGGTGTTAGTATTGGTTATTGTGTGCTAGTTAGAAGTTTACTGCAGCTTGCACCTTTTAATTTACCCAGGTACACTGACTTATTTAACAGACTATACCAAAAAATTTTCAATTGGGTTTTCACCAATGGACGTAGTGATTCATGAGAAAGATTCATGGTGATTCATGCTCATCATTCTACGCAACTTAACTAAACGAATTCCACGCGAACGAAGTCACGGACAATATCATAAAAAAATTCTTATGTGACAATAAATAGATATTACATATTAATAAATGAATATAAATGCCTATATCTTCTTTTACTATATAAAAATAAGTCGGGTTTTCCTTCCTGACGCTTTAACTCCAGAACGCACGAACTGATTTCCAGTTTCCACGGTTTTGCATTCGTTGGAAAGTTCTCGGGCTCCGTGAGGTTTATAGCAAAGAACACAGACCAGCAGGCCTAGCATGCGCTCATAGAGATATTGTCTTGAAGAGAGAGAGACATAATGTCTTCATAGACTTTTTAGTCTTTATACCTAACATGGTTGTCAAGACATACAATTATGTCTAACGAGAGATGATTTTGTCTTGAAGACAAACTGGTGTGGCCGCTTCAAAATTCTTTCGATATTTTAATGTTGCAACACCGGTTTCGTTCATTCAATTTTTACCTAAATTAATTATTAGTCTGTAATTTTTTATCTGCAATCTTTAATTTGACATTGATTGTCAGTTGTCATATGGTTGTCATTTGTCAATTTAAAAACGAATTATTTTCGAAAATACTGTACCTACCTAAATAACGAACAGAAATAAAAATGGAAAACACAAGGAAAACTTGTATTTATATATTATTTATTTGATGATTCGCTTGTAACAATTTTACACAGTGATAGTAGTGGTTCAAACGTCCTTAGGAGTATGTTAGTATGTTCTGTGCGTATGCCTCGGAGGCCGAACTCGGGGATTCGAATCCCATCCACGCATTAGATTGCCTTAGTGCAACTATATTAATGCCTAATATTACTTACGTCGCTTGTTGTGTGGTGAAGGTAACCATCGTGAATTTGTATGCGTGAGTTCTCTAAGATGTGTGAGAGTAGTAATTATTGTAAGAGATCGCTTCGGTCCTTGTTATGAGATTCAGAAACCGTTCCCGGGAGCAGTTGGCTGTATAAGGGGTTGAGACACCGAGAGGGGCTACAGTGTAGTTAAATATATTATGTTAAATATAAATTTTATAAACTGTTTCAGTTTCCTAGGGAGCAATAAGAAACAAATAGCATACTGAAATCTATATATGGCAAGACATCAACAATTAATGGCACTGGACAAGCTTGGTCAAGAAAGTTCAGTGGAATAGTTGAAATGATATAGTTACAGTACCTGTCTCTATTTTCATTTGCCTTATGTTTCTAGTCTTGCAGAAATGTATTTCAAGTTAACTCTTTGATATGTAAAAGCTTTTTGGTTTCTAGTGCTGGCGTGACTAGAATAAGAAGGCAGAGCTCGCTCTAGCACCGGCCACTGGTCATCACCCACTAAGGAGAGTTCATTGAGTGCTGCCTCCAGAGCGCTTCATAAGCACACAAAGTGAACTTAATAATGTAGTAAAAGTAAGATGATCCTCGGTAGCTGCATTCTGACATAATATTCATACTTGATAATATAACTACAGTTGTATTTGTTGGTTTTAGGGAAAGGTGAGGAGAGTGATGGATAAAAAAGTGTCCGAATTCAAGTAGAGAAGTTGTTGCTGAGCTCCGGGGGCCTCAGACCTCAGAGAGGCAAAACTTGAGTTGTTGTAAGTATCAATCTTGTTTAAAACTTTATTTAAATAAGTTGAGCCTATATGGCTTTGGAATCTTAAAACACACTTCCTGCATGCAGCGTCTGAGTCGCATGCAATAATAATAATGAACAGATCATCAAAATGACAGTGTCTAAACCATATAACATTGTATTTATCTTTTGCAGGCGAGCAGGCAGGCGCAACAGCTGAACGACTGCAACAGAAACTTATAAAATTTATGATTACTTGTCTAGTCTTCATCAATCAGCATGTTCATTTTCATCGTTGTCACTGTACTTGATTATATTAGATTAATTTATAGATGTGAAATGCAAAATCTCTATGTTGTGCCATGTATGGGTTCAAAAAATTGTTACTCTTTCACGAGACAACAATAGCTAGGCTTTCGGGTTATTTATCATTCATAGTTGTTGTTTTTCATGACCTAAGCATTTTATTTGAGTATTTTGGTTTGACTGTTAATGTTTATAAATATATATGTGATCAAGATTACTTATGAACATAATATTTATAATATTGTAAGTATAATAATATATGAGTAGTCTGATTTTTGAAGTATAAGGAAAAAATTATAAAATCCTGTTTTTCAAGAGTATTTACAAGAATTTATATTGAAAACACATAATAGTTTTTGTATAGTATACTTATATTGTAATAATATGTGCCCAGTGAAGTTAAAGCTTAGTGACTGGTGTAATTAAAGACAGACTTTTAAGGTAATAGTTAAGTCTAAAGTTTTATAGCTGTTGTTCGAACACAAGCTATGATTGTGATAATTAATAATGGTTCCTTTTATTAATATCAATTTTTAATTATATTCAACTTGACTTTGTACATATCCTAATATTAGCATTGAAAACCAAAGAATTTGTTTAAAAATTATATTGTCTATTTTTTTTGTAAGAATTTATGATAAGTCTACATAATTTATTTTCATAATATTATATTACGATACTAGTACATGTACCAATAGCCTAATGATAGTTATATAGTTAACCCTGCAGCCTCCTGTTCATAATATTTACTAACTTTCTTTTTGATTATTAGTTGTATTAAAGGATAAATAAAATCTGAAAGTTGAGCATTTTTAGTTATCCCACCCTAAGAATAAAAGTGAAAGTTTCTGTATGTAACTCTTTTACTACATACCTGATTTATCTGAAATTTGGAATGAAGATATCTTTTTAGCCAACTTTTTATCGCCAATTTCAATTCGCCCTAGTTTCTAGACAACTAAAATTAGTTATGGGTGCAATAAAAAAAAAATATAGATATTTAGATTTATTGTGCGAGATAGTTCAGCATTCATATTTTTCAGCTTATATCTAAATTTATGAGTGTTTCAACACGCCTTGCACTAAGAAGAAGATCACAACAAATTCGGCCGGGTATTTATTTATCACCATTTTACAAAATGTTACTTAATTTACTAATCAAGATAGTAAAATTAGTATTTATGCAATAACAAGTCTAATTTTCTCGGTTCTTCCATTCTACTAGGCTGTCCCTGTGCTGCATCTTCAGAGTCAGCCTCCAATGTTATGCTGAAAAAAAAACAATAGCATTAAGTACATAAATATATTCAAGTGCAATCATTTTGAAATTTGCTTTATTGAAATAACTGGTGATGAGTTGTACCTGTGGTTTGGTTATGGGGACAACCCTATACCACACATGGCCCAATCTACCTTGTGGTTATAAGGACCGAATTGTGGGAGGGCACCCGTTTGGTACTTGCTCTTGGCGTGTTCCTGGGGTGCTTTCTTGACTAGTTTTCTAGCCTAGATTCCACCACTGGACTAGGCTCATTTTCTCCATTACTTACAATTTCCAATGTTTCTTCAGTGGTACCCTAAAAATAAAAATGATATTACATAAGTCAATTTAATTAAAAAGAAGTACTTATTCTAATAATCGTATAATATTAGAGTAGTGTTGTAAAAGGAGTGGTATAAGGAATGTCTTTTGTATCTATCTCAATAACAATTTCATTGGCAAACACAAATTAATCCTTTGTTCACCCAAGTTTCCTTAACTTAGTTGTAGGTTGACTTATAGTCACCTACAATCTATCACCAAATACATATATAACAATTATCATAATAATCTTTCATAACAGCCTGTAAGTTAGGCTTGTGTAAAATAAAGACATTTTGTGATTTTTTTCAATTATATCAAATACATTTTATTTTATTATAAGGCTAATTCTGTCCGTTGTTATTGGCAGGCACTACAATTGGGAATACATAATCAAATTACATGAAAGAAAAAATAAAATATTGGTGTGAAGTTCTTGTAGAGACTGGACACATGACAGACAAAATGTTTAACAAGTACCTAATAAAAGCACTGATAGCCCAATGGTTCAACTCTGGGTTTCGAAACTTTTCCAAAACTACATAACACTTGCAATCTTCATAATTACGAAAGACAACATCGCAAGGAAATCTGCATAGCGGTGAGTTCACCACATTGCTCTCAAAGGTATGCAAAGCCTGAAGCAAGTGACAGTGTGGCGGGTAATGGCCTATAAACCACTGTCATTATGAGAGAAGTCTTGCCCAATTTGCCTTCTATATCCTCCATTAGCAAGGAATTGAATGGAACACAATACCTACAATAACTTTATCATTCAGAATTTACATATTGTTAAGTTAGTACCTTCCTACTTCTATAATTCCGAGAAGTAAAAATTTCCGCTTACCTTGAGATGTACGGGAAAGCCTTCACCGTAATGACGCTCCAAGTCCTCAGCAAGTTTCTCTATCAGATAGAGAGCCATCGGCGAGATCCTACAGAAGGACTGAAACTCCCCATCACTCATATCAAACGGGTCGCAGACGTCTCTAATTCGACTGTTGCATTTTTCGCAGCTCTAGGTCCTCTTATAGCGACAAAACGTAGTTATACTAATTTATCGCCATCACGCTAAGATAAAAGGCTATAGATTTCCATTACTTTGGCGTGAAGACATAATAAGTCTTCTTCAAAATTGAGGACGACATAATAACGTGATAATAACTCTTTTCAAAATGTCAAAATAAGACAAAATTACAGTGTCATGTTAGGGTTTGAAGAGATAAATACCACAGATAAAGTAAAAATTATTTTATTTCTTCATATGACGTAACGAGAAAGACATAAATAACCTGCCATGTTAGTGGCAGTAGAGATAAAGACAAAAGTCGAGAAAATGAGAAGAGATAGATATCTCTATGGACGCATGCTAGGCCTACAGGAACCGAAGAAAAATTTAAAAAAAATTAAAAAATGTTACATAAAAGGAAGCCATCTGGTGGCGAAACGGAGTTCGCCGGGTTTGCTAGTAAACCTATAAAAGTCTTGCACAATTAAATTTTTTGGAAAAAATTTGATTTAAAAACTTATATTACTTCGTTCCCTCACCTCGAATTTCGTTCCTTTTCAGACACCCCGACGTTCTATTTCTCCAGCCGCTAATGGCAACACTGGTCCTGAAAAATAATTTTAATTTAAAATAATTGCATTGCAAAATGTGGATTGTGTTGTAACAGTAACAGAAGTTTCGAAGCTATTGTTAAGAAGTTAATAAAGTACCAGATTTTTTTTAGAATGTCGTTAGTCATACGAAAATCGCCTGTTGACATTTTCTCTGTCGGAAAATGGATCCTACTAAGAGGTTATAATTTGTTATATTTATCGCCCTCTATTTCCATTACAATGACGAGAATTATTAACTTTTATGCACCCTATTTATGTTTCAGAATGTCGTCTTCTGTCAACATTACCGGAGAAGAAAGAAGTTGCTGTGGAAGAAGGCGAAAAGAGGCCTGCGGGTCGTAAGCCCAAGAATATCAACGCTGTGCTAGAATACAGGCACATTTATCCAGAATTCTTGCCAGACCCAAACCCAAAATGGCGAAATAGCTTACGTGAGAAGATGGAAAGGGCTGACATGCTTAAAAGAAGGAGTCAAATAGATATACCAGAATTTTATGTGGGTAAGTAAATATGACTTGGTATATTTCAAATCGGAAGCACTATTTTTAGGCTTAAATAGAAAAGTGAAACAAAGTAATGGATCTTATTTAAAGTTTGCATATAGGTATAGAGTAAGATGATTCAGAAAGACCGCAAAATAAAAATGCATATGTTTTGGTGTTACAGATAAAAATTATTTATCACTTACATTCAATACCTTTTTTTAGTTTAAATTACTCTACATTGTGTAAGAATTAAATAAGAGAATTAATAGCGGTGCCTGCAGACTCTGTTATGTGTTAGAAATATTTTTTGTCCCGGACCGTTTGTCCTGCATAATACCCACAGGCCCTTCCCCCACAGCGCTGAACGCGACACAATCAGATAGATACTGCCTATACTTACCTACCCACGCCACGCAACGGCCGTGCCAGGGCGGTGCGCAACCGCACGTTTTTATTTGGCTAATATCTTTGAAGATATTTGTTTAAACTGTATAAAGGGTAAAAATATTCTATATAATTTGATCAATTTACTTGCTATCATAAAAAAATATTACTACTAGGTAACACACTTGCAGGAAAAAAAATAGTAAGATATAATCGCGGACAAACACATACATTCAAACATACGGGTTGAATACAGAACTTCCTTTTGAAGTTGGTTAAAAATATTATATTTTGTAACAGGTTCAATACTGGCAGTTACAATATCAGACTCCCATGCTCAGGGCAAGTCTAACAGATTTGTTGGTATCTGCATTGAGCGCAAGGGCTGCGGCCTCAGGGCTGAGTTTACATTGAGGAATGTTATTGATCATCAGGGAGTGGAGGTAAGCCAAAACTGCAGTTTAAAATGTCCTTTTTAGGGTTCCATAGCCAAATGGAAAAACTGAACCCTTATAGATTTTTCATGTCTGTCTGTCCATCCATATGTCACAGCCCCTTTTTTCAGAAACTATGAGAACTATAAATACAACTAGAACTGAAACTAAAAAAAAAAAAATTAGGTGTATGTATCTATGGATAGGTCTTCTTTGTGCTAATCCAAATTATATGTCTGTTTTTCAAATTGGTTCATTAAATACTTATTGTAAATCCAAAGTCACAAACATAGAAACTGTAACATTAAATGATGAGCATAATTTTTTGTAACAAGTTAAAAACTCATTCTTGTTATTTCAGGTTAGATACGATCTGTACGATCCTACAATACAGTCAATTCAAGTTCTCAGGCTGGAGAAGCGGCTCGACGACAAACTGTACTATTTGCGTGATGCGCTACCCGAGTACTGCACATTTCCTCTGGACATGGATCCCGAAATATTACCTGAAGGCACACCTGTACCTATCAATCCTGTTCAGGTAAAAAATCTTTTTTTCAAAAGTGAAGAATTAATCTTAATATATATAAATCTCGTGTCACAATGTTTGTCCTCAATGGACTCCTAAACCACTTAACCGATTTTAATAAAATTCGCACACAGGGGCAGAGTGCTCTAACTTAAAAGATAGGATAGCTTAAATCTCAATTTATCTATTTTTTTATATCCTTAAGGGCAAAACATCGTTTGCCAGGTCAGCTAGTATACTATAAGAAACAAATGCAAAGAAAACCTCTGCCTATGCAGCATTCCCATATAGAGATATGTCTTTCTATTTTCGTCCCTCTCTTTTCTCTGTCTATCGATATGGATCAGAAAGAGAGAGACATATCTCTATGCTCGTACCCTAGCCCTGCAGATTGTGTATTTTATATTATTTATTTATTTAAAAATAATTATACATGTACAAATTAAATTGTAAAATAAAATATTCACCATAGCAAACTCAACCTATGCCATATAATTCTGGTGATCAGGTATCAGAATTAGTTAGTTGTTTATAAAAATGTAATGAGTAATATAACTTACAAAATCTGGAGGAGGGATGATAAATAGAACTAAAAATTTACTGAGTGACACGAACATCAACTATAGTCATCCTTGAATGTGTAAAACTAACTTCAGTGGATAAGGTCTGGTTGCCATCAACGCGGAGCGTAGCGGAGCTGTGTTTGAGTACATAACCAATCAGATTTCATTATTTAACATCTGCGAAACTGAAGGGAGAGGAGATGTCGAAATTACGACATCTGATTGTTCACTCAAACACAGCTCTGCTCCGCTTTGGTGGAAACCGGGCCTAAAAAATGTGTATAAAAATATATAGTGTGCCTATAAGGCAGTAGTTTGAACACAACATTTTCCATTACAAGTAAGGGATAAGTCAAATCAGACATTAACTAATTTGTTTTTGTCATCTGACTTCAGGTAAAGTTAAAACCAAGGCCCTGGCTAGAAAGATGGGAGAGGCAAGACTTGAAAGGTGTCGCAAATATTGAAGAACATCTCAAAGAAAAGGACAGGGTTAGGAGGGAGCTGAGAAAAACACCTTGGGAGAAATATGATTTAATGAAACAGTACAGGTATTTGTAATTTAATACTAGCTATTCCACACAACTGTGTTCACCTCCTGTGACAACTAGGTGACAGGACTATAAAAGAATCCATCCTAATGTTTGCCATTGAAGTTTAAACAATTGTAATACCAAAGCTCTTAATATGAAACAAACCATACTGTGTTTCTCGAAGGATTCTTTTCATGGTGACATTACTGGGAACTATTTGACATTTGAGTGCAGTGCAATATGTTTCCATTGTGAACAATAGTAAATTTTTTGCCTTGTAGATCAAACAATTTAGGTGGGCCTTTATATTAAACTTATCCCTCAATAAGTTAAAAGCTGCTGTAAAACGAAAGCTCATTAATAAAGCTTACTAACGTATTAAGGATTACTTACATGAATCAAATACTTGGGAATGAATGAACTGCTGTAATTATACTAGCTCAATTAGTTTTTAAGAGCCTTTGTGAAGTGGTGATAACAGAAAACAATACCCGGCTGAGTTTGTTGTGGGCTTCTTCTCAGTGTAGGGCGCATTGGAACCCTCGTAAACTTAGTTTTAAGTCGAATTGGAGTTATCACAACACATATGTGACAAATGTCATGCTGACGTTTTACAAGAACAACCTGTAAGGAAGGCCTATGTGAAACAAAGATATTTTGAGTTTGAGGAGTGAATGAATATATCAGGATTCTTATTATAATATACTATATTTCATATTACAGGAAAACAATTCCAGTTGAAGACCAATCAGAGATATGGAGTGAAGTGTACAACCAGTTGCAACAAATGCGAATCTCCCGCAAGAAGTTAGCAAGAAAACGACCCTTCACAGCGCCAAAGACACAACTTGGCTAACATTAGATAGTCTTAATTCATATAAAGTTAATAAAGTAGGTGTACCACAATATTTGTTTCCATTTATAATCCTGTCTCTCCTTCTTTCCGAAAGAGATTTTTCTTCTTTTCAGGGATGGTTATTCTTATTACTTCAATATACTCTATGGTTATTACCTACCATTACATTTTTGAAGCTAAAGTGCAAATCAGTAATCCGTGTACCTATTCCGAGTTTTTTACTAATTCGCAAGTGAGAGAGTAAACGCGAATTTGTATAGGATTGTTGTAGCGACATCTATTAATAACATTTGCAAACTGTTCCAATCCCATACAAATCGACGTTAACTCTCTAACGATCGAATACATAAGTAAACGTATTTTCAAAAACTCGGAATCAGCACACCGTTCGTTCAATAAAGTTATTCCCTTGTTATTCCTTGGTCTGTGTTCAATACTGTGCCTCTTATCAGCTGTCGGAGGTTTGAATCTCTAGCATATACCAAAGAATTATATTGGCATATACTATGATAAATTGTACCTGACTTTTAGAAGATGTGATGTGAACATACATGGAAATCTGCTTGAGAGTTCGCCAGTGTTATCAAAGGCGTGTGATACATATGCCAACCCATATTTGTATAATTTTGTGCTTTGTGCTTTTTAACTGATTTTGAGCTGTTTATGAAATACAACAAATGTTTACGTATTCACTTCTATATTCTTAACTACCATTTCTAAATTCTGATCCGATTTGTTACATCCTCAACAACAACAACAACTCATGAACTCAAACTCAACAACAAATCATGATGATTGTGAAGTCCGCTGATTCACTACGGACTTCAAACACTAGCACGCAATGACTAATTACTAAGACAGGTGTTGTGATGTCGTCCCGTCAACGGTTATGCAAGGACTGACTCCCTAGTCCCTACGCATCGGGGTTACCTTATATATATACTAGTTTACCTGCTTTTTCTGTAACTACCCACACAAGATACTGCAATGATATATTAAATTTACCTGCTTTTTCTGTAACTACCCACACAAGATACTGCAATGATATATTAAATATTTGACCCATGATCTCTATAGCTAAATATCTCTGGATTGCTGTCAACGTAAAAATGGAGACGACACTTGATTTTCACCATTTTTTTTCAACGTCAACGTCAATTTAGTACCGTGGAAGCAGTGGTGCCAGATTAGGCGAATTATCGCCATTTAGGCTACCTCGGGGGGTCAATCGGCGACCAAAAATCCCGATTGGCTACCGGTAGCCATTTAGGCTACCTGGAAAATAGAAGCGGGCGATTTTGGGCTACCTGACCAAAAGTTATCTAATAATTGCTTTAACAAACGTTTGTAACGAAAGTTTCGTTACAAACGTATGTAATATCAAGTTTTGTGTCTTTCCATGCTGTTTGCTTTCTCATACGTATTGCAATTACTATTTGTAGGAATGCGATAGAGATACATAAGTGCGTTTGAAACTAATCTTTTACTATACTTTATATTGGCCGGACTAGGGCCGGGCCGTGCGTCCTATCGAAGTGACACTTCGATAGGACGCACTTGCCCAGAGCGTCGGAATGTTACGTCACGTATCCGTATGAATTTCATTCGTGTGGGTAATGATAATAAAATTTTAATTTTTGCGCCTGGTTGTTTACTATGGTATTCTGTATCTCAATGATCCTCATCAAGCTTTTTTATTATAAAACATATTTTTTTATCCATTGAAAGATTTTCCACAAAATTTTATTTGAATGTTAAATTAAAGTAGCAATGTAATATAACGAACTATAGAAAACAGTTACCTATTATTACTGCAAGTGTAAATACAGAACATGACCCCACCATAAGTTATAGTTTGGTAATCGGTACCTATCTACAATAAATAAATAAATAATATCTGGGAGACCGAGCTTCGCTCGGCACTATTACTACTGGCCAATAGACGGCAGTGAGGGCATTATTTTTTTGTAAATTTGACATTTTCTAAAAATGAATCCTAGCTAGATCGATTCATCGCCCCCAAAACGCCCCGTACACTAAATTTCATGAAAATCATTCAAGATTCAGATTGAATAGAAATATATATTTACAAGAATTGCTCGTTTAAAGGTATAATATCTGGGTGACCGAGCTTTGCTCGGTAGTATAACTACTGGCTAATGGAGGGCAGCAGGAGTCATATTTTTATTTATTTTCGTAAATTCGACATTTTCTAGAAATGAATGCTAGCTAGATCGATTTATCGCCCCCAAAACCACCTGTATACTAAATTTCATGAAAATCGTTCGAGCCGTTTCCGAGATCCAGATTATATAGAAATATATATATATACAAGAATTGCTCGTTTAAAGGTAGAGGATTAGGATATTACTTTTCACTTCACATTGTTGTTTTTTACGTGTCTTCTTTATTTGGGTCTAAAATATAGGTCTGTTAGATACAAAGATTTAGGCGAATTAGGCTAAAAATGTGCAAAAAAAAATTGGGCGAATTTAGACTACTCAGCAGGCAAAATTGGGCGAATTCAATTGACAAATATCTGGCAACCCTGCGTGGAAGTTCGGGGGTGGCGTTTCAAATCGGCACAAAAAAAGAATTTTTAGATGTGTTTATTATTTAATGATTAATCCAGAGAGTTATTGTGGGCTTGGGACACCTCAATATTATTATACGTATTATATTCGTTGCCTCAATGCAACTTCAATGTGAAATATGAATATCTATCAAATCCACAGATTTTATCAACGTAGTGATTATAATATACTCTTTGATTTTATCTACATCATATACCTACTCTATGGCTGTGCTCTATGGTAAATTATTTCGCATTCAGAATATCTTTAATCTGTGGTAACGTAGGTACCAGGGCGGTCTGTTTACAGATTTTGATTTCTTTCATAAAAATAATAATGAATGGCTGTTGGTTAAATTCAATACAAAACAATCAGTAATAAGATAAATAATTGACTTTGCAACGTTGTGTTAAGTTACATTGTTGTGTGTGACATTATTGTGAGCTTCGTATTGGAATTTTGTTATTGCTGTTGCAACTTGCAGTAAGACACCTGTCGCCGGTGAGCAACTTGTTTTATTATATTTATCGAGTAATTAGCATCTGGCTTTATAAAAACCCTACAGGTGGTGTTGTCCTTTAATATTACACAAGTTTCGCAAAGTTTTTATAATCGCAACTCACGGTAAAACTTCTAAGTTGTTATGTTTTGAAAGATGCATGCAACAAATTGCAGTTGCATTGGTCCAACCTTGATTTATCGATTTGCGTGTACCTATGCAAATTATTATTAAGTGTATTGATCTGCTTTTTGTATTACTCTTTGTTAGTTCAATGCCATTGATGTGAGGAAACAATAGATTTTATAAAGTAAAAAAAATAAGAGATGAACTTATTTCTTTAATGATGAATGGACTTCCCATAAGGTTGAATTTTGAAAAATCTTATTTTTGCTGATTGTTAAGTATGTCATGACAGCTAGATGTATGGGAAAAATTTCAATACCTCCAGTGGTTTGATCTAAAGAATGACCAAAGGTGGTATCAAGCTTTCTCATGAACCAAAACAAATATTCTAGGAAAATAAAATATCGTTTATTATTGACACTAGGAATTTGTTTTTCATTTGAGGAATTTAATTTTGCATACAAAAAGTTACTTTCTTTTTTTATGCACATTTCCTGTCATACAGACACGTTATTTATTTATATATTATAAACTCTAACTTTGGACTCCGGAAGTTATTTAAAAAATAAAAATTGTAGGAGTCAAAATGGAGACTGATAAAAAAGTAAAGTTTGGATTTGATTCAGCTTGGTACAGGATTCAATACATCCATGGTCATTATTCTTTAAAACTGGTGGTAGCTTAGCAGTGCAGTACTTTACTGGTGGACAAGACAACCACACTTATGGTGTTTGCCCACCACAGTTTACAGACATTTGAGTGAAAGAGATTATTTCTGGTTGAGATTCATATGAAGTAACGGGCGCATGGTTGACAACTGACAGCCCATAGGGCACTTTTATGATATTTACTGTCACAATTTTACCATGGATCGCTACGGCACAACAGCAACACAGTGGAGTCAAATGTATAGCATTATATTAAGGTGTTTTTAAATTACAGTTGGTAACAGTATGCAGTAAGGGGAACATCCATGGAAAGGTTGCTTTTATAATTTTCATCCCATGGACATTTAATACTGTAAAATGTAATAACACATAAAGTATTAATATCTGTGTGACCGAGCTTTGCTCGGTATTTTACCTATTTGCCAATAGATGGCAGCATGAATAATATTTTTTTTTTGTAAATTCGACATTTTCTAAAAATGAATCCTAGCTAGATTGATTTATCGCCCCCAAAACCCCCTGTATACTAAATTTCATGAAAATCGTTTGAGCCATTTCCGAGATTCAGATTATATAGAAATATATATACATACATATATACAAGAATTGCTTGTTTAAAGGTATAGGATAAAAGTGTGCATACACTGCTATAGTAAATGTATAACAGCTATTTCAAAACATACTAATTCTGGAGGTTCTAAAGATTAATCAATTATTCAAAATTCAGCTTCTCGCTGGTGCTAGCTGCTCTATGCAACTTTATGCTGTAATTGCTACCTATTAATTAGACTTAATGGTTCATATGAACCACCAAATGACAAATATTTTTCTTATTCATTTAAATCTTATCTTATACATTTAAACGAGCAATTCTTGTATATATATTTCTATATAATCTGGATCTCGGAAACGGCTGGAACGATTTTCATGAAATTTAGTATACATGGGGTTTTGGGGGCGATAAATCGATCTAGCTAGGATTCATTTAAAAAAAATGTCGAATTTACCAAAAAAAATATGACTACTGCTGCCATCTATTGGCCACCGAGCGAAGCTCGGTTACCCAGATATTAAGTACTTAATTGAAGAACTTGACTAACTTTTCATAGTATCTGTGCATGACGTGATAAAGATGGGTAAGAGTTAAAACTAATAGATGCATGTAGAAGATACACTAGTACAAAAAGATCAAAAGATTCCAGACAAAAATATGAAATAAATCTTTTTGTACCTAAATTGTTGAAAAAACATGCGAAACAACCATGAAATTGTAAGATTTTTACAGGATAATTAAGGACTTGATATAATTAAAAATGAATAATCCCCAAGCTTGGTCAACTATTTGTTGGCAGGTATTTTGTAATTATTGTTCATGAAGGTTTAAGGCCCTAGGAGTACCTACAGCTTGCTGGTCCTGGGAAATGTCCTGGTTTGCCGCTGGATGGTCAGAATCAGATATGACTACTCGGACAATACTTCCAGCCTGAATACCAGTTCTCTGATAATAAGAACCATAGCCAATATACCGATAGCGATAACCAGCTGTCTGTCGCACTTATGCGCTTTTCGGCCGGCCTGCCGGGCAACATGCGCTGTTCTGTTTACTCATTTTATTGCACTGTGGGTAGCGACATTTTACACCGACTAGGCCAGACGTTTAGGAGCACGAGATCGATTCACTCCTGACCATTTTTTTACAATGTAAACATAATGCTTATATTGCTGTGATACCCAATCAGAGCAGCATATTTTTATTCTTGCGATTATACATTTAGGTTGTTAATAAAGTGTATTGAACCCACAAAAAATCATACCCATCATAGCGGCCGTTGTCTTATGTGCTTAACTTATCTACACCTGGTTTATCTAGCTGACGAAACCGGATGACAGAACGAACGCGACGGGTGTGAAAAGGAAAACATCACCTATAAAGTTGGCCAAGTTTAGCCATGGGACAGTTTTGTGGTGTACGCCTAACAATAGGTATTTTAATTTATTTATCTAATGACTTTTCGCCCACTACTTGCATTGAAAATGCGAATCTTGTAATAGGATCCTCTAAGGTATCACGATAATTACTACGTTATTTCACATACGCCAAAACAGGATGAAGTAGATCAGTAAATTTTTGAAAAGTTATAAAATTATAATAACTGACAGCCTTTTTAAGTACGGCTTTAAACTTAGTTAAAACGAGGCTTCCAACGCGCCCTGAAAGCCTACAGCGCGTCTCCATACAAATCAAACTGAATAAAAGGCATGGTCGTGACGTTATTTTGAAATACCGGCATTGTCTCAGCTACTTTCAGCAGTTTGGACCAAGACAGACAGATTACTTTTAAATTTTCACACATCATTAACATTCCTCCTTCGTCGTTGTAAAAGTTAATTTTGGAACGCCGGTTATTGCTCAAAGCACATTGGCGCCATTCTCGTTTATGGGGTTCTGTGAAAAGAGTTATGTTGTCATAAAAAGCGCCAAACTTTTATGTTTTCACTATTTCCCGTGTGTTACGTAATGCACGCTACTCGCGAGTGTCTGTTTAAACTTTTAAAGTAACACGCCATGCTCTGCCTGTTTTGGGAGTGATAGGTCCGAGAATATATCCAGTCATGTCGCATCATTCTAAACACGATATCGCAGGCGAAATCAACGAGTCTGCCCGATAAATTCAAAATTTTCGTGGTTTTTTGCAATTTTTAAACTAATTAGACATACTTAATGGGCTTATGACAGTCAAATAGCGGGAATTACAGTATCATCTTTACATGTTGACCTATATATCGAAATTTTTGCTTGTCCACTCTGAGGTTCACTCGAAGAAATTAGTGTTATAGTCTGAGTCTAGGTTCAAGCGAGTAACTCTCAAATCTCGGGCTAAATAAATTTCTTAAACTGGACACTTTCAAGCAATAATCTTTATTAAATGAACACGTGAAGATGATACTGCCAATCCGCAATTTTACTGCCTATTAGGTATGTCCTATTAGCTTACGAATTGCGAAAAAGTACGAGAAATATTAATTTCGCGGGCACTCCACTCCCCTAAGGGGACATCCCCTTAATAATAAACCTTCAGTCTCATTCTTTCTCAACACTATATTTGCAATGGTGTGACGAGTAAACAAATGATAGAGCAAGTGCGTTAACGGCATAGAAGGCCTATTTATGCGATTTTGACCGGCCTCTCAGTTGAAAACTATAGAGACAATTAGTTTCAAATTTGAACGTCATGTATTTTGGATCTTTAACCTCAAAACGTTAAGACGCAGAAACACGATTGGAAAAACTTTCCTCGATAGAAAGTTTTCCCAAAAGTTGCTCCAATCTTCTCATATTTATTCAGATTTATCGGAAACGATTCAACAGTTTTCTGTTTTTTTTTTTTTTGGGTCCTTATTGATGAGTACTCAAATCGACGTGAAGTTTTTTTGAAATCAGGACTATACATTATTCACAATACAATTAAAACCTATTCAAGTGAAAACTCATTATGCCGCCCCCAAATTACGTAAGTGATAAGCATATGGTTAACTCTTTCGGACATTTGATGCATGTATATTGACATCATTGTCTTTCTGAAACGCCTCATAGGCGTCAGTCTGTCCTGCGCTAATGCGAGAGTCGGACGTGCGCGTGAATGTATATTTCGCAGCCGTAGATTTCTGATCGTAATATAGAAAGTTATTCCTTGGTCTGTGGCAATAACCGCTGAAATAACGCCCTCTATTAAGCGGCTGAATGGTTATATTATATACTGTCAAACACGCCATCTGTTAGTATGTCGCTGAACGATTATGTGCGCAGGAAACCCACGTGGTTTTGATATGTACTTTGATAATATTTTAATTTTATATGTTGTCATTTACCTATTTTATTAAAACTTCGGTTTATTATTTTATAAAAAAAATGAGAAAATTAAGAAATATTATTTTTAATTATTATAAAAATTAAGAAATTTAGTTGGTCGAAGATCTATGAGTAAATACCTCGCTGCTCGCGATGCAATAAAAAGGGGAAACAGGACGTCGCCTGTTGCCCTGCAGGTTGAAGACGATAATTTATTATTATTATTACAAGCTTTTATTTAGTTTCACATGTCCCGATGTTTGTTTGTTTGCCAAATTGTTGTAACTAATCACCAATCCACTTCATGGCTACCGATAAATCGGTAAATCGAGTGACAATGCGAAATTATAAAGACAATGCGACGACCTCCTTGGCGCAGGGGACGCATGCTCGGATTCGAGTGGGAGGTCGCGGGTTCGATCCCGCCACGGGCCACTTTGGAATTTTATATTTTTAGGGTTCCATACCAAAATGGTAAAAATGGAACCCTTATGGTGAGACTTTCTCCGTCCGTCCGTCCGTCCGTCCGTCCGTCCGTCTGTCACACTCGATTATTTCAGTAACTATCAAAGCTATCGACTTGAAATTTGGAATAGTTATAGGTAATAGTGACGCGACATCATAACAATCGTAAAAATTTGAAAATTATTTTTATTTTTATTTAAAAAGGGGGGAAAACCGGAGCTTCGATTTTTCAAAATGAGATAACAATATTGAGTGGGATATCATATGAAAGGGCGTTACTTGTGTAGTCTAAAACCGATTTTTATTTATTTTTATGTCCGATAGTTTTTGATTTATTGAGCAAACTGTCGAAAAAAATACCGTTCCCCCCCCCTTATCTCCGAAGTTTACCAATCGAAAAATCTGAAATAATTATGATCAATAGAAATTAATGTATATTTTACAGGAAAAATAAAATCAACTCGCTAACTAATATACTTTTTTGATAATAACAATAAACCGCCAAAAACTAAGTTATGTTTGCGGTTTGCTAACAAAAGTACCTACATGTAAATTATACTCGTAAATTCATGAACAAAAGTGATTCTTTCAATGTTTTACTTCTTCTATGGTATGGAACCCTCGGTGCGCGAGTCCGACTCGCACTTGGCCGGTTTTTCTAAATTGGCTCAGGTTTGGTCTGGTGGGAGGATTCGGCCGTGGCTAGTTACCACCCTACCAGCAAAGACGTACCGCCAAGCGATTTAGCGTTCCTGTACGATGCTGTGTAGAAACTGTTGGGGTGACTTTACTTACCCCTTCCAAGTTAGTACGCTAACATCTTCGACTGCATCATCACTTACCATCAGGTGAGATCGCAGTCAAGTACTAACTTGTATAGCGTAAAAAAAAACCGGCCAAGTGCGAGTCGGACTCGCGCACCGAGGGTTCCATACCATAAAAGAAGTAAAACATTGAAAGAATCACTTTTATTCATGAATTTACGAGTAAAATTTACATGTAGGTACTTTTGTTGGCAAACCGCAAACGTAACTTTGTTTTTGGCGGATTATTGTTATTATCAAAAAAAGTATATTAGTCAGTGAGTTGATTTTATTTTTCCTGTAAAATATACATTAATTTCTATTGATCATAATTATTTCAGATTTTTCGATTGGTAAACTTCGGAGATAAGGGGGGGGGGAACGGTATTTTTTTCGACAGTTTGCTCAATAAATCAAAAACTATCGGACATAAAAATAAATAAAAATCGGTTTTAGACTACACAAGTAACGCCCTTTCATATGATATCCCACTCAATATTGTTATCTCATTTTGAAAAATCGAAGCTCCGGTTTTCCCCCCTTTTTAAATAAAAATAAAAATAATTTTCAAATTTTTACGATTGTTATGATGTCGCGTCACTATTACCTATAACTATTCCAAATTTCAAGTCGATAGCTTTGATAGTTACTGAAATAATCGAGTGTGACAGACGGACGGACGGACGGACGGACGGAAGGACGGACGGATGGAGAAAGTCTCACCATAAGGGTTCCATTTTTACCATTTTGGTATGGAACCCTAAAAATAAGGAAATCAGTAGGTACCTACGACGCGCCCCGGTATGTCAAAATCGCTTATGTTTCTTCGATTCGTCTTCGTGGAGTGAAATTATATCTATATACCTACCAAATTTATTATTATTTGCACAATCAGCTTAAACTTCAATCACGTACCTACTTTTAAAGTATTGTATTCTTTCCGCGCCATCTATAGGCATTAGTGATAGTTTTTTTTACGTATTAATACCGCTTTCTGCCGTTGTGCTAGTGTTCGTACGTAAAAGTACCGAAATTCGCCGCATATTGCCAAACGGCGTGCTATATTGGAAGCCACGCCCCTTTTTCTGAAGTACTCATCAAAACTGAAATGAGTTTTTTTCAATGTAAGGCCTTAATATACACCTTACCGTACCTAATGTGTCGTACCAAATCTGTCTGTCTTTGTTTTAGCCATGGACGTACACGGTACACTGCTGGACAATAGGCCTCTAAAAATGATCTCCAAATGACACTATTTTGCGCTGCTCATAGCCAAGCGACTCTTCCCGACTTTCTTGATGTCCGTCATGCGTTTTTCTCTATGGTTGCTTTTACACCACCTTGATTCTACAGTCCATTCATCCTACGAGTTCTGTAGGGTTAGTGCAGGTTTTTCTACGAATTTCGAGTCGATTCGCGTTACACAAACGAATCGAATTCGTCCATACATTTACAGCCAGCGCCATTTATTGACCGCCGTATGTCAGCGACTGTCAATAGATGGTGCTGGCTGTATATGTATGGAGGAACTCGATTCGTTTGTGCGACGCGAGTCGACTCGAAATTCGTAAAAAAAACCAGTACTAACCCCTCTGTGCCCCGCCCATTGCTACTTCAGCGACACGTTTAGTTATGCCTAAAAAAAAGCTTGAAAAAAATATTCAAAATAATACCTATCATATACTTAATCATAATGGCAGCGGTACCTAATCCAGCAATCGATATGGTTTATCGTACCGTTAACTGCATGACTGGTTTAAATCCGGCATACAAGTACATAGTTAATGTGTAGCCTTGCCAAAATAACTTATCTCATAATATAACAATGTTATCTCTACTATAGATAAACGCGAGCCTTGAGCGGAGATAAATTTCACATAGAAAGTAGGCACATTCTACCTACATCAAAAAAATAAAAGGTTCAGCAGCTTAGTAAAATATTTGGGCGTGGATAGGTTTTATAAAAATCCTGTTAGAATCCCCGGCTCTTCCTCGGAATGCTTTTTGAGAAATCAACGTTCCTCTATAATTAATTGTAAAATTCAAAATCCGATCTTCAACCTTAAAATGTGAAAAAGGGTAGGTACCTGTTCCAAGTATCAGACAAACAAACATGTATATTATTATATATTTAAAAAAACGTTTGGTTTGGTTAATTTTGTCCTTCAAAATTATTTAAATGAGATAAAATTGCAGATAAGTATATTACCGAAGTATATCGTACCTCCTTAACTTTTAATTATATTTGGATAAAAAATACAAAAACTTAATTAAAAATAAGTATAAAAAGCTAATGTTTCCGCCCGGGATCGAACCGGGGGCCTTGTGCGTGTGAAGCACACGTGATAACCGCTACACTACGGAAACTTATTACTTATGTGCCAAAATACAGACAAGGTCCTCAGTACCTACTTTAGAAGTAGATGAGGATACTTGGGACTATTATCTGTAGTTATCTTATCAGTAATTTTTGTGGCGATATTATCATCGGCAACTACCGTTACTGACATCACCGATTTTGATAATAATCTCAGAGTAATTTTTGTGGCGATATTATCATCGGCAACTACCGTTACTGACATCACCGATTTTGATAATAATCTCAGATCACTCAATGAGTGATCTGAGATAATAATTATGTAATGTGAACACGAAAATGGGGTAGGTATAGGTACAAGATTGTGGATTGTCGCGCTCTCGAAGGAAAGAAGGCGAAATTCGAATTTCGAAGGTACCCATTCATTTATTGTTTTGAAAAAATGTTACGAGATTTGAATGTGGTTGAGAAGTTGGCCAGGTCGAGGATCAATCGTTGGTACTTGGTAGGCTACGATGGCTGTCATATTAAAACCTACATGACCTTTTTTTTAATTAAGCTTTTGGTTAAAACCTGTCTGGTCCTCAATACAGACCACTATATAATACCTATTGGCGACAACTGGTGGCCCTTATAAAATTAGCCCTTACTCATTGATTAAACAAATTAAAGGATCTTCACTTACTGACGTAACGCATACATTTTTAGGCTCCGCCCTGAAGCCGGATTTTTAAGTTGTCAATATTGTAAAATTCCGCTAATGTATGTGACCGACAGCGGTATGTTCTGTCAGCGGTACAGTTGCCGACAAATAACTTGGCAAGATTCGTTAGATACGTAAAAGATGCTCTCTCCCTCTTTATAGACAGGATCCAAGCGCTCTATTGGTTGGTCGTTCACTGTTGTTTTTCTCGCACTCGTTGCACGAAGAGCACAAATTTTCCCCCACCACGCCAAAACCTTGCCAGCAACTGTACCGAAATGTACGACGTGCGACGCCATATTTAAGAAATTTTTGGCTTCAACATACGTCACATCAGTCCCGTCCTCTTAGCGTAGCGTATTTCGTCATTAAGTGCACTCGATCTATTCTCTCATTGTTGTTTTTGGTGATCTAAATTCGAAATAGAGATCGTACTCATCGTAGTTCCGAGTAGCGCGTATTTGATCCTCCTGCATCGCATACCTAGAGCTACATACCTGATATACTCGTAGATGGGACGTGATAAATTGGTTGCTGCCCGGCGACAGTCCCTTACGTGTCGTAACTCCGAAACCGTTACTCATTAATTGCTATACAACTAATCACTCGTTGAATACAACCTATTATACCTACACTAAAGGTGTAGCCCGTGCAGTGTACCTGTACACGTACAGTCATTCAATCTGTAAAGTACTGAACAGATCTGAGTACCTAAATAGGTTTCATGCTTTTTAATAATGCATAAGGACCTTTGCATACCACAGGAGAACTCTCTATTATTTTGGATACTTGATATCGTAATCGAACTGAGTTTTCAGTTATATACCAGGCCAGGTGCACTTATCACGTGATCGAAGAAAGTACAGTCGACGTCGTCTTGACGTACTAATTTCAGACGGCTGCCGCGCGCCGGCTACTTTGCTCGCGTTATTTCTTGTACGGTCTATTTCACGCGCTGCTTATTTCTTTAAATCATCTTGCGGAGCGAGCCTACTGTACCGTTAGGTACTATTATGTATTCCGTGGTTATACAGAGATTTACAGGAGCCGGGATATTAACTCAAATCACTCAGATAGATACACACTCGAGATACTTGGGAAAACTCACTCAGATTCGATTCGAGCGATTGTCGCGCCGCGAACACGAGAGCACATTACTCGCGTACCAAAAATTGCTGAAAGTAGTTAATATCGTATGTACGACTGTTCGCAGAAGCTTTGCCGATGAGTTCCCCTCCCAACCCAATTCATACTACCGCGACCCGAGCTCTTCCGTTATCAGACGAATGGCAGTATGGGTTATAAAATTATGTAGTTATGCTCTCGAAAAATGTTTCATAGAATCGTTTTGAGGGAGGTTTGAAGGAGGAGGAAAGTATAAGGAGCGTGAATAAATGATCGCACACCAAATGCTCACAACTCATTACGTGGTTATTTCCTATCGAGTTCTGAATACTTTTAACTTCATCAGCTCTAGGTTCTCTCTTATCTCTTTTGATGTTTCTCTGATTAATAGTAGCTTAACAATAAAAAAACTTCACGAAAAGCAATGAACTAACAAAACGTTTTCTTTCTTAATTACATTAACCTCCATGTCCTTGTTATAATCCCCTATCATGCACCTTCCACCATTCATTGCATGTTTATACGTTGTAAATGCCTTGTGACGTTGGGTTTTGATACCAAATGGGGGTAACCATGGGGAAGCTCATTCCCTCAATACTATTCCTGGGTGTCATTGTTCAGTTAAGCTATTACATAATGAACTTTCGTTTTATTCAGACATCCTACTGCGAAGATAAAAGAAGTTACGATGACAGGGCGAACTGAACATTTTGTACGTGCGTGACTATTATTAATTTTCAATAGCAGATGATCAGGAATTTGCTTGTAAAAGAGGAAATATAAAATTTTGCCGCAGAATAGAGTATTAAAATAATACGAGTTTCTTTCTCTTCTGTGTACGTATACTCTGATGCTATAAGTGTATAATGTTGGACTCTTTTTGGGGTTCTATGAGGGACAAGTGCAGCTAAGAAAATTGTTGTGCAGGTATTATGGACTATAATTACATCATGATATTTTTAGAAATTTCCAATTCCCTTCATCAATATTGGGTTTATATTTCAAATACTGGTACTAAATTTTAATGTCTGTCAAATAACGTGAATCACCCCATAAATACTGATCTACTTAGGCCGAGCTTTCGTCTGTTTACATAATTGCTAATGTAAACTTTTTTTACTATAAAAGCGAGTCATTAGATATATCTACATTAGATATATCTAATGACTCGCTTTTATAGTAAACTTATACTCGTATGCTGTGATTATCATAAAATTGCCTGAATTCGATTTAGTGTATGACTCTTTGATTGCATAAAATAATAATCATTCTCTGTTTACATAACCTTTCCTATTTTAACTTTTGAGCTAATGGATAATAATTTTACGTTTTAAGAGTTTTATAGTCGTGCTCAAGTCATTTCGGCTAACAGTTAAGGATTATGTATGTTATTGAGTGTACTCGTTGCTTTAATGAGCACGTTTGCCTTTTGCGGTTAGAGAGTACCATTATGCGTCTTTGTCAAAATTGTAGATAAGTTTATTTATTTGCAGTATAAAATTGTCAAAGGAGGCAAGCCCGACTCAAGAGGAAGATTTTGACGGACGCTACCGGCTACGGTTATAATTTTCGTAGAAATCAAATCATTGCTAAGTAGTAAGTATTCAGAGTAAGAACAAGCTTGCGAATAGAATGTCACTTTGACCAGACTACATATAAATTATGGGTTATGAATGTATGACCCCTTATATTTATGTTATAAAACCCCCAACTAGAGCGTGCCAAGGATCCCACCCGGGAGAACGGGATCGATCTCTCGGATAAATCTGCTCTAGAGATGTCCTTAAAAAGCTTGTCCTATTAAATCGATATCAAATCACTATGAAATAGATCATAGGAGAGACAATTTGCAGACATCCTGCACAGTGCACATGTAACAAAATTGCATTAGAAAAGTTAATTGACGCCGTTTCCTTGACGCTTAGTATTATAGAGAGTTCTTTAGACTGTGGTTTTATATTATGCGATGTTTCATTTCATTTTGATGTCATCGCAATCGGGCAATCTCACGTTTTTCCGCCTTTCTATGCAATTCCTTTAAAGGGACGACAGTGTAATTCTATGCGAATCACGGTTATCAGTATGTAGATTCAAAGGCGCTTTGGTTATACTACATTGGGTAAGTTGGTTGGTGGTTTTATGAATAATTCAGATTGATTTTGACTGCTACCTCATTGTAAATCTAACTGTAGTAAATAATAGATTTGCGTCTAAATATCTTGTCAAAATTATTTCAAGTTCTGAATAGTGTCCAAATTTAGAGCAAGCTACTTTTAACTTCTTGAAAAATGTGATGAATTACTCTAGTAATCTCCTATTATGTCTCTGCTATCGAAAGCAGTATGTTGGTGATCTTTTTTTTCTGCAGTTGCAAGTTATGGTAGATAAGTTGAGTCTAATAAGGAATAAATCCTAGTTAACTTAGTTTTAAAACGTGTTGAAGTCAGCTCGATTATGTTAATTATATTTAACAATTTACCTATTTCTTATTTCTTTATTACCTCTACTCTAGTTTATTTCTTCTACTATACTCTACTTGATTTCATATTATAGGCCTGTAGGTTGTAAAGTATTTGAGTTTGGGTTTGAGCTTTGATCTATTATTAATTATAGGAGGTAACTGCGCACTTGAATAAATATTACTTAGAACCATTTTTTTTCTAAAATCCCTGTGTTTTAGAAGAATCTTACAAATGGCTTAAATGCTTAAAGCTGGTAAGGAAGTGCTAACTCCAAAATAAATCATAAAGGATAAAATACAGCTCATTAAAGTGGTAAATTTTTTGCCTAAAAACACCAAAACAACGTTGAAAAGCAAAAACGTGTCAACGATATCAGTCATCAGCAGCTTTCTTTGATCTTACTTCAAGAGCGTCTAAAGATCTAGTAGCGTCTCCGAATAGACGCAAAGCGCGTCTGTTTAAACGATAGCTATAATTCTATGTCTAACATAATATATCTTAAATACTTTTCAGTACTAAATTGAGTAATTAGGGATATTACTATAGTAAATTGAGGAATTAGGAGGCCCCTCGTGATCTTTGTAACGATAGTAATCAATCAACGCACCCTACAGATGTGTTATCGTGAGACAAGTAGAGTGCAATAAACAATTTCATTCACGCGAGGGCTATAAGTAACTTTTTACGTTGTATACAAGTTCACAAAAGAAAATATGCCCATGATATTATTTAATTATCTTCTAACTTTTCCTCGCATTTCGTTTTCCTTGTTGAAATTATGATCGTATTTTTAGTACAGTAATTTACGAAAGCTTGTTCACTTTTTTCGTCTCTTTATGATTATAAAACTTCGGGAGTATGATTATGTTATCGTTCATCAAATAGATCAATCAATCTTATGTAAGGTATGCATGATCTTTGCCCATTTATTTTCATGCTTCTTATTATATTTTCAAGCTACATACTTATCACCTAGCTTGTTTGTATATTTGTATGAATTAACGGTTTATTCAAGGAAATTAATAAAATTTAATACTATAAATATTCTCAACCTTACCATACAACGATCGTGTCCTAACAACGATGATGTCGACGTTTTCCTAATAAAAGGAGTAATGGAAATAACATTGGTAATTGATGTAAACAAATCACTGTCGTAAAGTCGTCAGAGAAAATACCGCTCTATTATTCATTCCCTCCTTTGTAAACTAAGTTATGGTTCTAAGTGTTTTTTTTTAAGATTCGTAAGGATGGGTTGAGCACTATTTGTTTAAAAAATATTAAGCATTTCGGAATACGATTTTTAAGAAGTCAAGTATTCTATTATTATTTATTTTCTCCTTCACCATCGTTATTTATTAGCTTTTTCTTCTTCCCCATCCTTCATAGTAATTGTATCATGATTGAAAGTGTAAAATGACTTTTTCGCCGATATTTTATGTTCTTTAAACGCAATAATGTCAAGCTATATTTTAATAATAGTGCCCAGTTTTAAAAGCTTAAAACCAAGAAAGTTTGATGTGACCATCGAAATGTGGCTCTCTTTTCAATGGCGAAACATTGTTAGTCGAACACTCGTACTAAGAAGTCTTTCATCTGTGTAAACATGGCTAATAGTTTTTACGAATTAGTTTTCATTTTGAAGGAAAGCCGCAATTGTTAAAGCTGTGACCGTTGTTTATTTCTGTCATATTATATGTCTATTAGTACTAAAAAGATTGTCCCTTTGTATTCAATTGAATGATTTATTAGTTTTCTAATAGGTATCTATTGAAATTACGGAGATAGTGCTAGACTCTCACTTTACCCTTTCGACCTTAGCATTTGTGTTTCTAGGATAGCATGTTCTTTAACATACCTCGTTAGCTGAACGTTCTTGGGTGCCAAAAGTAGGAATACAAACTCTAACGAGGTTCAAATTTTATTACTTGCCATTACATGTTTAGATTTAATTAAATATTTACAAATAAATTAGTTACTTATTTTGCAGCCTTGCCAAGGTATTATTTATTATTTTATATATTAATACATATTCGTATTATGACATAATTTATTTTAAGTAGTGATTTCAGTAATACTCCTGCATGCAAAATTCAACATAAGTAGGTATATGAAAGGTATTACAAGGGTAACTTTACGGTACAGATTTATTGAATTAAGTATGTTTTATATCGTAGTATATTATATTATATTGGCAACCTCAAAAAGGGTCAATATCGAAGGTGCGTGTCGAATCAATGAATCAGAAGCGGTATTTCCATTTAGGCTCTGCCTTGAATCGAAGCATCGAGTGTTTGAGATACTCGTAGAGGTGCTGAATTAATCAAGAAATAAGCTTCATTACCGTTGTGGATTTTGAATTAACCTAAAAAAAATGAAATGCACGGGTAGCAATTTGTTGCATATTAATTTGCATTGCTATTCAATGCTGGTTTGTTAATCCTTCACCCAAAATCCGATGTCGCTGAGTTTTTATGGTGATAACTTTGAATCAACTCTGAAAAGTATTGTGTATTCGATGCTTATAACTTTTTGATCCGGATAAATCTATGCTTATCGCGGTCTTTGTTTAAAATCAGATTTATCTACGCGGGAAATGGGCCAGTTCGGTATTTTCAATATTGAATTTTGTTCAGCTCTAGATTGTGTAAAAAAGCGTGTTCATCGTTATCGTAACCGTCTATAAATTCTTCCGCTGATTGGTTCCCTGATTTACGTCAGCTAATCCGGGGGCAAAATCTCTAACGATTACGATAACGATGAATACATTTTCCTTACGCAATCAGACCACAGGACCTGACTCTTCGGAAACGTAAAGAATTGTGACGAGTTTTATCTAAAGGTCATGTTCGGTGAAGTGTACTAGCATAGTACTTACCAACTTATCAAACTGAAATCCTTGGCTTGGTACCGTTCATCTACTCGTAGGTTTAACCGTTCAAGAGGCGCACGGCAATTGCCGAGCAAGCCATGTTAATATGCAGTTAGTGCACTAGACAGCACAAGTGCAATGATAGCCTACAATTCCACACGCTATGCCTACGTAGTGCACAGCCTTTAGCTATCGGTCAGCAGGGAATGTACGGTCAACTTTAAAAATCTATAGCCTAAAGATTAAAACGGTGTGCAAGTACGCGAATATATTACCATAAACTGTCAACAATATCACCCTTAAGAGAAGAGTATCTTTAGATTTAAAGTACTTGTGTTCCTTGGGTGTGGTTCTCGAAAATAAAACATCGGCCACCCATCGTCGGTAACCATAGCAACGCAACCATCACCAGCCAATTGGCGCCTTGGCTGCATAATCAATGCAAATATTAACCAAACAGTGTCTACGCGACTCAACCGAAGGAAGAATTAATCAATCAGCTGTATAGATTTAAGAATTTTTGCAGAATCGTATACCTGATTGCTAGCAGCCTTTAGCTATCGGTCAGCGGGGAATATACGGTCAATTTCAAAACTCCGCACATAGCTTAAAGGCTCAAACGGTGTACAAGTACGCATATTGTCGTCAATAGGCAACAATATCAACATTAATATAGCAGCATTATGATTAGATTAAAAAAAATCTTAATATGTAATTCTCTTTTACGCTGACTGGCCGAGTGCATATGCACTAAGGATTTTGTTTGCAAATTTGTATGGACTTTTGACGTTTACCGTACCTACTGCAAATCCCATAGAACGGCTCCGGTGCATTAAATGTACGCTATTATAACTAGCCAGGCACCAATTTAACCTTTCTACTATACACTGCCATATTTATACTCGTAACTTCCTTTTAGGTTTGTAGGTTGAATCTATGCCAGTGATTTTTATTTCCTTTTACGTTTTATGCCTTTTTAGTGTTTCTAAAACCGTGTCATGTACTCCATACATTGCAGTGTTTAAGATTCTTTTATAACTTTTGTCATAGAGTTTCCTTTGAAGTAAAGAGTTCCTTTAATTGGCTCAGCAGGGCTATACCCTATCTTGTCTGCATCCTACCAGCAAAGACGATTTAGCGTTTCGGTGCGATGCCCTGTTGAAACTGTGAATTTCTTGGTATTTGCCACTCGGTTACCATCATATACTGTCAAAGGCGTAACGCCAAATTTTTAGGCGGTCCGGTGCGATGCTGTGTAACAATCGTTAGGGGTTACTAACCTTTAAGGTTATTTAACACCGGCTGCATCGTGATTTTAATATCAGGTGGGGGGATCGTAGTCCAGTAAGTCCATTTAAGCTTATAGTGTGTAAAAAAAGATTGTTTAAACCGGATCTAACTTCAGAAATTTAATCAACTTCGAATAGTGTCGTCATTGTGGTAAAAGCTTATAGTTAATGCGAATTAAACTCTGGTTACGTCATGCTATAATCAATTAGCGAGACTATAACTAATCGGTCACCCACACAGAAATTAAACGAGTAATAATTACCCGAGTAATTCATAAACCAGGGCTGAAGTGCGCAAATGAATACAAGCTTCATAGTTGTAAAGCCGCTTTTGCTTACATTATCATATTTCACTTAAACTCCATATAAACCTCTTCTAACCATCTATATCTGTATGGAGCCATTCGATTCGTTTGTGCGTGTTCGTACAAAAAACTGTACTAACGCCTCAGGTGTGAAACGTAAAGGGGTAGTCAGAATCAATGAAAGTCGACCGTTTTAAAATTTTTGTATCCATATTATCGTGAGTAGAACACATCATAGGTAATTTTCAAACGAAACTCACGTGAAATTTACCAGGTGAGTAGCTAATTTCATTTGAGTACCGTGCCGCATTCAGTGTGGTTCGGGCATCCGAAATTAGTTGGGCATACCTGACCAATTTCACGTGAGTTTAGCCGTATATAAAATTACCAATAATATACGGGCTACTCAATCACACGCCTTTTTGGATCGATCGATATCGCCATACGAGCTGTTTTGTAACCAAACCAATGCAATAACATCGAAACTAGAGCAAACCACCCTCGCAAATATTTTTGAAAGCAAACATAAAAAATCTAATCACTCCTTACATAGGACCAGTCCGTTCGATCGTTGCCATACATAGAATGTACAATGTCTACAGTATTGTTGTACTAAGTAAGGCCTACAGTTGCGTAAGTGTTACAACATATCCAGGCCAAATCAGTTTATATACTCGTACCTGCTTAGACTCAAGTCAATGCTGTTGACAACAATGAAGGATTTCATGTACCAATACAAATCCTTGATTGTAATCGTACAAGTTAGACTCAGAAATCAGAATGAATACATCTAAATTGTTCTCAGTGGGCAAAGAAAAGTAGGTTACTATTTCATCAGTTTTATGCACCTATGTTTAATATGAATCATCATTATTTCATCTGATGAGATGAGGATGATCAGTTCTTATCATCCCACTGTCATGTAATAATAGCGTTCTGTGTGATAGGGCTTATTTAAACAAAAGTTTTGTAACTTTCTTATTTTATATCAACTGTCAAGTGACAGCAGGACTGATTAATTTGTTTTGCTATTATCCGCTACTTGAAAGGATTCTGTATGGTGCAATATGCAGGAACACCATCCACATGAAACACCACACACAATTTTCTATCACTTTCTTCGACGCACGTTTCGTCCCGACACCGGGACATCCTCAGGAGATGTTGACTTCACAATGCGAAATCGCATAGTCGTGTCAAGTGACAGTCACTTGACGTTGATGCCAAACAACTAAAAGCGATGCGGAGAATATAATATAGTAGACAATGCTGTCAACAAATTAGAGTAGTTGATTGGCCAGAGAAGCTTTAGCAATTTATTTTTGGCCAATTACGAGCGACAAACGATATCTTTAGTCTAAAAAATACCGTATAGTCACATAATATTACTAAGTATGGTAGAGCTAGAAGAACTAATTATTCGGTAACGATATATACTTATTTGTACCTAATTCAAGAACCGCGTGCTTCGTTCTGTTCCTTTCTTTGTAAAATGAGTCGGCCTGACAGACACGACGGATGAATTTGAAACTGACGCAGACGTTGAGATTAAAGTGTTCATGTAGGGAATTATAGTTAAATTCGATAAATTATATAATTATTTATCTTTAAGTATACTTAATCTTGTAGTATTTAATAGTGGGTGTGCTTTATAAATACTCTACATTTACTCGAGATCGTGCCGCGCGGTGTCAAGCGATATCCCTGAGAACTACTCTAATTACACGTGAATACATAACAGTTACCTAACTTGACATTTTAGTGGCAACACTTAACTTTTACATTACATACAGTGCGCAGAGTGGCACGACCTGGCAAGAATGTTTGCACTATATTTATTACCTACGGGTAATTTATTCATAACGATCAAGAAACTACGCCGAATAGCTCAACGGTTGAGGGACTATCTGAAAGAAAAACTATATGTTTCATGTTCGAGTCCTTCCATATTCCAGCACTAGATAAACGGAACGGAAATTTTATTTAAAACATAATTCGAGTTGATAAATCTCTATTCACAAGTCGTTTCGTTGTGGCAATGATGTAAAATATTATAAAGAAGTTGGTTCAGAATTCAGTTCGATTAACAATACGTACAATAATCGTCTAAATGAGATGAGAAAGAATGTCTGTATGATAAAATTTTCGATGATCATTTTACCCTTGTCCTAAAGTATGTGGGGTCAGTACTTAGTACGTAATCGGTATGCGTCATGTCTTCTTCCATTATTAACCGTTAGCTTTATTCTCCCTTTCGCACAACCCATCCACTTTTCTCTACCTCTATTCTTTCTATCCAGGATACGAAAATAGAATAAAATTGCTAAGTTATCATAGTTATCAACGAGGAAAATAACTTCCAAGTGAAATTAATAAAACATGTAAAAGGAAAGCCTGAAATATAACAGGGCTCTGGCAGCTCGCCAGGCGCTCCGGTCATCTCTTTTATTAGCCCGCAGGGCTGGGAATGCAAATTAAACTAATAACTTACACGCTTTTTAAGGCACGTTCTTTCCTTGTAAAATGTTGCATCGCTTGTTTATAATCTTGCATACTACGGGAAGACTGAAATTGATAGTACTTAAATCATAGATCAGATAATTGAACCATTGTTATGTGATACACAAATGAAGTATGCCACCAGAAGACATTTAAAAAATCCAGTAGATATAAACTTCCATTCATCTCATTGCAAAGTTCATAATGTAAAGCAGGGTTAGAAATGTTCTGAATATTCTCTGTCAAATTATTCTGTCAAACTATTCTCTTTAGTAAAAAATTATGCTTACAATATCCTTTTCATAACGTTTCATAAGGAAGAAGGTTAGCATTATTATCGGGTTTGTTATTTTGTTTAGTTAACAAAGGTGCTAAATTAGATGACGTATTGCACCAGTATCTAGTAAAAACCTGTATCTTTCATCTTTCTTTACAGATAACCTGGACCTGTATAATAATCACAATGGTCAGTTTAAAATAATCTAGGTAAGTACAATATTGCAAATTAAAACATCGTCTACCATAAACATTAAACACACTCATTTTGATCTCACTTCGTTGCATTTTAATACTCACAACAAACAGTTTAGGCGATCCTAGTATTTGAGCATGTCAACTATCAACTATGTTTCCTAAGATGATTTCTTAGCTTCCGTAACAGCAATGAATAGTTTGTTGTTTCTATTGTCTTCAGATATAATCAACTCTGTAATACGAGCTGCATTTATAAGGTCTTTTTTCGTAAGATGGTAAACGTTCTCACGGCCCAGCGGCTCTTGAATCAGCCGAAAGCATAAGCAATTTCACGGTTGGTAGTACCACTATGGCGTCTGAGCTATTGAGTTATTTTAGGTAATCGTGTGCTTACTACAGCATATAATTATTATTATTTATTGTTATTATCTATTAATCGTGTTTACCGTTTATAATCTGATATAATTTATGGTGCGGACTGTGGTGTCACAACTCACAGCTGCATACATAATTATATTTTTAATACATTATACTTTATTCTTTATTTGAGATTTTTCATCCAATTTTTCTTTGTAACAATGAAGCATTAGCGTGAAAGTTAGTCTGATTTTGACGTGTAAATAAATAAAGTCAATTCGGTATTAGATAACGACCTAGCAAAAAAACCAAAGAATTTCTTTACATTTATTTATTTAGATATTTTTATGCCTGTAAATAAAAGTCTCCATTCTCAGTAGTTAGTACCACAATGGCGTGTGATAAATACGAATACCATTACCAGTTGGAGCAGTTGCTATAGTTAGCGGAAAACAGGATAGGTGTCGTCGGGCTAACCACAAATCTTGTAAAGGCATTAGAAGCATGGAAGCCCATAAATCATTTTGCTGCCACGAGGACAATACCGGTGGCCTTGTACAATAATACTGAGACAGTTCAATGACCCCCTCCGTTCCAAATAAAGACCGAATACCAAGCACAGATACCGAGCGCATCAAGTAAATACGAATATAGCGAAGGCGACACAAATATACGAGGAATCGCTTGGAATTTCTCTTTCGTGTTAGGAGTTTGATTTTGACGGTGTTTGCATTACGACTTACGAGTATGCTTAGTCGATTAAATCCAATGAAACAACTATAAAATATTCACAAATCAAAATTACTTATGATTCGTATCGTAATAATAGTGTATAGTTGTTCCAATATTTTTTAACATGTGTAGATAATGTTGTCTCTTTGTACTAGGACTTTATATTTCTTACTTCATGGGTATTAGATGTCGTAAAATGTTTCTGTCTGTCTCTACTTCTATGTTAAATTTTCCTTTGGTGCCTATGTAAAGATTAATCAATCATATTTTGATAAAATTTCTGATACGAACCGCTTAGGTGTGGATCACCCTTCCAGCTTCCGTGGTCCTAGCCAAGTATAATCTGGGTCAAGAGAAGAGTGAATAGGCATTTTCTAGACAAGCACGCTCCATCCTTATATCCCTCATTGCTGTCCATCGGATATGATTGTATAGTCTAGCTCAAACCTATCTAATGGCATAACATTACACATTTTCCGATTTACCCAAAACATTGTGTTCATTTGAGAAAAAAAATTATCAGCCTTTTCTTTATACTTTAATAATTATCGCGTTCACTCATTTAAGTTTGACTTTGTGTTAAGAAGGTAGAATGGGTCAAAGAGAATAATGGATTATTAAATAAATTCCCTTGGTTAATAAAATGAAAAATAGGTGTTGTTAACATGGTGGGCATAGTCATTGGTCTTCTCATTATGGTAGTACTTAAGATGATTGATTTTCGTTTCGTGGTGGCTGGTGTGCTTAATCGACGCGCTTTATTTGAACATATGGGTCACTTAACATTGTTGGCTTGTGGCTTTAACATTATGGCACGGTCTTAAAATTTTAAGTTTTGTGTATTTATAACGCTTATAGTACCTTACCTATAACTTCACAACGTACACAAATCGTGAAACTCGAATTTAACTTGTACTTTAACCCCGTTACAAATAAACGTGGATTAGAGGTGGAATAGCTATACTCTGTTTTGTGTTTTTCTTTCGAATGTCAAATTGTTGATAAAAGAAAAATACAAAACAGAGTATAATTATTCTACCTCTATTCCACGTTTATTTGTTAGGCATTTAAGAGTCCTGTGAACTACAATGTCTCCATTAATTCAAAATACCTTTCTTTTTTACTGGTGTTTTTCTTTAGCTGGACAGTAAAAACTGTGCTCCTGAACTAATGTGACGTGAGATAGTGTTGTTTTTATTACAAAACAAATAAGCAGAAAACATGTAAATGTTTAAATTATTTCTAATTTCTCTGGTTCAAATTGTTTATCTTACACAAAGTAATACCTACTTCAATCGAACTCTATACGTGTAGTTTAATCCGTTTTCGTTGTTTCGCTACGAGTAATATTTCAGCTAGCTCACGTAGGTGCCACCAACCACAATGTATCATACATATTATTTTATGGGGTATTTGCCCACGTCAAAGTTAAAAATCCGGATGTGGTCGACCATAACTCTTTGATATGGTAATATAAATGCAGTGCAGTGCATCCGTTACGTAATGTTTATTGATAAGTTATATTGATTTTAGATTATCTCCTGTTTATCATAATAAACTTTATATCTATTTGCCATATAATATGGTGTTTATTTCATAATATTGAATAATCAAAAAGACAACTGCCTGTCTTATACATATGTATTTATTTTGATTCAGAAATAGTAATTTCTTTTTACCTGATATTTAGTGATAAGATAGAGTTATAAAAGTCATTTCAATACCTACAGAAGGCTCTCTTAGCAACTTATGAACGACTTTAATTTCTTTATGACGCAGCTAATAAATCTTAATATATATAAATCTCGTGTCACAATGTTTGTCCTCAATGGACTCCTAAACCTCTTAACCGATTTTAATAAAATTCGCACACAGGGTGCAGTTTGCTCTAACTTAAAAGATAGGATAGCTTAAATCTCAATTTATCTATTTTTTATATCCGTAAGGGCAAAACAACGTTTGCCAGGTCAGCTAGTATATTATAATTGAAATTAAAAATACTTTATTGGATATACTTAAATTAAATTTAAAATTGATTTTGTTTTAAGGAAAAGATTTTCCCATATTTTGAAAAAGTTACATAAATAACGATTCTACTTTCCATGTTTATTCGTAACTCTTACCTGTGTAAATCTCAACTGGGGGGCTACCACCGTGACTTAAAGCAATATTATTGTAATATTGTTTTGACATTTTCATACAATGTCAGTATGGAAATTTTAAAACAATATTACAATAACATTACTTTAGGTCACGGTGGTAGGCCCCCAGGTCCCATATTTTTTCATCAAGATCGATTGCATAATTTTTTTGGTATTAATTAGTACCTATTTAATCTCAGACGTTTGTTAAAAATGCAGCAATTCATAATAAAATTTCTTAAAACGTTTCCTTTAGTAACTTGCACTGTAATAACAACCTAATGCTATAAATCTAAGCGACAGTGAATTGTGAATGTTGCTTCAGTGTTAAGAGTCTACACATATATTAAGTCGGGATCTTGATCTATTTATCAAAGGCGGTATTGACGAGTTAACATATTTTCACTGGAGAAAGCCGATATCTACTAATGTCGTGATACTAGCACTAATGGAGCAAAATCAACCAACATATATTTGCAGAATTGTCTTTCTCTTGCTAATACGTAATATCCAGATGACCTTTTCATTGTGAGGGGAACATTGTACCCAGCATTACAAGAGTTTCAGACAGTTCAGATATTAATTATTATACTTATTGATAACCTAATAATCGCATAAGATGAAAACTGTGAATACAAATAGGTCGCATCAGATCGTTAAATAAATCCTGTCAAATGTGAATATGTTACTAACCACATATAAAGTTATTTCCCTGGTCTGTGTTACTAACATAGATTTGTTACTAATCATTTATAAACTTTAATACGATAGATCTAAGTGATCAATCCATGATATATTAGGATATCCTCTGTTATTGGATATTTTTGACTATGTAGTGAAATTTAAAAGTATGTACATTCTTACTTACATTTCTGTTACACTTAATTTGTTTAGTAATAGTGTTACGTTGACTAACAAATCAAATCTATGGTAAGCATCTGGCACATTGGTTCTCGGCCGTGACCTATTTCAACATAATATTGTGTTCTGAATACCACCTATTAGTTCTCTCATACAGCTAAAACAATATTTTGTAACTCGTTCAACCATTGACGCAATGTTCTGGTACCCAATCAATACTCAATCTATAAAACAATACTGATAACATCGTAAATGTTATGATTTAGCTATACAGGGTGGTACTGGCAACGATATTGAGAAAAAAAAATAAGTTGCATTTTGTAAATTGCATGAAAAATTTGCTTTTAGTTATAGCAATTACGGCTGCCGTAGTATCTTTACCTGCAATTTACTGGTCTGTGCAAAAATGTGTAAGTTTTCTCCCAATATGTTTTATCAAAGTTAGTATTTTTATTTTAGACAAACAAAGTATGTCTTAAGTCTTTTATTACCATGTTTTGAGTAACATAAGGAAGTTAGTGATACTTAGAAATTATCAACCCCGTATAAAACATTCACTGCAGACAAAGCTGTGTCAGGAAGTTTAGCACATAACCAAAATTCACTTTCGCACAACGCATTTGCCAACCCACAACCATTGTCTAAAGACTTATTACTTCTTTAGCAGTTTAAACCGTTTGTCAAACAAACACTTTCACGTTTCAACATAGCTGATAAACGACCAGTTAAAGGCGTTACAGGGCCTAGTAGACGTTTACATTACAGGCTCAAAGGTATGATATAGCCGACAGACTTTCTTTAGTCTATGTTCACGTAGGAGGAAGATAGGAATCTGCGGGCTGATAAATGATAATTGCAATCGAAACCGCATTTAACACCCTTTAACTGTTACTCGCTTAGTTCTAGTTAAACTGGTATATTTGTCACAATTTAGATTATGAAATTGGACTCTTTACTATAAGGACTGAATACGCTATTATCGCTTTAATTCACGAGTTAGAGAGAATTCTGCATGCTAAGGAGGACTTCCATCACTCCATCGTCTACTAGTCTGTTACTGTTTGTCTCAAGCTTCTTGCAAATATGTAACAGAAAGCCTCATTTTGCTCTAGCACATTTACCTTAGGATTGTTGAATTTTCTTCTCTTCAATCTTTTCATTGGTCTAGTTCTTATTTAGAAATCATCAATGATGAATTCTGAAATAATCACGTAGAATGAATACATCATAGAGTTAAAAAACTTTTTCATCAAGCGTCGACTTGTTTCTTACAGTATCATGTCTTTTTACAAGTTAGGTTTACAAGTTTACTTTAGGTAATATTATAGTATGTCTAAGCAGAGTGGGCGAATGATATGCTTGTCGACCTGTCAATTAATTGTACCTATTATTCTACTTCCTTGTAGAAACTGAACTGCTCAATAGGTATTCTGTTTAGTACCTATCAAGGTATGTAATTTATTGAACTTTCGTTTTCGAATTGATGGAGCCTCGTATGTAATCATTGAATTCGTGTTTAAAGCAAATTATATCATTGCGTTTTATGGAGCTAGTAGAAACTTTAATACTTATTGTCACATTGTAGGACAGGATTTGTATCTATTGGTTACAGTCTAGGCATTGTAATAAAATTGTCTCTTTCCGCATATGGGTATGCGGCTGTGCGAAGATATAATCGTTGTTTAGTTGGAAATGTGAGAGTATCTCAAAAGTCAAAACAATAAGCCTAGACCTTTCTAGCACCGGCAGTCATGGTATCGTCACATAAATTGATTCAGTAAACCGAAAGAAGTAAGTGCTTGCCGTTCCACTCCCATTCGTCGTTGCCGTTCTTGTTTCAGCCGGTGGACGGCCAATGCTGGAAATAGACCTCCTGAAATGACCGCAAAACACTACGATATTGCGCCTCCTGGCGCCAGCGACTCTCCACGATTTTCTTTGGTCCGTGTCGTCCGTGTCGATGGAAATTGGACCTACTAGCTATGTGGGTCGCCTTTTGCCACTTCAGTTTTGCGACCCGTTGAGCTATGTCGGTCACTTTGGTTCTTTTGCAGATCTCCTAATTTCTGATTCGATCGCGCAAAGATATAATTCTGAGCATCGCTCCCTCCATCGCTGAAGTGAGCCTAAGCCTTCTAATAAAGCTCAGCGACCATGTCTCGGATCCGTAAGTCATCACTGGGCAACACGCACAGTTCGAAGACTTTAGTCTTTAGGCACTCCCATAAGCAGGCTCAAAATATTTACTTAATTTTTTAACACTTTCCTATTTAGCTTAATTCTGCAATTTGATGCAGCTGTATTAGCTGAACTATCCAATGAATTTAAAAACTGTATACATGTTGTGCCGACTTCGAATAACGTGTCATAAAGACAATGGAGAATGCAATTATATTTTTTAACTAGAGAAAAACTACCGATATATTTTAAAAAGTGACATTTACAAAAGCACCTGCAATATATACAGTTGTAACAACATTACTTCACAAATGTTACAACTTACAAGGTGAGGTATTTGGGAATAAGCATCTTCGGTTTCTTTATTTGGGTAGGTAATTAGGTATGTAATACGTTTTGCGACCGGTGCAACATGTTTATGAAAATTGTAGTAGTTTTGAATGGTTTTTTATTTAGCACAAGCAGTTGGGCGATCCATGTATCAAAAATTCAAAACATTCCGAATTTTTTTTTTCTAAATTGGTTTAGTTTGGTATCTATTTGGCTCATCTTCTTTATTCAGTCTGATGATGATGCTGAGCTCATAAATGAGCATATGTGGAGACATTAAGTACGATATAAATTAGCGACTCACACAAGAGTCACTGACGAGGCTTATCTTGTCATTAAATAAAAAAATGGATAGGTCTCAATATCAGTTATTTCCTACTATGCTTGAAATAAACGGAGGTGGTCTAATTATGTTGTTAAGATTATCCTAGATACGGATGAAAACCTGATTGAGAGATAGGGAATTTCTCTATTTAGCGTTATTTTCTACGATATTATCAATGGTGTTCCAAGTTCGAAGATACTAAGTGCTTTCGCGGCCTTAAATGTATAAAATCTTTAGGGTTTATAACTTTATATCTCTCAGCTCGTAGTCAGTGAGAATCGACAATATTCTACACCTTAAAAGGAACTCTTTTAGATGGTAGTATTATATATTATAATCTATTGGTTACCTATAAAATGGAAAATTTGAAGAGTTCCCTCGATTTCACCAAGATTCCATGATCAGATCCTGACCTGATGACTATAGGACAACTTGAAAAATATTACTCTTTCAAATAATACTCAAATTGTTTCAAGTGTCCATATAAAATTTGAAAAGTTCCCTCGACTTCTCCAGGGTCCCATCATCAGATCCTGACCAAAAAAATGGGACCAACTTGGAAGTATACCCTTTCAAACAAAAAAAAAATTTCCAAATCGGTTTACACGTCTTCTAGTAATCGGTGAACATACATAAAAAAAAAAGATGCCGACGAATTGAGAACCTCCTCCTTTTTTTGAAGTCGGTTAAAAAGATTTTGCGCCTGACGAAGTTAGAAGTGATCGAACTTCATCGTTCATTACACACACGCTTTTACTTTCTTTTTAGATTAATCAAGCCTGCACTGCGTATGATATCATAAATAGGCCTATATTCCAAACATTTACTGTCAACATGAATACCGGATCAAAAGGTTAAAATTGGCATAAAATTGAGTTAAATACCTAATGTAAAAAGGAATTGGTGGGCGCGTAATACGATGATTTAGATCGTGTTCATAGATCTATGATAGTGTCGTATTTGCTCGTCATAAACGTCACTTTCTTAACACGGTAAGTGGCAAAAATGTAAATGATTTCAATCGTAAGATTTCTACTCTGAGAATTTCGAAAGTTTCTCGAACCGAAAATAATTTTTGCTTCACTTAATTTTATGAATACTTAGATTTTTTTGTAGTAAGTTTTGATGGAAAGTTAATGATTAAGGAACGTGTTTTTTTTAGTATTTTAGACTTAAATTTAGGCACGCATAAAAATAACAAGCCAATAAAAAAAATTACGTTACGAGTAGGTACTGTAGAGTGTAGGATGTGATTATGCGACTTAAGATTTTGAATTAAGTAAGAAATGGATGAACATAAATTAGAATTTTTACACTAGGTACAATATCATTTATTTGAGTGTTAAAAATAAGTCTTGTGTCTAAATATGAAGTTCCTGTGAAGTTTGAACGCGCGTCCGACTCTGTTTTGACATGTTGACAAGCTGTTACAGCGGTCCTGTAATTATCGTCCGTCTTCCTTCAACGTTTCCCATTTCCTTTGGAGCTTAATCATCTTTAATGTATATAAAATGTGCTGTTAATTGGTGATGTTGTGTGCCTATGTCTGAATCTATTGTTTGAATATAATTTATTTTCTTATCTTTAAATTCTCGAAATTTTAAAATTCGCTAACGCAAGATATTTAGAAATTTTGGGATTGTATGTACTTTAAAATATAAAATTGATACTTAAACTGTTCCTGTGATCTGTGTAGTAAATGCTATTCCCGACCCAAGATAGAGTTAGTTCACATTTGTGTGTTGTTTTTGTTGCGTGGAAGAGAGATTATTATTCCTCAGTCTAATTTTCTTTATTTCCTGTCACTATAACAAAACAAATATATCGTTTCTAATTCAATTTCGATTACCATTAAGTATAGTGAGAAACAAAATTCTGAGTAATATTTTTTGATATGTCAAGGATTTAAAAAATCTAGTCTCGGATTTATGTACTACGAGTACGACGTCTATATTTCCTTGTTATCCATTTTATCCATTGAACTGAGACTGGTTTCAACTCGGAAGTCCTCTGCTAATTGATAGCTATAAAAGTGGAGAAGTTTCAGCATTTGAAAATTAATCTTCGAACTTGTATTTGCAACATGTAGCCCCTTTGATGCCATTATGAATCACGACTGTGTATAAATTATAATATATTTATTATTGTTGTGTAATTTTGGCAATATGGAATTCCCTCGTGTTCATTATAATATACACTCGTAAAATACTCGTTTTCTCTGGCTTATTGAGTCTCTCTATGGAGGTTGTAATCTACCTTAGGTTTATTATCGCATTAGAATATCTATTTTATTTTATGATGTAACAAATTTTTCATGTTGTATGTTAATAAAATTAGTGATTTATTAATGATCATAAGGAGAACATGTTAATTATTAAAAAACTATTTGGGTTAATCGAATTTCGCGGTGTGAAGAAATTTTAAGCACTCATAATTTATTACATTAAATAAGAATAGCAATCAATCGTATTGTATTTGAACTGATAGATTATTATGGCTTAGATATTACAAAAACAAAAAAAGAATTTCCGCAATAGTAATAAATAATTTTCAGTGAGTGAAGTAAGGAGTCTGAAATTGTCATTTTATTTATGCAGTTTATTACATTATTTGACATCACAATCAACAAGTTTGTATCAACAACAATAAATGAAATAATAATATACGTTAATTGATTATTAAAAAAACCGATTTTAACTCTCATCAAACTGTTGAATACATCCATCCCAATTAAATGGTTTATATGGTTTTCTCATGGATACCATTATCAGAACTGGACTAAATTGAAATCCACACGAGTACTAGGACTAAATTGGGACCACACAGGAGCGTCAGCTGTCTAATAAATAAAAAACGAATCATCAAAATCGGTTCACCCAGTCAAAAGTTATGAGGTAACAAACATAAAAAAAACATACAGTCGAATAGAGAACCTCCTCCTTTTTTTGAAGTCGGTTGAAAATGTAGATTTAACAATGACTATATTAGAGGTTAGTCGATTGGCGTAAGTACTTACTTTAATTTTATAGGTATTAGTATAGCAGCTTGTTCGTGCAATTAGAAAGATTGAATTTAAGATAACATTGAAATCAATACGCCAGCAAATTAACGTACTTGTCTTATGTTCACTGACTAGCACGATATTAATTCGAAACTGATACTGCCTTTATTTGTTTTATTACTTCCAAATTTAAGCTCTAGCACTCCTTATACAATGATATATCTGTGAACGCCAACACACATCTACACTCGGCGTCAAAAAAATCGCACCTTTCAAAAAATCTACTTCAAACAACTTTAGACCTTATTTGACATCAATAATGAGGGTCATGTTGCATATCATTTGAAAGGTGATGAAATGGAGTGTACAAAAACAAATCAATTGATTATTTTTCTTTTACTGGAAGAGCACAAAAAAAGAAGAAGAAAACACTTACAATTTTGCTCCTTAAACAGCCGCTAGTTGCGCTACCTTTTGCAGGTATAAAAGGGTCAATACAGGTTCAATCGGGATCATTCGCTATCCAACCGTTGAAGTGGACACACGAGAAGCTCATTCCCAAGAAAAATACCCTTGAAGATGGATACCACTGTCGATGAGGCCGCCCAAGTGATTGCACTACTGCAATCAGGCATGCGGCAGTGTGATGTCGCTCGGCAACTCAACTTGAGCCGTTTTTCGGTTCGAAGAGTGTACCAGCGTTTCCTGGAGACCGGTGGCTACGTCCGAAGACATAGGTCTGGTAGACGTCGCTGCACCTTGGAGAGAGACGACCGATTCATCGTATCGACATCTTTGAGAAATCGCTTCTTAAATGCTGTTGAGTTGCGACAGCAGCTCCAGACAGCTAACAGAAGAACCGTGAGTGTGTCTACGGTTAGACGAAGGCTGGGGGAGAGGAAAATAGCGGCGCGAAGAGCTGCTACGGGTCCAAAATTGACCGCAGAGCATCGGCGAGCCCGCTTGCAATTCGCTCGCGAACACGTCAATTGGACCCTCGAACAATGGAAAGCTGTTCTCTTCTCAGACGAGACGAGAGTGTGTCTTTTCTGCAACGACAGACGCAAAAGAGTGTACAGAAGACAGGGTGAACGTTTCGCCCAAGCCTGCATTCAGGAGACGGTGGAATATGGAGGCGGTTCTTGTATGTTCTGGGGCGGCATGTCTGCCGACGGCAAAACCGACCTTGTTTGCGTCTCCCGGGCTCGAGGTGCTCGCAGGCAAGGGTCGCTGACTGCTCACCGGTACATCACAGAGATCCTGGAAGACCATGTGGTCCCCTATGCCAGTTTTGTTGGCGAGGGGTTCACGTTGATGCATGACAACGCTCGCGCTCACACTGCAATTATTGTGCGCGACTACCTTCAAGATGTTGGGATCTCTGTCATGCAGTGGCCAGCGAGAAGTCCAGACCTGAACCCGATTGAGCACCTATGGGACCATTTAAAACGCAAGGTTCGGTCTCGTGATCCCGCTCCTACGACTCTCCAGGAACTCAAAGATGCCGTTATTGAGGAATGGGACACTATCCCTCAAGAAGAAATTTTAAAATTGGTAAGATCCATGAGGGATCGTATGGAAGCCGTCATCAGGGCAAGGGGGGGTAACACTAGATTTTAGATTAGTTTTAAGATCATTTTTGTATTCTTTTTTGTGTAATTAATCTGTTTTAAATTAAGGCTTAGTTAAGGATTTTTACTGTTTTATATACTTCTTTTTTTTGTGCTTTTCCAATAAAAGAAAAATAATAAATTGAATTGTTTTTGTGCTCTCCATTTCATCGTCTTTCAAATGATATCCAACATGACCGTCATTATTGATGTCAAATAAGGTTTAAAGTTGTTTGAAGTAGATTTATTGAAAGGTGCGATTTTTTTGACGCCGAGTGTATGTCAGACCGTGGGGCTGTTTATGTCTTCCTTACGATCACTTTATTGCTTAGTGTTTGTAGAATTTTCGGATTGCACAATTTGTTACATTGCTGACACTTTTAGGGTGGCCATAGCCATCTCAGTAGCTTAATGTGGAGCTGGTATTTAATCGTATACCGTATTTCTTGAAGTAATATTAATTTAAAGTATTTAAAAGATTGAGTACGTGAAATCGTGCTAGTTAATTGCGCCCAAAAAGAATAATTCTAATACATTGGCCTGCAAAAGTAAGTATCACACTTTTAAAATTTTTAATTTCAAAAGTGTGATACTTACTATTGCAGGCCAGTTTAGAATATGGATGACAAATAAAGCTTTAAGAACTTATGAACCTTTCATAAAATGTAAGTAAAGTTTTGCACTAACAAACAAAACATAATATATTGAAAGGATATCTTCCAATTTACTGCTAACTGTTAACAAATAATTGGCTGCTATAATATAGAGCTTTAAAGTGTCGATATGTTGTAATTAATCAACTGATTCTGCGTTATGAGTTATGACTTGACATTGTCTAGACGATGGTATTTGTTTTAATAACAAGTGTTTGTAATCAAGCCTCAAGCTAAAACATGTTCTTGGTTATATGTTCTGATAAATTAGACTAAGAACTTACATAACTTGAGCCATCTGTACAAATTAACGGAGGATAATTAGTCATGATAAAATTAATGTAAGAAATATTAAATTTCAAAGACTATATTATTAAAAAAATACAGAAATTGTACTAAGAGTGTCAAAACGCTGGGAAGAACGATAGTAGAACGTTTTTTTTTTCAAATGGAAAGTGTAACACAATAGAGCCGTATGAGCCAAAAGAAAGGGCTTGTTAACGTAAAAGTTTATACTTTTCACACCTTGACGAATATATTAGTAATGGATTTACTTATTAGTAAAGAACATGACATAGCTGCTTTAATTTTTCTAATAAGTAAAACATGTAGGTAATATAGATATTTTGGGAGTCAGATAAAAAGTTTTTGTGACTTTAAGAACGTTGTAGACGAATTAAACAAAGAATGAAGAAGTGGTTACGAATTATGACTAAATTTTATTATAATGTGTCATTATGTCATTATCGTCTGTTGTATATCCGTCGGTGGTCTCTTTTTCCTATGTAGCGCAATCATCTTTCCTTATATATTTTTTGATTTACTCGTATAAATTCCTGCTTCAGTTTTAAAATTAAAGTGAAGTCACTTACATTAGAAGTTTTTCTTTAAAAGACTTTAAACTTTAAAGTAAGGCATTGATTGTGTGATAGCTAAAGAATGAGTGACGTTTTCATTTTTTTTTCATTGAGCCTTTGCATAATATTTCGACATATGAATTCTCGTAACTACTTTCCACTCTCCTTTCTTGTAAAGTATTCTTTACTAGAAGACAATTGGCTCAAAGTTGTAGACTGTAGAGCATCTTTTGTTCCGTTCGCGGATTGAATTCGCGAGCTTTCTATTATGTACAGGGGGCTATTCTCGTAATGCATCGGCTACATTTCGTGATGTGAAATATTTAAAAAGGTGATGAAATTTACGTATACATAAGCTGACGATATTGAAATCAATACATTTTTTGCGAACTCTGAAAAATTAGTTTAACACAATAATTGACGTAGAGTTTAAAATTGGATGAAGTTCTAATCGCTTAGTGATCGACAATTGTGAGATTCAATTGAAAGAGTCCTGTGAACTACGATGTCTCCATTCATTATGCACGAATTACAAATGATTTTGGTATTACAAAATACGAATGTATGGGAGACATCGTTGGTAAGCGGACTCTTAATTGATACTAGTACTTTTTCCTGGATCTGTTGGTTTTTTAATTAAGTTCATCTTTGTGTCGTACTCACTAGTGAGTTAGTGATTGGCTGCTAAGTGCTTAGAGGTGGGTTTTTAATACTATTTTTTTTTGGAGATTGAACAAGTGTAAGCATGTACATTGTACGCAGGCAGCCTGCGACATATTACTCACAGTTAAATAGGTACAGGTAGCTTACAGGAATGTGCACACATAATCAAAGTAGTATCTACTGATATTAGAACATGCTCATAATGAGTTGTGCACTTGCTTGACATATCACTAGCCTAATTTCTAGAAGGTTCTATCATGTCTTTGAATGGAAACAAGATGATTGATCACTAACACGTCCTCATTTATCTTCGCCATTGCATGGTGGTTAAACATGCGAACAATTCGCCGTTTCACTTGTCCCCGATTGTGTGAGGATTAGCATAACATGTTCCTAATGCCCTTATATTGTTGTCATGAGACTGCATGATGTCGCAATTAGTGATCGAGTTCGCGACATCGTATTGTTAACAGTTAGGGCATTTTGTTTTCAAATTCGGCTCGTGTTTTTTTTTTTCGAAATTATATTTAAACTGACACCGCGGTGGTACCAGATGACTCCGCAAGAAGAGTTCTAACCCCAGTAAAAAACAAGTGTTTAGATTATTTTCAAAAAAAAGAAATTTGGCAGCAAGTGCATTTAGCATTTTATTTTCCGAACCGAATGGCGTAGCGGTAGCGACTGCCGTCTGCGTCGGCGGTCGTGGGTTCGATTCCCACTACTGGTAATAAATGTTTTCAATATATTATATTGTATATTAATATTAATAATATGTATTTATCAGTTATCTAGTACCCATAACACAAGCTATCGCTTACTTTGGGGCTAGATTGCGATGTGTGTAATGTCCTGATATACATATGTATTTAATTATATTACGTAGAATTTATAAATACGAGATAGGTCATTTATTATTTCGAGATCTACGGAGATTTAGATTTTCTGGTAACTACTTGATATTTTTTACTAAAAAATGTGATACTTTATTTCGTAAATCCACTGTTAATTGAAGGTATTAGAAGGGAATATGAAGAAATGTTTGCTGATGCCATTACAAAATTTGAACAAACAAGCAAGTTTGTATATAAAGCTTGTGAGACAGAACCTTGACGGTTGCATATCATATTTCACTTATGTATTACGGTGTATTATGAAATAATTTTACCATAGCACATTTTGACCTTTCCATTTGATTAAAGATATGCTTCTAAGGTCCTCTTGAATGGAAACTGATAGGGGGTCCTAAATATTAAGTATTGTCATGATATAAACAATGAGACTTTCATTGCTTTGCAAAATACTCGTATGTGATTTCAACAGAACAGTTACTCAGTTTGTGTTGTGTTGGAGCGATTTGCGTGTCATCAAATTAGCATACATTAACGTTTTTAGCATCTCGAGTTACAAGAATAATATTTCCAAAGCCATCACTTGAAATATATTAATGAGGTGTTATTGTATTGCTCCAATGGTGATTATTATGATTACCGATTAGTTTCTTTTGAATTGTCGGTTTTTCTACTTTCACCAATGTTTTATATTAATCGTCGTTTAGTCACTCGTCGTTTAAATTCAAGAAAGATACAACACAATTACTGTTTAATGTAATTTACTCCAACAATGTTCTGTTTTCTGTTTACATCAACTCATCAGAATCAACTTCCTTGATTTCAATATTCATTCTATAAAGATCTTTAGTTTAATGTATTTTTAAGTATTTTTTTCGTCGTGATCGTTATATTTTGTACACAAACGTCTATTGATAAGTATTTCATAGGATACTTAATTCATATTTCATTAAGTTGACGTGTTTAAAGATAAATAATATTTACATTTGTCTTAGCGATATTATCAATAGTATGTGGCAATTTTAAAGTATTATAAATAATGATCGTTTTCGTATTGTGTAATTTTTACACAAGCATTGTTATCTAGATTTCGATTACATTAGATATTTTGTAAAACATATTTCACCTAGTTGACTGACAGTAATTAGGTACTCGTAGCTAGTTATTATAAAATATTTTTAGATAATAACGACTGTCAATATGTTGTCAACCTTGTATCTCGAAAACTAGAATGAGTGCAAATTAGTACTTACTAAATACAAATTGCCAGTACTAACTAGTTAGTAGTAAAAAAAGCTTTTTAGCCGCTGCAAAAAATAGCATTTTTTTTTTAATTTTTGGGATACACATATTAGTTAGGTTAGTAAGTAAAATATTTGATACCTATAGGTATACCCAGTAGAACTATACCCAGTTCTAGATAAGCTTGGGAGGAGTTGGTACTTAGTATGCACTGACTTGCGTTTTATAGTTTCAATATGTAAAATTGTACATATTGGAGAAGTGGCAGTAACGTGACGATAAATTACATCTTTAAATCAAGACGTATTCTGTAAATTACTTAAAAAGCAATATAGTATTAAAATATATGAAACTATGTTTAAATGTCAGCAAGTAGAAGCTACAAAGGTAAGGTAACTAACCCAAGATCAAAATAATAGCGAAGCGGCAACAAATAGCTGTATCGTGATGTTCAAAACCGTTAAACAACTCACGTGAAGAGCATAAATGCTTCCGTATATAGGAATTTGATGAAACTCCTTAGCGTTCCTATTGTTTTTAATAATTACGAATGTTAAACTAATAAGTACGAATAACCTCATAGATCTAACATTGAAGTTTAATCTTATCAATCTTATGATAATATTAGCGACATAATTCAAAGAATATTTTATTTGTTTGTTTCTCCAATTAATCATACACGTTTAACAGTCAATAAAGCAACCGTGAGTTAATGGAGAGACCAATATTTTGTATGGAACTTATGATTATTCTTTCAATATACAAAAACTCTAGGTAGTGCCTTTCACTATGCTTTCACTATGGTCATAAGTGTCTTTAACTCTTATATTCAGTAAGTATATCATTTGTCTTCGGTATTAAATCGGTGAAAAGTCACAAAACGAATTATGAGATTCTGATGCAGTTAGGGGTTAAAGAAAATTGTATCGAATATATTGATGAAATTCCGCACAGAAATAGCAGTCTAAAGACAGTTAAAAGCTCCTTTTACTAGGAAAAAACAGAAATTCAAGGCGAGGCTATTCCTAGATATAAATTAAAAAAGTAATGTAACACATTTTAAAACATCTTGAAACTGTGTCAATTTGAAAATATCTCCAAGATAATTAATTGTACCACTTGTCAGTACCATTCCAAATATAGTATGCAAGATGCAATATCCTAGCTCTAGGCAGATGCCATTAATTAAAGATACGATGCATCTGCAGTGCTATTAATGGGTAGCATAATAGCATAGTTTCGATTAAGTTCATTTAGTAAAAACAGTTGTATTTATTTTTAAACATCTTAAATATAATGTAGGGCATGCGTATTCATGGAACACCATAGGTGATGGTTTGCAGCTGTCAATTAAAAGAATGCAGGGTTTTTGTTTTTTTCTTTTATACCGTATACATTGTGCATGACATCGGTCGCTATAACTTAATACCGTTATAGAACATAGTTTCAGGACTGAGTTATTGGTCACTAACCGACTTCATTTAATTTATATTGTTTTTAGTTAATACTTTTTTGCGATGCCTACAAAATATTCAAGTGCCGCATTGCACCTTTAGCAATATTTAGAGTAAAATACAAATGATAATATCAAAAACGCGAACATCATTAAAATTAGAATGACACTTTAAACAGAAATTCTTGTCATGACTGTCATGCTAAGAAAAATGTTGGGTCCTTAAATATGAAATTGTCGTTAATTTTTTTTACTCATTTTGAAAGTTCATCGTGGGCGACAGTATTACCGTTTTATTTTTAAATAAAATTAATAAATAAATTTACATTTGTAGTTAAAATATGATATGAAGAATGTACCCCTACAGCGCCCGTAGTTTCCCCTGAGATAAAAAATTCCTTTTATATAATGAAACAACACCTTTGAATATTCATTAGACTCATATCACATCAGTAATTTCATTCTCTATACTATTAACGACACGCCTCAGGATGCACCGGCGCGCCGCGTTGGTCATTAAGTTGTAAACTCATGACTTACTGCATGGTCATCTTGATGCGTTACAGCAATAATTACATGAGGCCGTCATCTGTTCTCAGTTACCACGTAACTTGTGTCGCTTGCGGGCATAAGATCCCAGAGCATCAGCAGTGTTATTCTCACATCAGCATTAACAGCAACATCCGCATCAGCAGCAACAGCAGTCTTTAAATTAAACTAATGTTAAAATATGGCCAAAGTTTCAATGAGTGAGGCCGTTAACACCCGGTCTCTTGGACTCACGTTTACTGAAAAGTAATATCTGATCTTATGACTTTCGTGATAGGGATCAGACCGCCACATTTAACTATTACTTCTCATTAAAAATAAGTTCAAGAAACCGGACCTCTCATGGTTAAGACGAATTTGACAGTAGACATTAGCAGAAACGAATTCGAAACACGTGTTGGCAAGTAACAAAAACGTGCTTACAGAATAGTTTTTCTCTTCTCGTATAAAAGCATCATTGCTTTGATGAAAAACAATGTAAGTGGCGCGGGTAGTACTAGTGACATAAGTAAGCCGTTTTGTCCTCACTCATCACTGTCAATACACTTGCGTTGTTATTAGAATCTCATCTCATTTAGCTTCCTACATTTCCATTGGTACCTTTTCTCTGCTTGTGTTTTTGACGCATCACATAAAATTACTGGACACCAACATGGCTGCAAGTACTAAGATGATCAATGATGATAAAATGAAATGGCTAGTATTCATCGAGGAGCCCGTAAATTGTTGGAATAATTGAAAACTCATAATTTGTGATAACAAGTGCATCATTATCCCATTTTCCGTTGATAGTATCAAGTCGGTTACAATTGGTGTATTTGGCTTTCAATTTAATTGGGCGAGTCACTCTTTGTAATTGACGATATTCCCATCTCGGTTAATGATTCAATTCATTCCGTTCCTAACAGAATCATTACGTTGATACTTATTCTGTGAACTCTACATGGCTTATAAATTACCCATGTACACGAGTTGTTAACTTAGGAATTCTCCCATTAGGATTTAGGTAGTCTTGGGTCAAGCGTTGCTTTGGAAAGAAGATTAACGTACTCTTCGGATGTTAATAATACAAACATTCCATATCTACGTACTTAATCTGTTTAGTTTTTCGTAGCGTCGACGTTATTTGGCTTGTAAGTCGTAACGTAATTTTTGCTCTCATTTTCTTTTCTTTTTATGTTTCCTTAATCATTGTGTGTTCTTCGCATTTTAGTTTTCCCAAGGGTATAACATTTCATGGTAGTTTTATTGTTTATTACTCGTAATAGAGACAAAGGCACTCTAGCCTAACGATTCTCATGGGTACAGGAATCCAGTTTCCCCAGCAATGGGGTCTTTTACATGCAAAGTCCTTAATTAGACTTGTACTGCGACCGCAACCAGGCTACGGATGAGGTAAATGAAAATCAGCAACATGTAGTAATAGAGCTAATGACTTTTCACTATATTCACACATCTCTTTTTCATTGATATATATATATACATTATATAGATTAGAATACATAGATTATATTTAAATAAATTATAATTTCCACCATAACCGATAGATTTAGGTAATCTAATCAAAAATTTTTCAAAAGATGTTAATTACGTTGTTAGATAGACTTAAATAAAATATCTATTTAATAACATGCATATTCAATTGTGCATGATTAATATTTTAGAAAATAAAGTTTGCTATCTCTTTATCCTAACAAACAAACAAACAGTATCTATTTAGCGTTCTTGTCCTGAATAAATATATATGGAGTGTGCATACTTGTAAAAAACCGGCCAAGTGCGAGTCGGACTCGCGCACCGAGGGTTCCATACCATAAAAGAAGTAAAACATTGAAAAAATCACTTTTTTCATGAATTTACGAGTATAATTTACATGTAGGTACTTTTGTTGGCGAACCGCAAACGTAACTTTGTTTTTGGCGGTTTATTGTTACTATCAAAAAAAGTATAATAGTTAGGGAGTTGATTTTATTTTTCCTGTAAAATATACATTAATGTCTATTGATCATAATTATTTCAGATTTTTCGATTGGTAAACTTCGGAGATAAGGGGGGGGAACGGTATTTTTTTCGACAGTTTGCTCAATAAATCAAAAACTATCAGGCATAAAAATAAATAAAAATAGGTTTTAGAATACACAAGTAACGCCCTTGATACCCCACTCAATATTGTTATTTCATTTTGAAAATTCGAAGCCGCGGTCTTCCCTCCTTTTTAAATAAATAAAAATAAAAACAATTTTCAATGTTTTATGATTGCAATGGCGTTGGGTCGCTATTACCTAAAACTATTCTAAATTTCAAGTCTATAGCTTCGATAGTTACTGAAATAATCGAGTGTGACAGACAGACGGACGGACGGACGGAGAAAGTCTCACTATAAGGGTTCCATTTTTACCAAATTAGTATGGAACCCTAATATTTGTGATTTTTTTGTAATATTTGTTACTCTTAGAGTATCAGACTTCAGTTCATGATAAATATTTTCTCATAATGCGAGTAACATTGCCGCGATCCTGGAGCGCGTGACGAATTGACTGGAATGGAGAATGGACGCCGCCGGTGCTAGAATTATAGGTTTATCTGGTGTTGCTTTCAAAGCATTATCGTAAATTGCTTTGACATGCTGTACGCGATAAGAAAAAAGAAATTACTCCATCCTGTATGATAGTGGCTATTCACAAATATCCGGTATCCACGATGAAAATTGTAAAAACAAAAAACCAGGATTTTAGAATTTTCATAGAAGAATTTTACATTTATGTTAAAATTTCATTCATATTCATCTTTATCTTCATATCTTCACAAAGTTTTCCATAATAGATTTTTAACCGACTTTACCAACGTTTCAATAATTCTACTGCTATTTTGTAATTTGTCTACTTGTCAAAGGTTCCTTGCTGTTTTGGCATCGATTTGACCATTTAAAGGTGAAAATTATCATCTCTCTCTGTAGAATTTAGAAAAGAATTACCTTTGTGTAAAATTTCCCATGACTAAAGTTACTTTCTGCTTAACTAGTCAAACGGAACGCACTATTGCTAACTGTTAGTATTGGACTATGATAATTTTCTAAAAAACAGCTGGGCTTGAACACGCTTCGCTATTTTATATTTATGCACTGGTTTCTAATTATAGCTTTGCTTCATTTCACTTAAAAGTATATAACGAGTCGCTTTATGCTTTGATAAGTGTAAATTACCTTATATTTTTATAAGATCATGATGCTTCTTCTAATAATTTAATATAGAACCTCTTCTATTTGTAAAACACTTTCGAATTTCAGTATTATCTGTTTGATATAACTTTTGATATTTGTTTACATCGTCAATGAAATGATATTGCATCCTAACTAAAAAGGTTCATTCTAGTAAAATTATAAAACTTCTGTTCTAAGAGTGTTTAAAGAGGTCTTATTGCCTAAAAGAAATTTCTTCAGACGACCTTCGGTGAAAGAACTTTTATTAATATTTAGTTTTGGTAGAGAACAAAACATGTTTACTTTATTGAGTTAGTTTTAACATAAGAATAAAGGATTATTTATTCTGTGGTACTTCTTAAATTGGTGGAATTCTGATGTAAGTAAGTGCGATTGTTTATTCATACATGGAATATAGATGAAAACTTGAACCAAAGTACGAGTACTTATGTTTAACGCAATCATTTATCACATCCACTCTACATTGGCCTGCATTAATTGGAAAACTCGTTCAATCCTTACATCTATTTTCAATATTGACTTATAGATACTGCTGTTATTAGAACCTATTAATTCTGCCTTGGGAGCAGTACTTCAGCTATAATAAACCGTGCCAGAAATAATAATCTCTTTCCAGATTAAGTTGCATTAGAAGGAGTGGCTTTGTAATAATTTTAATTGATTTTCTATATTTAGAAGTTTAATGCAATGCAATGAAATAGGTTTCGGTAGATTTTCTTTCGATAACATAACGTGAATTATGCTAGTATACTTTGCCTGTTCTTTGATTGGGTGGCGTTAGTTTAGTGTTAATGTTGTCATTGCCTTGACTAGTGCGATCAGTATCAACAGGATTACTGCATACGGCAACCGATATTAAATTAAGCATGCGTAATCGTTGCGTATCTATAATAATTGATTGCCGTGCCTTGAGAGCCTTGCCCAGGTGACTTGTCCAATGTCCATGTATGTAACTGAACTGCAACTTGCAAGCTTATTCGCAACTTTGTTGTTATCCTTTCAATTTAAAGAGACATCTAGTCTATTCAAGTTACGATAGAGTACGGAGGTTTTTGATTCGTCAGCGTAAAAGTTTGAAGTCCACATTCAGTTAGATGCTCGCGTCGCATAATCGGGCACCGTGGCGCCTCATGCCTCAGTTTGCTCGCGCCACCCGCGCAGCTCACTCGTTTGTTCGTTCGCGCTTTACGAAATAAATAAATCGACTTGCCGAAACGAATTTGGATAGTTTGTACCGGTAACGTCGGTTTAACCGTCGTTTTTGAACGGCACGTGTTCGTTATCATCTATATTTCGCAGTGCGATTGCTTCCAAGCAAGGAGACATATTCACATCTGACTTCGCTTCGTTAAGTTATGCCTTAACGTCTGTGAGGAAACGTGTGTTCTTCCTGTCCCGTGGTATTCGCAGTGTCTACAGTGCAGTGGAATGTGAGCAATGAGTTAGTGGAAGTGCTAAGTTTGCTAAGTTACTGGTTACAAAGCAAAGAGTTGTTTTCGTGATTGGGTTTCTTCATCTGAAGCGCTTCATTGATTAACATATTACCCGCTCTGACTTACTTATTCAATGGTAAGTATTTTTGCGTTTTGCAAAATTTTTTGTCGCTTTCGGTCTTTGACTGTTAAATCCTATTAGAATCTTTGGTCTATACTAAATATACAACATCAAATGAAATATACAACATCAATTATGTTGTAAATACTAAGATAATAATATAAGGAGAAACCTTCGCTGAGGTTCTTAAAAACAAGATTGCAAGAATTCCAACAAGAAAACAAAGGTTATCGCGTAGGTATTTCGTGATTGTGCCTCAATGAAACCAAGGATGATGTGAAATTGCTTGAGCGCTAAAACTTGTTGTTTCTTTAAATGAAATGTGTAGAAACTGTAGTAACGATTTCTTTCTGAAAGAAGATTCACTTACGAAGCAACATGAAAAATGTTTACTAATATTGTGTAGTTTTTGAAAAAAAAAAGATAAGCGTCATGACATTGAATTGAAATCGAAAATACCTACTGAATGGTGTAACAGAAACAAGTAGCTTTTAAATAGCATAAAAACCTGCGGTAGTAAAAGCAATGAAAAAAATACTAATTATCTTCCAAAAATGATTCGACGGTTCGCACCGAGAGTGGGTCACAACGTTTATTAATTGCGAATCGGCTCTTGCAAGTGGGACCGGCATTGTATGCGAAATGTTCAAAACTGGAACTCCGAACTTGTGATTTCCGTTCACTTTTTTATCTATGTGTACCGCAAGTTATCTCTGCGAAGGTTGTATTTATTAAAAGTCCATAGGTACATTTTGTTTTAGATGTTTGTTTTTATCTTATCATCATTTGAATCTATTTTAAATTTAAATACCAGTAGAGAATGGAGAAAAATGTACATTAATAGTTCAAGATTCAAAAAAAGCTTGTTTGACTAAGACAATTTATTGAAAAAAATTTAGAATTGCGTCTTTTGGTTGAACTCATCTGTGATATTGAAACTTGATTCAAATCAAATGTAAAGAACATATTCATCATTCATAGGTGGTGCAACATGCTTGCTACATTATTGTCTTAAATACACTAGTTCAAGTTAAATTTGTCTTCACAGATAACTTAAAAAGAAACATAGGTTAATGTTTCTTTTTATTAACTTAATAAATTAGATAACTAAAGCAAAACATCTATCATCTATTTATTCTAATCTAATTAGATTTTTAATTAGAACATTTTTTAAACTATAAGCTCTTACAGGTTTTCAATAAGATTTTTATATTTATTTTCCATTTCAGCAATGTTAAGGAAAGAAAAACTAAGAATACAATTGCAAACACTTATTATTTTACTGTGTAAACGTACCTAGGTAGGTACTTAAATAATGTATTTGTGACGTTTTGTTTTGAACGCTTTATTTATTATTTGTTTTTCGATATAATCTATCTTGTTTTTACAAATTTGCAAAGCTTTATTTGGTATAAGGAACTAAAGTTTCTATAAGAAGCAACCAAGAAAGCCTGCGTGAGGATAATTTGAAACTAGCTACGATTTATCGACTTCCTAAAGTTCTACCTTGTCAATTATTTATGTCGCCCTTTGCCCTTTGTCACGAGCTGTGTAAACTATCTTGATCTCTGTTTTAGTTCCACGTGAACTTTCCTTCATACCTTTAGTAGTTTTATACAGACCTTCACTTGACATAGTAAATTTTGCAATTTAAATGGCATTATGATCTATAATATTGTGTATCGTATCTATTTGATTCATGGTTTCTAAATAAATTGCAATATTTGCTGGGTTAAGAGCTCAATTTATTTGGTGAAAGTCTCGATAGCTACAATAGCAAATGCATATTCACTCACCTCTCACACTTGTAACTGTTAGTGCACGATCTATATTATAATCGAACTATATTATGATCGATGCAAGTTAGTCTTAGACTGCCTCAAGATTACGAGGTTCTAGGGCTGACGAAAATGCAAACGTGTAGTAGACGACCATATTGACCAAAGAAAAAAAATTAAAAAAGACTGTCTGTTTTTATTTGTCTATACGTTAAATGATTATATAACTGACTGATCTATAAACGCACAGTTCAAATCAAACCAATGGACCGATCTTGTTTAAATTTGGCATACAGCTATATAAAGAAATCCACTTGAAAAGGATTTTTGAAAATTCTACTCTTAGGATAACGCTAAAACGACAAATAAATTTAACGCAGTTCATATCTGCCTTTTTTGGCGCGTGTCGTAGCGCACGTGCTATCAATATAGTTTTTAATCGTAGTTAATTGATTGGTTGCGTGATGTGCGTTTCCTAATAAATGGAAATGGAATTTGAAAATTATAGGCCATTTAGGAAACAACTTTTGTTTTATGTCAAAGAGTTTAACATCGTTTCCGATTCAACAACACCATTAGTTGATCCTCAAATCACGACTATGTTTATACAAGTGTAAAGGATGGTAAGATTTAAATTTATGTTAATAAGTAGCTTGAGCTCTTGAAAGGTTGAGCCGGGTGCACACTGTTTGTCGACCCCCCGCACTTGTCAGTTATTTACATCCGCACCTTGAACCTCATCAACATCACAAACTCTGTAAATTATGATTATTGTTTCTTCGACTTACGACTTCTTATGTTGTACATTCTATCTACTACAGCAGTGTTAGAATTTAAACATACTTTTGAATTTAATTTTTATATTACAAGCATAAAATTACCTACTTGGGTTTTTTATATTTGCGCTTTTATTTAATTTTGCCGTAATTATATATTTAAGAATGTTTGGTCTGTACCGTATAAATGTCTGTTTTAATTCTTTTGTTCTAAAATGCCATGATTATAAATATCAAAATTAACTAAGTTCACTTCGTTCTTAGGTAATTCTGTAACTTTGATTGTAAATTACTTACCTGAAATAAAAATAAAATGTAGAAGCCTAAATTCTTATACCGCAAGTCATATTGTTTTAAAATAGGGCAGAGTTTATTAGAACTAAGTAATATTTGCATCTATTAACCAATTACAAGCATCATAGTTCAACAATCGTGAAAGGTTCATCTACATGCAGTTAATTTATCGACCCCCCGCGTTTGTCAGTTATTTGTTTCCACACCTTGACCCTTCGTCACGAGCTCGGTGAAATATCGTGATCTCTGTCTTAGATTTGACAACAACTTTCCTTCGTGCTACAACTTGAATGGCGTTAAGGTTATTTGAAACACTTTTACTTGTCAGGACAAATTTCGCTTACCTTAAATAATTTTCACGCAAATATTCTGTCTCTCTTTCATTTTTAGATAAGAAACCTTAATTCTTAAAACTATTCTTAAAAATTGGGTCACTTTTAAAATTATGTTTTCAATTTAATTTAATATAATAATGCTTTATTTAATATGAATACAACTGAATTAAGTTCTTGAAAGACTTTAGTTAAAATATTGGATTATCATTTATACCCGTGGTAAAGTTTAAAAATGTGAAAAGTTAAGAATGAGTAGTAACCTAATTCAGGAATTACAAAATTCCAAGCTCAGAAGCTTCACTCGGTACTCCATAACTCACTTCTGAGATCACAAGCTCTGAGTTCACAAGTCACGCAACAGTGCCGGGCTCCAAAAATTACAAAGTCACAAAGGTTAAACAAATAAACCAAACCGCGTGGAACACTTAGTAAGTAGGTAGAGCGAGACGAAAAATTTTCATACTAATTGCTTTATTAGCCCACCTTGCGTAATGCAGGATGCCGCGTGTAACTAAGCAAACTTCCACTTCCCTGAATGTTGTCTTTTGTTTTATTTTGTTTTCGCAGCGTTAGTAAGATTAGACTACCTCGGCTTCATAATAAACTGTAACCTTATCTCCTTTGTCCTAAAAGTCTAAATTTAAATCTTTCAAAATTCCTAATATTTTATTCTTGTATTATAGATGGCGATACTCATGCTCATTTCCAGATAAAGTCCCAGGTGTTGCAATGTCATAAAACAATCTGTTATTATGTTTCATATTGTCCTGTTCTTATGTTTCATATTGTCCAGTATAATCATCAACCGTACACGGTTGTTGCGTAGTAGTCGCGGACTCTTCTAGAAGATTCCTACCAGCAATTTTTTTTTCTAAACTTTCTTAACATAGCTATTTTAAAAATCTTCACAATCCAAAAAAGTTCGAGTAGTATAAGAGTGTAAGAGTGCCCACAAGGGTTATATAGTAAATACCTAGTTATGTTTTTGGTTCTTAGATTTTTTAGATGATGAAGGTACGACTGATCTTTTAACATCCTATACTTTGGCAATCATTTATGATCAATGAATGAAACATTGAAATTTTATGTATGTAATGAAACAAAATTATCTGTTTACCTCAAAAGTCACAACCTTGCAAAATTAACTTCTATGTTAGCATTTATATTAGGTGTCTTTGAGGCGTCGAGTTTCGTGTTCCTTGAATTTAATTTACTAATTTAACGGAATTTGATTGCGGTAGTGTATTTTAATTGAAATCTAAGTTTTGAACTTTGGCTAGGTTCACGGCCACAACTTTACGTGTCGGAGTAGTAGGTGTAGACAGCTAGCGTTCGATCAAGTTTCGTATTTACGTAACCAGATTATAGGGATGAACAGTGTGAAAATTGATATTTACCTATAGGCACATACCACATTAAAACATCGAATTTAGGTGGCATACTTTGACCTTATCGCATAGGATTTTGGTTGAGTTACTAACGGTCCATAAAATGTTATTACGGCGATAGGAGTTGAATAATTACATTACGAGTACATGCGATTGCTGAATAAATTCCGTTGTCATTGAATTTCATAAAAAAGAAGAGTCATTGTTTTGTTATTTTACTTATCTCCAATCAGGTATAATTTTCATTAACTACTTTAACAATGTATTTGGGTGAGTCATAAACGGGTCATTAATAAAATCACCGACTTAACTCAAACGCGACGCTTGCATTGCATGCCGAAAGTTCAATAGTCTGGTCCCTTTTCCGGTGTATGAGCTCCCTCAGCGCATTGAACGTGTGACGTGACGATCGACCATGTCTGCTCTATTGGGAATACAAGATTATTTGTATCCTTTTGCTGTACAACGCTTCGCTTGTTCAATTCAGCCTTTTCGTGTTATTTAAAGCTCACGAAATTCAGAAGTTATGAAACCAATAATAGCTTACGAACCAACTTTAATAACCTTAGTAGGTGGTTTAAAAGTCTAACCAAAAATTTTATTATTATCATTAGTCTCTGGTAGAGATCTCTCATAGAGATAAGCGAATGTTTGCAATGTCTCTAAATATTTTAAGTTTATGGTCAGATATTTTGATGTCGATGGTGATCAAAAGTTTGATTAAATTCTTCAATTAAAAAAGCCTTCCTTGTTTACTGAATGGGATTTATTAAGATAATATGGGTAATAATGTGTATAGTCACAATAATTAATTATTTCCGTGAATAACCTTTGATTAATCTTAGTACAGGAAAAATATGAAATAATTTCACTCCAGTAGCTGTTATTCCATTCTTTTACTTAGATATTAAGTTATGACGCGAAGAAGAAGCATGATGTAATAAAATGTGGTTAGTAGCTAGAAATAATAAAATATAATATTTTATTTGTGTCTTCCGCAATAACTTCTTCCTAATAAGTTTGAATTCCCTGAGATATAATCGAGACGTGGTGTGAAATTAAATTGGGAGCAAACGGATGACACTCACTTTAAGAACAAAGTGGCTTTTAATCATTACTATTTCGACATAATTTTGTAGTAGCAATAATTAACAGGGTTAAACATTTCTCATAAACTTACACTATCTTTAAGAAATATCCTTAAAGAATAGTACCTTTAATAGTTTTTGATCTAGCATGTTTAATATTTATCTTATCATTGATCCTTATAAAATTCAACATAGAAATTGTAAAATTCTGTCTGTTTAATTATGTATTTTTTTAATTTCTTAAAAGCAATTCATACTTATGAAACAATAGCTTTTCATACTCATGACTTTGAATCTTGATTCTTGAAACAGTGACATAGTTCGTTTTTAAAATCTTCTCTGGCCTTAACCAAAAAAGATTTTAACATCTGGTTTTTTGTATCAATTTCGTTAAAATCTTGATTTAAAAATTAAGTAACCGGAACTTGACCGTGGGAAGAGCCGAAAGTAAATGCGAGTAGAACTTTATCTGGACGTCACTGTCTTCTCTTATCATTGGTATAATCAAGTTTTACGTATAGGTACCATCCCTTGAAATATCCGCTTTCCGAAGAAACACTGAACTGAAACATCCTCCTTTATTCTGTGAAAACATTGCGAAAAAACTCCGAATTTGATACCATCAAAGTTCGTTCAACCTTTGTTACTTGATATACTTAACGTTATATTATGTTCCTACGCTACCGCTGTCGGATCTACAACTCCACCTTCCTGGGTTATAAACATAGTACACATTAAGAATCATTTAAACACGCACTGCCATATAAGTAGTGCAGCGGATGTACGTCAATGCGTGTCGATTGCAATAACTATAAACTGATTCATCAGGCGCGATCTTCATATTGATGTATCCGGTTTATCATCATATCCACTCATAAAGCCGGTTTTATGAATACTTACTTTTTGCCCTACCTAAACCCATAGCCAAAAGGATTCGCAAACTGAAGTGCACAGCCACTTCAGTTTGCGAATCCTTTTGGCTATGGGTTTAGGGTTTGCTGTGGGCAAACCGACGGCCGTTGAGACAGACACGTTCTGTAGTGGAGACTGGGTACCCGTAAGCGCAGCATAGGAGCCAAAGAGGCCCACTGCCAGCCGGACCGACGCGACGACCTGAAAGCGGTCGCTGGCAGAGGGTGCATGAGAAAGGCTTAGACCTATGTCCAGGAAAGGAGGACTATAGGCAGATTAATGGTTGTTACGTTAAGCATGTAAACTTCATTATCACATCATCACACCAGACGACGTTACTCAAGTCTAAATATTTTGTACAAAATTATACTCGGATCCTACCTATTGAAAATACCGTATCGAACAGACTGAATTTTAAAAGATTTGGCTTCAAAAGCTTCGATGACCCAGAGAAGTGACAGTCAAATATACCGTTTTAACGGTTATGTTGGTGGGAAAATGAATTCTACATGAGCGTTATGTCATATCCAATAAATCTTGTGAATCAATAATTTTATATTTGTCACTTGTGTTGCATTTTATATTCATTCCTGTATTTCTATAATAACAAGAATACTAATTAGGTATTCACGCCAAGTGATAGCCATTCAGACACTAAAGTTGAGAGAAAAAATAAAAATTTCAACATTTTTCATTACGATATCTCACGCTAGCAACACTGTGTCTGTCATTCCATTAGCGTTCTAGTGCTCGGCCGTTCAACACAACATTATTAAACTCGTATAAAAAAAGTGAGTGATTATAAGTATTTCTTGCGGAAATCAAAGTATCCGAAAAGAAATATTCAAAACTATCGGATTCATCGTCAAAACGAATTGTGAAATCTACGGAATTGTTATTATTGGTTCAGAAAATCCATATTGCTCCAGTGTTGGGTACACCTCTTAGAGGGTGTTACGTTCACAGCAGTATACATTGAGGGTAGTTGGAAGGACTATCGCCTTTGTTTTAATTACTGCAAGAGGAGCTAATCAAGATGCATTCTTCGGTGATGGGTACACTTCATTTAGAGGGTGTGACCTTCACGACAACATACATTGAGGGTAGTTGGTAGGTGAAAAACCTGAGGACTATCGCCTTTGTATTAATAATTGCAAAAAATAATTGCAAAGCATCTATGTTGAGGACACTGCATAAGAGGATGTGATCATCACGACGACATACATGAGGGTGAGTTAATAAGATTATCGTCTCTATATTAATAATTGCAAAAAAGTCAATCAACATAATATATTCTGCAGTCTATGCTTCAGTGTTGGGTACACTTCATTAGAGAGTGTGACCTTCACGACAATATACATTGAGGATGGTTATTGGGACAACGCCTATGGATTAATCATTCCCAAAAATGACAAGATTATCTTGTAAGCAACTTCCAAAATAGCAAATTGGTGCTTAAACGCCCCCATACCATGTTGAAAACACCGGTTGACGGTTCTCGTCCGATCACCGAAGTTAAGCAACATCGGGCGCAGTTAATACTTGGATGGGTGACCACCTGGGAACACCGCGCGATGCTGTTTTTTTTTTATCACCAACTGTATTGGAATGATATAAAGGATCAAAACGATTACCTTTAGAAACTATTTCGATATACCCTCATATCAATATTTTCTTTTACTGTCTGCTAATTTAAATGAACCAAGATTACTTTACTAGACCAGGTCTGAAAAGTACCCGCAATCAAATGCACTATTTACAATTATTTTAGTCTTCCACATGAATCGTTTCTTGTTGTGGTCATTATTTATAGATACATCAATAAAAAGTCCATTGACAACGTCTTACAAAATCAACTAGTAATACTACTCAAAATTTGAAATGTACGAGTGAGACACAAAAATTTTATTTGATAATATAATATTCTAATAACTTCTGTGTATATTATGTCTTTTATCAATAGTATGAAATACAGTTAATCAAGATCTAATATTAACTGGCACTGGAGGAATATCTGAGCAATCCACCTGTCGGTCCATGGTGGACCCACGGGCCAAATCGCAGGACAGCACTCGTCTCTTGCGACGACTTTTCTCGAAGATTTACCCAGGACAGAAGAGTCTTAATTTCCCCACAAGAACAGCACCAGGAGCAAAACAGCCTTGCAAGTGCTTATCGATGTCCTCTTTTGACATTTCTGTCGACCTGTCATGTCAGGCGCCGCGCGGCCGCCGATCGGAGTGCTGGCGGAGTGCTGCGCTGTTTCGAACCTCGTGCGGACTCGCGCATGTTCGCCTATAGTCGGTTCGGGATAAGAAGGCACACCTACTTACTCGTACGTTTGCCGCTTATAGAATAACCACTTTCATAAAATATTCGAGCCTGATGATATTATTTTATCGTGCTTAAATATGAGTTAAAAATATATTTTTTTCTCTCTTTATGTTCTCAAAACTATGAACAGAATTTAATGTGTAATTTTTTTTTTCTCTTCTTTAGTTCGCATGTAGTGCAATGACACTAGGTATCTAGGTATCTAGGTACTATCCTAGTTTCTTTCATCATAATTTACTTTTATACAAAAAGGTTTTATATTATGAAGATTTATAAACTATTGAACCACTAACATTACAATTAATTTTCATGTTTAAGTAATTAAAAATGAAAATGATGATCTTTATTAATTTCACATGGACTTGATTTACAGGCTTTTATGAAAGCTTGAATCTGAAAAGCGGGTTGCACTGAGAAGGTCGGGCAAAAAACTCGGCTATTATATTCTGTTCACATACAATTGAATATGAGACAACCTATTCGATAACATACTTAAAATTTTTTTTTTGTTATTCCATTACAAATACATGTATTTAATACAACCATTCTTTCATCGTAACTCGATGTGTTAGATATTACATCAAATTTATCAATGCTTTAACTGAGTTATGATGCATGCTTTTAAAAGAATGCAATATTTTTGAATATCAAAGTTATTTTTAGTTTCTATAATTGACTATTTCTTAAATTTCTCAAATGAATAATAAATATGGAAAAAGTAGAAAACAATCGATGATATGTTTATTTTAATTTATTTTTAGGTATCCTTGTACCTATATCTACAGGAATATCGGTATCCATACCTAGGAATAACGTTACGCAATGGAAATTAATATATTTAAAGACCAAATTAATTTTTGCGAGATCAAATATTTTTATTTTCAGGCTATCGCGCCGCTAATTATAAACTTATGGTTATCTATGCATCAAAAATGTTAAAGGATTTGGAAATTACCAATAGATATATAAGATCATAGAATCATTAAATACTTCATTGGATTTATGATAATATGAACAATGATGGTTCATAATTTTGGCTTGCATGTATCATAATATTTTTTTTTTTTTGTTTTTTTTAGAGTTGATACATAAGCCTACATTTTATATTTTCTGTATTTAATCATTATTAAATAAGTCAAATATTTTGTTTAACTTTCATGCCGATGGATGACGCCGCTGCAAGGATTTAGCTCTCGATGATGACTGACCAAGGTCAAATGATAATTGAAAATTGGTTCATCACTGCGTCTCTAGGAACTTGAATACCAGTACAGTAGTACTTCAGCAGTCAGCTGTGGTATGTAATTAACTGATTATTATTAAACGAAGATTAGAGACTTTTATCTTCTGTGATGACATTGGAATTATTGGGTAAGTGACAAAAAAAAAAAAAAAAAATTCTTTTCATCGTCGCAACAAGTCAACAAAGCATTAATCGCGAACAATCGCGAATAACATTTCGACATGTCTACCTATTGACATGTTACATTTGCTCGTTGTTATTTGCGATTATCAACTTGGAAAAATCATATCACATTTTTTAACTGAAAGACTGCTAAATTGAAAAACGGTCTTGATGCAGAAATTCAAGAACTTTAAAAGTATTGTCTAATATTTGTATTCCAATTGTATATGTGGTTTTTTTTGTTTACAACTAACCAGTACAACAGCGATATTAGTGTTGGGGTGACTGTTAAAATAACAATTAATGATATTAAACAATATTATAACATGAATAACTGTTAAGAATAACAATTATGCCTTCAGTTAAAATTTTAATATTATGTGAAATGAGAAACTCAACACGGTTATACATACATATACTATAAATATTGTATAAGATGTTTACTGTCTGACAATATTAGAAAACATGTTTTTTCAGACTATCAGTTTCTATTGTTATCACTTTATTAGAAGACAGGAATAAACAGTAGATACAGTTACTTCATCAGCCTTTGTCTCAGAATCAACTTTAAAATAGGCTTATAAAATGATTTCTCTATGGTTTTTTTTTTTTTAAATATCTCTTGAGAATATTCTTACTATGCAGTTAAAAATATAATTTAAGGTCAATTTAAATCTTAATGACCTTATTAAAGAGCTGTTCCAACACCAAAACCCAAATAACAATATTATTATGCAAATTAAATAAAAATATCATTGTTAACTCCTTTAAGAGAAATAACTCTAAAGAGCTATGAATAAAAGTAAAGGACACTTTACGAAAATACTAATGCCTACAGTCAAGATGAACAAAAATTTACGAACTAGTTCTCTGCAACCCATAGATTTATTAATCTTTTATATTAATAAATTGATTTTATTTTTTTTCTGTCCAAAAATATGTCTCGGTAATATTTATTCTACTCAAGTTTATAAAATATATTCGTGATCAATTTACTGTTCAAATATATATTTCATGGTTGCATATTAACAGCCCAATTTATTACGATTAATCAAGAGTTTTAACTGATACAAATATTTTAAAGCTTGTTGAAAGAGGTTTAAAACCTCTTTTAATCGTCAAGACTACATACAAGCAGTACTGCTAGATAGTCTTAATATACCCTCGGTATTCGCACATATAAAAATATATGTATTTGTACATATATTATTATTAATATATTATACTAATAAAATTGATTTACTATAGCTAACTATTACAGTTTTAGTATTTCTACAAAATTATGCCATTATTTATTAATTTGCTTTGAATATCAACTTAAGTTGTTATTTTTATTTTTTGGTCAATGTTAAGCGATTATGCTTATTATTCTATTAATTTAAAAGCATTTCTTATTTACAAATGTCATGGCTCTAAACATCTACCTAATTAGTATTCTTGTTATTATAGAAATACAGGAATGAATATAAAATTGATGATTAAACGAACTTACCTTAAGTGAAGTTCTATCATAATTTTATGAATTCCTGTATGAAGATAATAACACCCTCCCGCCCCTGTTTTGTGGAAAAACCCATGTATGAATTTGTAAATAAAAAATGTACATATTATAATAAATATTTATTGAAGACTATATAACCCATTTATATATATTATTATATTTACATATATAATATTGTGTGGTTATGTATAATATTGTGTAGTTATGTATATATTATATGATACATATTTGGGTGCTCTGTAGTGCTCCTAGACCAAGACGAGCTTATCGAAGCACAAAGGCACTCTTATAATAATTACTCTGAACTAAATGAAATGACGGACACAGTGTTGCTAGCGTGAGATATCGTAATGAAAAATGTTGAAATTTTTATTTTTTCTCTCAACTTTAGTGTCTGAATGGCTATCACTTGGCGTGAATACCTAATTAGTATTCTTGTTATTATCTTCATACAGGAATTCATAAAATTATGATAGAACTTCACTTAAGGTAAGTTCGTTTAATCATCAATTATACATCACATTGTATAATATCATCTTACAAGTTTTGACGAATGTAAGAATAAAAATGAATCCAACAAAAAACATTTTCATGTAAAATATTGCCAAAATGAGAGCAAATGGCTCACTTCAAAAAGTTATCAGATGTCATGTAGAGCAAAACTTCTAACCCTACAAGCTCTTACTTCACAAACTCTAGACTTTAATCAAATTTGTCTTCGTTTCGCTATCGTTACATGGGCGTTAATTAAAAACTTTATTAATTTTTCAGTACTATAAAACTGTTATTTAATAATAAAACTGTTTCTGATTCATTCCATGCCAAAACACGTAGGAAACATTGTGTGAAATCAAACATTGCAACTGCATCTGAAGTGTCTGACGTTACACGCATTCTGACCTTTTCCATCGAATCGTACACCGCCCATTACACAGTAGTTATTTTAATAGCCAATGTTTTAACCTGGAGTCGGTGCAATTACAGAATCGCCGATCATTCGGAGATAATGATTGGCCGGGTCAATATAGGCAGGTCGACCACTTTCATTCGTGACTTATGCCTGAGCATTGTAGTACTTGTTAGGCGACGTAATTTCCTTAAAGTAATTATTCGTTGCTTCCTAGTAATCACTTGTAAGTATAGACTCCGCGCGATTTATTTAAGATTGTATAGAGCTGGAGTCCATTGTTTTATTCGGTATCAATTTTGATGTCTCGTGAGTCTTGCGTTTTAGCTTTCGTGGCATTTTTCACTCATATTAGATTTAATAAATGTGTTTCTTTTCAATGCTTTCTTTTAACGGTCCTCTGGACATTAAAAATGTCAATTTTTGTTTTATTCTTCAACCAAATATCAATGACTTTCAGAATATTTAAACTGGAATTCCATGTAATGGCACACCACACAAGTAACTGCAAATAAAAATGGTGTAACATCTTGAATGCGGGAATATCGGGGGAATAACGTTAATCGATGACTCAGACTAAGGGTGTAAGTGAATGAGGGTTGAAATGAATCGATACATGTCGATCAAACCAATATCAATAACTATATAGCTTGAAATAATAAAAACAAGCCTTCTTTATTTTTTGCTGAGAAGTATTGGTTGAGACTTAGAGTGGAGACCTAAGTAGTAACCGGTTTAAAATATAGAAAAAACACTCATATTTCCACATGCCTAATATTGGTTTAACAAAGGTAAAGTCGAAAAAGCCTATAACTTTCGTGCGCTCGGTTCATGTAAACCAGTGGTTCCCAAACTTATTTTGTCTACTGCCCACTTTGAGAATAAATATTTTTTTAGCGCCCCCATTTTTTCACCTATTTAAAAACCACTATAACTTCAAATTGAATTAATTAATTATTGTGACCTATATATGTATATTAACGGAGAATTCTAAACGAAACTTTTACTATAACCCGCAACTTGAAACCTGAGCGCAGTAGGTAACATACAACGGCGCTTAAGGTCTCAAGTTAACTCTTACGGGCTCCACCTGCCAATAAGAATGATTATTGAAACGCAACTTTATAGTATTAAAACAGAGTATCTTTTATTAAAAATATAACTAAAATAATCAATCCTTATATAAAAACTAATGTGAAGGATGAATCTGATGCTGTTTAATAAGTTTGTTGATATCAGGTTCCAATTTACTCAAGAACAGTCGCAAGTCGCCACGTTCGGTAACAAGCAAACGATTTCGCTTTTTAGTAAGCAATGTTGTCACAGCACTAAATCCACGTTCACACAAATATGACGATGGGAATGCTATCAAGAATCGTTGAACGATTGACCACAATCCAGGGTACAATTGCGGGATCGGTTTTTGTAGCCAAAATTCTTGGTAACCATTTTTGAACTTGATTTTTATTTCCTCGTTTGTTGTCAATTCTATAAGTTCTTCTTCCAGCTGAGGTGACATTGCTGTGTTGACATTTGAAAACGGATCCAACACCCAGTCTGGTATTTCCAAGTTCAAAATGTCCTGGTATCGTTCGGTGAAGTCAATGTGGAGGTTTTCCAAATGTTGGCAGTAGGCAAACAATTCGTCGTTACTGCATGATACTGATAAATTTGGAAAATTGTGAAACTCACGTCTGCCCAGATTCTTTTTGTGTAGAAGCAGTTTGGCTGCGAAAGCAGCAACGACGTTTGTTGTTTTAATTAAATTTAGTTTATCGCCTTGCATTTGGAGATTCATGTCGTTGAATAATTTATACAGGTCTGTCATGTAAGCTATATCATTTTTTGATGTTATGAGCTTGTCGTGCAATTCTGTATCTTTAGTTTCCAAGAACTCTATAACAGAGTCAAACAGGTTGTAAAATCGAGTCAGACAATTGCCTCTTGATAGCCAACGAACTTCAGTATGATACAACAAACGGTTGAAATCCTCGTCATTAGTAACACAAAGCTGATGAAATAATCTATCATTCAAAGAGCTGTTGCGGATTTTATTGACTGCTTTGATGACATATTGCAGTGATTGAAATAGTTTTTCACTTAAGTTTCTAGCAACTAAATGTTGTCTATGAATAACGCAATGTACACCAAGGACATCTGGAATTTTATTTTTTAAGTACGCTATGAAGCCTTTATGGCACCCTGTCATAGCCGGAGCGCCATCCGTAGCAACTGAAATAATATTTTTCAAAGGAATCTCTTTCTCATCGCAAAACTTTTCCAATGTATTGAATATGGTTTCACCTTTTGTATCGGTCTCTAAATTTCTAGCAAATAATAGTTCTTCACATATTTTCTCATCTTTAATAAACCTCACGTAAGACAACAACAATGCTTCATTAGTTGGTAAAGTGGACTAATCGAGCTGAATTGAGAATTGACTTGTCCTCAGGTGATCGCACAATGATTCTTCAATGTTTTCAGCCATTTCATCAATTCGTCTTTGCACAGAATTATTACTCAAAGGAATTTTTCGGATAATATCTGCGGCCGGTTTATGAAGCACAGTAGTTATTACTTCATTTATTGCTGGCAATATTAACTCTTCTCCGATGTTATGTGGTTTGCCTTTTTGAGCAATTAACAAAGAGATATTGTACGAAGCTCGAAGTCCGTCGTCATCTTGCTTAGCAGCCGCCGAAAATAGTTTTGCTACACTTGGCTGTGTATTATGCTTCTTCTCTAGGTCTTGAAAATATGCTACATTCTTGTCTTTCTTATCTGGATGCATTTTATTCAAATGATCTTGCAGCCTTGAAGGCTTCATTGCTTCATTCGAAAATGTTTTTAGACATAGAAGACACAAAGGCGACGATGGGTTTGTGGGATTTTCAATAAATCCGAATTTAATATATTCCGCACAGTATTGCCGTCTCTTCTTTTTTACTTCCGACATTGTTTTGCAATGAGAAATACGTTCAACTTCGCGAGTAGTGTAGAGGAGGTGTAAGTAGTGCTCATCTATTACGCGCGAGACCACAAATGAAAATAAAATAAATATTACATTGTTTATATAGAAATGCTTAAGCAGCACGCACCGACAGGAATAAAACAAACATGCATAAACTCGTTAATCTCATTCGACGCTCAATCGTACTCAACAAGTCCGAACAAGTATTCAATGAATCATCCGACTGCTACAGGAATGCACAATTCGGGTTATTTAACAAAAACTTGTTAAAACATGATAGATATCTACGAGTACTAATAACTATTAAAATGCGAAAGTGTGTCTGTTGCCTTTTTATTTGTGTCTACTTTCATTACGAAACGGAGCGACCGATTGACATGATGATTCATTTTTTCTATATTCAATAAAATATGACAGATATATGAACTACGCGGAGAGAAATATAGAATCGAGTTTGAGCAATCTTTTAATTCATATTAGTTGATGTTCACAAGTTGTTGTTGAGAGTCGAGAGCTCTTGCAGTTAAGAGGTTGTTTAAGAGGCCTACTAGCTAAATAAAATTACAAATCACCCCCCCGCCTCGACACAACGCCCCCATTTTCTTTCTGGGTCTCTTACCGCCCCCCTTGAGACCTGCAGCGCCCACAAGGGGGCGTTATCGCCCACTTTGGGAAAGACTGATGTAAACGATTCAAATCACTTAGACAAGCAGATTTTCAACACAAACAAGTATTCAATGTCAATAGCACGGCTAAACGCGGTAGAAGCGGCGAAAAACGTGTCAGTTCACGTGACACTTCAGGTTGGGTATGCTAATAGTTTTACCGGTTAATCTCTCCGAAAGTGTGAGACATCTAATTGATTGGCTTACAAATATTTTGGTTGTATTTGTACGATTGGATGTTCCACGCTTGGAAAGTATTCTAATGGAATGCGTGGATACAAAGATAAATGTTGAATACGAAACTTAAGAGATATCTACTAAGAAAATCCGTTTATAAGTAAATCGAAATCAAATGGAAAAGATTGACAATGATTAGAAATACTCGTAAGATCTCAAATTGTTTCATGACTGTGCATGACCTATAACGATACATGAGTCTATATCAGTTACTTGTTCAATGTACTTAATAGAAAGCGCTAACGCGAACATACTTGGAATTAAGAAAAAAGCTAGCTTATCTCTTAATTGTGTAAATCTCATAATTTTTACTTATGTTATCTTATTGTATGGAATTCGCATGTCACGATCGGATACTTTTGAACTAATAGTTATTATTTTATAATTAATAAAAATAAATTCACTACGTAAAGCTGCTATATATAGTTTTAAAATGGGCATCCCAAGTTTATTTTTCTAGATTTCATTTAAAGGCTTTGTCACAGCTTTTAGTAGATAAAATCAAACCAGTTTTTTTCAATGAGCCGTTTGACATAAACGGTACAAGGCCTTGTCGTGTAGAAATCCTTACAAGAGTCTCGTGTGTGGACGACTATGTTACAATTTAAACTGGTTCCATCTTATCATCTTGCAGAAGCTCTTTTACTTCTCACGGTTCTATTTTTACCAGGCGATAGGACTTTCTTTGCAGAGTCCACCTGAACAGCTAAGAAGTAACATCAGTAAAGTCAGATATTCTACCGGGAAGCAGTAATTCCAATTTCCAACATCTCATTCAGTTTTGTAACATTGAACCTTGTGAATTCATTGTCTTATTTAGTTTATTTACAAGCTAGCGTGTTCTTACTAATTCTTTTAAATATCTACAAGGTTGTGCTCAATAAAAATTCATTACCAGTGCAGAGAGAACCCTAGAGGCGTGATTAAGTTAAGTAAACGTTATTACAAGTCCGTTATAGAGGCACTTGATAGCAAGCTTGTTGGTTTATCTAGACTAGATCGGCGCAGGCTAAGTGAAAAATAATGGTTTTACGTCCCAGTCCGCGATCGCGAGTCACTGATAGTATTACCTTCAAGTGCTTGGCAATTTGAGCCGGTTAGTTAAAGAGTTTGGCTGACAATCTTCGACAGATTTCACAGATCATGTAGGGATAGCAATCAGTCGAATACAATTTTGAGCGAGGAGATAAAATGTAACAAAAGTCGAGGACTTAAAATTTTGAAAAGGTGGCAACGATACCATCGTCTCTTCTTCGTTCTTGTAAAGAGGCGATGTGCCTCGCCCATTGCCATGTCAACTTTGCGAAACGTTGAGCTATGCCGTATGTCTGTCTATGTCGTCGTGTTGTTTTTTTTTGTGGATCTCCTTATTTTAAGTGGAGAGAGCTCTATAGTCGAGGGTCCATATTCTGTAAAATTGACACTTGCGATGATGATCACTGGTGTCTCAGTCTATGGTTGCTAAAATACATTGCTGCTTTATTACGTGAAACGCAATTGCGTTTTGGGACGAACCTTCAATGGATAAAAAGTATATATACTTTTCAAATGTCAAATGAGCTCGTTGATGGTCACTGACTACTGAGTGATCATCACTGAGTGACCATCACTGAGTTACAGAATAAGGGCTCTGGCTGGTTTACTCGTATAAAGTAATTTTAATTTAACTACAATTTATGCCTATACTGTAAAGCAATCCTCGTTGCACGACAAGCACGTGCTGAGCAGAAAAACATATATAACTTAGATTTTATTATCTGTATGAATTATGCGTCATATAATTTTTATTAGGTACCTAGAGAAGTTTACCATGAAAAGACACACGTCTCACACAATTCACAAGTTGAGATCGAGTTAGTATCTTCTTTTTAAAGCTATTATCGAGTCTATAAGATGGTCATAAAGCTCGCTCAGTTCACTTTCAATTATTTACAAATCACACATAAATTTCAGCATGTAGTAATTTTTATACTTACGTAATATTGTCGTTGCTATCACATGACTGTACGCACGTAGTAATTTAAGGAATTTTAATGTTGTGAAAATATTCGAGTAGGCTTCAAATGCACGTGTTGTTGAGACAAAATATGCACAGATATCATATATGACTTATGCGTGTAGGTATTTATTGCAATTTTTATTAGGGTTGCTATTTGATTTCCGACTGTTTATTATTTGATCCGCCCGTTTGTTTATCTCAGGCATCGCTCACGTTGGGGTAAGATATCAAAAGGGGATATAGAGTAAGTACAACCACTCGCTCCTACTTTATCGTAATACCCAGGGAAGTGCCTTTTATCTACTAACCAAATCATAATATTCCTAGTCATCTGAATGAAAATAATCTAAGCATGATGAAATCTAAACTAATCCATTTAAATTTAATGAAAAAAAAAATCCGACGAATTGAAAACCTTCTCCTTCTTTGAAGTTGTTTAAAGTCTCTTTAGTTACGTATTTCTTTATTTCACAATTAAAATCTGCATTGTGATTAAATTTCTAATGAATGCAGTTATAATTTCTACCGTTATTAATTACGATAAAGCTACTGCAGCGGCGCCCACCTGTTACGCTTTAATTATGGTATTTAAGTCATTGTTTCAACAAACTACACTGAATGCAAAAATATATAATTTTAAAACTTCTCCGTGACCATTTATTCATAGGCGTATGATTAATAAGTACAATAAGACATTACTCCTAAAAACTGGATCAGGGGCCGCAACACCATCTCTTATAGCAGTAATGCTGCAGTATTGTTTTGACATTTACAAACTATGTTTGTATGAAAATTTTAATACAGTTTAATACAGTTACAAGCATTACTACTGTAAGATGTGGTGTTAGGGCCCCTGATCTTACAGGTGTTATATTTAATAGAATAATGAGTAGAAAAGTCCATCATTCAATGTGAAAATAGTAGCCTCTCTCATGATTTTATTGCGTTCCAAGAAATGGATGGATTTGTGTTTATTGGTTATGATTGGTAAACTAAAATTTGTAGTAAAGTAAAATTTGTAGAAACTTGAAAGCAGGTACCTTTAGTTATGATATTTTTCGAAAATACATGGATTATTTTTCAAAGATTTTGCTTCTTCAATCGCAAAGTCACAATCAGCTTCTATCAGTCAGTCAGTAATCAGTCTATAACTTGTGAGTACGGATTGCGTTCTGCTTGCTAATCTATCACGGCTGTCCGACATAATTGATGATGGCGAAAGTGAATCCGGTTCTTGAATAATTTTTGCGATGGTATTGTTCTCAGCATGGAATCTTCGTGGCGAGTGACGACCGCACAAGTCTAGTTTTCACCTGCTACGGTCTGTTTTAATTATTTAGGCTTTTTATTAATAAATATTGGAATGCTGCCATCTTTTTCCTACTTTACGATAAATAGATTAATAATGATAACTATAAAATTTAGGTAAAAGCCGCAGGTAAAAGCCATGATAAAAAAGTAGCTTCTACACTGTGGTCTATAAACTCTTCCATAATAAAATGGTCTTGCCAAATGCGAATTAGGTTTCTGACAGTTTCTAGGCTCGAACAATGCTGGCAAAACACGGTATTGTGTACTCGTACTTAGTAAGTTTACGCCTTGTAAAGTCGTAAAAATGTAAAATGCCCGATTTAACGTCTGTCAAAACGGGAAAAGTTAGTAAATAGAAAAAGTGGTATTACAGTTTGTTTTATTGTTTCTCTCAGTTTCGTTCCAAGTTACATGCTAGTGTCGATCTCGTGGTGAATTTTATATTATTATTACTTATTATGTTTTATCGCGTCAAGAGTTACACCTAACCTAATGCTCCACCTATCAGTATCCACATAATAGATCAATTTGAAAGGGTCTATCGGTGTCATCTACTTTCGATTTCATTGTGGCTCGATCAGCTGTCTGTCTGTCACTACACGACTATTATGTATTGTTTGGCAGGTGGCACGTCGATCGAGGTTACCCGTTTATTGTAAAAAATCTCTATAGCGCACTTAGTTGTTTTTGCGTGCTCAGGCAAAAGAAGTTAATAGATCGAAATACAAACATTTATGATAAGTTTACTTACTACGCGACAGTGATTCATTTTTTGCTATGGCATTGTGTAATAATTTTATTGAGATACTTTGAAAGCCGCTACCCTCTCAAAGTATGAAGCACTGAGGTTTTTTTTCTGACTGCTCTTTCTTTCCAAGAAGAGTCGACTAAGTATTATGCCTGATAAATTTTTTTTCAAAATAAGCCAGTTAAAGTAGACGGGAGTAAGCAACAGTAGCACTTATTGTTGTTTGTGACTGTTATTAAGATGACTTTTCCATCCCAGTATAACTTTACTTGTTAACCTAGATACTTAATCATGGTCTACATTAAGGAAGAATTAAAAAATAATTACAAATCTGTTAAAGAGAAGAAATTTTTAGAACTCCTAAAAAGATGGGTTTATTGCTGAAAGCAATCAATAAGTAGTCGAGAGCGAGACTAGTGTATCAAAAATAAACTGTGTTCTGAGTACTATAGCGTCTTACACATCTTTTTGTTTTCGTTACTAAACCGTAAAGAGTTCCCGCACAGAGAGTGTGCCTGACACGCGACCAAATGTTCGTGATAAAAACAACTAAAACAGACATCTTGTCACGTGATACACCAAGGGCCAGGCTGTTCCGAGACGCCTAAGAACAGATGTTTCAAAATAAAATATCTCCACTGAAGTTTAAAAAAAGTTACAATCACAAAAGCTAAGATAAGTAACTTTTGAGAGTTAATAAGCAAAAGAATCGATACCCGGAAAGTCTACTCGGATTCTTTTGCTTATAATTTCTCAGTTCGTTTATCATATTAATTAATGAAATAGTATACATACACAACAAAGTGATATTATAAGGGTTCAGTTTTTTTTCTTTTGAGTTACGGAACCTTAAAAAATATAATAACCTTCGCATAAGTGTAATTCTAGATACAGGAACCGACTGCTCTTTGTTAAGATGTAATGTTTGATAATAATGAATTTTCTGCGCATAACTTGAATAAATGTAATTATCTACGCTCATTGCTTAAAGTTCGAATTATGAAATCAAAATGTGTCACATATTGACCTACTTTATTCACAGACTTCTATAATTATTAAAAAGTTATTCATTATAACATCGCTGTACTATAGAAATATCTCTAGATAATTGAATAATTTCCATTACGATACGCGGCTCTGGGTTCCTGTATTTTTATGTGTCGTCATCACAGACCAGGGAATAAGTTTCTTTTCTCTGTGGTCGTCATAGCCAAAAGAGAGTGTAGAGCCATTCCTCAATTTTGTTTTTTTTATATATGGAGTCCACAGACAACATTTAGTTAGTCATGGGATGGCCCAAGATCGACCATAGACAACAATTAATTCACGGAAACAATAATTTTTCTCTGCCTTATATGACTGATTAAAAAGTGTGTTCATACAGAATATTGAAAAAAATTTATGTATAATTTTTGATTATTTAATTATCCACTAAAAATATACTTTATCTGACTTGTATAAATATTTTTCTACTCTTTTTTTATTCATGACTTTTTTAATAGACTATACGCAGTTTACAACTGAATTTTGGCGCCATACCTTACTTTTAACATTTCAATGTGTTATTTTTGTTACTTAGTCAAAACTTAGCGCGGAAAAATGTCTAGCAATGAAACCTACTAAAGAAAATTTAACTCCACCTGACATTTTAGTAATTGCAACAAAAATGACCCACAATCTTTTACCAACAAAGTGAAGGATTTACGACAAACGTTAGCAAGATTTTATGGTTTGATTTATGATAATTTGAGCGTAGATAAAGTAGTGTATGAAACTCTACATAATTAGGTATTAAAACACTCGTGTGATACTATTAAAAAACTCGCCTGCGGCTCGTTTTTTAAACTCACACTCATGTTTTAATACCCCCCATTATGCATCCGTTTCATAAACTACTATTATACGGCCACACGCATGTAGGTTTCCTTATAAATTTTCCGCTACGCTGAGCGTATTAATTAACCGTCAAAACTCACGTTTTACCCGCTCCAATTGATTAATCATAATTACTCAGTTAACGTAGGACTTGGAATTTGTTTGAATACGGGTTAAACAATTTTTCAAGGTTTGGAGAGCTTTGCAAAGTCTGACGTTAATGTATTTATCACTCCGGTTACGCGTTTTCCCTATTGTAAACCCTATTGTCTTTAACTGTATATATTTTAGTACGTACAAAAATATCTCAAGTTATATAAATTTTTCTATGCTTATCGTACCGACTCTTAAAGCGTTGTATTTCTGTCTCTTATTAAAAAGCAGGCTGCAATGGACCTTAAATGGACATTCATGCAAAAAATTAAATAATTCATTATACTATAGACATACATGTTATGAAATATGAAGTAACATATTAATATTACTTTTGTTTTCTCATTGAACTATTTACGTCGTTTCACCAAAACTCACACGAATGGTTGAAAGTGGCTTCACTCTTAATATACTAGTACGTAACGGTAAATCGTCAATGGGGTATTGTTAGATTCGCCTTTTCGTTCCGCCCATTGTACGACAGGTGAAACTAGGCGGGCGAAGCCGCGGGCTAGCGCTAGGCTGGAGCCTTCATACGAGAACCTACTCGGATGATTCCGGCATTGCATGGTGAATTTTACTCTTGATTTAAGCTTTACAACATCGAACTTTAAGCTTAGCGTACGTAAACCAAAGATGGCCCCCTAAGCCTACATTGCGCACATCAAAAACGTCCACAAACATGTTGAGTGAGTGCTCTCAGCATGCCGTAGTTTCACTTATGTGACAGAGAGAGTGACACAAGAAAAAAATGTGGACGTTTGTGGAGGTTTAGGGCTGATTTAGCGATTTAAGTCTTTGACGTAAACAGATACGTACCTATGCCACCAGATCACACTAATATTATTAAGACAAAACTTTATAATTATGTGCTGTTGTGTGTATGTTTCTTACTTCTTCACACCGCAACTAGTGAGCCGATTTGGCTGTAATATGAAAAAGAGGTAGAGGAAACCCTGGATTAACACATACATGATTCCCGTGAGATTTGTTGAAAACCGAAATTCATGCGGGTGCGGCGGAGCCATGGGCGTCCGCTAGTTTAGGAATTAAGTTTTTTTTTAACTTCTTAGGATGAAAGTCACCAAGGAACACTCTGAGGCTTTTATAATATTCATTCAAGAAGTGACGTTATTAACTGATAATAAAGAAACACTTTCGTCAATTAATGAAGTATTTTTAGATCACGTTTTACATGGCGATACAGTTAATAACATTTATTCAAATCTGTGTAATGAAATGAGTGACATTTCATTCATTTGAATTTGCCGCGCTTCGCGTATCTATGCTGTCTGTCGCGTACCTATGATATAGTGATTAGTGATCTGTGTCTATGATTTAATGGCGTGTGACGCTCAGATTGTTTTGTGCATTTTATCGTTATAAAAACTCATAGAAAGAATGTGATTGAGGACTCGATATATAGTGAACTTTAAATGTCGTTTCTTTGTTATTTCAGGTGAGATAGAAGTGTAATTGTCGTAACTTGATAATAACTTGATAATTGTAAAGACTTGTTAAATAAAACAAACCTTTGTTATTTCAGAGAAACAATTTGTGGTTTGTTTTGGAGATCCTCAATTCCTTATAAAACGACATTTTTGTGAACTAAAAGAAGATGGACCGGCTTCAATTTGAGTTTACGATGATAGCCTCAAATGATGGCAAATCAAATGTATTAGCCATAACCTCAATATCTACTGAAGAAGGAAAATGTTATGTTTTACCCGAGGAACTGAAGCCGGTGAGTCATCATACATATATTGTTAAAACGAACACTTTCACAAAAGTAAAAAATAGCATTAAAAAAAGACACCAGAGTAGAAAAGTATGGATAAAGTTGGATGAAAATCTAAAGAAGACATATGTAGATGAGGAAGGTAATATGCAATTTTTAGATCAATATTTAGATGAAATGAGCACAACACAAGCAAAGGACAAAAATGACACTTTGCAACAAATCTTGGAACAATTAATAGAAACTACTACTAAGAAAGAAAGTCAACATAACTTAAAACATATCTCAGAAAAATTTATTATTGAAAAATTCACAAGCAAAAATCCTAATGCGATGCAATGGATAGAAATTTTTGAAAAAGAGTGTGCGCGCTTTAATATAACAAAAGATGAGACAAAAATAGATATTTTGAGGTTATTTTTAGATAAACCTTGTTTGGATTGGTATAGCTCGATGATCATAAAACTAAAAATAAATTCTGAATGGAGTGAATGGAAAGACAAGTTTTTAGAAACTTTTAAAAACCGAGGATGGGACATAGTCACATATGCTTTCGCATTTAGGTATAAAGAAGGACAGTTAATTGATTATGCCATAAAAAAAGAACGGCTTTTATTAGATATAAATAAATCTATAGATTCCAAAACAATGATAGATCTTATTGCAACTGGTTTACCTGGATTTATCTTAAATAAGTTAAACAGGGATGAACTCAACAACACTACTGACTTGTTCAACGAGATAAGAAAATATGAAGGCACGATGTATAAGAAAAACTCAACTAACATAAAGAGCAGTACATTTTATAATAAAAATAAAACTTATGAGAAGAAGTCATGTAAGACTTGTGAGTCTTTGGACAAAGGAATTAGATATCATCCGGAGGAGTCATGTTGGTTCAAGAAAAATAAAAATGAACCTGAAAAAGTTCTTAAAACTAAAAATGTAAACAATAACTCCATAATTGAAGTAGACATAAATACTGAGAAAAAAAACTAGTAAGTACACCATTAATCAAAATCAAGCTTTTATTAGAAAATAAACTAGAAGTGAGTGGTATTTATGATTCAGGCTCACAGATTTCTATAATAAATTCAAGATTAATAAAAGTAAAAGAAAAAAAAGATGATGTGAATATAGCATACATGAAAACGGTTAATGGTGTGAAGAAGATGGATGGCTTGATAACAATAAAAATAAAAATATTTGATTTAGAAGAAGAGGTGGATGTATACATAGTAGAAAATGAAGATTTTGATGATTTCATAATCGGATTAGATATGATAAAGAAATTCAGATTAACCCAAAATGAGAACTTGCAGATAGAACAAAAGAAAATAACAAATAAAATAGACAGAACAGAAATGAAGATAATAATATAAAAAAATATACAGTAAATTTCAATGAACACATAGAAACAGAGGAATTTATAAGTATGACAGACCATTTAGATAATCAAAAGAAAATTGAGATAGAGAAAATTATAAAGGAATATAAAACAATATTTGCTAAGGACAAGTATGATATAGGTTCAGTTAAAGATTATGAAGCTCGCATAGATTTACAAGTAAATAAATATTGTAGTAAAAGACCATACAGATGTACAATACAAGATAGATTAGAAATTGAAGAGCAAATATCGATGTTACTAAAGAATAATTTAATAGAAGAATCATACAGTCCTTTCGCTGCTCCAGTGACATTGGCGTTTAATAAAGGTGAAAATAGAAAATCCCGTTTATGTGTAGATTTCAGAGAGTTAAACAAAATAGCTATACCACAAGCTCAACCATTTCCTTTGATAGATGATCTAATTATTAAAACTAGAAATTGCAAGTATCTTACTACACTAGATATAAACTCAGCATTTTGGGCAATACCATTACGGGTGGAAGACAGAAGTAAAACAGGATTTGTCACACAAGATGGCCACTTCCAGTGGACCTGCCTCCCTTTTGGCTTGAAAACATCACCAGCAATTTTCCAGAGAATCTTAAGCAATATTCTAAGAAAACACAATCTCACAGGATACTCTGTAAACTATATTGATGATATTTTGATATACTCGTCTACCTTTGAAGAACATATAAGGCACATAAGAAATGTATTAGAGGCAATAATTAAAGAAGGCTTTAGACTGAAGTTTAAGAAATGTACCTTTGCTTCAGACTCGGTAAAATACCTCGGCCATATAATTCAGAACAATTCAGTAAGACCACTAAAAGACAATTTGATTTCAATAAGGAACTTTCCAACTCCTAAGACGCAAAAGAACATCAGACAATTTTTGGGAAAAATAAACTTCTACCATGACTATATACCAAGAAGTGCAATTATCTTAGATCCATTACACAATTTATTACGAAAAAACGAGAAATTTGTATGGTCAGAGAAATGTGAAGAAGCATTCAATCTGATAAAAAGATATTTATGTTCGCAACCGGTCTTGGAAATATTCGACAAAGACCTACCAATCAAAATCTTTACCGATGCATCTTTGGAGGGCATTGGAGCAATATTAAAACAGACACAACTAGATGGTAAAGACAAACCGGTGGCATATTTCTCAAAAAAATTGAATGAACATCAAAAACGGAAAAAGGCTATATATTTAGAATGTCTTGCTATGAAAGAAGCTGTTAAATATTGGCAGCACTGGCTCATCGGAAAACAATTCACCATTTACTCAGATCACAAACCTCTAGAGAACATGAACATTAAATGCAGGACAGATGAAGAATTGGGTGATCTCACATACTACCTATCTCAGTATGACTTTACCGTAAAATATATACCTGGTAAAGAAAATGTAGAAGCAGACTGTTTGAGCCGAAACCCTGTATTAGAACCAGAAGATAACAGAGAGGAAACATTGAGAATAGTTAATTTAATACAAATAAAAGATATAGTTGGAGACCAAGAGAAAAATGAAACAATAAGAGAAAAGAAACAAAATTTAATACTAAAAAATAATATCTATTATAAAAAAATAAAGAAACAGGAAAAGATTATCCTCTCAGAAGAATTTAGTAAAAAACTTATAAAAAAGGTGCATGAAGATTTATGCCATATTGGGATCAGACAACTGCAGAAAAAAATAAGTTCAATATATACGGCTATAAACCTAACAAAAAATATCATAAATATTTGTAAAACATGTGAAATATGCATAAAAAATAAATCAAGATGTCAAAAAAAAATTGGATTAATGTCACAACTGGGACCAGCTACCAAACCATTTGAAATAATGTCAATGGATACTATTGGTGGATTTGGAGGATCTAGGTCTACAAAGAAATATCTACACCTTTTAGTAGATCACTACACAAGATATGCATTTATTGCGACTTCAAAAACCCAGAATGCATGTGACTTTATAAATTTAACAAAGAAAGTACTAGAGACAGATGAGATTGGAATTATCCTGACAGATCAATATCCGGGCATAAATTCAAGAGAATTTAAACAATTTTTGCAGGAGAATAATATTAAACTAATTTTTACAGCCGTGAATACACCATTCTCGAACGGCTTGAATGAAAGATTAAACCAAACAATAGTAAATAAAATAAGGTGTAAAATGAATGAGAAAAATAATAAGAGAACATGGACAACACTGGCAAGAGAATGTATACAAAAATATAATGAAACAGAACACTCCGTTACAGGTTTTGCACCAAAATATTTACTGGATGGTACAAATGTCAGTATTCTACCAAATGAATTCAAAACAATGGAAAAGGAAGACAAGTGGATTGCTGATAGAAGATTGGCATTAGAGAATACAATAAAATCTCATGAGTACAACAAGAAAATATTTGATAGAAATAGAAAAATGCAAGAATTTAATGTAGGAGACAGTGTATATGTAGAAAATGGAAATAGACTGAATAGAAAGAAATTAGACGAATTAAAAATAGGCCCTTTCAAGATAATAGAGAAAATATCGAATTCCATTTATAGGATTGATACAGGCAACAGAAAAACAGAATCAACATTATTTCATATAACAAAATTGCAACCTGTCATAACAGAGGCTGAAGAAGATGAAGGAGATGATAATGAATATGAAGATGACTTATAAGTACATTTTACAGATATATTGCTTAGAATTTTCGCTCTTAGGGGGGGAGATGTAATGAAATGAGTGACATTTCATTCATTTGAATTTGCCGCGCTTCGCGTATCTATGCTGTCTGTCGCGTACCTATGATATAGTGATTAGTGATCTGTGTCTATGATTTAATGGCGTGTGACGCTCAGATTGTTTTGTGCATTTTATCGTTATAAAAACTCATAGAAAGAATGTGATTGAGGACTCGATATATAGTGAACTTTAAATGTCGTTTCTTTGTTATTTCAGGTGAGATAGAAGTGTAATTGTCGTAACTTGATAATAACTTGATAATTGTAAAGACTTGTTAAATAAAACAAACCTTTGTTATTTCAGAGAAACAATTTGTGGTTTGTTTTGGAGATCCTCAATTCCTTATATCTGTTTCGTGCATACAACAATCAAACATCAAAACACCAAAGAACTACGTGAGTGATTGTGATTGATATCAGAGATAGAGCATTTAGCATGGTTGTCCATTCTGCTCAAAATATGAAAGTGAAATGGCAAATTAACAAGCCGGTGAATTCTGACCGTGCCTTTGTTGCTATTATTCTCCCAAGTACATTCTTTAAGTGGGCTACTCCATACTTTACAGTAATTTTTAGGCTTGCGTACCCAAGGGGTAATAACGTTACCCTGTTACTAAGAATTCGCTGTCCGTCCGTCCGTCTGTCACCAGGCTGTATCTCCTGAACCGTGATAGCTAGCAGCTATACAGACTTGAAATTTTCACAGTAATTCAAAGTAAATTTTCAAATAGATATTTAAGGGGCTCGTGATTTTTTTGCTTGTTTTTGCTAAATATTGATAACGCTATAACAAGTAGATGCGTCAAATATTTACAGAGTATATATTCAGATATATTATATATTATTCACTTTAAAAATTTATGGTAAAATTAAAATAAAACAAATATTTAAGGGGGGCTCCCATACAACAAACGAACGTGCACGAATCCGACTCGAACTTGATCGATTTTGTTTTAAATACTTTTTGATGTGGGTGTATAAATTGTAAACGTAAGTATTGAATTAAGATTCGTCATCCAAACTGTTCATGTTTTTTTTTTCGTAAAATTGATGTAGCTTTACTCAAAAAAACCTTAAAGTGTTAATAAAATATCTTAAATCTTAAGTTAATAGACCATCGTAGTTACACTTTTAATGCTTTCATGTTATGGACTGACAAGGGCTATAACTTTAGTATTTTACGTCGCATAGTCGACATTACGTGCTGCGACTGAACATAATTACTGCGCGTTTTAATTAACTATAACGAAGTATTATATCTAATGTAATCAGTGTTTAAATTGTAACACTCATTTCCCTCTTACAATTTATCTAAGAGATTTAACGCTAAGAGTCAATTAACTTTATGGAGGTTTACATATTTGAAATGATTCTACTTATATTTTAACTATCTTGATTGAATATGATTTCTCTCAATGAACTCTACTTCTACTACAAATCTTGTATACAAATCAGTTAAAATCTCATCATAATTTTTTACATTACAACTATTATGGTACAACAAAAAAACATTACACACATAGTACATTTTTCCGCTGTATCAAAGTTAGTAATAAATCTGGTCAGCAACAGTAGCTCATAGTTACCAGAATTTCTCATTTAAAATAAAATAAATAATTAAAAAATCTCAGATTGCCAAAAAATTAAAAAAAAAATTATCATAACTAAAGATGATTGAGAAAATAAAATGAAGATAAGTGAAATCAAAGTAAACTCTACTTTGATTCTAAACTTAATCTCCATATTATGTACCTATCAATAAGTTTATTACGTGCATTGGTAGGATGTGAGAATTGCCATCGGTAAAGCAATGCAAAAGGACTTCAAAAAGGCTAAAATGATTGTATCTCGTAAGTCTTATTATAATTGGGGGAAAATACAGTATCGGAACTGTTGAGTCTAGAGATACCTGCAAACATTCGTACCTACTGGTTCTCTATACATAATTTTAACAACCTTAAACCAAAAAGAAACTTATATCTAAGTTGTTCTTGCAGAGTGCATGCCATCATGTTCAGGCCCCCCAACATCCGGTTGTAGCGCAGTCAGTACATTGCCTCAGGCGATCGTGTTGATGGTCTGTAAGCACTGACTCTTTGTTCTGCAATATATCATTATCTGATAGCCTTTTAGCTAATGATATGTAAGTATAATCCAAAACCTTTATTGATATTACGTGATTTCTTTACTGGAGGGCAAATACGCCGTCGAAGTTACGTTTGGCTCTCAAAGAATCTTCATCTTGTATTGTGATGTAATTCATTGTAAAAGGTAAATGTTGGTTAGGTCTGTTGTGTGGGTTGATTTATATTTAGTATCGGAAGTTAATTTGTTCACACGGAGCTCTTTCTCGGTATAGCAATAACCTCAATGAATTTTAGGAGAGAGATTGAAAGCCCATTAGTCTGATCGTAGGGTCAAATTTCAATCCTTACGTGGATTATAGTTATCCATAGCCCTATAGCTAGTTACGCGAGGCAAAGGAAATAGCAGGATTGCATTATTTTAATACACGAATAATAATAATTAATCTCACTGGCCCAAATAGGTCAAACCTCTTCTATATCATGTTTTTTTACATCAGTGTTAGTATTTCAAAAGCAAAGAAGAAGTTCCTGTGTAAAGTAAAGTATTTAACGTAAAACCGAAGTAGACTAGAAGGCACCATGGAAAGTGCGAAGAACTTTCATTAAGCCGATAAAAAAATGAGCAATATACATTCCTCTGACCCCAAAAATCCTATACTTTCTACTAATACAGATAAGAATTAAGGCAATCCAAATAGCGGATTATAATCGAATAGAATTATTGAGATTGGCGTAAGTGGGTTATGGAGTGGCGTTCAATTTAAGCAATTGGATTTAGATATTGAAGAGTTCTGCTGAAAGCTTTGAATACTTGGAAGACCCAGTATACAGTCCTAGTTTTGGTAATCGGTTTAACGAGCGCAGTAGTCAAAAGCAAATGTGTTATTTGTTTATTGAATTTCGATATGTGTTTATTGAATTCGTCTAATCAATAGATCACAAGTGTTCAAGTGTTGGCAGTATTGGCTTTACAGTATATTTTTTGTATTTAATATTAATAATAAGGTCTGCATATAAAAATGGTATATTGTTACTATTCTGAGGGCTGATTTTTCAATCGGCAGATAAACTATCTCAGGAATAAATTTGAAACATATGCCATACAAAATCTGTCAAAACGTCATATTTATTCCGTAGTTAACGTTTATGTGCCGACTGAAAAATCAGCCCTAAATTGAAATAAGTTATATAATAACTAAGTAAAGAAAATGAAAGATCATTCATTCACGCAATTATTCCAAGTACAGTTATGAATTCACCGAGAATAATTGTACTCTGGTGGTCTTCATTGTTAATCATAATAATTAAGTTAATTTAAAATAATAAATACTTTTCTACGGTTTCTTATCTTCAAGTGGAATATGGGAAAGTTCTCAATTATTTAAGAATGACATTCGTGTTCTATTAGCCTATTTACCGTTTTTCATAATAAGGTGAAAACTGTACAATATAGGCTTAATTCTCACGGAATATATTAATGCAATGGGATTTGTATGGTAATTCGCTATTGCCACGACACGACACTGCATTCTTGGTCGCATCGGCGATGTCAAGAGTCAAATGCATATATTAGTTTTACTGTTACCTTTGAAGCGGTTATCTGTGATACTTTTGCTTATTGAAATGTAACCTTCCTTCAATGTAGCACATAGGTACTAATGGTTAGGTTCGTTTTTGTATGAATCAGATATTCAAATATTTGTTAAAAATAGTCACAAGTCTAAATATGGAAAACGTTTTTCGTAAGTTTTACTGTAATTTGTAAATAATTCTTATTGTACGTCCTACCAAGTTTGAAATAGAGAAATCCAATGTAATCTGCATGTTATTTAAAGCAATTGCTCTGAATCATTGATTCTGAGATCTTTAATCTAAAACAATTTGGCTTCTTTAAATGACTTGGGCTCACGAACTGTTTATTTTTTGCTCGACCATCATTAGGTACATTATCAACTGTATACTAAATCATAAGATCACGAAATATATTACTGACATCGTTAGTATGTGTAACGTTTAGACAACTGTTAAAACAAGTGCTGGGGGCACAGACTATTTTAAAGTGTCACTATTTTACTTATAATTATACAGAGCAAGGACAGGGCGAGTCAAATAAATAAATAAATAGAAGAAAATGGGGTACGTCCTTACCCCGATTACAAAAACCTAATCCACGGTGCCAGGTTGTGCAATTTGATCAAATCCCATTACCAATAACGACCTCAGAACTCTACCATTTCATGTCCACAAAATACCAATTGCGGAATACGCGATTGATAAGAAATGTAGGTTAGCGCCTTAGTGCAACGTTAACTTAAACTTTTTAATACAACACGGTAACTGCTTACTGCTCTGACAGAGACTGTTCGCTCTGAAATACTCGTAAGGAATCTTGTTTGATTTAGTGGCGTAATACCTTCGCGAGGTCATTCATTAATGTTTCTTATTACGGTAGTGTGGCTATCGGTTTGATCGGATAGCGTTTTCAATAAGTGCTTTGCCGGCGCTTAACAAAGATTGATCGAGATTAAAAGTTCAAGACTTAAGGCTGTATATTCACATCCGGTTTTGTCAAGAAAGCTGTGAGACTTAGTAGAATGACAATTTATTTTGTTTCCGCAACCGTTATCACTACTACTACAAGTTACAACAACACTATTCTCTATTATTTCTTTTTGTTTCTTGAAATGTTAGTTATATCTTTCGTCTTTTATTATTAGCTACCTAGTTATTTTGTCTTTCCAATATTGTTTTGTTCTATTTTCAATCATATTTTATTTACTATTCTTATTTCTTATACTATGAATTAAAAATTTTGAGAATGAAATAGCCTACAATAATAGAGTAGGTAGGTAGCAATAATCTGTTGGTTGTTTTACTTTGATACTTTACCATTATTTTCTAAATTCTCAATCTATATCGCCGTCTCACTAAACACACAAGTCTGCTGTCAGAGAGAAAGAGATAGTCATTGTTCATGTTGTTGTTTATATTTTGGTATAGGTTTTGCTAATGTGTGAGAATTTGATGGATGTCTTTTAGTCGTGTAGTGTATCAATGATTTCTTTCGCGGTTACATATTATTGATTATAATTTATACTAGTATGTCTAATAGTTAGTATTCTTTTGCTAGCAGCCATATCGATGTCGAGGTGCGATAAAATTTGAACGTTCTCAAGTTCTCACGACACCGGCGGTCATTCTATTCACTATTGAGGTATAAATAACTCCAATTCAATCGGCCACGGCTTGTTTGTATGTTTTTGCGATTTGCCGCGACTGGATGAATGTTAGTTTTGTTTTATTGGCATTGGTTGTCACGACTTCTCTTAGCATTAACATTTGGGGATAGTGTTCACTTTAATAGCTACAGTTATTGTTATTTTTATTGTTTAGCTTATTTTTTTAATACTTTTAACTGTACTATTGTTTTTTGGGAGATTTTTCTACAGATTTTCCATTGGGATTACGACTACGACTTTGTTGAATGGTGTTAATTATAAAATTGTAGGTATAATGAGTATTGTTACAGGTCTCGTGTAAGATGTTCATTTGTTTACTTTGTGTAACCTTTAAGGCTTCATAAGTTAAATAAATTACATGGAATTTTATTAACTATGACAAGAGGCATCCAGTTTCATATATCATTTGATTTAATTTTTTTTGGATTAAATAATAATTTAAAAATAAATATGTTTCTTTTTCCTTATAAAATGCACATACATTCCCCTCGTTATTTTTTAGGCTTCTTAAGCACGTAGGCAGGGTTTAGGTGAGATTAAAATACTGTAGCAAACTATATATATTTCATATGAGATTATAATGTTAGACCCGCTGTTATAAGAATAGAAAACCGTAAATATCGCATATTTCAAGATTGAAAGCGTCTTGAAAATTGGAAAGCGTGCATCAATCTAAGTAATCCATGCTTTACTCTTTCTATTGTTGGAAGTATAAACGCTATTCTATTCTTGGTTACCATTACCATTATAATTCTTAGAAGGGATTTGAAAGATTTATTTCTTGACATGTTTCAGAGTATACTATCGAGTTTGTGGCTTGTGCTTGAATCTATCACTTTTGATTTTATTATCTTAGCATGGTTCAATTATTATATATCAATGCAAGTTATATCATAAATCGTTACGTTTTACTACTGTATTTACTGTTCTAGGTACCGATATACTCGTATCTATCTGACTTTGTAAAGAAACTAGTACGTCAAAAACTACTAAATAAACATATTTTTTTTCATGTTAGCCTACAGTTGTTAATTTTTGAGTTCAGGATTCAGGATCATGATCCAGGTTTGTATTTGGAAATTATGAGATTATTATTTCGATAAACCACAAAATGTTTTTCTGTTATCCACAGTATTGAATGAAATGGTTACACAATGTTTTCAAAAACATTCTCTGCGTATGTTTTGCTTCGAAATTGGAGCGTCATCAGGAAATGTTTCCTGCAGAAATTAAGGTTTATTTGTTTGTTTGTTTGTTTGTTTGTTTGTTTGTTTGTTTGTTTGTTTGTTTGTTTGTTTGTTTGTAGCACCTGCTTCAATTATGAAAGCGAAGATTGCTAATTTGATTCTTATTAAAACAGTCATATTGTTACTTGAGATAAGCTGACAAGCTTGCTTTCTTCCTTGTTTATTTCTTGTTCTGTTTTAATTTCTTAAAATATTTTCTTCTCTTTTGGAAAAAAAACTTGCTTTTTAGGTCCAAGGGTTTTAAACTGGCGCTGGTCGCTGAGTCGTCACTAAACGAGTTATCAACGGCAGCGTTTATTATTATTAATACCGGCAGCGTTTACTATTATTAATACGTAGGAATTTAATCTTTCTATTTAAGTTGTGGTTGTCATAATATCCTGTGAACATACACATCAAGACATCATTTCCAAATATTTACTTTAGAGTGGAAGCCACATAGAGCTTTAAGAACGCGTTTAATGAGTATCATTAAAGCTTACTTTTATTACGCTGTGGCGCCATTGAATCATTTTATATGCACCGCAACATATTTCTTCAATCTAGATCTATTCTGTTTATTGTTTATTACATCACATAAATATGTCGCTACTCGCTACATATTTTTCGAAAGTCTTAAATAGACTATCTTACTGATTCTTTCAAAGGTTTTAAAATTAGATAGGTAAGAGAATTTCCTTATTTCTTATTGATGTGTTTTAAAAACCATACATAAATTAAAATAAAATAATGTTTTTTTAATTCATTTCTATGTGTCACTAAAGATTGAGATATATGCTAATTGAATGATTAAATTCGTAGATAGTAGATACTCGAACCTACTAATTAGTATAATGATGCTCTTAAAGATTTCTAATTTATTTAAGTTTCTTATAAGCAGGTGTTTAGATCATGGTTTCTTATGCTTAATATAGGTACATAATCCTAAGATTTTAATTTTATGATAAATCATCGTTCAAAATAGAATATAAATTTAATTTAATGAAAGGTATGTTAAATGTGTTAACATAATTTGTTAATCTATGCTTGCTAAAGCCTGACGTCACGTCTGTTTAAAATCGAACCACCAATAATAATATTGATAAATTGGTATAGTTTTGACCATTGACGTACAAAAGAATAAACCACTAAAAACTATTAGACGCCAGTCGTGTAAAGTGTTCCAGTTTCGAATGGCGATTACGAAATAATTTCATTATTTTACAGTAACGAGTAACTGACGGGTAAGAGCTCTTCTTATAAGTATTTTTACGTGAACATAACATACTTTGTGACTACTTACGAATGCTACTCACGAGTAGACTCCGTAGGCTAATGATGTTTTGTACTCTAGGCACCAAGCAATCTAATGAAAATTGGCCATAATACCTAATTTATCAATATTATAATGGCTGTGATCCTTGTAAGACTAGTAAATGGAAGACACTGAAAGGATAAAATGTAAAAGAAGAAAAATATAATAAGCACAATTATTATTATATCGGTATCGATACATTTCATAAGTAAAGATTTTAATAACCAAAAGTAAAATTATAATGGGTAAAAGATAGACCAAACAGATCTCTGCGTACAAACGGGTGATATAACTAAGAAAGTTGTAAATAGAGAAATATGATCGTTATGATGATTTATTAAATAAGTAATCCCACCAAAAACATTCTGTAAAAAACTAGCCAAAGTCAAAATGGAGCTGCTTGTTTATCTCTAAAAAGTACTGAAATCTAGACAAAGTCGTGCCAAGTCTAAGGTTCCTTACTGCGATTTCTTTATTATTATAGTTAATGTTGCGTGACTTGGCCGTTGAAGGGTACACAAGGGTTCAAACCAGGTGCTCCATGACACCATTGCACCAATCTGTCGCCAGAATTCATCGTCAATGAGTAGCGGTTCTTGATCACCAGGTACTCCAGATCTTCGATTATCCTAGTTTTTATAGTTTTCCCTTTATGTGGCCATTAAACCCTAACTCTGTACCAAATTTCAGCTCTCTGAGTTTATGGGAAGTACTAGTTCTATTTTGATGATCATGAGTCAGTCAGTCAGTCAGTCAGTGTCGAAAATGCGAAACTTTGCTTTCGCATAACTTCGGAACTATATGACCTACAGACTTGAAATTTTGGGTTTTAAGTATGTGATTATAGCTTACTGGATAGCGAAAATTTCAGCGTTCTGGTCTTATCCAGAGGTTCTCAAATAGGAGCCCGAAAATGCGGCGAAATGGTTCCTGTAAAGATGGTACGGCAGTTTTGCTTCGCGCTTTGACTTTGGCGGGGGCACTGCCGTGCCCCCTGATTCGAAATATCCTATAATCGGTGATTATTATACATTGTTATCAGTCGTTTCCTTGAAAGGCTCGTTGAAATGGAAAACTGATTGAATAATAACGCCAACGTTGTTGGTAGGAATAGGAACGCTTTATTGAAATGCCGTACAGTTTATCTATGCTAATATTATAAGGGAAAGTTCGCAACACAGTTTCCAGAACGAACAGTGTTCCTTGAGAAATATTGTTTAGAATTCTATATCCTTATGTAACACTTAACAAAGTAGTGTAATTCAAAAAATACTGTCTAAATTCTATAGCGAGATATTTTCAACTAGTAGTAAATTAGAAGCTTTACCTCATAGAATTCCTTTAGAAACAGAAATTATTATAATTATTGTAGTGATATGTTGATGAATGTTAGAACAACGTCTAAATTATACAGTAGCAAGTGGTAATAAATTTGGTGGTTTTAAAACACCATAATTTCAGTATAAGCTACAATTATCATAAAGAGCTTGATACAATAATTAGACGTTTATTACCATACGCAACACACGTGCTGCGTTTGGCAAAGTTTTGATTGATTGTTGTTTCCATACCAAAGTGAACATTTAAGTGTTGATCAGAATAAAACTGTATTTAAAAATCAGAAGAAGAAAGTGGTTGATGTTCAGCGAACTCGAATGAAACACGTATTTATTCCACGTTTCAGATACGTAGCGCTAAAGTATGGATTTGTGGGACAACCTTCCAGCTTCTGTTATCCCAGCCCACTGATGACTGATTACTGCTGGCCATCATACTTGATTGTAGTCGAGCGCATGCCTTTCAATAATAATAAAAAAAATTGAAGATGGATCAAAATCAAATCAAATCAAAATTTCTTTATTGCGAATTCGATGATACATCAGAGGGCCTAGACAAAGTGACATTCTACTGGCGATGTTGCGAATAGAATGCCAAAAATGTACGAGATTGAAGTTAGCTAACGCTATGCTATGCTATAGCGTTAGCTAATGTCAATCCCATATATTTTGGACTTTTCTATTCGCAACTTCGCTACTACATTGTCACTGTGTCTACAGGCTCTGACTACCTTTCGGCATGCAATTGGTACCATAACATTAACTTACAACTAAGACAAATAAGAGTATAACAAAATATAGATTAACAAAATTTGGCTGTTAAATATAACTGCTATTTCGTAACCGAAATTCATTATTGTTATGACCAAATCTTTAATGAATTTGTAATGTTTACAATTAGGTAAGTACCTCGGCGCGGTTAATTTCGATTTCACTTACTAAATTGTTTGATCGATACAGCTTTCTTTCTTTCAGCAAAACTTTAATAACTAACCGGTTTTATCTTTTGCGTAGGTTTCATACGTCATACGTTCGATGTATGGTTTGATAACGTTTCTGTTACATTGTTTTCTTTTTGTTTTTTTTTTTTATAATTTTATCGCTTTACATTGAAGTTAGTGTTACAAGTGCGAAACTTTCTATCACTATAAAAGTTTTGGTAGGCAGACCGACATAGCATAAACCCGTAGGTAAAAATTGTATTTTATTTTCTTTTAAAGACTTGTTTTTGTATTCAGAGACTCTACTTATAGGATAGATGCCTCTTAGAGGCGGAGAGATACATTGCTTCTGATAGTACAATACTTTGAAGTTTTTGCATGTAACAACACTGGCAAACTGATTGTGCTGTAGTTTTTAATTCAAGTACCATGCCCATACCTATTTGAGACATAAACTTTTTAAAAACCTCAATTTATGCAACCGTCTGGCATGTGTTTAATGTATTACCATAAGTACTACTTCTTTAACTATATGATTATCAAGATCTGTAGTTCAATTAAGTTCAGATAATTTTAAATTAGTAAGTGAAACGAAATCTTATTATTACCTACCGGCGACCAATAGTGATCTAGGTTGACCAAATAACCTTTTAACACCGAGTGCACTTTCAGTTGAATGCAACGCTTGCACAAACCATTGGCGTGGTTCGACGTTCGACCCCATCCACCTGTCGCCTTTCAGATTATTACGAACGTTTATTATTTACCGGCTCTTAAAGTTCACCGTTATTCCCTTCCGCTAGGTTTTACAAATATCGGTAATAACTAAAATTGAATGGTAACTGTTTTTAATAATATTTATATTTTATTGATATTTATCATTTCTAGCTGTTTTTGTCGGGTCATCCGATGGATATCCACCACAAGCAATATTATTATCTAGCGCTACGCCAATGCACCGACTCTCTAGAACACTAGATCTTATCCATCTATCTGGTCGCCTTCCAAAACTTTCTGAAATAGGAAGTAGGAACATTCCAATTTCAATTTATTCTACTGTAACGCGTTCGTTCCAGTACTGACTTATGAGGACGTCAGCTTCGTGAATATCATGACAATTCTTAAACTTAGTAAACATACGACGATACTAATTCAACTGTAAACGTAGCGTACCATGGACTAAACTGTAGGTAAATATTCCGCTACCGTGTAGATTTTACACTTTATGCACACCAGCACATTCAGGTCGTATTAGACCACGGCACGCCTTAGTCTCTTTTAAGATGTGACTGACTGAATGACCTTTAAATAAAACGTATCAACACCTTTTATCAAAATATTTGATTAAAACTCATGTTTTACATGCAACAGTGCCAAAACGAAACTCTACTTCAGAAAACATGCTTAAATTAGTCATTTAATTGAAGTTTTTTGAATAGGTACATAAAAGGTCACCTTCAAAAGTGCAATTGGACTAAACAAAATCGACTAAATAAGCCAACGGAAATGGAAACATATTGTAAAAGCTAAACGATATTGGAAATAGTAATTCTTGTAAATGTTTAAGAAAATTCTACAAACGGCGGTAAACTAGGTCAATGACATGCCTTTATGCTACGAGGATGATGTAACTGAAGCAAACCTGAGAAAAACTCAGAAGAGAAAGCAAAAAGTGACTTCCTAAATTATGAACTTCTACTTTTAGTGGAAAAGGTAGCGATGTCCCAGCACATGGTTTTTATTGTATAACTAATATTATAAATTCGATTGTGTGTAAGTTTGTTAATTCTTTCTTCAAACACTTCACTTATCAAAGGATCATCGAGATTTTGTGCAGTGGGTTAGTTTAGTTTCATATAGTTTAGGTGGAAACCTAGAAAAGTAATATTTTTATTTTATACTAAAACTGTAACTATAAAATTCAGATAATGGAGATTCAGGTAAAATTCAGGAGATAATGTTTGACGGTTCTTGCAGTATATAAGTTTATAGGATTATAGCTTCTGAAACGTATCCAGTAAAGTCCGACGAGTTGTTGGAAATGAAGTAAATTAAATGATACAAACTGGTCATAGGCTGACCTTCGCATCGCTGATCGAAGTTGTACGTGACATACTGTGACTAATAGATCTGTGAGAAGATTAACCTTATATGTATTCCTATTGACTTTATAGAAGGGTGATTGAATATTTTATTTAAACTGCAAGTTTTAATTAGTTTGACTGAGCTATGACAGAGATTGCAATTTAATATTTACGAGTAATATATTCGTTCATACAAATAAGGTATAACAAGAAATGAAATTTTCACCAATAAGTTTGTTGTTGCTATATTGTGAGTTATATTTATCTACGTTGAATATTGCAATATTAATATGGTTTTGATTCCGGAATGTGTAATGTTTGGATTGTGAAATTCGTTATTGGAAACATCAGAACGAATGCTCTATACTCTTCAATGTAGTTAAAGAAAGAATCCGAATGAACAATTGTTGATGAGTTGAGTGATGTTCATGAGACAACTCCAAACATCTTGTAATGTTTAGAGAACCAATCAAATATGGGTTAAAATTCAAGTCTTGAATGTACTAGCGAACGGCTTATATGTGATTCGATGCAATTGCGTCTATAAACTTAACATTGACTATTGTAGTGAATATCGGCTATTGAATACATGTGAGCATTAGAAAGCTGGACTGTCGACAGGAAACATTCGTTTTGTTGATAGCCAGAAGCTTAACAATCACCATATTTTATATTGACTTCGACATATTGTTTTACTGTCTTTGTTCTGCTTGCTTCACGATGTTAATTGCTATTTGTGACTTCTCTTGAGATTTTGATTAAATTGAAGCTTCTCTTAACTATTGATGGTTATTTTAGTTCGTAATTGTCTTGTTTTATCAAGGTAAAGTGTAATAAAATCAACGACTGTAAAAAGTATATTAGTTTGACGGTGTTAGAGTATTGCTTGCGGTTTTATATCATTATCTAAAATGAGCTTATTAGCAAAGAGTGTAAAGCAAAGTGCAAAACCTTGAGGATTTACTATTGTCTTATGAGGTAGAATTACTCAATGCAACCTTCTTCTTTTGAACACCAAAGATATTAGACTAGAAAATTCCCGTTTCTTTACGTTTTCTGTAGGTACTTTTGTTATTATACTTCCTGACAAACAATATAAAAACGTCAAAGTTTGTCCCATCTTGCCAATTAACTGTGTCAGTGGAAGAATGACTTTCCGTGAGAAACTCCAAGCCACAATACAGAATTAGATCAAACATAATAACAGTGGCAGGTTCTATCTTCATTGTCAACGCATTCACAAGCATAACGTACTCAGCTACTCATGTCTGCAAATGACTTGCCGTATAACTCTTACGTACTTTCTAATCGTTCACTAATGAGTTAACTTGATAACGATCTAAAATTGGTGGGAGTATGAATGGATTGCGACGTGGGTCAATTTATGACCCCTCTGGATTTATCAAGTCAATTTGTTGTAATGAGTTTGTATACAGTCACTCTGATGAGATATTATGCTTGTAATGGTTTTATTTTCGTAAGCCGTTTGTGTGATGTATCCAATCATAAAGTGGTTAAGATTATTACAGTCAGATTAATTGATTGAGAAGATCTATTCCTGCATTTGGGAGATTCTTTGTATTTGTAATTTTTAAATTTATTTATTAATTCTATCTCTAACTACTATATTGATGTATTTTATTGTTTAAATACTTATTTTGCTTTAACTCCTTCAAGACCTTGCTATTTCATGTTAGGTCTATAGCCCCATTACCTGTGAAAATACTCATTAATATTCTCGGCTGCGAGCGAAGTGTGTACGTCGTAACGGCCGTTGCTACGACTTGTGCAAAACTCTTTGTCCAAAATTTTGTCTGATGCTAATTACTTGTACCTGTAAAATTTTAACAATAACCTATATAGGAAGGTTATTGAATATTTAGTAAATGAGTTATTCAGATTAGTATTAGCAACGAAATTACTTGTTCTTCATCTTCGATCACTGTTACCGGTTTGTTGATGTCTATTGGTATTTAAGAAAATTGCTTTAGTACCTACTTGCTTTACTGCCATTTTCTAATGAAGCTTAACATTCTCAAACAACTCCAAATGTATCCAAATCATGATCATCTATAATGCCATTATCACTTCTCGCTCTACATTGTTGTCTAAATACAATTCACACGTGTATGCCACTTTTCCATTCCGCTTGTTGATTACGCTGTAGCTATTTGGTGTCCTTTACGTCAAGTCGGCATTCGAAGATGCGCATTGTTACCAAACCGGTTGCAATACAACACCCACGTTGTTCTACCATTGTATATCAGGTTGACGAGTTGTATGCATTATAATGTAACTGTCACTACGTAGGATTTCTGAATGTGATTTTTTTTTCTAGATCTGTGTTATGGTGCACGTGATGATACGTTAGAAGGGTTTGTTTATCCCATCATAAGCCTATTTTTTGGTTCTTATACAAAATTCAAGACTGATTTTATGGAATTTATTCGTTTCATTTTTATGCTCCACTTCTGTCTTTTGTATTGTTTTTAGCCGTGGTAATAGCGTCTCCTTTATAATTTATAGTAGCACGAAATCCAAGATATCAATGGATAATAATGATATGGACGATGTAGACTGCAGTTCAAATATACGTGCCTCGGAGCGGTAATTCAAATCTTATAAATCATGCGCAGGAGTGTCGTGAATCATGCTACCGCGTGGTTGTTATGAAATGGCTGCGGTCAGCGGTGATTCATTTGATTCACTCGCCTAGACTCGGTCACCCGCTGCATTCTCACTTCTCACAGCTTTCTCACTGTCATAGATGAGGATTCTATTAACCGCGTGTTTACTCAAGAAAGCGACATGCACCTTGTCGGTTGGGGCAACTGAACCACTTTTGTAAGCGTGTAGCCCCGTGTCGATTCCGTGAAACTTGCTTTCGGTTTTAATTGATAAGTTGCGACCAACAAGAGAGCTTAATGATTTTTTATTTATTTATTCAAGGTCTATGTTTATTTTTCTTATGTAACAAAATACCTGGCACTGCTATCGTTAAGCAATGGTTAATTGATGGTTCCAACTTTTATTTCAAATTTTGCATGTAGCATCCAGGTTACTATTTTATGGCTGCTAGGCTGTCGCTATGTCGATTTTCCATCTCTAATATCCACAATAGATTCACTTCAGCGTTGTCTACTTGAGTTTTGAATGGTCTTGCTATGTTTTCAATGAATTATCTACATGCTACTTCAAAATTTATTATGATATCATAGTAATACTGTAGCTTATCAGCATGTAGTCATGCGGCTCACATCCTAGGAATTACAAGAATCGCACGCACGCATACTTATGAATAGGTGTAGCTGTGGCCTGTGAGCCTTCTGTGATGTACTATTTATTGTATGTATGGAAGTCTCTAGGGATTGATTGGTTTAATTTAGACAATCTTACACTTTTTAGGGGTTTGTAATTAACGCAACAAATCTCATAAAGTACTTCTTCAGCCATCTTCATTAATAGTTACAGTTATACTCGTATTTCGTTCCACCACGTTCAAATCATTTCGCTCGAATCCGGGTTCGCGGTTTGGGTGTTACGATACTATTAGCATATAAAAGTAATTCGTAAGTTCGAACTAATTTGAAATTCGCCTGTCGTCGTCGCATGTTTAACGGCAGTCGTCACGCGAGTCCTTATTGCAATTCCGAATGGTTATAAAGCCTTCTTGAATTCAATGGCTTCAAAACTATTGTCTATTCAAATTGTACCTATGTGTGTATCATGTTTTACGAGTATGGCTTCGGCTTATTAGTTATTGTATATTATTTTTCAGTTATTTCTAAATCTTTAAAACGCTTTACCTCAAAAATTATAAATTGAAACGGTTTTTATTGTACCGTTGTATGGAACAATTTTTGCTTACTACGTATAGACCGAGGCTGTGTTCGCTTTGAGTTTTTTTTGCGAATCCCTTGGAAATCGTGAATATTTCCAACGTTTGTTATATTCGATACCCATCCGGACGGACTTCTAAAGAAGTCCAACCTACCACCTCGTAAGATAATTAAAGCTATGTTATTATGTGTTTTACTGCTTCTAACCCGTGTCACCTCTTGCGTGCGCTAATTATATGGCGTTCGAATTACATTTTCATAATTTACGGCAGTTACCTGTACTTAATAGTAGTAATAAAATGCGTTAACTCCACTCTTTGACCATTGGCCAGAAATGTTTGCATTTGAAGGTTGCGTGTGGAGAACCCTAATTTTGGGGTAAAGCACCACTGAAATGGCAGCAATATATTATCCCGTCTCGTTTACGAGCTTTTCCCCTCGTTCCCGTGTGTTTAAATATTTATCATTCCTGCAGCAAGTATTGCGGTAAATGTTAGGATTATGGAACTCTTATAACTTTAGTTGTAGTTATCACTAATCATGTTTTAAATAAATGTTTATACTTTTAAAGATTCCAAAGTGTTCAGTTTGCACTTTCAAACAAATCTCATAAACAACTTACCGTGTTGGTAAAACAGAAACAAACATTTTCTGATATCATTTTTCATCAAAGGTTTTATCGGTGTAATCAATTCTAAACTTTGATGCCATTATATTATAGGCTTCAATTTTGCGTAGTTCTTTTCAACGCCCATAAAACACTTTTTCTTCAATAGAGTGACTAGTTTACTCTCTATGGCGAGCCCTTTCAGGTGTTTAATAGACAAAATATTATTGTCAGTACACTCTCGCTTTTATTATGACATGTGGGGAAAAGTGAAATCAAAGGTTCGTGAACTTGGCCTTTCTATTCTGACTGTATTGACATGTTAGAATGTAATTTAAGCTTCATTTAAGTTCATCAACATTTGTTTGGTAACGTTTTATATAGTGGCAATAATAGTAAAGTGGTGCTTAAAGTTGTTATTATGTCATAGGCTACAACTTAACACTTATTGCATTCGTTATTGCATTAGAAGTATCTGCTAATTTGTTGATTAAGTTGCCTTTGGTTTCTATTATGGGTGCTGCTGCTGTTAAGTAATTATTGTATTCATCTGATGATTTTATTTCTTGGTTGTATTTCCTTTATTTTTTATTCCGTACATATTTTAATAAATATGTATATAAATGCTTCTTTAACCTTTGTTATAAATTCCAGTAATTTCATAAAGATACTATAATTTGTTTCTTTGATTATTATTGTATGTTTCTGAACGTTAACGGTATCCAATTTTTATTAAATCCTTTTTACGTAATATTGTATTACGAGTATATTGTGCGTTAAGACCACGATAATTTTATTAACCGTTTAACTTTCACGATAGTTACGTTTCGGTTCATTATGATTGCGATTTCTTTTTACCACAATAACAATGACGATTCAGCAAAAATTTCATATATATAACAAATTTTATCAATACATGATTTATTTATTACTGACACTAGACATTAATTCATAGGTAATCAAGCATCGATTTATAAGATGATTTACGAATACAAAGAATTTAATAAACAGTCAGCGTTGTAAAGCGTGTAGTTTTGAATGAGAATATGTAGTGTTGTTTTTTAATAGCTTAAGTGCTACCCCACATGCTGGAAAGTGATGATACAGGTTAAGGTGGAGCGCTCTTGTGCTGGCTCTGAGTGGGTACCTCAGTTGTAAGGTTTGTAAGGTTCAGTTGTAAGGTTTGTAGACGACGAAGCCCGGGAGGGCAGTCTTTTACGGTGCATCATCATCATCTCTTTCGTTGTTCTCTTGTCAGAGAGGTCGTGATCATTTTTCAGTCACACGCTTGACAATCCGTCTCCATTCTTTCCGGACAGCTGATTTTCTTCAGCACACATGTAAAGGCACGTCCACTGCAGCCTTCACTTGGTCCGTCCATCGCATAGGCGATCTACCGCGAGGTCTGGTTCCCTCTACTTTTCCTTGGACGACTTGGTTCGATGGAGACATTGTCACGTCTAGAATTCGAGCCTGCACGATGAAAGATAGACGCTGCTTGATGCCGATCTCTTCCAGAATGGACTTGTTGGTCCGCAATTGGTTTCAGGACACTCTCAACATTGTTCTCCAGCGTCACATGCGTTGTATACTGTCAATTACAAGGTAATCGCGATTATGGTGTTAATGATAATTTGATGTATAACTTATTGCTTTTTAATAAGTTTCCGATTGGAAACGATTCATTTCCAGTTTAAGAAGATTTTGTGCGATATCCCAGTTGTCGGTACAAGCGATCTGTATAGGATTTCTCGTAGAAAATATATATCTGCGGATGCAATCTCAATCTTCGATGCTAACGACCGTGCTAACATAATGAGATTTTATCTACCGAAAGAAATCGTCTATGACAAATTGAGACAGGCATTGTTTTATACTATACAAGTAACCCACTTTTATATATATATTACTAACAATTTGCCCACGACTTCTGTTGTCTTTGCAATTTAAATATTTATTTTATGCCCAGAGATATTTACTAATATTGTAAAGTTTTGTAAGATATTACAAAACTTCACAATTTTTGACATATGATAATTTATTGTTTTCTGTTCCGAATTCCGATATCTCTAGAAATCGATATCAGTTAGATTTTTTAAAATATCTGACTCTAATTTGGTCTTTCTTTCTTCCGTTTTCTCGGAATAAAATACTCTAGAGACTCTTATTCTAACAGGCATTATTGTACGTCCATAAAACCAAAAATTGACCATATTTTAGTATCGTATCTTAGCAGACTATGTATAGTATGATACAAAACATAGTCTGCTACGTTATAGTTTTACAATAGTAAGATCGATCTAATATGTGTCGTTATATCACAAGGCGAAAGTGAACGGAAACGATTAAATTGTTGACATTAGTGCTAGATGTGGGATGTATTTCATCGTTATTTTAACGAATGATATATGGGAAATGGTTATTGTAATGGTTGTGAGTATCAGAGATCGCATGCTCGATCACGATGATGCTAAACTGATTTCATTTGTTATATCACATTGAGTACTGATATCTCTCAGGAGCTAATGCATATTTGTACTTGTATCGTCATCATCAATTATATTACATGACACCGTCAATGTATACAGCGTGTTGTCGCGACCTATTAGACCTCAAATATTTTGAAGTGTCACTAAAGAGTAATGGGTTTTTGAAAAGGAGTTTTGTGAAGTCATCTTGATTCTTGATGTCATAGAGATTAAAGAGAACATAACACACAGAATCATTACAACATTTCATATGAAATTACTATTTAAGCAACCAAAAAGGATCCAGTTAAATTCAGGCCGGTGGTTCCCTCGTACCTATTTTGTTTCATAAAAAACTTTCTTCTTGTCGGCTCGCTGCTGAGATTCGTTTTGCTTCACAAGTGTTGTTTTGTGATGCTGCGGTGTTCACAGGGTGTATTCCAACTTTTAAACTTACTAATATTTTATTATATCACGAATTAAATACTGGTTATATTATAAATACTTCACTCCTGAATAAATGTTATTGAAAAACACGTATCTACAAACAAATAAATGAATAGTAAATATTGCATGTTAGACATTTGTTGTAAATTTTAGACCAATATAACTTGATGAAACAAAATAATTTACTAACACACATATACATATTTCGTTTTTACATGAAAAATTACCAGTAAATAATTTACAATTTTTGATTTAAGAAAAGCTTAATACGGGAGGATTTTAGACAAGTCCAATCATACAATACAAATTTTTATTGAATAAACTCATCATCCATCTTATGAATCCTTTGAAAAATCAAATCTGTCCTCGTTAAATGAAGAATACAAAAGAGAGGAAACGAAAAACACCTGTACATATTCGTTTAAAAGGACTGTTGTAACTTAACCTTTTTTATTGTAGCACCTACGGGTAGAGCAGTAGTGATACAGCAGTACGATATTACATTATATTCATATCTATATCTTTAGTCTAACTAAATTATAATATTGAAAGTATTGAATTCTCATAGTCGGTAAACAATATTATACAACAACTACTTAACGACACTTATTTGAGTAGTCTTCTAAATCCTAAGTGCGTACTCTTTCGTCTAAGCCATAAGGCTTAATTATTAGTAGTTTAAGGATTAAGTAAATCGATTCAAATGGAATCAAGAGTATTGAGCACGTCAACTCTAAGTCCAATCTTGTTGATGAAAACCGAAATTTTGTTTAGTCCCTTTTCCTATACTCCAAAATTTAGAATGATTTTTCACTATACAATATCGCATTGAAACACCAAAAGGCGAAGCAAAGGCATCTATCTACAAATAGATTGATTACTACAAATCACTATGACGTAATTTCATAATAAAGAGCTTTTAATGACAGTGGTGGATAATTTAATTTAATCAGAGATTAAAATAGCTAATATATAGGATTAGTCGAGAAAAGTGTAAGCCCTTTGAGAAAGTGGCTTCTGGTATAAACTGGAACAAAGTTTTGTATCATAATGAATACTAATACCGGTTAACTTTGAAGTAAGTTCAATAACTGATTTTATATTATGTGTAAGTAGAGAATGGCATCTGGCATTTTGGGGTAAAAATAAATGAGAAAAATTGTAATTTTGGGGTAACTTAATTTCAAATTATAAACCACATGTGCACCGAGCACATTCAGAACTATTGCAAAAAAAAAAAAATTTGCAGTGACAAAATAACACGTAATGCGAGAGAAGCTCTACTGAGTTCCTAAAAAGTATAATTATGAAACATACTTTATAACGCTATATATAATTTTTTTCGGTATTAAATCTTTCAGTATATTTTGTAAGAAAGATCCGGATCACCCCTATTTAAACGACTTTGTAGGTCGTATCCTCTGATCTTCATAATTACACTATTGTGGCGTTCCTCCCTCTAATAGGCGTGGAAGAAAAAACCTGTCCTCAAAGCTTTGCCTACTTCACAATGCGTGTTCTGTACTGCGTTTTGGTTTTAATAAAACTCTACGTTATTGTATTGAGTCTATCTATTCTATTTCTGTTTGTAAAATTTTATGGTTGTACGATTTTCATACTAAATTTCTTGAAATTATTTTATTAATTCTTTTCATTATCGCTTGAACATGAAAAACACAGATGAAAAATTATTGTCAAACTGCTTTTTCCAATTTAGATCTTAATCAAAAGTGGGCTTGCTTCTTTGATTGGCAAACTTTTTCAATCACACATAGGGAATGACCCAATTTTTTGCACGGGCACTGGAATTACGGGAATCAGAATTGCCTGCAGTTAAATAGCCATTTGCTTATACTCTAAAGGTACCCCTAAATATAACATGTACTCGTAAAGTTCTATAGATATCATGTGAAACTTCGTCGAAGCCTCAAGGTACATTATAAAACATCTTATCGCATGGATGTCGTTAACCGTTACTAGGAATTGGACTTGTGTTATGCGTTGGAGGTCTACTATCTTTTTTGTTTGTTTGGGACACTCCCTATTATTTCTGGAATTGATATTAGAAAAGTTTTGTTTTATTTGTACAGTAGATATAATCAATTTATTTTTATTGTCTGATAGATATTTGTAGACAGTGTCTATTTTAATCATATCTTACAATTCTAATTGAAATTGGAACCAAATTTAACGAGTACACAATATCGCTTCTTTACCAGATCCATTGTACTAGAGTCATTGCATTGAGGTTTCTCAATTGACTTTCTTTTTCGAATGATACTAGCTAAGTAGGTAACTCCATAAAAGTATGATTTAGAGCGCAAAATTAATCAGCATGAAATGAATGATGAATCAGTAAGAAGTAATAAGGGAAAACTAATGCCAGCTTCAATAAAATAGTACCTTCTAACCTAGGTAAAACTTTAAGTATTTAGATATTTAATAAGTTTATTCAATAAGTTCAAAATAATCCAGATCCGGGTCCGGTTTTTAAGGAATTTATACGTAAGTATAAAAAACACTGAAGGAAAATCTGTTTCAGATATTTATGTTAGTAATGGAATAACGGTTGTGTTCATAGTATACTATAATGAGTACTTAATGATTTATTTCAGTCATATTAAATTTTCAATCAATACAATATTTTGTTTTATTTTGATAGAGTAGTAGGTAGGTGGGCCGTAAGAGGTAGGACGTGTACACTGTACATACATAAAATTATTAACTGTAAGAGATAATAATTTCCGATTATGCAACAATTTAGCAATTTGAAACAAACATTTAGTAATTATTCGTACCTACTACCAAATAATTCTATTTTTAAATTGCTTTCATCGTTTCATATATTTTGTTATTATAATTGAAAATTAAACCTTTCATTTTACATTCACCTCTTATGAAAATGGCGTGGGAGCATTTTCATAAACGTACGAGTATGCGTAATTTTTTTAATTAAAATGACGTTAATATGAACAGTATGCTTTAATTTTGAAGAGTCAGTTTTTTGAAGTAATAATTCATGCCAAGTCCTGATGGTCTCAGTAAAAGTCTTGGCTACGAATGAAATGATCGGGTCTGACTATTTAATTTCGTCCGACTTCTATTCCTCTTATGGAATTTCCCCTTGATGCATCTGATCTGAAATCTTAAGTCAAGTTACAATGTCTAAAATAGATAAAATTGAGACAAGCTAAGTTACATAGATTAAATAGATAAAAGACTTGTAAGACATACCGTTACAGGTGAATCTGTAGGTAAATGTATAAGTATTTGTAGCCGCGTATATCAATAACGATGGTTAAGCACCGTTGAATTATGCCGCTTATTACAGGGGTTAGGGACGTTAGATATTTTCTTTGGCATTTCTTAGTATGCACCCATGATGTGATCATCATCGTTAAGATGATGGTTTGACATTAAGGATGTTTTTCCTGATGTTAAAACAGTATTCATATAATTTTCCTATAATTAAATACCGTATGGTAACTTGTCGGTTACATGACGAATAAGCTTGTTACACTTACTGCTGTATTAGATGTTTGCATACTCAGCTAGAATTACATTTAAAGAGTAAGGCCCGGTTTCCACCAAAGCGAAGCGGAACGGAGCTGTGTTTGAGTAACCAATCAGATTTTGTCATTTGACATCTCCTCTCCCCTCAGTTTCGGAGATGTCAAAATTACAAAATTTGATTGGTTACTCAAAACTCCGCTTTGGTGGAAACCGGGTCTGAAAGGACATTTCCAAGTTTTTTGTAGAGATAGATATTTGTTGATCAAATTTTATATCAGTTGTTCCTTTTCAAACTATTAACCGTTAAAGAACTAAAACTTCTCAATTAGTTATTAGTCGTTAACTAATGATGTTCTAACTTTCATTTAGTGGAAGATAAATAAAACTATTTATGAAATCTAAGAAGTAATATTGTTGAGGGCGGGTCTCTCGAACAGTGACCAAACGCTATGTGACCAGTAATATGACACAGCACGTCATTGTTAAAAATTGACGGATTGATCCCTGATTGATAGATCAGCAAACCTTGATCGTGAATCCCTTATAATTTTAAATTGATTATGCTTTACAAACGCTTTTTTTGTACTGTACCTATCAGTGATATCAACATACATTTAATTACAAGTAGGCTGACATGATGGATCGCTGAACTGAATCCTCAATTCGCTGTGTTTAGAAGTTCACCTGATTCTCGTGGTCATGCTTGTTTTATATTAACTTTGTTTAATATTTTATTATGGCCTATGGGAAAGTTTGATTTTGTCACAAGGATAATTTGCTTTGTCACGTCATGGCATTTCATGGAATTTTAAATCTCTAGAAGAAAATGTCTTGTGTCTTGTCCCATTCTTTCGGATGACAGAATCAACTTGGTACCCTTTTTCTAACTTCTGGAACTAGCTACTTTGTGGGATTCTCTAATTTTTCTCTTTTATCTTCTTAGTGTGTCTTGTATTTATTAAGTCTAAGTATTTTTTGATCCTCGCTTTCAGGAACAAAAAAGCCAGGGTGTGGGCAATTTATTGTAGTATACGACCATAGATACAGTCAGATTAAATAACTTATTTAGCATTCTAATTACCATAGATTTAGATTTATTTATGAATCACGTAAGTTCTTTCTCAGCGTCATCCGTGCAACGCTGCTCTTGCTTTACGCCATTGATTGCCTTTGTTAATCATTCGAGTTTCCTCTCTATAATATATTGGATCTCGTTAACCGGTCAGTTACGCTGCTTATTACTAATTCGTGACGAAATTGCATAATACGGAAGCGTTACTAAAATAATTTCAACATCCTTTGCATGAACAAGAGGCAAATTGTTTCGCTACTTACCTTTATCTTGTTTAAGCTGAACACGACACTTACCTCGAATGAATTAAACGCGAGATCCCTTGCTGTGTAGTAATGTACTATGCGTAAAATATTGCTTCTCCGTACGTATTGGTAAACGTAGCTGAATTATAGAGGGCTATAAATACGAGTGGCAATAAAAGAAAAGACAAGACAAACATTGAACAACCGCCACAGCGCGGAACCTGAAAAACGAACAAACATTTGAAATGTTTCTTTAGGATTGATATCCTTAATCCAAGTGATGATCCAATCAATCCAATCCTATTGCTCAAAGTTAAAGTTTACAAAAGTTTCTTAGTAGCCTATAATTATCCCATAGACGCAAACATTCACTCCTCTTAATCATCTTAGCTTTCGGACTTCCACTGGCTCCTTTTTAACAAAGAAGAGAGATTCAGAACTTTGAACTACACTGCATCGCTCTGACTGTGATGACACCTGATGGAAAATGATGATAAAGTTTAAGGTGGAGCACGCTTGTCTAGGAAATGCCACTCCAGTCCCTGATTGCGTAAGAAAAACGTATTCATCGCTATTGCTATCGTTTACTAATTCTGCCCGCTGATTGGATTCCGGATTTGGGTCAGCCAATCGTGGGGCAGAATTCGATAGCGATTGCCATAGCGATGAATACGTTTTTCTTACGCAATCATGGGGCTGATTTGAAGGTGCCCAAATTGTAAGTGATGTGGGAAAGACGGTGGCTGGGAGGGTATTCCAGACCTTTGCATTTCGAAAACAGTCAAACAGAAAGAATTCGTCAATATTACTTAATCTAAGCACTGTCTTTGATTTCTTTCTGTTTTTGGATTTCATACTGCACATTCTTCACAACATTGCATTCTGATCAGGCAATCGAGCGACCAAGTAATCATTTGTTTCACATAATTCTGATTTCTAATCACGTACTGTCACTATCATCTACGAAGTATGTACCTATATTGTAAACCACAATGTCCTCTTGTTATACGAGCTTAAGACATTAGTATGCATTTGCGGGGGTCAATTTGATCACTTTAAACCGATCCGTGGATTATTAGAAAGTAAACGGTTTAAGCGGCATGCTTTCCATACGGATCATTGTCGTGCTTGATCTGAATTGGTACAAGTTGAGATAATTTATACCTTGTAACTGGGTTAGTTTAGTGCTAAATTACCTTGACATTCGCGTGGAATGTGGTAAGGCTGTGGAAATTGATGGTTCGCTTGACAACTATCGATTAGATGGTATCGCTCATGCTTTACTAACCTGTTGGTTTGTAGGCTGATAGGGAACATTAGACCCCCTGTATACTGGACACTTCCTTGGACTAAATTCATGTAATTATGTAAAGTATACTTTGATGGATTGAAAGTGCAATCATTTATTATTAATATCTGTAGTGCTATCATTACTTAGTCGAGTAGTTGGTCTATATATTTCACATCCTCAGCTATTTATCTACTGCAGCTACTGAATACTTTACTTTACTTTACTTTTTCGATAGTATTTCGTGTTCAGTGTAAACAGTTTGTAAGTTCCAGCCACCTTTAGAATGTCGTCACGTTTGATTCAGTTTGCCGTGGTCTATCTTTCTTCAGGTCTTTTGACAAAAGTGACCAAGTGGTAGCATCTCTTAATGTATTGAAATTGGTTGATCATCGCAGGTAGATTAGCAAACTAGCAACTATAGCTATTGATATTAACATGAACTAAGGCACAATTTTGACCGTAGCAAAGAATAAACTATAATAATTAACAAGAGATTAATGGTGACAGCTCAAAAGATAACTGTTTCGTAAAAAGTACGAGAATACCTATGAATAATGACATTATTTATAATATTATGAGGCGATCATTTCATTGTATACCCAACATTTCCAAGATAATCTCAAAATTCCCCTGTGCAGGCGGCACTTAATTATTATAGTGAAAAATACTTATTTTATCTTTCTCACTAGACGCGGACTTGGGGAGTAATGACCTTATAGTAACATTTACATATTATAACGTCTTTATAAAGTCCCACGTATTTGCATAATACGCATTAAAATTGAGATCAAAATATATAACGATAGCACGGATATATTTATCATGCACTAAATGTTATTATGCACTATTACTTCGACGGAAACTGTAACTGCTGCCACAGATATAAAAGTTTATAGCTGTTGCTTTAAGCAACAAAGAATTAAGAAATAATAAAGATCAAGTAGAGTCTTGACGGGCGAGGCAGATGTAGCTACTTACTTAATTATACAATACTTTTGTTCACTGAGTAAAGGCAGGTGAAAATTGGCATCATTATACATAATCAAGGTTATGAGATGGCGACAAATTGATAAAAACTGTCGGTTAAGTTGGCGTAATTAGACGCAGTTTTAGTTGAAATTAGTACATCGCGAAGTCGAGATAATCTGTTAATGGGAGTGCTTTTTTATATCGTGTTTTTCGCCCTTTGTTTAACAGATGTTACTTGTCGGTTTGACTTCTACCTAAATACGAAATGAATTTTATGGAATTTAATGGGAGAAAACCGAAATTTATCACGTACCTATGCCATTTTCAACATAGTATTGTACATTGACTATATTACGTTTCTTCTTAACTGCGTCTTAAAGCATGTAGGACACATCTCTACGCAGACGCGTGATATAATTTCTCTCACTGTGTCCATTTTGTCTAACTCTCCGAGCCCTCAGTGGCTTCGGTGACCTAGAAAGTCTGAAACTCTACTTGTTTTAAACTACATACATTTATGGGAAAGAAATCGGGGCCGCATTTCTCCGCCGGAAGGGTCGTTATTGCTTATTGTAACTATTTGTTACTCGTGAACGATATCAAATTCTATTGCCTATATTGGTACAGGCTTATAAAGTTTTTATTTTGTTGACACAGAATCGCAAGTATACAAACCTATAGTTACACGTGTATTTGTGTTTAAGTATAAGTCTTCCGGTATAACCCTTCAACTTTCAAAAGACCTTGAAGACTATTCCCTAATTTTTGGTAATTGTTGTTGTTTCCTGTAATTTAGATTTATTATCTTCCCCCGTGTGTCTTACTTTAGGTATTAAAAGTATTCATTTCACTCTAATGTTTTTTTGTAATGTAATTTAGTTCCGAATTGTACCTAAATTATTTGTGGAAATGTTATCCCACCAAAAACATTTTCATGTAAAATGATGCCAAAACGTCTCGTGACTCGTCTCTCTCAACGCTACCATACACAAATTACTACAAGAGCAAGAACTATTGTATAATAATTAAAGAGAAGTGCGAATGAATCAATTTTTACCTTACGCCCATGCAACGGCAGCGAAGAGTTACAAGTCTAAAGAATACGTAGAACACTGTAGATGATTCCATTAAGAGTTTGGAAAATATTGCCAAGGAATGAGTTGTGTCAAGTTGCAAATGTAAGGCCGTCAGTCCTTCATAATGAAACATTCAATTAAGGAACTAAATAGAAAACAATGTTCCGCAAATCAAACATTGCAATCGGAGATCAGTAGATACGTAAACACACGCAAAGGGACTTTCACCGACAAAAATCAATTGTTTTCTCCGAACCGAACGCCACTAAGGGCAAATGGCGTTGTGGAATGCCGGTAACTAGGTGCAATTTTCCTTTAAGTTTCACACCAATTTGCTGTTTTAATCACTCACCTATCGCGCCGCGCATTTAATTAGTAATATCTGGGTGACCGAGCTTTGCTCGGTAGTATATCTACCCAGCAATAGATGGCAGCAGGGGTCATATTTTTTTTGGTAAATATGACATTTTCTAAAAATGAATCCTAGCTAGATCGATTTATCGCCCCCAAAACCCCCTGTATACTAAATTTCATCAAAATCGTTCGAGCCATTTCCGAGATCCAGATTATATAGAAATATATATACAAGAATTGCTCGTTTAAAGGTATAAGATATCTCCAAAAACGAAATAGTTTTCTTTAAACTCACTGAAAATAATTTCATGAAAATCGTTCGAGCCATGTCCGAGATTCGTATTATATAGAAATATATCGCTATTTAAACGAGCAAGAATCGCTCGTTTAAAGGTATAGGATTAATGCCCTCGGCCACGTGAATTTTGGTTTTCCACAAATCCTGCGGGAACCATAGATTTTTCCAGGATAAAAAGCCTATGTGTTATTTCATGATATAATCTGTATACTTTCTTATTGTACCCCTAGACCTCATATGCCAAACAAGAACCTAATGTGCCAAAGGCGTCTCTATAAACCAAGCGATTTTGGTTGTGCGTTGATATGTTAGTTAGTCACCAATCAGTCCGGCAGTCAGTATATTAAGTTCAATCAGATAGATTGCATAAATCCATGGGCCATAAAGTCACAGTATTCCAATTTTCATGTTTCAAAACTGAGAGTGACAATTTGCAAACAGGATTAGGCGCATTTTAATTATAATAGGATACGAGCATTTCAGTTTGTGATATTCACCATCAATAATCACAAATTAAGATTCAATAACAACATCAATTTGTTTATGACTATAACTACTACTACTAAGAGTAAATACTAACTATCTATTAGTTAGTAACCAATTTTTAATGCCAAAACGGCAATTATATTGGTTCTCATATTACTCAGCAAAATGTAGATCGCCGACATAGATTCATTCAATTAAATTTTTATGTCGGAATCAGACAAAGCATTTTTTTGAATAGTCATGCTCAATGGATATTCTACGTATAACGTACCTACACCTATGTGGGAAAATTTGCTTGAAAGTACCTAATCTAAGTTGAAGTCGTCAACCAAGAACTTGATAAGTAATAACTAATCTTGAATAAATTTCCAATAATAATCCTAATTAAAAAATCTCCAATAATCCTAATTAAATAATCAATAATGAAATAATTTCCAATAATCCTGATTAAATCTTGAATATTTAAATAACAAAACGGTAATGTTATTATAATCCAGTCTAGTTTATTTAAGTACATTTTATGGAATACGCGCTAATTTATTTATTTATTGGTTTCGTGCGTGATAACAATGCATAAACCGAATCCGAATCGAGTAAAACCTTTCGGTCTTCTCAACTATAGGTACCATGTAAGAACCAATAACAAACAAAATTATTGTAAAAATTGTAGATAAAAGCGACACTGCTAAAGACGCTTCCCCTTATTTTTGGCATCATAATAATACGAGTATGTGTTGCAAGTAAATGTAAAGTTAAGAAAAAAACTTTCTGCAGGGAAAAAATTACAAGATGATTTGTGCATGGCAGTTTTCTTTTACCAATATCGCGATTGAAAACGTGCGCAAGAGCATGACACACAATATAAAGTTATTCCCTGGTCTGTGTTGACACATTGACACACAATATAATGTTATTCCCTGGTCTGTGATGACACATTATGGCATAATAGCACGTGGAAAGACAGGTTTATGACTAACAATTATCGCTATAAGGTACAAAGTTAAATTGCATACGTCTTTTTCCCATAAACATTAATTGCTCCCAAGTCCCAATACTTCGCCAATGAATAGATCTTAAATATTGCAGTAACGAGTCTAGTAATACAGTAACTCTAGTCTAGATAATATTATGTTGATTTATTATTTCAGAGTGTTGTTAGCCTTGAACACAAGATTTCGTTTTAACAGTAATTTAAGTTACATTTATCCACGTTGTTTATGATTGTTTGGCTCCAATAAATATTGGACCTTAGCAGATAAAATCGAATCGAGAGCGAAATAATTTTATAGTGAGATATCTTTGCTCTATAGAAGTAACGTTAATGGGACCTGCTTTCGGATTCGTTTAACTAACAACTAACCAATGCCGCAGCTTACGATTTACATCACTTAGGAACATGTCTTTAATTAAATACTTAATTAACTAGTTCAATTCAATATTTTTTTCATAGAAGTATCCATAAATATAGATGTGTCTTCTACCAAGTTCACATTGGTTAATGTCGATCTATGATGCGTAGCGTAAATCGAGTCTCGTGTTTAGTTTCCTTAAAACATTGAGTATGAAAAAACATTAGTTATTTAGCTGCATAGTTATTTTTCATAACAATGCTATTTTAAGAGATTGCATGATTTTGAATAAAGGAGTAGTATTAAAACGCTTTCTTTTTCTTTTTTCGCAGGACCGGCTCCGATAAACAACACGCGCAAAGAAGGCGAAGAGGAGACAAAAAACGCAAAATGTGACCACCGACCGACGCACCCAAAGCAAAACAGATATATTAAGAATCTTCAAATTCATGAGTCTTGTCTCAAGATTACATGATTAAGAGCACACTATTTATTGTAATTTAACTTTAACATAACGATTCTAGTCGCCGTAGTTCTTTTAAAACGAAGCAATTTAGACATTAATGAAAGCGTAAAGCGAGACTTAGTACAAAGAGGAGACACAGTACAAAAGACTAACGGGAAGCCTAATGTTGATTTAAGAAGTAAATTGATTGAATTAGAAATTTCCCGAAGATTCCAGTCAAGATGTCCACAAGTAAGTAGCGACTTTTACTTAAAAATGTTTATCAGTTTGACGAAATTTTTAAAAAGTGGCCTCGTCCTTTTACATTAACCTTAATGTTGTCGAACCGGAAAATGGTTGCAATTCGAAGGTTAAAAAATGCAAGAAATTAAAATTAAAATTAATTCGTAAGTACAATCATATCATGCTAGAGGCGTAATGAAGATTTGAGAAAAAAATATCGCGTAGGCATTTAAGGTCACTCTCACAAGTAAAATACGATGTGGGTGTGCCCCTGAGTTATTAATACGCCCATACCTAAGTATGAAACAAGCTTAGTTTGTTAAAATATGTAAGAACCTGTTGAACATGCGGCATGAATCAATGAAGAGTGACTCTTCATTGATTCACGCTTACGTTTTCTGTTTCTGGCAATGTATAAAGAGAACGAAGCTTGCATGCTTGTTTGCTTAACTTACCTCGTCATGTCCTTCGTGGTAACCTGCCAATTTTAATCGGCTCCAGTTTGAAACTTGAGTACCTATAAAAAGAACTTGGTTATTGGGTTATGTAACCTGATAAGTGATAATTTCCAATAGTTTTCCACTGCAATGACATTTTGTCAACATTTTTTTCCTTGCGAAATATACTCTTATGTCAATTTGCGAACCCATCGCCATCGTCTCGAAGTTCGTTGCTAAAAATTTATTAACAAAGGTTAATTCACGTTCCAGGTTACGAGAACTCTGCAAGTGTATTGAAGAGCAGCTTCTCGTTGTCTTCGCTGCGGTCTGCGCCCGCGCCGCACGGTGGCGCCGGCGACCAGCTCGAGCGACCCTACCACAGTCTCACTAAAAAGAGGTAAGCTGATCATGCAGCATGTTTTATAAACGAAAATCATGAAGTGGACAAGACGTTCCCTTAATAAGTGACATGCTTGCTTAAGTGCCCGAGTGTCCCTGGACTTCGCATTGCAATATGAAACAAAACACCGCACTGCCATTACTCTTAGAGACTCCGTTCAGTTCGTTTCAGTGCAGCCTCTGACTTCACTGTCTCTGTGATATCTAAACTATACGGTCCTGCGACACTTGTATCCAAAGGAACTGATAAAACTTGCTACTTGTCCGTGTTTCAGGAAGGAGCCATGCCGGGAAGCGTGGCGCCGCAGCTGGGGCAGCGCGGCCAGCGGCGGCAGCGCCGTCGACGACCTGTGGCCGCTGCTGCAGCACCACTACGAGTACATCATGGACAACCAGATCATCGACTCTTGCAAGGTACGGCACCGAGCTGAAGCAGCGCGGCCAGCGGCGGCAGCGCCGTCGACGACCTGTGGCCGCTGCTGCAGCACCACTACGAGTACATCATGGACAACCAGATCATCGACTCTTGCAAGGTACGGCACCGAGCTGAAGCAGCGCGGCCAGCGGCGGCAGCGCCGTCGACGACCTGTGGCCGCTGCTGCAGCACCACTACGAGTACATCATGGACAACCAGATCATCGACTCTTGCAAGGTACGGCACCGAGCTGAAGCAGCGCGGCCAGCGGCGGCAGCGCCGTCGACGACCTGTGGCCGCTGCTGCAGCACCACTACGAGTACATCATGGACAACCAGATCATCGACTCTTGCAAGGTACGGCACCGAGCTGAAGCAGCGCGGCCAGCGGCGGCAGCGCCGTCGACGACCTGTGGCCGCTGCTGCAGCACCACTACGAGTACATCATGGACAACCAGATCATCGACTCTTGCAAGGTACGGCACTGAGCTGAAGCAGCGCGGCCAGCGGCGGCAGCGCCGTCGACGACCTGTGGCCGCTGCTGCAGCACCACTACGAGTACATCATGGACAACCAGATCATCGACTCTTGCAAGGTACGGCACCGAGCTGAATGCAGTTGCTTCAGGGTAGGGGGGACAACCCTCCACCTGCCATGGCCAAATCAACCGTTTGGTTATGCGATCCCGTACTTCCTCTTGGCTTGTTCCAGTGGTGCCTTCTTGACTATATGTAAGGCTTCTTTTTCATAAATAAATGTTACCGGGCCAGATGGGATTTTTTCAGAAAAGATTCCCATCCTGCCCGGCAAACGATTGCTCGATGCGCAACGGGCAGGATGGGAATTTTTTGTGCCATCATGCCCAGTACCGGGCAGACGCACCGGGCGAAATGGGACCAACCCAAAATTACCGCACCCGACGGAAGCTTTTATTTAACTTGTAGTATTCCTTCACATTGGTTGCCTGGTAGAAATCGCTATGTAGCGATAAGGCCGCCAAATTGTACTCCTTAGTTTGTTTGTATTTAATTTATTTCTTTCTTTTCTATATTTTTATTCTGTGGTGTGCAATAAAGAGTTTATCTATCTATCTATCTATCTATCTATATGTTTGTTCAGGTGGAATTTTTCAACTCAATTTTGAAGCGGATTTCCTTAACCAATTGAGGTGTGTAGACAAGTTTAGTTTGGATTGGACTTAATTCTTGATCCAACATGGCGCCCGCGACCAATAAGATCTACGTCAATTTTCGAAAATCTAGAATGAAAGTTTCTCTTCGGTTCTAGTCAACAGAATGGACAAGCAATGCAAGCATGCAGTCATGAATTGCTCTTCCACGACGACCTCGTAAGCGCGGGCTAACTGAAGACAACGCCATCTAACGCAACATAACCAACGTATAAATTTTGTAATTACAGGAAGCGAACGGCGAGCTGTTGTCAAACAACTCGTCCGCGCTGCAGAGCCCGCGCCTCCTCAACCACACGTCGACCTTCAACCGGCAGTGGTCGCTGAGTCAGCTGATATCCGAGTTCAGCGAACTGTGCCGCTGGCTCACGCTCGTGCAGGAGGAGATATATTCTAGTCCCGAGAACCTCTCCAGTAGGAAGTTGAGAATGGTAAGATTTGCAAAAAAATATATCCAGCTGAAGACTAAGTTAGGGTTAATTTACAGCGCGGCGGAATGGAATGGAAGCGACGTTTTTAGAGTTTCGTACCCAAAAGATAAAAAGGAATTCTATTATATTGACTTCGCTGTCCGTTCGTCCGTCCGTCTGTTACCAGGCTGTATCTCTTGAACCGAGATAACTACAGACTTGAAATTTTCACAGATGATGTATTTCTGTAGCCGCTATAACAAAAAATACTTATAAATAGAATAAAATAAATATTATATTTAAGTGGGCTCCCATACATCAAACGTATTTTTTTGCTTGTTTTTGCTCGATATTGATAACGGTAACAGGTAATTGCTTCAAATTTACACAGAGTATTTGGGTAATATACTTACTGTAGAAATAAATAGTCAAATTAAAATAAAATGAAAAATAAGGGGTGCTTCGCTTCCATACAATAAATGTGATTTTTATGCTCGTTTTTGATTTAGTGGGCAGGAGTGTTTAGTTTATTTTAGTACTAAAGATAATTGTTCTTGAATCTTGATGGTATGAAACCCTCAGTGTGCGAGCCACTCGCACTTTACCAATTTTATTACTTAGCATTATGAACTGTAAAAAAAGTCGCTTCCATTCCATTCCACCGCGGTATAAATTGACCCTTACACGTGATTTAGATATAGCTGCTTTAGATATAAATTTTGTAACGGCAGTTGCAAAATTTATATCTGAAGCAGGCCAGGTCCCCTTATCACGTGATCTAGAAAATACAAGTAGGCGTCTCGACGTACTAATTCCAGATGGCCACCACGCGCCGAATACTTTCCTAGTGTTAGTTCGGGTACGGCCTATTTCACGCGCTGCGTGCGCCCGATGACGAAGTAGCCCTAGTACGTCGAATGCGATAAAGTTACGCGATAGAAAGAGGAGTTCTTTTTTAGGGCGTGGCCAGGCGCTATCGCGAACTGAATTGCACTTTTTCGTGTCAGCGCTAAGGTCGCTATTTTTTTAAATCATCTTGCCGAGTAAGCCTTCTGTACTATTATGTATTCCGTGGCTAAAGCCTCTTTTGTTGCCTACTGTAGTAATGTATAGTACAAAATCACCACTAAAAATGATGGGTATAACGTTTCAGAATCGCATGTCGGAACTGGTGTCGGTGGAGCCGCGCCGCGCCAAGTTCGTGGAGCAGGCCACCGCGATTCTGGACCGCATCCCGGAGGCCGCGGCCGAGGTGAGGACACCCCATCGACTAAACATATAAAGGATCAGCACTTACTGACGTCACGCATGTATTTTTAGCCCGCCCTGAAGCCGGATTTTTATGTTGTCAAAACTGTAAATTGGCTCTGATGTAAGCGACAACATTAAGTGCTGTTAGCGGTACCGTGGGCGCAACTGTGGGCGGCAACGACGCCATATTTGAGAAATTTTTGGTATTAACATACGTCATATATTTCCTGTCCTCTTAGCGTAGCGTATTTCGTGATTGGGATACCCGCACTATAAGCCTATTGTATACAGGGTTAAATAAATATAAATAAAACCAGCCAAGTGCGAGTTGGACTTGCACACCGAGGGTTCCGTACTTTATAAGAAAAAGTAAAGTTCTTATCAAACCGCAAACTTAAATTTGTTTTTTTGGGGTTTATTGTTTTAGTACCAAAAAAGTACATGGAGAGTTGAGTTTATTTTTTCCTGTAAAATATACAAATTATTTCAGATTTTTCGATTGGTATACTTCGGAGCACAGATTATACTTGGGAGAATGATTTCTTTTTTATTTTTCCCCATAAAGCAGAAACTATCAAGCTTAAAAATAAATAAAAAATCATCGATAAGATGATATGAGCAAGCTTACAAGCAAATAGTAGCGCCATTTGTCAAAATTCTATACTTGGCTGCTGAGCGAACTACATTGTAGCCTTACTGCTGGTGACAAAATAAGCTTTTTTTTGGCATTGGTTAACTGGTGACATTTTTCACGCCGTCCGCTCAGTCCAGAAAATAAATCTATTTGTTACCATCAATTTGATCCGAGTTTGTTTTTCGTTGAGCAGGTGACGTGGCGGGTGGAGCACCTAAACGTGAAGTGGGAGAGCCTACGTCTGCTGCTCAGCCCCGAACAGCAGAGCCGCGAGGGAGACTGCTCCGATACCGTCGGTTAGTGATGAAAAAAGAGTAGGAAAATGCGCTTATTTTACAAAGACGACAGAAAATTGATGTTACGTGGTATGCATGCCCACGTCAGGTTCATTGCGTCCCAGAACGGAGCATTGCAATGTAGCAAGCACTGCACTGCGCTCGTCAATTTACTAATTGTTGTTTAGACACGGCGCACGAGCTCCGCTGCCTGCGTCGCTGGCTGCACAGCATGGAGGGTCGCCTGCCACCGCCGGCGCTGGGAGCGGCGCGCGCGGCCCCCTACCACGAGCTGATGAGGAAACTTAGCGAACACCAGGTCAGTGGCCACACTTGCTTAGACACGGCGCACGAGCTCCGCTGCCTGCGTCGCTGGCTGCACAGCATGGAGGGTCGCCTGCCACCGCCGGCGCTGGGAGCGGCGCGCGCGGCCCCCTACCACGAGCTGATGAGGAAACTTAGCGAACACCAGGTCAGTGGCCACACTTGCTTAGACACGGCGCACGAGCTCCGCTGCCTGCGTCGCTGGCTGCACAGCATGGAGGGTCGCCTGCCACCGCCGGCGCTGGGAGCGGCGCGCGCGGCCCCCTACCACGAGCTGATGAGGAAACTTAGCGAACACCAGGTCAGTGGCCACACTTGCTTAGACACGGCGCACGAGCTCCGCTGCCTGCGTCGCTGGCTGCACAGCATGGAGGGTCGCCTGCCACCGCCGGCGCTGGGAGCGGCGCGCGCGGCCCCCTACCACGAGCTGATGAGGAAACTTAGCGAACACCAGGTCAGTGGCCACACTTGCTTAGACACGGCGCACGAGCTCCGCTGCCTGCGTCGCTGGCTGCACAGCATGGAGGGTCGCCTGCCACCGCCGGCGCTGGGAGCGGCGCGCGCGGCCCCCTACCACGAGCTGATGAGGAAACTTAGCGAACACCAGGTCAGTGGCCACACTTGCTTAGACACGGCGCACGAGCTCCGCTGCCTGCGTCGCTGGCTGCACAGCATGGAGGGTCGCCTGCCACCGCCGGCGCTGGGAGCGGCGCGCGCGGCCCCCTACCACGAGCTGATGAGGAAACTTAGCGAACACCAGGTCAGTGGCCACACTTGCTTAGACACGGCGCACGAGCTCCGCTGCCTGCGTCGCTGGCTGCACAGCATGGAGGGTCGCCTGCCACCGCCGGCGCTGGGAGCGGCGCGCGCGGCCCCCTACCACGAGCTGATGAGGAAACTTAGCGAACACCAGGTCAGTGGCCACACTTGCTTAGACACGGCGCACGAGCTCCGCTGCCTGCGTCGCTGGCTGCACAGCATGGAGGGTCGCCTGCCACCGCCGGCGCTGGGAGCGGCGCGCGCGGCCCCCTACCACGAGCTGATGAGGAAACTTAGCGAACACCAGGTCAGTGGCCACACTTGCTTAGACACGGCGCATGAGCTCCACTGCCTACGTCGCTGGCTGCACAGCATGGCGGGTCGGGTTGCCAAATAATAATTTATTCCTTCGAAACATTCCTTCGAACAATAAAAGTTGAAAATAATTGGTGAAAATGGTTTTATTTGTTGAAATGGCGATAGAATTTAACCTGATCGACAGAAGTTTGTCCAAACCTTTGTCAAATACACGATGAACTAATTGCGTGGCGAAGCGTTTGTATTTTGTAATAATGTCTTTCGCATCTAGTAACAGTAACATGCCGATGCGAGATTGTTTATGATTGTGTTGTCTAAGAAAAACTTATTCAATGTAATCGTTATCGTCAGCAGATTCTGTCCCCCTGTTTAAATAATGTTCAGGAGCAGAATTTGTTTCTGATTACGTTTTACTAACTCCGCCGGATGGCAGGACTTTAATCGTGAGGTGAGATATGGCACGATTACACCTAGGCTTGCAAACTATAGGTAGAGAGATTGTGAATTGTGATAGGATAATTTAATTAAGACACTCTTTAATTAGTTAAGCTCACGGCATCCAGTAAGAAATTATTCAGTGATGCATCCACAACCCGTGTTGTTGGATGAAACTTGAAAACTTTTAATTAATATTTTACTATTCAGCTTTCGCATATCGTTGCATGATTATTTGTTATGCAAGAATAGGTGACGGATGACTTGAAGTTTTGAGGCAGGTGACGGACGGTTTTTCGAATTCATATAGATATACCGAGAAAAGAGATCGACAAAAGTAGACAAAATTACGGCATACGTGACCATGCTGCATAGGCTGGACATTGTTTCGTTTCGGAACTGGAGAACAGCGCCTTGCTTATTTTATTAGCATTGTTGTCCATAGATGCAATTGCTCATGGCTTGTCTTATGGACACACGTGGGAAGAAAGTATTTTTTATCCATTAAGAAGAGCAAAATTTTGCAAAAACATTTATCTGAGGGTACAGTAGTTCTCCCGCCAAGACAGTAGTAATTTTATAAATTAGTTCGGAACGCTTTGAGAAAATTTTTCACGAAACGGAACGGTGATCAACGAACCGGAACGCCGTTCCGGTTCGTCCAATTCGAGCGTGCTGGATTATTTTTATTATGGGACGAGAGAGAGATTACATCACAATGAAATTCATTGCTATGATATCTCTGGTAGGCGTTATAAAGTGTTAGTGTTGTGTTGTGTTGTTGTACACAGTACAATTAACTAAATAATGACAAGATGTAGATAAATAGTGAGAGCAAATAAATAGATGAAACTAAAAATGCTCCTATTCGTATTTCATTTTTTATTTTATTTTATATTGTACTCGTATACTATATTATATGCATTGTATTACATTATTTTATATTGTACTATATTATATTATAGTATTGTATTATGTATATACTTGTTATATTTGGTCATAGTTTTGAACATTTCTATTTTCTAGGGTTCCTTTCAAAAACAAAAAAAGACGTGTGTATCACGGGAAACTCGGTGGAAAATGTCACAAAAGTCCATTATATATATTTTCATATGTGATTTCCATCTATACAAATCATTACATGCGTGCCCATTCTGTTGACTAGTAAGAGAAACTTTCATTCTAGATATTCCAAGATACGTGTAAAAGTTAAGACTATACGAAGTGTGCACAGGCCCTAAATAGCGATGCAGCGATGGCCTTAATTAGCGCGGGCCACAACGAGAGTGCTTTGTCCCGCGTTATCGCGTGATCGGCCTCCTTTGTTCCGCTGAATTATTATATTCGCACGTGGGGCCACATTGTGCTGTTGAACGGTGTGATTAAGAGATTATGCTTAAACATGGCCACTCGATTTTATTGTACGAGTATAATGATGTTTGTTGTAATTCTTTAACACATTTCCATTTGAGTAATTTTTATCGCAGTTATGTTTTATTATTTTCAAAACATCCCTGCAGTTTTCAAGTTAATAGGGATAAACTTATTCTCATTTTCCCCTTTGGCTATACTATGGCAGTCGTTTTTTTCCCCTGTCAGAGGATAAGATCAGGGGAATACGATTTATTCTAACTCCATGCTAAGGATAGGGGCTTGGGCTGGTGGAATCGGTGCATGCTAGGATTTGAGCAGGAAGTAGGAGGGTCAGATTTCCGCCACCAGCTAGATATTTAAGACACTAAGTTGACACTGATACTTGACTGCCATATCAGCTGATGGTTAGTGACGCTCCAGCCGAAGATGTTATTGCACTATCGGTTGAGGGACATTTCATAAGTGAAAGAATAACAATTTCTTCCCTCACAATTTTTCCACCGCAGTCCGCACCGAAAGGCACCACCGGACGAGCATTCATCTCTATGTCGTCGTTATACCACGTTATCTCTATATTTACACAATGTAAACAATATCCCATTATCGCTATATCTCTACTGTCGTAATTATTGTCGTCCATACGTTGGCTAAGCCCGCATTCGATACTTACGAGTAACATGTAATCGGCTAATAGGAAGGCATCGGCTCTGCCAACTTTCTCGCACGAAGCCAGAATTTACCCCGCGCCGCACCGGCCGGGCCGCTCGGATTTGTGTGACATGTCCTTATCTGGGCCGGGATTGTTTCCTCGATAACGTAAGCATAACAATGTGGGCAGTGGCCACGGCTTTGCTGAAGCAGTATCGAGATTCGAGAGTAGAAGCGCATAAGATCATGACCATTAGAATAAATTTCTTAATTTTTGTACTACGTCGTTTAATCTCTATTGACTCACAGTGAAACCTGGTATAGTGATATAGCTCAAGAGACCGAGATCTCTTTGTTCCTGTATGTTGTTGTATAGAGCTTTCACAGTTCTCACTACCCAAGTTTGAGAGCTATTAGCGAAAGAAAATGGTTTTTTGCTTGACAAAAATACCGCCACTATGAAAATCTTCGAAAATCTAGACTACTTCATCTATGAAAGATTATTATTATAGTCAGTTAGAACTTAGATATCATTACGGTACCTACCCGGACGAACTCCCGCAAGAAGAGTCCTACAACCAGCAAAAAGTTTACCTTTATCGCAAACGTGAAAACCGTGGCTTTATTCATATGATTCATATCGCTTGCTGCCGTTCTCCATGGCCCAGCTGCAAGAAAGCGAAACGTGAGCATTACTTTTAAGTACCTACCTATTGTGGGTTGCGTAATTAGTATATTAAGTTTATAGAACAATTAACTTTAAGGGGGCCATAAATGCTTTGATTTTACGCAAGCATACTAATTGTCAAGCTAGACCTAAGAGCTTATTTACAAACTTACGTTTACTATTTGTGTGATTTCTAACAGGCATAATCTTAGCGTCTGATTTTTGTCCACTATGCTCAAATTACATAGCTCAAAATATATAAGTTATTATTCAAAACATATATATTTTAAAAACAAGCTTTCATACGTTTTACTGCATTTTTCTCAGCAAACCCTTTTATTTGATACCCATATTATAACCCATATTGGAGTGCATAAAAAAGTCCTAAGTCCGTAATCTTGGGTGTTCCGCCATGTTGGATCTAGAATGACATCACACAAGTAACAATGCATTGTCATCTCTAAACGCATAGAAAATTTTAGCCCAACCGGTTGAAGAATTAGTATGATTCCACTTAAGCTTGGATTTTGAATCTCGGGCCACAGAATACGTATTTCCGAATACGTAGCCACAGGCCGAGGACTTACTCTAGGGTTTCGCAGCTATTAAAATAGTATGACTAAATTATCTCTGATATAACCTGGTTGACCAGTAGGAAACATTAGCTCGCCGTCTTGCCAGTTGGCTGTCAGAATTCACCCCGGCCGCTCAATTATCGTGTCACGTCCGTATCTTGGGCGGGATCGCTTCCTTGAGAGCATAAGCGCAAGAAAGCATAGCATTAACACGGCCTTAGTATACAGATTGATGCATAATTAATGGAGTTATTTATTTATTACCGCGGCTCAACAGACTGGACGTAATCCTTTCCGAGCATTCAATACAGTTATTTCCCTCAGTGGTCGTCATTTCTTTCAGTTGTCAACATTTCTTTGTGAGCGTTTTTGGAAATTAGTATTACAGACACAAATAAAAAAATACATATAAATATCCATTGCAGTTTTCAGTAAAATTAAAAAAAAATGAAGCTTTTGGAGCAAGTTTTGGAAAAATTTGCTATGTAGATAATATTTAAATATTTTTATAAAATATTTTACAATTGTGTCTATGATTTTGAGCGAATTTAGATTAAAGACTCCATATATATAACTTTTGAAAGTATCTATCTGTATAGATTTTCGTCAAAACCCGTCTTATCATTGCTTGATAAGATCTTCAGGATTAAACAGAGACATGTTTTCCTTGCCTAAAACTGCTTTGTTATCTCTGCATAAGCAAGTACTCGTAACATAAGCTTTTAATCCTACCCTCAAGAATAACGCGCGTCTAACATCTTCTGACATATCTGAAGGCCTGAACAATGGACTCGATATTGGAAGCGATTTTGATTGACAAATACGGAACATCCGATCCGCCAGCTTTCTCGAATCGTGCCCTCGTCTTGTGTTAACCTCGCCTAGTAGATTTTCACGACATGCCTGTCCATCCGGGCGAAATAATTTCGGTGCTTAGCATGATTGACTGATGTAGAGTGAGCAACTTTCTCCAGTTTATGGACGATATTAACTATGGTTAGGCAATTTTCATGACATGCTAAGCTTCCTAAGCGGAATACAGCGACCATGTTTATAAATTATTAGGTAAATTATTAAAAAAATATGTCTGAATTATTATCTGTTTTCATTTTAAATAGAGCTTTAATTACATGTAGATAATTCTAATTTCTGAAGCTACTAAACATAATTGCTAGGAATGTTATATTTTGTAGAATCATCAATGTTTTTGTCAAGTTTTCTGACTGGATTAATTTTGGTTTGCGTTTTTTCGAAGTTTAGTGAAAAACTGAAGTTTAATCACAGAAAGTGCCCTGGCTTCGTCCTCACACAATCCAACCTAAGTCTATTATTGCAGAATGCCATAAAATGATATTATGCATTTCGTGAAATGATCAATTATTCTAAAAATCTGGTTTCGACATTACCTACCTGAATGGTATCTGTAGGTAATTCCTGTCTTACTCCGATTTCTGACGATAATAAGTTTTGACAAATGACCGAGCTTTATCCTGTCTAGAGTCGGATTCAACCTAGTTCAGCAATCATAATGTCCAGTCGATTTTCGAGACAAGTCACATCTATCTCGGCGAATAATTTTAATGCTCACAGCCCGTGATTGACGAATACAGAGTATCCGATTTCGCGAAACTTTCTACTGCTTAGTTATGCTTGCGCTTATTATTAACTTCTAGTCGGTTTTCATGACATGCCCATCTATCTGGATAGAATGCCTTTGATACTTTACATAGGTAAGAGATATCTGGTCAAATAACTTTCCTATTTGACGTTTTTTGATGAGCTCTTTTGAATACCTGGTGAAGTTGTGCAACTTAGCACTAAGCTCTCTCCAATCTAGACTTCAACTTTTCTATTTTATCTACTTTTTCATTTTATCCTTTGTCCAGCCAAAGTGGTCAAGATATGGTACATAAATATTTAAATGACGATTTTTCCGCAAAACAGATTTTGACCACGAGGTTCTTAAGAGACACCCCCATAATTATAGGCAAAATTTTATTTGAATACAAAATTCAGAACATTGTTATTCACAAGAGAAAATTTCACTATAATAGTTTTGTCGGGCTAGATGCCTTGTATACGTGAAAGGGTTTGTACCATTTGTGCATTAAGTTTTCGAATCAACAGCAGTGTTACGCTAATCCACTTAGATAACAATCAAGTTATGGCAATCCACGGGCGATCAAATGTCGTGACAAACTAATAATTTGTGCAGTAACTAGTAGGTCATACGTCATGTGCACTTGATTTTATGCAATTTTCTACTCGTTACTCGTGACGGAGCAACAAACGGTTAATAAATCAGACAGACGCGCAGTATGATTGCGCGCGGTGAAATACTAGCTGATTTTGTATTGTTAACTACAAAGATTTAATTCGCTAGATGAGCCCTTAGCCTCTCAAAACGTCCAAGTTTTTGTCTTGCGTGCTATGATAATAACATAAAGATGAGCCCATCCGAACATTTTACGTAAACCTTCTTCATACAAGAAAGCCATGTGTCGAACCTCCTGCGTAATACTGCATAGGCTATATACTAGCTTACTACTGACGCCGGAGGGGGTTTTGCTCCCATAAACTGGCTACATTTTTTCGCGCGGTCCGCCGGGTCTATAGTATAGGTGTCTTTGCTTGCGTGTGATACGTTGTCATCTTACCTACACACACAGCGACATAAAAAATTGTGATATGTGACGTTTCATTTACTCCTAAATGAAAATTGCACTCGCGTTCTCTGTCACACAATCATACTACTACATGCTGAGAGCGCTCACTCAGCATATTGTTTGTGGACGTTTTCGATGTGCGCAATGTAGGCTTAGGGCTCATCTAGCGATTTAAATCTTTGGTTAACTAGATAGTCATGGTTGTATGATTTCGAAATTCCCATTCAAAATTGAACCTTCATCCGAAAGTTAGAAGTGTGGTATGATGAAATAATACTGACTGTATTATCTCGTGAAGTTGTGGAAAGTAAGCGTTCCCAAAAATTGGCTGGTTTGGTTAAAAAGCTGACGATAAAAATGATCTTTTAGTACTTGGAAAAGATTACATATTTTATTGTATAAGAAGTAAGAACTAGGTATGTTTTGTTTTATATCTATCTTAAAAGTTAACCCTTCAACTGCTAACTTCTACCACAAGTCTGATTTTATTTCTATAACATAGCAATGTCTTCGGAAGTAATATCAAATTATTGAGTTTTGCTTGTTCGATGATAGTCATACAATTGTAGTCTTTTTGACTTTCTGGTAATCTGCCTTGTGACTATTAGAACCGTTTACTATTAGCGACTGAGCTGACGAATCCGTTGGTGTAGCACTTTCCGGCGTGTCGTTTGCATCTAGATATTTATCTAGAGTCTGTATAAACTGCAGACATACAGTCTGATAATGCCGCACCTTTGTGATATTAACGGCATAGAAGGCCTATTTATGCGATTTTGACCGGCCTCTCAGTTGAAAACTATAGAGACAATTAGTTTCAAATTTGAACGTCATGTATTTTGGATCTTTAACCTCAAAACGTTAAGACGCAGAAACACGATTGGAAAAACTTTCCTCGATAGAAAGTTTTCCCAAAAGTTGCTCCATTCTTCTCATATTTATTCAGATTTATCGGAAACGATTCAACAGTTTTCTGTTCTTTTTTTTTTTTTGGGTCCTTATTGATGAGTACTCAAATCGACGTGAAGTTTTTTTGAAATCAGGACTATACATTATTCACAATACAATTAAAACCTATTCAAGTGAAAACTCATTATTCCGCCCCCAAATTACGTAAGTGATAAGCATATGGTTAACTCTTTCGGACGTTTGATGCATGTATATTGACATCATTGTCTTTCTGAAACGCCTCATAGGCGTTAGTCTGTCCTGCGCTAATGCGAGAGTCGGACGTGCGCGTGAATGTATATTTCGCAGCCGTAGATTTCTGATCGTAATATAGAAAGTTATTCCTTGGTCTGTGGCAATAACCGCTGAAATAACGCCCTCTATTAAGCGGCTGAATGGTTATATTATATACTGTCAAACACGCCATCTGTTAGTATGTCGCTGAACGATTATGTGCGCAGGAAACCCACGTGGTTTTGATATGTACTTTGATAATATTTTAATTTTATATGTTGTCATTTACCTATTTTATTAAAACTTCGGTTTATTATTTTATAAAAAAATGAGAAAATTAAGAAATATTATTTTTAATTATTATAAAAATTAAGAAATTTAGTTGGTCGAAGATCTATGAGTAAATACCTCGCTGCTCGCGATGCAATAAAAAGGGGAAACAGGACGTCGCCTGTTGCCCTGCAGGTTGAAGACGATAATTTATTATTATTATTACAAGCTTTTATTTAGTTTCACATGTCCCGATGTTTGTTTGTTTGCCAAATTGTTGTAACTAATCAAAAATCCACTTCATGGCTACCGATAAATCGGTAAATCGAGTGACAATGCGAAATTATAAAGACAATGCGACGACCTCCGTGGCGCAGTGGACGCACGCTCGGATTCGAATGGGAGGTCGCGGGTTCGATCCCGCCACGGGCCACTTTGGAATTTTATATTTTTAGGGTTCCATACCAAAATGGTAAAAATGGAACCCTTATGGTGAGACTTTCTCCGTCCGTCCGTCCGTCCGTCTGTCACACTCGATTATTTCAGTAACTATTCAAGCTATCGACTTGAAATTTAGAATAGTTATAGGAAATAGTGACCCGACGTCATAACAATCGTAAAAATTTAAAATTGTTTTTATTTTTATTTAAAAAGGGGGGAAAACTGGGTCGGCAAAATTTCAAAATGAGATAACAATATTGAGTGGGGTATCGTATGAAAGGGCGTTACTTGTGTATTCTAAAATTGATTTTTATTTATTTTTATGCCTGATAGTTTTTGATTTATTGGGCAAACTGGCGAAAAAATACCGTTCCCCCCCCTTATCTCCGAAGATTACCAATCGAAAAATCTGAAATAATTATGATCAATAAAAATAAACGTATATTTTACAGGAAAAATAAAATCAACTCCGTAACTATTATACTTTTTTTGATAATAACAATAAACCGCCAAAAACAAAGTTACGTTTGCGGTTTGCCAACAAAAGTACCTACATGTAAATTATACTCGTAAATTCATGAACAAAAGTGATTCTTTCAATGTTTTACTTCTTCTATGGTATGGAACCCTCGGTGCGCGAGTCCGATTCGCACTTGGCCGGTTTTTCTAAATTGGCTCAGGTTTGGTCTGGTGGGAGGCTTCGGCCGTGGCTAGTTACCACCCTACCAGCAAAGACGTACCGCCAAGTGATTTAGCGTTCCTGTACGATGCTGTGTAGAAACTGTTGGGGTGACTTTTCTTACCCCTTCCAAGTTAGTACGCTAACATCTTCGACTGCATCATCACTTACCATCAGGTGAGATCGCAGTCAAGTACTAACTTGTATAGCGTAAAAAAAAACCGGCCAAGTGCGAGTCGGACTCGCGCACCGAGGGTTCCATACCATAAAAGAAGTAAAACATTGAAAGAATCACTTTTATTTATGAATTTACGAGTAAAATTTACATGTAGGTACTTTTGTTGGCAAACCGCAAACGTAACTTTGTTTTTGGCGGATTATTGTTATTATCAAAAAAAGTATATTAGTCAGTGAGTTGATTTTATTTTTCCTGTAAAATATACATTAACTTCTATTGATCATAATTATTTCAGATTTTTCGATTGGTAAACTTCGGATATAAGGGGGGGGAACGGTATTTTTTTCGACAGTTTGCTCAATAAATCAAAAACTATCGGACATAAAAATAAATAAAAATCGGTTTTAGACTACACAAGTAACGCCCTTTCATATGATACCCCACTCAATATTGTTATCTCATTTTGAAAAATCGAAGCCCCGGTTTTCCCCCCTTTTTAAATAAAAATAAAAATAATTTTCAAATTTTTACGATTGTTATGACGTCGCGTCACTATTACCTATAACTATTCCAAATTTCAAGTCGATAGCTTTGATAGTTACTGAAATAATCGAGTGTGACAGACGGACGGACGGACGGACGGACGGACGGACGGACGGACGGACGGAGAAAGTCTCACCATAAGGGTTCCAATTTTACCAAATTGGTATGGAACCCTAAAAACGTGAAGCTGACCCTCCTTATCTCCGAAGTTTACCAATCGAAAATTCTGAAATAATTATGATTAGATATCAATGTATATTTTACGGGAAAATTAATATCAACTCTGTATCTATTATACTTTTTTTGGTATTAGCAATTAACCTCATAAAACAAAGTTAAGTTTGCGGTTCGGTAAAAAAGTGATTCTTAGGCCCGGTTTCCACCAAAGCAGAGCGGAGCGGAGCTGTGTTTGAGTAACTAATCAGATTTCGTCATTTTGACATCTCCGAAACTGAGGAGATGTCGAAATGACGAAATCTGATTGGTTACTCAAACACAGCTCCGCTCCCCTTTGGTGGCAAGCGGGCCTTATGGTTTAACTTTTTCTAATATAGTACGGAACCCTCAGTGCGCGAGCCCGACTCGCACCTGACCAATTATTTTTTATTTATGGGCATTCTTTTCTCATAATTTAACGTTACCGGGGTAAATAGGATTTTTTTTTCAATAAATTTCCCATCCGCCCCGGTAAGCAATTACGCGGAGGCTACCGGGGTAGATGGGAAATTTATTTATTTATTTGAACGTAATCAACAGCGTTACAAAATATAAAATACAGTTTAAGTTAAAGCTAGAAATAAGGCCAAATATGATTACAATCAAGACACGCGGCAGCGTGTCAAGCCATGTTCAAGCAAAGGAACTGGCTAGCCAGCGCCAAGTGTAAGTTTACACGAACCACTTGGTGCCTCTTTTGACCCTTCTATAACTCAAAACCTCTTTGACGTAAACACATAAAACTACGTGTGTTTAATTATATCCAAGAACATATAGAAGCCCAAATTTCATGAAGCTAGCTCAAACAAGATATGAAGGTCAAAAAGTCGTTAAAATGCATACTGACTGACATATAGTACAAAAACCTAACCTACTTCCAGATGACCTAGAAGGATGAAATGTTGAATCCAGCTTGGTTACTGTGTGTAAGCGTAGGAAAAATTCAAAAAATAAAGAAAAGTCAAAAAATAAGGGGTGTTCCCATACAAACTGAAATATAGTACCTAAATCTAACCTATACTTCCAGATGACCTAGAAAGATGAAATTTGAAATCCAGCTTGGTGATTGTGTGTAAGCTTAGGAAAAAATCAGAAAATAAAAAAAAAGTCAAAAAATAAGGGGTGTCCCCATACAAACTAACATATAGTACAAAAACCTAACCTACTTCCAGATGACCTAGAAGGATAAAATTTGGAATCCAGCTCGGTAATTATGTGTGAGCGTAAGAAAAAAATCAAAAAATAAAAAAGTCAAAAAAAAAAAAACGGTGTCCTCATACAAAAAACTTGTAATACGCGCTAAACAACCATAGGTTCTACGTGCCTAAACCAATAATAGTATAAAAGTGAAGTACATATATTATATGAGATTCAATGAATAAATAAATACTTTATACAACCCGTTCGCTATAAGTTTGCCGCTGTCAACTGTCACGCGTTTAGCGTTTTCTCAGCCACTCAGTTCTAGTTCCAGTGAGAAAACGCTATACTGACATCATTTGACAGCAGCAAACTTATGTTGTACTAGCTGACCCGGCAAACTTCGTTCCGTCTAACAGTCGATTCTTTAATTTAGACATTGCAACATTAGGTACTTTATTTTTCTATCACTATTATCTCTAACATTCAAGAGAGTGTAGAAAATAGTATAAAAAAGAAAACCACGCAGCGGAAATGCAAGAAAAAGCTTTAAACTCAATACCTGCCTAGTTTTCTTTACAAAAAGTAATGATATCCCACCAAAAACATAAATGTAAAAAAAGGAGAGTCAAGTTCAATAGAAAAATTATGCTTAGCTGTCGGCTTCGCCGCAAAAAGAATGGAGATCTAAATGAGTGCCAAGTTCTATGTTAAATAGAAATTTGTATTTATAGGAACAAGAAAACAATATGAACAATTATTAAACTCTATTTCTTTGCTTTATTGGATACCTATAACAATTGCTGTTATTCAAAAATGTGAGATCCTAAAATAGGTTAGATTTGACTTGGCGAGTTTTTATCGGAATTAAAATGTTGTATAACTTTATAAAATGACTGATGTAATGAAAACTGGCCAAGTCAAATCTAACCTATTTTAAGATCTCACATTTTTTAATACATAACAGCAATTGTTATAGGTATCCAATAAAGCAAAGAAATAGAGTTTAATAATTGTTCATATTTTTTTTTATTACAATTAAATAATATTTTTAACAATGTTCCTAAAAAAAATTAAAAAACATGTTTTAAAATATTAAAAAATTGAGTCCACCACTGGTCGCGAAGCCTTAACGACCCAAGCTACCAGTGGTCAGGGTTCAAGAGTGAGGAACCTCCTCACAATGCGTGCCGTTTCCAGGACCACTGCTTTCTGTATACGGCCCTTGATCCAACAGTTGAGCGAAAGCTTCTTAAGATTTTGGTCGAAGTTTTTCGCTATAAGACCGTTAACTGAAACGACTATCGGAACAATAATCGTCGAGTTCACACTCCACATGGCGGTAATCTCATGAGCAAGGTCTAAGTACTTTAACAATTTTTCCTTCTCCGCTTTCATGAGATTCTCATCATGTGGAATGGTGATATCCACAATTATTGCACGGCGCGCCGAACGGTCGACTATTACTATGTCAGGTCTATTGGCAGCAATATACCTGTCAGTTATAATCGACCGATCCCAGTAGAGCAATGCACTACTATTCTCCAGAACCTACGCAGGGTCGTACCTATAGTACGGTATCTCAACATCTATGAGGCCATACTGAAGAGCAAGTTGTTGAGTTGTTACCTTAGAAGAACTAACAAAACGAGCCCAAACTCGACATGGCTAGCTCTATAAGTCTAGGAGATCCAGTAGTAGACTTCGAAGTATGCCTTCAGGTCACTCCACCAGGTCAAGCGGTAAGGTCTTCTCATAACTAACAAAACGAGCCCAAACTCGACACGGCTAGCTCTATACGTCTAGGAGATCCAGAAGTAGTCTTCAAAGTATACCTTCAGGTCACTCCACCAGGTCAAGTGGTAAGGTCTTCTCATAACTAACAAAACGAGCCCAAACTCGACACGGCTAGCTCTATACTTCTAGGAGATCCAGAAGTCGTCTTCGAAGTATACCTTCAGGTCACTCCACCAGGTCTTGTGGTAAGGTCTTCTCATAACTAACAAAACGAGCCGAAACTCGACATGGCTAGCTCTATACGCCTAGGAAATTCAGTAGTAGTCTTCGAAGTATACCTTCAGGTCACTCCACCAGGTCAAGTGATGATGTCTCCTCATAACTAACAATATGAGCCCAATCTTGACACGGCTAGCTCTATAAGTCTAGGAGATCCAGTAGTAGTCTTCGAAGTATACCTTCAGGTCACTCCACCAGGTTAAGTGGTAAGGTCTTTTCATAACTAACAAAACGAGCCCAAACTCGACATGGCTAGCTCTATACGTCTAGGAGATATAGTAGTAGACTTCGAAGTATGCCTTCAGGTCACTCCACCAGGTCAAGCGGTAAGGTCTTCTCATAACTAACAAAACGAACCCAAACTCGACACGGCTAGCTCTATACGTCTAGGAGATCAAGAAGTAGTCTTCGAAGTATACCTTCAGGTCACTCCACCAGGTCAAGTGGTAAGGTCTTCTCATAACTAACAAATGCCGTTATTTAGGATAACGAGCCCAAACTCGACGGGGTTATGTGGTTTAATTACTGAGTTCTACCATCTTCGAGCTCCATCTTATTTATTTTTCCATAATTTAACGTACCTACTTAAATTAACAAAAAAAATTCCCATCCACCCCGACCAACTATTACGCGGTACCGGGGCTTATGGGAAATATTGTCCCATCCAACCCGGTAACGGGGTAAGCCACCGTGGCGAATATTAATGTGGTGGAAATAGCCAATACATATTAATTTCAGTCAAGGACATTCGCGCGTTAGCGAAAGCGCTATTTTTGAAGAGCTGAATGCTACCATTTTTTTATTGAACAGAAAAAAATTAGCAGGACAGATTAATTTGTTTTGCTACTATCCGCTACTTGAAAGAATTCTGTATGGTGCAATATGCAGGAACACTATCCACATGAAACACAACACACAATTTTCTATCACTTTCTTCGACGCACGTTTCTTCCCGACACCGGGACATCCTCAGGAGATGTTGACTTCACAATGCGAAATCGTAGAAGTCTAAGTCGTAGTGTTCCTTTTAAAGAATAAAATAAAATATATATTTTTAAAGAATAATTTAATATAATTTTTTAAAGAATATTTTTTTTTAAAGAATATAATTTTTTAAAGAATAAAATAAAATATATATTTGGATTATGGTAAGACGATCAAAAGGTCACCGTGTACCTACATATAGCTATAGATAGAAAAAAAATTCGCTCGCGGGCCACATGTGGCCCGCGCCACCACGCGCACTACCTACTAGTAAGTAGTATTAAAACCATTCCAAATTTCAAGTCCATAGCTTTAATAGTTACTGAAATAATCGAGTGTGACAGACGGACGGACGGACGGACGGACGGACGGACGGATGGAGAAAGTCTCACCATAAGGGTTCCATTTTTACCATTTTGGTATGGAACCCTAAAAATAAGGAAATCAGTAGGTACCTACGACGCGCCCCGGTCTGTCAAAATCGCTTGTGTTTATTCGATTCGTCTTCGTGGAGTGAAATTATATCTATATACCTACCAAATTTATTATTATTTGCACAATCAGCTTCAACTTCAATCACGTAGGTACCTACTTTTAAAGTATTGTATTCTTTCCGCGCCATCTATAGGCATTAGTGATAGTTTTTTTTACGTATTAATACCGCTTTCTGCCGTTGTGCTAGTGTTCGTACGTAAAAGTACCGAAATTCGCCGCATATTGCCAAACGGCGTGCTATATTGAAGACACGCCCCTTTTTCCGAAGTACTCGTAAAAACTGAAATGAGTTTTTTTCAATGTAAGGCCTTAACAGGTTTTTGATTTACATTTTCTTAAGTACCGGTCGAGCCTTCTCGAGTTAATGCCGCATAAATCGATAAGAAACTTGCATTTAACTTAATTAGAATATAAATTGGAGCCATAGAACAAACCTGTACTTATTTATACATTCGGCGTTCTTATTCCGATTGAATTCGAGTAAGTATCGGCATCTCAGATCGGATTTCGGGCGCAGTAAATCAAGATGTATACTAGATCGATTATGTCAAATCGAATGTGTATATCGTTTTCGGATCAACGCTTTCCTGTAATTAAAGCATTATTATTAAGCGCGGTTCGAGTCGAGAAAACAAACAACCGACTCGGAGTTTGTCGGGGGTTATTAATGAATTTATCGACGTGTAAGATCTGTGTGGTAGCCAGCTTTCGCCCCCGGAGGCGATTCAGTGATTTATACGTTAACTGGCGGTTAGCTGTGACTTCGTTCGCTTTACGGAAGTCACTGTCAATAATTACATCAATATTATTCCGACCTTCATGACGTGATAACACGAGTGGGACAGATCTCAGGGAAAATGGACATACCAGTTGGTATGTCCATTTTCCCTGAGACCCTAAACCTATAGGAACTTAGGCAATTTGGGCAATAAGACAACATAGATGTGTGTTCTTTCATCTGACAACTGTAAACTGAGTTTTTATATTTTATATCTGGCAGGAACAGGCAAAAGGCACGACTCTATATGCATGTACTGCAGCGATAGGGATGACGCGAGACAAACTGTATTACATTATAGAAGGTGGAATGAGTATACGGAGGAAGATGTGAAGAGAATTGGGGAAATTAGCGTTGGAAATCAATGAACAAAAAAAGAAGAACACTGGATTATCATTGAAAAATACAAAAAGAAAATTATGAAAAAAAGGAGGAAGAGGAGAAAAGAAGACAAAGGGATGGGAGGTTTTGAGACCATCATGTTTTCGTGTTTAGAGTTAACGGAAGGCACACGGTAATAATGTAGATGGAAGGTTTTAGCCGATAAGAGCCGGCACTACCGATAAGGTGTCCATAAGGATTTTCCCTCCGAGGAAAATTAAAAATCCGACCTTCAGTTATCTATATAATAAATAGGTTTAGACGAACACAGTAAGTAAATATAACATACACGGCAAGGTGCAAAGGTTTGGTTATAAAGTGTACACAGTTAAAATCATAGTAGAAACTTCTGTGCAAAATTTTAGCTTTGTAGGCCCAATGCTTTGAGTATCCTGTTACTGAATAAATAAGGAACTATCAGACAGGATGAAGTCAGTTCAAAGTAAAAACATTTTTTTATGGTTTTTCCTAAAAATTACTTCTTCATCTTTTTTACATGTTATGACATGTACTTAATATTCATAACAACGTTTTCTCTCTTTTTTATATTAACAAGATAATCATTATGAGTCTTGGCACGCGCGTACTTGTTTACAGTAATTGCAATTTGCGTACAAGATATTTTAACTATGCTTAAACTACTATTTGAGCAGCCCAAATTGAGAAATGATTGATAGATGTCTGTATAAGATTATTATGGTTGTATGAAAACTTATATTTATTTAAATTATAGTAAATTCTTATGTTGTTAAAATGTAGGGAAGTGGGTTTGTGGGTTTTGGAATTAGAAGTCATGTTCAACTGTTTTATGATAGTCAATAAATATGTTCGAAATAATGAGTGTAATTATTGAGTCGATAGATATTCATTTTATGGAGTTTTCAAGTGCTCATAAAATTGTATATTTTTTAATTAATATTTTTCCTATAGCTTTTTCTTAGTATCTCCCTACTGGATTCGAAGTTCTAACCAACAAAGGTTTTGCCTTCCCAGGTCGCTAAGACTTCTTGAATGTAGCCTTGCGTTGACAACTTTTATACTTCGAAGACTCCGCAACGTCTAAGCAACATGTAGGTTTTTCATCCTCCTTTTTATAGGTAGGACAATGGACATTATACACAGAAGGTAGACTTGTGATATTGTTTCATTAAGGAGCACACCACAGGTGTGCCCGCGAAATTCAAATTTTTCGTGGTTTTTCGCGATTTTTAAGCTAATAAGACATAATAGGCTTATGGCCGTCAAATTGCGATAATCCCAATATCTGCTTCACGTGTTTATATAAAAATCTCTGCTCGAAAGTGTCGAGTTAAAGAAATTAGTCCAAGATTTGCGAGTTACTCACATAAAACTCGATACTCGGACTAATTTCCTAGGATACACATTTTTATGCAAAGATTTTGATATAATCATGTAAAGATGATACTGCTATTCTCGGAAATTGATTGCCATAAGCCTATCATGTCTAATTAGCATACAAATTGCAAAAAACCACGAAAATTTTGAATTTCGCGGGCAGACCCGTTGATTTCACGTTAATAACAAAAGTTTATGAACAATGACCGGATAGTTTTTTTTTAGTAATTTTGTTAAACAGAGTATACAAAAAGTTCAGAGCTTTCTTCTACTATGGGTTGGCTGGCAGAAAAACATTACCGTAATAAAAATTAGAAAAACAACACTACACTGAGTTTCTACACTTTGTAAAATGCTCGATGGCAGTGCTCGGATACAGTCATAATAAAATAGAGCGAGCTAATTTAGAAGCTCTTATTATTATTTATTAACACAGTTTGTGGTAACAGTTTGTCATAACTGAGATAAAGTCGTTTACTTCCAAGATACTGCAGCAAACAAATTAAGTGCAAAATTTCATAGCCTTGTTGGAATGTAGGGGGCACTTGTCCAATGTCCAACGAAAGCGGAAGCAGAAGCGTTTCGAGCGAATGAAAGAGGTTTTCAATTCGGCTCGTATGTTTTTTTTTTTTTGGTGGTTTATGCGATTTCTCCAGCAGTGATGAACCGATTTTGACCACAAAAATTTTTTGTTTCTTAGGGCATACGAGTAGTTAGGTTTAAGCCAAAGAGGACAGCTTTGTGACTAAACTTTTCATTTTTGCAGTATACTTATTTTATACTACTTACTGGGTAATAAAGTAGGCTAGGTTAGGCTATTAAGATTGTTTTTGCTTTTTCTCTGACTCTCCAAAAATTAATATTATTTATAAATTATTGTAAATTGGTAAGTACACTATGAGTATCAATAATAATTTAGTTCATTGTCCTTTACCGCTCTTCGCATTGAAGTGTTATTTTCTACTAGAAGTCGGTTTTTTTCGTACAATTGTTTGATCAAGAGAGTAGTTAGTAGCGGGTCGCTTTCAGCCGGTGGTGTGACAAGCGCCTTACTCGCTTCATCACAGATACAGATCGTGGCAAGATAACATGAACAGCTGCAACGTGTTGGGACAATTATTTTGTTACTAGCAGATACCCGCGGCTTTCGCACGCGTAAATTTTAGTTTCAACTATCCTACGGACACCATCCATTTTCCGGAATAAAAAGTACACTTTGTGTTAATTTACATGAAATCAATCTTCATTTCAACTTTAAACGAAAAATTTTCAGTAATTGTGCGTGAAGAAATAAATTTTCTCCCGCATGAATATCTGTTTTTCCCTATTATCACGAAAACAATGGATTTTCCCGAGAAAAAAGTAGTTGATTCTAGGGTATAATCTATCTGCATTCCGAATTTCAGCCCAATCGGTTCAGAAGTGACGGCACGATGGAGTATTTCTCCCGCATGAATATCTGCTATTTAAATATTTTCTTAAAAACCATGGATTTTCCCGGGATAAAAATTTGCCTATGTATTAATCCAGGATAAAACCTATCCCCTTTTTGAATTTCAGACATACCCGTTCAGTAATTACAGCGTGAAGTAGTATTTTTCCCGCGTGCATATCTGTTTTTAAGTTTTCCCGCGGAAACCATGGATTTTTTGGGACAAAAAGTAGCCTTTGTATTAATCCAGGATAAAATCTAACTTCATTCCGTATTTCCGCCACATCAGTTCAGTAAGTAAGGCGTAAAGGAATATTTTTCCCGCGTAGATATCTGTTTTTCACTTCTATCATTGAAACCATGAATTTTTCCAGGATAAAAAGTAGCCTAGGCATTAATTCAGGATATAAACTATCTCCATTCTAAATTTCAGGCCAAAGTGATTCAGTAGTTGCGGCGTGAATAATTTTTTGCGCGTTAATTTCGGTTTTTAACTAATCCCATGGGAACCTTGATTTTTTTCGGGATAAAATGTAGCTTAGGTGTGAATCCAGGATATAATCTATCTCCATTCCAAATTTGAGCTAAATCGGTTCAGTAGTTGCGGCGTGAACGAATATTTCTGTTTTTCACTATGATTATACTCGTAGAAGTCATTAAATTTTCCGATATGAAAAGTAGCCTACGTATTAAAATCTATCTTTCTTCCGAATTTCAGTCATATCAGTTCAGTAATTACAGCGTAAAGTAGTATTTTTCGCGCGTGAACATCAATGTTTCAGGTTTCCCGCGAAAACCATGGATTTTTCCGGGATGAAAAGTAGAATATCTATTAATTCTGGATATAATCTATCTCCATTCCTAATTTCAGGCAAAGTTCAGTAATTACGGTGTGAAGGAATATTTTCCCCGCGTGGATTTCTGTTTTTCACTATTATCATAGAAACCATGACATTTTCCGGGATGAAAAGTAGCCTATGTATTAATCCAGGATAAAATCTATCTCCTTTCCGAATTCCATTCATATCAGTTCAGTAATTACAGCGTAAAGTAGTATTTTTCGCGAGTGAATGTCAGTTTTTCAGTTTTCCCGCGGAAACCATGGATTTTTCCAGGATAAAAAGTAGCCTTCGTATTAGTCCAGGATAAAATCTATCTCTATTCCAAATTTCAGCCAAATAAGTTGAGTAATTAAGGCAAGAAGGAATATTTTCCCCGCGTGGATTTCTGTTTTTCACTATTATCATAAAAACCATGAAATTTTCCGGGATGAAAAGTAGCCTTTGTATTAATCCAGGATAAAATCTATCTCTTTTCCGAATTTCAGTCATATCAGTTCAGTAATTACAGTGTAAAGTAGTATTTCTCGCGTGTGAACATCAATGTTTCAGGTTTCCCGCGGAAACCATGGATTTTTCCGGGATGAAAAGTAGACTTTATATTGATCCAGGATACAATCTATCTTTATTCCGAATTCCAGCCATATCAGTTCAGTAATTACGGCGTGAAGTAGTATTTTTCGCGTATGAATATCTGTTTTTCTTTTTTCCTGCAAAATCCATGGATTTTTCCGGGATAAAAATTAGCCTATTTATTAACCCAGGATATAATCTATCTCCGTTCCAAATTCCAGCTAAATCGGTTGTGCACTTGCGGCATGAGGATTTTTTTTCCGCGTTAATTTCGGTTTTTTACTAATCCCACGGGAACCATGAATTTTTTCACGATAAAAAGTAGCCTTCGTATTAATCCAATATATAATCTATCTCTTTTCCGAATTTCAGTCATATCAGTTCAGTAATTACAGTGTAAAGTAGTATTTCTCGCGTGTGAACATCAATGTTTCAGGTTTACCGCGGAAACCATGGATTTTTCCGGGATGAAAAGTAGCTTTTATATTGATCCAGGATACAATCTATCTTTATTCATAATTTCAGCCATATCAGTTCAGTAATTACGGCGGGAAGTAGTATTTTTCCCGCGTGAATATCTGTTTTTCCCTTCTCCTGCAAAACCCATGGATTTTTTCGGGATAAAAAGTACCCTATTTATTAACCCAGGATATAATCTATCGCCATTCCAAATTTCATCCAAATCGGTTGTGTACTTGCGGCGTGAGATTTTTTTCCGCGTGAATTTCGGTTTTTAACTTATCCCACGGGAACTATGAATTTTTTCGGGATGAAAAGTAGCCTATGTAATAATGCAAGATATAATATACCTCCATTCCAAATTTGAGCCAAATCGGTACAGTAGTTGCGGCGTAAAGACGTATTTTAACTTGATAAAATCCAAACTTCGGACCCCCGTTTCACCCCCTTAGAGGGTGAATTTTGAAAAATCCTTTCTTAGTGCTCCCCTAGACCTCACAAGGAACATGTGTGCCAAATTTGGAGTCTCTAGACCCAGCGGTTTGGGCTGTGCGTTGATATGTCAGTGAGTCAGTCAGTCAGTCAGTCAGTCAGTCAGTCAGTCAGTTTCTTCTTTTATATATATAGATTGCGATTGGTGAGGACAATTATTTTGTTATTGCGATTTATTTTATGCCTTTCTGTATCGTGTATTGGCTATAGGTATTTAAAATTGAGGTGCGGAACAAGGTTTAGGTACTGTAACAGTAAACACACAAATTACGTTATATTATTGATATGTATTTAATGCAACGGAAAAATGCAAAGGATTTATCTTGGTTTGAAGTCTTTTGGAGGTTTCAACAATATCAAACTTGAAGGTGATGCCATCCGTCTGTCCCTCTGTCACCTGCTGTAACTCATGAAACGTGATAGTTAGACAGTTAAAATTTTCATTGACGATGTATTTCAAAACAGAATAAAATAAATATGATATGGGGCTTCCATACAACAAACGTGATTTTTTTTGATAATGGTACGGAACCCGTGGTGCGCTAGTCGGACTTGTACCTACTGGGCCGATTTTATAGTTTAAGGCGACTATATCCCAGCACTTTAGGTATTTGTCGCACACTCAGACTCGCTCTACGATACCTAGCGACCATTGTCGTGAGCCGAGAAGTTAGAATGAACTCCGTGAACCTATTCATAAATATTTGCGTCACAGTACTGTGCAGTAGTGTGCTGTTACAGTTGGACTATTTGTCATTATAATTCGCTTCACGAAATATATGCTGGAAGTTGCGTTTTTTACGTATATTTTGACTTTTTTATGGTAAACGATAATATCAACCGAGGTATTTATTTATAATAATTATGTATTACTAAAGTAGCAGGATCTGTAGAAATTTTTCTTGTACATATTAGGGAAATGAAGAGTTTTATATTTTTTTTAATCTTCTTTGCTACCGTCCGCATCTTTCTTTTCACAGTAGTAGTTTTGACACATTCTGTGATCACCATAAGAGTGCGGCATTGAGTTTAACAATATCGTTGTGCAGAACTGATATGGCAACGTTTTTAGGGTTCCCAGATATTTTGTGATATCTATACTAATATTATAAAAAGGTAGCGTAACGATGTTTGTGAGTTTGTGACGTTGTAAGGGGTAATCTCTGGATCTACTGAACCGATTTTCAAAATTCATTCACCAATACATTATCGTGGAGTGTCATAGGCTATAATAATTTCAAAAATAAACTTTGCATTGTTACTAAAACTTGAATAATGCAATCCAAGTCGCAAAAAAATTGCTTTCATCGCGTACGCTGCGATTGAGGATAGAACAAAACAAAATCAAAATCATCAAATCAGTATCAAAATCTGCAAAAAAGTCCGCAATAGCATATGCCTATCTCCTATGGGTAACTCGCAATAACTGCTTTTACTTTAAAATTGTGGATTAAAAATAAATAATTTTTGTGAAGCTTATTTAGCCCATATGGTATTAATTTATATCTTTGTAAATATGTTTTTTAGAACGGAAATTTAATGTAGAATAGTTCTGCCCCTTACTCTATACAGTTTAAATAAATATCTTCAAAGATATTAGCAAAACAAAAACGCGCGGTATGCAGGAGCGCGCCGCAGCCGCTTCGGTTGTTGCGTGGCGATAGGATAGGCATTTATCATTCATTTATCTGAATGCCTCGCGTCCAGCGCTGTGGGCTTTGGGTATAAGGCCCGTTTTCCACCACAGCGAAGCGGAGCGGAGCTGTATTTCAGTAACAAATCAGATTTCGTCATTTTGATATTTTTGAAACTGAGGGATGTCTAAATGATGAAATCTGGTTAGTTATCCAAACACAGCTCCGCTTCGCTCCGCTTTCGTGGAAACCGGGCCTTACGTGGGACAAAAATATTTCTAACGCGGAACGGAGTCCGCGGGCACTGCTAGTTTTATATATTTCACGATAGCTTTTCTCATTATCATAATTCTTATGTTGGTAAGTGTTTTTCGATGTCTCAGGGCATTTGTTTCTGCTGCCAGTCTGCGTAGTTTTTTACAAAAGTTGCGTAATATGTGATTGCGACACTCAATTTTTTCAACGCTTACATTTTGATTTTCATATGGTTTGGCATTGAGTATCCTTACATATGTCGAGTCGACATTTATCTCCAATCATTGTGTGATCTCCAATGTTGTAAATGAGACCGTTCATCGAAATAGAAGCCTTCTAAAAAAAATAATTTCAGTTTCAACAATTAAAAAACACGAATGCCCTGTTATAAAACGAAGTAATAACTCGTTTTTTACTTTTTGGTTCGTTTTATAACAGGGCACTCGTGTTTTTAGGGTTCCTTACAAATTTGGTAAAAATGGAACCCTTATGGTGAGATTTTCTCCGTCCGCCCGTCCGTCCGTCGGCCGTCCGTCCGTCTGTCACACTCGATTATTTCAGCAACTATCAAAGCTATCGACTTGAAATTTGAAATAGTTTTAGGTAATAGTGACCCAACGCCAATGCAATTATAAAACATTGCAAATTGATTTTATTTTTATTTAAAAAGGGGGGAAAACCAGGGCTTTGAATTTTCAAAATGAGATAACAATATTGAGTGGGGTATGAAAGGACCGTTTATTGCCCGTGGTACCCCCGATGGTCCCCCCGGGGTACCACGGGTAATAGGACGTTACTTGTATATTCTAAAACCGATTTTTATTTATTTTTATGCCCGATAGTTTTTGATTTATTGAGCAACCTGTCGAAAAACATACCAGCCCCCCCCCCCCTTATCTCCAATGTTTATCAATCGAAAAATCTAAAATAAGTATGATCAATAGAAATTAACGTATATTTTACAGGAAAAATAAACTCAACTCCCTAACTTTTATAATTTTTTTGATAATAGCAATAAACCGCCGAAAACAAAGTTAGGTTTGCGGTTCGCCAACAAAAGTACCTAGGTACATGTAAATTATACTCGTAAATTCTTGAACAAAAGTGATTCTTTTAATGTTTTACTTCTTTTATAGTATGGAAGCGGTGCGCGACTCCGACTCGCACTTGGCCGGTTTTTTTTTATGTTTTTCATTCATTTTTTAATTACTTATTTTTATTTTATGTTTTTTACTGATGGTCAGCAGTTATGTGAAGGTATTTTCTGTTACTACTCTCCAATACCTTCATTTTGATACCCATATTATGATAGTTGAAGAAAAAATTTTTTTTCCACTTTTGAAAATGGCGCCTCACATCCGCCATATTGATTTTTCCAAAAAAATATAGTCTTTGTTACTCGGGAGGATCCAAGGATTCTAACGATACCCCATATATCCAAATCTGTTCAGCCGTTCAGAAGTTATGGAGGAATAAAGAAACATCACATACATACATACATACATACATACATACAAACATACATACATACATACATACATACATACATACATACATACATACATACATACATACATACATACATACATACATACATACATACATACATACATACATACATACATACATACATACATACATACATACATACATACACACATACATACGTACATACATACATGAACCCTAAAAACATTACACTCCTTTTTTTGAGCAGTCGTGTAAAAAGTAAAAAACGAGTTATTTTAGTTGAACAGATAAACAGTAACAGTATTTAAACTGTGGTTACGCGTGATGGTATTTGCACGTGGTGGAATTTACACTACCTACCATAATTTTCTTTAGTTCGTATCAGAGTTTCTTCGGAGCTTTTGAGGACTAGGTATTTTGATAAACTCAAGAAACACTTACTATATAATTTTTTTAAATTCTCCTTCGCTTCCTGTCAGATAGTTTTTTTTTCCAGCGCATTTAAAAAATAAATAATTTTAGCGCGAAAGGAGCGTGAGTCGTGAAAACTTGCGCAGGTCCGTCTCGTATGGAGGCTCGTGAGCCACTGAGTACATCGTTTATTCGGTGCGTTAGACCATTTTATGACTTCTGTTAGGCGAAATTTTGCAGCAATTTTTTTATTTAATATCTGTCTGCGCAATGGATAGGCAATACAATGAGCTTACTTTACGTATAATTTTTATGAAATTTAGTCCAAAGCTTTGGAAATACCATTAAAAAAATGAACAAAAACGACCTGTTTTCAAAAATTTTTATGATCGAGGCAAGTTTAACTTATCGTGTTTTCATGAGGCCATTATAGAGATAAAGCATGTATCTTTAATATGTATTTTTAACAGTGAAAAAAAAACAATTTTTTCATGACTTTGAATTGCTTTGAAAAGTGGCGTAGTCGCTAAAAACCGGGATAATGGGCCGTTAACGTTATAACGTTACAGTATAAAACTTACCTATTATTATGATTTATTGACACATTCACCAAAAATGTATAATGCAAATAATTTATGTATTAAATTTTTTTCGATTTTATTCGTAGTTGTATTTTTAATTAATTTGTAGCTATAAATCAGAAAGCAATCGATAGGTATACCAAAGCGACCGCGGAAGCACTTCCAGCTAACGTTAATTAAACTGAATCGGTTCGTACTATTAAATTCATTACTAACAGAAACGGAAAAGATGGTACACTGGTAGTCATCCTCGTCAAATCACAGATTGTCGCGCGATTCATTGATATTGCGTTTACCTTTATAACACTTTATTGGCAGTTGGGTAAAAAAGGACTTTAAAAAATCAAGTAATCAACTCGACTTGGATATGGATAATATTTCATTTAATTGATATTTTTTGTCAACTAATCAAAAATACATAAAAAGGTTCGTAGTTTTGCAGATACAAACTATAACACAGATTAACGAAGTTAGATGGTACCCGAATATATTTATACTACATTTACACTCTCGCCTCGTACCTCGTCTCGTGCTTCGTCTTGTATCACAGCTCGCGCCTCGCGTGTTCGATGGTAAATGAGTTGTATATGTTCACATTCTCGTGGTGGGTTCAGTTGTGTACGCGCTAGCAAGAATGGAGGACGTCGAAGTATTAGCGGCAACAAGTCTTTGCTTACTGAGTTTCTAAATAATTTAAATAAAAGAAAAGAAAAAAGAAACGGAAACCAAGAAGATGGTGGATGTTAACAATTCATCGTAATAGAACTCTGTAAATATATTCCTATTTTGATTAAATACTGCAACGATATTAAAGTTTATTGTAGTTATAAGTCCATATGTATTTTTAATTCGTATCTCTTTTTAATTTTAGGCAAAGCATGGATAAAAATTATGGGTTCTTTTTGGAATAGTTCCAAAAACCCGAACGTTTCTTCCTGGGACCACTCCATTTCGGCAGTTTGCAAGACCTGTGCAGCATAAGGTTAAAACTCGAATGGAGCGAGAGCGCGAATGTAAACACCACACTCGCGTTTGTTACGAGGTCCTTTGACTCGTGCCCAAAATCCGCTCCGGACGCGAGCGCTGCGAGGCGCGAGACGAGACGCGACTCGCGAGGTGAGCCGCGAGCGTCTTTTTACACTCTCACCTTGTGCCTCGGCTCGTGCCTCGTCTCGCGACTCGTACGGGAGTGTAAATGAGCCATTAGAGAGTACCTTGTCGATATTGTTGTCGATAGTATAAAGTATGTAGAGAGCACAACCTCATCCGAAGCAAGTGTTGCGATTCACTTTCATCGAGTAACGAGTTCATGATTCCACTCTTGTCGGCTGAATATGCAGTGTCTCATACTAAATAGCGAGAAATAATTTTATCAGATTGAGAAGTATCAAAAGAGAAATTACACTAGCTCCTAAGCAAATATTGTTATTGAGTGAAAGTTTAACTTGTGTGCGAAAAGCGAGTGCTTGCGGGTAAACTCCAAAGGGCACGGTGTGACGGGTAGCGTATAGCAGGTCGACCCTTCACCCCGCTGCCGAGATGGGATGAAGATACGAAGCCGGCGATAATTGAGCCTCCGAACAGAGGGGTTAGTACGGGTTTTGTACGAATTTCGAGTCGACTCGCATCGCACAAACGAATCGAATTCCTCCATACATTTACAGCCAGCATCATCTATGGACAGTCGCTGGCATGCTGCTGTCAATAGATGGCGTTGGCTGTAAATGTATGGAAGAACTCGTTTCTTTTGTGCGATGCGAGTCGACTCGAAGCTCATATAAAACCTGTACCAACCCCTCTGTTCGGAGGCTCAATTATCGCCGGCTACCTATCTTCATCCAACCAACGCTAGTTATTGACAGCAGCATGTCAACGACAGCAGTTTCGACTCGTTTGCGCGATGGGAGTCGAGTGTCGACTCGAAATTCGTAAAAATACCTGTACTAAGACTAACCCTACTGGTTCCGATATAGCCTACTACAAAACGGACGTGTGTAGAATTTGTAGTAAGTATTAGAAACTGAAGTTACTCGGGGCAAGATTAACCATGATGATTTGTTATTCTGCATGATTGTAGAGTTGGGGTAAGATCACAATTAACAAAGCCGCACTTGAAGTTTTAAAAAAATCTAAAAAAAACTTTCCAAGTGCGAAACTCATAAACCTAAGCTTAAATTAAGTATTAGGCTCGACTATTAATTATCAAAGCAAAGTTTTGTGTAGACAATTTAACAGATACGAAATGTCCGGTAACTTTCGATGACGCAAACGCAGCGGGTGGATAGATGGACATAAAACAGAGTGATCCAGTGATTCGGATTGTTTTTCGTTACTTAATAAACTAAGAATTCCTACAGAAAGATATGAAATGATTTCGAATAGACCTTAAATCAAAAGTATTCGAATGTAATAAACGGCTAACATTTTTTGTAATGATTTGTTACTCCGTTGATATTGACCACCATGGCCGAAAATCGTTGTGTAGAGTTGTAGACCATTATTATAACAGTATGGCCATAGTAAATTTCATTGTCTCGTCTACGCCCGGCTTTACAACACCGCCTAAGGCTATAAAAGCGGGTATTGTCGGAGATTTTTGCCATATTACGATATCGCATACTGCATGCCAGAACGGAGAACCGCTTTCACGGTGCTTTCTAAATTTGCAAAAAGATAAATAAATAATTTATGCAGAGCGCCTTGGGGCATTTTTGTGGCCGAGCTAATTGAAAATATTGGGACAGATCTATCGCGTCGATGATGTCAAAATGGTCATATTGAAAGTTCAAAAATCAAAACACTGCAGAGAAGTGGCATCCTTATGTGGTTGATATCCAGCGAACTCGAACGAAACGTTTCTGATACGTACCGCTTGGGTGTGGAATACTCTTCCAGCTTCTGTGTTCCAGCCAAGAACAACCTGAGTGCCTCCAAGAGCAGTGGGATTGGCATTTTCTAGGCAAGCGCGCTCCATCCTAGACCTCATCATTTCTGTCCATCAGACATGATTGTAGTCAAGCGCAAGCCTATCTATACAGTAAACAAAAAATATTGCTTTAACTCCCTTTTGAGTTTCTGTATCTTATGTAAGAAGGAAAAACATGTAAACATTCAAAACTACATACAATAATGCATTTACATAATCTAGGTGTCGTAAGGTTCCCATGAGTTGTGAGAATGACATAGGATTTATTCAATTAAAATTCAAGGTCAGCTGTAATACGTCATGTGTATGAATTGCTGTTTATCGCGATTGAGTAATTTAGACACACTTATGCTCTTGTTTAGAAGGACAAGGTTTTTTATTGTCTATCTTTGATGTTGTATGTAGAATTGTAGATCATTGTTTGATTATTATCAACGTCAGTTAGAAGAAATTAATTTCTATTGCCCTCTTATCTACATTATCAGTGTATGAGGCTATTTGTTATGACACAAAAAACAAAGCCTAAAAAATATTACATAATACATGATCTAGTAACAAAAGCCTGTTTGCTTTGATTAATAACATAGATAGTGGAAACAGTTCTGTATCTAACTTTTATTCATAGGCTTACACTTTAACTAGGTTCTAAGTCTCTAAGACCAACATTATTATAAACCTGTTGCTCTCCGCAGTTTTATTGCTTATTCTCAGTCGGGGGTCGATAGTATCGTTTTGTACGCATTATTGGGGCTTGGACAGAATTTATATAATCGACGGGAAGTGTTCACGCATTGTAAATGTAATATTGCCTTGTACGGCTGTGCTATCGTTGACAATCACCCTGAAGCGGTAATGTGCATTGTAGAGTGTACTTAAGATTACACTACGTTAAGCGAATAATCCGTTTTTGTCGATCCGATTTTCTGTCGTTACCCAATTTCACAAAAATTAGCACCAATGCTTCGTCAATAAAAGAAAAAGTTTTCTTTTTAAAATTCGTAATGTTGACGGTTTTTTTTTCAGTAACATGTCTTATTTTTATAAAATTGTTCTAAACGGGGTTGTTTAGTTTCCTTTCTTCAGCTTTATCTAGCTTGAACACTGCTTCGTCCATTTTTCCATTAACTCCATCCATTGCTACTTCTGTTCTCAGCTAAATGTTTAAAACGCCCTGACTTTTTCATTGACCTATTGTCATTACATCCTCGTTAGACGTTTTACTTACTGTATAAGTTGTTATTCCAAATTATCCACAAAGACTTCTACAGCTGGACTGTAAATACATGCACGTTATTATTATTGATGAGGGTGGACTTTAGCCGATAGTGTTATCGTATCGAATATCGATTTCTACGGCGAGTTGTTTATTCAGCGGCCCCTAACCCAATAACGTGGAGTACGTTAACGCATTGCCATGACTACCGATAATGGTATCGGAAAAAATATCGATTTTACTGCCGTTCCTTATGTGATCTGACACGGGAAATGCAGGTCGTGTGATACATATCAGTTCAGAAATGACTAGGGCGTACGTAGCATGTGGAAGGTACGTAGATGTAAATAATGGTACTGAATACTGATAGGAGAAATAATGGTACTGAAAGAGAAATAGCACATACCCTTTAAAATGTTTTCATTGCGAAAGTCATTATGACAATATCAGTTTTTAGAGTTGTTATAAACATAGAACATAAGGACGTTTTTCCACTGGGACGGTGTCATATTAGAGTGGGCTGCATAAGTAAAACTGCTTTATTTTGTGCCTGTAAGGTAAAGGTATATATCCTAGCTTGTATGTGTATATCCTCGCTGCGTGAACTTCAGCATTAAGATGAAATAAAAACACTGTGCTGATTTAGGCTACAAGCTGATTTCTATTTCGAATTTCAGCCAAATCGATATTGTAATTTTAGCATACAGGAATAAAAACTTCAGAATATACATACATAACGTGTAACATGATCAATATAATTGTGGAAATAAGGATGGCAGAAACGAAGCGTCAGATAAAGTCAGCCAGTCCATTAGGGCGACATTTGATAGGCTGAATTATATTTGCCCTCATTAGCGACTTTAAATATTTTGAGAATCTATCTAAAAGTAATCATACATTTTACCTGTAAATTTTTTTGTTTACGTTTAGAAGAAGTTAATACAGTTAAGATTTAGACAATAGCATGTTTTCCTAACTAGCTCTGCTAAATCTCATTGATAATATTGATTGATAAATTATAAATATTTGTATATAAATTGTCATCGTCTGTAGATATTTGTAGTTAGTCAAGGTCATACTTTGAATATGGTCACTATTAATTTTAATTCAACGTATTTCTTATCGTTGTCTAAACAAGATAAACAAGTTTTATAAATGAACAAATTTCACTTTTACTTTACTAAAAATTTCGTTAAAATGGTGTCCAAGATTGTTTTCATTCTTTTTTTTTTGCTTCTTATGTAACTGTAACCTGTTGTCATGATAGTTACTCGTATTTCAAACATGTTTATCCGGTATTGTTTTGACTTATTTTAATTTTCGGTTGCTCTTTATGTAACTTTCGTCTGTTTTGATATTTGAAGCACGTATTCACTCCTTGTATCTCTTATGGCTTATCAACAGCTCTCATAAATCTGCGTGCTTTCGTGTTGCTATCGCGATCAGTATTAGCCGGGCCATAATTCAACCGTTATATAATTACCGGGGGCTCCCGGAAAGTTCGCGTAATAACATGCTGTGGTTTAATTGACGCGTAATTGCTTGGAGCTAGGCCCTTGATGGTCGAAATGCGTTTCTGAAACAATGTGCGCTTGCTATTAGAGTAATTTACCTTTTAGGCAGAGGTGCAGCCTGTGGACTAATAATGGCTTTGGCTTATATTTTCCCTAAAATAGTTTCAGGGCAAACTCTGACTCTAAATATTTCCATACTGTCTCTTCATAACTGAGTCCAGTGATGATTAAAAAAACTTGAACTGACTTAGGTGTGCCGTGTCACGTGTGGTCTGATGAAGGCTACCACTATAGCTTCTTGGACGTTATGGCTTTTTTGAGGAAATTAGAGTTTGCATTGCGTCGAAATTCCTGGAAATGCTTAAATTACAATGTAACGTAATGAATGCGAGGTTATCTTTGATTTCATCTTTCCAGACCCCAGTCTGCAGTTAACCAGGACCTTAGAACTGGTGAATCGGAAGTGACTATGCTCTTACACTTTAACAGCCTAATTAGTTACAATTTCAATCACTTGACAGTCGCGACCAACTTCAATATGCCTGGGAATTGGCTACATCTCAAACTACATCGTTACTTTCAGTTTCAATCAGGTGATATTGCATTCCACAGACACATGCGCACTCATAATCTACGAGTATTAAAAATTACGCATGTTGCACGTAGAAAATTACGCCTAGACTTAGTATTACTGTTATTTCCAAAGTTTATAGCCAATGTATCCGTAAAATTTGTAGTTAGTTAGTTACTATAGCTCTAGCAGTTGTACGGAAGGTGTTTCAAATTGCGTGTTATTTAATACTTGAACGAAGCCACTATTAATATCTTAGGAAGGTGAACTGTGTTACCAATCACGTTATAATTAACAACATTGAGTGCAGTTATAATTAACGCTAATGGTTCACATCTCAGCGTTCTGAATTTAAGTCTGTATTTTTAGTGATCTACAAAACCATCAAGATAATCAAAAAACCTTTATATTATGACTTTATTCATTTAATTTTTTAACGATTTCAATACATATTTGTTAAATAGCATTTAAACCAGCCTATATTTCATCCTAATTACATTTTCCTCTTTGATGTTTATTTATTGAACCTAAATACTTCATGTTCGAACGGTAATAGCACATTCATTTCATTTCCCATTGATGTTATCAGAACGGGCATTTGATTTAATAAAATCTAGATCCTAGTTTCCAGTGCGACCTAAATTGTTTTGACCGCCTCTTTACAATCTCGTATCGCAGCCGAGCATCACAATCAAGCGATTATTTCTCAGTTTGTGCGGCTACCGAGTGTTTCCATTTTCCCCAGGAGAGTTATTACCGATTGTAAATTGCTATAATTTTGCACGCACCACTATTAAATATAAGTTTATTTTTGTTTCTGACCAATGAGGAAACACTTTGAGAACACCTACTCGCATCGCAATGCTGTGTACGTTTAGTTTGTTTAATTCAAACTCAAGTATGTGCCTGAGTATGGCTGCTATTCATTGTAGTGCATTTATTATAATAATACCTGCGACTGCTTTAAGTATTTGTATATGTTTATGATTTATTAATTACATACACATTTAAAACAGCTGATTCTTAACGATACCGTATTCATTTCACTATTTCACTATTTTAGTTCAACTCTGCTTTTCGCTTCGTTAATTCATCATACTTTTCTCTAAACTTTTTCTGAATAATATTAGAGTACTTTTATCGTAGACTGCTCATTCGTGAGCTACATGTTTTTATCTAATTGTAATACAAGGTTAAACCCTTTGTATTCCATTCATCCGGCGTAGAATTCATTGTGCACGCATCCTGTCTCTCCTCAATTCGATTACGTTTACGACTTATTACTTGTCGATTGATGACGACAAGTTCCTGTATCAATGACTTTTGTTTTTTATATAACTCAGTACTCGACATGCATGTGTTCGTATTCTTCCTTCTCTCTATACCTCTATGTCTAAATCAGTCTATCGTGTCTGCTCTACAAGAGTATAACTAGTTTCTAAACATTTTTTTACCGGAATGAATTTTCAAATTTCCATACCACCATCAGCCTACATATAAAACTTTACTCTTTCGCAGTGGAGCGATTATCCATACTGCTCTGCACTTTGTAACGATCTATGGGCTGCAGAATTATTGATATTAGGTATAACGGTGCAACCAAACACGGGTGATATTATCTATATCGTTCTAGCCTGAATACGATTGACCAACAGTCATTTGTCGGCAATTTTCCGTTAGCACGGAATCATCATAGCGTAATGCGCCCGCGCATATGTCACCCGGTTCTGCATCGCTGCCTCGAAATCGCACCGTTAGTACGAGTAATTGGGCCTGCGACATGATATTAAGTCAAAGCTTTACCTGTTTTTATTGGGTTTGATTATTAAATAGATTTTCAGTTTGCATCATATTTACTATATTTAGTTTCATGATTTTAGCATTGATTTAATAAGATAATAAGAATATTAGAATCAAGTTAGATATACTTGATTCTAATATTCTTATTATTTTTTACTAGATTACATCTTATCATGTTGCTTATCATATTATTTAAGTTCTTTTAATTAGGTTCGTTATCAGACTCATTATTTAACTTTTTACCCGAATTCTAACCGTTATTTTTATGTTTGTGTTTGAAAGCTGGAAATCGTAATATTAATTCTTGCTTTTCTTATTCGAATACTTACAAAGTTAAAATATATATAAACATTATTATCATCTGAGAACAGTTTGTTTGTACACTTTTAAGTTATTATTTGCATTGAAGCCATTCAAAAGCCATATTTGTAGATGGGAGGCACGACAAATAGCGTTTATAGAAAATTTACATCGACTCCGGCGATCACATTGAAAACGATTTGTGGAATTGTTAACCTTTCAAAAGGTTCTTGCTTTCTTTAGCTATATAATAATAATCATTGTGTTTACTGTGCACAGTGTTTGAATGTTTATTTATTTTCAATTTGAACAACGTACCTATACTAATTTTCATAGTTGTTTTCGTCGTTGTTTTGTTTGATTTCATGTTGTTTATCAAATATACCTTTGAGTTGCAAATTAATAGTTTTTGCTCGTCAGATCTTTTCAGAACCCGTTGTCATGCTTTATGATTTACTACAAAAAAAAAATTACTACAAAGTTTATTATTTTCGCCTTTTTGCCCTCATCTAGGTATGTTTTGCAGGTCAGCATGAAATAAAAGCAATTTGTATTTATTTGTACAGTAATGTCGAAATTATGCGGGTGATGTGATAAAATATCACCAATTACATTCAATTTGTTCAGCAAGTGGCAACTACGCGCCTAAGTGCTTGTTGTAATATCGGTACACTGTTCAAATAAGATAGCGCTGGAAAATATAGGGCTCTGTTACACAATATCGTTGTTTCCTCGTTATTAATGATACCTTAATTCGGCACGGTGGTTATAAACGCATGGGTTCTGCTGTACGCAAGTTTTCCGCGTTCGGTGATAGTTTAATGATCAGCCACGCCCTGGCTTTCCAGCCGCCTCGGTTCCTGATGTTTAGCTCTGCCTACTTACGCTTATCTCTATTAGAAATAATAGCTCCTCATTAAAATAATCCTTTCGTTTATGCAATTGATGCCATCAACTTGATTTGCATTGAGTGTCGTCAATTAAATTTATGTAACTTTGTACTTGTAATGGACTATTAATTTAATAAAACGGGTAGATAGATATTTAATTATTGTTAGTGAATAGTTTGTGCTGTGTAATGTTATATAGAGTTTATCAATTAATATAATGTATAGTTTGAGTGAGAATGTTGAGATGGGCGTGTGATGTGGCAAATATTGATAAGATAAGGAAAAAGTATGTAAGGGACCGCACCAATAGGGAAGTACCATAGAACCGCAAGACGCCGGGAGAAGTGGCATCCTTATGTGGTTGATGTCCAGCAAGCTCGAACGAAACGATTTTCATCCACGTTTCTGATACGTACCGCTAAGGTGTGGAACACCCTTCCAGCTTTTGTGTTCCCAGCCAAGTACAACCTGAGTGACTTCAAGAGAAGAGTGAATAGGCATTTTCTAGGCAAGCGCGCTCCATCCTAGACCTCATCATTTCTGTTCATCGGATAAGATTGTAGTCAAGCGCAAGCCTATCCATAATAAAAAAAAATAAAAAGGGGAAGCTTGAAAATTGCATCAGTGACAACTGACAGAAAAGATGAGAATTAAACGGTCAGAGTGATACAGGCATGTAATAAAGAGGCATGAAAGTAATGTTACTTAAATAATGATGAGTATGCACGTAGGGGTTCGAAGAAATAGAAGGAGACCAAAGAAGAGATGGATGGAATGCGTGAAGGAGAAAATGTGTGTGAAAGGAGTGAATTTCCCGTCGACAGCTGATCAAAGAAGTGAATGGAAGAAGAAGACATGTTGTGCTGACCCGCGGAGAAGAAGAAGATTATGGACCTATAGTTTGAGCGCCTTCCTCATTGCTTTTTTTTGGAACTAGGCTCTTTTTTTTAGAACAAGTAACTTCAAGACGAGGGAGACATTCTAATTCGCAAACCGACATAGTTGAGGTGCCGAAGAACGTAAAATGTCTTGCGCGGTTGAATTAAAAAAAAACACAGAAGATCTTTTTCTCAGAGCGAATGTATAAAAAAAATGTTGTGTAGTCAGTTTTATATTATATTCTTGAATTGAATTATACACACGCACAAAATCCACCGATATCTTTGCAGAAACAATTTCCAGAACACCTAAGTCCTAAACACTGCAACATTGTAAGTACGCTGGAATTTCCATCTAAATTCAATAGAACCAAATGCAACAATGGTTACAAAAGTGTTTGCCCACTTATCTATGCCTATTCCGAGAGCCAATCCGCCTTCCAGGTATCAACGTGCCAGTTAGGTGCCCACACGGGCGACCTCCGTGAACCTCACGAACCCAGCACCTGGCAAACGTTGCATTTGGCAACTGGAGACGTGATTGTAGTTCGTGTCGTGATACCTAATGATGCTCTTATAGTGTACTTCCTTTTGATTATTATTATAGATGGGCTCGTGTTATTATGTAAAGTCCTTTCCACAAAAGAAGTCCCACAGACGCGGCGCTGTGATCGCATTATTAAATGTTGCTCTCTCACTCGCACTCGTTGCTCGTAAACAGGCGTCAATTGTAGTACATGTTTTTGCCGCGGGACTTCTTTTGTGGAAAGGACTTTACCACCACTGGATTTCCCAATAGGTACCTAGTTATAATTCTGAGGAGAAAATCCAATACTAAGTTGGACAAAACTTCAAATTTAGTGTTCTTTCATGAAAGCTACTAGTACGTATTATGGATTTTTTTACACTTTACAAGGTAATACTTGACTGCGATCTCACCTGATGGTAAGTGATGATGCAGCCGAAGATGTTGTCGTACTAACTTGGAACGCTAAATCACTTTGCGGTGCGTCTTTGCGGGTAGGGTGGTAACTATAGCCACGGCCGAAGCCAGACCTGCGCCAAATTAGAAATTATAAAATTCCAAAGTGGCCCGTGGCGGGAATCGAACCCGCGACCTTCCACTCGAATCTGAACGCGCACCACTGTGCCAGGGAGGTTGTCAAAACAAGCTTCCTACTTACCTTACATTTTCTTGACAAAATATTTATTATGGACTAGCTGTTGCCCGCGGCTCCGCCCGCGTGAATTACGAATGAGTAGCTGTCAAACAATGTATCACGCACCGGCGCCATCTACTTAAAATATTGGTTTGTAGTACATGCTATGTATCAGATGTGATGTAATGGCGCTGTATGTGAAAAAAGATTTTCCCGCTTTTCTGTTGAAAATTTTCCTGAATTTTCTTTGCTATAAACCTCACGGAGCCCGAGACCTTTCCAACGAATGCAAAACCGTGGAAATCGGTTCGTGCGTTCTGGAGTTATAGCGTCAGGAAGGAAAACCCGACTGATTTTTATATAGTAGAAGATTACTAACATATAAAATGTATAGAAGAATTTATACTTACTTTAAATTTTGTAGAAGTAAAAATATCAACAAATTAGGCAATTACAACATGCAACTCAAGTAAAAGTAAACTGATAATTTTTTTTAGTGGTATTAAAAGTAAAACTTTCTGTCAATAAAAAAGAATAGTATGATCATATACTATAGAATTCCAATATTAATACTTTAGAACGAAGTAAAATACTAAAATACCAGAACCAAACAAATTTTACCGGACATTCAACTTCTGTACATTGTTCTTAATCTATCGCCTTTTACCAAGATTTATATGGTAAAAGACAAAACTATTGATAGCCGTAGCGACACTATTACCATTGAATTACGCAACGTGTCAGCTTATGCTGGGATTTGTATCTCCATTGGAGGATATGACAAGAGAAACCAAACACGGAATCGAACCATGCGCGGGTCAATAAATAACGCAGGCGATAATAATTCATACCTACCGCAGACTATTAGATTTCGTGGATAGAGGGGATACTATTTTTTAATGCATTTCCTCAAAAAGTAGACAGTATGTCATTGTGGCTTTAGCGTGCGGAAAGTTAATCTTTTTCGCAATAGTGCTTTTTGTTTTTTCCTGCATATAATTTCAAATGCATAAAAGCTTTTGTACCAGTTCTTTTTTAATTAAATTACTTATTACTATTAATAGATTCTAGTTTAGGTACACTACACCACCACACAAGCTTAAACGACAATAAGGCTTGGTTTTATTGGTTTTATACGATTGCGTGTGATATCGTAGTTCGTCGGTTTTTAAACATTTATGATTTATTTTGATGCTAATTTTAGTATTTAAGCTTTGCTCGTCATATGAATTGCGCAGATTAATAAAACTGTGCCTATATTCTTACGATTTGTTTTGAGAAAAGACCGTGGACAGCAATGAGACATGAAAAGGTTCCTTTGTATTAATGTCTAAGTAAGTGAATTGACGAATCTTACAAGTTTTACAAAAGAATTTAATTTTTCTCAAGAGGAAAATTCTAAACATAATAAATAATCAATTTTCTAAAGAAATATATAGAATTTATGCAACAGAAAGGCTACAAATATAAATCACAAGTGCTTTTGTCATCTCTATGTTTGAAATAAGATTTAAATATCTTTGCAAGCGGCCGAGGTGTTGTATGATGGATGGCCGTGCCGTTGGCCACACCCTACTTTTGGTTAACCAAAGGACGCTATTTTAGCGTTAAATAACTATCCCATCGGCCAGAATAGCGCTATTCATGTGCCAGGCTAGATCATGTTTTAATTGAATTGTTCTCGACTTTGCTAGCCTAACATTAAGGTGGGTCTACGCTAGACGAACCGAGCACGTGCGAAGGAGGCGTTCTTGTCTTGGTCGTTGTAAGTCGTTCGAGGCTTGTAAGTCGGTCCACATTAGACGAATTGTGTTCGGCTCGCGCTCGGTTCGTGCTCGATTCGCCTAGTGTAGAGCCACCTTTTTATGAATGATCTTCTACTGAAATCCTTGGTAACTGTAGTTTTATACTTCAAAATACTGGGCAGTAGGGATAGGGAGTTACTTCAGTTATTGCTTTTAAATAAAAAGATGATCGGAATTTACTCAAATTAAACAAGACAAGTGGAGAGTGTTAATATTCATGTCGTACATTAAACAGGTTTCAACCAAATATGCAGGGCAGTTTTTACGTAAATGAGAAAGGGACGAGAATTTATATTGAAGTTGGCTTAATCATAACCGAAACAATTTTATGTTATTTGAAGTCAATAAAACAAATAAGAGTATTCTAAGGAGTGCAAGGCGTATGAAGATGTGTCTGGCATTTTTGGATTACCTACGTTAGTGGCGTATATTTAAATTTAAAGAATTTGTCCTATTCCTAACCTATATCCTATTATTTATTTATTTATTGATTTCACTTTACTGCACACACATACGGAAAATACAGATACAGAAATAAAATATTACGGAATACAGTGAGCGCAAAGGCGGCTTTATTGCTAGAGAAATCTCTTACAGGCAAACTTTCTATGTTATCATCTGTTTAATTAGGTAGTTATACGTATTTCATTATTTTTTAGTTCGCCCGCGACATTGAGAATTTCATTGGAATAAGTTCAGTAGTTATGGCGTGTTTGAAAAACAAACATCCAAACTCACATTAAAATATTAAAATTGAAAAAAGTTTATTTTAAAAGATTGTACAATTGTATGTAATCTGTGCCATGTTTAGTATTGTATCATCATAGGTACTAGTATAATGCGGTATCGTGAAATCTGCTTATAGGAATAACAGTTAAAACTTAGCGATAGTATCTCGTAAATTATAAAATAATGACTTTCATTGTTTCTTACAGGTACGTTGCACAATCGGCTTGTTATCTCAAGTATGGGTAAGTAGATTTAATTATACGACTGTATCGAAGCGAAGAAATTATTAGAAACTTACGTAGCTATGTCTAGCTTTGTCCGTTTTAGCGAAAATTATGGTGTATCTCATGGGTGGACCACAATATTTGTAAGTATAGCCAGCTGATATTAAATTTTTTTACCAAAAATCTACAGAATGTAACTTTTTCAGAGATAGCGAAAATTAAAGCTGGAGTCTGGAAAAACCATTGTCCATGGGCGGACGTCTGAATAGACCCTTAAATAGGCGTTATTTATCATACTTTAATACAACAATATTGTACCATTTACTTCGTCCATTCACATTAAGATAAAGCATAGGAAGAAGTGCGTTTGAAAGACCATACCGATGTAATAGGATTACGTTACCTTTATCTGCCTAATCTTCTTCGTTAAGCTTTGGTTTAACGACAGAGTTAGACAAGTAACCCACCGATTACAGTGACGGTATAATTACAGAACAATGAAGGTATTGTGACTGGTCGGCGTTATTGTATTGTGAGTTGATATTGCTAATGATAAACTTAAGTACATAGATATTTCAATCCACAAAGACGCGCCCCACTATGTCAAAATCGCTTATGTTTCATTCGATACGCATGGAGTTTGACAGAATGGGGCGCGTCATCGTGGAATGAAATATGTGAAGTCTGAAAGCTAGCAGATTTGGGAGAGATTTCTCAACCTTGATGGTGGAAATATAGAACTTATAATGCAGATACGAGTAAATGCAGAATCTGATGATGCAGATTTGGTCATTGTATTCGCCGTTTAGTAAAAAAATCTTCTGCTAGCTCACTAAATCGATAAAGTTCAGGACTTTTTCATAAGAAGGTGAAACTGTGAATAACTATCTCTGTCAGGGATAAAAGAGAAAAATGGACACGAAATATTTGTATCCATGCTCCATTGTTATACCTTACTGCAGCTGCTAGCAAAAGGGACATTGTCGGACGAATGTGTAAATGTGGGTCAAGGCACACAAATTGATTTTCATACAACTTTTGCCAATTTCGATATATCCCGAAAAAGGTTGTCAAAATAATGCTTAAAGGAGAATGGGCACTTTTGTATGGGTTCCGTCCCCAGAGTGTATCAAGTTGTGATGTATGTCATTTGAAAGGTCATAATCATAGCTTCATTTTATTGTATGACACCAACAATGAGACTCGTGCAGGGAAAGAACTAGGAATCATTTAATTTTACTACACCCGTGAAAGTCTAAAACAGTTTTATTTAGGATATACACTTTTTTCATTCATATTTTCATATTATTTTATATAGCGTAGCGTGTAAACGGTACACCTACACACCTATTGAGGCTTTTTTCATAAAATATCATATGAGAAGATTTTTTTTTTAAATATGTATCGCACTCAATTATTCTCTGCTATAGGCAGAGTCCTTTTTCATGCGAACTTTGCTCTGAAGAAGTGCCAACTCACGATGGTCGTGACTTGGTTCCTAATAAACATATGAGGAGATTGGAATAATAAAAATAGTCAAGACAATATGTAGGTAATATAATATATATTCGCTCTTCTACATGCTTTCAAGGTAGGTAGTTATGTAATACAATACAATAAAGGAGATATAAAGAACTAATAATCAATATCAATTATTAGAAAAGTTGCTGGCAACAAAATATTATTATGGTACCTCGCCCAGCCCAAATACCATATAATAGGTACGCACCGCAAGGTGTGCTAAATTATAATACAGCACACAAATAAAAGCCAAACTGAAAATAATATAAATAATATATTCTTATATAATCGCTTATATAATCCTCACGCTTCGGCAAGTTGTACAAAAAACCGAGGAATGCAACCTGCCACTATGCCTAGCGTTTGTGGACTATGAGAAAGCCTTCGATTCGGTGGAGACGTGGGCCGTGTTGAGGTCGTTGCAGAGATGCCGAATTGACTATCGATACATCCAAGTGTTGAAGTGCTTATACGAAAACGCCACAATGTCAGTCCGTATCCAAGACCAGACTAAGAGACCGATCCAATTGCAAGGAGTGCGACAGGGAGATGTTATCTCCCCGAAGCTGTTTACCGCTGCATTGGAAGACGTCTTTAAGCTTCTGGATTGGAAGGGATATGGCATCAACGTCAATGGCGAGTATATCACCCACCTTCGGTTTGCCGACGATATCGTAGTCATGGCACAGACTCTGGAAGACCTCAACACGATGCTCAATGACCTCAGCAGAGTTTCCCAACAGGGGGGCCTTAAAATGAATATGAGCAAGACGAAAATCATGTCGTAGTAGTTAAGAACTCTGCACTCGAAATTGTAGACGAATATATATACCTGGGACATACAGTCCAGCTTGGTAGGTCCAATTTCGAGAAAGAGGTGAACCGCCGAATCCAGCTCGGTTGGGCAGCGTTCGGGAAGCTTCGTGATGTCTTCTCGTCCAATATCCCTCAGTGCCTGAAGACTAAGGTCTTCGAACAGTGCGTGTTGTCAGTGATGACTTACGGATCCGAGACATGGTCTTTTTCTATGGGTCTCATAAGAAGGCTCAGAGTCACTCAGCGGGCGATGGAAAGAGCTATGCTCGGAGTTTCTCTACGTGATCAAATCAGAAATGAGGAGATTCGTAGACAAACCAGAGTCACCGACATAGCTCGACATATCGCGAAGCTGAAGTGGCAATGGGCGGGGCACATAGCTCGTAGGACTGACGGACGTTGGGGACCCAAAGTACTGGAATGGCGACCCCGCACGGGAAGGCGCAGTGTTGGCAGACCTCCGACCAGATGGACTAACGTCATTAAAAGAGTCGCGGGAAGGCGCTGGATACAGGTGGCGCAGGACCGTGCGGGCTGGAAATCATTACAGGAGGCCTATGTCCAGCAGTGGACGTCCGTCGGCTGAAACGAACGAACGATATAATATATTCTTTAAAAAAACGTAATAAACGTAAAGACGTATGCATAACACTGTTTTAGACTTTCACGGGTTTAGTAAAATTAAATGATTCCTAGTTCTTTTCCTGCACGAGTCTCATTGTTGGTGTCATACAAAAAAATGAAGCTATTATTATGACCTTTCAAATGACATATATCCCAACTTGATACACTCTGGGGACAAAACCGCCCATTCTCCTTTCCAAGCGTGTTTGGGAAAAGGTAGGGTTTTCCCACCTAAAAATCGCACCAGATGCCTGCCAATTTCGATAAATGCGAGATAAGATTACATGGTACAGCATTTCACCAGATAATGGCGTCATTGTTACAAGAGGTGTTCGTTTCATAATTCAGATTTAGACCTTTATCATCTCCACTTATCTTGTGGTTGGCAGCTTCCTAGCTGTCATGTTTTGAGAAGGGATTGAAATGTCCATTAGTGTCATCGCAGTTAACTAGTACATGCGCTTGCGCATTGCGTCATATCGTTCTTGTTGGACTTTTGAGATTCCACACTGTCGCATCATAGCAAATAGACTAGTTGTTATTCGCGTGCGTTCTTGAGTATTCATTTATTTTTCCAGGCTAAAAATGCTAAAATCTATCTGTGTTCCTATCGAGTCATTGGTTGATTCGATCTGATACGATATGACATATTGCGAATCAGCCAATCACGGCTGTCATGGCACGGTCATAGATAGATGCCGATAGATGGCGTAACCGGCGCAGTAGCACACACTGACGGAGTTTTTGAAGAGTGTTCTATAAATACAACATCTGACGTCATACAGTCGGACCACCAGCGGTCCCCAGGCATATCACCAGCCTGGAGGGAAAATTCCCTTTTGCCTCCAATACTGGCAAACACTGGTGACCCTACACTGCGAATTCGCGATGGTACTATCGAATCAAAAGTTGCAAATAGATTAAATATTACTAAACAAGGACTCTACATACTTGTATCGTTTGGTTAAGAAACAATTCGGCATTTTATTACCTATTACACTTAATGGGTTTTCAGAGAGAAGGGAAAGTTGCAATGGTAGTTTAATGTATATTCGATTACTTAACCGTGTCCGGAGTCCTGTTGTGGGCCGACCAGTAGTGTTTATCGTTTAACAGAACACGGGCCTAACTTTAAACAGAAGTTAGTATTAAAAGGTCGATGTAAACATAAATAATTCGCGCAATTTATTCGTCCGACACTGCTTCTGGGTATTCCATCGAATGGAAAAGCTGTGGTTAGCTATAGCTTAATAGTTCTTACCTTCAGTAGTGGTATCGTTGCATTATTATCATAATTTCATATGGACCCACTGCTGGATGTGGGCTATATTTCGGTGTAGTTTACATTACGGCCTTTCTCAGATATATCTGATAGATTTAGTTGTGCACTATAAGCAATTTTATAAATATTCACAATTAATCGCTGTGCGGCAGCCTTTTGCTTCAGAAAGATTCACCAGGTCGATTGCCTTTCCGTTCTAGAAAGTTTGTGGGTCTAACTATCTGTTATGAGAGTTAACATCTGTGTCCAACTGTGGGGTGGTGAGGACTGCCAACAGAATCATTGGAATAATAAGTTAATACTTACTGACCTTTTTAATCTTGTATTTAATACATGTATTTCATTCAGCCCTCACTGAAAAACAAGATCATATGAGGCTCTTCCATAAATGCGAGTCTGTCAGTCCACTATCTGTCTTCAGCGCATTATCAGGTATTTCGGCCACACTTCACTACGCGGCGATAACAGCATTGAAAGATTAATCGCAACGTGGAAGCCAAAAGGCCACGAGGCAAATCTCCAACCCGGTGGTCGGAAACTGGCGCCCTTTTACGAAGCAGTCCACATGGCTGCAGACAGAACACGGTGGAAGGAAATCCATACACGGTAGGGTTACTCGCCGCGATTGATAGTCACGATCCTCAGTCATGAGGGACCGACTGAAGAGAGATACTCATAGCCTTACACCCTTACACTCTAAGCCTGTAAGGCTGAAGTGGCTTCCTGCTGGATCATTCGAGCCATCCCTGCTCCTTTCAGAAGCTAAAAAAGCCGTCTAGGTTGTCCTTGAGGTTCAGGGAGTGGAGCTGGAGAGCCAATTTTTTGTGCTTTTCGTTCCTGTCCAATGTTCATATAAAATAGATTTTCCTATGAGTAACTATAAATCACTAATCTCGCACTACTGTTACACCTGTGTTTATCCCAGCCGGCGCCTGCTATACGACGGACGCCGGACGTTTAATGTAATTAGTACATGGGTTTCAAGATACAAACTGATTGCGGTCATGCTTCGCAAGACAATTATGATTCATGAGTGCCAAGGAATGGGTAGTGTGACCGTAATTATATCGATATTTATGTTGATTAAGTTTAGAAGTAGTCTCGGATGCATGGATAGGCATGCGAAACGAATTAACGAGTTCATATTCACAAAAACCAAACCAACCAGTAATTAAATTACGAAAAACCTTATTTCGAATCAATTGCAAAAGTATTATTGGCCGGAGTTTAAAAAATAAAGTGGCCTTAAAAATACAAATGGCCTTTTTAAAAATCTTGTGTGTTTGAGTGAGGGCTGAAATGCATGTTTTAACCACAAGATAAAATAAAAAGGTCAGTAGGTTTGAACCTCATTTGTTAATGACTCTATTGGTAGTCCAAACACCCTTCAGTTAACCTTCAGTTACAGCTAAAACTGAGAGCCATTGATAACCAGTGAAGACCACACAGACAAATAACGCGTCTTTGTCTGTGTGGTATTACATCACAACCCACAACGTACATAACTTATTTGAATTTTACGCTCGCATCTTATCACTTACACTGCCATATGTCATGTCACGAATGATCGACCACGCGTCGTTCCGTGACGCCCCGTGACACCACATCGATCCGTCCTGTACGTTTCAACTTTCATTTCGCTTTAGATAGTAGACGTATACACAGGACCCGGTAGACCGGAAAAAATGTCGCCAGTTTACTGGTGTCAAAAATGTTTGTTATGACACCAACAGCGTCACTTGTAAGCTGACCGCTGTAATGTCTACGAACAGCGATCCACGCCACAGATTACTACCTATACTTGTTATTGGGTCCTTACGCGAGTTTCCACAGGGACGTTTTTCGCCATGTTGCGGCATATTAGCGGAAATTTTAACAAATGGTGTTACTTTTTCCACGACTGCCCAAAACAGGAGTGTAATGTTTTTAGGGTTCATGTATGTATGTATGTTTGTATGTGAGTTTCTTGGTTTCACCATAACTTCTGAACGGCTGAATAGATTCATTCCGAGTAACATAGAATACGAGTATATCTTTTTGAAAAAAGTAGTTTTTCCTCAAGTAGGGCAGACGTGTTTTTTAATTTTTTAATTTAAATGTTTACTTGTTTCTAGTATGAAGACGGTTGACGTAAAATGTTCCGATAAGCTCATCCTCAGGTTCATATCGGTGATACACATAATTCAACTTTAGCAGTAACCTCCAGGAACGGTTATTTCACGGGTTCTGTGTGTGTGTGTGTACGTCCATATCTTGTGTATATATGTATGTTTTCGATTACGTCTTTTATCTTGTATGTTCATAACGTACATTACGAGCGATGTGTGTGTATCGCTTCAGGCTTTATACAAGTCAAATGTTACGTGGCAGTTTGTATGGCTATGCTGAATTAAGATTGCGTTGCACATGAACTGTGAAAGCTTAAATATGACTGATTCGTGTTTCCACTACAAAACTGCAAGCCCTTCCAAAGCGAACTGGGGGCCTACCACCGTGACTTAAGCAATATTATTGTAATATTGTTTTGAAATTTTCATACAATGTCAGCATGGAAATTTTAAAACAATATTACAATAATATTACTTTAGGTCACGGTGGTAGGCCCCCTGAAGTCTGATTTCCTCAAAAAATATATTTTAAGAGGCTTCGGCCGCAGACCAAGTGCCACTGCAATCGGCGCGATGCTGTGTAGCAACGTTAGCGGTTATATTCCTTTTAAGTCACGACGATACACTCTTCAGCTGAATTGTCAGCGTCACTCACCATCACAAGAGATCACAGTTAAATACAGTTGGCGGCAAATAACTTGGCAAGATTCGTTAGATACGTAAAGGATACTCTCTCCCTCTCTATAGACGAATCCAAGCGCTCTATTGGTTGGTCGTTGACTGTTGTTTATCTCGCACTCATTGCACGAACTGCACAAATTTTCCCCCACCACGCCAAGTTACTTGCCAGCAACTGTACTAACTTGTAATTGAAAAGAAAATCTTTGGTACTCGGGTGTCTTTGAGCACCAATCAGACCCGTCAATCACTAAAACGATGAACCAGGTGATAACAATATACTTACATTCCCATCGAAACACCGTCAAGTATCAGTGTACACTTTCGATGAAGTAATCCCAAGACATGATAAAGCAAACGCCACACTGTCTTGTGCTCTTGCATCAGAACACCTACGGTCCGTTGGCTCTGCGAGCACTCAGTACTCAGCCTTACAGGAGGGGAAGTGCTATGCATATAAGTCTGTCGACTCTCCGATACGGTCACTAGCAAGGGCGGGATACACAACTAAATTTTTAGTAGCAGGACAGATACTACTTGAAAAGAATCTGTATGGTCCAACGAACACACGAAACACCACACACAATTCTTACAACACTTTCTTCGACGCACGTTTCGTTCTGACACCGTGACATCCTCAGATGTTGAATTCACAATGCGAAATCGTAGAGAAGAGAGAAATAAGAGTATTTTTAAAGCTTTTATTTAATTTCACGTGTGTGTGTGTGTGCGTTAGTGTCCTTGGGACTAATTTTTAAACCAGCCAATAAAAGGTACATGCTTTAAGTTCATATGTCAAATCAAATCATTTATCTTTTATTGTATTTTTTCATAATTAAATTTAATTAAAGTTAAAAGATTGTCCTTGGCTGATGTATTCGACATACTACTTAGGTTCCAATGAAAATACTTTTAAGACAGATTTATGCTGTAAACGCAGCTAGAATATTCTTCAAGATATAACCTCAACGGCTAAGAATTGTTCTAATAGCAATACTAATCTGTACTCTTCTTTCAAAGAGAAAAAAGTTGACTAACGATCAACGTTATGCAGTTTTATGCTCTCCTTCGTCATGCTGTTCTCTTAGGTAGGTCTTTACCACACTTGTGTCTGAGTACTCAATGTCGAGGAATTACGCGACAGTGCCTCAGGGAGAATGGATTTCCTATGGTGTCCATTATTGTGACCCATAAACTTAAGGTTATTCAAGCAAAAGACGGAAATTGTTTAAGACTACAAAGAAATCTGCTTTGAATTAGGAAACGTCCATTTAGTAATACTTCCGTTTTAGACAAGGCGCCTAGTACAAGTTGTTGATTAAATTTCAATACGAATAGGTTTCGTCCACGTTAAATACATATGATACGAAAACGAATAACGCTATCGAATTATATTGTACTCCAAGAGGAAGTTTCACTTTCGTAGGGGCTGTTCTTTTTTTTTTTTTTTATTGTAAATAGGCTTGCGCTTGACGACAATCATGCCTGATGGAAAGCAGTGATGAAGTCTAGGTTGGAGCGCGCTTGCCTAGAAAATGCCTATTCACTCTTCTCTTGAAGGCACCCAGATTATACTTGGCTGGAAACACGGAGGCTGGAAGGGCGTTCCATACCTTAGCGGTTCGTATCAGAAACGTGGAAGAAAAACGTTTCGTGCGAGTTTGTTCGATGTCAACCACATAAGGATGCAACCCCTCTCGGCGTCTTGCAGTCCTATAGTAGAAAGGTGAAGGAGGAACAAGGTTATGTAGCTCCTGACCACACTCACCAAAGTATATCCTGTAAAAAATCGCTGAACAGGCAACATTGCGACGGTGTTGTAAGCTGACATTCAGCTGTAGTTTTAGCAAGACAAACTTTTTTTCCACGCAAGAACCAATCAACAGAATATAATTTCCGTCAGATTTTCTAATTTATAATTGTGTAGGAAAGTTGGCACATTCCTTCTGAATAAATATTATGCATCGCGTTGATGCGTCGTCAAATTTCGAGATGGCAAAAACAAGTTGTCAAAAGGAATTTGGTCTTAGAAAATAGAACTTTGTCGCAAACAATCAAATGTCGCAAACAATATCATCATTAGTAAGAACAGCATCATGTTTGGAAATACGAATTTAGCCGATGGATTGTGTAGAGATGTAGAGAAAGAACATTTTCATATTCCATGGGTACCCGGATAAAACTTGTACGAGGAATTCAAATTTTTGATTTTTAATTTAGCGTAGGCTCATAAAAGGGCCCACAAACACAAGGGCAACTATTGTGAATTGTCTAACCGTCAGGTGAGATCGCATTCAAACTCAAACCTGTTATCAATAGAAATAAAAATAAAAACAATCAGTGTGCCAAATGAGTCATCGCTTGCTGAACATGATATGAACACAAGGCTTCATTATATTTAGGCGCATCTCATGCAAACGCCTCCCACTCGGGCCCACGTATTATGACGATGCAATTATAATACTTGTACTGGCTTTTGCCCGCTACTTCGCCCGCTTAGATCTGGTTATTTTCTACCTTGTCTTAATACTCATCATTATTGTCCGCCGATCCATCTTTAGACGATACTTCACATTGATTAAATTTTCAAAGATTGTTTCAGTTGAAACATTTAGGGAATTTTTTGGGTAGTTCATAAGATACAAAGGTGCCAATATTACTCCTTGTAAATTCCTCTGCCTAGATGTGAATGTATCATCAAAATCAGTTCTTTTAGACATACGTTTTAAAACGTCTGGAATATCTTATTGTTCAAGGAATAATCATAATGAGCTTAATGAGAGACAGTTATTTCGAAATCACAGACAGCCTTGTCGTTTTTATTTATTTTTAAAAATTATTTATCTAAGCAGGAGAGAGACAATGTTATTAATCATAAAAGATATATCCGTGTTCGGCAACTCATTACCTGGGAACCGACATCCTGTGCACGGTTTTGAAGGGAAGCGATGATTGGGACATCGGCAAAAAAAGTATCAGATTTGTTTCCGTTTGTTTAGTCGATACGAAGTTTTCTATTAATACTGTTTTCCCCATCAACTTTCCATAGAGATTGTGTACGAGTAAGTGTACATTTTCAGAACCCGACGTGAAGGCCTTTTTGCCTTCCCATCCCCCATCCCCTTGATTCTTAATAAATACTTATAGCAGTGACGAGCTTATGTGAATCTATGCGCTGATTGGTTAGTGCTTGCGTCAGTTATGCAGCCAAGGCGACAATTGGCTGACGATGGCTGGTGTACAATTTTACATTTTCAAGAAGCACACCCTGGCCAGGTTCTTAAAAAAAGAGGTTCATTGAAAATATTGGCAACATTCGCGAGTTTCGAAACTTACGAGTAGATAATTATATATATTTTTGTCAGCCGGGTGTGAAAGTGTTTCCAATATCCTTTAGACAGTGTGCGTTGGCAAATATCCAAGAGTAAAATATGAATTGAAATTGAGTAGGTGAATGACTCCATTCAGAAAGCAATTTTTTATACGTTTGGCACCTCACAGTCACAACACAACGTTGTAGTTTTCATTTATGTATCTCTTCGTATTATGTGATATATTTTTCCATTTGTCTGTACATCACAATGTACATGAAAAAGAGGTAAAATCCGTTTGATTTTATAAGAAATATTCTCAGAAACTATTGATATAACAATATTTATTACAAAGTCTACTTGTACCTATCATTATTTTTTAAGTTTAACCATTTAAAATTAATAACAGTTGGCATTTTAAACGAAATTCATTTATATAATATACTAGCTGATGCCCGCGACTTCGTCCACGTGGGATAAAAACTATTCTATCTTTTAAGTTGGACCAAATGACAGATATTCACGAAGTTTGAACTAAATCGGTTCAGTAGTTTAGGAGTCCATTGAGGACAAACATTGTGACACGAGATTTATATATATTAGATTAGATTATGTATTTCGATTAGTAAGTCAATAAAAAAACTTAATTGCTGGTAATACCGATAAAGTCAAATTAACTTTCTATAATTTTAAATAATTAGCCCTGCTACTTGCGATAAATTCTCAACCTAGCTTTGACCTAGTAAAAAGTGTATCATTGAATAATGATTTAAAAGTTTTAATTACAAAATCAAGTCTTGGACAGGTTAGGTAAGTCAACATTCGAGCTGAGTGAAATAAAATGCCCTATCAAATAAACTTGTATGTTATGTGTATTGTGTAGACGATAAACGTTAATATTAATTTAAAGTTTCAAACTCACAAACAAACCGCCATCAAAGACAGCTAATGACTGTATTTATTGATTAACTGTATATTTTAATAAACTCGCTGATATTGGTGATTTAATGTATCAATGCATTGCATAGTAATCCTTAAGAAAAGTATGATTTCACATTATAATCTACCAAGACTGTCATCGCTACTTTTAATAAAGCCCCGCAGACTGATTACAGTCTGCGGGGCTTTATTAAATTTATCTTCCATAAGCTAATGTCAAATTCCATATACTTCCTCATCCATCCACGTCCTATGGAATCATAGACCAAAGACATACAGAGGTTACAGTTTAATCCAACAATATACGTTATACGTCCAATATAGGGTCTTTCAGTTGCACATTTTCTGAAAGTCAATTAATTTAATTGATACCTAATTTCAACCGCTTCATCTTTGCGCATAACTATATTGCAAGTGGCCAATCTAAAATACCGTTCGCACATCAACCGTCAAAGCGAAGACGGAAGTGCGAACGCAATGAGTTCAACAGGGAAGCGAAGAGTAATTGTAACTCGATATAAATGAGATAAACCGAAGCATAGTTAAAACTGCTGCGTTTGATTGCCGAGAGAGCCCATGCCATATTGAGGGGGGTGTTTGATAAAATCTTGACGTTCGTAGAGGGGAAGCGGTACGATCTCAAACATACGATTACCATGCAAAGCTATGTCATTGCCACTTAGCATAAAATTATTTCAGTAGCACCGACAAATCCGTCAGGAGTTTAAAAGTTTTGTGGTTTTATCTTTCAAGGTGGCCCTTTAGTGTAACCTTTCTACTCGTGAACTTTGTGTAATGTACTGCTTATAGTACATTTAGAATTATGATTATCTTAAATGGAAAATAAAAAATAGGATATTAATTTTAGGATTGTTTATATCGCAAATTAAAAACGCACATTCCCTAAAACAGCTTGGCCACATTTGACTTTTGAAGCCTAATAAAATTTTTGGCAAAACACCCCTTTAATTTTTTTTACACGCTCTTAGCTTCTACCGATACAAAATTATCATAGAGTGTGATCGACTGATGACTAGGAAGTGTATTGTTTCGACTCTGTTACAAATAATCGCGGTAATGGATCTGCGACGTGTTTCTCACAAAGTTATTTGCTCCTAATTAAAAATTAGATAACAAAAGCTCTCGGAAAACAGTAGAGCAATGTAGTAGGTACGGCACATAACTGATGCAATTAATATTAAAAGATGAATTAGTCATTTTGTGACATAAGAATTTACAATAATGTGTTAAAATTGTACAATTTGACACGCTCTTTTGAGTTTTTCACTGAGGGACGGAAAATTCTAAAAACAATTGAAGTGGCTGATCTTTAACAAGAAAAGTTATCGTGTATAAAGTTATGGATTCTATGCGTCGGTTACACTTTAACAGTATGGAACCCTCTTATTTTTGTACGATATAACACTTGACTAGCAATTATTGAAGAATTTCTGCTAACTAGCATCCGGGTGTCAATTTCACTAACTCATTTGGTGCGTTGTTTCGAATGTTGATAATAGCTATGAACATAGTAGCTGCTATTGCATTTCTCTACAATTATTTCGCTTTCAAACATCGTAATTTAAAAATTACGGCTTGCCACTTACGTTCCAAATTCGTGTCAGTAATCGATACTGTAGGGCTATTCACTAAAATGCAAATATGGAATCGAAAAGATTAGATTGACCTGATGATTACTTGGAGTTGCACTTTTTACATTTTCAAGACTAAAATAGAATATGGCATCAATTTAAAACAAACTTTAAACCACTAATGTTACGTCTGTCTTGAGAAAAAGGGCCGTGGTATTAATAAGATAGTCAGGAAATCGGAGACGAATTTGAAACTCACGCTTTCGAGTTTCAAACCATCCTCACGGAATAGCCGTGTTGTGTACAGAGAAATGACCCTAATAGTTTTACGCTTTGTGCTTTTAAGGGCTAAGTGAAAGTTCGTACATCTTCGGTGGATCGGTTCTCTATTGTGAGCCCCCATACGGATTCGTCTCAAGCATCAATCTCTTCTATGGTCTGTTTTGCTCTCATTGTTAGAAAGCGCATGACTCCGAATGTCGTCGTGCTGCTATTATGTTCAGTTATTTCATTAACTTAGAAACAATTGTACCTATTGTACCTTTGGCTATTGTTTCAATGTGAGTTGCTACAGAGATATGGATGACCTTTGTTGTATTGAAGACATCTAACTTTACTTTATATTGTTTCATAACGCTCGGTCCCTGTGCATTACTGTCCCTAAAAAACGTATAAATATAAACGTATTTAGACGTATTCAATACTTTATGATAAATAAATCTACATTCTGATTATGTATGTAATGTTAAAGTCTTTTCCATAACACTTATCTGCCACTTGCTAGGAGTGTTCTTACTTAAATTTTAGCTTGTGTTATCAAACGTTTCTACTGCAAGGCTTACAAGTTACATCATATTGTGTAGTACCTTTAATAGAAGAAATAATATTGATCTATTGTTTTTAATATCATGTCGTAATCTTAAATTTTATTTATAAAATCAATGTAATCGATTCGCATGAATAGAAAAGTGTAGAGAGTCTATCGAATTCTACGGATAGGATGGCGATATAAAAATACTTTTATATTATACCATAGTATCATTTCCGATTTTACACTGAATGTGATATTTTCTTTGTCTCTGATGTCAATTTCCTCAATTTCTTAGAGAAAGCTAGACGTATCGTCGTCGGACCAATTACAGTCTGTACACAATTGTGTTCTTTGCACGGATATCTATGGTTCTTTGTCACTATCGTTTCCTGAAGCTACCTCTTTACGTTACGTAACATTATAATATGTTTTGCTATATTATGCTTTCTACATTTCTAAATACAGCTATAAGATATAATACCAATAAGATTCTTAATTTTCTTCAATAATAATTTGTTTATTTTGTCGATGTAAAATTGTAAAAAAAATCCTCTCTAAAATTTGTCGTATTATATCCAAACACATGAAACCATATTTAAGTCCCTACAATAATTATGTCATTCCAAAAACAAGTTGAATTATAAAAGTGCAAATCTGTATCTTAATCTACAAATTCCCGCAGCAATACTCATAAATCCAATTACGCAAAACTAACCTAGATCATTAAAAACACTTTGAAACAAGAAGCAGCATCAAGTAGGTTTCGGGACGTCATGTTTGATACGCGATATGATCGATTCGAGATCTCTTTAGATTAGCACCTGAATTGAGGTCAGCTTTGGTATACGGTTGACGAAATTTTCGTAATTCTTTTTCATAATCATCCTAATGCGTTACAGTTTTAATGGTTTTAAGGGATAGATTAGAAGATGCTTCTTTTCGCTACACAAAATCTTAAAATAAAAAATATTTCTACAGTAGATTCTATGAAGCATATTATAGATGTAATAGATGTTGAATGATGAATGATAGAGGTTTTTTATTTAAATAAAATAAAGTTTGCATTAATTTGTAACGGTTAGTAATGTTATTAATAAAAAATATCTGGGTGACCGAGCTTTGCTAGTAGTAGGTATATCTACCCACCAGTAGATGGCACCAGAGGTCATATTTTTTATGGTAAATTCGACATTTTCTAAAAATAAATCCTAGCTAAATCGATTTATCGCCCCCAAAACCCCCTGTATACTAAATTTCATGAAAATCGTTCGAGCCGTTTCTGAGATTCGGATTGTATAGAAATATATATATACAAGAATTACTCGTTTAAAGGTATAGGATTATGAAATTTTAGGAACTAAAATATCATCATACCTACCTATGTAATTTAATGTCCCTAACTAGCAGATGCTTTTTGGCCCTATGCTTGTAATAGATAGACTTATTTGTTGGAACCTGGATCTATAAACACTTTATAATTACACATGTCATCGTAAGCTATTGTTATTTCAAACTCGAGTTCCGAGAATCTTCACACTGAAACCAAGTCATCATTGCAGCCAAAGTTAAATGTCGTCATGTGGCATTTATTTGATTCGGGATGGATGTCAGGTTTCGAAAATAGAAGTCCAAAACTTTTCAAAGTTTCAAACGTTGGACTCGAACGAAAAAAAGTCCTGCCAAATGCACAAAAAAAACTTCTTTCTTTTTCACTCTGACTAATGCTAGGAAGCTATTCACGTCGCTGTATAGTTTATCCTGCGATAACGCGACCACAATGCGTAAATAGCATCCATCCCCTTCGCACGTTGCATATTTTCGTCTGGTGAGGGAGATGGAAAGGTAGGGCGCCCGCGTGGCCGTTGATGTCCGCTTCGAAATAAAACGGAACAGTTTGCAAGTCGCCGGCTCCGCGCATGGCCGACTCAAGCAGACAGTCCGTTGCGCTCAATTCGTGAATTTATTTTAACATATTGAACATTTATTACAACTATATCCTTATTTCGTTCTAAATAAAACAGTGCCTTATTACTGGATGTGTCTTATGTGCATGGAGTATTGACAATAGGAACTAATCGTTGATGAAGATTAACAGTGTGTGATATTCGGAGCATCTTGCATTTTGTCCTTTCGGTAAACTGTTGTTGCGATTAACTGCTCTTTATGTTCTTTCTTATTCTTTTGCTTTGTTTGGTGATTTGTGCCTTTGCTCACATCGGCCCGTATATTGGCACGAGCCCTTAATAATAATAGTGCACCGAAACCAGTTTGCGAGTGTGGTCATTCGTTTGTGGTTATCCTGAGAGTGTATGCGGGCGTCTTCCTTATAAACAAAATCTGTAGCGTCTTCGAGTATTTCATCTAAAATTACACTCGGCTGTTAAAATTCTTATTAGAATTTTAAACTTTGTTCAAAATGCTGAACCGTATCTTTATATTATTTTATCATTACATACGTGATTCGACATTATCGTGTTTGTCATTCTTCACATGTTTTTTATTGCTTTTATCAAATGGCTAACGAGTTAATACTGCTTCACCTTGACCGTTTATGTCATTAATGCAGTCAGAAACTTTCAGTTGCGAGGTTAATCAGATCCTTCGTGCACCTTGAGAATTCTGATCGCTTGTAATTGAATTATGATTAACAAACCCGTCACAAAATTAACGCGATGTGTGGGTTCCTCCGAGTAGCCTGAGTACCTACATGTTTATGTAGTTTAAAACATTACTTTTTTCACTTTGTGACTTGCTTACAATAGCGCTAATCAGCCAGTCCCAGTCGAGCCACTTTTTATTAACATTCTTCAAAGAATCGCCAGCTCCTCACTCCTGGCGCCACTTAAGTCACTAAACTACTTCTTTTAATTAGTCTAAGACTGTTTTATTGCTACTCCCGAGTCTGCAAGACCGTACATAGGCAGAAATAAATCAGATAGCTGTTCGTCTGTCCGCAACGATCTCTTCAAATCGATTAGACGAGAAGCTACCTTGTTTTCTCGCCACTTGTTGCACGCTTGGCTTCATTTCATAAACGTGACTTCATCGCCAACTTTTTATACTCAGTTATAAACACGAATTCTCTTATCTAACTGAAACTCTCAATCATGTTTCAAATTACCCAATTCCGCTGTTGAGATTGAGGTGTTTTTGTGTGTTTTCTACTGCCGTCACGGGGTGATACCGATGCATAATTTAAAGTAAGAGGAATATCAAATTTTCCATCGGCTGCTGCCATATCAAATCCTATTCGGAACAACAGTATTAAATGATACGATGCTTTAATTTAATTGCTTCTTTTTTTTGAAGAACTGCTTTTACTTACAAAGCTTCTCGATCTAAAATGTAATTTTGTGAATAAATTAAATTCGTTAAGGTTAATAACAGATGATTGTGTTATCATACTTTTACTCATAAAACGTAAACTTTTGAAATGTCATGGCCATGGGGCATTCATCATAAATTAATTATTAAATGTGCCGCCACTATCAACAGCTTAGAGCATGTCAATTCTATACTCATATTCTCCTGAAATTATTATTATATCCACCTTCTTACACAATATCCACATCGCCTAAATATTTCTAGTTTTAGAAATATAATTTTCATTACTAAAAGCTGATATGTAACGTTTATTGAACCAGTTCAAAGGTCTAGGCGCCCGCATAATTTGTTACGAACCCTGCCTATAAAAATATTTTATGGTAAGGGAATGGTTTATTCTGTCGAACCGGCATGGGATCATTGAATTCTAACAAGTTTTTTCTTAATACTTTCCATGCATGTTTTGACTTTTGGGGTTTTTTTTATTGTTTTTTTCTGAATACCGAAGGGACAAATCGATAGACAGTTTGAATTTACAAAGACCAACGATCGAAGAAATTTAGTGTTACATTAAGTGCTCTTAAAAATACTTATGTACAAACATACCTACACGTTAGAATATATTTTAATACAACGTTTTTATAGTGTCTAAATACATTAACGATAATAATATTAATAAAATAAATAAACAAGGAAAAGTTAAAACTCTCAAGTACCAACTGGCTCAGGATTTGTCTACGACGTTCTACGTTATAAAAGATGATACAAATGATTAGGTAAGTCCTTTAATTTTTTTCTTATTCCTCGAATTATTATCGAGGAAAACTTAACAGAATTATTAAATATTAATTTAAAGATTCTGTCTACTTTTCCCGACTTCATAATAGTTGGAAACAGTAAACAGGGGAATATTATCAAGTCAAGCAAGTCCAATTACAATAAAAATTTGTTTTTTTTTACTTATGTCTCTATTTATTTATTTATTTATTTATTTATCATTAGGATAGCCAACAGTTGATACATTACATTTCATACAATAGATATTACAATTCGCAAAATTTCATGGTAAATGCTCAACCTATTATAGGCCATCACAACTTGCGCTTTAGTTATCATAATACATTCTATTATTGTTATGTATTGAAATAATTATTTAAAACAGAATACAGAATTAAAAATATTATAAAATGTTATTTTTTTTATCTAATGTCAATACTCTAAAAATATTATTTTAAAATTAAAATTAATCATACTTCTAGATAGGATGTCGATTTATATATTACAAAATTGGTAAATTCAGATGTCAATGTTGTTTTATTTCAATTCAAATGCATACCGGTAATTAAATCTAATATTTTACGTCTAAATTCATGGTAACTGTTATTAAATAAGTCAATATCTCTCTTTTGTCTAACACATTTGTTATAAAAATCTGTCATTTTTGGAATGGGCGAATCTTTACCTAGTTTAGTCCTGCAAGGTTTCGCATGCAGCAAGTCACAAGGGTGCCTGGGATTACTCAGACGAGGTATTTTAAAAGAAAATCTATTGAGTAACTCCGGACAATCTACTTTGCCGTTTAATAAATTAAACAAAAACATCATTGACATTAAATTTCTTCTGTCCAAAAGTTTATTTCTTTTAAAATATTTAAGTCTGTCATCATAACTATTAGAATTTATCCTAAATTTGTGACAGAGCTGGCGTAAAAATCGTTCTTGTATCCTTTCTAGTCTGTTAATGTGGATATTAGCAGAAGGTGACCAGATCATACTCTATTTTCAAAGTACATACCTATATATTTTTAAGTATACTTGTTTTTATAACTATCTTTCTCGTATTGCTATCTCTAAATTAAAAAGCACACTACAACAGTAAATTAATATCTTCGTATTTAATGACTAAAGTACTTTTTAAGTTTATTCTTTGAAATCGTTCGATAATTTTATAGTGTCATAGTCATTATTTCCTGCCATGTTCATCAGTTAAGTTCTTCGTGGTCAAAATTTGTTGATTCAACCGGGCCTTAATTTATCGACGATACAGTTTTGTCATCGTCATTTACATTTACTTTGTTATGCATAACGTTAAAAATAAATAAAATCTACCTATTCTATTATCATTGAGGTGAAATTGTAACAGGATGTAGCATAACATTCAGTTAACTCATTTGCAGGTTTCGGCTCGTCCGGACGTTGTTCTGTAGTTGCGATCTCTTCACGCTCTAGTTGTGTTCACTTTACGTTTAATTTTACTTCAGCTATTTTTGGGCGGTTCAGTTAAGGAAATCGGGTGATCGTCATTATTTATAGCATTAAAATAGGTAATTTATTTAAGTATACGCAATAAATTACTTGAATATTCTAGTGGTTGTCCCCGTTCAACACATTTTTGATTTGCTTTGTTCTACATTGGGGTTCAACATATTTGCGTTAAATTGCTAGTTCTTTTAATCGTCCTTTTTAATTTTTTCTTCTATTTAGGTGACAACCTGCTGATCATCAGTGCTTTATTATTATACTTTTAAATACACCCCACATGCCACGAGTCACGACGCTCTTTAGGGATAGGGATTAATTGAGATTATTTTAACAAGCCAACGACCACTATCGGATCGGAATAAGAAGATAAATGTACATCGAAAGTATCTTATTTTCAGGAGTTTATATCTTCATAATTAATTAATACACATACTTCTTGGTACAGACTATAATGATACAGACCCTCCACGTAGTGCCAGTATTGAGCATGCGGGCCGGTAACATCTTTATTGTTATATCATCGATATCAAACTCATGCACAAAGCGATTTAGCGAAATTATTTCCTTGTGGCTAGGATCACAAACGCATTTCTGAAGTCTATTTCTATATCTGTCATTTTTGGAACAAGAACTAAAGGAATACTCTAGGCAAGCTAAAATACCTCAGTTACTTTTGAGTATTTATCTTCGTACTTTTTCATTCGATTAATTCCACGGTTTTTATGGTTGAATGCCAATCTTCGGCTTACGAGATACGACGGCGACCAAGAAAATAAAATCTTTATGCGGTTATTAGCTGTTATATTAATAGCTCTCCTGTCACATTCCTTGCGCTTTACTGAGTATCTTCTACTCTCTGATCTAAACCCCAGTTTTTTTTTATTTCTTGTGATGTTTAACTATAAATTTTCCATCAAATTATGTAAAGCAGCTACAAGAAAAACCCGGTACAAGATTTGAAACAATACGAAAGTGGAGCTAAATAATATAATCGATTTTCATAGGAAAGTGAAGCGAATAATACTACAAATTGTTTTGTATATTTCTAGAGTCAATAGTGAGAAGTAGTATCAATGTCAAAGTAAATTAAACGGATGTAAACGTTCTAGAAGTTGTTGCGGAAATGTTTTCTTAATTTATTTTCTATTAAATTTTGCAACATGTAATCTGACTGTGTATTTAGTGCTTCAATAAATGTCAAATGAACACTTCTGATTACATGTGTTTTGTACAATATACATGTAACAGATTCATATAATTAAAAAATTGCCACTGGAACAATTTCCTTGTATGTTGCAATAGTAAATTTTCGTATATCCTACGTTTAATGATCATTTTTGATTTTGAACATGCAACGTTTTTAACAATAATTCTGAGACGGAACGCTTCTCCGGCATCCAAATCTTTGGTTTGTATAATTTGGGTGCCATTGAGAGAGAAATGAAGTCTTCCATCAGGTTTGATTGTCAACAAGCGCATCCTAACTTCAATAAAAAGAAGGTTAAAGCTTGTAAGGTCGACTCAAAGTTTTCCACAATGGTTTCGGCCCAATCCGTCGATTGTTCGATGTCTGTTTGCAAACTAAAAAGCGTATAACAATAGCCCCGAAAGTAGAATCGGACGAAATGTAATCTAAGATTACCGTTACCGTTGCAGTCACTTGATATCCGGACTAGGTCATTTTTTGTAACTAATGGACTCTCGGATGATTTTGAATTTCTTTATACTTTCAGCAAACTATTTAGCGCACGTAATGGTCAACTAATGACGTTGTTGTTGCAGATAATGATTGATGCTCAGGCGCAAGTTTTTCGGGCTCACTCTCGTTGTTGGGTTTTTGGGCAATTGATCAATAAAGTTTTGATTATGAAATTTAAAAAGTTCCACGAAGTGAGTCGTCAAGCCTCTCACAGTTGTCTATTTGAACTATTTTTAACTCGCCTGTCTCAGCGTATAAATCTATCCTGTGTCGATGTTACGGTTAATAGGCGGCCAGTGACAAGTTAATAGTTTCCTCCTTTTAGTGGACTGGAACACTCCATTCTCGTTTCCTGCTGGAGCAAATTGATTATCTGCTTTCATTATTTGAAATACTTCATACTCTTGTTGACAATATAGAACAAGGCACTGTCGATATAAGAAATGTTTTCAATATCATCTCATCATATCTCATCTGCAGCCTTCTACGTTTGAGCAGGCCAGGTTAATTTATCACGTGATACAGTGAAATACAGGTAGCCGTCTCGACGCACTAATTTCAGACGGCCGCCGCTCGCCGGCTACTTTGCTCGCGTTTGTTCTTCTACGGTCTATTTCACGCGCTGCGTGCGCTCGATCGCGAGGCATCCTTAGTACGTCGAATGAGATATAGTAACGCGATAGAAAGAGACGACAACTTTGCGTTTGTTGCGTGTTATATATGGAGGCAGGGCTAGGCGCTATTGCGACCTGAATTGTACTTACAAAAAGTCAGCGTGTGAGTGAGTGAGTGATACTTCTGTACTGTTAGGTACTATTACGTATTTCGTGGTTTGAGCTAAATTCACATCTTAGTCGTGGCATGCAGAAGCATTCAACAAGTGCATCAATAAGAACAATTGGGAATACACCCTGGTGTGTTTGATCACAAAATTTCCACAAATGATATTTATCCCTCGACGAAATAATCTTAATTTCCAGCAATTTTCATTATCTTATCACCTGTCTTCACTAATGAATTTTGCTTATGCATATGAAAATATTGACATTTATAAAATAGATAGTTCTTTCCAGTCATAATATTTTCACGGAAAGTTTAAATGAGTCAAGAGCATCAGATGACTTATGCAGTAACTAAACGAATCTATCTCCAAGATATTCCAGCGAGTTCGATTATTTTAATGGGTATGGCTATGGGGTCATATCAACTGATTAAGGCAACCAGCTTTAAATTACGTAAATTAACAAGCTTCTTGAAAATATTACCTACAACATAATCGTGTTTTACATATATTTTCTTGGAAGTCATAAAAATATGATCAAAGTTACGACTATGGTAACGAGTTTTCGAATATAAACAATGCTGTAACTTGAATTCTTTTCCCACACGCTTAATGTATTACGACTTGTTACAAAAAGTCAGCGTGTGAGTGAGTGAGTGAGCCTTCTGTACTGTTAGGTACTATTACGTATTTCGTGGTTTGAGCTAAATTCACATCTTAGTCGTAGCATGCAGAAGAATTCAACAAGTGCATCAATAAGAACAATTGGGAATACACCCTGGTGTGTTTGATCACAAAATTTCCACAAATGATATTTATCCCTCGACGAAATAATCTTAATTTCCAGCAATTTTCATTATCTTATCACCTTTCTTCACTAATGAATTTTGCTTATGCATATGAAAATATTGACATTAATTAAATAGATAGGAGTTCTTTCCAGTCATAATATTTTCACGGAAAGTTTAAATGAGTCAAGAGCATCAGATGACTTATGCAGTAACTAAACGAATCTATCTCCAAGATATTCCAGCGAGTTCGATTATTTTAATGGGTATGGCTATGGGGTCATATCAACTGATTAAGGCAACCAGCTTTAAATTACGTAAATTAACAAGCTTCTTGAAAATATTACCTACAACATAATCGTGTTTTACATATATTTTCTTGGAAGTCATAAAAATATGATCAAAGTTACGACTATGGTAACGAGTTTTCGAATATAAACAATGCTGTAACTTGAATTCTTTTCCCACACGCTTAATGTATTACGACTTGTTACTACAGTTCGGGCCGGCGAGGCTATGCCATAGCTCCGCAACCGGTAATTTTATTGAAATTTCCAAGTTTCACTCAAATAGCTAACAAAATAATGGCTGAGCAGCGCTGCCCCCTCACACTTTATCGGAGTTTCTCCGGGCTTTATTAAATCCAGTATCGTATTGTCTAACGCTGCAGGCTAGTTCTAATGATATACAATCAGCTGACGATAAGCAAATATGATAACTCTGATTATATTTTACGACGACCGGTATAACAATGATAGCGATTTGGAGTAGTGTGGTGCTGTATTAATATCTTATGACTAACCTTTAAATTTCCTACTAAAACACTGTCAGTACAAGGTTAACCGAGTTTAATGTAAGATGAATTGTTTGTACATGCACGATACCTGTATTTAAATTTAATTTTTTTGTACCTTAAGCAACTCATGAGCTTATAGTAATTTCGCGATTCTAATTCAGAAAGTTTGAAGCAGAAATATTCATCATCATCATTCGATTATTCTTCAACATCGATTCTCATTTGGCAGATCATTTCTCCCCTATATAATGTGGTGCTGTAGCTTATAAAGTTACAAACTAAGCAAAGCACACTTTACTTTGTGTCTTAGGCCTTAGCTATAAGCTGAAACCCTTTATCCACACTGTTGCTACTACAATATGTAAGATGGAGCTAGACATAAAACCGTTGCGCCGATTGCCCCGACTTCAATATTGTGCTATGTAGTCACTATGTAGTATTCAATTGCCTTAAAACTCAGAACCTTTATCAACACTGACACTCCTACAATATGCAAGGTTAGACTAAGATAGAGTTAGACAAATTGTTTTGCCCATTGCCCCAACTCTAACACGCAATTTAGCTGATCGTTTCTAAAGATTTGCAATATAATGTGGTGCTGCATACTCTCGCGGCTGTGTGCTTGGAAAACAACGGTATTTCTGAATTATTGATGACCGCAAAAAATGGAACAGTTACATCCTGAGAGTTTTAATATTTAATCATTTGAAAAACAATACATTGGTATTCCTTACTGCAATAAGAACAAAATTTATTACACGCATTCCCGCTATACTTAGAGCTTAACGATAAAATGTGACCTAAAGTCAAAAGAGATTGCAAAACATTGATTAGAGATCTAAAAAAATAACTTTAAACCTAATTTAAATTTTTAAAGTTTTAAATAAAATTTAAAACTTTAAAAATAATAATGCCAAGTAATTTGTAAAACGAAACATCAGTGCTTGTAATAGAACAAAATCCAGTACATAAAGTTGTACTTAAAGGTAAATTAAAATAATATGTAACATTCTGGAGATTGCAAAAAAGTTATAAAAGAATAAAAAATGCTAGCATTTTGTAATCGTTGCTAGAATATTGTTTTTAAATTTTCAGATTCGTATAAAGTCGTAGGCATAATATAAATTATAAACCCGAATAATGCTTTAGTAGTAATGAATACATTGCGTTAAGATTTGAAAGCAAGATGTACACGCAGGCCTAACGATCTTTGTTGTTGTTAGTAAGAGTAATTATTATGCGAAGGAAACCCGTGTGAAATATTGCAAAGCATTAAATCAATGGTCACAATAAATAAACCTTACTTGTTCGTTAAGATAATTGAACCTACAGCGGAATTGTTAACTATTGTAATGTAATGACTTAACTAACGTTAATTAGCTTTTCTCTTTCTACCGGTTTCTGGACTTGTCTCCACAAAATATTTGTTACTTTTGCTAATTTTTTGTCATAACTTAGAAAAAAGTATATCACATTTGATTGATATTGATACTTATATTATACATATTATTATTTTGGTGATCCTTTATATTTTAAGACAAGTCGAACCCATTCAAGTAATCTAGTTACCTAATCACCTACGCTGATGAAAGCATCATGGGGTATCCCCGATCTTATCCCCATCATAATGTTGTAATTACTAAACATCATTATTGTTATCTTACAAGAATTACCATTGACGATACTTGATACAAACTGTAAAGGCGTCCTAAGTTCTTATCGGATATCATTTCAATGGGTGAGTCTCGCAATCACCTCATTGCTTGTAATTACGCGTGTACTCTTAAGTTTCAATGCATCGTTATCCAGCTGTGTGGGTTGTTCTGAAGTATTAATACCGTTAATTCGATTGTCTTCTGACAGATATAATCAAGATGATTTGTGTTTACTAACATCTTCAACGTAATCAATGGTTTTGACCTTTTATGGCATCGGAAGTAAGATCAGCTTAATTCATTACACAATTCAATTTAGTACATACAAATACTATGATAAAAATTGTTTTTTTTTTCAGTTTAGATTTGTTGAAATGGACTGGATACATTATTAATAGTTATATTAGTTTGTTCCTATATTGTCCTTTATTTCTTTGTATTTTTTGATTCAGTGTTTTTCATATTATACTTATCTTTATTGTCTGTTTTGCGCCCTTGATGAGTTTTGTGGCTTTTGACTTACTAGTTAGTAGCAAGTAAGTCAAAAGCTTTACCTTGCATATAACTCGTTCACCCCTTCCTTGCCTTCCTTGCCGGCTAGTGAACACAATATACTTCTTCAGTCTCTACGTGATGTCTCTCAAGTTTTCCGCTTATCGGGTTATCCTTATCGCGTGATAGGATTGTCAGTAATCGAAGCTACGAATATGTATATTATTTATATACATATCCTATGAGTATGTACATTCTTCAGGTATGACCGCTTACATTTTATAACAATATGTTCTATTTATTCCAGGTAAGCACGCTCTGAATTACTAGACAATTTATCGTAACGTCAATGGGTATGTGTTTAGTAGATAAGCGTGTTATCAAGATCTATTGCTTGTTGTAGTGTAAAATTTTAAAAAAGTCATAAGCTTAGGGTTCGAGCCCAGTTATTTCAAACTATTCATTTTAGTTACGCGTACATTAGATTTGCTTATTTCACCAAAAATTAGGTACTTTTTCAAAATTGACGCTTTAATTTGTTTCACATTAAATTTTTATTTTGTATTTATGTCAAGTAAATATATAAGACCAAACATTTTCCATTAACCAAAATAACTGGCAATTACTTATTAGTCGTCATTTGATCAAGGTCAAATTTAATTCTTGAAGTATAATTAAACATTGTAGCGATATTTATTTACTCAGTTGTACTCACTCCACATTTTTAAACTTAGTCGGTAAAATGACTAAGTTTAAAAATAAACTTTGTCTGTCTTTGGCGTTCGTGACATTCGGTAATTTTTTGTCGTACGAGTATGTTGACTCTTTACTGTTAGTTCTCATTGGTTTACTCTGTCTCACAGGGGCGGGAGAACGACGATAAGCCCGTAACGAGCCCGCCTGCGTAGTGGCACTACTTTGTGTTGACTTATCTATGCCGCAGCTACTCCGATGAGATTAGCTGGTGTGACCTCTTTTTTAGCTGGGGCAAGTACGTACGTGCGTGCCTGCCTCTTGAAGTTTAAGTGTGTGACATTTTTTTCATCAGTTTTCATTGAACGACTGTACTTAAACTTCATTAATATGTAGCTTGAAAACAGAGTAGGTTTGATGATGGGTAAATTTGAAATTGGTCTAACTCTTTCGTTGAGAAAAAGAAAAAATAAATTAGAAAGGGTTTCAATTACAAAGGTTACCCCTAAAAAATTATAACCTTTGCATATTTATGAATAATATACATAAATTAGTATCTTACTCTAAGTTACTGGTTGTTCAACAAGCCAAAAAGCAAACATTTAAAAGGCATACTATCAAGTCAACCTAGGTATTAAAAAAAGTTAAGAAGGAGGATCTATTTGTAACCATAGATCACCAAGATACGTTACGTTCATAGTAAATTGCGTTTTAAATCTGTGCCGAACTGCCACTCACTGATAAATAGAACAAAAGATACGAAACAGCACGCAAACGAAAGAGACAACAATAATGCCTGCGCTCGACGCAGACTAACTATGAAACTATTGTAAATAATTGTAGGATTTTTGAGTCTTCACAACGCGCGCACTTGTCACATATCTGCTCCTTTTTATATATTATCTATCATTGTTTGTAACACTATATTTCCTGGAAACGATAACACCATGAGATAAAGCTCAACAAATCTCGATTTAATTTTCTCATTTCATCAGCTCATAAGCTGCTAACCAATTTTCTGGAACAAAACGCATTGCGGAAAACATTCGTTTAGCTTTCGATTTCCTCAGTCCACGAGTAGGACAGTGAAACCGAACTCCCGTTTTATTACTGACATTAACGTTCAAGTTAACGTGCAACACATAAAGTCCAGAGACCGCATAGACGTGGAAACAAAGTTACCCAAACATCTGAAACTGTAAACAAGGCACGGCGGCGGAAGCGGGCGGGACACGTGTTCGATTCCACGTCCCCCTTCCCTTTGCTCATTAACTGTGGAACTAAATACGGAACGGACATTGTTCAGAAGCGCTGCATGATTAAATTGCTCGGGATCTTGCTTGTTGGGTTGTCTTTTTTGTCCTCAGCTTCATGATCATGGTGGTCGCGTTACATCTTCACGTTTAATAATAAGGTTAGCTACGATACACCCTTTCAAAAAAATATTGTTTTATTGTTCAACACCATAAAATGGCTCTATGAAGTCGGTATTTCTATAGAATTTTTGAAGATGTTATTTCAAATTTTTAAAAGATTTTTATTAATTATATGTTACACTTACAGTCAGGTTTATTCCATTTTGGTTGTCGGAACTCTACGAGTCACACATCCTCTAAATGAGTAAATGTGAATTTCAACTTTTCATCTAAAAATTCCATGTGATCCTATATAAAATTACTTAAGATAATCAGGATCTTTAAAGAAAACGCTCGTGTTTCCACCGTCTATTTTCACTTCCGAAAATATCCGAAATGAAACTTTTGATGTCCCGGAAACATAAGTTTAATGATGAATTTCCTTGGAATGAGCTTAAATGGGGACATGAAATTATTCAGTTACATAAATAATGAACTAGTTCCTTTCTAAACTCTATATTAAGAGGTTTTCTTCAGATGTTACTTTTTTCTCCAAGCCTTCTTAAACTAGCTTACCTGTCAATACAGCTACATTTTCTGCATCATAATTTATTTGTGTTGCATTTCTTTTAGATAAAAATGAAAACTAGTTTCACATTTTATTCAGTGCTTTGATGAGTGACTTACACGTTTGGACATTGTTAACTATTTACAGTTGACAGTCAAGAACTCTATACATTTCTGATGGATCTTTTCTAATGAGCGTTCGGAGTTAGTCTAATTGTCTAATCTTTGGTTCGAATATCATGTTAGTTTCTATCTTCCATAAATGGAATGTTTCATCGCGTCTAAGTATTTGCTTATAAAATAACCATGAGTCCTCTGAAACAGTCTTTGTGGGAATCCGCACAGAATTTCTTTGCCCCTTGAACTCGAAACGCTGCACCTCTGCGAATAAATAATGGTTTACGACCACCACAATTATTTGCATGGTTTATGCAAATTACGCAATGGACCCGATGTTGTATATTGTTAGCAGGTTTTCTACGACCAGGAAGGATAGTCGCTATAAATAATCATAAATTACTTAACTGGACTTAATAAAGGGTAGGTAGTGGTCCGGAATGTCCGAACGGGTTGAATCTATGAGATCATTTAAAGTACACTGGACGTTCAGCAACATTTGCATACTGAGCAGTGATCACAGACAAGCATTATGGCGTTATTTTTTTAGGACTCCGTACCCAAAGGGTAAAAACGAGACCCTATTACTAAAGCCTTCGCCGTCCATCAGTCCCTCCGGCTGTATCTCTTGATCCGTAATAGTTACACACTTTAAAGTTTTACAGATGATGTATTTTCGTTGCCGCTACAACAACAAATACTAAAAAAAATAGAATAAAATGAAAATTAAAGGGGGCTTATTCCTTGCAGTCATCCCCATTGTCAATGGATATAATTTTAGTCTGTTAAAGAAGACTTCACGAATAATCACCAGCAACGTAATTCTCAGTTATTGGTCTTGGCCATAGAGCCACTTCCGTCTCCACTCTCTATTTACACAAAAACTTAGTTATCCTGAGAATTTTTCCTTTCTAGCATTGTACGTACATTCTTATGAAATTCGTATCTATCTCTCCTATCTAACCTTGACATGGTTTTCCATGCAATCAAAATCTTCTTACCGCAAACTAATCACACCAGATTGCTGCAAGATATTGCAATTGCTCTATTCCTTTATTTAGCCTAATTTTAATTGGACTAATTCCTTTGGTTAATTTGGTCAGTAGTAGCGGACTTTTATATATTTCACTGTCATTGAACCACAGAAAGTGGACACGCATGAATTATTGATTGATCGAGAGTCACGCGATACGACAGTTTCCTTCTAAAATAGGTATTTTCCTTTTACAATAATTGGTGTCCACTTTTGGTTTATTTATGGGTTCACCAAAATGGGAAACAAAGTCAATTTAACACTGTTTTCAAAATCTAACGAAGTCTTGTATATTTCATCCTCTAAGCTATATCCACTTATGTCTCAGTTTTTATTCCCCAATATTTTTTTATATTTAATTGGGAAATTGGGAAGTGGAAAATGAAATGATTTTCTGGTGGTACAGTCACTGACTGGGTTAAGTGTAATCACATTTTTTTATTAATAACTACAATCCGGGTTTGTGCCCTTTTTGATATAATTATTATTTTGTAATTTATACTCCCACATTCACAACAGTTCTAATCGTCGTCGTCTTTATAGTTTAGTTTAGTAGTTATGTTTAGGGAATCACAATTTATAACCTTCCACTTTTCAGGTTTCTAGACCAGTTTCAATAAAAATACCTCTTATACGTTGTATTTCTGTACATTTAACTTAAACTGGTACTAATTCGAGAACGAAGGTCAGTTCATTGGTTCCGCCGGCCATTCTTGTCTCAATAACGTCTTTGTGCTATTGTTGAAACTCAGTTTTTACGTTAATTCTTGCGAAATTGTGTCGATGTAATAATCTTTTACAATAATAAAATATCATTCGTCATAATAATAGAGCTGAAAACGTCTTAAAAAATTGTACGTAAAAAATGTAACTAAAGATTGGAAAAAAATACGTTTAACTATTGGTCAAGGAATTGCATTTATTAATGGAATGAATGACAACATCATCCCATCAATTTAAGATTTGTATACGAGCAGGATGCCTATAAAATTTTAAATAACATAAAATAATTATGGTAAAGTAACAGTACTATACCAGAATAACTGTTCAATTAAAATTTCATAAAACATTCAATGTTTTTACGAAAAATTACGTACGAGTATACATTTGATACTCAAACCTCTTGCTCACAGTTTTAATTGGCTAAGTGATTAGCATATTGATTGCAACGAAATGATAACAGCATCCGACTGTGAGTCACGTTTGAGAAGTTTGTTTTTACCACCCAAATAGTTAATGAACTTGAACTACCATCTCAATGTCATGATATTTGTGAAAACGGCTGCGGTTTGTTAATAATATTATTGCATACTAAAATCAATAGGCTTACAAATCAAGATTGGTAATTAAAATACGGCTCTAGGTTGCTGCAAATACTAAAATATCAATTGAAAGAACAAAAGGAAAAGAAAACATAATTAAAATATTATATAAATACAAAATCGAATGTGGCATACTTTTGAAAAACATTCCTATCGTTTTGAATTTCGTATGAAATAGCAGATGCTGATGCCCTGACTGACTGATTTCATCTGGTCTTCGGAGCTTAAATCTACCATTATAATACCAAATTAATCTGCTGCTGAAATCGAACGAATCACAGTTAAAACAGGACGAGGAGTAAAAGAACGCTATGTACGAAACTTTCAACTAATTGGATTATTCATCATCGTAAATGAGTACAAAATCTGCATGTACAAGCTTTACCTGAACAATGTAGCTATAGCGAATCATTTCGGCGTTTCCGAGGCATTCGTAGTGTTTCATCCGTCGGCCATTTTGGACAACGGTCGTTCACCTCTTCCACAGAGTATGTACTGAATTGATTTAGGGGAAGTACGTCCATTTTCAGTTCTTAGTTAAATTCTGCCCCGAGGCAAAATTGCGCGGGCGCAAAAAATTTGATCTCGCAAGCTATGAATTGTCGGATCACAGAGTACTACAGACTATGATGATTAGTTGATTACTTTGGTATCAGCTAACTACATATATCATTTGTTTATCAGTGAGTAAACGCATCCTGAGAAAACTTATATGCCTCTAAGAGTTCTCCATGGCGAATGGCGAATAGCGAATTACAAGCTCCACATTCAAAGGTATGTGGAGCTTGTAATTCGCTAGTATGGCTTTTTCGTTCTGAAAGGACACCCATGATCAGTTGTGGACCGTAAAGAATTTGAAACGACCACAACGCTGAGCTACATATGGATTATGAGATGTACTCGTATATTAGTTCCTAATGAACTATAATGTCTCTTCTTCTATAACACTGTACATACCTATTTGAATGTATTTTTCGGTCGAAGTTTGACCTACGTTTGGTTCTCAATTCGTCTTAAGGCCTCGTCAAACAGGCAACAGCCCCATCAAAACTAGTACTTTACAATGGCTCAGATCAGGATCTGCCACGCACTCGCCTTGCAAGCTGTTTGGCGATACCTTAAAAGTGAGTGTATTCATGTGGCGTCGATATTTGCTTGTCCTTGGAAAAGGGAAGCATTACAAAATACACGTTTCGCGCGCTACGTGACTCCCACGCGCGCTTTGTCCTGTGGGTTCAAGGTTCCAACTAAATCAATTGACTGAGATAACATAATTGACGGTTTTGTAGGCAATAATTCAAGCTAAGTTTACTTTATAGGTGCTTAAATGCCGGATACGCAGTACGAGTACAATGGGATATTACAGCTAATCCTACTTATTAGAACAAAATGGTTTTGCTCGTAGGCAAAATATTAATGTTTTGTCTCATTTATTTAACTGGCTATGCTGACTTTGTTCATAGAATACGAGATTATATACTTAAGTCTTTGTATGAAGTACTTGAACTACCTACTTATTTAATACTTTGACGTTGCGTATGCCCGTTTCCAAGTACATATTATACAGATAGTGGTGGTGGTGTGGTGATTTTTTGACGATCCACTGTTGAGTACGGCTCTTCTCTCTGAATGGATTTCGGCCGTAGCTCGTCTCGCTGAACTAGTGTTGATTGCTTCACACAGCTTTGAAAACATTATTGAATAGCCTCAGGCATGCAGGTTCTACTTAATAATCTTTCTTTTTTAATATTTAAAATTCTCGTGCTATTATTTGTTACCAAACTCATCCGAAACAGCTTGATTGTTTGTTATGAAATGTATTGTGTATGTTCGGTAGGTCTGAGAGTAGGTCCTAAGCTATTATTTAAATCCCTAATGGCAAAACAACGTTTGCCGGAACACCTAATTGAATTAATAAGTATTTAATTTTCTTGATCACCTTCGAGTTTGGGCTGCTGTTAACCTACTTATTATTAACATTTTAAAAGCGTAGAGTGAAGTTACATGCATTTATTAATAAACCATATACGGCGAGTGGTATACACATTCCCATGTAACACACCATAAAAAATTCGTCCTTGTGCCCATTCGTAGACCGTAGTACTCGTACTGGTAACGTGCATGAAAACCGTGACTAATGACTGTTGGATACCGTGCATTAGCATGATCCATATCAATTAAATGTTTATATTTAGTTACGAGGACGCGTTCCTTTAAGTTTACAGTAGAACCTAATCTAGGTCAGCTACTGTTGAAAGGAATTATGTAGGATCTAGAATATATTTGCGAATAATTTGTTAGGTTTATTCTTCGTTTATTTATAAATTCTTCTTAATGTTCCACTGCTTGAAACGGGGATCCTCTCAGAATCCGCATTTGGGTCCTTTTGAAATCTTTCACTGTTAAGGTTATATATATCGTAGTTGTATAGATATACACATAGAAGAGATCGCTTGCAGCGATAAGTCTGCCTTTGCATACCATTCATTGATATTCTATTTTTATGTGCATTTTTATTTGTAACTAGCAGTGCCCGCGGACTCCGTTCCGCGATTTTTTTGTCCCGGCCCGTCTGTCCCGCGTAAGGTCCGGTTTCCACCAAAGCGGAGCGAAGCGGAGCTGTTTGGATAACCAATCAGATTTCATCATTTAGACATCCCTCAGTTTCGGAGATATCAAAATGACGAAATCTGATTTGTTACTCAAATACAGCTCCGCTCCGCTTCGCTGTGGTGGAAACCGGGCCTTATACCCACAGCCCACAGCGCTGGACACGAGGCATTAGGATAGATGCCTATACTTATAAAACCTATCGCCATTCCCTAGCAACGGCCGAAGCGGCGGCGGCGCGCAACCGCTTACCGCAGGTTTTTGTTTTGCTAATATCTTTGAAGATATTTGTTTAAACTGTATAGAGTAAAGAGCACAAATATTCTACATTAAATATCCGTTCTAAAAAACATATTTACAAAGATATAAATTAATACCATATGGGCTAAATAAGCTTCACAAAAATTATTTATTTTTAATCCACAATTTTAAAAGTAAAAGCAGTTATTGCGAGTTACCCATAGGAGATAGGCATATGCTATCGCGGACTTTTTTGCAGATTTTGATACGTTCTTTAATATTGTAGAACATTGTTTTGTTCTATCCTCAATAGTTTCCGCAGCGTACGCGATGAAAGAATTTTTTGGACTTGGATTACATTATTCAAGTTTTAGTAAAGATGCTTAGTTAATTTTGGAAATTATTATAGCCTATGACACTCCACGATAATGTAGCTTTCTATTGGTGAAAGAATTTTGAAAATCGGTTCTGTAGATCCAGAGATTACCCCTTACAACGTCACAAACTCACAAACTCACAAACATCGTTACGCTACCTCTTTATAATATTAGTATAGATGTTTGTGTGCAATAGTCTTCTTCTTCTATTTCTTTTGTCTAATAAATTTTTAGTGTCGTCTGTATCATTTTATTCATACTATTCGTTTAAAATTTTAGTACTGTGTGGGAAAACCTAAGGCCATGTTCCTATAGGTTCTCAAAGAGAAGCGTGGTTGGCACCAAGCTCTAAACCAAATTATCTTTAGTGAAGGGACTAAGCTTTTGAGATTTACGAGAGTTAACGGTCTAATTCGGCCTTTACACACTGCTTGGCGACTTTGTACCTATAAGTACGTTTAAAAATCTCAAAGAGCAATGAATGTAGCGTACTCTGAATGGCCACTGATGTCTCAATAGAAATAGGTCATAACTAGCTTTTGCCCGCGGCTTCGCCCGCGTGAATTTCGGGGTTTTACAAATCCCGTGGGAGTCATGGATTTTCTGGAGAAAAAACAGCATATGTGTTAACCTAACTTCAGAAACACGACAAAAAATTCTCCCAAAAATGCTCCAAAATCTCCATTTTTTTAATTTCCATCGAAAACTACGATGGACATAATTGTAATTTTTGTTTTAATGTATTGTTAAAAAAAAATTCCCAAAAACGCTCAGAACGACATTTTAATAACTGGCTTAGTTTTTGAAGTACTTAATTAGGTAAAACAACGTTTTTCTGTTATATTCTTTCGCAACGCTGCATACTAACCTAACCTAACCTAACCCACCAACGTATTCATAAGAGTGAGAAGGACGAAAATAAAATCAACGTATCTGCTTAGGAGCGAAATAATTTCAGAACCTTTACCTTATAGGTATCCATTTTCGCATTTATAGCATAATTACTATTTACTATCACATATTCTATTGCTCAACTCAAACACATATTCTTAATAGCGAAACAGTTCTAATATCAGAAACTATACAGGAACACCTTTTTAGCATTATTACCCCGTATCCCATTGCTTAACAAAAACACACATAATAAATAGCGAAACAATTGTACTTTCAGAACCTTTATGGGTAGGTACCCATTTCCACATTTATAGCATTACTAATTACTATACCATATCCCATAGCTCAACTAAAACATACTTTGTCAGTAACGAAACAGATGTTAGTTCAGAACCTATATCATATAGGTACCCATTTTCATAGTTATAATATTATTAACCTGTATCTCATTGCTCAACTAAAACACAAAATGCTAATAGCGAAACAGTTGTAATGTCGGAACCTATAATACGGGTACCCATTTTCACATTTATAGCATTATGCATTATTTATAGAATTATAGCATTATTATTTATAGCATTATTATCCCATATCCCCTTGTTCAACTAAAACACACTTGTTAAATGCGTACAGTGCTATGTTCAGAACCTTCATAGTGGCCATTTTCACATTTATAGTGATAATATCATCAGTTTTTGCCCGCGGCCCCGCCCGCGTCAAATTCGCTTTTTCATGAATCCTAAGGGAAACGTCATTTTCCCGTTATCGTTCCCTATTCCAACCTTTAAAAATGCTTTCGAGCAAGTTCGCTTGAACAATCTATCTATAGATGTAGCTATAGATTGCTCTAGAAAATTTGGTATTTTGAGTATCCCACGGGAACTACGAATTTTTCCGGGATAAAAAGTAGCCTATGTTTTAATCCGGGTTATAAGCTACCTATGTTCCAAATTTTAGCCAAATCGGTTCAGTAGTTGCGGCGTGAAGGAGTAACAAACACACACACAAACTTTCGCATTTATAATATTATTAGGAATTAGGTAATAGCAGGTTCCATTAAAGCAAGGAGTCAACGACCGGCCGTTCCACATAAGGGCCTACAGTCTGCACCCTCTGAAATCAGGGAGCGTAATTGTTCTACGTCATTGGAATCTAACAGTTGTAAAGTCTTATTGGAAGAATAAATAGGGGAGCGGTATTCAGGCGTAGTGGAGTTTCCGGTGGTGGAGTTTTCTATTTTTTTTTTCACAACCAAACTACCAATGTAGTGCATGTTATTTCTAAATATTCATAAGAGCTAAAAAGTAAGGACTATATGAAATAAATAAATCATTCATTCATAAATGCTTTTAGGGAATACACGAAATATCCAGAAAGAATCTGTAGCACTAATGTGTTCTTGAGAAAATAATAAATGTACATTTTGTGTTGTATTTTTAAGATTTAATTACCGAGCTGCATATGTGTTTAAAACCTACATAACTTTGTTGCTAATTGCTATGTAATAAACAGAACAGATTCTTTTGACCATATAAAAGTTTGCTGTAAAAATGGTTACCCTTAAATTTTTAATAACGTACCTAACCTTTTCTAACCAGTTGTTAAATTCAAATGAGTAGAGTGAACAGACGCGTACACGATATACTCGTTGGCATGGGACGCGTATGTAGTTTATAGTAAAACATAGGCTTATAAATCTATGGACGACGGGTGTAATACAAAATTCACGAAAAAAGTGTCCCTATAAAACCTATATAAACGAGGGTACATGAGTATTTTTAGAAACATACTAAAAAATTGTAATTTATGTCTTAAACCATTACTATACCTAAAGCCTTATTTTCAAACACGAGACTGAAGTGCGATTGAATGTCTTTTCGCATTTTGTATGTCATTCGGTTCGGGCACTTTTTAGCGCTGACCCAAAATCCTTAGTTTATATGTCAATGTAGTAAAACGATAAAAGGCGTGGTCTTGCCTAGTCGGTAGTCACGCCATATGATAGCAGGTGTTGATGAGGGGTGGTGCAAGGGACGAACTTAAAATAAAAAGAGCATTAGCGTTATTGTTACTAGTATAAACAAATGACTAAAAAAACCACTTATCCTTTCGTTTGTTCGTTACATGGATATCTGTTATCACTAGTTTTAAGCATTTGATTGAGTGAATTAAACTGATTCGGGTTAATCAGGCTGTCCACAAGTGAGTGCATTGCAGCTCTTAAAACATCCAACTCACTACATACGCTATAGCTCACTTATTTTTTATAAATTACGAAAAATGTTCTATAAAATACTGACTAATTGTATTACTCACTCACTCCTCATTCCATTATTATCATACACATAATGTTTCTCAGTTTGACTCACAATAATTGTGAGAAAGATCACAAACTCATGACTATTTAAACATTCATGTTTTAGATGAAGTAACGTGTTACCAAGCTAAAATAATTAATTTGTAAGCTTGACGTGTTTTCCATTGTTTTCGTTCGGTTCGGTGTATCGGTTTGATATTTTGATCAATACTTTTCTATACCTAACGAAAGTTTCATTACTTTAACTAGTTGACCCGGCTAACGTTGTTTTGCCATTATATTAAAAAAAGCTTACGACCTTACTCTCAGACCTGACCAACATACACAGAAAATTTCATAACAATCGGTCGAGCCGTTTCGGTGCAGTTTGATAACAAAAATGGGCACGAGAATTACTATATATATAGCTACTCGTGCTGATTGGCCACTGATTGATCACCTCTCCTGAACAATTTTGTATGAAACATTTTTTTTTCAATGACCATTCCGTATAGAAGGGAAAAATTCATTAAGAACAAAAATATGGAGAGAGCTGATGATTGAGGATTTCGAAGACGGGTGAAGAGCACGGGGAGGGTATCGAAGATAGGTGGGGGGTGCTCGACCAAATGTCATTCGAAATGTCATCCAATTGCCAGTGAGCTGAAAAAAAATTCAAAATGGCGGATTCAAGATGGCCGCCATTCGAATTTCGCCGATATCTCGGAAAGTAAAAAAGATGGAAGAACGGTTTCTTGACAAGAGTTGATCAGGACCCAAAGGTCTATTCGATGGATAGAAAAAAAAATCCAATATGGCGGATTTTTTTACCATAGAAATTGTATGGCGGATATTGAAGAGACTAAAAGTTGGAAGGCAAATAGGGGGAAGACGGCACGCGGGCCACATGTGGCCCGCGCCCCCACGCAACCTACTAGTTTTATATATTAAAACAGATTTCACATTATGCTTAAATTGAGAAACATTTTCTTCTTTATAAAATTAATGAATAGTTGCTCCATTTACAAATTCGTTTTATTAGTGAAAATAGGGTACTTCCCAATTCACTCACAACGTGTACTTGCATTCATAGTACATCCCGGTACACCCACCAGGGTCATAAATCGCTGTAATCTACCCATGAATTAGTCTCTTGATAGTGGCTTGGCTGTTATTGTTGTCTGTACATCCTTATCTTGCTTTCGGAATTGGTGATTACGTTTACCTAGAGTCTTATTGATTTTATCCATCATAGGTAACTAACTAACTATGTTTCACATAGATTCTTCTTCTACGCTGACCCATGAATTAGTCTCTTAATTGTGGCTATTTTTTTCTGTGCATCCTTATCTTGCTCTCAGAAATGATGATTACCATTTCCTAGACCATGGCTAAGTGTGTTAAACATCGATTCTTTTTCTACGCTGACCCATGATCTCTTGATTGTGGCTTGGCTGTTATTGTTGTCTGTGCATCCTTATCTTGCTTTCAGAATTGGTGATTACGTTTACCTAGAGTCTTGTTGATTTTATCCACCATGCCTCACTCAGCATGCCTGTGGACGTTTTCGATGTGCGCAATGTAGGCTTAGGGCTCATACAGCGATTTAAATCTTTGGTTATATCGATATTATTATTGAACTCTGTAATTGTTTTGTTTTTACTTTTAATGGTAGCGCTATATAAATGCGTAAATATAAAAATAATTCTTTTACAATCGCAATAAATATAGTTTATGAGATTACTTTCTATTTTATCGCCATATTTTTAAACAACGTTGGCGATGATAAATAATTTTCGGTAATGGTTATTTATGTCGGTGTCTGGAGGTGAAATCGAAACAATCGAATTCTAAGAATATTATCAAGTAATAGTAGGTATAAAGTTTGCATAGCGGAGAAAATTAAAAAGAGTTTCTGAGAATTGGGACAATTATCACGGGTTCAACTTCCTGTTTGCATTTCAACAATTGAAGTTGGAATTGTTTGTTCTTTGTACCTTGGGTAAAAAATAACAAGTATTTATAAGTAGTAGGTTGCAATTTATAAGTTTTATACGTGGTATAGTATAACAAAACATTGAAGGCATATTAAGTATTACGTGAGAGTAATTTTATCTAACTCAAATTGCATAAAAAGGCATTTAAAAAAGGGATTATTTCATAATGACCTGTGGCTCTCAACTGTTTTAGCTACGTACTGTTTAGGTTTGGGCGTATCAATTTTAATATCATCTAATAGTAGTTACGATGTACACTATAACTACCTTTACTTGTATACAGCCATATTATGGTAAAAGCTTGTTGTTTTCCTTATATTTATAACCCTACCAGTTCCACGTTAGGACTTAGGTCAACCGGTACATGCTGGATATTATACAGTAACTTGGCAGTTTAGGCCCTGTACTCCATTTATTACCTTAGCGCATTACGTTTAGATATCCGGTGACTTATAAACAGGTAAACCTGAACACACACGGCAGGCTATTGGAATCTTAGCTGTTCTTTGACTTGGGTTTTCATTGAGGTAATTTTTCGCGGAATATGTATTTTCAGCCATATTTATTCTTGTGCTTCCTACTAAGTTGCCCATATATTTTCTAATATTCTGTACTAGCAGTGGCATGTCAATGTTTTGGATTTTATGAATCAGAGTAAAATTCAATGCTTGCAGGGTTTGTACCTGCGGTTTATATGCCAGAGCTTAGCTTAGAAGCCATACAGCTAATATTAATCCTATCTCTCAAGGGAAGGATTCTCCATCTTAGGTAGGTAAGTAGTAAAGGATTAGACTTAAACATACAGTAATAATCTATATTCTGTACCATAATACGTTTCACTATTGCTTCAAAAATTAGTATTTAAAATATTGAGGCAATCTCGATTTACCCAAACAATACCATAAAATGTAAAGTTATATTTGAGTAGAAACCATAATACCTCTCCGTGGAGCCATTAGGAAGTCGGCACGAAGTGAAAAATAACTTGCTAAGGCAATTACCTAATGAAGTCAGGAGCCTAGACCGTCTGAACCAACACCTGCGTGCCCCGACATTGTAAATAAACGGGCCTAGCCCTTCTGGATCTAGGGTTAGCAACACGACCTTTAACATTAAAAACTCAGACTACATTATTAAATATTAAAGTGTATATTTTTTATACGCTATACAAGTTAGTACTTGACTGCGATCTCACCTGATGGTAAGTGATGATGCAGTCGAAGATGTTAGCGTATTAACTTGGAAGGGGTAAGTTATGTCACCCCAACGGCTTCTACACAGCATTGTACCGGAACGCTAAATCGCTTGGCGGTACGTCTTTGCTGGTAGGGTGGTAACTAGCCACGGCCAAAGCCTCCCACCAGACCAGACCTGAGCCAATTTAGAAATTATAAAATTCCAAAGTGGCCCGTGGTGAGAATCGAACCCGCGACCTCCCACTCGAATCCGAACGTGCGTCCCCTGCGCCACGGAGGTCGTATATATTATACATGTGAATTGTTGACAACTGCCTATTAACCGAGAATTATTATTCATTGCGGGCACTAAATGACCGATTGCCAACGAGATTTGAGACGAGCTGAGTTCGAATCTTCTACTCTGTACTTCGTTTTGAAATAAGTAAGAAGGTATAGCAGATATTCTGAGCAGGTATATTAAAATATAATACCTATGTACTCGTACCTACTTAAATTTCGTTTAATCTAGCTTTCGTTTAGAGAATAGTAAAAAGCATATTTCGTCAAGCACATTCCAAACCTTGATCTTATCAAGTCTTGCCTTTTTCCCTAGAAACTTTTTTTGGGATTTAAGAAAAAAAAATCGAGTTTGTAATTCGACGGGAATTGCTTATCTTTTTAAAAATGACTATGGCATACCGAACAATATCGGTTAGCTACTTTTAAACACAATTATTTATTGTTGATGCAATGTACAGTTATTAATGAGTTGATGTAGAATAACTTGAATGTGTGTTCCCATGTGGGAACCCTGACTTATCCTGACACAGTCTGAGAGGTCGTTCACCCCGAGGCCTGACCTGACCAACCTTGGCACTTGAACTGTACTATACCGTGTTACACACATCGGTAAAGCAAATAAATTGATCCAAAACAATCGAGTTGAAGTAAAAGTTCTTATATTTGAAACAATAGAGTCGATTTTGAAACAAACGAATGAAAAAGACGCCTAATTTGAAACACTGAGACCGTTGCGAGTAATTAGAAAGCTCTAAGCAGTCTTTGTTCTTCGGAATAATTGAGTGTTTAAGCGGATGTTCATTCATCACTGATGAATAATGAATGAGTGAATACAAAAAACACGTGTCATTATGTTTCACGGTTACCAAAGTTTATGGTGTGTGGCCTTTTTTTACAAGTTTACCCAATGAGAAATTCTCGTAGTATGTATACATATAAAAATAGTGCATGCTAATTATTATATATAAGTTTTTGTATCACAAAACCATCCACAATAACATCTTAATGTAAAATGTTGCCAAGGCAAGATCATGCAATGGCTCGTCGATCCACTAGGTCTCTACACGACCTAACTCTAGAAACCCTAACTTCACTAACTCTACACTCTGGTCAATTTTATACGTGGTTTCGCCGTTCGGTTATCGTTAACATATTATTGTGTAATAATAAAATAAAATCGTGAAACAAAACTGCACCTTACGCTAATACGTGATGGTAGCGAAACGGTCAAGCCACATGTTTTGACTAAGATGTAGTTTGTGAAGTTAGGGCTTGCAGAGCAGAGGGCGTGTAGAGTTAAAAGCTTGCGTCTACATAATTTTGCTATTTTTAATTTCATAGAATTTTCTAGACTAAAAGATTACTTCCTACTACAAGGCAGTATCAAATATATTAAACAAGTAAATAATTAAAAAAATAAAAATACGACTACCCTGTTTATATATGCTATAGCATTTGTTACTCGGAATGATGTAAAGATTCACTTCAGTCATTCAGAAGTTATGGCGGAACAATGAAACTTACATACATACATGAACCCTACAAACATTACACCCTTTTTTTTTAGTGCCATAGACTGAAACGATACCCATGCAGTTGTATACAGTTAATTGTATTATTCACAGAAATCAAAGGAATTTATGATCTAAATATCTAAATACTAAGAATACCCATAAACTAAAACGTTCCAGGTAGCAAATAACAAATCTATTCGTTTAACTAATGAAAACATTTTGGGCACATCAAAGGACAATTTAAAATATTCGGTGACGCAACCCAGAGGTGTCGTCGTCTAACATTTGGGGAGAGGAAGTGTTAATAGGCATTAGACTTCCTTTCTGTGAACGGTCTGGCTTACCTTCAGCTTCATTGTAAAAATATTTTTTAATCATGTCTGTTTTGATAGATTTTCGGAAGTTTCGTGCCAACGTCTACGCTTTCATTCATCGATGAAATTCGAAATCACATATTTATGGTGCACGTAAACCGATTCTTTATTTAGATATTTTTTTTTGTTTTTGTTTTCATTCATTTTTTGTTTTTGGAAGTCGGTCAACAATTATAATAATTAGATAACAAGATGCAATATGTGGATTGGATTGCATTATTACCCTAGGTTCTGCGTCACTTCACTTGCTTTTCAAATCATTATACTCATAGCACTACTTGTACTAATAACTGACCCATTTTCCTCTAGAGGCCGGATGCCCAGTGCAGACTGCATCTATTTCGAGTTCCTCTTATTCATTGCGATGTAATTCGTTAACACTAGTATTGTTAGATACTGTTCCATATTAGCAGCTGGTGATGCGAGGTGAATTTTAGTTGTTGGTAACTCCGTGCACTTTGCATTAATGATAGTCTTTTTACTTTTTCAATCGCTCTCATTAATGATAATAATATTTATAATAGGTCTGTCTGTATGTATGTCTGCATTTTAGGTGTCACTTCTCTCTGATCAATTACGTCCTCCATCCCGAAAACAAGAACATTCTTATGTAACAGAAAATATGATCCTCTGAAAACTAATTTATACCTTCTATATTCTGCTAGGACAGATGTTTTGTGGATTTTAAAAACAAGTTAATTTAATGAACGGTAATAGTCTTCTTTACTTCCGGTCGTTGCCTTGAGTTATAGGTAACAGTTACCAAGTAATGCACTAGTAACCAGCTGGCAGCTGCCAAAAAGCAAAAATAAGCTGGTACATATTTGCAAAACTGTGATCTATAAGATTGTTTTCTTAAGACCTGTACGTCACACTTCAGGTGATAAGGTCGTTAGCCTAGTAACCTAGTTACATATATATTTTTATCCATTGAAAAAATTCCACCTATACTAAGTGCTTTTATAAAATTAACGTATGTACGTGACATACGGCATGCAATGGGCTTTGTCGTTTTTTCTGCTTGTTTGTATTGCATTGCGTCAACAGTCGATCGCGTGGTTAGAGTTTATTTGAAAGAGTCGATATTTGCGAATACGTAACAATTTAAACATATAATATACTATTTTCTAAATGAAAAAGATTTCGACGAATTGAGAACCTCCTCCTTTTTTTGAAGTCGGTTAAAAATATACTGAACTCTTTATATTTAGTAGATGCGTGAACATAAAAATTCCTAAGTTATAACAATGTGTTCGTCTGCACCAATTAAGGATCATTTTTCGTTATTTTTTATCCCAAATATGTAAGGTTATCTGTGATGTGAACAATTATTGTGAGACACATATTTTTCACCATCATTTAATATATTATTTAATGATACTGAAAAATACAAGTGGTTTAAAAATACTTATAACTTTTCCTATCCTGTACTGATAAATATACATAATATTTTCATGACATTGATCTACTAGACATGTGTTTCATGACCAGACACACGTACGATAGTCAGCAAAACTGTATTTATAAAGTCAAAGCCAAGAACTTACGTAATTCAAGATCAATATTTTGCAATCTTCCGAATAAGTAACCGGCACTACTTATACTTGTATAAGAAAAGCGTTCGCAAATATACTGCGTCATTCTAGTACTGAAATTTTATTCGCATGCAAGTGCCTTCGGACGTCTCAAATTGGTGCAATTTTCGGAAGTGTTATTCCCTTTTGGGAAATAACTGTGTTGGTGAAATTAAACTTTTGGGAAATAACTGTGTTGATGAGAAAAAACTTTTCAAAGGTTTTAGATTCTTTTTTCTCATAATATGATGTGAACTTTTGTTTTTTTTTTGGACTTAGTAACTTTGGATTGGTGTTGTGTGTAAAATGTCCTTATACATTTTAACGGTATGTATAGAAACATGTATTGGCATAAGATGTTTTGGTTGAAAAGATGTATAACGTTTTCAAAATAGAAAATCGTTTTTTAGGGTTTTGTTGAATAAACACACTTATTAATATTAGTCCTTTTTTTACTTTATTCGTATGCCATACAACACTTCTACCAGTCATAAAGCAAAACTCAATCACATTCAAATCCTTCGACTGGGACAAATCGAGCGTAGTCCATAATAACATTAACGTACACTTTCTGCACTCCTCTCCACATATAACTATTAACTTAATAACAATACAAATATAATATGAGATTTATATTATTTATAGTTTTAACTTCTATTATTATCACTCGTTGATAGCGCAACTCACGACTTAGGGCGCATTGCCGTTTCGCAAAATCGATACAACATCGCCATAAATTTAATACAACGCATTATTATCATTTATAATATCGGCGTTATCACAATATCAGTTGGCACTTCAACATGTCCTGATAGTGTCACTGTACACGGTCGCTTTCTACGTCTGCTCTCTATAAATAATATCACGGAGATAATATTTTGATAAGATTTTTTTTTTTCATAGATTTATTAATGATTGTAGCCAGATCGCTTGAAAATTGCCGTGTTTCGGTTTGTAGAACACTGTCGGCGAGTTTCAGGAATATTTACCCCTAGGGTCAACATACACCGCGGCGGAATGGAATGGAAGCGACTCTTTTGCACATAGCATAATGAACTTTATGTCATTTGTATACGATACAAACTAAATAGGAGCCAAAAAAAGGTCGGTCGCTCGTCTTCCGGGGAATGCTCGCGCATTCTCAAGAATTATTTATTTTGTATGATTGTGACAATTGACATTAAGTTCATTATACTTTGTAAAAAAAGTCGCGTCCATTCCGCGGCGGTGTAAATTGACCCTTATAAGAACTGCAGCCATATGTCTTATTTACAATCTTCATTGAAACCCGTAGTAACTTCGTAAGAAATTAAAAAAGTATAAGAATGACAGTTGTCTTCTGTAGGGTAGTTGTATAATTATCGCATAGGCTTAACATATTATGAACTAATAAAGATCAGTCTTGAGCTAACCGTCAACCGTGTTTTATTGCAAACATCACATTGGCGCAGTCGGTTTTGGAAAAACTATTAAAAATCTCGTAATGTCGTGTAAAAACGTTTATTATGGCGATAATCATCGCAATGCGAAGCGTAATGCATATAGACGGCTCGTGGAAGTGATAATTTCGCTACTTAAAATAAAGCGTGTGTTGAAGGCGGCCATGTTGGACAAAGAAGTTCAAAGTGCCAGCCTACTCGGAGAACCTACGCACGTTGGCAATAACATGGCGGAGGAGCCGGTGCTCGCGCGGGAGGCGGCCGGAAGGGGCATCGCGGGCTGCGGAACACCGGGCTCAGGTGGCTCAGGACTCAGGCGGGGTGACGACGCGTCGCATCGCACGGCGGCGGCGGCAGGGACCGTCGGCTGCACGCGAGGGCAGAGCTTCACCAGCATACAGATGGACACGGTACACGGGCGAGGACTGACGATAGCTTTTACTGTGGGAAAAGAGGCAGGAAGGACGGAATACAGTCTGCGTCGCGAGGAGCTGCTGTGGCGAGTACCACAGGCAGCGCGCGATCTGGCGGACGACGCTTCCAGTCACAGTGCAGAAAGGAAGACGGAATACAGTCTGCGTAGCGAGGAGCTGCTGTGGCGAGTACCACAGGCAGCGCGCGATCTGGCGGACGACGCTTCCAGTCACAGTGCAGAAAGGAAGACGGAATACAGTCTGCGTCGCGAGGAGCTGCTGTGGCGAGTACCACAGGCAGCGCGCGATCTGGCGGACGACGCTTCCAGTCACAGTGCAGAAAGGAAGACGGAATACAGTCTGCGTCGCGAGGAGCTGCTGTGGCGAGTACCACAGGCAGCGCGCGATCTGGCGGACGACGCTTCCAGACACAGTTCAAATGGGAAGGCAGGATGCGGTCTGCGTCGTGGGGCAGCAGTTACGGTTACTGACGGCAAGCGACGGCGGATGACTGCGCTTCCAGAAGAGATGGCCAAAATGGGCTACAGCAGCTCGCTAATTGCGTAAAATGTACGCGATATTATTGTGAGTGTCCTCAACAGTGCAGTGCTAATAGGCAAGTTAATAGAAGTGCAGTGCAGTGGAAATTGTAATGGGTATATGAGTAAACAAGTGTAGGTTAACTATAATGGTGAATGTTTTGCATACAATACATGTTAGTACAAAATACTTTGGTAAATATTGGCTGTGTACTTTACATACGAGTCTAATAAAATAATAATGATATATGAAAGGTATTATATATAGTACCGTCGTAAAAGTTCTCAATGTATTTGAAAATTTACCAAAATATTCAAATTTAAACAAGAATAAAAGAAGGATAGGCAAATTGTCGATAGCCGATCCTGATTATGTTATACTTAGGATTAGTACGTAGGTACCCACGAATTGAAGGCGCGCGATTAGCCAAACCTACGTAGGTAACAGTAACTTGAATAAAGGTACTAAGTATTAGGCTATTCTGTACTTACGCCACAAAGTGATTAAAGCATGTACCTACAAATGTATTAAATTTATGAAATTAAAAAGAGAAATTGTGGTATTAATGGCTTAATCGGATTATAAATAATGCTTGATATTATTAAGGATATAAAAAATGCACTCTTAAGAAGATTTTGCATAGTCATCATATAATTGTCATAGAGAAATGTAAGTTTCAGTAGCTACTCATGGCACTAAATATTGGATAGATTTGCAGTTATTTATGTCTTTGTTATATTGTTACTTGAAAGTAGATATGTACAGGATACAGGTATATTTAAGGATCATCAGAAATAAATCAAACCTTAATAAACAATATTATATGAACATGTTACATACTATGTAAAAAAAAATAAGAATTATATATATTTCAAACCTATAATGTGATGGAGCGTGCTGACAATAATTTAATGCACGGAGAACCTTGTTGTTCGTTGTACCTACCTACTTATTTAAGATTGGTATCCTATTAAAAAAAAAAAAAAAACATGAGATATATTTACATAGATGATCAGTATCCTCGTTTGGGAGGTGCGAATTCATACCTGTTTGTTAAGGTATATTCCATTCTAAAAAAAAAATAGCTTCGAGAAATTAGGTTATAATATACCTGTCGAATTCTATGTTACGAAGTTGAACTTAATATGATAATGAGGAGTGCAATAATTTTATATGAGTTATAATTACCTATCGACCTACCTGTATTTTTTGTAAATGGCAGGGTATAAAAAAAAAACTGCAAGCTAAGTACAATTAATAGGGTTAATACGTGATTTGAATAATAATAGAAAAATATTAACCCCAAAAAAAAAACAAAAAGTGTGTGTGGAGAGGGATTAATGTTTTTTGTTGGTAGGGATCGACCCAGCAACATGTTTGATTTCCACCTCCATTTTTATGCTGTAGATTAAGGTGGTGGTTCGTGCTGTAGATTAATTATTATGTGTATCGTCGAGGTACCGACATCGATAGATGAATTTTATATGATAGATTAAAGTGAATGGAGATAAAACATAACAGGTACAAAGGGTTATGTGTGTGATAAGTGATACCGTGCAGATGCTTGTAAGTTTTGTTCTGCGGTAGCAAATTCAAGTGTAATTTCAAATCAAAATAAATAGGATAGCAAATGTCCTCTGAAAGTTTCGTGTTTTTAGCTTGCTACGTTCTATTTATCAATTTCGTTTTATAGTTTAGCTATCCTGTGGCCTTATGCCAAAATCGAAAAAAAATATACATATAGAATATAGATATACATATAAAAGGTAATTTCTGCAAATGTTCGATGGTTAGCAATAAGCATTCCTGCTTTTAACGTTAAGTAGGAAGTATGCAGTATTTTATACCTATTGTATAATTGTACATATTAGGTCATGGTCCATGGTAAAAGAAAAATGGCGAATAGATAGATATGTAAACACGAATGCTTATTATTATTATGTGGATAGTGGATGCAGTTCCCACCAAAAAATAAATCTGATGTACTAAATACAATAAGGACGTATTATACACTGGAAGGATTATAATGGGTATCGCTTTAAATCATGATTTCTTGTATAGATTTATGGATGTTCATGATCATTTTAAAGACGTTTATGCAATTAAATATGTAATGGAGATTAAGCAAGGTTTAACAAAAAGTTTTTAAAGGTTTTAGTTTAGCTACAGTACGAGTAGACTTTATAAATTTTAATTGAAAAGGAGAAATAAAATTAATGGTGTATGTAACATACCTTTTTCAAGGTTCTTCGAAGGTTCTTAAAAAATCAAATAAGAAAACAAGAATGTAGAAAAATATATATATTGCCACAATGTACATTTAATAAAAAAAAAACAGCTTTACTAACTAAAGAGTGCAAATTAAAATAAAATAAAGTTTATTATTGTTGTTATAATACGAAGAGGATGATTAGTTATAGTATTTAACAACATTGTATTTTTTTAATGTACATTGTCGGATTAAGTAAATTGCATCAGAAGCGCAAAAATATTTAAAGGCGTTAGTTAATTAATTGATAAGCCTACTTTAACTACAAAAAAAAATGTATTTAAAACATTTTTTTCCCTTAAGGAGGGGCGTATGTAGGGTAGTTGTATAATTATCGCATAGGCTTAACATATTATGAACTAATAAAGATCAGTCTTGAGCTAACCGTCAACCGTGTTTTATTGCAAACATCACATCTTCGATAAGTCACGTGATCAGTTTGTTAAGCGGATGTCTTTCCCGTACATTTTTCATTCCTTTGTATTTGGATTTTGATTTTGAATCTGGTCTGCTATCCGGTTTGCCATTTTAGTCGGTTACTTTCTTTTAGATCTATTAGATTTAACAGTTTCTAGCAAACTGACTAATTGCTTTTTACAAGGTAGTGCGTGGTTAATGTTATTACTAAAATCTGTGATTATTGCATTAATTGAAATTTGAAGCCCTTTGTTTTTCCTTTCTAGATAAACAATAAAGTACCTAATAGATATGCGTTATAGTACCTACGAGTATTATCTTTCTTCATACAGGAATCACTTATGCCCAACAAAGGAATTAGTTTTCAAGGTTAATTAAATGAACTAAGTACGTGATCAATAAATAAAATGTAGTGAATAACATCGTAACGAGAGATAATGTCCAGCCTCACGCCTGTTACTCATACATCCTAAACCCAATGATATGGGTTTAGGATGTATGAGTAACAGGCGTGAGGCTGGTCGGTGGGAGAGATGACATCTGGTGTAGCTGTCATCGCTCTCATATTGATATTTAGCATCCAAATTTTAACGGTCACGCTATTTTTGGATGGCCATGGCGATTAACCATACAGTTGTGACTTTTTTCTATATATTTGTTTTTGAGAATAATTATAAACGTTTGACAGTTGACTGCGTATCTATCTACCAAAGACTATACCTAGAATATATCTCTTACAAGAGTGGTTATTAAGAAATTTTTAAACGCTTGAATATGTTGATAAGCTAAATAATATTTTATTTACTTCTACTTGCTTGTTACGGTAAGGAATCTTTAAATAACATATTAGTAGTAAGAGTAGTTAGCAAGTTTCAAAATTTAGTTTTAATATTTTCTGTATTCGCACACTGCATCACTTACTTCGCTTGAACAATATCTGCGACTTTATAACTATTCTTATTAGCATTAAGGCCACATCGTAGCTCTATTAAAGTACCCTTAACGGACATAAGTAAAAAAATAAAATAAAAAAAAATTACAACTAAGTATTGTAGCTTTCATATCCCTTCGTATAGATATACTTACGTCACATCAAAAAGAAAAAATGAGAAGAGCTATTTAATACCTCCAATTACCCTTTTGAAGCAACTTCTTGTCAATTAATTATTATTTCTAAATGCACTCGTTTACTACGAGTATAATATAACAGCAATAAATTAATTATTCTTTGTCTTTTGTTTACAGGTAAGACTGAACATTGTTTCCACGAGAGGCAAGTAACATTTTAGCAACTGCCAGTGTCGGAATAAATCGCAAGTACTCGCACTATTCCGATTGGAATTCTAAACCAATCACTTAATTGAAACCCCAAATTTGTATAACTACAAACAATTAGTCACTTCTAAGTTGCAGCTGCTAAGACCACGGAAAGGCCAATTTGTGTTAAAATCAGCAAAGGTGATATCAACCGTATCAGCACCATCTTTGAGTTGAATATCAGTTGCATCATGTTGATGATGTCTATTTATTTAGTCCTCGTTTCCAATTACAATAATAATGAATCGTCTTGAAGAGCCAGAGTCAGCGACGTTTTTATGGATTACATTCACACCGAGGTGTAATTCGGTTCGTTAGCATGACGATTTAAGTGATGTAATAATAATGATATGTTACGTTGATATACTAATATCGCTTGATGACTCTTAAATGTATACAAGTACATCCAAACAGCTTATGAAATATTACTTGTTTGATTTTATAGTTAATTTTAGTTACAAAATACTGAGTGCATTATAAATAAATACGTTAATTCGTAATTAAAATAAAATTACAACACTTATTAACAATATTTTTCCGTAAAGCTCAATTGAAGTCACACATTGTATTAATAGGACTTTTTACACCCAGTTGAATACAATATTTGGCTACACACTCACTTTCCAGTTCCCATACATTTTTTAAACTACGTAGTAATAAGTTTTGCGTATTGTCGTTACGATAACTAATCCTGCACATATAACCAATTACTATACAGTATGTCAAGAACTCATACGTTAGACATTATAACTAAATAAAAAACAAAGCCTACTTATTAGTGAAATAAATTCATAACTCAACCTGGGATACCATGTTAATAAAGGCTGATACAACGGTGTGATAAGCGCTTTCTCTATATAAATAGTGGCTGCTGAGTGCAGTAGCGCTTCTATCAATTTTATTGGTCCTTATCGAGATTAGATACAGGAGATAAGACGAGGGAAAGTACCAGTTTTAAGTGTATATTGAAAATGTCAACAAAATCAGTCGGTGAAATAGAGTCTACCGCTGAAGTTATTGCCAATCATTTCCTTCATAACTAGTATTATGCTAGAGTTCGTAGTCAAGTTCATGCAAAAAATAAATATACAGATTCTAATCTTTTCCTAATCATTTATTTTTAATGACAACCTCTGGAAAAAGAAGGAACAGCAGCTTATTGGCATAGTACCTTATAGATCCGAGTCTACGCGTGACTTATCCATGGCAACTTTCGTTTCTCATATTTTTTTTTAATTTCATTCTATTAGCAATCGTAGAAATAAAAGCATAAAGTAGCATGGCTATATGGCTACAAAGTGGTGCATGAAGAAAGAGACTCTTTTTAGTTTCAAAAGCAGATTATATCACTTACAACATTTTAGACCTAAAAAGTTAAAACGTAACTGGCTGTGTTCCTTTTCATGCCGATTAAAAAAATATTAGTTCCTCATTAAAAATAAAATTAGGCGTTAATACGAGTAATATTGTACTAATAACATACAAACAAACAAAAAATCTCATCAACAAAATAATGTACAAACAGTCTCTCACCCTAAACGCATATACCCGTACTCCGTTCCGTCGTGGGTAAAAAAGGTCATATTATCGGGCTCCAAGCTAAAGTGATGGAGTGGCCTGTGCCGGATCAATCAGTTTGAGACCGTTATTAACAATTTTGTTGTCATTCTCTAATTGCACATCCATTACGCGTTAATTTAATTTCAGTTCAGTTTCATAATAATATGATTGGGCGAACCAGCCACCATATTCAATCGAAAAGCTAGTGAAAGCTTTACGTAATAGAAATGGTAAGTGTTAAAGAAATAACGATTCCTATCATTATTTTAAATTAGATGTTGTCATAATTATGATCAGAACTAACTGTTGCCCTCGGCTCCGCCTGCATAAATTTCGGTTTTTCACAAATTGCGTGGGAATCAGTAATTTTTTAAGCATAAGAAGTAGCCTGTACTACTCTACAAAAAAAAATTCGCGTAGAACCGATGCTTCGTTGTGGTATTGTTGCCGTAATAAGGTAATTCTAAGTTTTACTAAACAAAAGTATTTAAACAGAACTATAATGAACAAAAGTTTAGAAATTGTTTGTTTAGAATGAAAACAATTCCTATTTCCCTGTTTCCCTGCATTTTTCTATGTTTTTAGTAATGAATCATTTTTCATTGATGCTCCGCATTGGTGTAGTCATAAAGCCTATTGCCTTCCTCAATAAATGGACTGGCCAAAACTAAAAAAAAAAAAATTAAACTTGTTCCATCAATTCCTGAGTTTAGCACGTTCAAATAAATACACAAACAAACAAACTCTTCAGCTTTATAATATTAGTAAGAATCAAACCAATACACCAAAAACCAGAAAAATAGTACAGTGCTGACTGTTTTTCAGTTTAACCAGCGGGGCAAATGCCACGGGCGAAATAAATTTATTTTTAGCACTCATATTTGTATAACGTAGAAATTCTCTCACGCAGTCTAGTTGACCCAATTCCTTTGTTACTTCGTAACATGTGTCGAACAGATTATAAAATTAATTTGAATTGATTTCAGATGTAATGTAAATAAAATTAACATGTGGCGGATGTTGGTGGGTGGTAATGTAATTGTGCGAAAAAAATAACAAATATCTGTTTTATAGTTATCCTTATGTATGATACAGTGTTTTGTAGTAAAAATTCCTTGTCATTGCCATAAAACAACATCTTGTCAAACAAGTGCTATCCCTTTCTATCAGGAGCATTTAGAAAAGGATAGCACTACTTTAAAACGCGTAAAATTAGTAATGAGATTTTAGACAGAATTAGTAACTATTGAAATTTTCTTTATTTTGAAGAGACTTTCTTAGGGGTAGGAAGTACTGCCTATTATAGTAAGAGCAAACCATCCAAAATAAATAAGCAATTACTTATTTAGAACTTATGTTAACCATGTCACTGACAAGGCCAACCTACCGACTGCATCAGCTGACATTATATTCGTAGTAACAAATGATAACGATTTTATATAATCTGTATGTTTGAAAGGAAAAGGCTACTGACTGACTGAATCAACGCACAGCTGAAGTCACTTGATGGAACGGCCTAAAATTACAATATAATACATGATACATACAGCTACAGAAATCTGGCATTAACTGAAAAATAACGAGTAAAATAAATATATGCCAAAAATGAATAGAGAGAAGTGTAATTGGAGAAAAAAATATAAAGTAAGATTGATTAAAATAAAAAGTAGAACTAAATTTAAAGATGCAGGAAAAGTATGCAAGAAACTGAAATGAAAATGGACAAGATATATTAAGCTCCGAAAGAAGAACGAAAAATAGACCAAAATCAGTTCGGAGTGGTATCCTAGAGATGGCAAAAGGACCAAAGGCCGTAAAAATAAACGCTGGGAAGACGACTTAAAAAAAAGCTGTAAAAGGCTTAGAATAGCATTCTTATGCTAGCTAATAAAGAATTCAACCGAAGAGGTTAAAAATCATGGTCACGTGATAATGAGAAAAGCCGCGGGCGTCTGCCAGTCATGGAATAAATTTCATCACTAGCGCCGCGCTAACCTTTATACGCATTAGGTATCTATCATGAAATTGGTACAAGTCAAGCTGATTGACAGATTTTCATCAAAACAAAGTCTTTCACATCTCAAATCGCAATTTGGTCGAGATCAAAGTTCTTGCCGAAAATGATTGCGACACAAGAATGGTTCAATTTGTATCTCACATTTTTGGACCACAGCATAAATCATTTGTACATTCACTTTTCCAAATAAGTATGTAGGAACGATATGGAAACACACGACAGATTGCGTCACTTCGGACTTGCAAAGTCACATTGAAGTTTATTGAATTCCGACTTGCATTTCGATCGTAAGCTTACAATAAGCTCGTGCTTTTGTTTGATCAATGTTAGGTTGGTAAGATAGCGCAAGTTGAGAATGCGCTAAGAAGGAATTCGGTAACTAACGTTAACATAATGTAAGTAAATCAGAGCAAATTCTGTAGAATATATTTCGGGGAGTGTGCTCAAGAACTATTTTATTTGATTCCTCCGTCACCTCTTTACCTTTACCTCAGATAACTTTTTGAGTTGTGTGAGCTTTACCATAGCACTTCAAGGCATTAAAAAAGCATTTTCGATGGTTCTATGGTGAACTGATTTTGATGTTTCTTTGAAAGCCTGTGCTTCCCGTGTGGTCCCATTTAAGAAATTCATTTTCATTTATCAAAGAGAAAACAATAAAAGCCTAAAATTTGCTTTAAGTATGTCTGCGACAAAATTACATGGCAAATAAACAATATCATTATCATGGCTACAGATTTCGATCATTCTTTTTTATTGGAAAAGATGTACTCAAGGGCAGTTTCATAAGAGTTGAAGTCGGTTTTTTAATTACTAATATTCTTTTTCAGGAAAGGCTTACCTTAAGAAATAAGCTTTGTGACGAATAGTTGCCCATGTCATAAAATAAGACAACATATAGATAAATTGAACCAGGGCTTATTAATACTATTGTTGGAATGAGCACCATATTATCGTCACCGTAAGTGGGGCGGCGATATAAATTGTGCGCGTGAGTTGTTTAAGCTCACCAGACCAAGGTCGCCTGGAAATGTTCCAGAATTCTTTTTTTTGTCTCTCTCACACGCACTCTTGTTTTATTATGGCGTCAAGTGGGTGTATAATTTAAGTGGCTGACGTGTACTATGTAGTGCTTAGTTATTGAACTTGTATAGTTACTCACGCTATAGTATCCTGGCGTGCAATTTCATACCAACTCGTAAATAATTTGCTTTGTTCTCTTTAGTCGGTGGATTCCCATGTTTTGAGTGTCTATTAAGTAGTGTATTCGAGAATATTAGTTCCCACAGCAAAATTTTCAGTGGTATTGCCAAAATTTTAATCTTATGAAGAGCCAAGTCCATACGTCTAAAAGGCCATACTCTAAAAATCCTATAAATTTGTCGAAAATAGCGTTGGTTAATTACTAGTAATAACTAATTTTTTATTCGAAAATAGTCAACTTATGTGTAGACTTCCTTTAAAATGTTAACACTTTATTGATTAAAGATTTAAAGAGCCGCTATACATAGGCTCTTAGAGCTAATGGTTAATTTTATATAATCAAAACAGCCTGCCTAATAAAGCCATATAATTACATACTTTCTTTCCTGTTTCGATCTAGAGCTCTGGAAATATTGATATCTATCAAATTATTATGATCAATATTTATTTTAGTAATGTTTATCTTTAGTTAAAATCTTAAACAGTGTTCTAAAATATACATATATAAAAGTAAGTGTTATCCATACATTATCGGCGCACGCGCATTCGTGATGATGATAGTATTCAAAGTTTTTGACTTTTCGAACTGACATTTTTGTGACTTCATCTACAAATCAAACTATTACTAGTAATAACTTATAGCACAAGGAATAAATTCTTAAAGGATTATCTTCCCACTCAAGGAGCTCAACTAATTATATGGGCTAAACAGTTAAAGAATAAAAGCACACATTCAGAACACAAAATATAGTCCCAAACTTTGAGTAGTCTTATAAATTATAATTTATATTAAAAAAAAATATATGTATACTAAAAGGGTTAACGATAAAAATGATTGAAAAAGTATGAACATAATTGTAATAATAGGCGGCCACTGGCAGCGCTAAATTAACCCTTGCATTATCATAAAGTCATTGACAGGCACTTTGCGTACGATCAAAAGACAGGCGGGACGGAAAGGCAAATCAAACAAAGGGAAGATAAAGGCTCAAATTTACGAGATGCCTGATAACTCGACAAAAACCGACGAAAGCGACGACAGCATCGCTGCTCGACCGTGACTGCGCATTTACTAAATGCACTAAGTCCATTAGCGATAAGCTTTTGACGCTAGCTTTACCGTTCCTTGGAAGCGTTTTTGGAAAAGGTTCATTATTTGTCTATGAAACTCTGATATCCTCAACTACTTTCTGCATATCATTGGTTAATCTTCAAACTGGACGAATTTTAAATTGATAGCTTTCATTGACCAACTCCACATTGGCACATTCCAATACAAGATAACAATAGTGCGCTGTCATTCTTCTTAATATTGGTCTTTACAGTTCCGGATATATCGCACTTGTGGTGTAGTTATCTGTTAAATAAGAATCTTGTGCAGATTTTCTAGGAGAAACTTGTACGACAGCATATTATTTTCCATATCAAAAAGGGAAATTAGTAACCTATTGATGTAGCTCGTCGTTTGATAGCTAAGCCATTTTTTCCATTCAACCGAGTAATTATTTGGTTACGTCTACTTGAATTGAAAGGATAAATGAGTACTTATTCATTAATAGCAGTAATTAGATCTTTAAATATGACTTAGAAAAAATAATAACTAAGTTTTGGTCCTTTAGGTAGAGTCTTAACTCTAAACAAACTATTGCGACATATCTAACCATTAAAAGGAAATAAAACTTTCTTCGTATCAATTAATGTGAACCGTTTTAGATAAGATCCCGACTATTCATTGTAGTTATCTATTTCTTCTATCTTCAAAGTCACGTTGTACCACTTAACACAATTACTGAAACAACACTTGAGAGAGAAATTCCCCTAACAAGCCATAGACTAAGGGAAATGAAGGGAAGATGCCTCTTTAAGAAGTTAAAGAAAGTTTTGGGTGTGCTGTTTAAAGGTTGCAAGCGTATATTAACTTAAAATGCATAAATTAACTATTGAATTATTGATTGTAACGTAGCGTAATTTCACGAAGATTTGAGAGATCAGAAAGATAAACACACAACTAGACAACAGAGATCAGAATCGGAGAGGAACAGAATCTTTGTCCATACAGACCATGCAGGCTGAAGCCAGAATATATTTCATGTACATAAACATATTTATTTTTTCGCACAAACGAACGGTTACGTCGTCGCGTCTTTCAAGAAGGATTTTTATGGACTTTCTGATTCTGATACTTCAAGTAGACTTGCTTGAGTAGACACTAGACGGTCAATTTGCCCACTCATTGTTATTGCTCACACCGTCAAACGCTTATCATGCTACATGCAAACACTAGAAAGAAAGCGAAAAATATACACGTTGGTTTCTGTCTTGTTAGTTTCTCTGAATCATTACTTATCTGTCAGATCTGTCTCGTTTTAAATATGACGAGAGGCTTATTTGTCTTCTTCCTTCGTCTAGTCTTTGCGAGTTGAAACAAATGGATCCTATTGAACTCCAACCTTCACCCACTAAATGTCAGGCCGTCTTGTTAAACGTGGGTAATTGAAAAAATGTACCCGTCATCGTTCTCATCAGCATTTCATATTGTCGTACGTAGGAAGCCACTTTCTCTTGCATCTTGTGTGGGGTTGCCATTATTTCTTTATGTCAGAGACTTTGCTGCTTAGATTTCCCTTTATAATATTATCTTTGGAATAAAAACTTATTTTTCCTTCATTATTTATTGTTCCTAAACGGGCTCCAACGGTAAAGGAAACTTGTCCCTGTTCACCGTAAAAAGGGGTTGAAACATGAGACCGTCAAACATTTATTATTATTTTTATTATATTGGGGATTGTTAGTGGCGCTATCTAAATTTTGATTTAAATTAGAAAAAGCTAAGCGGAAATCTAAGCGAAATTAGCAAAAGTACAACAACAAATCTCAAAAATATTTTATTACTTTGTGAGTAATAAGTATATTTGTACGTGATCCAAGTGCTAAAGCATCGCAGTAGTATCTACGCATCTTGCAGCTTGGTCACCCTTAATTTTCGACGCCTATGCATGTGGTCGACCCACCTGATTGATTGTTTAATACGTCCTATGATTGATTGGCCGATTACACTGTCGTACACGAGATGTAATGAATTTTTTCATGTGTGACTTTTTACGCAAGATGTCTCATTATGTAATTGACAGTAATTGATAAATCATCGATGTGAGTTTACAAGTTTTTTTTTTCGTTTATCTAAACTTAGTCGCTTACTTTGATCCGGTTCGGTGACGTAATTCAATTAGGTACGTGTATCAGTTTTTTTCAGTGGATATTTTTTGTCGTATTTTCTACTCTCAGAGATCATTATTGGCGATAGTTAACTAACGGTCGATCAACGTTATACTATCTCACTTTCTATAATAATTAGCGTTTAACTGCTTTGGTGCATGCCTTCGTCGAAATCAATGGTTGGGGTTCGAAATCCAGGCACGCATCTCTGACATTTAAGAGTTAGGTTAGGTTAGGTTAGGTTAGGTCATTAATAATATTTTGATTACAAAGTTTTCATGTATCAATATTAAATACTCGTCCAACGAAAATTCATAATTTGTCGCTCCTTGTTTTAGTAAGAAAGTGATACAGCTAATAATGCTTCAGTAGGATTATTTAATATTTTAAATTCGTGTTCCTCATTTTCCCCAAATCGTAGATATAATTATAGTTGAACGTAGTGGTGAAGAGGAGTGTAGATACGACAATAGTCCAAGTGATCCAACGTGGTGTAGGTACTGTTGTACCTGCCACACTATTCAGGCACTATTAACAAACTCAGAATTTTCCTGAACTCTCTCTGAATCTAAAAAGGCCTTTACATTAATCACATAAAAAAGGCCTCTCAAAAATCTCATAAGAAAGAAGTTTCAAGAAAGTGCCGGAGACGAATGACATGTTCAAATGTTATTCAGAAAGTAATATAAAATGTGCTTATCTATTCGTTATTTATTTAACGAAAATAACTCCTGATTAAGAGACAGGGTAATAGCAGTTGTAACTCAGTCTAATCCATCGACTCTACAGATCCATTGACTAATTGTTAATGACTTTTATGGGGAACGACAAATCACTTGCCGGCACTGCTAGGCTTTGCTTGTACCGCACTAACCATGCCTTAAAATATACCTATCCGCTGTAAAATCATTAATTTAATCGAAATGCATGTCCGATTTCCAGATGCTGACATATCTATGGGTGATTTTCTCTACTTTATTATCAGAGGGAAATAGATTTTAGTAAACGTTGGAGTAATCAAGTGCGATTGTTTAAAACTTCATAATATTTATAAATAAACAATGGCTTTTGTTAGATTTTCTTAAGAATACCCATAAATCTCGACGCAGAGTTACAAGTGTTACGCTAACCGATCACAATCTCACTTCTGATACCTATTGAGGCGTAACTCGGTAACCTATTTACGTTATGCAAGCGTCTAAAGTGCTAAAGATTACAATCAGATGCTTGCGATAGTAATGAATAAAATCGGACATTTAAGACTCGATCTTGCTAATACTGCTGAATATGAACGCGTTAATAAATATGCAATAAATAAATTCGGCGATCTGAATAATACATGAAATAAAAAAAAAACGTGAACACGAGGTCTGTGTTCGTTGTGAGTGTAAATATTAGGTCAAGCTGTAAATAGGCTAATAGCTACTGAAATAAATTTCTTCAAGGCCATCCTATTAATAGCTAATACTGAGGAAAGCCAAAGTCAGAAGTCTCTTAGTTTAATGAAAAGTACCTATGTGTAATTTATCCTGAAGATAATATAGCATAAAATCTTCGCAATACAACAATGATTTTTTAAAGATATGGTTTATTTCTCGTAAAGAAACCAGTCAAAGTTTCAAGTTAACAAGTTCTGTAGAGATTTGCGGTTCAAGACCGGTTCAAAACAAATAAGGTACTGGGTATAATGTATCTTTGTTACATTTTCGTTACATTACATACTTGTGTTTACTCTTCATGTACTGTAAGTTGCATTGGTAATATGGATTCCAATTGCTTATTTCAAGTATGAAAGTTTTGTAAATTGCCTTATACGGCACCGTTTTAACCAATTTTAACGATTTTAACTATTCTACCGCTCGAGCTAAGCTACTGTTGGATAATGGATTTCTTTGATATGTCCACTGTGTACCATTTTGAGATAGGTACCTTCTCGTAGACAGGCTTTTATAATGCTGTCTGTCCAACTATTTAGATTGTTAACCAACTGCGTCTTCTGGCACTGTGTAATGTACACGCAAGCTACTTAATCTGCCTTTATAATCTCTACGCTATATGCCCTATATGACAAAATTCTTTTCTGTTTTTATAACATAGATTTTCCACCAGAGTTGTTTTCTTTGCGCCCCGTTGCAGTGCGTGCTTCTGTCTAATATCCTTCCCAATTCCAATATACCAATCAATTAATTGAAACATATGGTTTACTTGAAGTGAACTTTATTAAACTTTCGCTTGAGCTATCTGGCAATAAACTATGTTGCACCATGGTATTCAGATTGTGGTTTATTATGCTGAATTTACATTACGAGTTAACAGCCCTGTCCCTGACAGGCGACAATAATGTAAGGATTTACTGCGTGAAAGTATTGAGACTGTACGAAATTGTATAATTGGAACGGCTTTCGCACTTTAAGCCAAAGGGGTGTTTATGGTTATCAAAATAGTAAATTGCCAAAAATGTCGATTAAATTCCCAATTCAACTGATGTTAAATGATGATGCAGTCATAGATGGAAACGCACGTAATAAAATTAACTCCTAATGAATAGCTAAAGCTGATATTATATCGGAACTTTAAAACGCTTGGCAGACTTTGTCGATAGGGTTGTAATCAATCGCGACCGAATCTTTTCGAACCGACACAAGACCGAAGGTTATTTACAAATCAAAAAATACAATACATTTGTAAAAATTTTACACCAGCTAGATAGTATTGTTTTACATTAATTAAAAATTTATCATTTTCATTTTTCTCAAATTAGTAAAGAATTGGGAGAACTTTAAAGTGTCTAGAGGCGTCTTACACGAATTCACTTACAAACAATACACCACAAAGATAACATTTCATCAGTTAAAGTTAACACAACATGGAGCATCATTCGAAGCGTGGGATCCGATGCTAGATATGGAATTGGCAACGTCACTGTGAAAGTTTCAGAGAAATCCTTTGTACAATTACAATGTTCTCCGTATGACGCTTAGCATCTGGTGTCGTTGAAGGGAAATTTTCTGGGTGAATTAATATTGAAACTTCAGACAGTAGTAGATAGTTTATGCAAATGTTTCTTTTCTTGCTTCTATTATATTGTTATCGTTTTCTGAAAAATATAAGTTTATAGTTTAGTTGTTTAAGTTACATTTACTCTTATTTTCCAGCATGTAATAACTTATTAGTGATACAGGCTGGCTTCTTTGGGTTTCTAGGGCTCAAACTATATATTCGGTGCCTAGACCGTAAGGAAATTCAAGCTTATCAGTAAATTCCTTAAAATAAAGTTAAATGTTAGCAGTAAATAGCAATACCCGTCTCATAGTTCACCAAGAACAGCTAGATAAAATCTCAAATCAGATGTACTCTAATTGCTAAAAGAACCTTTCAAGACGCATGAATAAACCTCCAATTTTTTGTCACGGCAGATTTCAACGAGACCCGAATAAAGATTGCAAATACTCGATTCAAGTCTTATTCATAGCTTGGTAACGTTTTAAAGCATTGTTTCACGCAAACCAAAATGAACTTGGAATTATCATCAAGTCTTAATTTATGTCTGTTTCATTTAAATCCTTACGTCATTGGGATTAAGGCTTAAGTTTCAATTAAGTTCTTGTCTTTTATCTACATTTTGCGGAATCAATCTGAAATCTAATAACAAAGATCTTTTTGTGCTACCAGTTACCACTGAGGTCATGTTTTTAGTTTAAATGTTAGTGGGTTTATTATTTAATTCATGTTCTGTCATTAACATTGAATTCAAAGTAATTTGCATTTTGGTTACTCGTACGAAATGTATTTTTCTATGGAACTAGTTGTTCGATATTTTTTATGCATTCAAAATTAAAAATTGACGAAATTTTTGCTGTTTATACTTTTCTTGTTATAATTCTTGTAACATCTATACTAGCATCTGTAACTTGGATTATAATATATCTAGCATTTTTTCTCTCGTCGGCGTCCAAAATTAATAATTTCTAGAGATACGTTTGATCTTTAGAGTCCTCCAACATTACTTTTTTTAGCATCTTCTCCAGAATTGTAGCTAAGAGCGACTTTCTTATTAAAAATTCAGATTACCTTATCCTACACGATGGTTAAAACTCTCCCTGTAACCATCGCATTGCCTTTATAACTTTCAACGACAGATTAATAAGCAAGGTCGTCAAAAGAAATGTCATTTTTTTTTTCAAAGAATGTTCAGATAAAACAGCTGTTTCGGAAAGGACTTTTTATCTTTACTGGCCAAGGTGCGCAGTGGCACCTGCAAAAGCCGGATGCGTGTGTTTTGACTTACCATCCTGTTCTTTACATTTTTCACCTACTTGCACATGAAATAGGATTCATTTTACAATAGGACGACCACGAAATGGACGAGATTTTTTAGCAAGTTTTTAACCTTTTTTAAAGACTTTTTTGCTGGTTGTGTATAGTTATTTCCAAGTCACGATTTGCTTTTCAAGTTTTTAATGGTTTTCGTAATTTTATCGTTTTTCTATAAATTGAGCTGTGCAAGCGGAACTAGAAACTGAGTAGGCATATTTATTAAATTTTGTTAAGGTTTTCCAACAATTAATTTATCGATAGCTTGAATGGTAGCATTGGCGTCACATTCATAATTATCAAACCATAGCACCAAATAAATATTATTATTCAAAAATGTTTTTTACTCCTGGTAAGTGAGACCTCAAGTGATTTTAGTTACAATAATAGTTGATGTCAAAGATAAGATACTCGAAAGAGCCTATGCAATGCACCAAATCTTTATAAGTTGAGTCTTTGACGGTAGGCACGTGTCTCGAGGCTTGGCTTGTCCTCACAGGCAGCTGTTTGGAATCCTTGTTTAAGCCCTTCAAATCCGGGCTGAAATTGGAAACACCAAATCTCTGCACAACACAGTCTCGTCATTATGTATGCACAGTAATGAACAGGCACGAAGAATGGGATAATTCAGTTCCGTCAAGTGAGAACTGCCTCATGTTACGAGTTCGAGTATGGGCTCGAGGAAGGAATAATGTATGGATCGTGACTCGCGAATGTATCGTGAAAGTGAAGCGTGTGTGATAATGTGTTACATTATATCGGTGTACACTGCATGTGTGACTGCAATGCAACATTACGACCAAATGCATAGGAAAATAGATGGATCTTCTTCACTAGGAACTTATAAAATATGAACTTATGGAATATCGTTGAAGAGAAAAAGTTTGTATAAGATTTTAAAAGGTGAATCTATACTAATATTATAAAGAGGAAGCGTAACGATGTTTGTGAGTTTGTGACGTTGTAAGGGGTAATCTCTGGATCTACTGAACCGATTTTCAAAATTCTTTCACCGATAGAAAGCTACGTTATTGTGGAGTGTCATAGGCTATAATAATTTCCAAAATTAATGACGCATCTTTACTTAAACTTGAATAATGTAATCCAAGTCGTAAAAAAAATTGTTTTCATCGCGTACGCTGCGGAAACTATTGAAGATAGAACAAAACAATGTTCTACAATATTAAAGAACGTATCAAAAACTTTAAAAAAGTCCGCGATAGCATATGCCTATCTCCTACGGGTAACTCACAATAACTGCTTTTACTGTTAAAATTGTGGTTTAAATTAAATATATTTTGTGAAGCTTATTTAGCCCATATGGTATCAATTTATATCTTTGTAAAGACATGTTTTTTAGAACGGAAATTTAGTGTAGAATATTTGTGAATAGTTTAAACAAATATCTTCAAAGATATTAGCAAAATAAAAACGTGTTGCGCGCCGCCGCGGTCGTTGCGTGGCGATAGGTAAGTATAGGCAGTATGATATCTATCCAAATGCCTCGCGTCCTGTGGGCTGTGCGTATAAGGCCCAATTTCCACCAAAGCGAAGCGGAGCGGAGTTGTATTTGAGTAACCATTCAGATTTGTCATTTTGACATCTCCGAAACTGAGGGGAGAGGAGATGTCGAAATGATGAAATCTGGTTGGATTTGAATAACCAACCAGATTTCATCATTTCGACATCACACAGCTCCGCTTTTGTGGAATCCGAGCCTTACGCGGGACAAACGGGCCGGGACAAAAATATTTCTAACGCGGAACGGAGTCCGCGGGCACTGCTAGTCCACTTATAATTTGACGTAGGTATGTATCAGCCGTTATCAGCGTCTTATTTTAACCTAAAACGCTTATTTGGTATGATACGTCAAAATTCAAAACTATTACCACGCTTGGAAGCAGATTTGCACCGAAAAAAGGCTAGAAACTCGCCTTTGAAAAAAAATTACTACAATTATTCAATAAAAATAGGTTCAGCAAAGGAAGTATATTTTCTACTTTGTCTCTGTTAGCTTAATTTACTCTTGCAACATTCACTCAATTTATATCAAAGTCAGGTAGAGTCAATTTAAAGCCAATTACTATCTCATAAAATATGCATCTAGATAAAAATAAGTTGTATGCACGAATTGTAACCAGATACTATCGCGGTGATTTGAGCTAACTAGCACGTGACTTTGTAATTTCTTAGTATTTTACATTGTTATGGTTATGTACAGGCACTCATTGTTTTGTCTGTTTAATGGAATGTGTTACATATGACTATGTATTATAACTACCTAATCTAGCATAGATTGTTGGGAAGTCGTAAGGAATAGAAATCTGTTTTGTATCTACATTCGAGATTTTTTCGTATGATTAAAAATATAGGAACATAATATCATATTACATGGTTATTGAAACAATAAATACTCGAGCAAAATTTATAGTTGTTTTGGATATAAAATAATTGGGCAATATTTATTAGAAGAAATTCATATATAATAGGTATGTATGCATAATGCATTGTGTTATATGTGTTATCCAAAACGATTAAGATATAATAAGAGATTAGCCTAAATCGACTCGTGCCACTGGTCTGAGCAAATTATATCATTACTTACCGCAGTAAATTATTCACACATTCAAAATCTCGAAACCTTAGCAATAAGTAAGCATCACGTAACATTTCTTGCATTACTTTTCTATATAGAAGTGCTACTTAGAAGGCGTTAGATGCCATTTTTCATTTTCTTACACAATGTGTAATTTGCGGGCGTGAACAGCGCATTACGAGCCAACATATAAATTGAAAATAATGTAATGATTGACTTCTTTGTAAGTAGCTTTTATTAGTTTGTATGTTCCTTTTTAGGGTTCCATACCAAGATTGTAAAAGTTTAACCCTTAAATGGTGAGACTTTCGTACTCGTAAATTCAATGAACAAAAGTGATTCTTTTAACGTTTTACTTAGTATGGAACCCTCGGTGCGTGATTCCGACTCGCACTTGGGCAGTTTTTTAACTCTAGCCTCATACAGTCGAACATAAGTAAGTGAGAATTGGTTAAGCGAAAATATTCTATTAGTGAGAGCATTTGCCAGGCCCACTCATTTTGCTCTTCTTACTCTAAAACTCGGGTTAGTGAGAAGCCTTTACAAGATAAAAAGATATGCCGATCCCTTTTCTAAACGGGGTAAATGGAAACAGAGGTAAATGGAAACGGGTTCAATAATTTCGTAGTTTTCATTAATACTTATTAGTTTCAGAGTGTAACGAAACGCATATTAAGTATAGTCTATTCAGACATTTTCAGACGATAGTCTATAAATGCGTTTCGATACATTCTGAAAATGATATTAATTAAAACTACGAAATTATTGAATGCGTTTCAATTTACCTCTGTTTACATTTACCCACAATGACCCTACTATTTCAATGAACGATTAAATTTTACCGTTTATATAATTGCTAGTTTGTGTATCAGTCTTTTTATGTGTTCTTATATAGCTTTTTTATAATCTATTTCCAATGTGTTGAAAATGCGTTCAGAGAAAGTCACGGGCATCATCTAGTCTTGTTCGAGAGTTCGGTATCGTCTCTTTATATGAGTGTACACAACTTGACAACGCGAGTTTTTGCACTCCGCCTTATATGCACATGAAATGTTGTAGCTATGAAGGTACATACATTATTACCCATAAACAAACATGTGCTAATAGACTTGCCGGCTAACGGATATAGGAATTATTGTGCTGTGTTCAGCTGTTCAACAAGATTAAATTATAATACTTTAACCTGGGTGGGTTTTATTAAAATAATAATTTTTTGAAAGTCGTATACAGACATACATCGATACACATACACTAAATTTAATGCAACACAGGTATTGGTTATACCTACCTAGGTTCACCAAGTGACTAACTAATGTTAATATTCAGGAACCTATGTATTAACTAACAGTATGATAGAGTCAGTACATATACAAAACTACAAAATCTGAAACGAAGTACCTAAATGTAAACATCGAAGTAGTAACCACTTAAGAGTACAAAATGGTATACATATAATTTCAGCTATAGAAAAATGACCATGTAATACCAATCGAAGCCAAGTTGTATAACATAAAAAGACTACTTAGAAAAAGTTATAAACAATTAGTTACTACCGCTTAGCCGGTAGCAAGTATCAACTTTGTCAAATCGATCGTTACATAAATTGTCGTAATTAGGCGTTGTTTATCCAACTGTCACCTTAAATAAATGTTTGAGATTGGGAGATAAAAAAAATTAAAAACATAAATCTATTAAAGAGAATCGACATTGCGTAAATACAAATAGTTGAGTTATACTTAGTGATTTGTTGCAGTAACTTAATAATAATTTTTGGATTATGAACATTTCTATAGTTCCAAAGTCGTTAAAAAGAAATGTGTTACTTTTTAGGAATATTTTGTTTAAAAATACATAACTTCCAAATAAATGTAAAGTTTGTACTAGAACTTAGGAATATTTAAAGAAATTGACCAGCTTAAAAATTTTACCTACGGCCCGGTTTTATGGCCTCTTCTACAGTTGACCATTTGTAACTTTTGTTTAAATGTTTCTTAATCTATGTTAACAAAGAGTCCTTTTGCTCAATATCAAGCAATTAATAAAGTTGTTAAAATTAATAATGTAGGACGCAAAAACCATTATCAAAGGTCAGCCATGAGAGTTATAAATCTAAATTGACGAAATGACTACACACACACAAAACATACGAAGTATATATAAAAATATTGATGACTTACTGGTAACATTATCAAACCTAGAACACCAAATTGACATATTAATACTTACAGAATGCAGACTTGACGACAGTAAAAACATACCTCAGTTAAATAATTACACATATTTTGCTACAGCTAACCGTCTCAATCAAAACGATGGGGTAGTAATATATGTCAAAAGCAATCTGAGTCCTAAGATACGTGAAATTAACTTAGATCAAGCATCATGTTTACAGATTGATATTTTTAACCATATTATACTAGGTATATATAGATCACCGTCAAATGCTAATACTGACAAATTCACTGAATCACTTAGAATGCATCTAGATACAATCAAAGCTTGTAAAAATATTGTAATATCTGGTGATATAAACATCAATCTTATCCAGAAACTTAGTGAAAGCTCCATGGATCATAAAAATAGACATAATTATTTAAATATGCTATCCACGTTTGGACTACTACCAGGGCATTTGTTGCCCACCAGAGATAATAGCTGCTTGGACCACTTTATGCTAAAACTAGATAGGAAAAAGATTAATGCTAATATAGCCGTCTTCAACACAACCATTACCGACCATCTTATGGTATTTTGTAGTTTCACTAAGATAAAATCTACGAGAGAAATTACTAAGAAAAAAATCTATATAGATTTTGACCAAGCCCTTACAACTCTTGCAAATAAAAATCTATCAACTTTACTGCACTGTGATGATCCAAACAACTTACTTGAGATGCTAACTACTAAAATCACTGAATCATTACAAGAAAATACACATACTATGAGTTTACCTAAAAAACAAAGAACAATAAAACCATGGATAACTCAAGGTATTTTACGATGTATACATAACAGAAATAAAATGCAAAAGCAATTAAAATGTAATCCTGACGATAATATACTTAAAATAACATATAAAAGATATCGCAACTACTGTAACAATTTAATTAAGAAACTGAAACGTGTACATGACAGGAAACTATTACTAGATAAGAACCCAAAAGTGCTATGGAATAATATAAAAAATCTAACTAGCTCAAAACCTGCAAAAACAATCAATTCACAATTACTTGATACTGACCCATGTCCTATGAAGGCAGTTAACTCAGTAAACAACTTCTTTGCTAATGTTGGATCAAATCTTGCTAAAGAAATTAAAATAAACGACCAATTATTATTACAGCATAATAATCCAATACAGATACCTCACGATAAAAATCAATTATCATCCTTTGTTATCTTAAATACTGATCACGAAGAGGTTACTTCAATCCTTATGAATTTAAAATCAGACAGTGCTTCTGGACTTGACAATATCCCTACAAAATTTCTAAAACTATCAAAAGACCTAATAGTACCCATACTCACTTACTTAGCAAATCTTTGTTTCACTAAAGGTATTTTTCCTTCGCTCATGAAACAATCAATAATTACTCCTGTGTATAAGAATGGGGATAAAACTCAAATGAATAACTACAGGCCAATCTCAGTCTTAACGGGAATCTCTAAAATAATGGAAAAATTAATTAATAATAGACTAATTCAATACCTTTATAAATTTAATATTCTATCAACATCACAATACGGGTTTAGACAAGGGAAATGCACGCAAGATGCTGTTTTGGCTTTAACTTCGAATATTGTAAACCATCTTGATAGTAAAAATAAATGTTTGACCGTCTTTTTGGACCTCAAAAAGGCGTTTGATACAGTTTCGATCCCTATCCTTCTAAAAAGCTTGAAAACATTGGCATTAGAGGAAACCAGCTTAATCTGTTGAAGGACTATCTAAGTAATCGAACTCAGCGTGTAAAAATAGACGACTATATCAGTACTGACCTTGAAATGACCTTTGGTGTTCCACAAGGTAGTGTCCTAGGACCTACCTTGTTTTTAATATATATAAACGACCTATGTAATTTTAAAATAGATTCTGGAAATATTTATTCTTATGCAGATGACACTGCTATAGTCTTTCACGGGAAAACTTGGAAAGAAGTGCATAGTACTGCCGAAACAGGTTTAAGGAAAATATCTAGTTGGCTTAAATCAAATTTTTTGACACTTAACACTAATAAGACAAACTACATATGTTTCGCAATAAATAATAAAGGTCAACCTTTAACATCAAATCTACAAATTCACCATTGTAACGTCCAGAGCGTTTGCACGTGTCCTACCATTGATAAAATTTATTCAACTAAATATCTAGGTATAATTATTGACCAAAGATTATCCTGGCATTCCCATCTGGAACTACTATCTAGCAGAATTAGAAAACTTATTTGGATTTTTAAAACATTAAGACATGTTGCAACAAACAAAGTTCTAATTCAAGTGTATACAGCCCTTGCTGAATCTATACTATCATACTGCATTCCAGTATGGGGAGGAGCATCAAAAATTAAATTTCTTGAATTAGAGCGTAGTCAACGTGCCCTATTAAAAGTTATGTACTGTAAACCTTATCGGTTCCCTACAAATGAGCTATACTCCATAAATAATTTAATGAGTGTGAGAAAGCTATATATTCTAAAACTAATACTAAATCGGCATAAAACAGTTACTATAGATACTGACACAATGACAAAAAGAAGAGTAAATATTAGAATAGAAACAAATACTGTAAAAACTAAATTTGCTAGTAAACAGTATACTAAACAATCGGCTTATGTTTATAAGAAGGTAAATAATTTGTTAAAAATATATTCATTAAATACTCACGATCTTAAAAAGTCTCTAACTGAATGGCTCACTAGCCTAAATTATGAAGACACTGAGGCATTACTCGAAGTTATCACCTGAAAGATCTATCTGCGCGCGCATGTATGCACACACGATGAATGTTTTGAAATATTTTTATTAATAAATCATTTTTCATTTTTTTTGACTACATAATTATGAAAAACATCATATTTTATGGCAATCGATTCCACAATTTAAATATCATCCGTGAAAGTGTAAACGTTAACTGGTTTCTGGTTTTTTGCTGTACGAAATATTGACTTTATACACTCACGTAATTTAATACATCTGTGTTTAAGTTCAATGTAACAAAATACGACCTAAAAGCCAGACTGAGAGGAGTATACCGGCGGATAGTAGGAGGAGGGATACATAATAGCGTTCCTTGATAAAGTACCGGACCACTGGGTCTAAATCTAAAATAACGAGTAAGTATATTATCTGTGAGAACTCTGACCAATTGACACCTCTGCAAAACTTTTACGCTTTGGCATCAAAGCTTTCTTATATTTTAAAATCTCTATTTATGCCATAGCTTATCATTATATATCGCATCTTATAAGAATCACTTTTTAACCGACTTCAAAAAAAGAAAGAGGTTCTGTATTCGACCCGTATGTATGTATGTATGTGGGTATGTATGTATGTATGTATGTATGTTTGTCCGCGATTATTTCACGTTTGGCTGAACCGATTTTGATGCGGTTTTCAGGAAAGTATTTGTTACATTCTGGAGAAGGTTTTAGTATATTAACCGACTTAAAAAAATAAGAGGTTCTTAGTTTGATCAACATATTTGTATTTAAGTTTGTTCGCGATTATCTCGAGTTCAGCTAAACGGATTTAGATGATTCTTTTTTTGTTAGATAGGCCATACATCACAGGTAGACTCGTTTTAATTTCGTCGAGATTTAATGAATATCTTCGGAGATGGAGAGCGGAACTCCTCAACGGAAAATAGTAAATCGCTTGCGATCGGTATTATAGTGTACAGTGTAGATTTTATCGGACTTCAAAAGAGAAGGAGATTCTCAAGTTGACTGAAATATATGTTTTAATTGACCGACGTCAAAAAAAGAGGTTCTCTGTTTAATCCCTATATCGGTATTTAGGATTTTCCGTGATTATTGTACATGCATTTTATTGTGATAGTCCGTTTTAAATTTGGTTAAAACGTGGCAACTAGATCATAAAAGCTTGTCTTTAAAAACTTTTTTGCACTAAAAAGGGTAAAATAAATTATTTTATAAAAAAATTGAACCGACTTCAAAACCACAAATAGGCACTCAAAAGCGAAAAATAAATTAATATAATTATTATAACCGCTACTACCCACTCATCTATTTTGAAGTCGGTGCCAGCGAAGCTTACTACTACTACATACTATGGATGTAGTTTTGCACTATTATAAAGATTTACTTATCTATTTGAATTGGCTGGCACCGACTTCAAAATAGATGAGTGGGTAGTAGCGGTTATAATAATTACATTAATTTATTTTTCGCTTTTGAGTGCCTATTTGTGGTTTTGAAGTCGGTTCAATTTTTAAAAAAAATAATTCAATATATGATAATGAATTAAATAGTAATCGAAATGGTATTTTACGAATGCATTTCAGTTATTTAATTCGATTCAATTCCATGCAATTGATGGGTATTTATTACCTACGTTTTAATTTAACTTTCAAGTAATGATACAATCTTAACAAAATAAGTATACCTATCTCCACTTTTTTACTTGTTACTTGATTATAGAACTCGTTTGTTTTTATAATAAGGAGTGGGGTTAAAAACCTAGTTTGCCTAAAGGTTTACGAAGGTGTTTTTTTAACATCGTGGATACGTTGTCACCTAAGAATTTTAAGTCCTTTTTTACTAAAACCACAGAGTATCATGTAACTTGTAATTCCAATAAGATTTTTGTTGGGGTTAATGACTAAGTTTTTTTTAATTTTGGTAACATGATAACAGGTATGCGGTGGAGTTTAAGTTTGAGTTACTTAATTAATGTTTTATGACTAGGTTTATGTATTGCCTAAGCTGTATTTTCATTATCCTTTTTTATCAGAGCTATTATAAGTTTACTTTAAACCGGTCCTATTTTTGTGGGTTAATTAATTAGTATTTATCTAGATTCTAGACTTAATAGTCATCTCGACTTATGATCATCGATTGCGAGATCATGATCGTTCATTGTTCGAAAATATTAGTTTAAGAAACTGATGCATAATGGGGGGTATTAAAACATGAGTGTGAGTTTAAAAAACGAGCCGCAGGCGAGTTTTTTAATAGTATCACACGAGTGTTTTAATACCTAATTATGTAGAGTTTCATACACTACTTTATCTACGTTCAAATTATCATAAATCCAAACAATAAAATCTTGCTAACGTTTGTCGTAAATCCTTCACTTTGTTGGTAAAAGATTGTGGGTCATTTTTGTTGCAATTACTAAAATGTCAGGTGGAGTTAAATTTTCTTTAGTAGGTTTCACTGCTAGACATTTTTCCGCGCTAAGTTTTGACTAAGTAACAAAAATAACACATTGAAATATTAAAAGTTAGGTATGGCGCCAAAATATGGCGCCAGTTGTAAACTGCGTATAGTCTGTTGAAAAAGTCATGAAACAAAAAAAGAGTAGAAAAATATTTATACAAGTCAGATAAAGTATATTTTTAGTGGATAATTAAATAATCAATAATTATACATAATTCTTTTCAATATTCTGTATGAACACACTTTTTAATCAGTTATATAAGGCAGGGAAAAATTATTGTTTCCAAGAATTAATTGTTGTCTATGGTCGATCATGGCCCATACCATGACTACTAACTAAGTGTTGTCTGTGGACTCCATATATAAAAAAACAAAATTGAGCATTGGCTCTACACTCTCTTTTGGCTATGACGACCACAGAGAAAAGAAAGTTATTCCCTGGTCTGTGATGACGACACATAAAAATACAGGAACCCAGAGCCGAGTATCGTAATGGAAATTATTCAACTATCTAGAGATATTTCCATAGTACAGCGATGTTATAATGAATAACTTTTTAATAATTATAGAAGTCTGTAAATAAAGAAGGTCAATGTGTGACACATTTTGATTTCATAATTCGAACTTTAAGCAATGAGCGTAGATAAAGCCTTTTTAACCGACTTCAAAAAAAAGAGGAGGTTCTCAATTCGTCGGAATCTTTTTTTTTTTTATGTATGTTCACCGATTACTCGAAGACGCGTGAACCGATTTGGAAATTTTTTTTTTGTTTAAAAGGGTATACTTCCCAGATGGTCCCATTATCATCAGGTCAAGATCTGATGATGGGATCCTGGAGAAATCGAGGGAACCCTTCAAATTTTATATGGACACTTGAAGCGATTTGGGTATTGTTTGAAAGAATATTACTTTCCAAGTTGTCCTGTGGTTATCAGGTCAGGATCTGATCATGGGATCTTGGTGAAATCGAGGGAACTCTTCAAATTTTGCTAGCAAACTTGAAGCGATTTGGGTATTTTTTATAGTTACTAATGCATTTGCTTGCAGATGCTGACTTAGTGACTAAAGTCATCAAGTCAGGTTCTGATGATAGGATCTCGGATAAATTGAGGGAACTCTTCAGATTTTATAAGCACACTTTAAGCGATTTGGGCATGTTTTACAATGCCCTGTGCATTTGTTGTTTTCCACTAAAAAGTAAAAAATAAAATAGAAAATTCTTTAAAAAAAAAACCGACTTCAAATGCCACTACAAAGAGTGAAATAAATTTTAATGTAGGTACACCAATTCGAAGTCGGGCAAATCGTACAATCATAGTTCTTCGTATTAATCGCCCGACTTCGAATTGGTGTACCTACATTAAAATTTATTTCACTCTTTGTAGTGGCATTTGAAGTCGGTTTTTTTTTAAAGAATTTTCTATTTTTTATTATGTGCACGAGCGTGTGGTTTCATGTTTTTGACACCGTAATGTCGTAGCGGCAGCGATGTGGACTCGATTCCCACAAATGGAAAAAGTTTATGTGTTGAGCATGAATGTTTTCAAGAGTCTGGGTGTTTTACTCTTTATATTGTATTTATGCTTATAATATTGTGTACATTTGTCAGTTAAGTAGTACCAGTAGCTATCGCTTAGGTACTTAGGGTTTCGCTGTGTTCGCTGTGATATACTTTTCGGACGCCATTTTCGATTTCTGAAAGAACTTCCACAAGAACTTTCATACACATACAGTGAAGAATGTAGAGACTAGAGAGTAGAATAGGTAGTGTTGTATAGATTATAAAATTTCTCCGTTGAAACTGTTTATGCGTAATATCGGTGTATCCTACTGTGTCACGGTGAAAACGAATGTGGACAGCGTGAGAAAGTCTCTTTAAAATGTAAATATGAATAAATTAAAATATATTTACATAACGTATTGAATGCAACTGTAATGTTATGTAGTTTACCTTGCGCGGTTTTATGTAATGCTGAACCTTTATTAAATGACATCTTAAAATGAAAAAAAAAACTTCTTTGGTAACAGTATGAGGTGTCACTGTAAAGGTGTCGCGAAGTTAATGGTTTTTTCCATCTCAAAAATACTCAATTTTCCATATCAAAAATAGCCCACGCATCCAAAGAAGTTTTCATTTCAAAAACTGTGTGGCAACTTCTCAGTAGCAATATAATTATTAATCTTATTGAAAATGAGTAACGGGATCAGCAATTTCCTTTTAAAAATCTTTTGAATCACTACGCTAATGTTATGCTTGAATTCTTATTGTTAACAAAACACACTACGTATTTTATACATTTAATCCCAAGCGTTCAGTGCTTAACAGCAACAAAAAACATACCCAAATACCATCACGAACTCTGATGATCACACTTACAAGCATTTACCGGGTTACGATGATGTAATCCATTTATGGTGGCTATTCTTTATCTTTTTACTTGCAACACCGAGCCAACGACCTCGAGTTGCCAGATTTGAAAAAAAAATTTACCCTTAACATCCGTAATCCGTCATTATATTTTATTACACACGCGATTTTAACAGCCGGCATGACCCAGCTAAGTAAAAAAAATTGGCAGCATGCTTAACATGAACTGTTTAAATCTACCGACCTAAGTTTAAATTCTGAAAAAAGATATAGTAGGGTACAAGTTAAAAATCTAGAATGGAATATGTAATACTCTGGTAGGGCACATGAAGCAATGGTTTAAACCGCTTCCCGGCCTGTATTTTTTTTGTCAGGCGGTTCAGTTTGATCCCGCATTGTCACAACTATATTAGGTACAGCTGAAATTGCCTATTGCCTGAAAAACTGTAATCTGAAAAGGTGATAAAAATTTCTATTACAATAGACAAAAGACCCAAACCTAAAACAGTTTAGAAAGGATCCACGCAATTCAGATCTTCCAGATTATTATTTTAAGATGTTAGATCAATATTAAGTACGAGTAGAATGAAGTACTTGATATTCAGCGCTAACCTTTGTTTGTGTGTGTACTCTGCAATCAAGCTTTTTTACGAAGACCCGGTTGTTATAATTTATAGTACCTACTACGTACATTTTGGCACAGGTGTGCGGTTTTTTAGATGCCTGGTATAGTTATGCCAGTAATATATCATTGTTGTAAACATTAAGGCCGCCGAACTAAAAAATGCGTAGGTACTTATCTTTTTTGTCTGGATATATTTTAGGCTATGACGATGCTAATTATAATTAAACTAGTCTTAAAAGCTGTTGTTTCAGTCTATGTTGTAAATCTGCTACTTACTCGTATATTCTCTAGAATATAAGGAAATTAACTGTTTTAAATAACAATATGATTTCTTTTTGTTACAGGTAAGGAAAGCAGTGGATAAAAATACATTAATAATACTGATAGAGGTTTAGTTATGGACAACCATGTAAATATTCCGAATTCAGAAGGTATAGCACTTGCACAACTCTTGGATTACTTCTAGAATACTCTTACAGGGTTATAACTCTGTAAGAGTATCCTAGAATTTTACTCTCATAGCAAAGGAATATGGGTAGGTATAATGTAGGTACATCTAATAAAAAAAGTGTAGACCCTCACATTAGCTACTCTTAGCGAGCTATACTGTGAATTTACTATTTATTAATATTGGTACATCTATTAATTATTATCAAATGTAAGTTAAAATGCATTAAATCTCTTATGTGCCTCGCAATAACAACAAAAAGCCAAAAAAGGCAAAACTGCTTTCCAAACGTTGCGGTAGAGTCAGACATTTCATAATTGCCTGTAAGTTAGATCTATGTGATAAAATAAACTTTATTTGAGCCTCCCATTCAGTTACTTACTTTGTCAATCCATCCCGATAACATATTAATAACTAAACTAACCCGAAACTTTACTTTGCTTTAACTAATAAAAACAATCATAATTTATGAAGTTCCCAACAGATTTAAAATTAATCAATAGTCCTTTGATTTATTACTGATCTGTGAAACAATCATACATTTTGCATTACTAATGCAATCCAAAGCGTGTGAACAATTAAATGTCGAAACTCATGTTCATATACATTTAATACTAATGACGTTACTTACCTATTGATTCAGAGGCGGCTGATCATTAGTGACTACAGTGATTAGTCGATATTGAAAAATTAAGGGTCCGAAATGATTGATGCATTTTCTCCCCTACTTAATGTTGATGCTATTAAAAATATTGATTTTATCTTGGTGAACATAATATATTTATTAAAATCTATAGTCCATGTTCTAGAAATGTTAACAAAATAAAACTAAAATTTATAAATTTAACTGAAAATTATAATTTTGTGAAAGCACTATCAAATGTTAAAATTATTATTGGTTATTGAATCTCTCAACTTTGTAGGACTAAATTATTGGTTCCATTCCACACATGGTCCGATTTTATTGTATTCGGTCCATCTGTTCGTACTTTATATGTTTATTCTCGGGCATAACGTTCGACAGATGTCACTTACCAGCGCGGGCGCTGTTTGCATAACGGGTAATTTAGCTCTAATAATCATCCGTTGGCTTATGTAATGTATGGGAAATACAGAAAGGAGTATTTAGAATGTAGATTCCTAATGCCTTGTAAACTTTCAATGTTTCGAAAGAGGTCAAAGGACCCTATGAAATGTAAAAGTTGGCAGGGAATTTCGAAGCAAATGCGTTATAACTAGACCTTTCGATTACTTTTTATCAGAGCTGACTATAGTGAAGCACAAGTTCATCTACTTTTAATAAAGATAAACCACCACCGCCCGCGTTAAGTTAGTCTTATACAGTAAGACTAACCACAGAATTTTAGTGGATCCTTCTCGTCGTGGTTTAAATATAAAATTTCGAATACAAACGACTAATGCACCTCTTGCATTTTTAGAGTTACTTACCTTGGCACAAGAAACCACTTGATCATCTAAATGGCATCGAACGATACACGCTCGATCAATACAAGCATCTACTCATGGTTGTTTTTTGATAAATTTCGCAATTGTACAATTTCACGTTGTAATAATTGTAGTTGCATTGTGTCGAATATTATTATTGGTTACACGCTTTCTCTCGTTATGTCACATGTAACAACTGGTACCTACTGAACTTTGATGCTTTTAAGATAAACCATGGGAACTGTTTGCTTACAAAGCGACGCTGATTATGATTCTATTAAATGTTTGCGTCACATCCTCTGCTAGGAAGTTGAAACTAATTTGTTCATTGAGCTGCGCTTGGGGGTTTGAACTTTGACGTCGTTAAATATTCATAACTGCGAGTGCTTTATTTTCTCTATTTTAAGGAATAATTGAACAATAAACGCATCGTGGAAATCTGAAAGGTTTGTGTTGAAGGAGTAATAATATAAACTATCAATGTGATTATTTCCCTAGTGTAAGTGGTCTATGGTATGTCTTTTGTTTATGGTAAAATTGTAAATATGTTATTTTAGACGCATACTTTTTGCTTTTAGAAAACTTACAGTACGTATCTACAACTAACTATTTAATAATCAAATGTAAGCGAGCAGCTTGAGCTAAAAGCTTAAAAAAAGCTTTTTTTGTAGCCGACTAGGTTAATTTAATTCGCGCATCGACTCTAGGACTGTAAGGTGTCATTATTTTATGGTTTATTGAATATCATGGACTTCCTTTTGTCCTGCATCTGCTGTTCACAATCTGTTAAAGACAAAACGGATTTTTAATAAGTTCTTTTTTTCGATAGCATCATATCGCAAAATGGAATCATGGGTACTTATATCAGTTATTACAATATTATTATTTCCATCTCTTTTATTACACTGCATTGCTATGAACGCGTAGATATCGTATTTCTATCCACAGTCCGCACATGTGGGTAAGCATAAATGAGTGTGGATCGTGGAAGATATCGTTAGGATTATATTATTTTTTTTACGCATCATATTCTATAGGTACTAGCAATCATAGTGTACCTACTACAAAAATCACATATAACAATTTCTGAGTTAAAATCTGCAAGCTTTGCTATTATGGAAGACTACGTAGGTACTTAGGGTGAGTCAGACACGGACTGAGTGTGATTGAATACCGCGAAACCATAATGAGAAGAGGATAAAAACTGTTCCTGTTGAAGGAGGCTGTAAAACGCGACCACCGGCGCACTAGATAATTTGTTACGCTCCGCAGAACAACGGCTTGCATGTGAGAAATAAACTCAAGGAATTTCCTTTAAAAGGTTAAAGCTCTACAGTAATGCGGTAAACACTTGGATTTTACTTAAAAGGGTTCGAATAAGTGTTACTTCCCTGTATTTATGTATTCTTTATTAATTCCTAATTGCTAGGATCATTTGTAAGCTGAAATTGTGAGTTATCAATCTAATAAAGGTCAACCTAAACAGGCTTTAAGAAGTTTAAGCAAATGGTGATCAGTTTAGACTTTGAAATAATTTAGTTGACCCTGCTTAAGATAATACGTACTGAAATAAAAACTTTGAAAAGAGTAGAGGAGTTCAAGCGGAGATGTGCGTAACATCTTGTAAAATGGCACTACTTAAAAAAAAAGCTTGTGATCGACAGCTGAAAATGCTGATTAACAATGATCTTTATTTAAATGCAAAACACTCAGTTAAGTGATATAAATAAATCAATAAAAAATACAATATTAATTAGTGTATCTGATCCAAATACAAATACACAAAATAAAAGAGAAAGAAAAAAAAAGTCTTAAATAAAATAAACGATTACAATGAGATGTGTAAAAAATGCATCGTCATGCAATATAAAGGGCCGATATTATGAAGATAAAATGTTTCGACGGAGGTGATTAATTTTAATGCTGTAGAAATTACTGATATCTGCCAAGGTATCACTTTCAATTCTACTGCTCCTCAAATATTTCCATATAATCGCCATCCATAGTTTCTTTTACTTTCCCTTTTCTTTTACTAAATGCTATAAAATATCGAAATATATGCATCCGGTCGATATTCAACACAATTTAAAAGCAATATAGATGTAAATTCGAATCCAAATTCTAATGTTCCCGCTAGATTTATCGATGTAACAATAATAATCGATTTCCTCGATGTCCCAAGCAATAAATTGTTGCTGTCGGCAGTGTCGCAAATTGTACTTTCCTAGGTACTGGTAAATGTAATAGACAAAATATAATGTGCCATATTGACAAACATGAAGCCGATAGAGAAATCTGTACAAGACAACAATGCAAAATGATACCCAAGAAAAAGATAATAACAGATACTAATTCTGATGGCGAAGTGGCTGAATGAGAAAGCCTCAGGACCGGGTATGGTGGCAAACACAGAAGCCGTATGCCTTTCTGTGGAATTCCACAGACTGAAAAAAATATGATGATACATTCTGTTACTATCCTAATGTAATGTAATTAACTTCTGGGACTAGTAGCAGGATGTTAATTTCTAATATACCTAAATTATTAGGTACCAACTTTCGAACAAAGTCAAAGATCACCTTATTTTTCATCAAACGTACGTAAATATCCCTCTATGTTTGTCATCTTCAAGGAGATAAAGTTATAGCTACCATTTAACTTTCTAAAGCCTATTATTTCGTTTCGCCGAAACAGTAAGCACGCACTATGTCTATGATTTCAATTGTACTTATGGCCGTTTACAGACTATTATTTTACAATTTACTCGAAAATACTCGTTTGAAGCCAGGCTAGAGTCTATTAAACCTTTGAAAATTTTGACACTTTCCGTTTCTTCGATGACGTGAGGTGACTTATCTTGTTTACGTAAAGGCTACAGCAAACTGGTCACTTTCAAGTTTTAACCAATAGACATTCAAACGTGTTGTCATAGAAATGGGACATAATTTTGACGCATAGAAATTCAAAACAAATGAGTAACAAACAATATTTTTACCTGCCTTGTTTCTGTAGAGGCAGTCTTAGGTCGAGGTAAGACGATTAATTTTTGAGTTGATGTTAAGAGAAACATTGATTGTTGCCTAACTGATTGACCAATTTGGCTCGATTAACCTTAACTTCCTTTTTGTTGTTTGGCCCTACATCACGCGGAATTTAGCTCCGCTCTTGTAATTTGTTGCTTTCTCTTTTATGAAGGCATAAATGACTAAATGCGTCTTATGGATGATGCTCGACCTCCGTCTTTCATTAAGTCTGTGTTTTCCGATTGTGCACGATTGGTGAGATTTGGTACGATAACTTTGTAACTCATAAAAGCGATTCAATTATTCTTCAATATCAACTTAAAAGCTTTTTTCATCATTCAGCAAGGCATTGTGGGCGTTTTGAGGAAATAATGACATCTTATAATGTAAAACATCTCAATTTAAAATTTTATGTAAAGTTAACAGAACTAGGTACAACAGTGCCTTGTGAAAACGATTATATACGGGAAGCCCCTATTTTGCGGCATGTCAAGTAAGAGATGCAAACAGGCATCAAATTGTTAAAATAGGTGTATCTTAGATAGTGAGGCGTAACCGATGGTTTCAAAAACAAAATACAAACAATGTTAACTGATAGAAAGGTATCGAAGTGTCGGCGTCGTGAAAGTGTTGAGGGTAACAACATCAAAGGCATTAGTGCGATCAAGAGTGATGTGTGGTTTGACGGATTACGATGCATAAGGCGGAAGACTACTTTTTAAGCATGCAGTCGACGTTTTTTAAAGACAGTTTAGTTGCCTCGCCCTTGAAGTACTCAGACAACACCATAAACATACTTGACAAAACTTCTTAAAATAACATATCTTTGCTGATCCAATAGATTGTAATGAACCTTAATATCAATTCAATGGCGAAAAATATATAATATGTATATTACCATAACACCCGATGTTCAATGGATCAGCGAAATGATTATGTACATTTATTCTCGTGAACTAGACTGTGTCAACTTTCAGGTACACCTACATTATTTGTTATTTGTTACAAAAAGTAGTTATCTATATTATTTCTTACGCATTAATTAACATAGGAGTATCATAATATGGGCTAAAATTGAACTGCCTTCAATCCGAATATTATGTACTTTATAACAGTTATCTTTGCTACATTTGCAGCTAGTGCCTCAACGAGCCACTTAGTTTATATGCTCCACTGCAGCGCAGTGCCGATGCCGTATGTGACCACTGACCCGGTCTAAAACTTAGAGACCTAGAAGTTTCTTACTAGCGTTTAAAACTCGCACATCAATTGAATCTGACGTGAGCGATTATAAGCGCACGAAAAGCAATGCCATTACGAAATAATAATTTGATTTTTCGTAAAATCTAGAAGTCTCTGGTAGTGTTAAGTTCTATTATTATTTTACGTGATTTGAAATTCAAAAAGTATTCCTTCATTCATTTATTCGATATGATTATTTTAGAGTATTTTATTTTAAAAGAAATTGTATTATTTTAAACAGACTGCGCAGAAGCTTTTGTCGTTTCTTTCAAAGAATAGGCTATTTCGTTTGTATCAAACAAATTATATATCATGAAGTTGTCTGTTGTATATAAAATAAATTTAGTGCAAACGATGAGAATTGCGTTTATCAATCGTAAGTGTAAAACGACTTAAACGCACTTGGCCTTAATTTAGTACGTACTTGATGCTTTAGTTCCTATTTCGTGATGGAGCGTTGACCGCTATTCAATTCTCTGTCTATCCAATGCATTATCGATTGCATTGATCATCATCAATAAAATATCGGTATGAGAATGTCAGTTACGCAACTTTTGAGATGTATCTTTATGTTATGATAGAAATCTTAATAAATTCATTGCGCTCTGTTTGGCGTGTATGTTTTTATATAATCTATGATCCATTTACAATCAACACGCTAACACTTTTGTCTTGATATGTTTCTTACCAGCTACTTAAGATGTATTATCACGTGTACATACATGTGCTTTCATCAGTTTTTAAAGTTCCATCGCTCTAGGTCATTTCAATGTAGAGATTTTATGATCCCAAAGATTTAAATCGCAAGATGGGCCCTTAGCCCACATTGCGCACATCTAAAACGTCCACAAAAATGCTGAGTGAGTGCTCTCAGTATCCTGTAGTTTCACTTCTGACAGAGAGAGTGACAGCCTGTTACACAAAAGACAAAATCGTGGACGCTTTTCGAGGTTTAGGGCTTATCTAGCGATTTAAATCTTTGCATGATCCCTGATCAGTCAGTAAGCGCAATTTCCTTTATACATTAATTTCTGTACTCGTTTCATATATCTTATTATCTGCGAGACATGTTATTTGAAAGAAGTCTTGATATATCTTTCACGCCAATAACTTTCACGTCTCTGCGTGACATATGTCAGTATTGCTAATTATTATTGTCCTCATTCAAAGATGCATTGTATTAAAATGGTCTATATGTCCCTAATTTATTTTAAATTTTCAGAAGGGTTAATTTTAGCTGCTAAATGTTACTGTTTGATTTATTGAGCCGCCTATATAATATTTGTTTGTTTCTCTTTCAAAATGAGCTTCGCGTGCCATAAGAGTTAAGAAATCGATACGCATGTTTAAGGTCCTAATCACTTGGTTTTAGTAGTTATCATGAATATGGATTATACTCATTGAAACTACTACTTTCTTTCTGTAGACTAGATAAATCGTTAATAACCGAGATTAAAAAATCATTAAAACTTGATACTAGATGAACATTGATAGTCTTATAAGTCGATTTGACTAATGGAACGTTTAATAAAACATGAATAGTCTTTGTTCCATTTCAATACTTTAATTTAACGGCAGCCATTATAATTTATAATAGATGAAAAAGTGAGAGGAGCCTTAAGTGCTACTGTAGAACGTATGTCAGTTAAACGAGATTAGAACGATCAAAGAAAATCGTTATTACTACCTTACGAAACCTATCCGTAACTAAAGATTCACAATGTTATAAATGTTCCAAATTAAACGCCTCATTGCATTATTTAATGTGTATACAATATATATAACTATTTATGCTGAAAATAACATTTTATAAACTTTAATATTGTTTTGATCAAATTTTACCTTATCACGTTATATAATTTAAATAATTTTCTTTGATAAGATAAATACAAAATGATAACATTTCAGTAAACATCAATTATATGATACAATTCAAATGTATGCCGTCTTGGATGAAAGAAGTTGTAATACAGTAATAGGAAATTAACTCAATAAGAGAATTTGTTAAACAACAATGTACAAAATAAAATATTGATGCTAATCTCCTCTTATGAAGTTTACCTTAACATAATACTTGACCTTTTTAACCGACTTCAAAAAAAGGAGGAGGTTCTCAATTCGTCGGAATCTTTTTTTTTTTTTTTTTTTTATTTTTTTTTTTTTTATCTATGTATGTTCACCGATTACTCGAAGACGCGTGGACCGATTTGAAAAATTCTTTTTTTGTTTAAGAGGGTTTTGTTTCCAGATGGTCCCATTTTAATCAGGTCAGGATCTGATGATGGGATCCTGGAGAAATCGAGGGAACTCTTCAAATTTTGTATGGACACATGAAACTATTTGAGTATTATTAGAAAGAGTGATATTTTCCAAGTTGTCCTATGGTCATCAGGTCAGGATCTGATCATGGGATCTTGGTGAAATCGAGGGAACTCTTCAAATTTTGCTAGTATACTTAAAGCGAGTTGGGTATTTTTTATAGTTACTGGTGCATATGCTACCAGATACTGATTTGATGACTGAAGTCATCAAGTCAGGGTCTGATGATGGGATCTTGGTGAAATCGAGGGAACTCTTCAAATTTTGCTAGTATACTTGAAGCGAGTTGGGTATTTTTTATAGTTACTAGTGCATTTGCTAGCAGATACTGATTTGATGACTAAAGTCATCAAGTCAGGGTCTGATGATGGGATCTTGGTGAATTTGAGGTATCTCTTCAGATTTTATGAACACACCTCAAGCAATTTGGGTATTTTACAACGCCTTGTGCATTTTATTGTTTTCCACTAAAAAGTATAAAATAAAAATGGGAAATGCTTTCCAAAAAACCAACTTCAAATGCCACTACAAAGAGTGAAATAATTTTTATTTAAATTTTAGGTACCTACACCAATTCGAAGTCGGGCAATGTTTTATACAATCCCTAATAGTCCTTCTTACTTACTTGATGTGCGAAGAAATGACGAAGTCATAGACAATCGACTTCGAATTGGTGTAGGTACCTAAAATTTAAATAAAAATTATTTCACTCTTTGTAGTGGCATTTGAAGTTGGTTTTTTGGAAAGCATTTCCCATTTTTATTGTAAAAGAGGAAGCATTCAAAGCTGTTAACGATTAAAACATCACAGAACTTGTTAGTTGTTATAGCCGTGAGATCACCGACGAGACATGACTCATACAATGCTATTAATTTCGCGCATATATTTCTGGCTGTCCGTTCAAATGCCATTGACCTATATCAACTTGATATTAATTCAACAGTTGTTGCTAGTGTCGAACTTACTAATTATAATAGATTCATAATATTAATGACACGAAGGCCAGATCACAAAATACTTAATTGTATAGCCACATTAGATGCTAATGAATAATAGCCGAATGGATAGAATTACCAATCGATTTTTATTATAGATTCGGCAGGTAGCCCATCTGATGTAAAATATATGAGGTAGATTGATTAAGTACAATTTAAAGTTACTAAAGGATTGTGATTTTAGTAAGTACTTAAAGACACTTCATAAATATTGTTCCATTCATAAATTCAATTGAGAATTAGCTTCTCCTTGCCTATTTCGATGACAGTCGTCTACTTGTTGCACTATACAGGCTTTATTAAGAGCAACCACAAAATACTCGTCAGTGATATTAATTCTCAGTCGTTGTAGAAAGAGTAGTAGAGAACGCATGCAATGAGCATGCATCCCACTACTTTGGTATTTAGCTTAGCTGAACTAAGCTCCTCATCCACACACAGTACAGTTTCATGAGAGAATAACTGACACCACGATGGTAACTATCTGGACACAACACGAGTTTTAGCATCAGCAAAAAGTTTAAAAGTGATTCAGCAGGGCTACCGACTAAAAAAGTATCAATCCTTGTCAAAACGTGATTTTCAAGTTTTGTGTGATTGGTTAAAACCCATGTTTTGACATTAAGAGATTTCTTTAATAATTGATACATTTTAGCCGATCGCCCTGCAGGATTATTTAATTAACCGACTTCAAAAAAAGAAAGAGGTTCTGTATTCGACCCGTATGTATGTATGTATGTGTGTATGTATGTATGTATGTATGTATGTATGTTTGTCCGCGATTATTTCACGTTTGGCTGAACCGATTTTGATGCGGTTTTCAGGAAAGTATTTGTTACATTCTGGAGAAGGTTTTAGTATATTAACCGACTTAAAAAAATAAGAGGTTCTTAGTTTGATTGACATATTTGTATTTAAGTTTGTTCGCGATTATCTCGAGTTCGGCAAAACGGATTTAGATGATTCTTTTTTTGTTAGATAGGCCATACATCACAGGTAGACTCGTTTTAATTTCGTCAAGATTTAATGAATATCTTCGGAGATGGAGAGCGGAACTCCTCAACGGAAAATAGTAAATCGCTTGCGATCGGTATAATAGTGTACAGTGTAGATTTTATCGGACTTCAAAAGAGAAGGAGATTCTCAAGTTGACTGAAAGATATGTTTTAATTGACCGACGTCAAAAAAAGAGGTTCTCTGTTTAATCCCTATATCGGTATTTAGGATTTTCCGTGATTATTGTACATGCATTTTATTGTGATAGTCCGTTTTAAATTTGGTTAAAACGTGGCAACTAGATCATAAAAGCTTGTCTTCAAAAACTTTTTTGCACTAAAAAGGGTAAAATAAATTATTTTTTAAAAAAATTGAACCGACTTCAAAACCACAAATAGGCACTCAAAAGCGAAAAATAAATTAATATAATTATTATAACCGCTACTACCCACTCATCTATTTTGAAGTCGGTGCCAGCCAATTCAAATAGATAAGTAAATCTTTATAATAGTGCAAAACTACATCCATAGTATGTAGTAGTAGTAAGCTTCGCTGGCACCGACTTCAAAATAGATGAGTGGGTAGTAGCAATTATAATAATTATATTAATTTATTTTTCGCTTTTGAGTGCCTATTTGTGGTTTTGAAGTCGGTTCAATTTTTTTAAAAAATATTTTTTTTTTAACATACCACTGATTTCAAAATTGTATACCTATACAGTTTAATATACATAAGTAAGAGTAACAACGAATTCAAGTGATAGCGGCCACGTGCGGGCAATAAGAGAACGCTTTTAACAATATTGACACGAACCGGTTCGCCTTCGTTCATATTCAAAAACCACTTTTCACTGCAGATTAAATGAACTTAATATTATTCCTATAACTGAAACGGGTTAACTTACAGACAATGTTTAATGATTTGACGTGGCAGGAATATGCAAAACGATTGAATTGCATAATTTCGTGGATAAAAATCTATTATACACTATCGAGCTCAATTTAATTAAATAAAAAAATCATAAGCAAAACTATGTTTGGCAAATGATTTAAGAGATGACTTTCATATTGTTACTACCAATAATTTGTTTGTCATAGTTAATTTAAAAATTATGGAAATTTTGATCACTGAAGATGAGATAAGAATCAAAGTAACAGTGAGAATACTAACAAGTTAATTAATTCATATTTGACTTAATAAACTTGTTTTGTGTGAGATCAAATGACTGTTATAAACATATTATATATTAACTACCGTTTTAGTATTTACAGATTTATTACAAACACTATTTAGACAGATTTTCTAAAAGGGAAATTTTAATAGCACTTTATTATGCGGAGTTAATAAAAGTTGAAATACGCTGTAGAGCAAACTACTAACTGTAATTAGGCAGTATTTAGATTTCATTCTAATTTCTTTAAAGTTGTAAGCCAAGTTTATGTTTCCAATTCTTATTCTACCATATCGTACGTTTTATTGTTCACAATTAGAATAAAGTCGGTTTCATCACACGCTTTATGAATTAGTATTTCAATCAAGCTCGTGGGACGATACTACGCCGATCGTGGATCGTCATACATTAGTAAATAATGTGGGAGGAAGATGATTGGATGTAATTTTACTTTTAGACGAGGTGAATAACCCAACCCGGCGTGTGTTTGTAATGAAATGCTTATTCTAACGTCTACTAGACCCCATTGTGGAATTGATATGTCAACTACGGCGCTGACCTTAAAGAGATCTGTTACTTTAAGCCTCTTGTTAGAAAAGAGCAATGTCTACAATATTAACTTGTTTGAAGATTGGCATTATAAAGACAACCTGATTGATCTTCTTAGGTAGTTGGTACATAATAAATAATTGACGCCAAATAAAACTATAAACCTTACTACCAGGAATACAAAAGATTCGATTTGAATATACAAATCGAAGTACAAAACTACTTGTACAACGTAACGAGTAGTTTAGAGTCACACTCTTCTATCGTGCGTCTAGCGAAGAAATTGCGATTGATCCGCATTTTTAGAACAATTTAATTTTTTTTTCTTACATAATATTCTTGGTTGACGTATGCTGTGATGCTATTAAAGTTTAACTAATAAAAACTTATGGAATGAAATAACATACGTAATTTATTTTTATTCATACTAACCATCATAAATAAAAAGGCATTGTTCTATTAAGCTCAAGGTTATGTTTAAATTCTCGAGTGTCAATTACAGTACTTTTAGATACACTGTAATTATTAAGAATTACACACTCTTAATTCTTTGTTCATCAGCCGAGCATAAAATCTGCGCAGTCTATTTTGTAAGCAAATTGCAGTTTCCCTTCAAATCTGTTTGAAGGTCTTGCGATTGCGTATTTTGTTAGTCATATCGTTGGGATGATTTCACGATCTAATAGCTTTGTGGAATAATGTGAGTTGTGTTATTATTGTATATACTATGCGCTTTGATTTTACACAATTGTACTAGATTTATTTATTGGAATACTAGCAAACCCGGCGAACTCCGTTTCGCCACAAGATGGCTTTTCCGCTAAAAAGATTTCTGAATTTTCTTTGCTATAAACCTCACGGAGCCCGAGACCTTTCCAACAAATGCAATTTGCAAAACCGTGGAAACCGGTTCGTGCGTTCTGGAGTTATAGCGTCAGGAAGGAAAACTCGACTTATTTTTATATAGTAGAAGACAACGAGTTTACTCATCCTAATTATAGCGTAGAGTATCAATAATTTACTCCTTACGGCCTTATGTAATTCATAAGTGTCAGTATGTATCGTAAAATGATGAGTTTTTTTGGTAAACTGTTTGTGTTCTTTTCGGGATATTTGCATTGATACTGATTTTAAATTAATATCGAAGACTTATTGATTTTTGCTTGAACTCACGAACAATGCTCAAATATACGATTTTTTTCTCGTTTACAAGTGAAATTAGATGAAAAGAAAAGTTTTTCAGTGCTCCTATGCTCGACCGCAGCTCGTAATTTTGCATCCATCAATCTCGTAATACTGATAGTACCAAGTGAACCGCAATAATCATAATTGTCGGTTGTGTAACGCCTTGCTTATGGTTGGATCGTAGTGTTTTGCATTTCGCTGATGCAGTCCATCATTACTACATTATCACTGTCATTTCGCTGTCCATCAATACTTTAAATGGATGATGAGATAATTTGATATTTGACGAATCATCGAATATTATACTTACATTTTGTTTGTTTTCCATTTGTTATTCGAAAGTTCCAATTCATTAATATAAATGTAGTTTAGTTTAAGCGGATATGAATTAAGTCGTATCCGCATTGTATTTGGCTGTTGTAATATTTAATTCAACTGCCGATTTTATCGATTTTAATGGATAAACAAAACAAAGGTGTGTGTACATCTTAATTCTTAAGTGACATGTAACATCATCGTGTATTTTATGAATAACCAGCGAGAAAGAGCTTTTACTAATTTTAAAAGCACGAGCACATATTGTAGAATATGTATTCTTACGTTTACATCATAAGTAGGCACTTCAGACAACATTGTAGGTACTTCCGAGGCAAATATTGTTTTCCTTTGTTCAACATTTGTTACACAAAACGAATATTGCAATGATTAACTTAAATTATTAACAGTAACAGCATAATTCTCGTGTACAAAAGCAATATTTGAACGATATATACTACGGTACTTTCGTACAAATACTACATATTGTTTGAACAACAAATACCAATGCACCTTGATGCATGTTCCATACACGTTTTTGTTTATTCATAGTATGTGTATGCTTTAAGGTAATGTGTATTTAGACATACATTACCATTGTAAAGTTGCGAGAAGTTGTGTAAACATAACTAAATCAGCAGTGGAATGAAATATTTGGTGTGTGTACAAAAAATCCCACCAAAAACATTCTGTAAAAAACTAGCCAAAGTCAAAATGGAGCTGCTTGTTTATCTCTAAAAAGTACTGAAATCTAGACAAAGTCGTGCCAAGTCTAAGGTTCCTTACTGCGATTTCATGATTATTATAGTTAATGTTGCGTGACTTGGCCGTTGAAGGGTACACAAGGGTTCAAACCAGGTGCTCCATAACACCATTGCACCAATCTGTCGCCAGAATTCATCGTCAATGAGTAGCGGTTCTTGGTCTTCAACGGCCAAGTCACACAACATTAACTATAATAATAAAGAAATCGCAGTAAGGAACCTTAGACTTGGCACGACTTTGTCTAGATTTCAGTACTTTTTAGAGATAAACAAGCAGCTCCATTTTGACTTTGGCTAGTTTTTTACAGAATGTTTTTGGTGGGATTTCACTTTTTTTTGTAGAAACTTCAAAATATTACAAAATATTTCTGTCCGTTTTTCTAGATACATTAACTGCATAAATAACTTTGTAATCTCATATAATTTATATGGAATTACAAAGTTATTAATGCAGTGATCACTAGGTACTCCAGATCTTCGATTATCCTAGTTTTTATAGTTTTCCCTTTATGTGGCCATTAAACCCTAACTCTGTACCAAATTTCAGCTCTCTGAGTTTATGGGAAGTACTAGTTCTATTTTGATGATCATGAGTCAGTCAGTCAGTCAGTGTCGAAAATGCGAAACTTTGCTTTCGCATAACTTCGGAACTATATGACCTACAGACTTGAAATTTTGGGTTTTAAGTATGTGATTATAGCTTACTGGATAGCGAAAATTTCAGCGTTCTGGTCTTATCCAGAGGTTCTCAAATAGGAGCCCGAAAATGCGGCGAAATGGTTCCTGTAAAGATGGTACGGCAGTTTTGCTTCGCGCTTTGACTTTGGCGGGGGCACTGCCGTGCCCCCTGATTATGGCTATTATGCTTCGCAGTAGATGCTTGAAGCTCATGGAAACAATAGGCCTCTACAACTCAAGAGTCCTTTTAACTTGACCTTTGAATTTTAACAGTTATTTTTTTATAAACGTCACTATAAAAATTTGAACTACAAAAATAATTAAGTTTTATTATTTCTAAGTAGTACCTTAATTCAATATTTCGTATTCACAATGATTTAATTTTTTATTATTATTGTTTCAGGTAAATTGCCTCAATAGAAAAATACCATTATATGAACCTTGATGGTATAGTATAATTAAATATCTATCAATTTAATATTTGACGCAAGTATCCTCATATTACTTTCGTTTATATCGGCATGCTTATGACTTCTTAAGATTACAATAGAAAGCTTAAATGAAAGCGGTCTGTAAATATTAGGTACCCTAATAATTGTGATATCATTAGGAAAGCTTATGTGTTGTAATTTTTAATTAAATTACTTTCACAAAAAGCTATCGGTTGTGACTTATATCTCACGTCTTCTTCTGAATTTATTGATGTCAGTTAAAATATTTCAGTTGAAATTATTGAGGTTATTAAAACCGAGCCAATGGCAATGGCAATTAGTTCGGTGCTTCTACGTATAAGTATGTTCCGTTTTGTAAAGAGGGATAGTAAATTATGTTCTTTATAAAGCCCCATGTAAAAGCAGCTGCACTCCATCACAAACGCACGTGTCTCTAAACTGAACACTCCCCTGATGGTTATTGATTGGATATACACTGTTTATGGTTTTCATTATTCCTCTTGATTAACTGGAGTTCTCTAGATTTTTCATTATTACAATTATTTTAATGAAACTCTCCTAAAGTGGTTAATTGACTCTACAAGTACTTTTGCTATTTGAATCAACATTAAATTCTCATTATAACGATATTTGTGCAAAATACTGTAAATATACGTGTTCATGAAATAAAGAACAAAGAGTATTCTAATGCAAATAACAATATGTTAGAACTTTGTATAAACAAACATTGTTACTTATTGACCATGTATCAATATATTTACATTATCAGCCATACTAGTCATATTGGCGTTAATCCACGCGGGTAGGACTTTAACAATAATAAGGTACAATAAGTTAGTAATATGTTTTAATGAAAGCACAAGCTAATTTAAGTAAATGCATCATTTAAATTTTATTGATGTGCTTCTAAACAAGATATTATATGATACATAACCCAACAGCAATGTACATCTATGCTCGGAATACCAAAACGAAATTGTTGCTTCCATATATGGGTCAATTTTGAATTGATTTATAGAGTAGAAATTGAGAACAATTTCGTTAGCAGTAACGAGCGTACCAGTTGATCTAGATATCGTGCAAATTATTCTTAATCTTGAATCGACCCGTGCCAACATTGCTCTATTACATTCAAATGATGAATATGCATGAGATGTTAAGTATGTTATTGTAATTATTTGTTTACAAATTATTGCTGATCAAATACAATACAAAGATTTTAAAAAACAATTACTTTGTTAACAAATAGTTGAGTTTCTTGAACTTTAAGCCCATTGGTTTTGCCAAACAATTCAGGTTATTCTCATAATAATTTAATAGAAAAAAACCGTTTTGCCAGCTTCAAATATAATATTACCAGCTTTTTGCCCTTACCGTACGCGGTACGACCTTTCCTAAAATGGTTCCAAATATAAAAATTCGTATCTGATGTTATTGGGATTGCTATGTTTGACATTTGATTTAGTTCCTGGTGTAAACAAGACAAGATGATTGCGATCCCAGATCATACGAGCATCATGTTTGCTGATTACACGCATCGGTTTAGTTACGGTTCATTTCAGTACGCTTGTTTCGATCGCGCCTTACGTCTATACCACCTTGGACTATAAGGTAATGCTAAAGATTACAGAAATTGGCTACGCCTAACTTTCTATGACGCAATGGACTGAAATATACTAGCTAAAGTAGCTGAGTATCGAACATCTAAATATTTAACAAAGTTTTACATCATTATGATGTTTTATTAGGAAATAGGGTTATTCACAAATAAGATGAAGACGATAAAGGACAATGACCATGGATGTATTGATTCCTGTATCAAGCTGAATCAAACCCAAACTTTATTTTTTATAGACTACGGTCTCCACATTAACTCCTACAATTATTACTTTTTAATTAATATCCGAATTCTAAAGTTATAGGCAAACAAACAAGTAGTACTTCTTAATAAAATCAGTATGACACAAAATGTGCATCGAATAGAAAGTAACTTTTTGTATGGAAAATTAAATTCCGGATATGAAAAGCAAATTCTTAGTGCTAATGGTTCTTAAAAAACCCTATTGTATTTTCCTAGACTATTTTGGTTTTGGTTCATGAGAAAACTTGATACCACCTTTGGTCATTCTCTTTTAAAACCAATCCATTTTAATAAAGAAAAAGTTACTACATACTTCATCATAGAATTTTCGGTTGCACTGTGTAAACTTACTGCAGCATAATCTTCAAAACTATTATATATAATATGGCGATCTTCTTCCATTTAATAACGGAAAATGATTGTTATATGGCATGTTTTAATTGTTTTAACATTACAAACCAAGTCAGTAAACTTGCAGCACTTGCAATTAAAGAGGAGTTTAAAAACAGGGCATTCCAACGAAAAACAAGTTGTTAAATTCATTATACAGAAGGGCAGAAACCTGTTGCAGCTGAAACTGTACGTGTTTAGGTTGTTTTCGCGTTTCGCGAGAGATGGCGCTACACAACACTTATCTCGCGCTAAAGGTTGTCTCACTCGAGAAGTATACTAGCTAACGAGGTGTTGGGTAAAGTTAACTTTGCGCAGAGGCAATATCGTAACCAATGAGGTTAATCCGAGGTGCGATTATTGCTAGTTGAAAACTTTACCAATACCCCGCCGTGTGGTCGTGAAATACCGACCGCTATGGCAATTTTTGAACGGCTGTAAAAGCCAAATAATGCCCATCTTTCATCTTAGTTCTCAGTTCTCACTTTGACTATAATGCTATAATATGTTTAATACTAAATAGTTTCTGTAAAGTTTTATCTTCTTCTTCTTATGTATAAAATGAATCGCAAAATGTGTTGTTAAGCGCGTAACTCAACAACGCCTGAATCGATCTGGCCAATTCTTTTTTTTAAATATTCGTTGAAGTTCAAGGATGGTTTTTACGGCGTGAAAATTTCGAATAATTACCGAAAGAACCCAAACAGCCCTTTTCTTTTTCCTATACAAAAACGTTTTCTAACTAAAGCGTAGAGTCAATTTGAGCTTTATTGCTATTGCATAAATTGCTATTGTAGCAAGCAAGTGACGGTTCTGTTCAGGAGAATTTTCTGCCCCGACTATAAAATAGGTAGGAGCAATAAACTGCCACAATAAAAATCTTTTTGACAGGACGAAGTCTGTCGGGTCCGCTAGTTAATTTAATAAAGTAGAGATAAGTAATTGTTAATTACTAATTTTACTCTATTAATATTCAAATTAATACAATAATAAGCAACAATTCTACCTGCAATACATAATTTGCAATAATAATAAGTACTGATTAGAGATTTACCAAAGAATGTGTGCATCGCTATTGGATATAAAACTTCTTGTAAGTAGGTAGTAAGTGGGAACTATGTTTTCTCTGTAAATAGTTAAGCTAATTACAAAGACGCGGCGTCGGTTCCAGTGGCATCATTATGGCAGATAAATCTGCGCTAATACGGGCCAATTGTACAGTGGGCCTCGCAATTTTACAAGGGGTGATTTTTTATCTACAATACAGTCTTTATCACCGTACAGTAGAGCTCCAAATGGTGTGGTCTAAATTATCAGTGGATTACTGTTCAGGCTGTGGGAATCAGAAATGAGGTTTTGACGGATTTATGTTGCAATCGCAACTGTCTCCTAAACTTAGGGTTGTCTGTATCAAACTAAACAACAACGTTAAAGGGGTAAATAACAACAAAAAAACTGTAAAAAAAATATTGTTTATATCACCATTCTTTATCCTCACTAGAAAATAAATGTTTATCACGAGAAAACGTTTTACTTGATTAGTTACTTCATATTGAAATTATCAAAATGGCTGATTGCTAGTGGTAATAATTTTTTTAAACATCTTGTTCATACTTAGTGGGAATGTCATGTAATGTCATGCAAAAAATACTCTTAAAACCAATGTCTTGAAATGTGCGATGTCAACCCTAACACGCGTGTTGAACATTGAATAACTGTTTATTACGTGCCACTTTGATTGACTTGAACGGTTTACATTTTATTGCTTGCGGTTATGATCAATGTAAAATATTATATCTGCCATTTCCGCGAGTTTTTCTTACTTCTATGGTTCTTCGACCTTGAAGGATGTCCGTCTCCATTACATAATATATACCTAATATAGAAACAATGTAAGTCAGCTTAAGATAAAGCTAATCTCCAGTTTAAGCATTTCTAAGTTATCTATTCACTTAACTATTAGAACAAGCGAGTTCATCTAGCATTTAACTCTCATTTAGTTAAACATTGGGGCCAATTCAAAGTAAACTAATTTGACGCATCTAAAAATAGTGCTATCCCCATAACTTACATTTTTAAGATACTTTAAGTGACTAAGCACAGCGTGTCTTTTTAACCGACTTCAAAAAAAGGAGGTTCTCAATTCGTCGGAATCTTTTTTTTTTTTTTTTATCTATGTATGTTCACCGATTACTCGAAGACGCGTGGACCGATTTGAAAAATTCTTTTTTTTGTTTAAGTGGGTTTTGTTTCCAGATGGTCCCATTTTAATCAGGTCCGGATCTGATGATGGGATCCTGGAGAAATCGAGGGAACTCTTCAAATTTTATATGGACACATGAAACTATTTGAGTATTATTAGAAAGAGTAATATTTTCCAAGTTGTCCTATGGTCATCAGGTCAGGATCTGATCATGGGATCTTGGTGAAATCGAGGGAACTCTTCAAATTTTGCTAGTATACTTAAAGCGAGTTGGGTATTTTTTATAGTTACTGGTGCATATGCTAGCAGATACTGATTTGATGACTAAAGTCATTAAGTCAGGGTCTGATGATGGGATCTTGGTGAAATCGAGGGAACTCTTCAAATTTTGCTAGTATACTTGAAGCGAGTTGGGTATTTTTTATAGTTACTGGTGCATTTGCTAGCAGATACTGATTTGATGACTAAAGTCATCAAGTCAGGGTCTGATTATGGGATCTTGGTGAATTTGAAATATCTCTTCAGATTTTATGAACACACCTCAAGCAATTTGGGTATTTTTACAACGCCTTGTGCATTTTATTGTTTTCCACTAAAAAGTATAAAATAAAAATGGGAAATGCTTTCCAAAAAACCAACTTCAAATGCCACTACAAAGAGTGAAATAATTTTTATTTAAATTTTAGGTACCTACACCAATTCGAAGTCGGGCGATTGTCTATGACTTCGTCATTTCTTCGCACATCAAGTAAGTAAGAAGGACTATTAGGGATTGTATGAAACATTGCCCGACTTCGAATTGGTGTAGGTACCTAAAATTTAAATAAAAATTATTTCACTCTTTTTAGTGGCATTTGAAGTTGGTTTTTTGGAAAGCATTTCCCATTTTTTCTCCTACTTACTTTAAAACTTACAACGTTTTCTAAGATGATATTCTATTTTACTGCTACCAACAAGTAGACCCTTAAACCATGTCTCTTAAACAAATACGTGTACGAGACTTGAAATTAATGAAAGTTAAATGGACTTAAACTTGACAAACGCCTCACTTGAACTAATAATATCTTCAAGTCTTAGGGCGCTTTCAAATTAGCCGCAAAGTGAAGCGCGGTGCAAGCGCGGCTGCAGTGCTTCGCCGCGCTGCTGTCGCTAGGTTTGAGAATCGTAGTGTTGCTCATAGTATCACGATGGACTCTTACGAAAAAATACTGCTCGATTTGTACAAAAAAATACATGCGCGCAACACTTATAGTCGATCGATGAACTGACGCGCGGCGGCAGCGCGTCTGCAGCGCTGCGGCTACGCGTTGTTTATTTACATAGATTTTCAAAGCATCGCGACTAATTTGAAGGCGCCCTTAACCTGCGAACATTTTATTCCTGGGCACAAGAAAGGTCTTTTATAAACATATTACGAGTAGTTTACGTATTGGCTCACGTACAATCAATTAAAGGCACGCCAGAAATCCGTTAAAGCACGATCTATATAATAAATAGCAGTCGAAGCTATTTATATAATCCAATTGTCGCATAAAGCTTAATATAATATTGTGGCGCTCCTAAATGAGACATAAGCTGCACCGGTCCGACCAAATATGGAGGAAACCAAGTCGGTCATGACACGGACACAAGCGGCTCACAAACATCTGTCACCACTGGATTGCGATCACAGGCTTGTGAACGAGATCTGAGGGGTTAGTACAAGTTTTCATACGAATTTCGAGTTGACTCGCATCGCACACCCGAATCGAAATGACATACATTTACAGCCAGCGCCATCTATTGACAACCGCATGTAAGTGACTGTCCATAGAGGGTTCTGGCTGTAATTGTATGGAGGAATTCGATTCGTTCGTGCGATGCGAGTCGACTCGAAATTCGTAAAAAAACCTGTACTAACCCTACTGGTCAGTTTTAAAGCAACCGGTCTCAATAAAATGAGTGAATTGCAATTCACAATTGAACAAACATGTATATAAATATACTTGCTGATCCAGCACACGTTGTATTGCCATTAGGGATATCACACTCTCACTCTCTCAGACTTAGACACTCAGTCTTACCCCACATACACAGATCCGATCGAGCCGTTTTGGAAGAGTTTGTTAACAAAAATTGGCACGAAAGTTTTATATATTGGAGAGATATCTTGACCGTAGTTTTCATTTTAGTACCATCTTTAAAACAAAGTGCCGACATCTGAAAGCTTTCTTTTTAATTTTAATTTGCTAAAACAGCCTGACCTATTTTATGACCCAAACGTATTTTATGCATCTATGACGAGCTGGGGATTTTTTCTGTTTTTTTTTTCCTTACCTATCTATCAAGTTGTCTACGTCCAAAAATCAATAGGCAAACAATGGAAACTAAATGGTCAATTTAGCTGAAGTGAAGTGGCAGGTACTAGTACCAATCTGCAAAGATTTAAATATAACGGATTACAAATTGAACATATTGCTGTATTGAGTTTTTTATAACTTTTAATTTTAGTTCTAGTTCTACGAAAATCAACTTCATAGTTTGTTTTTAATGTCTGTAGAGCATAACTTCCACAGATTATAATAACATCAATTAATTAATCTACGAAATCCATCACCATGTTTTTCTTAATTACCTATTTACGAGTATAAATACTGAGTTATAAAATACTCAAGTCTTCAGTAAGAATCCATCAGCAAAATTACTACAGTTCATTGAGCTGCAATTAACAGTAAAATATTAATTTCTCATACTTGTATGTACAGGTAAAGTTACTGGGAAAATGTAAAACGCGAATGGGTATGCGGATCGGCCTCAAGTTCTACCGTCCGTCCATTTGTGGTGACATTACCTATATGATAACGGGGCTTAAGGGTCAATTTACACCGCGGCGGAATGGAATGGAAGCGACTTCTTTTTACATAGCATAATGAACTTTATATACATTACATAACATATAAAATAAATAATTATAAAGAATGCGCGAGGATTCTCCGGATGACTCACGACCTTTTTGGCTACGATTTAGTTTGTATCTTATACAATTAACAAAAAGTTCAATATGCTATGTAAAAAAAGTAGCTTCCATTCCATTCCGCCGCGGTGTAAATTGACCTTTAGTAACTCAGTACTTTAGTACAAAATTCACGTAGTATTTAATTTTTTTGGAACGTTCCAGCTTATTCTGCCCAAAGGCTAGTTCTGTTGCATAATCTTCAGTTTCATTACTAAATTCAATAACAATTTTAGATAGTAACGGTATAGCAGCTAACAACTTAAAAAGTTACTGGTTCGAGTTGAATATGTACATTATTAAAAAATCAATAATAAAAGAACCGTGTAATCCAAGCATTTAGTTACAGTAATAATAAATAATTATCAAAGTACTTAGACCTTGCTCATGAGATTTCACACTGTGTGAACTCGACGATTATTGTTCCGATAGTCGTTTCAGTTAACGGTCTTATAGCGAAAAACTTCGACCAACATCTTAAGAAGCTTTCGCTCAACTGTTGGATCAAGGGCCGTATACAGAAAGCAGTGGTCCTGGAAACGGCACGCATTGTGAGGAGGTTCCTCACTCTTAAACCCTGACCACTGGTAGCTTGGGCCGTTAAGGCTCCGCGACCAGTGGTGGACTCAATTTTTTAATATTTTTAAACGTGTTTTTTTTTTTATTTATTTTTAGGGACATTGTTAAAAATATTATTAAATTGTAATAAAAATAAATGATAGTCAAATAATTAAGACTATAGTAAATTAATAATTGAATCCTGAACTTTGAACAGATCACCGAAGCCTTAATTAAACCAATTACCGAGTACATATTCTAAAGAATTTCGACCTGCGAAGTGGCGAGGTGGCTTTTTATGTTAGCTTCCTCAATTTGCTAACAAACCAAGACCAGTTTCAATATACCTACACTTACGATTCCTCGACCTTGTAAGTACGATCTTGCAATTTATATGACTTTGAAGTATCTATTGTATGTACCAGCTTCCTATACCAATTTCTGCTTTTGATATTTTAAATCAACTTCTTATAAAGAAACTGTTAACAGTCGTTTTTAAACAATAATCCGATTTTTTATTTTCATAAAATGGTCATTCAGTATTCTATGAAATTGTTAAATAGCTTCATTAGTCTTTAACTTAATACTTAGATACTTAAAGGATTTGCCAGTTTTTACTGATCACCTCATTAAACCTCATTTCTCGTCCAACCACGTTCACGCTTATGGGAATCGCAATCAGTTTTCCATAACCAGTCACGATGCATATTTTGTACTGATTTTTTGTAGGAGTTTTTTTTTTCGCCACAGCAGCACTTACCCATGTTTGATTGAAATGTGTATGCTATGGAGCTTTCATCTACACTGATCAATGTATTGCCTTGTAAAACACTATTTTCTCCATGCATTTCATTTCTTCAACAATCAATAATTTCTTATATGTTTTCGATCTTATAATCAGAAAAGTCTATATCATTGAATTTTTAGGTTCATTTACATCACTTTAAAATTCTTTAACTTATTTGTTTAGGGATTATTTAATATAAAATATGGCAATCAGAGCAAAACATCCATTTTTTACTGTGCTTCGTTGTGGCTCTTGTATTCCATACTTTAACCTATAAGGTGGTCGAAATGAATTCAAACTAATTAGCAATAATGCACGATCTACATTTAAGAATAACTTTTTGCTTCTCCTTTATTTGGATGTCTGATACAATGAAATTGAACATTAACATCGTCCTTGAATTTACATCGTCATTAGATTCTTTTTACGTCCGTTCTCGTTTATATGCTACCAAGTTATCTTTGGCCCATTTTAGATCATTCTGAGAAGGTTTATATGCTACCAAGTTATCTTTGGCCCATTTTAGATCATTCTGAGAAGGATGCAGCATGCACGTCCAGATTGTGAGTTATTGCTTTTAATTTAAAGTTATCAATCATTTGTATAGAACGTTATGTGAGTCATAATATTTAGGGCAAAGTAATGATTATTGCAAAATTACCTTTCCTATAATTCAATTAATCTTAATCCAATGAAGCTTAATCAAAACAAAACTATATCGCTGCTAATCGAGCTTTTCAAATGCCAACGAGATACAGAAAATTAGTAATTGACCCTCATCTGCATGCAACCGGTTACATTCTAACATTAGTGTGTCATTTTTTGCTGACACTTGCCGCCTTAACACATGCGAGAAACAGGGTTAACTATCCACTTGTGGCGTGACCTACCGCGTTGTTTATGATTACACGTAAGATTTATACCGTCGTTGAATGCACGACTCTCTTTAGCGGCTACTTCAAAAGTTAAGTTACCTAAACAACTGTTAAGTGGTCATCTGAACTGCCAAAAGTAGCATACTGCTTGTCACTTAATTCTTGATGATTTGTTGAGTTAGTATAAAGTTTTTTGTCCTCATTTCTTGTGCTGTACTTTTTGTCAACAAACGTTTGCAAGTCACCAAAGAGAAATTAAACTTGTCAATTAAACCCCGAATGATTTAGAATGCATAATGTTTGCGTACAATTAAATATTTCTGCTTAAATTTTGTCTTCCCTGTCATTGCAGCTGGAACTCCTTTTAATTAGATTATTCGCACTAATTTTTAACGTTAAATTAGTTTTTTGTCCATCAATACTTATTAGTTCGTAGGCCTTACTGTTGCAATCCTTATTTAGTATTACTATAAGCTCTACTGCTGGCATTTTGCTTTAATTTAAGGGTATTTTTGAACTAGTACTATCCAAGCATTCGACTATTATCGTTTTCTAAGTTCTAATTCCAGTCGCGGACGATGACTTCCACGGCATTCGCTGGCGCCGGACGTTGATGTCTTAATAACATTTGATATTCATCTTTATATCTTTTATAGATAGAGTGCATTTCGTTTTGTTAAATGCTTTTGTGTTTCGCACTACCTGTTGATTTGCTAAATTCGCTGTTCACATTTTTTCATTCAATCAGGGGGGCAGAATTTTCTAAAGTTTACTATTACACGATAATGATAAATTTCTTTGTATACAGTGGGGGTTGATCGACCCAATAACACAGTTTCATTTAGTTGAGAAATCGTTTTATGCAAACCATACTATAAAAACACTATCAAGCTCTTAAAATTAAGTGTTGTAACTAGACAAGCAAGATGATTTATGCAATGAAATAATAATCTAGAAGTGTTGGCGCATGTAATTATTCTAACAATTGGTTCACTTTTTTAGTGGGCTACCTGACACGCGATCTTAATTTCATTTGAAAGTTAAACAATCAGCAATCATGTCCGGTCGCATTTCATTAAATAAAAAAAATTCCAACTGAGTCGTTCGCATCATTTCATTGATGCAAGGGATTTATTTACTCTTCGTCAAGTCTTCAAAATTCGCTAGTTACTTTTCATTTTAATTTTTAAATATAGGTTAACAATCCAAATTGTTACATCAATAGAAAAAAACATTTTGCAGTCGTAATTTTGTTTGTGGAGGTACCTAGTGAAGTTTAGGTCCAATAAGTACACAAGTACACATTGAACGTATTATTAATACATGTCAATTGAGTATAAAGCTGAAGCGCATTAGACTCAAAATCGACAAGACCAAGAGTAGCAATTACAAAATAACAACAATTGCTCTTATAAATGGCACGAGCGGAGAGCTGTCCCGCCTTCGAGGCAAAGCAATGTGGGACAGTAATGATACCAATTACAAGTGTTCTAATGACAAGAACCATTGTTTTGCTCTTGGTCAGTCGGTGTGGAGAATAATGTAAAGACATGTTACTGATTGTTTCGCAAAGATCTAACAGTGTGAAATACTTATGTTTTAATAAGTAAGTGCTATTAATGCTAATGATATAAAGCTAAAACTACAAACTAACTACTGCATCAAAAATTACACAATTGAAAAAGTCATATCTACTATGACTTTTTCAACTAGAAACACAAAACTGCAAAAACGGCCTTATTGCTGCAAAGGGTCTCGTAGTATTCTTTCTATCTTTAGGTGGTACTAGTAAAAGTTTAAGTTGATAATAAATCTGTACTTAAATGTGTGTATATCATAAACAAATCGACGTATTAAATTTAGTGCGTATAAAGTTCAGAACTTTGAAAGTAAAATAATTTATACAGGAATAAATAATTTAAGGATATCATTTTCCTAAATCAACGTGGACATTATCGAGGATAAAAGCTAGTTTAGTCTTAAGTTAACGGTACTCATAAACTGGTTAAGACGAAGAATGAAAGAAGGGTCTGGTCAGGATCCAAAATCGTGAGTCGTGACCTTAGTAAGGTCGTGCTGTAATCTGACATCACCCTCCTTACCTACTGTATTTAACGGTCTTAAGCTCGGTTAAAATTCTGTAGATTTAGATAATTGCGTTATTCTTGGAAAATTTAGTGGAAAAACAGTCAGTTTTTGAATATGTTATTGCTTATGTTTAAAAACGTGTTATCCCCTTATTATAATTCTTTATTTTATCTTTTCTCTCATGATGAATTTCGTACAATGTATTATCTCGTAGACAGTGAGATGTCCATACATTTTTTCTTCTTTCATATTTTTTATCAAAAACAAAGAATGATTTGCAACATGACACAAACATGATACTGAGATTTCGATGACGTTATCACAATCAACTTCAAAACTTCCAGCGATAAAAACTGAGGAAACATACTTGTCTTCCTAAAGTTGGTCACACCAAACATAACAATACGAATTCTATACAATACAATCGTGACTCGCACTGGGAGTCCTATTAGCAGCTTCCAGCTTGCATAACTATGATGTACGCACGATTTTCTCAAGTTTTACCTATTTTAGCCCTTGTCCTGTTTATGATAAAGTCTACAATTCTCTCTCCTAAGTTTTAGGAGATTCTCCATACTGTATAACGTATTATTCAAGAGGAAAAAGCTCAACATCTAGGGCACACTTTACCGACACGAATTATCAATTTTAACGTACAAAAAAGACCTTTGGAAACTATTAAGTTCTAGAGTTCAAAAATAGTTTTCATTTTTTTACTTTTTAAAGGTAACCCGATTTTTCGCTATGTGGAAGGCGTGTTTTTAATCACGAAGAAAAAAGTGTAAACGGTTATATTGAAAAGTGATCTGATTTGATACGCAACCATCATGCGATATTACTTTTTTGCTCTTCAGTTGATTTTCAATCAACACGACGGCCGTAAAGAGATCATCTTCAATAGAAACACATGGGTCATTATCTTTCTTTGAAACTATTGAAATATCTTTATTTTTATTATTTGAAAAATGTAACCCGTTACATTAGAACATGGGTTTTTTAAATATTTTTGCATAATATTCAAAATATATTGATGCTGCTACTAGAAAGTAGGTAACAGCTATTAATCAAGTTTTGCGTTAGTTACCAATACATACGTTACAATTTTTCCACTCAGTAAGTAACAAAGTAAACAAACTTATCATTATTAATCGAAAACATCATTAGCTTTAAGCTAAAACTAAAATTCTGAGAAGCAAACATTCGCCACACACGATGCAGTGTGCAGATTAAGTACAAGTCAAAATATCAAGAGGTGGTAAAGTCAAGGTTGGTCGTGTATAAATATAATGTCGCTGACACCCTGTGGCATTTGAATTGAGATTTATTTCGTGATATGGCAATGTGTGACCGTGAAGGTGTTGTATCGGATATGGTCTCCGCTTTATTCAGTTGTATGTTACAATTCTAACGTAACTTGTGTTTTGTCGACGGCGGTTTCTATTGCAGAAACTAAATTTCTTTTATGGGCAATAAAAGCTTGTACTCGTATGTTTTGCAAATGTGGAAAATTATAAGCTGAACCAGATGATAAATGAAAATCTTAAAAAAATATTATTTCAAAATTCACTCACATAATATTCCATGTTCTTCTTATTTCACCATGATTATAATAATTAAACTTTAGAGATAAAGACTTGAAATTAATAACAAAATAACTAAAAATCTTTTAGTTATTGCTTCTTTTGAATCAAAACATACTAAATTCTCTTTAAATTCTAATATTATTTATTTTACAACCCAAACTAGCAATCCAAACATATTTCAATTTCATAGAAGGTGGAAATATCAATTAGAATAACGAATTATTTATATTTATAACCGTAGTTGTTATAGCAACATGTTACGTATCACCCTCTTCTTCTATGTCATAAAGTACACCATTTGCTTGAAATAGACCACTTGATGATCTAAAATTAGTGCCAATCTATTCATATCCATCAGGCATCGATAGAATGTACGAAGACGATAGACCATAAAGCTCACGGCAGTGTAATTTTACGTTGCTAATATGGTTTATTGCATAATAGCACAGAAACTGTTATGTACCTGATGAGGCAGGTTGCGTTAGTATTAATGCGCGACACCATCGTGTTATAACTGTTCATTTTGCTAATGGTAATGATTTCGAGACCGCAAAAAACTTGCGAGATGAATATTTCTTCAGCCGTTTAATCTTAACAAGAGTAATTGTCTGGAGCGATTGCTATGTTATTAGCTGTGCCGAGAAACTTGCTGATCGTTTTTTTTTAAGTTTTGTAATGAGTACCTACAATTGTAAGACATAGATTGCCTTTTATTAGGCTGCCTTTCCTCGAAGATATTTTGCAAACGCCCATAAATAGGGTCGCTTTAAATTTTAACTTGGTCTGGAAAGGGGATTGCTATGTAATTTTAAGTTCTTATTTTGTTGCACAAAGAGGAAACTTTATTTTGAAACTAAGGCCTTTCAATGAACATAGTATGCGTTATCTTCTTTGTTTCAGGATGACCATTTCTCCTATAGCCCTGTTGAAACGATTTCAAAACTTTCATTTCACGCCATTTGGATCCAAAGCCACTTTAAGACTTCTCCATCGATATCCATAGTCAATGCTGGCTAAGACCCTGTAGAGTCATTTTATCATATTATTTTATTAGGGTAAAAAAGGTAAATTTCCTGAATAAGGCAAATTTCCATCCATTTCCTATCATAAGATCTGTGCCATTATAAAGACATCTAGAGTCAAGGTCGATATCTCTAACTGCAGAGTTAATAGCAGCAACAAACGCCATGGTTACAAAACAATGGTCAACTTTCACTTGGACACAATAATTACGCCAATTGCACAGATTATCTGTGTTTAGTTATAGTATTACTGTTATTATATTAATAACCGGGTGTATTAGATCGGTATCGGGTACTTAGGGCTTTGTTAGTCGTATCATCTGTTGCTGAACATACTGCGTTTGTAGTATAACTATTGTGTTTTGTTACCCTATTGTGTTAAAAAACCGAAATGGTTGAAAACTAGAAAGCGTGGAAGACCACTATAACACGTTTTCAATAAGGTGAGCCTTTTGACAGATTGTATTTGCATAACTGTTAATCTGTATCTTTCTGGTCATTCATTAAGAATCATAATACAAATAAAGGAAACCAATTATTATTTATTACTATTAACCTTTACAGCTAAATAATCAAATGTAATTTACATGGTTTGCGCAATATTCGATAGTTAAACAGTTCTCATTTGGCACAAAGCAGCCTTTCGTGGAATTTAAGTAACTAAATATCTCAGCGCTCTCATCTCAAAGGCGGCTCGCTCTGACTTACTATAAATATTATGTGGATTATATCGATACTTCAAGTTCAACAAACTATCTCAAGTCTTCGGACGCTATCAACAGGCAACAAGGTCGATGATAAAGAGCTCTTACATAATATTTTATTGTTGATGCTGGGACTGAGATCACGGTGAGATTGGCTTTGTTAGAACGATGTTAACGCAACGCACAACAATGGGTGTTGAGATGGACATGATACTATCGTAGCGTAAAGCTAGTAATGTTCGTGCTGAAAGTATTGTTGGGTTAGAGGTATAAATAAATAAATCTGTAGATAAAATGTTGTATATCCCGACTTTAGAATCAGGAAAGACCTTATTTTATAACATAGGTAGAGGATAGATAGTTTTAGCGACGAATATACAAAGAGCTGACAATAACTTTTCCAGCATTATTTCATACAATATGACAAATATTAGTAACAAACAAGACAGGTGGCGCAAGGTGTAATTTCACAAAACTCACATACTTGCTCAATGTTATTGAAAATATTTGAAAGCAATACAATAGAAGTGACAAAATGACAAGACTGCAAGCGGGATATATATAAAAGCTGTGGTCATATAAACCAACCGTTTTCTGTCAACTGTGATCAAGCACTTAATAATAAAGAAGATAGTAAATTACAAGGTGATACTTAATAGAGTGTAGGTGTTTGGTACTTTATGTCCTTTGATAAAGGGAACCTTATCGGTGGCTTTCTCGTTATTACTTCCAATAGTTTATAACTTTCCTTTGGCTAGAAACTATTTAAATTTACCTACTTTGTTTAAGTTTACTGATAAGAATTCATTGACCAGTGATTTCTGAGCCCGTTTAGTTTTAAAATAAGAAACATTAAATCTTTTGTTTATGAGTTATGACGACCTTCTCGTTATTTATAATTATCATTATTGTTAGAAATAATTATTTTGCTTGTTGAATCTAATATACTTTAATGGAATGCTAGTCATATACAAATAACCACACTCTTACACGTTTTGGTAATTTTACATAGTTATCCTATTTGGAACTGCTAATCTAGTGTTTTTTTGTGTTGTATATATTTTTTATCTCTAATGATACTCATCACTGTAGTTAAAATTGCGGTTGCACTCAATCGCATTTCATATTGAAACTTTCGCTCGCTTCCTTTTCCCTTGTTTTATTTGCTTCGTGCACATTACGTGAGCTCATGTAACAATGCAACAATACGAACAAAACGGTAGCTAACCCGCAACCTATGTTCTTGACTCGTTCGCCTTCACCACTTCCGAGGTTACTTTCAATTCTCCCGATGCAGCACGAATTTTCGCTTACATCTCAAAATTTATATTATTTCAGACGATAAATACATTAAGATTGACAAATTGACTACCATTATTATCATCAACATCTGTTTTTATTTCGTTAGGTTGATAAGTACTTAACATGTTCTTATAGCATTTCAATAATCATATTGTACCTAATAGAAATTGAGTTGATGAGAATTTATTGGACAGTCGGCATCAATTTTTTAACAAGTTTTCTATAAACTTCTTGTAACTAAACCCATTATTATTTCTATATTGCCCAATTAAAAAACTTCTTCTTATAGAAGAACACATTGGCAACTGGTTCTTATAAGTAAAAGATAGATACACACGTAATTTATCGAAATCGTTAAGTGTCCCAAGCGCAATCTTTGCAAACATCAAACGTGATTTGGACAGCATTACATGCTGTTTATCTGTATTAATGATAATTTGTATAGCGGTTTAGAAGATTAGAACCCAGATACGGTCACCTTAATATCGACATTGGTTACCAAGCCAATAGGAATTGTCGACGATGTGCTTGTTGGGGAGTACCTTCATAAAATGGTCCGATTCATAGTTAAATCGTTATTGTAGTTGTGGTTTTGCATATCTTTGCCATGCCCGTTCTTTGTGCTTTTGTAGTTCCCTTTAGTACAAGCTCTACGCTTAGTTGGATAAGAGTAATAAAATTAGTCATGTCAGAAACATTTGTAAAGTTAACTTAAACATCACATACTTAAGGGCATTAGAAGGTAGTACCTACAGATTCAGAAGAAACTGATACCTCTTTAGTGCATAGTAATTGATGGTATTTCGTGGAAAATTGTTATTTTTAAATGTGGTTCTACTAGTGCTTCATAAATTAAAGCAATTTCCATCAGCGCCAATCTATTGGAAACTTCATTCGTAAAGCATTGATAGCGTTTTTTAGAAACGCAGTTTTTGTGCCTTTTCAGTTCTCAGTAAGTAATTTTAATGATACTATTAAAGGTTTTGAATACACGCGCGCAGCAACCATGGCACGTTCGCCCTTATAGTTATTTTCCTCTTTGATTCTGCCCTTTTGTTAACCTTTTTTATCCATCGTCTTTCAAAGAACATTGTTATCAGCTAGTGATGAAGTTGATCGAACTTCGTCTCAGTAGCAGTGGTAAACAAAATTATAACTTTTTCGTGCCACACGGACTTTTTAGTGTTATTTTTATTTACTTTTAAATTAGCTATATAGATTGGCTTAGAAAATGCGAATTCCTATGATATTTTGATTCACGATAAAATTACATATTATGATTTCAATAAAAATATTTTGTAATAATTATAAGTAAAAGAACAATCCTTTCCTGGTAGCGAATGGGAAATGAAGTAACAATAGTATTTTGATGAAACTGCCGTAGTATATACTAATTATAACTATAATGACTATCATTGTATCACAAGAAATGCAGTTAATAAACAATAATCCTAATATGGTGCTAAAAAGGCGCCTGTCAAAATAAAAGATACAAATAAAGTCGGAGAAAACAAAAAAGACGTGTGGCACTCGAAGACTGCCGCGGTAAAACTATTGCATAGAATTTAAAGTTATTTTTAGTTTTTAGCTTTGCAATCTATCGAAAAATAGCAAAACTTTTTAATGACCTTTTGAAATATCACGCTTGTCTCTTTAGTTCTGCAAATCGCCTCAGAGGCGATGGCAAAACTAAAAACTAAAAAGTTTGTGTAGGTGCGCTCTCCTGCATTCATGGTACTCTGGTACCAAAAGCTGTACTTTAGGGGTGTAAGGTTATTTTATTTACGGAATTTCTGGATTCGGTCTGCACGCTAAAAGCCCGCGATAGAAGCTATGCAATAGCTTAAAAGTTTACGATCTTTGCATTACACATCAAATGTGCAAATTGACGAGCTTAGCGATTCACGTATTGTTTTTAACTGTTCGCCCAGTGTGATGACTCACTCCACCACAGACTTCACGAGTAGTCTGCGTAAAGACGCGAATGCCGCGACGTTTCTAAACATTTCACTTCACGTTACGTGAATCCCTAGTATTCACTATGGTACAGGGCATCCGGGTATTTTTTTTAATTGTTGTACTCATTAAAGTGCCTTTTCTCCCCAGGTATTGCAACGGGACGTGGAATGCCACGGGCGCATCGTGAGCTCGGTGGTGCGGCTGTGCGGCGGCGGCGACGTGGCGCGCGCGCTCGAGCGGCGCTGGCACCTGCTGTACCTGCGCGCCATCGAGTGGCAGTGCCACCTCGAGGCCTGTCTCGCTAAGACCGACAGCCAGGTGAGACAGAGAACCTCCGCCATCGCCCTCAAGACAAGACAAGATCGTTGCTGTTATTTTCAAACGTTGCAATAGGTTTCTACATACTGCATTTTGGTTCTTGAAATAAGTACGTCTGGGGGGGGGGGGGGCTACTTACGTAACGTTTTCACACGCTGAGTGATGTGAAAAAGAAATACTGAAAAAAAAGTAACACTGAAAAATTAACTTTAGGTACTTCTATTGGTTTAGAGTATTTCATGATAGGAAATGCAATGCTCGACTTAAACGTGCTTAAGTTAGTTTAATTTTACAATTGTCAACTACATTCAATTTTACGCTCCATGTCAATGGTCGTAAAAATAATAACCTTTTTAAATATTTCACTTCACAAAATGTTGTCGATGCGGTACGAGAATAGCCCCCCAGTTCCGGATTTCAGTGGTACAAAAAAAACAAAATTTATCCAATTGCCAACAGTACTAGAATCACCAGACGTATCTTAGAATGTTACGCAACAGTCGTCATTGCATTTTTACTTTCGACCGACCGCAAGATTGAAGAAAGCGGCACTTGACAAAAAAAAAGCTAATTATCGCATAATTGCCGAACGTTCCGCGGACGGTACAACCGTGTACAACTTTCAGCAGTCTAATGCAATCACAAAAATACGTTCCAAGGGTACCAACTGGTCGCGAAAATTCAAATTTTATTTAGTTTTTCGCTAACAGTGGGCTAATTATACTTCGTAGGCTTAAGGTAATGAGTTTTGCGAGCAAAACATTTATGCATCTACATGTTTTTTAAAAGGAAGAAAATTCTGCCACTCCCTGCTCTATACATTTTTGAAATATGCCTATTCGTTAAAAAAATATAAATTTATTTCCACTTAAAACTAGTAGACGTGAAAAGTTTAAAATTGAAATACCTGCGCAGAGACTATCACTTTATCAAAAAAATGTGTATTGCATGGCAGTGAAAATATTTAATCATTTATTAGACAAAACCAAGACGACGACGACCTCCGTGGTTGAGTGGTTAGCGTGCCGGTTTTCAAGGCACCGCCATCTCTGAGGTTCCGGGTTCGATCCCCGGTCGGGGCAATGTAGAAAAATAAGTTTTCTACATTGTCTCGGGTCTGGGTGTTGTGGTACCTTCGTTGTTTCTGATTTCCTTAACACAAGTGCATAAGCTACTTACTAAGGGATTGGAGCAATGTATGTGATGTTGTCCACTATATATATATATTTATTATATATATAAAACCAAAGAAATGCCTTTTACAAGTTTTAGGAGACATATTTTCAATCGCCTTAATGCAGAAACAGTATATGACGTGGACGATTTCTTTAAATTGGGACGCATTTAATTATTATTTCTAACTAGCAGTGCCCGCGGACTCCGTTCCGCGTTAGAAATATTTTTGTCCCGGCCCGTTTGTCACGCGTAATACCCACACTCCACAGTCCCTTCCCCCACAGCGCTGAATGCAACGCAATCATATAGATACCTACTGCCTATACTTATACTTACCTATCGCCACGCAACGGCCGCGCCGGGGCAGCGCGACCCATTGATGTACTAAATGGCGCGATTGCACCTTTTTATTTCGCTAATGTCTTTGAAGATATTTGTTTAAAATGTATAGAGTAAAGGGCCCAAATGTTTTACATTAAATTTTCGTTCTAAAAAACATATTTAAAAAGATATAAATTTAATACCATATGGGCTAAATAAGCTTTACAAAAATTATTTATTTTTTAACCACAATTTTAACACTAAAAGCAGTTATTGTGAGTTACCCGTAGGAGATAGGCATATGCTATCGCGGACTTTTTTTGCAGATTTTGATACGTTCTTTAATATTGTAGAACATTGTTTTGTTCTATCCTCAATAGTTTCCGCAGCGCACGCGATGAAACCAATTTTTTTTACGACTTGGATTACATTATTCAAGTTTAAGTAAAGATGCGTAATTAATTTTGGAAATAATTATAGCCTATGACACTCCACAATAACGACGTAGCTTTCTATTGGTGAAAGAATTTTGAAAATCGGTTCAGTAGATCCAGAGATTACCCCTTACAACGTCACAAACTCACAAACTCACAAACATCGTTACGCTACCTCTTTATGATATTAGTATAGATTATTTTTTTTTCCTGACATTTATTATTATGCAATTTTATGTGACGAATCGTAGTATTGTTATCTTGTTTATTTTTTATTTTATTAATATTTACTGAATTGTGACATCTTTTGATAATGAACGTAATTTATAAAACTTCAAATGTACCTAGCTCATCTTGTACTTTTGCACGCCATTTTGGGATATGTCGCAGGATATGTCGAAGTTGTACTATATTTTAAGACCTCAATTATTATGTACCATATTCAAGCAAAAAAAAAATAATAACTTTGCTCAAAAATACGCATTTAGGGACTAATATGGTCCCTAAAAGCTCCAAATCTTGGAAACTGCAAAAAATAATCTTTCGGGAACCAATATGAGGTGAATGAGGATTTTCGAGCAAAGTTTTTGTTAAAAACATGTAGATGCATAAATATTATGCTCGCAATACTCATTTCCATTACCTACAATGTGTAGTTAATTTAATAATTGCGAAGAACTATGAACTTCGCGGGCTAGTAGGGCCGAAACACCGTAATCAAAATAATAAATTCGTATCGTGTCAGTAATTCTTCGTTTTTTGCGCCTGTACTTGTTTACATGGACACTAACAACTTTTCTTCTACGACTTTTCAAAATTCAGTATTAATAATTTATTTCATACAAAAAAAAATGTTATTTCTGTAAGTGACATTACACCGTTGCGGTTTCGTGCCACAAGTTCGCGCGCCGCGCCGTTACCACTTGCCGATGTTACATTACAGAGTAGAAACAAGTAGAGTATATCTGTAAAATATTGAATATTTGATATTTCTCAAAATATCTAGTTAAAAAAGTTGCAGAACAAAAAGTTATTAGTTTTCATGTAAATAAATACATGCCGGGAGCGATTTGGTATTTTTTGTATATAACTCTGTATTGTTCCCGGTGCGTAGTTTCCTCATCGATTCGAGAAGCTCTTGCTCTTTTGTGAATTTCACACGAAAAATGACAATACTGCAATCAACCACCCGTTGCGATGTTTGCAAACACGACCCTGACGCGTCTAAATGGCCTCCTAGACCGCAATAATTGAATGGGGTTGCACGGGCCACGGTTGCCGTTTCAAATGTCAAGTAACATTAAAGGGGTTAACTTACACTAATGTACCAATAAATTATTCAATAATGCTTAAAAGGATTTGTTATGATTTGCGGCGGATACGAAACTTTTAACTGAATGCAATAAATTTTGTTTCTGAATCGTCTATACGACTGTAATTTCTGAGCATTTTCTTTGGGGACTATTTTGCAGTTTGATCTAGTTATATCGTGTATCATAGGGGCTTATACAATGACATTTATGAATAATAAATTAATTTATAGCAATTTATGTAACACAGTAATTTTGATATTATGTTATGGTCGTATTGTTATGACGTTATTGGATGATTTGAAATTTTCAATGACGAACACTAATCATAATAATTGCATTATTGTCCTGTAAATATGCTGAGGGAAAATACTGAGACAAACATTTAGTAGTAGTGGTATGTAGCCGAATCACGTAGTTGGTCGTTTTTATTTAATTTAATCCCTAGTCAGTAACCTAGTTTAAACGTGTAAGTAACAAAAATAGTGACAGTTTAATACCTACCGCATTAACCTTGATCAGAATCCGTCTTACTCCAACGTGTGGGAGCAGATTCTTTGAGAAAACGACGCAAACCATCATATCCGTGTTTTTGTAAAACAGGAGATTCAAGCTTTTAAGGGTTTGAACCTCAAAAGTGAAGTGTGAGTTACTCAAATAGTCGCTCTATATCACACGCTTTAATATATTTTTCGACGCTTTATGTTATTCAGTTCTTGAATGTTCCACGACTCTGAGCTTGCAACGTTATCTGGGATATCCTTTTCCTACAGGACGTTTCCCACTGAACGCTAAAGATATGCTTTCTTACTTAACGTTCCACTATAGTCTCCAGGCGGACCAGCGTTATGTTTATTTTTGTGAGATGATTTGTTAAACGGTAACCCTTGTTTCTCTATTCCAGAACTGCCTTCCAGTAGAAGCCGCAAGCGACAGTGACGACGAACCTGCTCTGAAGCAACCGCGCCTGAGCAGACGAGGGTCTCCGAGAAGACAGCGCACGCCAGTCAATGCGCGCCGCAGGGATCCATCAGAGGACAGTCGCCAGTCAGCCTCAGAGGTAGCCAACCATCATCACTAATGTGACCATCAAGACGTTCACTAGATACGCCTAAAATACGCCTCCCACAACTGCATTGCAATATCATACGGCACACTCACCGAGCCTGAGCTAATCACATCAGCTGCAAAGCTCTTCACACCGAAATACAATAGGTACTGCTTCATGGTAGAAGAACTGTCACTACGATGGTATCTACCCGTAGAGACAGAGCACGGCAGAAACTTGAGAATTACGGGGCGATTAGGATTCAAGCTTATATACGGCAAATCGGAGATTCCTAGGAGCCCTTTATCCAATCCATAATTATCACTTTGCGTCGTGTTCCTCATTACAGAGGGTCACTGGCCCTTCCACTAATAACTTTCTTCTGGACGATGTTGCGCCATACTCTTGTCAAACTTGTGCGGATTTAATCCGATCATCGCATCGGGCTCCGCTCTTGCGGTCTCTTTTCTTCCAATTTACCGGTGATGACAACGTTCTCCAGATTGCCATCTTCCTTTCGGGAAGTATTCTAGTCTCCTTCGAAGTACCGAATCCTCTGAAGGCAGGTGGTAGATAGACTTTTCGTTATGTTGCTGTCCCAATATATTGATGCGTTGATTGGGATCCTATGTGGCGGGCATATTGTGCCGGTTTAAAAAAAATTAAAAAGAGTGAAATAAAATATTAGGTGATAGAAAATCAAAATATAGTTTATTTGGTAAAATTTACATTGAGATGTTCTAGTTCAGCGGAGGCACACAAATTTATTGTAGGGTCGTGGCGGCCAATCTGTTATTTTACTTCTGTTGCGGTTACGTAGCTGGTACTCCCCTGGCTTGGACCTAAGATGGCGGGCGGCCCAAGGTCAGAGGGGACGCCGCCGCAGGTGACATCGCGGGGCGAGGTGGTGAAAGCGGGCGATGAGTGACGGGTCGGGATCCCAATACCCTAGCCCGTACAGTGCTGAGCTCGTACAGTGCTCCTGGAAATGATACAAACCAAGCTAAGCAGGTTGCATCAAATTCCGTTCGCATTTGTCTACCCCGGCAAACGTAGGTACTTCCTACACGCAGTTATATTTGCCGGTGCGAAACAAATCAGAACGGAGTTTACAGTGATAAAATTGAAAAAGCAGAAAGCTAGGATGAAATAGTTATAATTAAAACTGTCATGAGTAACTACTTGTGAAAGAGCAGAATTATGAAATTAAATTATTTTGAAGGTAGGTAGTTTCTTCGATGTACAACCAAAAAGAATGACGCAATATGAAGCCATTTTACAATGCTTAAATTCGCATGAAATAGCTACTCGTAATTACATTAAAAGAATCTATTGATTTGTAGGAAAAAATGAACAAATAAAGTTAATAATTAAAACACTAATGGCAAATAGGTACAATGATATATAGCAAAAGATGCGTTCATTATGTTAAAATAGAAAAATTGGGTGCGATTCACAACTTACCCGTATAATCGGGAGCACTTACAATGTATTCAACATTTTAGTATATAATATTCAATTTAATTTGTAATATAAACCCCATCGCGACGAGCTAAGCGCGCTCGCGCGATGGCTGCGAAATGACGTGCGGTCACCTAGGAACGCCGGCGCCACACTGAAAGGTGAACTAGCGGTCAACCTCCGTGTGGTGTGCGATGACAGAAACCAGCGCCGTCGTTCCGTTCGCGAGCAAATTTTTCAATTAGTAATAAATACTTAAATTTTACGTAAAAATAAAATAAATAAAATAGAATAATAATAAATATACATTTAAAATATTAATAACATTGTATTTTAAATAAATAATAATAAATATTAACAAAATGTGTAACGTTTCGTTACAATATCATTCCCTATTATAATGGCATGTTAATTTTCCAGGAGGAACAAGACTATGCAGTAGCGTACACTTGGCGCGGCTTCGGTTCGGACTGCGAGTCAGAGTGCGTGCGCAGCATGGCGGACGAGCGCCGCGTGCCCTCCGTCGAGCACGGCGACCCTCGCCAGACCGACCAGACCGTACCTGCCACTGGGGACCAAGTAGATGGTAAGCCAACCACAACCTTTGACTACCTTTAGGGTGCTTGTTGTTGGTGTCAAACTCTTGAGGAATTCGTCGAGAGTAGCCCAACAACTTGAGAAATGGCGTTTGACTTGAGAATTTTCGGTTATATGGCTTGTTTGTGGAACAACTTTGCGATATTTTAAATCGTGTGCGTAAAATGGTTTTACTACATTATTTAATGTTAACCGAATAACATTTGGCCTTTGAAATTCTGCACGTTCATTAACAACATCTCGCCATATTAGATTTCTTCTTAATTAGTTATTCGTATTTAATGGCTCGCCGACAAGGCTATATATAGTCCCTTTTCATGCATTTGCATAGACCGCTGATAGTAATCAATAGTCACAAATGAATGGAAAGTCGGCGCGTGCTTTCCATTTTCTCACATGAGAAAATATTGCACGGCTCTCCCTTGGTGATTTGAATTTAAAACAATGACTTGTTGATTTTATTACTGGGACTCGCTCATTGAGAAATGTGTCTTGTTTACTAAACAAACAAATGACACAGACAACCAAACCGCACTCAATTCAACACAACGCTCATTTATATCCCGTTACAGGTATCAACAGACGCGAAACTAAACTAGAGGAAATTCCAAAAGAGATTATCAAAACACCACCGACTGTAGTTAAAAGGAAAAAGCCCATAGACACCTCAAAATTCAACCAGTCTGATAGGAAATCGAAAAATTGTGCCACATTCTACTTCAGACACCACGACACGGACTCGGATAGGCAAGTGATTGAAACAGATGAGAAGTCACAAGAAGAGTCTTCCGAAGAAGAATGGACGTATGTAAATGGCCCTAAAATTGGAAACGAAGACTCAACTGATATAATGACTTCATCCATTGAAATACAATGTGAATTGCCCGTTGACGAAAAGAGAGATAGGCCTCCGTCACCGAAACCGAAATTAGAATCCTCGACTCCCGACCTCATCCGTGTCGATCAGAACTCCAGATGTAAAGATATAGAAAGGCTCGTTATTCAAGCGGAGGAGTTGGTGCAGAAACAGGCGCAACAACACATGGCGAAGAAGAAAGGTGCGAGGAACTTGAAGCCGCTAATGTTCGAGGAAGAGGGAAAGTCGGTCAGTCGCGCAAAAATGTCGCGGATAAAGGAGTGGCTCAATCAGAGTTCGGATGGCAAAATGGATAACAATCAGGTATGTAATGATTTTTTACAAGCTTGGCAATTTATGTTTGTAAATTGGACTATTTAGTGGCATAAAAGGGTTACTTAAACAATTTCAGTGACCTGCAGGTTGAAAACTATACTTATTTTAGATGTTTTCAAATTTAACCTCCATGTATTTTGGATCTTTAATCTAAATTCGCTACGAAGCAGAAAGTCGATTTCTGAGATAAAATTTTCTCGATAGAAATTTCTCTCAAAAGTTGCTTCAAGATCTTCTTTTTTCAAATTTTTATAGGAAACTGGATGTAATGTAATTTTTGTTTAAATGTGTTTTTGGTCCCTAACTGGCTTAGTTATTTAGTAATTAGGTAAAACGTTTTTTTCTGTTATATTTTTCCGCAACGCTGTATTTCGCATTCACCAACGTATTCGTAAGAGTGAGAAGCACAAAAATAAAATCTGTGTCTCAACTTAATATTACAGTACAACCTCTTTATTTTGCATTTCATGTTCTAGAACACGGAAAGCTACGATGCATCAGGCGAATACACAACGGAAAGCGAAGTGGACACCTCTTTAACATCTGAAGAAAGAAACATCCATTCTTCAATGGATATGAGCACTTCAACCTGTACCGTAACTCCGACCCATCACGCCAAGGTAATTTCTACCTTAGTTTGATCCACATAAGCTTCGATATTAATCGCTTTGTGTGACTTTGTAATAACCTGTTACTTGTTGCCACAATAATAATGATTTTGTCATATTTATTCAACTCTTTGGGAAATATCAATCTCTTTTCATTTTGCTCAATGGAAGTCCTATTCTTTAAATCTATAACACAGCTTCTGTTGTGCAATTGCATCAATATAATTTCATGCCGAAGTTTGGCATTCACCATGTTTTTTCTTGCAACCACCTTCAATCATAACTTTTTTTATAAGACTGCAGTACATTTCACAAATTTTGATTTGTACCATTGGTATCACCATTGGTATTGGTACCATTGATATATCACGTTTTCACCGTTATATACTCGTATATTGTCTTCAGTTTTCACATCTTCCACTTCAAAATAACCGTAATTTTCATAAATATTATTTTCACCAAATTATTTATCACCATAATTTATTATTTATCTATCATTTGGTAAAACAAATGCAAAAAAAATGTTGTAGTGAATAGTTGAACTTTTTACTTGCAGCAATGTTTTTGTTTCCTAAATAGTTGCAACTAATATAATTACTTTATTTAAAAGATTTTAATATCTACAATTACTCTATTTGAAAAAGATTTTATTTAATTTGCAATTAATGTTTGTTCGGGTGGAATCTAGCAACTCAATTTTGAAGCAGATGATAAATTTCGTATACATGTTTTGTTTGGATGAGAATGCAGGGTTATTTAAATCCAACATGGCGGAACATCTAAGATGGCCACTGATTATTTTATTGCAGAAAGAATACGAATAAATTAATGATGTAGAAAAGCTTGTTTTTTTTTTAAATATTTGCTGAATGATTTTTAAACGACTTCAAAAAAGTAGGGAGGTTCTCAATTCGTCGAAATCTTTATTGATATTAAAATTGTGCCACCAAAATTCTGCTATTCAGTTAAAAATCTACACGCAATTATTTTATCAAGCACGCATCCCATATTTGTGCTAAACGGCAACGGTGACTAACCCTAGGTGACGCTCCGCAAGAAACGCAATGGGACCAGCGCTCGGCCGTGGTCGGTGTCCTGTCTGTCGCAGCTCAGCGGAGCGGGCGCGTCCCTCACCGCGACCCCCACAGACCAGACCATCACCATGCACAACAACATGTCGATATCCGAGTCCGCGCTCAACACCTTGGCGTCACCCGCGAGGGTCACGCCCGGAAACTCCAGCTCGAAGCTCCGGGGAAGTTCCACCACTGTACAGGTATTGCAACGAGCTCTGATGACTTCTTACATGAGATATCGCAGTAGTATAAGCTCTATAATCATTTGTCTACGATCGTAGAAACACCGATATGAACTAGGGTGCGGCCGTCCGAACGTGGGAGGCTTTGGCCGTGGCTAGCTACTACCCTACCAGCAAAGTCGCACCGCCAAGCGATTTAGTGCGGTGTGATGCTGTATAGTAACCGTTAGAGTCAGTTTACTTGCCCCTTCCAAGTTAGTACGATAACATCTTCGTCTGCATCATCACTTACCGTCAGGTGAGATCGCAGTGAAGTACTAACTTGTAGTAAAAAACGTTTAACGAACAAACTTTTCATGCAAGCAAACAATATCTATCAAAATTCTATAGGGTGGCTGCTGAGCGAACTACATGGTGTACTGCTGGCGTCAAAACATTTTGACATTTTTTTGACAGCATAACAAATAAACTCATTTAATACCTATGATAATAACATCAAGATGAGCCCATCCGAACATTTTACGTAAACCTTCTTCATACAAGAAAATGTAGAGCCATGTGTCGAAACTCCTGCGAAATACTGCGTAGGCTTACTACTGCCGCCAGAGGGGGTTTTGCTCCCATAAACTGGCGACATTTTTTCGCGCGGTCTGCCGGGTCTACAGTATAGGTGTCTTTGTATAATGCCGATTGTTTCCTACCAGGGCCACGTGTCAAGCACAAACACGATGACGGAGGCGTGCACGTCGTGCGTGGAAGCCAACGACAAGCAGTGCTGGCTGCGGCGCAAGCGGCTCAAGCTGCGGCGCCACAACAACGCCAGCAGCCGGCGCGAGCGGCTCGTCAAGTCGCTGTCCTTCTGCGGCCGCCTCAGCCCCGAGATCGAGGACAAGCACGAGAGGAGCGCCGCCAGCGATCCCGCTACTAGCAGGAAAAACAGGTACGGTTTCATTATGAAAACACAATGTTGATTAATCAATGTTCCCCTAATTAAGAGTAAGTAGTGTCCTAGTTGTGAATGTAAGAGATAATCTCTACAAATCCCTGCATGAAAGTCAATGTTTTAATTACTGAGGTATGTCAAAATTAGATTGCCATAAAAATTTTTCAAGGTTATTTCTACTTTATGGGAAAAAAGAACATTGCTCTAACTTTTCCAATGACACCTGTTGTGATGACCCCCAAATGAAGACCCCCCAAATGATTATGATATGATAGATTATTTTTTTTTGCCGTCAAGTACAAACAGTCTGTTTGCAACTGAATTAAAGTTGCACTATTGATTGTTGCTTTTAATCAATTAAGGAAGGAAAGTGAGAACTGTTCAATTATGCATATAATTTTATTCAACAGGTTCGACACTACCTCAACGTCCGGTAACGACAGCGACGAGGAGCTCGTGAAGCAGCAGCTGGCGACCATCGCGAACCTGCGCAGGAGCATCGAAAAGACGCACATATCGAACAAGGAGCCCGACAGTGCCATCCCCGAACAGAACGAATCCGAACTAGTTGCCCCCAGCTTTAAGTTAGGCCCCGAAGGTGGCGCCGTGAGACCCCGGCTAACTAGGAGTATGGAGAGGGAAAGGACGTTTTTGGCCCTAAGTTTAGGTGACCCGAGCCAAATGTGGGACGTTTGTTTGGACAAGGACTCCGATAAGAGCGTGACGGCTGGGACTGAGGAGCATAGCTCGTTTTCGGAACAGGCTTGGGATTTCTATCAGGTAATTATAGCTTTTGTGCTTCTTATATCAATTAGACCCGTCTTCAACTAGCATAATAATCATGGCATGGTTATTTGAAAATAATTTAATTACCACTCTTTTTTGGAAATGACATGTATTTTTATCTGCCAATAAGCGTCAATTTTTTAAATAGACAGGCTTAGTCGGATCAATTTTAATGTCCATATTCCTTCCAAGATTTTAATACTATTATTTTCTTTGTCACCAGGAAAAATACAACTCGGAACCATATTCGGAAGCACCAGATTCGGACGCCGCTCGCCGCCTCCTAGAATTCGGGGATGATTACAGAGCATTCCTAGACTCACAATCAGACTGTTGCTCAAGCTTATCCGCTCAACCCGAAAACGACCAAAGCCCTAGCGGGACCCGCAGAAGGAGACCGCCCTCAGACATGTCGAGGGAACGAAGCCTGCCGCGGTACAAGAGACCGACGCGGACATCCCCGGTAGAAACACCGTCCCGTAAACCCAAAAAGTCAATGTCGAGTGCCGAACGCAAAAAGAACCTCCTTGACAGTCTTGAAAGATCACGAAACAACACCAGTATAGAAAGCAACGACGGTGTCCGAAGACGCAAACCTTCCGAAAGCGAGAGAAAGAACAGCAAACGCTCTCCCGAATTCGATCTCCTAAACATCCAAGCTCTGAGTCGCAGACGCCATAGCTCGAACCTGACTAGCGACGAAGTCAATAGCTCGCTAGAATACACCGAAGTGAACAACCGACCGGACATACTCGACTCGTTGAACAGGAGACGCAAGGAGAAAGACGGGGAGACTGAACTGCAGAAGGTTGCGCTCTCGGAGATGCGCCGTCGTTCCACGGGCAGCGCGGACTCCGAAGGGGAGTCTTCCTCGCCGAAGCACAGCAGGAGGAATTGGGGCGATTCGGACTCCGAGTCGGAGGAGGTGCGGTCTCTGGTGCGGCGCTCGAGCACGCAACTGGAAGTGACGGAGGCGCTGCTGGCGCGCCACGACGCTTCGCCGGACCTCCTGCGGGCCTTTGACTACGTAAGGACCCCATTCGATACAGATTACAGTAGTAGCTGCAGCGACACGGACGACTTCGGCTCGTGCGTCTCCGTCCGTAGGCCGTGCCTTCGTGCGCGCCTCTGTCTCGCCGTCACCGCCTTCTCTATATTAATCATAGTTTACGTACACATTCAATGACATTTGGCATGGGCTTGTGTGGTATTTATTATCATGTATGTAAGTATACGCGTTAGGTTCGCTGCGATTGTCAGATTGAAAATTGAAATCGAACTACGGCAGTCGATGTTAGCGTGTTAGCAGTTTGAGTAAGACGAATAGGCTTTAATGGCATCTTGTCTTTTTGCGGTGCTTAGTACGTCTTTAACAAATAAGACTTGTAAGCATTGCTTCGCGAAATGCTGGTCAAATACCAACGAATTAACGAAATTACTACTGTTTTTATATCTTAATATCTTCAAGAGTGGTCTATTCTTAAACAACAGACAATTACATATTTAACACCCTTCAGTTATACATTCTTGAACTAATGTAACTACGTATTATACATTATACCCGACAGTACTATTATACATTATATATATAACAGAAAGGATTAATGTTAAAACTAAAACCATTTAAGACGACCAGCAGACCACACTTTAACATAATATTATGTTCGAATAAAGCTTAACGACTGGTTCTATCGACAAAAATTGTCGAAACAATCCATGTCACATAACTATAGTTCGGTTAACCTATAAGTTAACGAATACAATATTCACCATCACCTAGTTATTAAATATTTATTTTCTTTCGAGTATAACTCTACATTCCATTAAATTTATTAAATTATCATGTAAGGTTGAATAACTATGAAATGTGTAGGTACAAATTATAAGCATTTGTATAGTTTATAATATATATCAAAATGATCGTCTGGCAAACGCAGTATTATTTATATTATTATAGTTCTATGACAGCTGTCAAATACTGTTAAGTTTTGACAGTTGGCAGCTGACGTATATTTGCTAATTGTGAGAGAGTGTTTTTTTATAACTAGAAGCAGATCGGCCCGATTTCACTTGTGTTTCTAACTTCTAATTATTGTTATTTCAACTTGGTTTTAATTTACACATGTTTTGTTTGATATAAAGTGAAATCGTGTCATAATCAAATCACATATTTATTTTCTTATTTTTATGTTTTGTACAATTTTGTTTGTTTGAGTTTATTTACTTACTAACACGTGTGTTGTGAGCGTTTTGTGTAGTCTTTACTAACTGCCTGGTTTTAACTTAATTAATAATTTCTGTCCTCTCAAGTTTAATCCCTTATCCTATTTTGGAGGCAATAATTTGGTGCTAGAACAGATAAACTAACTTTTAGGTATATACCACGTGATATATTTATTATATTATAAAAGTAACCGGTGCAGGTTCGGGCAGCTTAATTAAATCGTCGGTGTAACCATGCTTTAAAACAGTATGACATTTGGCACATCGAAATGACAAATGTCAAACTTGACATTTTACCGCCACAGATTATTAAAGGGCCAAGATACTTAACCTTTTTGTATTTTTAATCTGTTTAGTTTAGTAAAGTGATTAACTGTGATTAACGTTAGAAGTTAATTTGGTTGTGTAATTTATTGAATTAATATAAAAATAAATCAAATAGGTCTCGCATAATGTTAGAAGTTTGTACCAATATGTGATTTGACTGAACTCCGTGCATACTATTTCGAGTTATGATTTTGTAAATTGTATTGATACGAAGTATGTTGATTAGGGCTAGGCTGTTAATTGATTTTATTGAAAACAGAAAAATGTAAAAATCAGTAATAATCTTTGTATAAATGTTTACAAGAATAAATATTTCAGTTTACAAATCAAAATGGAGTTTCAGTCAATTAACACCCATCTCTATCAACATTATATAAATAAAACATCCTACAGGATATAGCGACAAAAATTTAAACTTACTTATCTAAAGTTCCGAAGTAGATTTGGTTTTATGAGCTGGGCTTTCTTCAAACTTGCTTTTTCTAAACTGCATTGTGTGTTTGGCCTCAAATTTCTATATGCTTTGGTACCGTTTATAAACTGAATTGAAAGTAAAAGGATTTATATTGCTATTGGAATGTAAATACATACATATAAAAAAACAATGAATGCCGCATGAAATTCCATAAAAGCGTTAAAATAAATGCATGTTTTGAAATCTGGCAGTGTTTGGAAGAGTTGATGAAGACTGTTCGCTGTAGTAAGTTCAAAATTGTAATTTTTTTAAGTTTAAAATGCTATGAGTATGTTGGTAGTTCAGATTAATGTTACATACAACAAGAATATCTAATAGCGAATTTTCTATTATAAGATCCGTTAATGAATTGCACATTATTGAGTATTATTCCATTTTATCATATAAGCAAAATATAGTAATTCTTTACTTGAAAGAATAAGGTTTAGCTGTCTACCTGTCTGTAATACGCTAGCTTTGATTAAATCGAGTACCACGCCTACAATGCTACAATTCCATACTCACGATGTATCTCATCGAGAAGTTGTTTAATTGGATCTAAATAATAGTAAATTTGCGTTGTAGGGAGGTTTTTTTTCTTTAGCGAAATGAATTTTTGTCCTGCACAGACGGAGGTGGTAGCTCGGTGCCGGGAAAATATCAACCTATTGGAGGTGGCCCTCGCCGAAAGCTCGCTGTCCCCCGCCCTGCAGAGGGATGTTCGAGGTTTGTATGACTTTTTTTGCTTTTATTAAGGACGCTTGCTTGTGATTATAGATAATATTATCTACAAAGAGCTATAGAGTTTTAAATGTTCTTTCGAGTTCTATGTTTGCGGACGGCTAGCTACAACCCATGTATCTTTAAAAAAGGGGTAAATAGCATCTTCTACACACAACTTATGGAGTGTAGAAGCTTGTGATATCAATCTGATGGATTTTTTGTTGTGTGACGTAACATCTTCCGTCACAAAGGTTGCTGGGTATTTTTTGTGGAAGTGTTTTTGGGAAAGGGAAGGAAAGGAATTGCTACAGGAAACCGGGTTATTTGATTTGAGCACTGAGCGAGCGCGGTGCCAATTTTCGTAATAGAAAAGTACTTTACACAATTATTTTTTAGTTGAAATGGCTAGGATGGATGTCTCCCCGTCAATTCGAATGCTCGTCGTTCTATTTAGAAAAAGTCGAAGTACTGCCATTACTATTTTAGGTAAAGATAAATTGATATGTTTTTCTTTACTAAATTTTTTCATCTTACTCACTTTTAAAGAAAGCTGAAAGAAATTTCATAAGCCAAAAGAGATAAGCTATCCTTAGCTCATTATGTTTCTTCTTGTACTTATTATGTGCTGCATTAATAATAATATGAGAGTTGGTAGGTAACTGTGTTGTCCCTGCATCGGACGTCAGGTTGGATGTAATGTATCGTGTTACACGCAAAAATGCGATCGGCCGGTGGCGGTGGTCAGGCCGCGGATTTCCTACGCGCGCTGCGCTCGAGACCGGTTCTTCTACCGAGCTGTAACGCTGAAGTTTTAATATTACTGATTTTAAATTTTTAAAACCATCTTAAAAAATTTATTAACGCACGGATAATCCATATACACCTGTGGGCTGATTCCGTATCGTTACTTTGTGAAGAACTTTTTTGGAGGCAAAAATCCTATTTTTGTATTCTTTTTGCATAATTTACGTACCAACCTAAGTCGGTAACTCGTGCAAAAAGAATTCAAAAATAGGATTTGTGCCTCCGTTAACCCAGTGACAGTTAAAGTTGGTTTTGTCCATAGATCAATAATATATTGATGTATGGTTTTGTCACTTTCTTACTTTATGTCCTGTTGTGACAAAGACAAAACATGTGATTAAGCTATCCGACACTTACGAGTAGCAGCAGATTTCAAAATTTTTGTAATGCTAATGACTGTTATAATAATATGAATATAAAAGAGAATGCCAGAAAATGGGCTATATTTGCGTCACTCTGCGTCTGAAGCACGTATGCATGAAGAATCTTCTTTCAAATTTTAATATCGCATACCTATATTTATTTTAATGAAATGTGAACAGGGGTTTAAAAGTATTATAAAAAAGTAATTAAACGTTTCGAAACATGTGGAACCGCTAAGCCACTTATAAAACTTAGAAAATTAACCACTTAGAAAATCAGATAATAAGCAATTCCCTGTTAATATCTTACTAATTTTTTTTTACATAATATTGGGGATATTTCTAATGTTTTATCGGTGATTTGGTTAAGACGCAAGGTATACCCCAATTTTCATACAAGAATCGGCATTATCCTTTTAGGGGGTGAACATGTTCAATGGCTTGTAATACACTCGAGATTGAGATTCAATCAATCAATCAATCAATCAATCAATCAACCTATAGTCGTCCACTGCTGGACATAGGCCTTTCCGAGAGCGCGCCACCACACACGGTCCTCCGCCTTCCTCATCCACCCGCTACCAGCGACCTTTTTCAGGTCGTCGGTCCAGCGGGCAGGAGGTCGTCCTACGCTGCGCTTACCGGTACGCGGTCTCCACTCCAGAACACGTCTGCCCCAACGGCCGTCGGTCCTGCGACAGATATGGCCCGCCCACTGCCACTTCAGCTTGCTAATCCGTTGTGCTATGTCGGTTACCTTGGTTCTCCTACGGATGTCCTCGTTGCGGATTCTATCCTTCAGAGAAACACCCAACATAGCCCTCTCCATAGCACGCTGAGCGACTTTGAACTTGTGGACAAGGCCTACTGTGAGTGTCCACGTTTCTGCTCCGTATGTCATGACCGGTAAGACGCAGGCGTTGAAGACTTTTGTCTTTAGGCATTGGGGTATCGGCGAGTTGAAGACTTGACGCAGTTTTCCAAATGCTGCCCATCCCAGCTGAATCCTTCTGTCAGCTTCCTTGTCGAAGTTGTTTCTACCTAACTGTATAAGTTGTCCCAGGTAGTTATATTCTTGAACAACTTCGATGCTGAGATTGAGATTATCTGATCTAAATACATTAGCATTACATTTGGTGACTGGGGTCTGATGACTTGAAGGGATTTTTTAATTCTATCCCTTCGTGGACCGTCTGTTTTCCGTGCCCATCTAAATAGACTTCGTTCTTTTTAGCGTTCGTTTCGTTAATTTATATCGTTGAGCTATTGAAGCGCTTTCCTACTAATCCAATCATCCAATCAACCTAAGTAACACTAACCTTCGCCTCTGTATCGTGCAGTTATTGGTACTTACTTCAAGTATTTATAACTATACATAGTTGTGCCGCGTACGTCCATTCATATTAACAGTTAGGTAGGTATTCAAGGGCCAATTATTTGGGCCGTATTAAGTTGCCGGTAAAACTGAACCGAGGTTAACGAGTCTGGAACGCCAAAAACGGTCTCACCTTGATCTCGGATGAGATTGTTTAAACATTAATTAATGTATTGAGAGCTTTTATACCTACTAAGTATATTTACAATATACATGCGTGTATATTGTATATGTTATTTAACAAATCAGTAATTTTTAAAAAGTACTAATATATCGAATCCTGGGTAAAAATGTGGTACATATTAGATGGAACTGATGTCAAACGTAAGACTCGTTAAATTGTGAAAAATAAAACGATTTAAGAATCCTGTGAACTACGATGTCTCCCAATACATTCGTAATACCAAAATCATATTTTGTAATTCGTTCAAATTTCGATCATGTTGTGGTTAAAATCTGTGGTTATGGTGTTATTCAGGTTCATATAGTAATACTAATAATCTATGCTCCTGGCCATATTTGTTTCCGAAATACTTATTTAAAACGAAATTGTAAACGAATTTAGTTTTGCTTATTTTTATGTCAAAGAGGACATTTTTTTTCTGCTCATTTGTTTTGTGATAAAAACAACACTATCTCACGTCGCATTAGTTCAGGAGCACTGTTTTTATTGTACAGTAGTACAAGTTTTCATTCATAATTTTTGGTATTACGGAAATCGACTAATTTTATAAAAAATTTGATCAAAATTGATTATTATTTCGTTTTAAAGAAGTATTTCCGAACCATTTATGGTCAGGAGCATAGATTACATATGAATAAATATTACTATATGAATCCAAATAACACCACAACATGATCGAAATATGCACGAAGTACAAATGAGTTGGTATTTTGAATGAATGGAGACATCGTAGTTCACAGGACTCTTAAGTCATCATAAAAATTATTTTTAAACGACATTCGTATGTAAAATTTCATCTCTATGATCAGGTATAAAAGCTTTATTTAAATTCAGTTGCACGACTTTTCATTTGATCCGAACATGCATACAAATATTTCAAGTTAAAAGCTTGTAACATATCACTGTGGCAGATAATTGGAACATAATATGACAGGCAACACGAATATGGCAAAACAAAACCTTCATAACTTATTTCGTATCCCGGAAGCGGCGATATGACGGGCACAGTATCTCCGCGTCTATTTCTGCCCGGAAAGCGGAACGGCCTAATGAAAGTGAGGACGTCTAAGCGATTTCGCAATCAGTGTTGCCATATTTAACTTTTTTATGTTTATAGTTCCGGCCTGTTTTTTTTAATTCGTACTCTATATTTATGTTTAAAATGTGTTATTTATTTGGTCAAAATCCATGATATAGTAAAGTTGATATCTATAAAACTTGGTTACAAGAATTGGATACAAAGAATATATTAAAGACACAAATGTAATATTCTAAATGTTTACAAGGAAAAGTGAATAACTGACATACTGACTGACTTAGGTATCAAAGCGCTGCTGCGCTGAAGGGGTCGAACTATTTCGCATATAGTAAGCCATTGTGACGTAGGGATTCAGCAAGATAGATTTTTTTAAATAAAAGTTCATGTACGCAAAGCCGCAGGCGTAGTAGTTTAATTGCAATGCATTATCAATCTTATTTCTTTCATAAGGTTTTAAAGATTACTATAATACCTACTCAACTTTAACTCGATGTTGATCATTTATTAAAACCAAACCTATATATTTAGATACATATATTTATGTTATCACATTTTAAACAAAACAAAGGGAGAACTCATTAAGATAACTTCAGTTAAATTACGAAGCATTTAAAAAAAGATAACTACTAAAAAGTACTCATACTTAATTTCGGAAGTGTATAGGTACCCATAAGTATTCAAAACGCTCCATTCTTTTAAGTGGCTTAAAAGCATCGGCAGTAGATAAAGTAAGTAAGTACAGACGTAAATAGTGCTCCGAAAATATACTTAACAGTTCATAAATAACATGCACATGTATCTCTGCCGTCTAGCAACGTTTCCCGACTAGGAGAAATAGACTAAAGTGAACACAAATGTAAATAATCTAATCTATTTCGAATATGTAGACTTCCTTCACTGGAACTACATCAGTAACATATTTTGCTTTGCATTCATAATAACCAACTAAAAGGAACTACAACAGTGAAATATTTGGTTTGCATCCATAACAACCAACTAAAACTTATATTTTATCAATATAATATTATGACGACTACCCATGTTGTTCATCTCTTGGGGTATAAAACCTGGTAATAATAAAAAGGTGCAAGCACAAATAATTGCTATACCTAATATGAATTACTAGCTTTTGCCCGCGGCTTCGCCCGCGTGAATTTCGAAATTTTTTAAAAATCCTTTTTAGTGGATGTTAAATACACTCGGCGTCAAAAAAATCGCACCTTTCAAAAAATCTACTTCATACAACTTTAGACCTTATTTGACATCAATAATGAGGGTCATGTTGCATATCATTTGAAAGGTGATGAAATGGAGTGTACAAAAACAATTCAATTGATTATTTTTCTTTTACTGGAAGAGCACAAAAAAAGAAGAAGAAAACACTTACAATTTTGCTCCTTAAACAGCCGCTAGTTGCGCTACCTTTTGCAGGTATAAAAGGGTCAATACAGGTTCAATCGGGATCATTCGCTATCCAACCGTTGAAGTGGACACACGAGAAGCTCATTCCCAAGAAAAATACCCTTGAAGATGGATACCACTGTCGATGAGGCCGCCCAAGTGATTGCACTACTGCAATCAGGCATGCGGCAGTGTGATGTCGCTCGGCAACTCAACTTGAGCCGTTTTTCGGTTCGAAGAGTGTACCAGCGTTTCCTGGAGACCGGTGGCTACGTCCGAAGACATGGGTCTGGTAGACGTCGCTGCACCTCGGAGAGAGACGACCGATTCATCGTATCGACATCTTTGAGAAATCGCTTCTTAAATGCTGTTGAGTTGCGACAGCAGCTCCAGATAGCTAACAGAAGAACCGTAAGTGTGTCTACGGTTAGACGAAGGCTGGGGGAGAGGAAAATAGCGGCGCGAAGAGCTGCTACGGGTCCAAAATTGACCGCAGAGCATCGGCGAGCCCGCTTGCAATTCGCTCGCGAACACGTCAATTGGACCCTCGAACAATGGAAAGCTGTTCTCTTCTCAGACGAGACGAGAGTGTGCCTTTTCTGCAACGACAGACGCAAAAGAGTGTACAGAAGACAGGGTGAACGTTTCGCCCAAGCCTGCATCCAGGAGACGGTGGAATATGGAGGCGGTTCTTGTATGTTCTGGGGTGGCATGTCTGCCGACGGCAAAACCGACCTTGTTTGCGTCTCCCGGGCTCGAGGTGCTCGCGGGCAAGGGTCGCTGACTGCTCACCGGTACATCTCAGAGATCCTGGAAGACCATGTGGTCCCCTATGCCAGTTTTGTTGGCGAGGGGTTCACGTTGATGCATGACAACGCTCGCGCTCACACTGCAATTATTGTGCGCGACTACCTTCAAGATGTTGGGATCTCTGTCATGCAGTGGCCAGCGAGAAGTCCAGACCTGAACCCGATTGAGCACCTATGGGACCATTTAAAACGCAAGGTTCGGTCTCGTGATCCCGCTCCTACGACTCTCCAGGAACTCAAAGATGCCGTTATTGAGGAATGGGACACTATCCCTTAAGAAGAAATTTTAAAATTGGTAAGATCCATGAGGGATCGTATGGAAGCCGTCATCAGGGCAAGGGGGGGTAACACTAGATTTTAGATTAGTTTTAAGATCATTTTTGTATTCTTTTTTGTGTAATTAATCTGTTTTAAATTAAGGCTTAATTAAGGATTTTTACTGTTTTATATACTTCTTTTTTTGTGCTTTTCCAATAAAAGAAAAATAATAAATTGAATTGTTTTTGTGCTCTCCATTTCATCGCCTTTCAAATGATATCCAACATGACCGTCATTATTGATGTCAAATAAGGTTTAAAGTTGTTTGAAGTAGATTTATTGAAAGGTGCGATTTTTTTGACGCCGAGTGTATGTCATCAGAGCTATCTATCTATCTTTAGGCTATATTGCCGCGCTGCGGTTTAAATAATGATGATGGTGATAGAAAATTGTAATAATGATGGTAGTTAGTAAGTATTTTTTTTTCGCGCATTCATAAATGCCTCTTCCCCGTCCCGCCCGTAGTCGCCCGAACGCCTAGTATCGGGCACTCGGGGTTCACTATTTTGGCGATAATGACTTACACATAAGAGATGGATATATGCTATCCCGGGCTTTTTTGTAGAGCTATTTAAGATACGCATTTCCATCATACATTATATACGTGTAACTCCAACAGTTTTCGCGGCGTACGTCAGTAAAGGTCGCAGATTGCAATTTTTTCCTACTTACGTGACACTTATCGTTATATATTTTGGATAATTCACACTATCTTAATATATATAAATCTCGTGTCACAATGTTTGTCCTCAATGGACTCCTAAACTACTGAACCGATTAAGTTCAAACTTCGTGAATATCTGTCATTTGGTCCAACTTAAAAGATAGAATAGTTTTTATCCCACGTGGACGAAGTCGCGGGCATCAGCTAGTATGTTTATAAATAATAGCCTATGTGTTATTCTGATGTGTAAGTTATATTGTTGTAAAGTTTCATCAAAATCCATTCAGTAGTTTTTTCGTGAAAGAGTAACAAACATACATCCACACATTATTACAAACTTTCGCGTTTATAATATTAGTAGGATAATTCACACTATATGTTTATAAATAATAGCCTATGTGTTATTCTGATGTGTAAGCTATATTGTTGTAAAGTTTCATCAAAATCCATTCAGTAGTTTTTTCGTGAAAGAGTAACAAACATACATCCACACATTATTACAAACTTTCGCGTTTATAATATTAGTAGGATTCGCGTTTATAATATTAGTAGGATAGGATAGTAGGATTATTGATTTCATATTGTGACAAGCTTTCTTTCATTAGTAAAGGAATGAAATTATAAAAATTTAGAACTCAGGTTACAGAGGTTTATTTACAAGATTTCATACATCTAGAATCTAGACTACTCATTAAACTTATCGTTTCTACATTTTTTATCAATCTACTTAAATCTTAGCTTTTTACTTCTAAAAAGAAGATAGTTTTATCTATTCTGGAAACATGGCTCATAGAAAACAAATACGTTCAGTTGAATTATAAGCAACTATTATTTATGTTTCCATTGTTCTCAACTACATAAACTGTGAATTAAAGACTAGACGTGAATTAGTGTTGTCAATAACATCGATACGTTTTCGCACATTACCTCACGAGTCACGACTCACGTCAGTGACATCATGCTCGTCTGCTCTAAAATGGGAGAATAAACATACGAACAGCATCTTTTTATGCACCGATAAAAATGCTCCCCAGTAACATTTTGATGCCCGTACAATAAACTTGTTGTGAAATAAAATATGGTCGTGACGAAGATTCTAGTTTTTGTCAGGAGTTCAAGAAAACCTGTGCGTGTACGCAAAAGTGAGTAGTTTTATTTTAATTGGTTTAATTGGAATATCTCTGACGCAGAGAGAGAGAGAGGGTGGAGTAGAGGAACATAAAAAAAAGGACCGTATTAAATATATGATTTTGTGAATCTAATAATAATATTAATAAGTTAAGAAAAGATGGATTTTTTGCAGTTGTAGTTAATTTAATCATCTTAGATAATAATGGAAAAAACTAAACGAAAATAACTACTTCTTATAGGATACTAATAGGTAAAAATGATATGACGATAAGAGTCTAAAATCTGATGAAGCTTTGTGGCGAAGTAATGTTATGAGCCGATCTCAATATTTCAGAATGAACGTTAAAATAATTAATTGGGTGTAAACTACAATAACTCTATCCTATCACAGAAGTGAAGGCAAAAAGGCTGACGGGTTGATTAGTATTATCATTAACGATTACAAAATAAAACTCTTAGAACCTTAACTAAGGCTTCTGATTGCTCTGAATGTAGACTAAACACTACTTTTTACCCAAGTAGGCAAGTTAATTGCTTGACAGATGCTACTGAAACGTCGGTCAATGCATTCTCCTTTTTGTTAGAATGACATTTCAAAGAACCAATACAGGATAAACTGGAGACATAGTACACCGATATTCTACTTCGGAACGAGCTTTTAATCCGTTAACGATAAATCATAAGTCTTCTATACTTGCTAATTTAGTTGCCTTGCTAGGAAGCTCTTTTGTTATTTTATCGACAACTTATTTTTGATAGTGAGTATTATCGACTATTTTATTTTAAAAGCAACTTTACCGTAATTGACCTTTCCCAATTGCAAAAAAAAAACATTGAAAGAAATTTTTAGAAAAAAAAATAACAAATCTTGCTGTGTGGCCTTCAGTGCGCAACAAAAATGTTAAAACTATTATGATTGGTCGTGGAAAACGTTTCTCTGAACGATTTTAATGCGGTGTTATTATGCCCGCTGTGCAATCTACTACACAGCCTTCGGAAGTAATTGTAAGCGATACAGAGGTGCATGTACACAACCATTACAAAGATACCTTTAAGATTTCTACATAATATTATAACACACTAGCAGACGTTCGTGGCCTCTCTCACGTGTCCCTAATAACTAATAACTCGGATAATTTCATAAAATTTGAGTAAAATTTAATGCATTTAAAATTAGAATTGTGTAGGTGGATGTCGAATAAAGATACTCGTGCCTTGTAAGTTATGATAATGTCGATCAATCGGTTTAAAATTAATTTATTATTCTATTAGAGTATGTAACACCAAAACAAAAATTAAGTTATTTGGGTCATCTAAACTAATTAAAACACCTCATAATGTCAATCGGCTAAAATTTACATAACAATAGTTACTATTATATTCAGTGACTGTATTTCAAAGTCCAAATTATGAACGAATTTGTAGAGTTTAGTTTGCGATGTTGTGGGCTTGTAATTTGTATCTTAAGTTTTGAAAAATCTTATGGATAGAGAGGCATAACAATCGAATTATACAAGTACTTAATTAGTTTTATATATCATGAGTTCCTTATAGAGACAAATTATTATCGACGTCGCGATTACTCCGGGATTATTTTTTGGCATAGGTCACAACACTATTGGTTCTCACTTCTCATTTAGTCTTTACTAAAATTATGTGCTTTACAAAAATGACAAAACGTAACTTTTATTTAATACTTGCAATAGTTGTTTCAGTTTTGAAACACTGCTACATGATTTTTTTTTTTAATTTAAAATATGGTTTTCCTCTTCATATCAAACGTGATATAGTAAACATAAAGCGCTGTAATGCTCTATTGCTCTACACGATTTAACATAGTATGTTCATAGTTTTGGGTGCGATCGCTTCAATCGCTTGCTTCTGTCGGGGCTCGAACTAAAGGTGAATTACGTATACGTATAATACGGTAGATCAGCTGTGATCGTCGCGAGCAGCGGACGTGTGCTCGCCGATATTTATATTACGATCCGCGAGTGGTTTGTGCTCAACTTAAGCGTTTGTGACGATTTTATCCTCGTGTGTTACACCGTTCTGTTTTATTATAGTCAGGTCTTTATTAGTGTTATTCGAATTTGGAATTATCGTTGAGCTCACTTTTCTCTCGTAAATCAGATGCGCATGAGTGCACACTTTCGCTTCTCTCAGATTTGCAATTTCAATGCAATTGCGCGTTGAATTATTGCCGTGGAAAATAAAGTGATCGCGTAATTGAGAGGTGGCTAGTAGTTATGGAACGTCAATTGTTTATGTAAACTCGACCTTCGCGGTAACAAAGTCTATCCTTCTGTTCGCGATAACATCGCCTGCGGCAATACTATTTTTATATCGGATTTTAATGAAGCATATATTTTTGCACATTGTTCTTCGTGTGTTTCATTTTAGACAACTATCGTTCTGAATTTATTTCTGTACCTATTTATAATGCATTTTAAACTGTTATTTACTTTATTATTAATAATAATAGTGATTTGTTAGTTAGTATATAATTTTTGGCGTTACTTTGTAGGAAAATCTGTTTTCCGAATCTACGTTTCGGGGTACACATAAACTGTTAAGAATATTTAATGGTGCCTGTAAATTTTTTTTAATCTATTTTATTTTAATTATCCCTATTATGGGTGCAGTCGGTGCAATATAATGCTTCTGGATTTTGTCCTGTATTACAAGTAATACAATATGATTATTTTAGATTATTCTTTACAAGTAACATTAACAATTTTTGTAACGGTCCCGTTATATCGAATACGCTACCATTAACTGATGACAGAGGCATTGTTAGTAAACAATAGGGTTTATGAAGCAGTTCAACGACCTCTGTCCATAGAGCGATCGTAATAGATATTTCATAATACACTCAGTAAATTGCATTATGTAACATAACTATGAGGTTCCTTATGAATTATGCTGTATCGGTAACAAATCTACTCGTAGCTACTGTTTGATGAGGCCGTCAGATTACATTTTTATAAATTCTAATGCCGGCTGTGAAGTGATGTAACTTTTGATACAGCTTTTAAATCTATAACTGGCTTACATCTCTTCTAACCTTTGTAACCGACTTGTAGTATAATAAATCTTATTTCACACTTTTACGACCGTTACGATTTCTAATTTACAAAATTGGACGATATTTTTTGTGCCAAATAATAACTATTCAGATTTGTTTTCTTAATCGGTTTTTTGCTTTCTCTTGCGAAAGTTGCACTTTATAGGATTCGAATTTTATTATCATTAACATTAATTTTACGACTAACTCTATATTTTGTTATTAATAATAATATTAATTCAATTAAAAACAAAGGATTATATCGCTTTTATTTCCATAGCGTTTATATTTGGCCTCGGAATAGTCACACACGTTTGAATGAGATCATGACCTAACTTAGAATCGATAAAAACTTTATAATGCACCGAATAAGGCAACCTTTTATTATGGAAACTTATACATGTCTATGTGTCTTATCAAATTAGTAACATAAGACTTGTTTAGGTCACGGACATAACATTTGTATCTAGAGGACATAAAATTATATTGGATCATTTATGCTTACCTTTATGGACGTTATGACCAAATACTCAATAAATCTACTTATACTGATTATAAAAATGACTTTTGGAGATAGTATAAATCTGAAATTACTCTTATTGCCTCTAAATCTCTCGACTCTATCCTATTGTTTTGTTAGTTCAAATTTTTTAATTAGTTTTTTTTACATGATTTTACTAGTACATACTTCAACGTCAGATACACTGTTGAAATTAACCTGATTTAAAACTGTATTTGTTACGTACAGTTATCGAATAAACCTAAAAACTAACGCAAAAACTTTGGCAATTTTAAAATCAGCAAATTAGGCAACGGTACTTTTAGTCTGAATGCGTCAAAAAGTATAAAAAGTTCTTGAAATAAGAAAAACGTTGTTTTCTGAAGTTGGTTAGGTTGTCTTTTTAATCCAATATTGGTTATGTTATGTACACTGTCGCAAATATTAATCCAATGTTAGTGGTTTTAGCTGTGCGCTATTAGATCAGCCTTTCAGTCGGCCATCTTTTATTTATTTATTAACATATTATACAGACATTGGTGTGTGTATGGTAATCCTAGCTTCTTAGAACTTGTTCACCAAGTTAATACTATACTTAGAAATTTCTAGAAATAATGTTTTAAAACATGCTCGAAACGGTTCGGACGTAATTGCCTTAGACAGCTAGTCGTTTATTGCCTATAATTAGGTAGTCAAATCAGCAAATCAGTGGCATGGCATAACCGATCCGTGCAAAGGAAAGTAGACTTGCGGGATTCGGTTAGTCATACGTGGGCTAAAGTTTCACCATACGAAAACTTGCAAGCTCAATAAGCATAAAGCCTGTTTTGCATGCACCCGGTGCATTCAACTCGCCCTTTTTAAAAGTTTCCGGAAAAAGGACACGCTATACGATGAGGCGAATTTTGTGAAAGGCATCGCTCGTACTGATTTGTGGTTGAATTAATTTGTGCAGTAAGACGATCTGGTTTGTTAGTTTTATGAGAATAAAATCTTTGTTGTTTTCTTTACTGTGAGTTAAAAAATAAAACCATTTTAAAATGGCATATAGGAATAAAACTTACCTTAAAAAGGCACTTAATAAATACAAAATAATGACTGACAATTTATTTGCGTAGAAAGTTAGAAAGGTAAACGAGGCTAAATTAAAAGCTCATAAAGCGAACTTTTTAAACCTAGAAAATCAAAAGAAAAAAACTGAGTTTGTCAGTCCCTATTGGGTAAATGCAGGTCACCGAAAAAGCTCATAATTTCACATCCAGATGGACGCAGAAGTGTGGGTCGTCCAAAACTTCGTTCTGGTTGGGATTTTATTAAACACTAACACTGGTGATGTTGAACAGGACGCTAAACGACTTAGCATAAGCCCACAAACGATTGTAGCGCCATTGACGTTCTAACTTTTCGTGATTAATATGCCTTGTAACAACATCAATTTGTTTGTCTGAGCATACCTTGTAGGTATCATTGCAATTGGAACATTGAGCGTCAAGCACCATTGACTTTGCAAATTTATTGCTCATGAATTTTACAATATGCGATGAAGCGATCTTCGTGACAATTTTTTGCTTTAATGTCATTGTTTCGATTTTATTTTACAAAATATTACTGTGGCTTTCATCATTGTTTTTTAAAACTTTGAATACTATTCTTTGTAATATTCGTTTTCGGCAACTCTCTAAGACTCAGGTTTGTGTTTGAAAGATTTTTTGTTGATATCATTGTTTTTTGCTTCTATACTCGTATATTGACGTATTGTATGCTTTATTATTAGTTTAGATGTTCCTTTTCCTTTGTAAAACTGTTCATGACTTAATTTATCATCCCGTTCATAAAACATGAATTCCGCATTTAGAGCACAATCGGGTTCTATTACCCGTTGCAAGCACTTCTGCTTCTGCGATCGTTTTCTGTATTGTTGGTCTGGTAAAGATTAATTCGTCGATTAATTGAGTTTGTCAGGTTGTAACGGTTATCCGACCGGCTATTCTAGTTCATCTCGAGTACCGCTATCTCCGACGGATATTTCTTTGCATTCAGTTCCCTGTTTTCTATTTAGAAATCTGCTAATACTAGATAAATTCCATTAGGAACTAAATACCTTGCGCCTCTAAGTTCTTTCACTTCTTGTTGATAGTAATAAAAATCTTGTTTAGTGTGCTTAGATTTTGTTTGTCCGTCCAGAATTGTTTTGTTTAATTAAATATCTACTTATACAAATCTTTAGTCATCGTGATTTCCAACTTTAATCGATCTAATAAATTCTAATGGTATCTTATCATTTAGGAATGATATAATTTGCCGGACATATTGTAAATGATTCAATCGGCACTCAGACATACTCGTAATTAAAAGTATAGTGTATAAAAAGCTAATTGCGATAACTGCTCATTTTATTCGCTAATGATAAGAAAGTGTAATTTCATCAGTATTATGACGTAACCGTCATGCAGTCTGCTTGCATTAGATAATTTAGATAACCAACATTTAACATTATTATAGTGTTTCACGAAGTATGATATAATTTTTATAAATTGCAATTACATACGTACTTGTACATACTTTTATACAATCATTTTAGATTCATCTATAGGCCCATGTTGTTTAATACATAATTGGCATTACTCACTATTGTCTTCAATTATCTGACAGCATTTAGAAGAATATTGTTAAGACAAGATATTACGACCTTCCTATATTCAAGTTTCTTTACTTTACTTTACTTTAGTTGACTTTACTTACCCCTTACAAGTTAGTACGTTAACATCTTCGGCTGCATCATAACCATCAAGTGAGATCGCAGTCAAGTACTAACTTGTATAGTGTAAAGAAAGTTCAAAATTACCTAACTATTGCACTGAATTAAACAACACACTTAAAAAATGCTTCTTTTCGCGGTTGTGGAAAAGTTGATAAAATCATACGTCTGTCAATAAGCTACTGTCCCACGCGAAATGCGGTGGCTTATGTAATTTCACTTACACACGTAAACAGCGGCATAACCATTGTTTAATATTGTGAAAGACCGCTTTCCCGTACATGCATTCTGCATCTGTAATGGGTGGTTCATACTATTCCTGTGCCTTTTCGTCAAGCTATTCAATACAGCGCTGTATCACAGCAGTAATAAAATAACAGCGAGTAAAGAATCCTTAAAATCCTCTGGATTCATCTTTCAATTGCAGTTACTGTAGTATTGAAACAAAATTTGATAATCATAAAAAATTGCAATTTTAAAATCTACCTAATAAAGTACTAACAAATAGAGGCAACTCGTACCTACTAACTTTGAAAATTTTAATAACTAGAATGAATCTAGTGCTATAATACATTAGATGGAAGCTTACTATTATTTTATTTTAGAGATCTACACAAAGAATCGCATAATAATATATGCTATTGTAAATTGCTGAGCTATTACGTGAAATTATGTAATCAACTGTATTGATTAACACTCAAAAACGATAAGCATTAGCAATATTGCTAAATCTCGGGGCGTTAGCAAAATTTTCGTAGGTGCACGAAGGTTATAATTATGTATAATTTAATATTACATCAACGTTTACTAAATGCCATAGTGGTCTGTGAAACTTGCCTAAGAATACTGTAGAGATTGTATAGTATTTTATTGTACTTATGGCATCATAAATCATGATATATTATTTCTATCAGTCGATACAGTCCGCTTAAAAATCTGATCGCTGATGAATATAATGAAAGAATCGCAAATATAGATTTAAAAGATTATTTATTTATAACCGAGAACCACGTTGCGTGGGCAGTCACGATGTTGTATTAACTTACTGCAAATAAATCTTGCCGTCGCAACTCATTTATGATTCACGAAAGCATTCGAGATTAAACTGATGAACATTAATGATGAGAGATTTAAGATTGATGTCGTGATAACTTAACGGATAATAATTGAAAGTGACTGTAATGAACATTTGCGTCACTACTACTACTACTATTTACTAACAATTAATTATATTCAAGAGAGGCACTTTTAAGGATAATGTTCGCAAAACAGATTGCTCTAATATGCAAACTAAAATAGTAATAATATGAGATAAGTAGCATTCCAAAATATCAAAGACACAGTTCTCGATTAAACAGACGAACAGTTAAAGGAAAGATTACTATCTGCGTTAAAAGGAAAAGGCATAGGGTATATAGGTATCACATGCATTTTTTAGTTGCAGTTTCTGCAAACATTTCTAAACCTCATCAATTCATTTGATAGAGATATTTTACATCAGTTACGTACGTATATCATTATACGTACGTACGTCTGTCATTATCAGGAAGCACCATAATCTTCATATTTTCTATCTATGTAAAATTTGAAGAGAAGTAAAATAGGAAAGTCACATATTTAAAGGAAAGTAAGCTCAATCAATGTATTTTTTTAAGGAGTGTTTAAAATGAAATAAAGAGTGATTATGACAAAGTTAGTGCAGTGAATTTTGGTGTAATACGTGAATGTGTGTTAATAAGTTATGTCAAAAATGAGTTTAACAGTTACTACAACTAATAACAATAACGAAGAAATCGGTAAGTTTGTTTTAGTAAGTTTTGTTGGTTAGAAATAATGCAGGATATTTTTTAGTTTAAACTTATTAACGAAAAGTTATGTTTTAAAAACTACCGGTATGATGGTTAATGCCAGTCATATTATTACTTACGAGTATATTGTGAACTTTAACCACATTAATGTTTGATTTTACGTGAGAATTAAAGTTTTTTAAGACATGAACATCGATGATGATGTTCATGTAACATAATCAAAACAAACAGTAATATTAATAGCAAAGCAAATAAACACCAAAGTAAATGGCGTACTTGACCGCGGTGCCCCGTCCGCCCACACGCAGCACAGCCCACGCTTGTCACCATTAGCGTCTTCGTTTCTCTTCCTTGCCCTTTGTTAATTGCACTATTTGCAACGCATTTCTAATATTCATAATCATAATTTGCTACCTTATTGCAAGTTGAACTCTTCTTCCGCGTTTAAGGTTTAGATTAATACTTATATTTACTCGAATAGATAAAGACATTCTCGTGATCCATTACTCGGATTTCCTTTTACAATAATTCCACGTTCGATAATATCTATGACTGCAGGGTATCATCATTAGAGTATCTAGTAATTTTTCTTTATTATTTCCTGCATTTGATTACTTTTTAATATACATACTTCCTTCTTGTTAACATGCTTATCATCGTAAAAAATGCGCTGTTAGTTCAGTATGGTTTTATCAAATCCCAAGTATGTAGCATATAATATTTACTGTTTATTTTATTACATTAATTTCCAATTTATTTTAGTCTCTGTAGTCTGCTGTGCCATTTATATGTTAATGTCTTAGAAAAGTTAGAGTCATCGAAACCAAATAGTATTCCATATTCAGATTTAAACTCGTGGGGTTAAAACTATTTATGTCATTTCATCTGTTTCCTTTTATAGAGTATGCAGCATCTGTATTCATTTCACTAAGGATGTGAATGAGATAAAATAAAGTAAACGGCCGTTTTCGTTATGCACACTCGCCCATGTGTTTGCTTTCAAACCCTCCGATGCTACTTGTTTTTATGTACATGCTATTAAACAAGCTATTTCTGTGGTGTGAATACTTGAGTCCAGATCAGGTGTAATGTTTTAATTTTTAATCTTTGCCGTCTCTATCACTTTCAAAATTTTATGATAGTTTGGAAATATTTTGCTACGAATCCCTTAAAATATTTTTTATGAAATATCATTAAATTCAAGCAACATGGTTTGATCGAAAGTCTAGTAACAAAAAAACTTTGAATCTCATTGCGGAAAATTATGACATACTCGTAAGTAACAAACATAATAACAACATAATATTTCAAGAGTCAAAGTCAATATCTAAGATATTTTAATGAATTTCGTTGGAAACGAATGGGTATGGTTTTAAATTTAGCAGTGACAAGTGGGTCAGGAGAAGAAACTTTTTCCTGAGATCATTATCTGTGTATCACGGCTGCACAACTGCATCTTACGCAATAGCCGGCGGTGGCAAAAACATTTGTGCCAGCGGATTGAGTGTCAATTGGCTCATGCAAATGACCTTGTCTACAAGTGCTCGAGCGTTATAACGGGACTTGCAGAATATAAGCACATCCGCTTATAGATCTGTATGGTATATAAACTTGCATTTATAACCGGGTTTATCATTTTTTCCCAAATTATTTTTTGTGTACTTCTCCTTGGTAGTATGTAGTCAGTAATTTTAGGCACAGAATTAACAATCAAATTATTTTATTCGTTTTCATATTAATTGGCACATGTTTTCATAAAATCAGTCACTGATTTTTATTTGACAGCTTTATCAGGCTATGATTTTACCGAAAATACTAGTACTATTGGTTTCAAATTTCTTTTTTTTTTGTAAAATCACTTTTTGTAACTATGCCTACTACATAGATAAATTATTTTCTAGCTAAGTAATAACTGAGATAATAACCATCACCAATAGCGACTCATCACGACTTTATAGTTTTACGTCATTCATTGAATCCGCTCGTATCGATATTTTCATCTTTTCTTTGAAGAGATCTATCAACCACAAAACATTCCTGACTTCTGATATCTTACTACCAATCAATAACATGATGTTAACGATCGGTTTCTTCTGATTGCCATTAAGAAATCTGTTTTTCTCATTACAAATGAAGTCACCGCAGTAAGCCGTGGGAGTAAGCTTAAATATTGTTATTTGATTCGCCTCATTGTTAAGATCCTTTCTAAAGTGTTTTTTATTATATTGTATTAATAATGAACTGGTTTTATGTTCGTCTGACATCATTCATTTAAATAAATTATCGCTTGTATAACTTCAAACATCATAATTACTAAGTGGTTATGTCATATCAGATACTACACCAGCTCGAAAGCAAGTTTAAAATAGTACCGTGTTAATTCACATGAACTGGCAGTATTTTGTCGTTTATTATGGTTTACTAAATTTATTATGTTTTTGGATAAAAATTTATTTGTCCTTACATTGATCTCTTTTACTTACAAAATATGATCTTTTAATTCAGATCTTTTAATTTGCTGTTTGATCTCTTAAAAAATGTCACGATTAGTAAAACGTAGTGTTTGTTTTTCCTTTTCATCTGCAATGTTAACTCAATTTCTTCTAAAAATTATATCACTTGCTTACGTAAAAGCTTACTTTCCTTCAAGATAGAGAGATGTTATTAATGGGTATTTTCTCAGTTATCTGTTTCATCGACTCGACTGGTCGGATTAGACATTGTAATAAGCTTACGTGATGGATTTAATTACGTAAGTAATTAATTATTTCGTTCACGTCCTCAGTTCCGTTCGTTTTTGGTGCGAATTTATTTGTGCTGTACTTGCACATAGCGGACTTTTGAGGTGAATGACTGTATCATTGATAGTAATTGCACGCTGTCTACTTATTTCATACTGAATAGACGTCTTAAAAAATATTCTGATATGATCTAAACTAAGTCGTCTAACAATAGTGCCCCGCCCAGAGGTGCCGCCCATTTTCAAGAGAACACCTGGATTTAGATGGCTCTACTTTGGACCTGTCTGCCGTATAGTTTGCTTAAAGGTTTTTGTACAACAGGAGTAGTTTAATATTCTTTTTCGCCAAACTTTAAATGGGAGATTATTATTTATTGATCAATTAATATTGATCGGTTTTGTTGATTCATAGACGTACTATTATTCAGGTTGATTACTAAAGCCGTTTATTAGTAATTATGTGGTCAATACCAAAGTTAGCTTATGTATCTAATAAAATAATATATTTACTTTTAAAATTACTTTTCTGTATCACAAATTTGTATAATTTAAAATTGAAACAGTATTTTTTGTTATCGCTTACGGAATATTTGTTGTTATTTAAAAGTTTTTACGATGATTCAACCATTATGCTTTGTTGAAAAGTCCGTAAAAATTGCAATGCTGCAATTGAATTGTTCTATATCGAGGTGACCTACAATTCGTTACAGACTTACAGTCTACCTGTCTTTTGTACCGCCTGTTAATTTGCACTTTGCTAAATATAAATTAGTTTTGTATTAAGGCTTATATTCGGATGTAGGTTTCGAGATAATAGATTGCTAACGACTAACGTTAGTTTTCCGTCTGTCAAAAGTCACAAGCTGTTCTCAATAGTCTGGCACACGTTCACCGCAATTGACGCCTTATAGTGCTTACAATAGATGCACTAGTCTAAAATTCGACCTCTGAATAGCAAAATTTTCCGTTACGATCTTAGACAACGTAGAGCATTGATATTGTGCTATATTTAGTTGCAATAGAGGCTACAGAAACAATAGATTGTTGGAGCATGAATTGGTGCAGTTTCGACCTTGCCGACTCCCGCGCACGATCTAGTTGACAGTGTAATGGATCGCTATTACCTTCCTCCGTACCCAGGTATTGCGTTGGTGTCGTGCGGTTAATTGGTATGATTGGCGTTAATTTTAATATCTACAAGTGCTTATAATTTTCAAAGTTATTTAAATTATCTCTCAGTGACGTATATTGTGATATTTAAATCTTCTTAAGTACAAGAATTATAGCATGGAAGCAAATCATGGTATGTTTATTGGTTACCTGTTGTGTGATTTTATTTTTTATTCTTTTAATTTCTCTAACCATTTCGCGAATGAATTCCTGATCTTTTTTAAATATAGTATTATGTTTCAGTAGATTCTCGTTTTTGATTTATATCTTCTTTGAGTGCGTTTACATTAATATTCTATTCGATGATTGACTTTCTATGGCGCTTTCTTTAAGGTGTGAAAACCTTATATAATATGTTTACTTTCTCTGCATATTTGTGGACGATATGTTGCAATAAAACATTTTATGGGCCATACAATTTATAAATATTTACATACTATCATATTCCGAACTCACTATCTCAATTAAATTTAATACGTTCGTACTTTTGATTAATTGTTTGATAGTGTTAATTATGTAACAGCTGTTAAAAATGTCAGTCAATCAATATTTTAACGATGGCTTGTTGTAGCATTCACATAATACATTTTAATATTGTATGTATAATTTTATTTCATAACATAATTAGATAGCTATAGAAATAATTTAAATTCCATCTTAAAAGTAAAGTCTGGTATAACTATAACTATTCTGAGAGGGTAACAAATAGCAGTAGTACTGCATCAAACTTATTTTAATTTTATAATGTTCACATAACTATTTAGTTTTAAATACAAACACGACGATTGATTTAAAAAGGACCTTATCGGAATATAAAAAAATCCTATAATAACAATTGCAACTGTCATTCTGCGTTTGTAGACTTTGCGGCGGAGGCCCTTTGCTTATCATTTATCACCACGATATATTTGCCGCGCCGTCCCAATTCACAAATTGCCCTCACATCGGGGAAGTAGTAATGGGTTGAATTCGTCGGTCGCGGAACACAAATTGGTTTCCTGCGGAACGCAAATTGCTGTGGTACTCCAGCCAAATCGGTCCTTGAAACAATTGATGGACGGCACAACTCATTTGAGACTTCTTTGACATCCTGTCCTTAACCTCCTTTAAATAATCGTATTGACAACCCGTGGTTTTTATATTTATTGCTGTCAGATAATCTACACGTAGGCATTGCATAGTTTACTCTTTGTGGCGCAGAAACACTAGTGTTGTTGTGGTAGAGACTAAAACCACTCTGGATGAGTTAACCAAATACATGGTAGTCTGTTTTTTCAAATAAACAGTACTACAATACAGCAATCATCATTAATACAGTAGTATTAATGTTACCTGCTCCTTATTTGAATGTAATGCTTGAATAGAACGACGTATCTACTATTTAATGTGTAGTAGTTACTACACAGCTGTGATGTTAGCGAATACATAATAAGTATGTAGTTCAGACTGATGTTCTGAATTCTGTTCGTTGTTTTGGTTAATATTACATTGCTAAATCTAAATCGGCTGATGTTGTTTATAATGATACTGATTATGATTGATAATGACAGAGCCTGACTTTATCCTAGAGAGTAATAATACAGAAACAGTATAAAAAAACATTCTTTATACTACTTTTAACATCTTTGTCTGAGAAGTCAAAGGTACAGGGAACTCTGGCCATATCGATTAAACCACTTCCTGACAAGACCTGTTCGAAGTAATCACGTTAATGTGGAATTTCGCGAGATCGTTGCACGCAGTAAATCTGTCGGATTGTTTAGCATCAAAGGCAAGTTCATGGACCCGATGGCATTTAGAGGGCTATTATATAGACACTTCTGTGTGAGTACCGCCTGCTGTTGCGGCCATTCCTCATTTATCATCGTTTAACAAGTGGACATTAATGATGTTTGTTTGAATTCCGTGTTTGTCTTCTGCCTTTCCTATTTTATGATTCTTCCTTATTGTCTACACTCTATAATTTAGAAGACTTTTAATGCTTTCATATTATTTATTTCATTTTGCTAAGTTGCTATCACAGTCTTTTGTCGTATCGTTGTGTTGTAGGAACATGTTTAATTTTATAATAGGTTTCTTTATACACACATACTTCGAAAAGTGCAAGTTTCATCAGAAAGATATGAGTTCCATTTTAACTTTTTAGGTTCTAATTTATTGCTTGATTTTTGTTTATTACAGTTTGTAACGTTTTTAAAAACAAAAAAACTCAAAAGGGAGCAATGATAAATTCAGTTACTACTTCCCATATTTTTAGATTATTTCTATTGCTCGAATTGACCGTATAACCATATCATAAAGTGTTGAAGGAACTTGGTTGAAATGCCTAAAAATATAGTTTTTTCCGATAGATAAACAATCCGATTTTTGTTATTATACAATTTGATATTATAATCTAATTCTCCACAGAAAAGATAGGAGATAAAATTGTTGCTCGATTTAATTTATTATGTTCTGTATCATACTGATAAATAATAATAATTTCATTTATCTCAAAACTCTATTGACATCATAATTTGTTGATTTCATCTTTCTAAAATTCAATTAGGGTTTTCGGCATTTTTTTGGATTTTGAATTAAATTATAGCTAACGGCAGTCTTTTTCATCATGCCAACAATTATAAACCTTTAAACATTTAACCGGTATATGTCGTTAGTCAATGATTTATTTTATTTATCTGTTGAAATTCCAAATTAAGTAGAGCTGCCCAAATTCGCAGAACTTGTCCTAGTTTAAAAGGCATCCGGGTTGAATTCTGGCGAATACTTTTTATTATACAATTCCATTTGAGACTTCGTTATGAATAGCCCTATCTATAGAAATATTTGATACCTATAATATTGTGTTGATGAAGATGTTTAATTTTAAACATATCAAGGCAATGTGTACCGTTAAAAATAATTTGTTTATGTGCAGTAGCTCATAGCTGGCATATTCTTCGGGTTGTATGTGGGTCGGTGCACGGCCAGCGCATGAGCTATGTGAGTTAGTGGGTTAATGTATGTATCATTACAATTTACTACTGCTGGTTTTGTGCCAGCGCAGACGCACTGGGATTGATTACCGCTGTAATAAACTTTTGTTTTTGCCAAACGGTATACGTGCACCTCAATATAACCTTACATTTATATTTATAGCTGTAGCAACAATTACAAATAGAGGATCTTGGATCGAAGTGGATGTTGTGGATGAAGTAAATTGCGGAAATCCAAAAGAGCCATATTGAATAGTTTACAAATACACTTTGTAGAGTCAAAATATCTTGATGTTGCCACAGTTTTTAAAAGTTTTTGCAAGATAATGTTTTCAGTTGTGCACACAGTCAGGTAGATCTGATATCGCAGATAATTATGAGTTCTTTATATAAAATATTTTTAGTTGTTCTTAATAATTTTGTAATAGTAAAATAGTAAAAAGTAAATAGTAAATACCTAGCGGCCAACATCACATACATTGCTCCGATCCCATAGTAAGTAGCTTATGCACTTGTGTCAAGGAAATCAGAAACAACGAAGGTACCACAACACCCAGACCCGAGACAATGTAGAAAACTTATTTTTCTACATTGCCCCGACGGGGGATCGAACCTGGAACCTCAGATCTCTTGAAAACCGGCACACTAACCACTCAACCACGGAGGTCGTCAAATGTAATGGTAATGCTAGGAAGTTGGTTGGGTACGATATTATCTGCTCTCATATCAAATCTATACTTTATACTTACCCTTACTTTCTTACTCATCATCGCTTGGTCTAAACCTAAAAACTGTTAAGAAGTTCCTTTACCACTGTGCAAACGTAGACCATAGTTTTAGTATTCGCTAGGAAAATACCATTTAACAAACACTAAACGTTTCGCCAGTCAAGACCAGTATTGGTTCTATGGAATATGACATACTTCTATATAGGATTTTTATGATGTGCCTACTATTCACTACTGGGTTCTTTAACTTTAGGTCTAGTTAGGATACTAAATCGCCTAGCAAAAGCGCTTAGAGAAATTAATAATTTTACTGTGCCTAACTCTAAAATGTAGGTGCGCCTTTTGTCTTCCAACGTACCCGCGTATTGCGTATCGGAAAGTTAAATATTTGCATAGCTATCTACTGTTTATCTAGGCTGATGCTCGGCCTGAACAAATGACAGTTGTATTTACTTGCAATTCACACTTTGCCAACGTTTGACATTTTTTTCACTGTTTAGATAAATTTTCTGCGAATTTCACGAAATATGTTCTAGTTTTCTTTTCGTCCATCTCGATACCAGGCCAGGTTCACTTATCACTTGATCGAAGAAACTACAGATAGTCGTCTCGACGTACTAATTTCAGACGGCCGCCGCGCGCCGGCTACTTTCAGCTCGCGTTAGTTCTTGTACGGTCTATTTCTCGCGCTATGTGCGCCCTATTGCGAGACAACCTTAGTACGTCGAATGAGAAAAAGTTACGCGATAGAAAGAGGCTAGAACTTTGACTTTGTTGCGTGTTGTTTGCGGAGGCGGGGCCAGGCGCAATTGCGAACTGAATTGCACTTTTTGCGTCAGCGCTAGAGTCGCTATGTCTTTAAATCATCTTGCGGATTGAACCTTCTGTACCGTTAGGTACTATTATGTTTTCCGTGCCGATACATACATTAACCCACTATAACGAGACGTACAAGACGTTCACCTGATGTTATGCGCCTGCCCATGTCAGATGCAATGCGTCGCTCGTTATCCTGAGACAACATTTCTTAAGTCTCCATGCCCTATAATTTCGCCGATTTTGGCTTGTATGATTTATTATTAACGATGTTTTCTTTTACAGCTGTGTCAGCGAGATGGTCAGCGCTGCGGGCGGCAGCCATACGCCGCGGCAGCGCGCGGCGCCTGCGCCGGGAGATCGCAGCGCTACGGGAAACTCTTGACGACGTCTGCGAGCCTGGTGACTGCGCGCCGCAGCCCCACACCAGAGCGCAGCTGAACAGGCGGATTGAGGAACTTAAAGTAAGAAACCGTCATAAACTAGAGCTCTTATCATTTCTGCGACCCAAATAGACTTTATACATGACCTGGCGGACATGGCGAAATAATATCGCCAGTTTACTGATGTCAAATATGTTTATTTTGACTCCAACGTCGTCAGGAGTACGCCGATTGTAGCATTATCTATGGACCGCGGTCAACGCTGCAGAATACAGATCACTAGACCATACTAAACGCCTTGTTCTTTAGTCTGAACGCGCGTTTTCTCAGGAACGATTTCCGCCATATTATGGCGTATTAGCGGGAATTTTGACACATGGTGCTATTTTTATCTCGTATGAAGAAGGTTTACGTAAAATGTAAACCTTCATATACTGTCGTAACTGATAACAGCTTGATATTCAGGAATAAAATCTAAATTAAGATCCAACTAACGGCCGTTTTCAATATCCTATCTATCCATGGTTTCCCTTACTAGCGATAGAAATTTGACATAACTTGTATGGAGCTTACTTTTTTTTTTTTTTTGATTGTAAATAGGCTTGCGCTTGACGACAATCATGCCTGATGGAAGGCAGTGAGGAAGTCTAGGTTGGAGCGCGCTTGCCTAGAAAATGCCTATTCACTCTTCTCTTGAAGGCACCCAGATTATACTTGGCTGGAAACACGGAGGCTGGAAGGGCGTTCCATACCTTAGCGGTTCGTATCAGAAACGTGGAAGAAAAACGTTTCGTGCGAGTTTGTTGGATGTCAACCACATAAGGATGCCACCCCTCTCGGCGTCTTGCAGTCCTATAGTAGAAAGGTGAATAAGGAACAAGGTTATGCAGTTCCTGAGCACACTCACCAAAGTATATCCTGTAAAAAACCGCTAAACAGGCAACATTGCGACGGTGTTGTAAGCTGAGCAATTTTGCCCGCGTTAGCGATTCCTTTCCGATTATTCTGCGGGCGCGGCGATCAACAGAGTCCAATGCATCGAGCTGATACTTGGCTGAGCCATCCCAAAGGTGACTGCAGTACTCCATGCCAGAACGCACCTGGGCCTCATACAGCGTCAGTAGCTGTTCAGGCGTGAAGTACCGCTTCACCTTGTTTAGGATGCCAAGTTTTTTAGCAGCTGTTTTTGCTTTAGCTTCGATGCATTTCCCAAAATTGAGGTTGGGTGAGATGGTTATACCCAGAAGCTCATCATATTGAGTCTCACCAATCGGGACGGATATGCTTTGGAAAGTAGGAGCCAAGGTGAAGGGGCTCTTTTTAGCAGTGAACAAACACGCCTGAGTTTTGGTAGCGTTGAACTTGACCAGATTAGCGTCACCCCACTCAGACACTTCATTTAAAGTCAAGTTCACGCGATTTACCAGTGCCTCTCTAAGCTCAAGGATCTCAGCACCACTGGCTTTTGAACTTTTTTTACGTAGAAATTTCTATCTCTAGTAAGGTAGACCATGGATAGATAGGATATTGAAAACCGCCGTTAATCTTGTTTAAGAATCCATGGTCATTATTGAACAATCTATCTAAAAAAATCTGTTTTGACAGTGTCATTCTAAGAAGTGTGAAAAGCTTTAAATCCCTCGTAAGTACATTGAAGTAAATAAAAGAGATCTTACGTAACCATTAAGATATAATATTTATACATAACATACATATTATTGTGTTTCTGTCCACAGGAGCGTCTTTCAAGGCTGTTAGAATGCAAGGTGTCGATGTTGAAGCTGACAGTGTCGGTGCGGCGGGCGCTGGGGGAGATGGAGTCGGATGACAGCGGCCTTACAGCGGACTTGACTGCATTGCTTGCTGCTTGGGACGATGCTCATCAACGGTAATAAGTTATCAACTAAAAAGTTTATCAAAAAACGAGATACGAAAAAATCTGTATTTTCTCAGCAAACCCTGTTATACGAGTATGATAGCCTAGTTTATAGTTTGCATTAACGTGAAATCAACGGGTCTGCCCGCAAAATTCAAAATTTTCGTGGTTTTTTGCAATTTGTACGCTAATTAGACATGATAGGCTTGTGGCAATCAATTTGCGAGAATGGCAGTATCATCTTTACATGATTATATCAAAATATTTGCATAAAAATGTGTATCCTAGGAAATTAGTCCGAGTATCGAGTTTTATGTGAGTAGCTCGCAAATCTCGGACTAATTTCTTTAACTCGACACTTTCGAGCAGAGATTTTTATATAAACACGTGAAGAAGATATTGGGTTTATCGCAATTTGACGGCCATAAGCCTATTATGTCTTATTAGCTTAAAAATCGCGAAAAATCACGAAAATTTTGAATTTCGCGGGCACACCCGTGGTGTGCTCCTTAAAAATACTATACATTTTCCCGCACCGCAACCGCAAAAAACTAGTCCGCCATCTTGGTTGCTACGCCATTCTGGATTTAGAATGACGTCACCCAGATAGCCATGCATTGACATCCGAACTAAAAAGTGTATATACGAAATATTAGCTCAAACAGTTGAAGATATCTGCTTCAAGGTTGCACGATTCCAATAAAAGGTTGTAAAATTTAAATTACTCATATTCTTATAGAGCTCTTCATAGGAGCTCTTTGAAGTTGTAGCGGGTCTTGAAACACACTAGATGGCGTTACCCATTTTGAAAAGTTTGAGCTACGTGCTTGGACTTAGAATACCTGTTGCGGAAATCTTTACAAGCTTTTAATTCCTTGTTTTAAAGGATTTTTTGCTAAGGATATAATAGTGCGGCAAAAATGTCCCAACTACATAATTAGTCAGTCTTCGTCAACGACCCTAATTATGAGGAAGGCCTTTCGTGACAGTCTGCAATTAGTAACGTTCTATTACTTCATTGCGGTTTCTACCAAACGTTTACTGGACATACGTAGGTACTGCACTTTAGACAATTTGGGTTAATGACTTATTACCATTTAATTAATCTATCTACGTCTTCTCTATGTAATTTTTAAGCCACCCAAGAATTGGGACTTATGCTATTGCGTATGAATGACTCTTACTTTTATACTTCTTTTTTCGTCCACTTTTATCCAAAATATAATGTAATCTTTAAAAAATGTTCAATTCATATACTATGACGTCATTATAATACGAATAAGGCGAAATAAGCCATTTATAACGTCGTGATTTTTAAGTTCTATAAATATCCATCCGTATCATAGGTCCAAGGCTGGATAATGACGATACAGAGAGTGAATGAATGTGTTTTTTTTAATAGGTTTGCGCTTGACTACAATTGTAGTCAAGCGCAAACCTAGACATTGTTAACAATGTTTGATGGGCGGAAATAATGAAGTCTAGGATGGAGCGCGCTTGCCTAGAAAATGCCTATTCACTCTTCTCTTGAAGGCACCCGGATGTACTTGGCTGGGAACACGGAAGCCGGAAGGCTGTTCCACAGTTCCACACCTTAGTGGTTCGTATCAGAAACGTGGCAGAAAAACGCTCGAGTTCGTTCGAGTACGCTAGACATCAACCACATAAGGATGCCACTTCTCTCGACGTCTTGCGGTTCTGTGAATATTTGTAGATGAAGATAAATCAAATCTTTTATGTTCTAATTTTGTTTCCTTTACTCCCAGCACATCAAACGAGCTGCTGTCGCTGGAGAAGGCTGTGTGCGCGTGGGCGGAGTGGGAGAGCGCGCTGCGCGAGCTGCAGGGCGCTCTGCGCGGCGACCTCGCCACGCTGCAGGCGCTGCACGAGCGCGGCGCGGCGCTGGCCGACCACACCGAGCTCGCCGCGCACGTGCGCCAGCTGGCGGCCTCGCTGCTGGACAAGAAAAAGGTACTTATAACCCGGTTACAATATCTGTCGACCTGGCTCGATGACGTCACGTCGTGTCAGCGCTCTGATATGGTGCGCGAAACAATCAAGCCGGGGCGAGCGCGGGGAGGTGAAAGGAGAACGGGAAGGGGGTACGCATTCCAGCGAGGTCCACAGATATTGTAACCGAGTTGTACACATGCTCGTTTTCACCAACATTTTAAGACACACCGAAGTCCTTAGGTGACCGTTTTTGTAAGTTAAACTGTCACCTATTTGCTTAGGCGTTTCTTAAAGTGTTGGTGAAAACGGTCGACAGGCTTGTAATAGTGACACAAACTTATCTAGTCTGTTGACTACTACTCGAGTACTAATGTACTCGACTTTAATATCTTGATACTTAAACTACGGTAATACTCGTACAAATCAGAAAGTGCGGTGTTCTTACCTGAGTGGTTTTCTCCATGGGGAGCAAGTCCCTACGGGGGGTGTGGGCCTTGAGGCTTGCCTCCTTATACCCAGACGATGTGTCGCAGGGGAGCCGATCTCCCCCGTTGTTGTTCTTTTATCCAGGTAAGGGGCCTTTCACGGCTCGAGGTCTGCTGGTGTAACAGGTCTTAAGTAGTTAAAAATTTTTTTAGAGGTATCACCAGTCCATTAGTTCCCAAGTATGAAGTTTCCGACGCTATAAACACAAATTCCGAAGCACCTGCCAAGAGAGGAAAATTTCCCCATTGCTCATACCTTCATCAATAATAATGAAGTGGTGTTGTTTGCAGGGCGGGTCGACGTGCGACTCGCTGTCGGACTCGGGCATCTCGGACGGCGACAGCGAGGGCGCCGGCTGCCGCGCGCGCCGCCTCAGCGCGCTCCGCGACCTGGCGCAGCGCCTGCAGGCCGCGCTCGCGCCAAACTCGCCCGCGCACCGCGCCATCGCTAAGGTAACTATCTATATGAACCTATTACAAGTAGTACTGAGCATGTTGAAGGTTCTTTGACCTTTCCTCTTCCCAAATATTTAAATCGCAATATGCGCCCTAAGCCACAATTGCGCACATCGAATACGTCCACAACATCTTGAGTGAGCGCTCTCTGCAGCATGCTGTAGTAATGTGACTGTGTAACAGAGAACACAAGTGCAAATTTCGTTTAAGAGTAAATGAGACGTCACTATATCACCATTTCTTATGTCGCTGTGTGTGTAAGATGATGACGCGTCGCACGAAGGACAAAAGGACTTTTTGGAGGCATAGGGCTCGTCTAGCGATTTAAATCTTTGCCTTTTCCTTTCCAAGACTAATACTAGAAGGACAAAAATCTGGAAAGCTATCCTCCAGGGTGTCAGACGCAAAGGGTGGGACGATATAAAGGACTAGTTACCCAGTTAGTAATTATTTTGTAGACGGGGCCAGTCCACATATTGTTTACTAGGTCCGTGCAATATGGCTACACCTACTGGGACCAAATGAACGTTATTGTTTACTTCAAGGCGAGTAACTTCGGTCGCATAATTTGTACTGTATTGGGCTACGTCCTAAACTGCTGTTTAATAACTGTTGGTATGTTATTCTTTTCCAGCGCATGGAGCAGACAGAGAATGAAGTGAAGACTCTGCAGGAAACTTGTCGTGCGCTGGTCGAACAGAGCATCCCAGACTTGAAGATCGATGAAGTGGCGTAAGTTTACTGTCATTTTTTACTGGGCCAATTTAGTTATTTTTATTTATGTACAAATTCGTATTGTATATTTGAACCGGTGAACGAATCTAGGGTCTGATTGCGTAAGAAAAATTGACGTAAATCAGGGAACAAATCAGCGGGTAGAATTCGTAAACGATTACGATAACGATGGTCGATGAATACGTTTTTCTCACACAATCAGGTCTGCATTGATTTAAAAGCTTGGCGTACCTCGCCACCGTGTCATTCTCAGTACATTCATCATAGTGAGTAAGATACATTATCATCATAGTGAGTGATACATTATGATCATAGTGAGTAAGGTACATTCATCGTAGTAAGATTACAAATCAGCCCCCAGATTGTGTAAGAAAAACGTATTCATATTATCGCAATCGTTTATAAACTTTGCACGCTGATTGGTTCCCTGATTTCCGTCAGCCAATCAGAATTTGCAAACGATTATATCGTCTCGTCTTACATACGCAATCAGGCCCCCTTTCACAATTGAACTGTAATAATAGGAAACACTTCAGATTCAATATTTCAATCTACTTCCAGATTCAAAGATTCAAAATTACATATCAAAGGTTATCTTCTCGTTACAGGAAGTTGTTCATTTTCAATTCCATTTCGTATTAATTTTTCTTTGATATTATTTGGTTAGACAACGAGTATGAATCAAACAAATATTTAGTATTTGAAAATACTTTTGTATGCTGATTCATTCAAGACCAACAACTAAGTCGATTTAAATTTCCCAATTATTTATAGGACCGACCACACGATCGCCGTGTCGAAGAGCAAAACAGACTCCGGCGATCCAGACTACAACCCGCGCAGTGGCTGGGTGTGGCGCGTGCTCCGCTCCTCCATCCCCATACAGCTGTGCCTCGTGGCGTTGCTGCTCGCCGCCTGGCTGGTCGAGCGGCCGCGGTGCTGCGACGCCCTGAACTCGCTCGCACAAACTCTGACGCCACAACTGCGCTACGTCCGCGGACCGCCTCCGGTGTGAACGCACCCTTACGCTGCAACTGCGACAACTCGGTGACAGCTGTCAATGTGACACCTGCACAGGTAACCTGTCAATGTGACAGTTTAACGGTACGTTGGGATTCTGCATTTTGTAAATATTATGACAACTTATAATCGTGTTGTCTAATAATAACGAAAATTACTGTCAATAAGTTGCATTAAAACGTCAGTTTGCCATCAGACATTGAAGTTAAGGTCTGTAAATGTAAAAGATCTGTCAATAAGTTATTTAGCTGTATCGTTTATCATTGAACATCGATAAAATTAAGGCTTGACTATAATATTGTACTAAATACTAATTGCTTACGGACTTGACATAAAATGGAGACGCGAAATCGAAAGGTAGTGTTACACATATCGATATAATCGTATCATTTTAATGATAACTTTTTATTGTGTACATGACATATCGCTTTAGCAATTAAAGTCATAAGAAAAACCATAGCCAAATTGTAGCTAATGGAAAATAAAAATTACATTGAAGAGTCAAAAATTTAAGGCAAAAATAGGAATTGTCATATTCCATAGATGGATTGCATATATTTGATACTTTATGGACATAGACAATGTGCAATCCATTTATTAAACAAATTGCTGCCTTTAATTTTTATACAGAGGACTTAAAAGTGACAAGAACAGAATAATAGCTTTCGCTATGAAGCGTTTTAAGCTCTGAAAAAATGTTTTTATCACTTGGCGTGAGTTTTTATTTTATTTTAAGGTTGTGACGTTTGAAACATCAAATTAGTGTTGTGCTATTGTTTTATTTTATTGTTAATAATTTAACCGGTGAATTCGAGCAAGTGTGTTCTATGGTTTTGGAGTTTTGGTCATTTAATAAAATGTAGTAACAGATGGGACATTTATTATACTTACATAATGTGTGGTAATGGGCTATATTGAGTGTGTTAGATTATTTTTAAATAACTAACAAAAATCAATCAAAGTATTGTAACGTCAATTTGAGCGAAGAAGAAGGGTGGTTTTATTTAGGAAATATCTACTTACTACAATATGTAGCATTAGTATAAGATACCTAACTGTAATTTCAGCATTTTATTAGGACCAGGCTTAATATTAGATACCATTGCTCATTGCAAGTTCAAATAAACAGAAATGTGTTCCCAAAATAATGTCATCTGTATCAGATGAAGTTCAAATTAGCTGTTTTTTTTAGTAATAATTTACTGTTACTAACAATAAATTGACACTATCGATAAGTTAGTATAAGTATACCTATTTTAGTACAATTAATAAATAGGTTACTTAACTCGGGTGTGTGTGTGCTTCGTATGGTTGAAATTTTCTCAAGTTTCATGTATCTTCTTTACTTTAAAAGTAAACAAAATACGTCGTATTTTAATAGTCACGAAACTTGAAAATTTTATATAGTCTACGTATGCAAGCATTTTTTTATTTAATTTGTTCAAAATTTTATATTATTAATATCGATAGAACTATTTATTGTAGTTATCAGGTTGGCTATGCAACTCTTTGAAATTTTTAATGACACTGAAAAAAAATTACTATTTATGTATATGTATGCTTATGGCAATAATCCGCTTATGTTTGCGAGTCTAAAAATAATATGTCTGCTTTTTATATTTTACCAACTATTAAGCAGTTCCTCTAATACAAGTATGTACCTGTATGCCTTTTAGTTACATGATATCACTTTAGTTAAGAAATGCCTCCCACTAACAAGATACGCCTGTTATTTGTTAAAAAGTTCGTTCATAACAAGCTCGTATAAAATGTAGAAGTATTTTTTTATAAAATTTTAAGGGCTATTTTTCTAAATATGTTTTACAGAAACGAACGAACTTTATACGAAGGTAACATAATGCATCTAAAAACACGTTTTAGAACCTTGAATTCTTATTAGTAAAAGCTGTATTTGAAAAGCTCTGTATATTATGTTTTACAAACTTTCCTCATATTATGTGGCATTTTAGAATATTATTATAACTATGTAGTTTATCACAAGACTGACAACGGTAGTATGACTTTGCTTTATTCTATAATTTTATATAATATATGTATGTGGTGTGAACATTCGTACAATTCAATTACAATTTTAATACATTTTTCTATAATTTATTATTCTATAGAATAGATGGTATTTCATTGTTTTAATTTTATAAAACAATCTGTCTAACATGTCATAAAAGATCGGCGTAACTATGGAATTAATTTTTCATAAAATAATCTAGAGCCAAGTTTTCGGAATATTTCTATTTTTTATAACTTTTTGATTCTTATTAAGTTATTATAATGTCTTACAAAATTCTATCAATCAATCAATTAATCAATAAATTTATTTATTTTTATCAAGTATCAAGATTAGTACATCAAGCCATATCAGTGAAAACCAATTAATGTCAATGTTGATATCTTAAGGGTTAAATACTCTGCTCTAATTAAAAAATTATGTTTTCTTTTATCTCTTAACTTACTTATAAGATACCTACTTTTATAATATTTGCATACCCATGTTATGTCAAAACATTTTGGATACATTAATATTACTATAACATGTAACATCTACAAATACCATGTTTTATGGCAAATAAAGAATTACTTTACTTTACTTTACTTTACTTTACCTATAAAACGACTGTGCCTTAACTCTTAAATGATGAAAACTATGTCTACTAAAAACCTAATGACCATAGTTACGCCATGTTACCTTTTTATATTTATTTTTATGCGATTTATGCGAATAAATATAATATAATGTTTTTAAAATATAATATTATCGACAATGATTATTTATATGTTATATGATATCGTATACCTACACATTTTGTTATTGTTAGATTTTACATGTGACTATTACCAACATAATATTTATTATTTTAATTCAAATATAATGCATGTTATGTCGAACTATATCTGTATTAGGTTTTCTTCTAATTTTAGTATAAGAAGTGTGAGTTTTGCGGTAAAATTAATGTATAAAATATATTTTATTATTAATACGGTGTAGTATTAGTATATAGGTAATATTTTAGAATTAATTTTGCCGTGTAAGAATTGGTAACAGAAAAATTTACATTTTTTTAGTGTAGTAACACTGAAATTAAATTTACCCGCCAAATAAAATAATTTGCGAACATTTTAAATCATGTCAATAATAAACGTCAAGAATCCTAAAAAATTAGGCTATTGGCCAATGTTTTAAAGGGAATATTATAATTTACAACACTGCATGAATATGCTTTTAAATTAGCGACATGTCTATTTGTTAATATTATATATTCCCTTAAAAATAATATAATATGGCAATTGGCATTCACGCAAATATTAATCTCTTTTTAGATAAGATTTTTTTCGTGTCATATTGCCAATATTATTAATTATCTTATTTTAGTTTTAAACTGGGGATTGATTCTTTATTACATTTAAATCGTATCTAACTATTAAAGAGCTGTGTCTGTGCAACATGCTTGTTGACATAAACAATTATCCATTAATTTCACCCCCCGAGCCGAAAGCGAGTGTTGGAGAATACAATAGGTTTCATGACAAAGTTATAGTACAGTCCGACAAGGCTCTTTTGGCACTTGAATGACATTGACAGGAGGGCGCTGTTATACAACAAAGGCACCCAGTAAATTAAATATCCTCAATTTTACTTCAGTTTTAGTTTAAAATAGTTAATAGTTAGCAAAAGCAACACAACAAACAATACCGATAACAATAGCGATATACCCGGCGACAGAGTGAACTATCAAACAGTATCACAAGATAGCGGCGTTAGTACCGATTTTGGCCACGCGCCAGAATAGTCTTGTCGCACTGTACACTGTTTTAATTCTATTGCAATTTTTTTTCTTGCAAAACTATTGGTAATTACTTATAAAATTCAGATACAAACATCTCATATTAACATTATATCGAATTTCAAGAAACATTGGATATTGTGGTTTTTACGATTTGAATGCTGTAACGAATTAAACATTTTACTTAAATAAAATAAAAATAAAAAATGTTTTGAACGAGAGATGATAATATTATGTCGTGCATTTAATTATTTTGATAATAATATAAAGGAAGGGAGCATAATATAGGTTGCATAACATCATGTTGGAATTTTTGAATTGAAAGTAATAAAAATAAAAAGTTTTTTATATTATTTGTTTTATTCTTCTCGTCGTACATTCCTTTTACCTTTATCGTAATATTTTTTTTTACAAAATGCCTTCAAAGTCAGTGTAAACAAATATTTATTTAATAGCTACCAGTTTGAAAGGCTTCTTATTGATGTGAGTAGGCAATGATTATTTTTGATTATTTTACCGATTTATCATCAAAAATTCGGTTTTCCGCCATTGCCGCTTCATTTTAAGTTTTATCAAAAGACGCACATATAAACTTTCGCCTTAATATGAGTCTTCGTAAGTTTAGTTTCGTCTTTGGTAAGTTTAATAGATTGGAAACCATAGACACATACACAGGACCCAGTCAAACATGCGTAGAAATGGCACCAGACACCAGTGCACTAGCCCCAGAAATATTTGTTGAAGGCATACGGCGACTCAGTAATAAAGCCACCTTTTAGTTCAGGCTTTCTCAAACTTTTGGTATCAATAACCCACATTACAGTTGTCACCCCCAACCCACTCAATCCCAAAACATGATTATAAAATTCTGTGGTCACAGTGTTTGTGATCAAACTTTTCCGAAATGGCTTGACCGATTTTTGTCTACATTCGTTAGGTCTAAAATACGCCGTAAAGTATTCTTCACTCTTACGCCATTCCAATTTTTGTGCGTGCCGCCACAGAATACTATAACGCACGTGCCTTTCAGTCACTCCGCCGGCAATCGGCATCCAACCCCCTATCGTCGGCCCCTAGGGGTTCGCGGATCCTATTTTGAGTAATGTAATTGGTTCTGTCACAACTCTATAGTAGTCCGTACTACATTACATTAGTACCAAATTGTACCAAACCTCAGTCATCTGACTGAACTACAGGTTCTTGTTTAACACTCGCCAAATTGGGTTCAGGTATATTAAACTGGGCCATCGGTTCTATATGCACTTCAGTTAATCGAGTCTGTTGCGCTATATCATTTTCAAGAACCTCCAGCTCTTTAAGGATCATCTCCTGAATCTTGCATCTTAATTTCAGTTTTCGCATCAGGGGTATATTTTTCACGTATGGCAAAAGGCTCTCGAAGAACTGCTGATCGTCATAGTTTCTTTCTTGGTAATTATCTGGTTCGAAACCATCGCTTTTGGTTAGTTCTTGTTCGAACGGGTCCTTTCTTGTAGCGAAAGAGATGCGCGGTTTCTTTCTTTTGGAAGTTTCTTCGGAATCTGAGTCAGAATTTGCTTTATCGTCCGCGTTGTCGTCGATTGTTTCGCTCGTGGTTGAACTGCTATCTTCTTCGGCTTTAATGGACTCCTTTTCCAGTCCTGGAGTACAGCACTTGAGGAACGAGAGCTGGTCGTAGAACTGCCACGTGATGGTCGACATTTGCTCGCCGTTGTCGCTTTTTCGATGCACCTTTATGAAGTACGCTCGAAGGTTTTTCCATCTCGTCTTGATTGTTGCAACTGGAAAAATAGACAGCTTACTTACATCTGTACAATTTCCGTTATGTAGTTAAGTAATAGACATACACCCTAGACAGGGCGCACAGCGCCAAAAAATGTCACCGGTTTAACTTTACAGTTGCCAAAAATGCTAGTTTTGTCACCAGCAGTAAGGCCACGACGTAGTTCGCTCAGCAGCAGCTACCTATAGAATTTTTACAGATGGCGCTACTGTTTGCTTGTACGAAATCGTTCGGATGCCTTGCATATCCTCGGGTTTCTTGTCGGTATCGGTACCTATTAGGTTTACAAATTACATGCCTTTATTATTGACTTCACCGTCGAGAAATTCAGGTTAAAGATAGTAGAGCCGGCTGATTATTATTATTGTAGCCTACACGCCTACAAGTTACAACTGGAATCTTCATGTAAAATCTATTATGTAAAAAAATCTAAATAAATTTACCTATCTACAGTTCTAACGAAATTGTTTTCAGATCCATACATTTCTTGGTAAGATAAGATCAATGATTATTTTATGTAAAACCTCTTTAAGGCACAGCCTAGATGTTCCTAACTCCACAGTTCGGGTTCGAAAGGTAGGTACCTACGGTCTGGATCGATCTTTGAGCCGGCACTCGGACCATTCCAAGTCTGCGCATACCAAAAATTACCTTACTTACCAAAGAGTCATCTTCGAGTTGGCCATTCGCACCATTTCTTATAGCATAGATTCTTGAGCCGTTTCAAAATACATAATACCTACATCGTATTTAAAAAAAAAAATTAAGTATTTTTGTCACATTTTTGCTAGTTAGTCTCAAACTTGTATTGTCTTATATATGTGCAAAATGTGCCTATCTACGTTACACGTACCACAATATAATATTTATGTACCTTGTTCTGATTCTACACCTTACCTACTATGTTAAGTTCTTATTTTGCGATCCGGTAAAGGTCTCGCCAAACAGCGGGTTAGGGCGTATTCACGTACAAAGCAGGTTGCCTGCGCCGAACTATAGGTACAATAATATAATAATATACCTGAAATATAATAATAGGGGACTAGGTATAAGTACCTAGGTTCATTTTCAGACTGGACTCGAAATTTGGTGCCTGCTAAAGTAGGTATATATGCCTTATATTATGTAGGTAATAGCTTTGATGTTACGCCGCAATATGCCTGATAAAAAGTTTTGCTACATCTAGATTTTTTGGTTTTTGAATCAACTAAGGTAACTGTACCATATTACGGTATATTAAGGCATTTTCAACTTTGAGGGTGATTTTAAGAAAAAGTACGAATGTGCTAGAACTGAAAACTGTTTTATTTTGTAGACAAGTTTTATCAGATGAATGTGGAGTATTATTTTGCGCCGTAGCCTTTAAATTATATAAATAATCGTTATTTTGCGGAACCTCGTGTTTGTCTATAATTCCGTACTAAAAATTTGCCTCATGACATAATTCCGGTAATCTTTGTCCATAATTCCGTGATATTTTTATTTTATTTTTATAACGCATTACAAGTAAGTACTTGATTGCCATCTCACCTGATGGTAAGTGTGAATACAGTCGTGAATCCAAACGTACTAACTTGGAAGTGATAAGTAACCCCCAACGGTTCCTACACGGCATCGTACCGGAAAGCTAAATTGCTTGGGCTTACGTCTATGCTGGTAGTGTGGTTACCACTGGCCTTTTGTTAATTTGTGTCAATTTAATAACCCCCTTTATTTTTTTATTTTTTTTTTATTTTACTAAGTATTACTTTCTACAGTAAATAAAAAATTATGTATTCTGTAAATTTTTTTAACCTGTTACCGTTATCAATATCGAGCAAAAACAAGCAAAAAAATTAAGTACGTTAATTGCATGGGAGCCCCCTTAATTTTCTTTTGTATTTGTTGTTATAGCGGCAACAGAAAAAATACATCATCTGTGAAAATTTTAAGTGTCTATTATCATTAAACGCCATATCTATCATGGTTCAAGAGATACAGCCTGGTGACAGACGGACGGACGATCGGACAGACGTATGGACGGACGGAAGGACGGACGGACGGACAGCGAAGTCCTAGCAATAGGGTCCCGTTTTTACCTTTTGGGTACGGAACCCTAAAAAGATATTGCATGTCCCCCTCCTAAACTTAGTTTTAAGTATTACTTATTAGTCAAAGATAAGTCAGAAAACGTTTCATTTTCTCTCCGAATGCTATATTTCGGGTATACCAGAATAATGGACATAAGTAGAAAATACGTGCAGCTTATTGCGGTAGTCCAAAATATGGTCTCTATTTCATATTTTTAATAAAAAAAATTAAGTGAACTACAAGCTAATGTAGTTTTTATATGCTACGTATAGATATAATTGGTTATTATATGATTTAGAAAATAATATTCAAGTAATTATGTTGACGTACTAGTCTATTAATTCGAAAGTATGGCATAAAGTGTAATCATTTCAGACTCGATTATAGCAGATAACATATATAAACTCATATACCGAAATTAGGTCACTGTAATCTGCAGTCATTACTAAACTTATTTACATTAAATATATACATGAATTTAACCCAAGTGAGAAAAAAAAGACGGAAACATTTCGAAAGGATTTTTCTTTATTGCGTGATACGCACGCAATTAGATTCACGGGCTCAGAACTGGGAACATAATTACGGTAGTGAGAAAATTCACAAATTCTTTAAAAATATACTTTATAACAACTCGAATTTAAGATAAAACAAACTATTGATAACTGCTAAGCAATAATTTCATAAATTTCGATAAATTTAACTTACCGGCATCACATCATATCCTTATGAAAATTCCACTGTTGCCTTACGCTCAGAAACGTATGAAACTACTAAGATACCGACTTGATGCGTTCAGAAGCTCGGTAAGGTTTTTAGAACTATTTTTGTCTAAGTAAATCATGTTTTTTTGGTTGAACACAAACTATAGTTTATGTAGCATTTTATAAAATTACGATCTTACTGATTGTTTTCTTATTTTCCGGCGAAAATCAAAATGTCACGGCATAATGTACTATACCGGAATAGTGTACAGTTACCTTACATAGGAACCGTAGATTTTTTCGACATAAAAAGCATAGGTAGATAGGTGTTTGAGTTGAGTTAATCCAAGGTGAATTATTATTCTATCAACAATGTAAGAAACATACAGTTACACACAGATAGTAAGGGATAGTAACTGGGTTTGAACTTTGAAATCTATTAGGAGCAGTCGCTACCTGTGGGGCAATAAAATGGGAAAAGACAGCCTGATGCACTCCGTCACTTACGGCTCTGGCTTGCTACAGGTGTAAGCAGTTCGTAATAAAACACTTACCATCTTTCCCCAACTCGATCGAGATGCTATTCCACAGTCGCTTTAGCACGACCGAGTTTTTATGCAGTTCGTGAGAAGGGTTCCACAGAGGCTCCCGTTTGAAGACCGCTGCTATTAATCTTTCGTCCATATTATGTGTAAAACGTGGTTTCAAATCTATGGCTAGAGGTGTTACCGGGAAAGACATTTTGTTGGGTTTGTACGGTTATCAAAGAGGTATACGAACGCGACTGCACGCTTCGCTACACGCCAAGCGACTAGCGAGGCGCGGGGCAGGGGTGTGGGACGCCTAGCGTTCACCGCGGCAGGGCCGCGTGTTTCTAGATACATTATTATTTAGCTTAGGGAGCTCCGAGCTATAATTACTATAATACGTACTATCCTATCCTATATTTGAAAATGAAAATGAAAATCCGAATCAATAATCGTTGCTATATGTATATAATAATGTTGTTGTGTTATATCTACCTACATTATAAAAAATTCGAACCTTGATTAAATGACAGTATTAAACTATACTTAATATTACTATAATACAAACATATTTTTTTAAGTCAAACCCACCCGTGGAGAATTTAATTAAACTTGCTTTTTAATTACCATTAAAATCTTTCTATTCTTTTTAGGATTTTGTAACTCGAAAGAAAAAACGAAACCCTTATAAGTAAAATCACTTTGTAGTTTGTTGTCCGACTGTCTGTCTGTCTTTTCTGTCTGTCTAGGTGTCACGACTCACGACCTTTTATTTTAAATACAACTGGGTATTAAAGTAAGGTTTATATGTTTGGTATATTTTGTCAATACCGAATACGAAAAATACTCGATACTACGATAAAATAATCCTGAAAAACTTATTGGAATAGCGCTTATTAGCAACATTGCTATGATAATAACCGCAGGTATTTCTGATACCTTTGAAAGAGTTCAAATAAAGAAAAATTGGTCAAATGCGAGTCGGGCTCACGCACTTCTTTAGTATCTGTTGTTAGGCTTATTATTTTGCAGGTGACTAACAATTTAAAACCCATATTATGTTTATCGGTTTTACTTAGTGGCAAGTAACAGAAATCTTTATCCCGCCACTCGGGAGTTATCTTACCAAATTCATATAAAATTTGAATTTGGCGCGGCGTTAAAAAGTGGAGTGAAGACTGTGTGGAAGTTGAAGTGAAGTGGATTTATAAATAAAATTAAAAAAAGAATACCATTGACTATAATAATAATAATAAGAGGGCACAGTAGTGCTGAAAATAGAAGGTCGTCTGATATTTCCGTTTCGTCGCTGGTATGACGGATCCGGATTTAAACGTTTTACCAGATTTAGTAGTATCCCAGTATTTTAGGAAAATTGATCATAGCATTTAAGGAGCATGCACGGGTTTGCCTACGAAATTCGATTTTTTGTGGTTTCTCGCGATTTTTAAGCTATTTTTTGACATAATAGTCTGATGGCAGTCAAATTGCGGAAATCCCGGTAAGTATCGTCTTCACGTGTTTATATAAAAACCGCTGCTTGAAAGTGCCGAGTTAAAGAAATTAGTCTGGGATTTGCATGTTACTCGATTAAAACTCAATACTCGGACTAACTTCCTAGGGTAGACATTTTTATGCAAAGATTTTGATATAAACTTGTAATGATGATGCCATTTTTAGATCAAAAATGAAAGCATTTGTTAAACTATTATTTGATACAATAAGTCCACCTCCCTCATTACAGCGCCTTTACAGGGTTCCGTTATTTTAATGGACATGTACCTAACTAAATAAATATATGAATAAATAAATTCTCGAAAATTAACTGCCATAAGCCTATTATGTGTAATTTGCGTACAAATTGCAAAAACCACGAAAATTTTAAATTTCGCGGGCAGACTCCTTGATTTTAATATTATAAGTATATAATTTTTTACCAAAATTAAAAAATGTCTACATGTAAATAATCTTTCAAGTAAAGTTATATTTTAGATTAAAGCCGCTATTTTTTTGTCATAATTACTCGGGTAGTTGGGTAAAATGTGATATTATAAAACATTTTATTACTAAAATACTCTGGTATTAGATTTTTCACAATTGTCCGTTCCTGCTCTTAGTAGAATTTAAGAATTATTTCAAAAAGTTTTGCAAAATATTGGACAGATGGCCTAGCAGAAACTGGTCACCCCAGTCCCCGCCTCCAGGTTTTCACACAGAAAAAAATCTATTGAATAGCCATTAGGTAATATTGTGGATTTGATTGATGGTAGGAAAAGAGTGATCTATAGTGCCTTTTTCTATAAATCTATAGGTTCAGTGGCATTTTTTTATTTGTTTCACTTGTATTTTAGGTCTATATTTTTCTTTTTTATCTTTAAAAAAATGTACGGTTATTTAAAGAGGGTAATATAATCTCTTGCGTACGGCAACCCTACAAATGAGGCAACACTGGAATGAAGTCAAATTTAAAGAATCTATTTCCGGTAAAATTGCGGGAGCATTGCAAGCGACGTACACGTGTTCTATTGAAATATATTTACATTTCATAATAATAGCGATAAATATCTAGCTCAAAAAGATCGTGATTGTAACGCGAAAGTGTGCATAGAGTTTTCAATTGTATAATTGGTGAGTTTATGTGTTTCATATGCGTTTTAACTTGTATGCATATGGCGTCGGCGGCGCGCGGCGCCATATTGTGGTGATTTTTGTTCACTCGACCCGCCTAGCAACTACCTACTATAATTTTTCTGCTGGTGCAATGTAACTTCATTTGCAAAGACAATATTCTAATTAAAACTACATACTTTTCACTACAGTAACGTAAAGAGCACATTTTGGACGGTTACTTATACATCCACATGGTGTTTATAGCTACGCCGATATCAGTCGCCACATTGAGTATAACCCGCTTTTCTATCATCAATTCATATAAACAAGCTGATAACAAACGTAGGGGATTATTATGTAAGTAAATTTACCGTAGCCATTCATTCGTCTTTTGTATAAATACCTATGTTGATTTGGTACCTACATAAATTAATAATTTTGTTGCTATGGTATGTTGGTACGTCCCAAAGTTAGATCAATAAGGAATTTTGTGTAGTGCAAGCTTATATACTTCTTGACGATTACATAACGTGATAAAAAGTCGCTTGTTTATCATTTACGATACAAATTGACGTGTGGCTTGAAGTCGAAACATAAAATGTTTCCTTCCATAACACTTAACAGTTTAGGTTATCCTTATCACTTATATCAGTAATTCATTATTAAAGTAAGACGGAAAGCGAGAAAGGGGAAGGCCTTGAATTAAAACAATTGTAATAAAGATATAATAAAAGAAATGTTTTATCTTTTGCGAATGTATGGCTAATGGGTATTATGTTTTTTTTTTTTCAGAGCATCATAAAAAATGGTGGGATCTCGGGTCTATGTTGGTGGTCTGCCATTTGGTGTGAGAGAGAGGGATCTTGAAAAGTTCTTCAAAGGGTTTGGCAGGATCAGGGATATTCTGATCAAGAATGGCTATGGATTTGTGGTGAGTAATATTAATTTTTCCAGCTATTTTTGTGCCAATAATTACCATCTCTAGGTCTCTCACTGGTCTTTGTTGCTGTTTTATAGTTTGTCTGTTATTTTACACCACAGAATGAAATAAGCAAGATGTGTAACTGATGTCAAGAGATACACCTTCCCATGTGTGGTGCATCATTGTTCTGCGTTCCTCACCCAAGAACAATGTACTGTTGTGTTCCTCACCCGGATGGAAATAATCATTCAATTAAATTTTGAATAAGGTTTCTATAAACCAAATTCAATTCATTCATTCATTATTCAATTCTAAACTTTATGAGTTACTATAATTTTTAATGGGAAGTAGGTTTCCATATTTTTAGGTAGGTAATTTGGTTTCTATAATTTTTAATGTTTATTACAGGAATTTGAAGATTACAGAGATGCTGATGATGCTGTCTATGAATTAAATGGAAAAGAACTACTGGGAGAAAGGTCAGTTATTTATTAATACATCATTCTAAATTTCAAACTTATTCAAATATTGCATATATTTTTTTAAATATTTTAAATTATATTCAAAACATACCTTACAGTTAATATTTGTCTACCTGCATTGGTAAATTTGAAGATTAGTAGTGATCTTAGGGAATGAAAACTTTTTGGGAATAGTTAGTTAAAAATTAGGGTATGTTAGTAATGTACATTCATTCAAACATTCAATTCAAGTCATTATTATACTATGTTAAACCAATTCTGGTGAAAAATAAGTTGTAGTAACTGAAGTTAGCTGGATTATCTTAGGTAAATAGTTATTGTATTGTTAATAAACATTTTTTCTTTATTAGCCGGCTCCACATTTTGAAAGACTCGTGTGAAAACCAGGAGATGATTTTAATGCAAGTTTTGTATGAAAGTGTGCAAAGTGGTTTCAGTTTTTATTTTATTTTAAGTTATTTACAGAGAAAATGTTTGTATGTACATGAATGCAAGGTCTAAATGAATACTATTATGGACAAAAAGATGTTATTTGTGAATATTATTTTGTTGGTATAATTATAAATTTTCATTAAATAAATTGTGTTTTGCATATATTGCCTTTTGAAACACTGCACTGCGTAAACAAGTTATAAGAAAATCATAACATACTCAAAATTTTAAAACGATTCATACCTTTTGAATAGTGGATACCTTTTGAGTGTGTCTACCTTTTGCAGTATGATAATTAGTTTATGATTTTCAAAGTCCCTTTATTCTGCATAATTAGTGCCACTGGATTTATGCAGGAAGAGGGTTTTTTTAAATTCTATTACAGTCTTACACAGAATAGCCATGACAAAGTGCCAACTCACGATGTTCTAAGTTTCATAATCGAAATTTATTTCGTGGTAGGTTCCTCGCCCACTTGACGTGGGTTCCTATGGCAGTTATTAAATCAAAGTTATAATAATACCAACAAGAGTGGTATGCAGAGCGTGGCGTGTGGTGGGTTGTGGTGGTGGTGCCAGTGGCGCGTCGTAACGCCGTGTGTGCTGCAGGGTGGTGGTGGAGCCGGCGAGGGGCATCGACCGCAGCGCGGACCGCTACCGGCGCGACCGCTACTACGAGCGCGACCGCGGCCGGTCGCGATACGAGTGAGTGGTTGTGTTGTAGGGTGTCGGTGGAGCGCGCGCGCGGCATGCCCCGCGGCTCCGACCGCTGGCGCTCCCGCGACCAGCCGCCGCCGCCGCGCCGCGAGCGCGCACGGGCCCCCGCGTTTGTATTGCCATACACACACACACACGCGCGCGCGCGCGCACACACACACAGACAAGACCTAGGCCCATAACCTCTTATAACAGCAGCACAGTGGAAGTCTGGTTTTGACATAATACACAAACATGACTAGGCCCATAACCTCTTATAACGACATAATAGTACAAGTCTGGTTTTGACATTGTTGAAAGTTGCCTTCTTATTTTTTTTAATTATTATAGGCTAGCGCTTGACTGTAATCACTGATGGAAAATGATGATACAGTCTAAAGAGTGGAACACGGTTGCCTAGGAGATGTCTATTCACTCTTGATTTGTAGGCGCCCAAGTTGTAGGTGGTGGGAAAGACAGTGCCTGGGAAGGTATTCCAGGCTTTGCAGTGTGTGTCAAGAACGAGGAATCAAACCGTTTCGTACGTGTCTTCGACACTGCAGACTCAGTAGAACAGTCTATGCAATGCACAATATGGTGAAACATTTCAGTGAACTCTGATTACCAAGTATGAGGACAGTCATGTAGTCTAGACAAATATCAGGAATATTTGGTGATCAATGATCTGGAGTTAAACAGAAAATGACAGAAAATACATGTAAATTCATAATTAAGGACCACCCACAAGCCATAACCGAATTGGTAGTGAACATAATTGAATCAAAACTGAAAATATTGTATGCACAGATAACAAAATACTGCACAGAAAACATACTTATTTACTATTTACTACCTCATATCCAACATTTAGTTCCCATATATATATTTTGTTTTCCACAAGTTTCCAAGCTGTAATGCAGAATATTTATAAACATTTTTTTAGTTGTTCTTGTTGTATTTTGTAAATTCAATTTAGTTTTCAATGTACAAATATTTATTGTAGGTACATATAAACATTGTGCCTTGCTATTGATATTTTGCATTAATGGTTTATTTAAAACATCAACAGCTATATGTTCATTCCTCTTGATAGTATCAAAAACTTCATAATATTTATCATCATCACTTCAGACTATAAAATTAAATAATAATTCCTACTTCTATAAGTTTGTCTTCAATAATCATTAATAATGAATTTGTGATGAACCTGTTCATTTGACCATTTTAACATCTTCATTTAAAAGCATATAAGCATTACCTCTTCTGCAATTTTTGAAATTACCTTTTTTTGCCCAAAGACTGCTTTGTTATAGGAATTAAATTAGTTACTACAGCCTAGTATTTTGTTGAACTTCACTTTAGTAATGATTGATGCTATTGAAAAAGTGGTCTGAAGTTTTGAAATTGACTCTCATTCAATACTATGAAGATCGAAACAGCTATTATAAAAAAATAACAATATTTTTTGTCATACTCTAAAATATTTTAACATATTATAGACGATCGATCGATTTTTTTAATGGTTTACTCTGTAACTATCTCATTGACTAAAGTTGTGGCTGGTTGCCCTTAAGTTGCTTGTAAATGGTTTAATAGTTGTTTCAAATTAACAGAGAGATAAATAATAATCATTTTACACATTGTCTCGACATCTAACGCTATGGTTTTCTTTTGACAGTGACTCCAATTACAGATACGGCCCGCCGACTCGCACGGAGTATCGACTAATCGTCGAAAATCTATCTAGCCGCATAAGCTGGCAGGTAAGAGCACTGGCGGACCGGGCGCCCACCCATCATCCATCACTCGCTCAGGACTGACGACTCACGCGCTCCAGGCCGGGCTATCTCGACCACGGGACCAGGCGATGCCGTCGCTTAACCGAGGATGACTTCACGCTTACCACGCACACGGGAAGTGACAACCAAACGGGAACAGACGACGTCCACAACCAAAGAAAAATGTCCGAACCTTAAACCCATAGAGGAAAACGCAAGGAAGGCATACTTGGCAGACCAGATGATAGAAGACGAGATGGACGAATCCGCAACGGAGACCATTCTGACGATACTATCCCAGGAGGAGCCAAAAAACGACAAATACGAGATGCAACGCCCACGTAATACAAATCAATAAACAGTATTTAGAATAACATTATTTTTTTTGACATCAATAAAAGTAGCTTTCAAGTTTAAATTCAGATTTGTGTAAAAATTAGTTTGCCAGTCTTTTGCAATACAATACATTATAATTTCAATAAAGTAAAACTCTAACACCTGTTATACATTACGAGCTTATAGATGGTTTCTTAAATAACGACAGAGCAGGCGTTGCGTGCCCTGAGCCCTTCCCCGATGTAGCCCGGTTGAGATGTGGTCTGAGGCGATGTTAGGAGGGTATCGGCGGCCACGGATCATGATGCCTGTGCCCCCACTGAGCAGCCGGCCCCGCCCCGACGGGCCCCGCAAGGTAAAGTCTACAGGGGGCACTGCAGGAGCCGAACTCGCTATGTGCAATCCCATTTTATCTTAAGTCATTACTCGAACACAAGTTTTTTTATATTTTTATGCTTACCCTACAATAGAGATCAACAGTCTTCGATATTGTGGATTAGCTTTGTTTTATATACATTTTTAGTGCCTATACAGAGTTTCGTGGCCGGTTCATCCTGTATTTATAAACACTTTTCTATCTGTACGAGACAATACTGATGTGGCAAAGTTAGCAGGACTAACCCCAGAAGAATATGTGAAGGATCCCAATACAAGGCAAGGAAGGATGACATTTCCAGACAATCGCATAAATCTCTGGATGAGGTAGCACAAATGGAATTACTTGGGATCAGTTGACTTTGAATCACCAGATTGGGCAACTGGTCTAGATTAGTTGTTGGATTCAGGAATTTTTTGAACATCAATTAATGTTGGAGAATAGCTTGCGGTCATTGGAGTCTACCCTGGAAAATGCGGATAATGTGCATTTTGAAGACCTAGTTAAAGACCATCTTACCCCCAAAGCTCCATGGACAAAGTAAATGGTAGGATATGGAAAACTTGGACACAATCGCGTACGAATGGACATTTGGCGGAATGAGAACAATTCCTGAACACAATGATGACTTACCACAACTGTGAAACTGGACAAAAATGATTCGTAGGTCTTGGGCTGATTGAAATTGCAAAGAAAGACCTTGGAAGAAACAAGGCATAGTCGACCTAAGCTCGTGCTATGCAAAATTTCCAGAGCTTCGGAAGTTAAGGCATTATTTGACGATGCAATTTGGACATCCCTGAAAAGTATTTGGATCAAAATGGAGAGCTGGAGAAAATTTTCGGCTGAGAGAAATTATAACCAATGGGTAAACCGTTTGCGAAATGTCTGTATAAGCACATTCATGTTTGTTTTAATAGTTGTTAGGGCTCAACCATACGATGAGAAGCACGTACATCATATAATCTGATAGGGCTTATCATTAAAGACCCCTTAGACGATGTTATTTTCATGTTAGGGATGTTACGGAGGTGGTTTTGGTGAAACCGGAGTTTCACCAAAACCACCTCCGTAATTATTAAAAAATATTTTCAACGGAACCGGATCCGAAACTGAAATCGGAACCGGAGGCGAACCATGGGGTGATGGGGACCAATGAGAACCTATGTTTATTTATTGTTAAGGCCAGGGGCCTTACCACCATCTCTTATTGCAGTAATGCTGCAGTGTTGTTTTGACATTTTCATACAAACATAGTATGAATATGTCAAAACAATACTGCAGCATTATCTACTGCTATAAGAGATCGTGGTACGGCCCTTATTCTGTTCTATATTATCAATTCGAAAAAATACACAGTCATACATACCATACTGATAACATTATGAGACAGGTACGGCCTGTAGTCTGTAACCAAGACTTCCTCTTCAAATCAATCGGAATCGAAGCCGGAACTCTATAACATCTCTAGTACATATTATGTTTTCCTTTCAGTAAAATTATTATTGTAAACGACACCACCCATAGATATTTATTGTTTTTCTTGATTAGACTGACGTCAGTCAATGCTTCCATTTTATTGCAAAGAAAATAACCTCGTTTGAATGGGTCTTAACGGCGACCTTCCTAAAATTTTCATTTACCTTTAAATATTACATTCATGATGATATCGCATTTTTATCCATCTTTCGGGGCTGAAAGTCTTGATGATAAGAACTTATCTGATGAAAATTTTAGGAGGGTTTTTTAAGCTTGCGTCTAACTTGAAACAATTAACAGATTCTGTTGGTTTCCAGGACTTGAAGGATTACATGCGTCAGGCTGGTGAAGTGACGTACGCTGATGCACACAAGCAGCATAGAAATGAGGGGTAAGGAAGTAAATTTTTTACTCCCTTTTTTATTTTATTTGGTAGACTAGCTGACCCGGCAAACGTTGTTTTGCCAATAAGGTTATAAAAATATAGCTTCGAAAATACACAGAAAATTTCATAACAATCGGTCGAGCCGTTTCGGAGGAGTTTGGTTACAAAATTGGCACGAGAATTTTATATATTATTGGAGATATGGGTTTTCTCCGGATGAAAGGAGTTTCGCCTTAGGCGACCACGCTGGCTAATTGTGGCCTGACTTTTGAGAACATTAGAACTTTGGCATGCAGGTTTCTTAACTCTTAGCAAATTCAATCGATATAGTAGTTCGTTTGCACGAAAGTCGAAACAATATTTTTAAAGCTAAGAAGTGGTGTGCCTTCTGATACTGTTCCATGATGATACTATATATTTACCATCTTTCGGGGCTGAACACCTTTGAATGATAAAAACCTAACTGAAGAACTCTTATCAAATAACAAACGATTTGCAACCTTGTACATATTATATTAAAGCTTTTATTTGTTTACAGCGTGGTGGAGTTTGCGACTCACTCGGACATGCGCGCAGCTATCGAGAAGTTGGACGGCACCGAGCTGAACGGGCGTCGCATCCGCCTCGTGGAAGACCGTCGCTCGTCGCGCCGCCGCACGCGCTCCTCGTCCAGCCGCTCCCGCTCACGATCCCGCGACCGTCGCCGCTCCAGGTCTGTTACAAACTGTGGAGTTTGCGACTCACTCGGACATGCGCGCAGCTATCGAGAAGTTGGACGGCACCGAGCTGAACGGGCGTCGCATCCGCCTCGTGGAAGACCGTCGCTCGTCGCGCCGCCGCACGCGCTCCTCGTCCAGCCGCTCCCGCTCACGATCCCGCGACCGTCGCCGCTCCAGGTCTGTTACAAACTGTGGAGTTTGCGACTCACTCGGACATGCGCGCAGCTATCGAGAAGTTGGACGGCACCGAGCTGAACGGGCGTCGCATCCGCCTCGTGGAAGACCGTCGCTCGTCGCGCCGCCGCACGCGCTCCTCGTCCAGCCGCTCCCGCTCACGATCCCGCGACCGTCGCCGCTCCAGGTCTGTTACAAACTGTGGAGTTTGCGACTCACTCGGACATGCGCGCAGCTATCGAGAAGTTGGACGGCACCGAGCTGAACGGGCGTCGCATCCGCCTCGTGGAAGACCGTCGCTCGTCGCGCCGCCGCACGCGCTCCTCGTCCAGCCGCTCCCGCTCACGATCCCGCGACCGTCGCCGCTCCAGGTCTGTTACAAACTGTGGAGTTTGCGACTCACTCGGACATGCGCGCAGCTATCGAGAAGTTGGACGGCACCGAGCTGAACGGGCGTCGCATCCGCCTCGTGGAAGACCGTCGCTCGTCGCGCCGCCGCACGCGCTCCTCGTCCAGCCGCTCCCGCTCACGATCCCGCGACCGTCGCCGCTCCAGGTCTGTTACAAACTGTGGAGTTTGCGACTCACTCGGACATGCGCGCAGCTATCGAGAAGTTGGACGGCACCGAGCTGAACGGGCGTCGCATCCGCCTCGTGGAAGACCGTCGCTCGTCGCGCCGCCGCACGCGCTCCTCGTCCAGCCGCTCCCGCTCACGATCCCGCGACCGTCGCCGCTCCAGGTCTGTTACAAACTGTGGAGTTTGCTACTCACTCGGACATGCGCGCAGCTATCGAGAAGTTGGACGGCACCGAGCTGAATGGACGTCGCATCCGCCTCGTGAAAGACCGTCGCACGCGCTCCTCGTCCAGCCGCTCCAGATCTGTTACAAACTGTGCCTTTTCAGCCTATGCAGCATGTCGATCTTTTTTCTCTGTCTTATCAATATGGATGAGAAAGAGAAAAGAGAGCGACAAAAGTAGAGAGATACATCTACTACGCGCACTAGCGCTGCTGGACGAGTAACGAAGAAACAAGCCTGCCAGGATATTAATTCATGCAGACAAATTCTATATGCTACTGCACTGAAGATCGTCGGTCATCGCGTCGGGTCGCGCCTAGGATGTGCGTGTAGAGATAATTTTGTCTACTTTTGTAAATATTTTTGCTTTTTCTATGTCAGATGTAAGACATGCTGCATAGACAGGTGACGTTCGTTGCTCCATGATCACGTAACGTACATTTAGCGATTAATTTATTTTTGTCTTTCTCACTCTCATTACATTTTACTTTATTTCACTAAAAAGATCTTAAAACAACTGAGTGTTAACCACCATTGATATCGTCTATAATTTAAATAATTTTCTGATAAAAACACTCGACAAAACCTCACATTTATCCCATATTGTGAAATGTTCATTGTTTTTCCATGATGATACTATATATTTACCATCTTTCGGGGCTGAAAACCTTTGAATGATAAAAACCTAACTGAAGAATATTCAGGTACCATAATATAAAGTATGGACTCTTGAAGTAACTGTATCTAAAGTTTCATTTACGCTTTCACAGCCGATCCCGTTCGAAGTCCCGACCGAAGAGCAAGAGTCCCGCTGCAAAGTCCCGCTCGCGGTCCCGCTCCAAGTGAGTCCCGTTTATCGTTGTTTTATTGAGCACCTTTAAGTGACTTAGAATTGGAAATCATCAATATTTTCATCATTGAAGATCATTGATTATTGCATATACTGTAATGTACATAGTTATAATATCTTTATTTTTTTATGGTTTTGAAGACTAAGATATTGTGTTCTGATTAAAAACTAAGGCAAGAACAAAAATAAGTGATTTCATGTAAACAACAACAGCAATTTTGGTTAAGTTCATTAGTACAAGAAAATTGTACCGTATAAATGGGCCAAATATGCATATTTCTTACCAAATAATAATCGTAATTAGTTGATTCTACCAAAAAAATAATGTTTTTCTCTGACAATTCTAAGTCACTATTAGGTCAACTGTATAACGTGCAAAGTTAAAGCTGCTCGCATGTTTTTATAATAAAATGGCTAAGAAAATATACTCCTAGCATGAAATTAACCTCCTGTTCATTTGGCTAGGTGTGTTATTTCTTGCGCTGAACAAAACTTGAAATCGTAAGTACATGCATAACATTAATGTAGTGAATAAATCCCTTCAGTATTTACTGTAAGTAGTTACATGTACCGTTCTTGTTACAAATGTAAGATGTATGAAACAATATGTACCAAGAGATTAATGTTATAAATTATAATCGAGCATGAGATTGATTTTTTTGGTATGTTCCTACATTTTATATTGCAAGTAATAATAGAATTCTATAAATAATAAATGAATATGTATTTATTAATTATTAATCACTTGGTTCATAATGAATGCAATTGTAACTTGTTTGCTTTGAAGTAATGTAATAATATTGTACGTCATCATTTCAGTGGTACTGGTACTGGCATTAGCGAGGTACCAGAGAAAGACCACATTACATATTTTGTCTCTCTCTCTGGCCCCTAACTGTTACTATTGCTATACCTTTCACATATGTCAAAAAAAACGAAAGGACAAAGTATAAAAAGGGAAAAAAGAGTCAGTTGCGCACTCTGTCTTACTTATGGGCTTAATGGCAGCCCTGCCAAGTGCCAGGCAAACAGGTGCCGTTTTTGCATTTTATGATACAAGTGTAAATGATGACGAAACAAGAGCAACCCAAGATTAATGTGTACCGTAGCTGTAGAGTACTCGTAGCTAAACTAAACCGGGCGTCACCGTCCGTTTGTCGCTCGCGACTCGCGCAGGGACCGCAGCCGCAGCCGCTCGCCGTCGCGCAAGTCGGAGCGGCGCTCGGCGTCGCGCGACCGCTCGCCCGCGCGCAAGTCCGCCGACAGGAACGGCCGCCGCTCCGCGTCGCGCTCCAAGTCGCGCTCGCCCAAACACGACTCCAAGTAAGTTGACGGCCCCAGGGTGAACACTGAACACCGAACACGGGGACATTTTCACGCTGTATTCAATGCAACAAAATGATAGTGAAAAAACTTTACATAGGGACATTTTCACGTTGCATTCAATACGACAAAATGATAGTGAAGAAACTTTACATAGGGACATTTTCACATTGCATGCAATGTGACAAAATGATAGTGAAGGAACTTTACATGGGGACATTTTCCTTTACACGGGGACATGATAGTGAAAGAACTTTACACGGGGACATTTACATGTTGCATGCAATGCAACAAAATGATAGTGAAGAAACTTTACACAAGGAGATTTTCACGTTGCATGCAATGCGACAAAATGATAGCGAACAAACTTTACACGGGGACATTTTCACGTTGCATGCAATGCGACAAAATGATAGCGAACAAACTTTACACGGGACATTTTCACATTGCATGTAATGAGAAAAAATGATAGCAAACAAACTCTGCACAAGACATTTTCTTGCACATCACATTGATCAATAGTCTAACAAAACACATCTTTCAGACCATTTATGTACTAAATTTAACTAGAGGTTTTATTTGAGATGTTTACTAAATAATGTTTAAAGAATTCCACAAACATTCTATTTGATTGCACACATTTATTAACTCTTGCCATGTTTTCCCGCAACAATTGAAGAGCGGCGCCCGCCAAAGCTGCCAGGTGAGATTTGTAGAATGTTCTACGTTCTAGAATTTTAGAAAGAATGGCATTTTGGTTTGCTATTAGTAATTTTAGATGTTAGCCCTTATTTTCATTGGATTGTTAAAGTTCCCTGTATGTAGTTGTACTGTAGTAAGTGTTTTTCCGCTTAATCATAATGAATCTTCATTTTACTAAAAATTAGCCATTCCTCCACAACTTCGTCAGAGTTACCTAAAAATAGAATAGTTATAATTTATACACTCTTCTAAAACCTGCGAGATATGGAAGTGGGACAGACACTTAAATGTGACTCCCAAAATCCAAACAAATTTTATAATAACCAAATAAAATTTGTTGTCAATAAAAATCAATAAGCACATTTTTAGGATTCCGTACCCAAAGGGTAAAAAAGGAACCCTATTAGCGAGACTTCGTTGTCCATCCGTCCGTCTGTCCGTCAGTCCGTCCGTCTATCAGGCTGTATCTCTTGAACCGTGATAGCTACTACAGACTTGAAATTTTCACAGATATGTAATTTCTGTTGCCGCTGTTAACAATTAATACTAAGAACTAGAATAAAATACTTATTTAAGCGTTTTTGTGAATTCGGTAGGCAGGGGTGTTTACTTTTAATATTATTGAGAATGGGTTTCATAGTACGGAACCTTCAGTGCGCGAGTCTGACTCGCACTTGACCATTTTTTTTATTTAAATGCTATTTAATCCTTATATTATGGAACTAATAAACAGAATTCAATGTAGACAGCGACACCCTCACTGGACCAGTTAAGCTTGTGTACGTACCTTTGAAATTAATTTTGTCAAACAGGGAGAGGTCACGTTCGCGCAGCAAGGACGCGGGGTCGCCCAAACGCGACGAGGAACGCCGCGGGGGATCCAAGTCCCGCTCGCGCTCCCGATCCCGATCGGGGTCCCGTGACCGATCCGGATCCCGCGACCGATCCCGCGACAGATCCCGCTCCGGATCACCCCGGCAGAACGGCGACGGCCAGGACCGCGGGGGCAGCGCCAGTCGCTCGCCGCGCAGTGGAGACTAGACTAGATTTAAGACTAACGGTGCTTCATATTGGCTATTCGATACTTGAGCTCTTTCTTCCCCGTTTGCGGATTAAGAATTTTAAAATTGACTCAGAAGGATTTTTTTGCAGATATTAATTGTAACGATCTACACATCACACGTTCAAGATATTGGATAGGATAGTGGTAGCGATTCGGTTTGAGAGTCTAAAACGCGTCTAAAATATACCTTTTACTGCGAGACCTGTGGAAAGGGGATAAATAATAATATGTAATTTTGATATTAAATAACGTCACAAAGAGCCACAGAAATATGGTTTTGGGTACACGCAGCCATGACAATTTTTAAGTTATTTTCAAAACCACTTTCCGTATTTGGGGAAGAAACTCTAAAACGTTTGGAATAGCGAACGTGTTGGTACAATTTATTATAATATTTATTAGTTTAAAATGATGTTAGTGTGTATGATCTCGTGACGTATTTTTTTTTCATTATATAATAGAAATTTTCATTAGAATGACTCCCGTATTAGGTGATCGTTGACCTATTTCCATAGCAGAGATGCCGAAGAATTCATCGAAAATATGAATTCTACGCAATGAAGGTTACCGCAAAAAATTAATACAATACTCCGACTTTAATTCGATGTTTTTTTCTTGGGAATAAAAAATTATAATTGTTGCAAGATTAAAACCTGTGATTAAAATATTCATATTTCGGTGGTTGGTAACAAAAATAGTGGCTGAATAAAAATATTCCTAAAGTAAGTTTTTTGTGAATTCAGCTTGAAGATTTCGATAAAAAATATTATTATGACCCGAGAAGTAATAAAACGGGACTTTTAAAAAATTACGTATGGCCACGTATGACGTAATATCGCGATTTTCTATGTTTCTAATCGATACTGTCACGTTAATTTTGTCTAATGGGCTAGTGAATTAAAGAAAAAAATACTATTTTGACGTAAGGTAGGTAATTGCACTTAATAGAGTTAAGAACGATATAAAGAAAATTTTAAGTACCTTTTTAATAGAATAACATTAAAAAGAAATTGTTCAAATATATTGTTCTGGATTATGTGTGTAGCATTATGTGCAATCCCCAATACCTTAATTCATCAATGTTGTTTTTAACGAGAATAATTCTTATTTTAAGGTATTTTGTAAATACAAAATCTTTTATAAGGTACCAAATAAATAGATAAGTTAAAATAAGATTTTGTAGTTTCTTTTACTTTCTGCTCATACCAAAAGGACGTTAGTCTACCAGGATCTCCTAGCATCATCCCCCATGGGATCTTGGAGAAACCTGCTTTCCAAAAAAATTTTGTATTTTCAATCAACATTGTCAGATGATCGACGACTTTCATCCAAAAATATTAATGACCCAAAGATTTAAATCTTTGTTTTATCAATATTTTGATAACACAAAGAAAATTACAATAATTGTAAATCAAAAGTATAGCTAATTGTAAATCAAAAGTATAGCTTCTTTTCCATTCAATGCTTACTAATATATAAAATAACATTTGACGTATGTTGAAGGCAATATTTCTCAAATTTGGCGTTGCGCGTCGTAGGTACATTTCAGTGGTACCGCTGACAGCTTGCTGACAGCACTGTATACCGCTGTCACTTACATTAGCGCCATTTTAGTTTTGACAAATTAAAAATCCGGCTTCAGGGCGGAACCTAAAAATTTATGCGTGACGTGAGTAAATGCTGATCCTATACCTAATTGTAATGGCAGTGCACAAAATAGTATGTTTCATTACAAGTGCGGAAAGGCTGTTATTGCAAAGAGTTTCGACAAATGTCTACCCGAGCCGAGGCGCAGCCGAAAGCGAGGGTTGACAGTCGGAACAAGTTGCAATGACGGTTCCGCACGTGTACTGCAAAGAGTATATAATCACTACGTGGTGTACTGAACGATTATTTTTAATACAGTTGCGAAAAAATGAAGCAATTTAATAAAATAATAAAAACACAATAAAATTTGCTTTTTTCTCTTCTCTCCACGCAATAAATTCGTCGTATGTAGATATGTAGCGACTTTTTGACTTTTCCGGTAAAATGTTCTCCGAAGCATTTTGTGCAACAAACAACTAAACTCGCAAAGAAAATTTCTGAAAAATGGCGCCAACCGTAGAATATAAGCAGTTTTTTTTCTTCACCCATTCTGGTGATTTAAAAAAAAAATAAAAAAAAATTTGGTCATAGACTAAATAATATTCTGGTACGCAAAGGGAACTACGCCCATACAGCCAAGTCTTCAGTAGAATTTTTTTTATTGATATAAAATGAAAATGAAATTTAATGAGATGAAATGAAACCTAACCAAACTCATTCAATCAAATCTGATATTGAAACAAATTAGTAGCTTCTTTTTAGAAATATACGTATTTGCATGAATCATAAAAACTTCTATGAATTTTTTTAGTAAAACCTTCATGGTTGGTTTTTCTTTTTAATAGACATTATTTTGACAGTTGGGAAAGATAACGCACGAGTTCGGGAAAGGTAAAAAAAAAGCACGAGTATGTAATAGCCCACATCCCGAACGCTATACGTCCCTGCAATACGCCACTTTTTGAGCAACTGTATTAAAAAATCAAATACCTACATTGTCAGTCCTCTACTTCCTCTCATAGACGGAAGTACACTTTACCACAGAATATCAAGAACATTACATACATAGCAATGCATTTTGCGGGCCTACTTTTTTCCGAAGTACTTATTAATTTCTTGGACGCACTAGGAATAAATGCGACTCGATTCGGTTCGACGCGTTTCTGCTGTAGTCGACGCTAGGCTTTAGAAATAACAAAAACAGAAACAGGCGCTGTAATCTTTATTTTAATTTTAGTCAAAACTTTGCGCGCAAAAATGTCTAGCAGAGATACCTACTACAGAATATTTAACTCCACTTGACATAAGAAATTGCAACAAAAATTACCCACTTAACAGTAACGTAAGTGCAACAAGATCGTCTAAATCAGCTTTTATGCAATTAGTTGTAGTCAGGAAAAAATGAAATGCATTTTTAATCTTTTGTAAACAATTGTTTATTAACATTTTATTTCTCCTTCGTCACACAATACACATTCGTCAGTCACATACACGCTTGACGCCGGCAAATATAAATACATATCACCGCAATACATTACAATGACTTTAGCTCGTGATAGGATCTATGGAATTATCTTTTTAATTTCCCATCTACTGAATTCGCTTTCATTTTTCTTTTGAATAAGAAAAGAAAATGTGAATATACTAAAAGTTAATTGTATAAAGAGAAGAAAATAAATTATTGTACTTAAAATAGCATAGGTAAGGTAAATGATTAAAAATATACATAATTCACTTGTTTGGCATAGAAAATAAGAATAGAAAAATAGAGAGATTAAAAAACATTTATTTTTGATCACGATAGTCGCTTACGAGAAATGGAATGATTTGAATTTTTTTTTCGTCTTTCAGTATACTCACACCTAATTACTATAAATGCATTCATGATTCTCATTAAAAAGTGTCCATATTATACAAATCGAGAAGACAATTTCGCTTTAAAATAGTCAATTGTAAACAGAGTTCAAAAAATAATAATTAATTTAAACATTGATTTTTCAATAAAATTAAAAGTAATTCACAATCATATTTTTTTCATAATCACTATCCATAAATAAATTAAAAAATACTGTCACTATATTGGTTTTGGAACGAAATTTACATATATAATATTATTTTATTATGCGTGTATTAAAAACATTAAAAAAAGACAATTATGTTCTCAAAAAGAAAAATGAAAGTAACTGTGATCAATTTAAGTACACTAGATATTTATGATTATGTTCGCTTTCGTTACGCTTTCCTATTTTCACATAATTTAATCTTACATTTTGTCATCTTACAAAAATTAAATACAAGAACATTATTATTTATTTTATTATTGATCATATCAGTCTATTCATAGTTTTTATATAAATTTTACAATTTTGTCGTTTAACCCTCATTTAATCTATCGAGCGCAAAGGGCAACATAAGAAGTAACGCCTTATTATCTTAAAAAATAATATCTACATTTGTCTCATAAAACAGCAATCTATCATTAAATTAAATATCTTGATTCTTTGACAACTTTACTCACATTTTTTTTTCAGAATATGGGAAAAGTCGTGGCCGAATCGTGTATGAAAAAAATCAGCTTTTTTTTAAGCTGAACACATTAAAAATCAATTTAGATTATTGAATTAAAAGAAATCGCATGATGAATAGTTAAAATACTTTGTATGTGTGATTGATAAATATTTATTAATAAGTTAAAACAATAATATGTAAAGAGTCCTATGTTGCCTAATGACGCTGTAGTATTGTCACAGTACTCTTAAAGTAATGGAGAATATACTTACAGAACTAAAACTTAATAGTTTTTTTTATACACAATGACTTAGGTTTCGACATTTGTTTCTTATAAGTACACAAATTATTTTTATCCTATGGTCTAATTACGTGCGCTGTTATATTTTATTTGTGAGACTCGAGAGCGATTTTTATCAACTCCACGGTTAGTTGCGTGAAGGAAACAAAGATGGCGCTCGAGCTGAGGAACGAGTTTTTGTTTCTAAAATTGAGATTATAATAAATGGTATTTTGTGCAAAAAAATCTATGTCGATTTTCAAAAAAACCGTAACAAGATTTTTTTAGTGTTTAATCAACAATCATTCAATCATAGGAACAATGACAACAATTAGTCAATCACAAAATAATTATTATTTATTGTAAAAAAAGATAAACGCTAGATTTGCGTTATATATTTCTTTCCATAAATTAGTCTAAAATCTTATTTAACGCACGTTTTGGTTTCTATACTGGTGCGAGTCTAAAACATGGACAGCGGGGTGTGAACATCATAGAACCGATACTGACTACCGAATAGTTCTTATCACGAAAAATTTAATTAAGTAAAAAAAATTAAAACTACGAAAGAAAATAAAAAAATGTAGATAAGTACAGAAAAGTTGAACAGATTTAAAAATAAAATAGATTACAAAAAAAATGTAGAGAAGAGAAATATTGTCTATGGTACAAAAAAAAGCGAGTGATAGTAATAGTGGTGTCAAGTATCGAGTCTGAGTCGCGGGGCGCGCGGCGGACCGAGACCGCGCGCGCCGCTTCACCGTTACCTACAGAGATCGCAGACAGTGGACCGCGTCCACTACCCCACAGCAAGCGCGGTCCTCGCCCGCCGCCGAACACTGACCTAATACACTACCCCATCCACCTTCACTGGCGTCCTTTTAATTAAATATAGCCACAACTGTCATTGACATTTTGACTTGACATTGACATCTGTCACATTGGGATTTTTAATTCAAAGGACGTCTCTGAAGGGCTTATAGGTAAGACCCACGTGCACCAACTCAGTTACTGATTAAATTATTTTATTGTGGGCAGTTAATGTGTCATGAAGTGACAGTATTATACAATTTGACTTGGTGCAATTGGACCTAAACCTAAGACACTAGATCCGTCGGACTCACGTTATTGGATAGCAGCTGAAAGACAATCACTGGCTGAAGTCATAAAGTGATTCCGACGGTCCTGTGGTTTTCCACAACATTCACAACACTAGTATGTTCAGCTCACATCAGTGAAATGCACGCCGTTTCGAATTTCGAATTCGAATGTCATATTCGAATTTCGAATGTGTGAAACAGATTGCAGGGTCTTTATTGTGACACTCGAATCGTAAACGCGCGCGATTCGCAACTCATGACGTCAACGCTGTCAGTTTTGATGACGCCACGTAAAAGTTCGTTAGGTACGACTCCAGTGTCACAGATTAAAATAGAGGCCCTTCTTATGCAGCCCGGGCGACGCTTGCCGATAAAGGGTGGAAAAGCGATCCGATCGGCCATTAGTATTTACAGGGCGTACGGATCGCGCTCAAATAAATACATCCGATAACTTAACACTAGCCGTCTATACAGGGGTTCACTTTACACTTTACGCTATATGTACACGCGGCGCACAGCCTAAATCGCACGAGCGTCCGTTGTGAATAAATAATAAGTTAATGTCCATTGCCGCGTCAGTTGGCACTACACTTGCGTCGCGAACGTCGGCGGCAGGCAATGGTCGTCCAGCACGTACACCCCTCCGCCCTCGAGCGCTCGCTTCACTAGCGACGTATCGCTGCAACGAAAGAAAGAACAAGGTTACTTTTGTAAATCACTGGCTTTTGAAAGTTTCACTCGCTACTTCAGAGAAAACGTGTCGCGACGAAAATGTCCCACGTTACAATGCGTGAGTGACATTTTTGAAACAAAACACCAAGTCTTAAGTGAGCAACGGAATGCTATTTGTTTTAATTGAGGAAAAGAAAGATTTGAAACTGGTTCAAAAAAGTGAAATGTTTGGCTGAATCACGCTCTTAAAATTCGCTGTCAAGATTTTTGTGACTAAATAAGTTTCTTGACCGCAAGAGCTTTTTACTCTGTAAATCACAAGTCACAATTTATGAGCGCTGACGATTTTGCCAGGACAACTTTTGGGAAAGTGTATAAGGCGAGAGGAATGAATGTACATAATATGTGATCAGTGTCATCGCGATTGATTGATCAGTGGCCGATCAATCGACCAGGTCAATATTTTATCGAGCGCTCATAAATCGTGACGGGTACTGTATTAGAAGTCATATTTATAGTCTGTTCCATTAGGAAATCGAAATTTTTAAACGACTACTTTATCTTTTAACAATTCCTGTTTTAAAAAAATAGCGTGGTCCAACGCCATTGTTTTTGAAAAAATACTTTACGTTACTTAACGTTACGTTATTTTTATGATCAGTTTTATTAGTGTCAATAAGAGTGGATGCATACCTATTAGCGCAATACGCCGAGTCCGCGGATAGCCGCGACAGCCGCGGGTCGAGGGCGGCGAGCAGGCGCGCCGCGCTCTCCGTGTTGAGCGTCTTGCGCTTGCACTCCTCGGCGGCGGCGTTGTGCGCGTTCTGGCACTCGGGCACCGGCCCCTCGCACTTGCCCCAAGTGTTCCTGATGACGCGCCCGCCGCCGCCGGCGTTCGCGGCGTTCTGCGCTCGCGCCTCCGCGTCCGCCGCGCTCTGCGCCCGCTTCCTTCTCCGCCTCACGCAAGCGACCGCCACGGCGGCCGCCAGCGCCACCGCGGGCACCGCCGCCGACAGCGCGGCTATCAGCGCCACGTGCCTGCCGCTCAAGCTCTCGTCCTCGGGCGCCTCGTCCCCCACTCGCCGCAGGTGCCCCCCCGCCGGCTTGGCGGCCGCGAAGTCCGCCAGCGACACCGTGCACGACTTGCCGCCCCAGCCGGGCGGGCAGTTGCAGTGGTAGCCGTCCACCCTGTCGCGGCACGTCCCGCCGTTGCGGCACGGCGCCGACGCGCACTCGTCCACGTCGACGCTGCAGTCCTTGCCCGCGAACCCCGGCCGACACCTGCACTCGTAGTCGTTGTCCAGCACGTGGCACTCGCCGCCGTTCGCGCACGGCTTGGCCAGGCAGAAGTCCACGCGCGTCTCGCACCGCGGCCCGAGGAACCCCGGCGCGCACTGGCAGCGCTGGCCGTCGACCAGGTCCACGCACGTGCCGCCGTGCTCGCACACGACGCCCGCGCAGTCGTCGATGTCGATCTCGCAGCGGTTCCCTCGGTAGCCGGTCCTGCAGGCGCACTGGAAGCCGTTGCCGGCGCGCGAGCACGTGGCGCCGTGCCGGCACGGGTTGGCCGCGCACGGGTCGGCCTCGACGGCGCAGTCGGGCCCGCCGAAGCCGGGCGGGCACAGGCACGCGTAGCCGGCCGGGCGCGGCTCGCACGTGCCGCCGTTCCGGCACGGGCGGTCGGCGCAGGTGAGGCGGCGCGCCTCGCAGCGCGCGCCCTCGTAGCCGGAGGGGCAGGCGCACGCCAGCTCGCCGCTCTCGTCGGGCACGCAGGCGCCGCCGTTGAGGCAGGGCCGCACGGCGCACGAGTGCAGCGACTTCTCGCAGTCGGGCCCCGTGTACTCGGCGGGGCACACGCACGTGTAGCTGCCCTGGCCGGTGTTGTGGCACACGCCGCCGTTGCGGCACGGCTTGTGGTTGGTGCAGTAGTTGAGGTCCTGGTTGCAGAACAGGCCGCCCCAGCCCTCCTCGCAGATGCAGTCCCACGGCTTGGAGCAGGTGCCGTGCACGCAGCCGGGGTGCCGCTCGCACTTGTCGCACAGCTCGCCCACCCAGCCCAAGTGGCATCTGCAAACAAACAACGAGTCACTGCACCGTCGACGTGATAACGAGCGGCTAAACGGCTCGCTCGGGGCGCTCGGCGAGGGCCGTGAATGATTTAAGCGACGGAGGAACGTGAAGCGCTTAGCACAAAGGTGCGAAGTGGACACTCACATGCATTCGTCGGGCTTGAGGCAGTGGCCGTGCTCCGCGTCGCAGCCGGGCAGGCATCGCGCTGCAACAAAAGAAATAGGTTCGTTAGCGCCTCGCTGAGACAAAGCGGGTACACAATGGAGCCGGCGAGTACCTCACTCGCTGCAAACGGTCGATAGCTCGTCGCCGGTACGCAGTTTCGCGTTCTAGCTGAGCCGCGGAATCTATGAGGCATCGCAAAGGACACCCAACAAAGAGAGAGGTTCGTTAGCGTCGGGAGTCGGGCCTCGGGGGCGAGGTCACGCGCACCGATCATTTATCTTCGCCTGCGCGGCGAGATCCTATACCAGACTATTTCTTAAATTAATTTATTCTTTTATTTGCATACCGACGCGTTTCCAAGCGCGGATTTATTCCTGCCCATTTCGTAATGGCACGATATTTATATTGGATAGTATAGAATCATATTTTATACGGACGCGATGCATTACGAACGTAATATGCGCGCATCGTTAACCGCGTGATTTACGTGTTATAGTCGGCGAACCTTACCCTGTTCGAGCGGTACCGAGTGAAGGAAAGCACCGGGTTAAAGAAAACGTTGCGCATGCATTGCGGTTCGAGTATGGACAAAAGTATTATCAACAAAAGGTGAAGAAGTAATGGCACGGCGCGCATTGTAAAAAGTGGTGTTTTGAAATGTTCTGCGCGGTGCGGCGTCGTGTCGGTCGGGTGCGCATGGGCAAGTTATCGGAGCGAATACGAGGGGGCAGATAGCGCGGGGAGCCTAACCGTCACTCGACCGTTACTAGTCCCCTAACTCGCTAGAAAAATACTAAGACGCCATTTTGTTCACATTACGTATTTGCTATTCAAATGCACATTTAAAACTGGCTTTCGCGTTCTAAATTGAAGGAGGAAATAGTCTCGCGGCGGCTATATCTCTGGATTTCCGAGCTCCGAGCGAGTAATAAAGGAGATTACGCGCCGCCGCTCCCTAGACCGTAATATAGGTTTAAACTCCCAGCAACAAAGCCCCAAACTTACTCGGAGAGTTCGCAAAGCCGCTTACGAACCACTCGACCAAATTGATGGAATTATAACCTATAGGTATCACACCGCGATACGGAGACTGTGGATAAATTGAAAATATAATCCGCTTTCTCGGTTCTTACTTTCGCAGGTGAAAATGTAAAATGTTTTAAACAATCACTACAGTTTCTCATGGGCTTTGTACGGTTGTTACTTTGTTGGCGTTGAATAAAAGATAATAAATGAAATGCATGTAAAGGCACCGAAAACATTAAAGGGCGCCAAGTTCGCTCGGCCCGGAGGATGATCAAAGACGTTATTTGAGTGCTTCTTCATAATTGCCGGTAGTAATCCACTTTTTGCCGCCACTCGAACTCTGTTATCACAAACCCTCGAACGGTAGACGGTAGGTAAAACGGGAGTCGTAAAAAATTACACTTCAAACTAATATCGGGGCAAGTGGGCATGAGAGGCGTGCTGTAGATGTTTACCGTGCCCCGACCTATTAATTATTATCAATACGAGTATCGATTTCTAATACCGAGGCGAGGGCGTACTGCGTTCGAACTCGGATACCGACAGTGCTTCAGAGTTCGGACATACGGAACAAATAAATAAGGAGAAGCTTTAAACCCTGAGGTCAGGTAACAAAAAGCGTCCTTCCTCGAGATGCACGTGTTTGGGACCGGGCAAATATTTAACTGTTCCGACATCTGTTTCTATTCTAAGCGGAAATTAGGTGCGCGTGGGATTCGCAGCGCACAGAAGGTAATATTCGTGAGAACCTGCGTTTCGCTAACAATTAGGTGAAATTGAGCGGCCGTAAAGGGCTCCTCTCGCGATGTTTACCCTATCATTAGCGAGGAGAACCGGCCGGCGCGGATAATACTGGCGGGACATGCAAATCAGTTTTCGGGATAGCTAGGTTCCCAGAAGGCGAGATACCGTTCGGCAGATGCGCCTCGCGAGTATGTTTCGTGACACGGTCAAGACTTCGAGTACCTACTTACAAAGTTTATTTCGATTGGTGTTCGGTCTTCGGTTCTCGTGTAAAGGTGTTTTTGACCCGGTTCGCTGCGCTCGTGTGCGCCACAAACGCACGACCGTGTGTGTGTAGTGTACAGCGTTGTTTTCATTTCATTATGGCCGCGTCTCTCGGTTTTATATTTTAATAATCGTAGATGCACCTCCGGGAACAGGGTTGTCTAGGCTTCCTCAATCCGCGGCGGAAGATTACGGTGAAAGTGGACTTTGTGAGTTTCTCTCACGAACATGACCAATAAAATGTGTTCAATGTTCATAACCATATTATTATTATACTCGTATCTATTTAATTTTCTAGCTTTACATTTTGCCAACCGCAAACTGTTTAGTTTTTTAACAATTTTAACCAAGGAAATTGTGATTTCGTGGTTATCGAGTCGCGTGGTGGTACCAGGGTCGCATAGCTGGCGGAGAGCAGCCCTGGCGAGCGAGCGGGACAGCGCGCTACCGGCGCGGTGTCGCCGTCTCGCTCGGCGCGTTTTTTTGCGGCGCCGGAGTGTGGGAACGCGCAGGCAGGTGTGGCTCGGCTGCTGAGATTGCGACGCGACATCCGCCCGCCACAATGCATCTCGAGTCGCACCGCTTTGTTTTACAATACGAGACGCGATGTGTTTAACATACGTCAGAACTCGGAACGTCGTAATGACGTTTGAAACGTTTAGACTTTTTTTCGCCGGCGGCCATCCGTTTGCCGATTCATTAAAATTGCAAATGCTCCGCGGAAATGGTAAAAGTGGGTGCGATCTAATCGGTGATCACTCAGTCTAATCTCTGTGATGACGGGCTTTCACCGCTGAGCGTGAATATGAAGACATTGTTCTATAGACTGCAGTAGAAAATTATAAATAAGAAACAAATGCAATTGAAGATGGAATCTTACTCGTAGTTGGACAGATTGGGGGATTGGTGCTTGAATTAAACCACCAAAATCCAAACCAGACGCGACCAAATCCTTCAGATTCCTTTCAATTCTTTGTTATTAAATTCTGCCCCTGATTCGCTGATTGCATTTTTTCAACCAATCAGGGCGTAAAATTTATTGATGAAAGCAAATTCAGCCAATCAGTAGACAGAACTTAATTCCGAAAACCAAACTCGGGATCTCTTGCTTGAATACTCCAACAACTACGCTAGGTACAACCAATCAGGGCGTAAAATTTATTGATGAAAGCAAATTCAGCCAATCAGTAGACAGAACTTAATTCCGAAAACCAAACTCGGGATCTCTTGCTTGAATACTCCAACAACTACGCTAGGTAGTCTTTCATTTGCATGGACGATGGTTGTATTGTACGCTTGTATGGTTGTATGGAAGTGATAATAAAAAGTAAGGGGCATTAATGAATGTCGCTAATATCCCGGCCGCGCGGCGTTTCTCCCGTGCTTTTGTTTACAAATCCGGCGGCATTCAAACAGACCACACGGGCCGACGCCGGTCACACGCTCGGCTGTGACAAGCGACAACCGACCGATCATCTCTATTGATATTACTGACCACAGCAATTAAAATATATTTTTCTTTTAAAAATAATAATAAGACAAACAGCAGAAGTTCACCTCATGTAAAGTGTGTTGTAAGTTACACACATGTCAGATTCAGGGAGTTCCTTTGCATTGCAATGTCATATGCACTGCAATGCGTTACACCTGAGACATCATTTATAAAGTCTGTTTTGCCCGGTAATCTCGTCAGCTGACGGCTACAATGCCTATCAAACCTAAACAGTTCCTAATAAATTACTGCTTTGGAATTAGCCTAAGCTAAATTAACCTATTAAAAAAAGCATTATTTTATTTATATTAAAAATAACAATAGTAGCAAGTAGGCACCAAGCTTGTTAAAACTGTTACGTGAAACAATTTATGTAAATCGAATTGATTTAATACATACTACCATGAAATTGTCCTTGCACTAGTAGGTATTTGAGGTTCATTGGATAATGTCAATCTAGAATTTCAATTGTAAGATCTAGGTCGTGAGATAACTTTGATGTTTAAAACATTGAAATATCTTGAAAACTTGATTTGTGAGTCGGATTAGAGAAAATTTCTGAAGTTCAAAGGATTTGAAACGATAAATATTTTCTGATGAATGGGCGTAAGAAATAGATGTAAAGAATTAATTAATAGGATGCCTAAGTTTATAGAGTCAGCATGAAAATGAATGAAGATATTTAATTTTGTTTCTTTGGAGAAAAACGTTTGTAAAGTTTTTGAAAAGGTAAAGCAACAAATGTTCCCAATGTTCGAGGATAGAAAAACGTCGACTGGAATTATTTAATACCTACGTATCAAATGATACTTGATAAAAGTTAATTATAATAAAACAGTAGCAATAAAGGTGGTAAAATAGAAATCTTTTCATTAAAAGCGGTTGAACTTCCCAACAAACTGACCGAAGCTTTAAAAGAACTCTGAACGGACATTAATTTTAGTGATTTAGTTTACACAGCGCAATAAACTTTAATGATGGATGAAGATACAGATCTATAAGAGTTGAATATTTGAAGCAACGACCGGCGATTATCATAAAACGAGCTCGGACGAATTAATTATAATATAACTAACTAACTAACTAAACAAGATGTGAAAAATTCCATTAAAACTTGGAACAATTAGTAATAAAAACTATTATGCTCTTATTATTCATAATTTCAACAACTGAACTGAATTTTAGTCGCTGCGAAAAACAGGATATGATGAAAACGTTAAAAGTTTTTAACTAGTATTCTTTGGGTATAAATTAATATTAATTAAACATAAATTCGGAATTTTAATAAAGACACGTCTCGAAACTTGCTAAACTATTTTAATGTTCACAAGTTAATTCTATAATTTATTTATACACTACTCACTACTCACTAGAAGACGTTCATGCTTATAACATTATAACATTTTCCATTTGTGGGAATCGAACCCACGATCTCTGACGTACTGTGATTTTGTGAATACTGTATTCAATCTTTACATTCTCAATCTCATCTTCACCAAATTGAAATAGAATCATATCAAAGCTAACTTCAAACCCATAGAGATTCATGGTTCACAATCTGAGATACTAGACCAAGTAATCAAAGTTTTCATGTTTACATACAAGCAAAAATACGTATCTTTACTGTAAAACTTGAACCTCATCCAGTAATGTTATACGCAAATCTCGATATTTCCATAATGCTATGCGTAGTGAGTGTTCAATAGCCTGTGCTCCTATGGTTAATGCTAGGTTGGGGACCTCCCTTGACCTCGATGACTCACCATTATTCAGGCTAGAAAGCACCACGTATACACCCGCCTCGGAAAAGGTCACACTCTCGAATTAGGTTTATGAGAGGATGTTCGACCGAATTTGTCATCGTAACCCATTAATGAGGAAGAGTGAATTGGGGAATGCTGTTTTTAATGGTCGCAAATGGCCATATATATTATTCAACAGTGACAACGTACAATTCCAAGTCCATTACATAATAATTCCTGTACTCAAATTTTTCATTATACTCAGTACATAACAGACTTTTGGTGGTTGTGTCTAAGGTCGCATAGCCCCACACGTTCTTTTACGATAAATATATATAGAACCCATATTGTTATCTACTCGTAACTACATAAAACGCTCTTTAAACTGCGTGTCCGAAAGATCAAATGTCCGGTATCCTTCCCAAAATTTATATGATGACAAAATCAGGCAGCGGGTGTATGGATTTTCCAATGGTGGTAAGTATAAGTCAAAAATTAGGCAGCGGGTTTTTGGATTTTTAAGTGGGGGTATAAGACAAATTGATGCTGAGGGTGCTTACGTTTTGAGCAGTACTGCGCGGTCCACCCGGGCATGCAGACGATCTCGCCGGTAGGAGAACAGGTGTAGTGCCCGAAAGCATCGTCCCTCGGCCTGCACAGGACTTCGCAGCCAGGCCCGTAGTAGTGCGCCGCGCACTGCACCCGGTAGGAGACCTTCAGATGGGCGCCCCCCACTCCCCCCCACCGCTGCTCCTCTTCGATCCACGGGCCTCCGACATCAGCGATGCTCTGCTTCGTCATCCGCGCGATCAGCGTATCTGAAATAACAAGCAACACATTAAGATCGCAAAGAAATCCCAACTTTAAACTGAGCGCAGCAGGATTTCTAATCGGTTAAAAATTTAAAACTCGTAAAGCCTAAGTCTAATGACCAGAAAGGAGATCGGAATCTCGTAAGGATAACGACACGGCTTAATTCGATAAAGAAAACGTAATTTGTTTATCAGCGTGGGAAAGGGTATGGCAGCAAATTGACCTGTTACTGTGGGCCGCTCGACGCCCGCATTCGAACGTGAGATCTCATTGTTCCCATCGTGATTCACTGTTTTGGTTCGTTGGCGCTCGTTTGATTGATTAAGAGTTTCAACCGCATTCCCTGAATCGTGTGTCTCGTTAAACGCGGATAATGTAGTAATGTAGTTGCGCAGTGCACTGCGATACGTAGAAAACGTCCACGGACGGCAGCGAGATATGAAGATAAGCTCGGAAAAGGGAGAGAAACGAGCAATGATACTTGCTATTGCATAACTGCCCGCAAAAAGTGTGCCGTGGAAGCTACCTGCGTCCTGGACCGATTAAAAAAATAAACTGCCAATCCATTCATCAAAGCGATCGCTGCAAGCGGCGGTCGCTGGGAAAGCTTCGCGTCGACCAGTCCCTTTATTTATTTCTCTCGTGTATTCCCGCTTTTTACTCTCTTTGCCACGCTCGACGTTACATTCCTAAGCCGGTAATCCCGACAGCAGATAAAATTAAACCAGACGCGAAACAAAATTAAAAGGCACATTAAAAACGATCGATCCCGACTAATTTCGTGGCGTATGGTATTCGACAGCGGACGATTGTCTCGGTTATTGTGTGGGGTGTTGGCGATAAAGGATATCGAGTAATGAGACTCCGCTTATCTACCATCGGATTCTTCGTGGTCTTTTGTTTACAAATTATCTTCATAGAATAATTTAGTGGTAGCTGCCTTTTACTTTTTAATGGCTGAACAATAAACAGGTTTCGACAACGTTCAGTCGGTTCGGAATCCCGGAGTGCATCTTCCGAAGGAGGTATATAATTCTGTTTTGGAATTGAATTCTTACGCAATGCAATACTCCGTAATAGCTGGTGAATAATCGCGATACGAATCCGGAATAACTCATAGTTTATTCGATTCAAACGTAAGCCTACAACCGATCGTATCTGTGCAATAAATTCAGGAGATAAAACACGTACCTACACTCGGAGCTCGCCCAACGAAAATATAATAAATATCAATAAACTCAATCCGCGATCGATTCGAATAGAAAGCGTAAATCGTGGTGTGGCTGTGCAAGAGATTTTTGCGCGTGAACCCGCAAAGCTTTTTATTGGAGCGCCACTCGATCGTGATCTAGAACCAAAATAAAAGACACCTAAACCTAATCTACGTTGCACTCGTGGATCTTATACGCGGTAGGTAATTTCAGATGTAATGGGATACGTTCGCAACAAAGAAGCGTTATTAAAGCGAAGTGCAGAGTTCGGAGAGAATTAGAAAAATGATGTGTGGGAACGGAGCAGAGCGGCGTGCAATTTAGCTCGAATGCTCGCGGAGAGTTATGGCAACCGTGCATTCGCTCAGGTGCACACTGCATAGGGCTGTACATTTGCAAGTGTGATATACGACCACTCCAATACCAGCCTCTTTAAAACTGGACGTAAGTGTAACAGAGAACGAATATATTACCTACTTTGAAGTAAATAACGCACCAATCTTGGACACTAGCATAAAAAAGGTTTATAGCCCGAAATTGTTGTAACCCTCACATTGATGCAGACGAAGTAATTTGTAGCAAAATTGCTCGACGCTTTTTGCCATCTCCACAGACTACAGAGTTAAAGACTACATTCGTTGTTGCATCAAATTATGCTCATCATCCCGAAATTATTGCTGGAGCGATATTAAATGAAGGTGTATCCGATCTCATCTATTAATGTAGTTCCAATTTACAAATAAATACCACATTTAAAACGGAACAGAGCACCATCGCCCGTACGTGCCGGGCCGGCGTCTCGGACCGTACAATTATGGCGTAGAGGTCACACAAATAAAAGAATGAATTCACCGATACAAAGAAAGCGAAACAACAGATAATTCGGCCGGTTACTGATCGGAGGCGGGCATTTAATACTCGAAACAGTAGTGGAAAAGACGAGCAGAAGGGTAATTCTGCCTAAAATATAAGACTGGTATTCATAATGGTCGTTTTAAAAGAGTTTGCTGCGCGTATCGTTCCAGAGATTTCGCGTTAGACATGGAAGATTATTTTGAAATCCAAATAAGTGTTCAAGTCCATTTACGTTGGTTGAGTACTTATTGGAAGCGCACGATATCGATTTGGCATATTTTAAATGCGATTTTGGGGAAGCAGGGGGATACGAACACGCGAAGCTTCCGTCGATCATCGATCAATCAATAGGGCCACCGGATGCGCGCTCTAGTTCATTATATAGGTTGACTGACGAGTCCTACAGCTAGTCTGGTACGATCTGGTTCGGCATTGGTGTAATTATTAAGACCCCGCGGCTTTGTATGAATGAAAACGAAATCGCCACGTCTTTGTCTTTATGCTCGTGTCCCGCTAGCGAATCGGAAATTGACGTCTCGATTTCTCGTTTTAGACACCTGCCTAACCGGCCGGCCCGTCGCCGCGCTGTGGGAACCGGCATCTCCTCAATGGACGGACACAAACGACGTGCTCCTTTTTGTTTATCAAACTGTCCACTTCTAATACTCGATTGGAGGCTGAGAGCGTTCGGCGTCACGCCGCGCACTAGATAAACAAGACCATTTCTCGTAAGCACACACGAGTTAAAACTCTTGGTCAATTTGACAGCTAACACTCGAAAACCGTTGTTGCTCAAGATGTTTCGCACACGGACACGGTACGGTTGCTTGTGAGTTTAATTCGCCATTGTTTTTCGTGTAAAGAGGCATTTTCGTTCCGCGCAGAGGTTTTAATGAATGCAGATTGCGCAAGTGCATTAGTTGTTTTCGACGCCAGCTTCGCTTTTGGGAAAGGCGATTAACATGATAATAAAGTTCGAAAGGAAATGGAAAATTTATGGAGACCAGGTAAGACTGTTCGTTCTTGGCTGCACAGCAATACCTGCGAGAATTTGTGAAACGTCTGAGATTAACTGGCTGATCGCTTAAGCTTAACGTCTCGTTCGATTCATCATTTACATGGAAGAAAAAAAGCACAAACATACAACCTATATTTAGAATCACAAGTAGACAGCGTCACAACATAACAGTATCATAATCGTGTCTCGTTAGTGGTATTAGGTAGCGGGCCCGCGGCGACTTGCGCCGGCGCAAGCGGACGCGGCGCGCAGACGCGTAATTGGTTTACGAATCTCAAATCTGTTATCACCACTCTCTTTTTCACACGCCCCTATTTTAGTTGCCACAATATGGAGGTGTAAACCGAGACAGTGCAATAATCGTAAACGAAGATACTCCGTAAACAGTAACTACAAGAAGACGTGTCTTGTACATTGTTGGGCACCCATTATGCCCGGGCATGTGCGCGGCATCTGTCGACATCGTTCCCCGAGTGGCCAAGCGCCTGTTACAACATAAATCGAGCCTTCCGGGGCGTCTTCCGTGATTTTTTACCCACTCAAGCCGTACGACGACGAAAGACGAAGTGTAAACTAAAAATCCACTTCCTCGGAGGTAAGTTTTTTAGCACCGGGTAAACAATGCGCCGCGTCGTCGGCCCGTTACTGCGTCCAGGTGCGCGTCGGCCGCCTCGGGCACAAAAGATTTCGTTGAAGGAACGAGCTACGTCAGAGCTCAGAATCGCGAGAGCCAGCCATTGTCGCGGGGCTATTTGTTTAGCCGAGGAATCCCTTTATGCGTCCCCGTGAGCCATCAATTCTCCGTGTGCATCACTACTTATCTATGATATATTGGATACCAGACGTGCGTCGCCATTATTCGCAAGTCTTAAACTTCTCCTCCGTAAAATCGCGATGCAAGGGTCGCTGGCGGTTCACAACAGAACGTTATTTACGACGTTATCGTAGAGACGCAGCTGTTTCGAATTAGAAAAACCGAATGTGATTTAATTAAACATTAGCCCATCGGTCGATGGCGAGTGAACAAACGCGCATGTAACCTGTTATTATGGTTGATTAGATTTCTGTTGGTAACATTTCTCGGTAGTGTGCGGCGCCGCCCACCGCTCCCGCGCCGCATTAAAAATATACCCGTCCTCTTAACTCCTTAAATCTCGAGCTATCCGCTCCGGACGCTAATGATTTTCGGTAAACCGGCTCGCGGCCGCGGCCCTCCTATCTTTGGATCTGTTTTAAGTAAATCACCTCCAGTTTTTGTTAGTCGGTCAGGAGTGGTAATTATGTCGGTCAGAGTGCAGTGGGATGAAAAACTAATTAAAGAAGGGGCGGCGTTAGTCAGTTTTCGCGTTCGCCGTTTTTTAGTCAAGAAAATTAACTTATACGTTTTGTGGGTGTCCTTTTTTGGGGCTTTGGATGCAGGTCCAGTATTAAATGAATTTATGGCACTATTGATTAATAATAAAGGGTTAATATAGATTCATTTTATGGGACAAATAATTTGCGGCGGACGCACATGGGAGGGCAAAGAAAGGGGCCATAGATAAGGAACTATGCGGTTTCAAGCTATTCGGAAAAAGGTAAGTCTTTAGTTAAAGAAGGATATGTAAGAGTTGATCCTTTTGGATATAGGTATTCGACTTCGAGTAGATGTAGATAGCTACGGATGCATGCGTCGAATGATGTTGATGATGTATTTACTTTAGGTTACTATCTACTGCGGTTACAATTCATCGGGAATGGGTTTTTTCGGTCACGCCATGTCGCATGCCGGCCGTAAAGCTGTCGATTCGTTATTGGAACCCAAACTCTGCGACGGTTCCGATGAGCCGAAATACAAATGTAGATTCTATCCAAATTAGATGATAAGTATCTTTTATTTTCTGTGCGTTTTCGGGTGAGCGTTTAATAATAAGTAATAGCTAACAACATGATGGATATCTTGTCTTTTCTTTAATCTAAAATACTATCGATACTACCTTATACAATTTTACATAGTTATAACTTTTAATAGCCTAATTATCTAACAAACAGTTTATTTTAGTTCACTTTTTACTATTTATTTCCTCAAACCATAAAGTATCTAGGTGGTAACTAGCATGACATGGTGTCATGAGTCATGGCGTATTTTTCACCTGCCATCTAAAACTGGTTTCCTCTCGCCAGATGCTAGCGCGACAAAATTTTTATACAAACAGGTACTAAGTCGTAGTTATGTATATGAAAATAAACCTACGGAACGAGCATAGCATATCGGTATACCGTAATAAGCATGTGAATAGTCGGAGCAACGTATTTGTCACGCGCGGGACTCGACCCCGCGACCCCGATACAAACAGGTAACTCACAACTATGCTAGACGGCACGGCTACATTTTTTAAGCAAATAAAACGAGTTCTTTTTTCAAATCTATGATAAGTTTTTGTCGATCGGTTGTCGATAAATTCGAAATTTTCCAACTCGAACAACGTCAATTTTTTTGGTAGGAGAGTTGAGAGGAGGTATATGATGGGCACCTACTGTTGCGCTAATAAACTCTATAGATTAAATATTATCACACTATATTCGGTATAAGTACTACAACTTAGTTGAATATTGAATAAATTACCTATGGTTATACCTTGTAAGTTGTACATAATACGGTTAGTAACAATAAGTTTGCAACATCCGAAGAATTCGAAGTTCACTTCATTCGAAGTTGAAACTAACCATTTACAAGATAGCAAAGTATAGCAGTATCTAATTGACTACATAACAAAATTCTAATATTCCTTTTTAGGTATAAGTTATAACACACTGACACGTAGGACTGTACAGCGACGGCACAGTTTTGAGTCTAGGATTATTTTATTTCTACAAAATTCTAAAAAAACTTCCTCCAAAGAACGTTTTCAATGACACTCAACGCGGGATTGTATAGCGAAAGATTTGAGTCTAACAGCGGCTGACCATATCCAAACTAAGTATTGGTCATACATCAGAATACATTAGAGCATTTCTACTAAATTTTCGTCTATAAAAGATTCCGACGAATTGAGAACCTCCTCCTTTTTTTGAAGTCGGTTAGAAACGATTTCAGTGACACTCAACGCGATTCTATAGCAACGGCAGTTTTGAGTCTAGCAGTTGAGTACATCAAACTATCGGTCATATTACATCAGACTACATTAGAGCATTTCTACTAAATTTTCGTCCATATAGAACGTTTTCAGAGACACTCAACGCGGGATTGTATAGCGACGGCAGTTTTGAGTCTAGCAGCGGTTGAGTACATCCAAACTATCGGTCATACATCAGAATACATTAGAGCATTTCTACTAAATTTTCGTCCATATAGAACGTTTTCAGAGACACTCAACGCGGGATTGTATAGCGACGGCAGTTTTGAGTCTAGCAGCGGTTGAGTACATCCAAACTATCGGTCATACATCAGAATACATTAGAGCATTTCTACTAAATTTTCGTCCATATAGAACGTTTTCAGAGACACTCAACGCGGGATTGTATAGCGACGGCAGTTTTGAGTCTAGCAGCGGTTGAGTACATCCAAACTATCGGTCATACATCAGAATACATTAGAGCATTTCTACTAAATTTTCGTCCTACAGAAGGCTGCGTTTATTAGAATACGCCGCGCATTGCGACGCTAGGCACGTCTGTCGCGGCGTGCACTGAACGCCAATCGCAAACACCATGGGAACATTTTTGTCTTCCACGATATGATAATATAAGCATTCAAATATACATACTGTCCGTTAAATGCACGATAAACGCCCAGAATTACAGTGAAATCTGTATGTGAGCCGCTCGTGGCGCGCGTGATATGAATTTTACGCTATTTTCGACGTTTTTCCACAACTATGACACTCTATATCATAATTGCAGCAGGTTTTTTCGAGAGCTTCTAACGGCAGAAATTATTAACTTATAACCAGTGGGCTGATTATTGTTCAGTTTGTTAGTTAGCGACTAGCATGGTCTGCTGACATGAAACCAATCTAACATAGGCAGGCAACTTCTGCAAAAGCCATGGCTTTTGCCTCCGTTTTGTTAGTTAAAAACCCAGTCACGGTTGCTAACTAAAAAACTGAAAGATACAGAATTAGCTCACAGATTCGTCCTACCAGAGATAAGTTGACTATTATGGAGTTTACTCCTTTGTCAAACTCTCGGATAGGGTCTGGATAGGATGTGTGATTAAATTCGGCGGTTAATCTTTTCAAATGAGATATGTGCCTTTTACAATGAATGTCGTTCTTTTGGTCGTTGTATATAGACTCAAATTACGAAGTTTGCTACGTTTAGAGTTTAAGCTTGACAAGTTACGCTAGAATCTTCGTAAGACATCACTTGTCTGCAAAGTTACATGTTGTTCATGTTGTTCACATTATAAATTATACGATGCCAGATCTAGACAAGCATTTCTCTGTATAGACGAATGATGTCTCATAAGAATTTCATACGTCGTCGTGAGCAAATGTATAATCGATTTTATTTGATACAACTGTATATAGGCTCCTTCTAGTTTTCTATTTTTGTAATACTTATAATGTTTTATTTTTATGCGTGCAACAAAGAAAAATTATTTATAAATGAATCTAAAAAGGGTTGATCACTTACCATCAGATCTTGACGTTTCGTTAGTATCGTGCCACGCTTCGACTATCAGAGAAAACGTGCCCTGGAATAGAGAAGACATTATGTTAGGTATTATTTTTGAAATATTAACTAACAAACATAAAATAACTATTTATTTAGTGATTCCAAGTAACCTGTACTTGGGACAAAACAACCACTTAAATAAACTCAAATAAAACCTTCATTTGCTTCTAACGGGCCCCCCTCATTTCAATTATTTTTTACGAAGACAATCTTTGCCTTTAGGCTGACACTTTACATACATAGGGTTCTGAGAGACGGATGGACAGACAGACGGACTAGAGCTTGTTTCGTTCAGTCAATTATTATCTGTCTATTTAAATTATAATATTTAATACAAATGTTATAGCCAAACAGAACAAGTATGGTTGATGAAACCATAAACAAACAAAGGACAAACAATTTCGTAGACAAATTCCTCGTTCGAAAGTTCAACGCAGAGCGATCGTCGTTCTCTCTCAATAAGATAACCCACGATACTTGTATCCTACCATCTTAAGCTGAGACCGACTGAGACCTTTAAAATGGGCGCGCCGCTGAGCATTTCAAATATTTCCTTTACTTTACGACGTCTGTACATATAGCGTCTACAGACATACCAACTTATAACTTCAACTCGAGACGACAAGTGGTTGTTTTTTAACACCACACAATTTAGTACTCAACTGCAATCTCACCTGATGGTAAGTAATGATAAAGCCGAAGAAGTTATCGTACTAAACTGGAAAGGATAAGTAAACTCTAATGGCTTTCTACACAGCATCGTGCCGAAACGCTAAATCATTTGTCTTTGGTTTGGTAGTAACTGGGTAACTAGCCTCAGCCGAAGCCAGATAAGTAGTACCAGAATAGTATAAAGTATTATATGTATGGAAAAATGTTAGGAACAGGTCCATTCGCGGATGACAATGACAAGTGCGCCGACCGCGAGTAAATTGTTATTAATGACAAGATTGGAACGTGTCCACGGAAAACCTGTTGGTACATCTGTAGATGGTATATGGCGGATGAGTGTAAATTAACCATGATAGACAGGTGAACCGGCAGATGGCTGAATTGTTTAATACAAGCTAAAAATATAATGCACAAGCCGGTCGCGGGGTACTTAGTGCCTAATATGGAGGACTCGGAGCTCCGCGGCACCGGGAGGGAAAAAAATGAACGGGTATCAGATAGGCCTGATAGCGAGCTATTGACATTTGTTAATGTTTACACAAGGAGCCGAAACGGCAGTCCAAAATCGATTATCGGCGATAAGGCGACGAGTCAACAGCTTGTAGGCGCCCGTCAACTTTATCAATGGGTTTTATGACATATTTAGGATACGTGCATGCGAAAATGTTACTAAGACCTCATGAAAATCTCTCCACAAACCGGTCCCTAGTACCAATGGTGCGCGGTTCATCGTTCAGCTACGCCGACGGAACACGGCGTTTACAGAACAGCTTTACGAATAAATAACCTTTGAGATTTCCGCCTGCGCGCGTTTAAAATACAGCAAATAAGTAAAGTGTGTGTTGTACATAGAAGTCGTTGATATCAAATATTTGTTGAATTTTATCGACTGCTTCCTGTTTTATTTACAGCACAAATAAAACGATACCTAACATCTAAAGTCTAAGCGGAGGAATCCACTTTTTCTGTTCGAGCGAGAGACTAAAGACCTTTCGATTGCAAGGGGCACTTATTAGGGCGCCGGCATAATATTTGTCATTGGACTTTATTTCCCAGGTATTGTAATTTCGTGTCCCACTTTCGTCGGTACGGTGACTAAGTGATTGACATGGATTGATAGCGCAAGTAGTAGTGGAAGAAATTGTAAAGAAACGGGTCATTCGCTATCGATAATGTAATCAAACGTGCAATGATACTACGTAGGGACAGCGTGGCCCGTGGGTGCAGTAATTAGCGAGCAGCTGCACCCGACGGATGTAGAGGGTCACCATTTTAATTCCTTCATAAGATCACCACACGAACTCTTAAGGAGTGATTCAGTGCTGACAGATGTCGCCCGTCGTCAATTAGCCGCATCAATGAAAACATCATTTACATCAGCGAGAACTAACAATGAGCTATTTGCATAGGAACTGCCAGAGCCCTCTCTAGCGAACAATAATCATTGTCGGATGGTGGAAATCAATAGTAGAAATCCAGTTTCCCAACGAAGCAACATCACACGGCTCGCGTACGGTAAAAATGCAAACGTTTCTTTATCAACTCTTCAAACCCTCGATCGATAGATGTTAAACGCTCGATCGGAGCTTTCGATACGTAGTTTTGACGAATTTATAATAAGTGAGCCTCGGTTAATACGTCGACGACACAGGCGGACGTGTTATCGAACATAACTGAATACTAAACAGGCTGAGGAGTGGACGGGACGATTTTGAACCTTACTCGCCAAAGATTTAAATCTCTAGATGAGCCCCAAGCCTCCAAAACGTCCACGTTTGTCTGGCGTGCAACGCGTTGTCATCTTCACGTACAGCGACATAAGAAATGGTGATATAGTGACGTCTCATTTACTCTTAAACGAAACTTGCACTCGCGTTCTCTATTATACAATCACTACTACTATAGCATGCTGAGGGCGCTCACTCAGCATATTTGTGGACGTTTTCGATGTGCGCAAATTGTGGGCTTAGAGCTCATCTAGCAATTTAAATCTTTGTTACCCGCCATTGTCAATGCGAACGTCAGTCGAGCATTCCCGCTGTATAAGGAGCGAGGTTGTCGAAATATATTATAATGATTTGTTTGCACGATCAAATATGGTGAGTCGTAGTATACGCTGTACTGATTTGTTAATCGAGTATGGAGAGCACATTTCGGTCAGCTGTACGCCGGTTCCCACGACATCGACAGTGACTCTCGAGCTAACCATAAAAAGCGGATGACGACGTAAGCGTACGTGTACAGGTAGCCTTTATAAACGAACCCGAGTGTGATACCGTATACTGATACTCTAAACTCTAAGCAGGCTTGAAACTTAGACGGACAAACTTCGCTCAAAGTTTATGTGTGCACTTGGCTTTATGAAATCTTAATTTGAAATTCGATCGATCAGAATTTAGACGCGAGCGTTCGCAATGTTCCAATTTTGAATCCAATATATCTCGAGTATTAACGTTTTAATTAGTATCGCCATTACGAATTAGGATATTTCTTCTTTTTTTCGTTCAATTTAATTTAGATCCGAAGATTTAATAGTGAATACCGTGAGATCGTGCTGTATCATCGAAAGTGTTACGTACCAGGAGAGAAACAAAATAAATCGGTGCTTGAACCATTTGAACTTTGAATGTTCGGGATTAGTTGGTCGATAATAATCGTTTTATGGGGGTGCCTTCAAGTCTCACATAACTGAGACTGGTTTATAGTTATTTCGTTATTAATTAAGAACGAAACGTAAACGTGGGAAAGGAGTGGCACTTTTTACATTTCTAGAGTCCTTCATCTGCTGACAGGGCATTAGGACAAAAGGCACAATGTTCAAGTGACCAGTTCTTTGGCGCATCTTTCGACCACGTGTTTAGAGGCGCCATTGTTTGGTTTTATTATCTGTTGCTTTGTATTTTTTTAATACAATGAATGGTGAAACACAGCAGATGTTTTGCGTTTTGTTTCTGTCGTTCACGGAAACAAAGATGGAGATAAGACATGATAATGAGATTGGCTTAGAATATTTTTTTTCACCTCACCCGCGCTATCGGAGCGAGCAGTGTGGAGGGGCACTTCGTCTAACTTCGCCAACTTTTCTTAGTACTTCGGTAAACTTTCTGAGCACTTCGCCGAGGAACTTCGCGAGTAGTGTAGAGGTTACATTAGATTTTAGATGGTAAGGTTTCGAGGCTTTAAAATAACTAATAAATCTGCAACAAACTAAACTTATTAATATTCTTGTTTACTATGTGACCTTATTTCGTAACTATTACAAGTTTTTAAATAGAAATAGTTGTAGCAAATTTTTTGCAGCGCTAGTTTAACTTAATGCAGTAATCGCAAATGTGGTGCATTAATTTTAATTCGCTTACATAACTCGTGATAGCATGGAACTTATGTATACTTTGAGTAGAATATTAAATGAAATAGATCAACACACCTGTCCAATTTAATATTATTTTATTATTAACAAAATAGTTATTTTTAGAAATATTAATAATATTTTTATGTAGTGAAACAACAAAATATATACAAACAAAGTTATTATTATTTTTTTAATGTAGCGTAGTTTTGTTAACCATTGGTTGATTACATAACATTTTTTTTTTAAGTTATCAGTAACAAAAGAAACCCCTGATTATGAAATAAAACAACGAGAAAATCCGAAATACCTTCGTAGGTAGTCAGTTATTTAGAACACAAACAGCCGGCCGCGGAGGAGTCGTTTGGTCGTGATTTCATATTTCACACTTGCGTGCAGCGGTGTGGCAACATCGAGACAGGTTTTTTCATTAAACTAACTTAAATAATACATGTATGTATAATCCATATACAAGAATTCCACTCAAGAGCTTTTGAGTTTGATATCTGTTGCATGAGATATTAAAAAAAGATTCTGGCAAAGATGGATTGGGATTTTAAATTTTAATCGTATCAAATTAAAACATATTTACTTATGCAAATTTTTAATTAAGCAAGGGCTATGAACTTTTCAAATAATATTAATGAAAGCCATTTTTTAGGTTTAATTTTTTTTCACGGTGCTTAGGTACTGCTTAGTATAGTTTTATATTTATATAAAAGAAAATAAAAATAGTTAGGCTAGTTATACAATACACTAGTTAAGTAACAATACACAATTACAATAATTAAGTTAGTGGAATGTAAAAAAACTTATTTTATTATTTCGGACAATCATATAATGGCAACCCTGAAAACAGATACAAAAACTTGCAGCATAAGTTATTAATTTCGTGGATACAATACGTAAGGCGTGTATAGACTGAATTATTAACGCTTTTAATTAAGCACCTAAACCTAATGCCTATATGTCATTCTATTCTTGGATCCTTGACTAAGAGCATTGACCGGATGATTCATAAATTCGGAATAGACTTTAATTTAATAAGTGTGCATGCGGCATTATATAAGCTGGCCCACCGTGTGAATAGAGAGGGTGACATTTGCGTTGAGGTCAGTGAGGCAAAAATTCTACTCTCTCTTACTACTCTACTGAACAGCTTGAGATAGGACAGAAAATATAACATACATGAAATAAAGAACAACTTTTGAACGAAAGATTTCAAAGTAAGTACAAATATTTTATTCAAGTTCATTTTTCTAGCGTTGATTTTTGAACAAGTACGTTTTACGCCACTTGTCAATCGTAAGTAAGTATTTTAATATGAGCCTTCAATGTAACTAGTTTTGTTCGGGATAGGATAAATAAATAAATAAAATAAAAAAATAAAAATAAAAATAAAAAAGCCTTTTATTTTTCCTTTTTCAATACACATAAAGAAAGTGAAATCTTAACATTAACTTATTACTAATAAAATATAATCTTAAAATAATATTTATTGGTTACTATTGGAAAACCCCTCGCGGGTCAAGGGTAGGATATCGGATATTAAATCGATATAATTGTTCAATATTATAAAATAAGAGAAAGTGTTTTCCGTTTTAGATAAGATTATCGCATCACTGACCGCTACAGAAATCCCACTCAATTGAGATATCTCGTACAAAATATTCTCATACAAAAAATATCCAGGTCGACATTTTATTGGCGACAGTACGTCATGTATTCGGTTAGAATGCTAAGCAGTTTCGTGGTAAACACGAGTAACTATGAGCCCTACGTGTAATACTGATAAATTGTGAACGACATAATGATACAAGTCGTGTGTGTACTAACTGGATGCCTACTGGAGGTACAATGTAAATCGGTCGTGTTATACCTGTTGGTTTACGAAGTGCATATAGACAAAGACGTTCTCATAGCAAGCGACCTCGGTGCCTTATGTGAACCTACGATGTTCCTAATTCAAATTGTAAAACGCGTAATGTTCGTATTTTGTTTTAATTTATATCGCGGGTAGTTTTAAAACAAAACAGTCGTACGCTAATGGATGCGTATATTTCAAAAGGGATCTCCGTATCATTTGTTGATAAACAAATTGGTCAACGCCAATAAATAAAATGCAACTTGTTTAAAGTGTTTAAAGAATTACGAGTATTTATGTAACGTAACGTTAATATTAAGAAATAGAATAATTTCAACACAAAAGTAGTTATTAAGAAAATAAACATTTATGAACAAAAAGCGTAGGGGCAAACGTCAAGTGTGTACAAATAAACGGTCACAAATCTGCTTAAAAAACCAAATAAAATGTCATTATGAGTCATACACACGTCTGTGGTCATGACATAAACATCAAGGGTAATTATCAGAGCTATAAAGCGGCCCAGTGTTGCCACAATTGGGGCATAAGTAAACATGCTGGGGGAAAAATTAAGCTTCTTTCACAGACTATTAGAAGAAGCAAGGAAATGGCATGGGTGAACTTGAAAGAGTGAATTGAAAAAAGTATGTCTTGCACGATTGTGTCCTTTTACTAGTGTTGTAAAATCAACGACTTGAGTAATTATTATAACTTAGGATTGGTTAGTCCAATCACTTAGAAATGTATTTCCACGTATGAATCTATTTTAGTTAGTTAGGAGTCTTTGATACAAATTCTAATTTGTTTACTTTTATTTTACGACGAGTGAATAAACGCATTGATAAACGATCTTCTTTCGTCATAGCTCCGTCTATTTTATTTCTTTAGTCAGTTTCTTCATTATGGAAGGATTAATTAGGTACCTCTCTAAGTTTTACTGAGTAACATTAAAAGTTGAACGGTGCGTCGTAATTTAAGACGAAATGTTATACTTTCATAATATTATCTGTGACGATTACTTAGAGATTACGAGAAAGACTAGGAAACATTTAAAATAGACGTACGTAACTACTTTTTAGACGTTTTAACAACCGGTCTCATACAGTGTAGAGTAGAAAGTAAGAATATTTATTTTAAAGTACAATAAGTATATTTAGATTTTAAACAAAATGATGTCAAAGATTTGAAAAGGTAAAATGTCAGTAGAGCTCTTTAAAGAAGAACACGGAGAAAAAACAACCCTTCCTTGGTAGTCGGGTAATAAAACTGCTGTAAAAAAAGCAAAGGCAACTCTAGAAATTGACAATTTATTATCCCCGCCAATTACAATCATCGCGAAAAAACGGACACTCCAGACGGTATTTCGGAGTTTAAAAGCCTGGACTTAGTTAAAAAAAGAAAGCAAATTTAATTTCACATGGCATCAGCGGCATTCGGCCTTACCAGAAGAGTGGAGACCTAAGGAATTCCAAAAATGAAAATGTCGCCCATAAACAACGGAATGATTTGAATGAGGCATATAAGAATTAAAAAATAAAAGCGCTCCTAACAAATTTTTGGAGACGTCCTCACCGACTCGGCGTCCGGTCCTTGATTAGGGTTGCCAGATCTCTTTGATTCTACCATAATTCTCATCGTATTGAAAGATGTAGCACTTCTTTAAGCCTAGAATGAAATACATACCATTAATGCACTATTAAATTATTGAAATTATAGTCTTGCGAATAGCCTTTTCTTCTGTAAGTCTGAATTACCCTTTTCCTGCTCTGTTTAAGTCTGTTATTGCCTATCGGAATTGTTTAGAGGAATTAAAAACAGCATTGTTGAATCGATTATCATGGTCGTCCAATTAATCAATTATACAGTCTGCATTTTTTGTTACACCTAATCCAACGTTTTTGCCTTTTATTTATTCTTAAATGGTTTTCATTATAACATTAAGTCAGACGCTAATTTCAACGTTCCTGATATCAAACTAAATGAATGTCCCGAAATAGATTGTATTGTATCTACCTTATTCGGGGTCTCAAATTGATTGTCCGATAAGCCCTGAGAAGGGTTAAGCGTTGAAACCGAAACCGAAGTAAAAAACAAGTCTTCGGATCAGCTCATCCGGATTTCATCTGAAATGACGCGCGGTGTACCGAACACAAGTTTAGACATGATTCTCTTGATACGTATCTGGAAGTTTTTTTTCTAATCCACTTTGCATACCTGTGTCGGCAGTGGAATAAAATTAAACGACACATAATGGTCGTAAACTAGGATATTACAATCTCGGCAATCGATCTGACTTTCGCAGTACGATGAATCTCAAATATTTAAGAAATAAATCTTGAGGGGAATAATAAATAAACTTAAATTAAAAAAAAAAAAAACGAAATAAAAAAGAAACATAGAAGCTGATATCATACTAGATAAATATAGCACAAAGTTCCTGCATAAAAACAAGCGAAGCCAAGATACATTCGGATTAAAATTCCAAACTGCTAGCGAAGAGTACACAGATATCATCTACATTTAAAATATCAATGCTAATTTAGAAGGTTCCCAGACTATGATCGGCCTTTGACACGTCCATAAATTCGCCGAAGCAAGTACAAGGCACGTAAGTACAGCGCCTCCTCACATACTAAATAATGGCAGCGATTTATTCGTAGTGGCGGATACGAACAGAGCATGAAGCTTTAGCGACTCAGAATTCCTAGAAAGAGCACGCGTGTGATGAATAAAGACTGGAACGCAAAGAATTCCACCAGCGAAGATTTTAGGGCTCGTTCTATCGTTGCTTCACGCGAGAAACTATTGTTAAACTAATAAAATGCCTTTCAAATTGATCAATAAAAGTTAATAGACAGAGGAAACTTTAAAATTATCATCGGGGTCAAATCATTGCGTACAATACTATAAATGGACTTCATTTGTCAGTTGTCATCTTATCCGTAATTCGATTTTAGCGTCGAATCCGCAACTTTGTCACCTTTTTAATTAACGCCATGATTTATTACACAGTCCACCGCAATTAATTCGCACATTAATTGTCGCGTAGAAAAATCTCATAACTTAGGGCTACCATAATAAATCTGGTTCTTTGAACAATTTTATTAGCGGCCGTAAATGTTAGAGAGACGCAGTTAACATGTCAGAATTTGACCGTAAACGAGCGTCCATTTGAAAAAGGAGTGTTTTCTTTAACTCGTCTTTAGACGCGCCGCAATAACAAGACCAGTAAACTTTATTGTCTATTCATCCTCTTGATGAGCCTATTTTCTTTATCTCCCGGGCTATGATGAGTAATCGTTATTTACGAACTCGGATTTGAGATTCCCATTGGAACGCGTTGTTATTTTAGCAAACCCGTAGTCAGCAAATGATTGAGAGGTTAACTCGCTGGCTATTGTGCGAATAGTTTGTTTAGGCGTATTAGTGTTAAGCGGGCGTTAATTGAAAGGTTGCCGAATAGCTGTGCAGTGGCTTCGAACAATGCAACCAGCGCAGTCATTATCCACGCTCCGATTCTTTAAATTTGAAACTTATGAAATTAAATAGCGACGCAGGCCGGTACTCGGTTCCGCGGTCTACTCTCCGGAGGAATTTCATTTCGCAATCCTTTTTTTGTACAACTTTAATTGCTATTCGTCGAAAAGGAAAGATAAAAGACGGTGTAAAAGAGGGAACACGGTCGAATGAGGCATTCCATGGCTTCGGTAGATTATTAAAAGAAGCGGATGCGGGGGTAAGTATTTTAAGAGGATCCCGACGCGAATGGATCGAGATAAAGGAAATTATTAAGAGCACTCTCGGACAAAAACGTAGACGGAAGTTTCACTGCTGCTCCACAGAGCTTCGTGTGGCGTCTACGCGACGTGCTGTATGAAATTATGAAGTAATGAGTCCGATGATCCGCAAGAACGTTTGCGTTTCTGTGTTTTTTCCCGAGCGATCCGAGGACTATGTTACGCCCGCATGGTGTGTAGAATACTAATGCCGGACGTGTTAACCGATTATAATTCGGTCGTAATTATGGACGATTTGCGGCGCCCCCAGCCGTGTTCGGAGTTCGAATTCATGAAGGCGTGAAGATTTTACGAGACGCCGTGTTGCCTGTTAATTACTTTCTAATGAAGAAACCGAGCAGGGTTGCCTTAACTTGAATTGAAGTCTCTTAAAAATCTACCGTACAGAAGTCCCACAGTTTATGTTACAAGGCATAATAGTATGCAGTTATGCATATTATGTCCAATTAGAGTAATAGATGCTGATGTTATGATGATTATAATAAGAACCACTATTACTTAGTTACAAGCGGTTAAATTACCAGTTGTAACAGAGTTGCCTGTTGAGAAATAAAGCTCCAAGTCGGGATGCAACCCGACAACCTTAAAGGCAAATACGGTTGGCATTTCACACATGATAGCTAGTCGATGCGCGTTGCGTTTAACTGAACTATTGTTATGAGATTGGAATCAGTCGTGACGTCAACGAAACGTTAATTTCCAAGAAGCACCACACATTATAAACCGTTTTTCGCACATTACAAGGTATGTCGACACCGCCTTCAGAGATGCTACTTTCATTTAAATTTTTGCCAACATTCAGAGCGTGAAACCTTTGACGAAACATGCAAAATAACGAACAATCTCTAAGAATTAGTTACGCCGTTGCTTAGTCTACTTGCTCCATAATAAAGACGCGTGTTTCTTCACATTATGAGTTTTGACATACATGCATTAATAAGCCACTTAAATTAAAGACTGACCTTTTTGAAATATTTTAAAAATTGGGCAATGAATTTTACAAATTTTTAGTGTAATATGTAGTAACTCAAGTGTAATGTAGAGAGACATTGGATTGTTTTAGTTACGAAAGAGTAATAAAAGCTTATAGTTGGCGGATGCGCAGCCAATAAAACAGTGGCAGTCGTTGCCAGCGAGAAAGACATAAAAATACAAATATGAGCATAACTGCTCGACTCTTTGATTTAATTAGCCTTAATTAAGTTAAAGCACGCTACTTCTTGCCAGCGTCTCACGGTAAAAAACTTCCAAATGATAAAGCCCGCGGTGTTGCTCGCTTACCTGAAATTAATTTCTTCCGGCGATAGCAAGTGTTGCCAGCGACAACACTGAATATATTATATACTGTCGTATTGGTAAACGATTTGACTCCTAACTTCCGAGCATTGGTGAAAACATAGATAATAATTTATAATTTCCTGCTAGATACATACATGAATTCTGTTATTCTTAGGAAACAGGCTTCCGAATGTTGATTCTAAAATTAAACGGAACAGATAAAAAAATTAAAATGAGGCCCTACCTCACTCTCGATAAACAGCAATTATTGTCGTGTTTTTATAAGCTCTATGTGGATCGACCTTCCTCCGTAATCTGTGTGGGAAAGTGACTTGCCAAAACGATTGTCTGCCTTTCAAGAAGCATTTTGTTGGGCGCGCACAATTTGTTAAGCGAAAACCTGCTGTATTTCTTCAACTGAGCGTTTAATTTTGAACGTCAGCAGCTTTTTTTTTATGAATGCAATATTTACGAGCTTTGCGTACGTTTCATCCGTTTTGATAAAACGCTTTGGGGAGACTAAGCGACTACTTACATTCTGAATGACTTTTCAGTTACAAATAATAAATATAATAAATGATGACTATAAGTTTATAGTGCGCTCTCTTAGAAATTTATAATCATAAACTATTTATTTTATCATAATATACTAGTATCTTTATGTATTATAACTAGCTGACCTGGCAAACTTGTTTTTGCCATTGAGATGTAAAAAATATTTTACATTATATCAAACTGTATGCAAATTTGATTAAAATCGGTTAAGTACTTTAGGAGTCCATCGCGGACAAACAACGTGACACGTAATTTATATAATATAACTAGCTGATTCCCGCGACTTCGTCCACGTAGGATAAAAACTATTCTATCTTTTAAGTTGGACCAAATGACAGATATTCACGAAGTTTGAACTAAATCGGTTCAGTAGTTTAGGAGTCCATTGAGGACAAACATTGTGACACGAGATTTATATATATTAAGATACTTAAATACCTAATTAAGATTAAGATAAGATTTTAGATTAGTGTTTAGAATTTAGATATACCTAGATTAAACTAGAGTTAAATAAAAAGATTAATTTGGATTTTAAACCGTCTTTTCCAGTTAACTACATTCATCTTAGATTGCAGCATCTCATGACAGGTGAGATCGCGGTCAAGCGCGAACCTGCCCGACGAAATAGGTTAAAATAATCTGTGTATAATTAACGAGGTATTGATCGGTTTATCTCACCCACAATCAGATGTAGACGACTGGCAGAGATAAAAATAACAATGGCGTCTATTAGTTACATTTACCAGGGCTGTCATTACGTCCAAATGACATATTGTATCATTGAGCGATTTAAAATTCCGGTGCGATGCTGTACATAACTAACTACTCATTCAGTTACCTCGTAACTTACATTCCATGACCGCAGTCAAGTACTAAAAATATTAATACACTTAATTTTTCGATATATTGACAAAATTTTATCACTGATTCACAGCTGGACGAAAGCTCGCTTCGCTTTCAATTTACAAAATTGATGTGGTAGAGGAGTTCGTCCGTACCTAAAGCTAATCGTAGACGGTATCCTTAATAATTAATATCGATTTCTTGGTATGAATAGCCATCATACTTCTTGAGTGTTGAGCTCTTTAGATTTCTATTAGATCTTGGCTGTAAGATAAACTGATGCCAACCCTAGTGACTTTTAACATTGAGTAACACAAAACGGATTTATGTTTAATTTATAAAAACGTATAGTTCACGGCCAATTTCATTGTAAATGAGTTTCATACATTTTATATTCACTTTATTTTACCCGGGAGTTCTTAGAGGCCTGGGGTATATGCGCGGAAATTACTTAGTTATAAAATACCCACAATGGTATTTCGCGTCGTCTCTGTCACACGTGTCATGCTGTCCCGTTTACACACGTGCGGTTAGTATACATACAATATTAGCAGGTGCTTTTAAAATGTGCAATGCTACATTTTTTCGCATTAAAAACGTCGCCGTAACGGTTCATTTGTGGTTGGCGAATGAATGAACTAGTTACGAGTTCATTCTGAAAGGGCTCTCACCAAGTTTACACTTGACACCCCTTCTGTAAGCTAAAACTGACATAGAGTTAACTCATACTTTTCTATTTGAAAATGCAGTTTGTATTTACACCAGACAACGAAACAATTATTTCATGTATTTATTAATAAAGGGAATTTCTTGAACAATCTTCTATGCTAGTATCGAATGCTAGGCTAGGCTAAGTAAGATATCTACAAAATTACAATTTCTAGATAAACTAGGTACCTATAAATCACGTAGACTTATCGAGAGTTCTAATTCGGCCGTTTACCTTACTAGAAAGTAGAAACTTTAGCGTATCAGCGTTCCAATACTTCTGGAGTATTTCGTTAACTCTAAGTTTGCTATAGTAATTCATAATGACGTATCGACTCTGTACTTCTGTAGGTAGGTGGGTACAATTACTTTTTGCGTCTACACGCGATATTTGTCCCAATCCGGTCTTCACGTCACATCCGGAGTTGGTAACGGGTTTTATAAGACTCGTGAACAAACATCTAATTGTGTGAAACTTTAAAACAAAACGATTTGAGTTTTTGACTACATTTACCTCATAGATTTGACTACATAATAAGTAGGTCCTATCTTCTAAGGTCTAACGTTTGTTCAAACTTTCTTAGACAATGTTTAAGCGAGGTGCGACGAAAGAAGAGAGAATGGACAAACCAAATAAGACAACCGACATATTGTTTGGGGGATGTAAATGGTGGCGTCACAAATAGCCAGTAGGAAGGGATGGAGACGTATCGTCAAGTATGTCACAAAATGTAATAATGACAGTGAGTAATGTAAAAATGAGGACAAAAAACTGAATAAAGACGCCGACATATTAGTGGGGGATGTAGATGGTGGCGTCACAAATAGCCAGGAGGAAGGGATGGAGACGTATCGTCAAGTATGTCACAAAATGTAATAATGACAGTGAGTAATGTAAAAATGAGGACAAAAAACTGAATAAAGACAGCCGACATATTAGTGGGGGATGTAGATGGTGGCGTCACAAATAGCCAGTAGGAAGGGATGGAGACGTATCGTCAAGTATGTCACAAAATGTAATAATGACAGTGAGTAATGTAAAAATGAGGACAAAAAACTGAATAAAGACAGCCGACATATTAGTGGGGGATGTATATGGTGGCGCCACAAAATCTACCAAAGGGTATAGGAATGAAGACGTACCTACCGTCAAGTAAGTCCCAAAATGTTATAATGACAATGACCACAGCTCTAAGTGCATATTTATTCATTCCCGTTGTCTCATTTCAGAAAGCATTGTCAACCGATTTTAGTGATGAGCACATTGAATGATATCGCAGTTCAACTGTCGATAAATAAAGATCCGGGGATCATTCCTACTTCGAATGCAAATGAGATACCTTCCCAACCTAACTAGTAAATATCCATCCAAATAGTTGTATGATAAATAGTTTGTATGGGTCGTTTAACTCGTAGTTTTACTGTTCGGTCTTGGATGTAGTCGGTAATATTAATATACCTGCGACCTATTATCGTAGGTCACATCTGTACGTGTGCAGTGAAACCCGATTTATTTCATGGATACCGCAGTTTGTGACCTTACTGGGCGTAAGATCATAATGTTGTAGAGACATTTCTATAAATATAAACGCAACTAGTCTGTTAGTATCTCTAAATAAATCAATATATGTATACTAGAACAGATATTTTTATTATGTGTTTTATTCACAAAGTTTTTCGTTTGAATTACATAAAATAACTATGGAACATTCTAGATCCCGTCAGATTTAGATGGTTTATGAATCGAGAAAAGGAAGTATCAGAAAATAACAATAAGTAAGTAATTAGGTATTAAAAATTAATTGATCCCATTACAAAGCAGTAAGAACCAGGAAAATCAAATCAAAGAAAGAAGAATCAAATCAAAAACTGCAAATAAAAAGTGATTTGTATTATGTACTTGCCTAAGCTATAAACTCCGTAAAACCCCTAGTTAGTGAGACGTTAGATGATTGTAACTTGTAAGAGTGGTGGTGTTTACAAAGGTAGTAAGTAACACGACCCTATACCGTTAAGTTACGACGGCGACGAACAAGGAGTCAAGTTACAAAATATTGTGATGCTGGTCACTGACTGATAGCTCGCCTTCTCAGTAAACTTAGGTATTTTTTATGTTTTTTACACATACTTATCCTCCAAAGATTTAAATCTTCGTTATTCTCAAATGAAGATTGCCTAATTCACGTCATTTTAAATCAAATATGTCGGATGGTACAAGATGGCGAATAGTTTTTATACATTGGGAGTGTTATGAGTATCTACAGAGGTTTCTACTAGATATAAATCGATTTTTTTTTTGTTAAATAAAGAAGATGAACACATGTTTTAATACACTGCGAGTCACAAAAGGTAATAATTTGCAGGATGTTTGAACAAAGCTCATTTTATCATTTTACGTCGAGTTGTATTTATTTATTTCTATTCAATATTCATGCAGGTAACATTACGTTTTTGTGATGACCTCATTGCAAAAAAAAAAGAAGTAATAACACTAGGGCCGATTATTTAATTTAAACGCGCCGCGCCCAACAGTAAAACTCTTTGTATTGTAAAGGTCACGATGTTTAAATTATATCCTTCATTTTGCGCCACATGGAATATTATTTTATTAATATATGAGATAATTACTAATGATCTCGAAATTAATCTGACCGAGTTAGACACGTAAGTTTGAAACAAAACATAAAAAGATCATCATCAAGTTTAACCCGTTGGTCGTAGAACGGTGAAATTTTGATAGAGACAGAAGGGATAAGGAGTGATTATTCGAAATTCTTAAGGAATCACCCGGTTAAGGCAGGGGCGGGCTTTTACGACAAAATAGTTGGACTCTTATTTCCCTTTCTCATACACCGATGATTTTGACGCAATCATCGGAAGGAAACGCAAACTTTCTACTAAGAATTTCTTTAAAGATATTCCAAACATATTCCATATTGTGAGTTGCGACATATGGAATAGGTACCTATCCATTCGAGATAAAAGGCATATGGTATGACATACGACAGCTCTCGGGCTTAACCTGTCAACGAAACCCAATAGTTTCGCGTCACTTTCGCTCAATTGATCCCGTGTCACAACGTCTGACTATATATGCTCTATGTGAAATTAAACAGGAAGTTCCAATTTAGCGCCAATTCGTATGGAATGATATAGCGAGAGCACCAGAGGAACCGGACGCGTATCCATCCTCGCCACGGTCGAAAAAAAAATTGAGTTTCGAATACGGTATCTGGCGCAACAGAAGCGTGAAAAAAAAAGTTTTTAATTTCTATCAAAATTAAAAAAAAATGTCTATGGCATAAGGTACGTCTCAACTTTTTGTTTACAATTTTTATAATACACTGTTTTTAAACTTTATTAGAAAAAAACTAATGTCTGTGGTGATTTTTTAATAAGGCACATAGCTATAATAGGGGTCATCAAAAATGTCACGTTTTCCTCCAGATGGTAAACTTGTGCAAGCTTGGCAGATGTGTTTACTCAAACATTACGAGACCCGTACGACATTTGAAGCCGGCCGCTAAATAAAATACAAACACGACTCCAAGCCTCGACCATACTCGGGTTAAGTGTAAACCAGAGACAATTCACGACAGTAAAATAAGGCTGAAGAAAACCTCAATTAAAAAAAGTCTTTTTTCATCGAAATGCTAATTATTATTTGTTTAGGTATTCGGTACGTACTAAGAAACTAAATTAATTTCTAGTTCTTAAATTCTGTATCGAATCTAACTATTTGTGTTAAACAAAAATGAATGAAAAAAATCTTCAACGCTGTAAACGTCCCACGCGTCGACTCGTTAACCCATAGACAAGCGTCAACTCATCAAATAGTCTTATCGTCATCGCTTCTGTCAAGTTCAAATATCGAATCCCGTAATTTCTTTTCATTATTATTTACGGAGTGAATACTCGCCTTTGATTGGATAATCGGAATTTGTAAGTTGGATCGAACGTTTTTTTTTATTTATGGATGCAGGGTTGCTACTTAATGCCTCGTTAATGCATAATGAATAGAAATGGACATGCAACTTCATAGAATAGGAATCATATGAATTTAAAAACATGAAAGGACTTTAGAAATCGCTTTTTCAATAATTAGGTATGTACACCAGAAAAAGACTATGCTCGTATCTCCACTTGATAATAAATTTCAAGAAGAATGGTAGTCCTAAGTATTTATCGAATAAAATAAGTTTGGGTAATTTGATCAAAGATATTGTTTGACTCCAAGAGGCAAAATATTTTCAGGGTTTTTCAACTTATATTAATCAGGGCTGATTTTTCAATCGCCAAATAATCGTTAACTTAGGACACTACTAAGGAGGATATTATGACGTTTTAACCGATTTTGTATGACATACAAGTATGTTTCAAAATTCTTCAGATAGTTTTACTGGCGATTAAAAACTTAGCCCTTGGATTATTATATTTAACTTTTATAATGGTGATATTTAAACACTTACCGGCCACGTGAAATCGAAGGGAAAGACGATGGGGTTGGTAAATCCTTGCACGTTAATATTGGGCACGTCCAACGAGTTTCCACCGAGCACTGGCGTAGTGATGTCACCGAAAGTACACGGAGACGTCGTGTCGATATTCGCTTGGTATATTTTTAGGCACACGCGGAATTTAGTCCTGCACGGCGCCAAGCACGGCGCATCACTACTTGAGGAACCATCACAGCACTGCCCACTACTTAACCTACCCAATGAGTTCGTGAAACTTTTTATCCTAAGCTCGAAGGAACCAGACGTCAGCACCTGGAAAAGAAGAAAACTAAGATTAATTTTGGTTATCGTGCACTCTAATTTATTGTCAACCTAAAACCTACCTAAAAGGCATTTTTATTTTGTATTGCAGTTATTCTATAGTATATGTAGGCAGAGACTTTTTTTAATAATAATGTGGAATAAGAATAGTACTTAGTAGTTTCAAATAATTTCTTCAAAGTTAAGGTTACGATTAGATTCAGCTGTTCAACTTTTCTAAGGTTAATAATAAAAATAACCAATTTATCAATATGATATAATGACACATACAAACAGAAAAGCAATACATTACTCTGACGCCCCCAAAGACGTTATCCTAAAAATAAACTATTTGCACAACTGTCCGAGTGATCGATCCCGTTGAGACATTAACGGTTTTACTGGACACCTATAATGTAGGCCGTTTAAAAATGGGGTTCGCATTACTCGCATGGGGCGACGTGACACCCCTAACCCCGAGTCGAATTTCGAACGCGGTTTATGGATTTCGAATTCTTTTATTTTTATTTTCAAATATTATTTTTAAATATCGAACTGCCGAATTAACAAGCCCCCAGCTTTGTTTTAAGCGACGTTTTTGTGTTGCAATCGATGTAGCGTTGACAGATACGTGTAGACGTTTTAAAAGAAAAATGGAATGGTTCGTATTCTTTTTTGTCTCTGCGTGAATAATAATAGCGCACTGCCCTCTAGGGTAGCAACCCTTGCATCAATGAAAGAATGCGCAGTTGGTCGCTATGCATGTGGGATTAACTAGTTTCATACAAACTTATGCATTAGGGAATAGGAATTCGCTGTTGTAAATAATACCACCTTGCTTATTTTTATTTTTTAACCGATTTTAAAATGTTCTTACTGTTGACTACTAGGTACTATTTGTGGCTCTAGTTGTAAGCTTTAACAATAATTTTAAATAGCGTATTAATTTAAAAAAAAATAATGTCTATGGGTAATAATGCCACTTAGTTTATTTAAACCGATTTTAAAACGTTCTTATTAACGGCTTCTGTTTCTGGCACTCGTTGTAAGCAGCTTCATCATAATAAAGTAGTAATTGAAAAAAATATATATATAGCCTATGGTTTTTACGTCCCTTTTGTCATGCAATTTGTGCTGCTGCTGTGATAAAAAACTGCGCTTGGCTTTTTAAGACGTCCTCGATTAAGTTTTTGTTGGATCTTTTAATATGTGAAGTCATAAAGTACGATACAAGTACGTAATTCGAAAGTGTACGTCCGTCCGTCCAATGGAAGTAAATTATAAGACATCGGAAGGAAGTGGTCAGGATAAATTTACCGAACGTATTACGTACCCAACGTCTTGAAATACATTAACATTATATTGCTAAGTTGGTAAATGTGTATAGTTGGTAGTGTGTAGGTATCTTTAGTGTTTCCTATTTAACTACGAGAAGTTTACTGTGGATAACTATCTTTTGAATTAATTAAAGATTGTATTGTGATTATTTAATAACAGCAAAGATTTCATAATTAATAATATTATTAGTACACGTGCAATTTTTTGCTTAGCTTTAAACTAAGTAATTATTATTGTATGGCATAATGTTGTCAGATTTAAACAGAATGTTCCCACGTCCAATGAACTCTGTATCGCGTGTATCCGTCAACAGTTCAAAAAAGCACAATGATCCATTCAAAGACTTATCTAGCGATGTGGTTCCGTAAAATTAAAAAATTATAAAAATCCAACCACAGAATAAACAAAGGCCCACTGTAAAAAAGACACCAGATTTCAACCAACTTCCTGTCAAGTTCATAGGGGTTGTTTCAACGCGCAAAAGGGCTACCTCTCTCGCTTTTATTCCGTATTATAGAGTGGGATGAAAGAGTCACATCCACGTGGTAAGTAAATGCCAGGTAGGAGCGGAACATAAAAAGTGCACAAAAAAGTATGGCAACTCTAAACATCCCTTTTTTACTTGATGTATTGTTTATCAAATCTATAGTAGCGGAGTAGCTTACTAGTTAATATGCAATTATTTATAAAAGTAGGTTGATTGATTCGATTGTGTGCTAACAACACAAGATTTAATCACGTAAGACTATTTTAATAAGAATGTTTTGGATTGATTCGACAATAGGCTGGCAGCACTGGTGAATGAGTGAACGAAATTAGATTTAAAAAGTTGTAAAGGTACGAATGTGTTGTCTTGCGTGAGGTCGATCTCGCCGGAGGCGCTCCACAGATTAACAATTAAATAATACTTTCCGACTACCGAATAAGCTATATTTTATTATGTCTTCAGGCGATTTGACCCGATGATTTGGCTGACGCCTTTTGAATACAGATCCAGTGATTTATGCTTACTTGATAGAGATATTTTTTGTTCTGTAATAATAATCCCCAAAAAATTTTCAGTTTAATGACGAGTCATCATTAGAAGATCATAGCAATGTAGGTAGATGTTTATGCTAAAAAGTTAAGAAAAAAAAGTAAGTAAGTAAATAAAGTAAGGTTAATAGATTAAGTATGTGTAAGGGTATCTGCATCGAAATGCCTAAGTGCCGATGCAAGCGGTAAAAATATATAAAAATATATAAATATATAGAGGACAACATCACATACATTGCTCCAATCCCATAGTAAGTAGCTTATGCACTAGTGTTGTGTGCAAAAAAGTGAATTTTTTTTTAATTTTTCAGTAACTGGGGAATAGATTGGGCAAGATAGTTACATCCAATGTTAGGTAACTAGTTTCAAGACAAGCATGTAGCTAATTTATTAAACATACGACATAACATTTAATGCATTCGACGGCTGAGTCGTGAACATCAATATTGTTTTTTTTCAACACGAATAAAAAAAAGTACTGGCCGTAACATTAATTGCGCCGGCTCAACGTACCAACCAAATTGATTTTGAGTACCTAATCGTGATTCTCATTACACCATCTCTGGTTAATATATCGCTTTACATTTGTTAACTACAATCTCTTTAATTGTAGTGCATTGCTCATGTTACAAAAAAATGTGTAATTTTTTTTTTATGAGATTTTATATAATCGAATCTCATCTTGACTTTACCTTAAAAAAATATGAACGGGAAAAAAGCACTTACTCTATGGTATGGTAGCAAGACAAAAAAAATGTTATCTTTGTCTATGGTGGTATAAAAAAAACTCTCGTATTGTCTCTGCTGTCTATGGTCGGATGAAAGACTCGTATTGTCTCTGACGGCATTATCTTTTATAGTGTAAACTTTGGATCATCGTAGCCTAAAATAACTCTTACCGTATCATCCCAGTTAAGGGGCAATAAATGCAAACATCATTGCATGTAAGTAAGCCAACAGCGTACAGCGTTCCAGTCGGCAGGTTTGAGCGCTGGCTAAAAATAGCGCTAATAATGAAACTCAGGGGAATGTTTTTCATCTCAACCGTTATATGTACACACGCAAAATGTGTTATAATAAACACCCAAACAGTCTTTTCGTATTTATAGCGCGACGATGTGGCCGGTGCATCAAATTCGCAATTCGAAATTTATATTTGGAACCGTCTCCGTATGGTTTATTTTGTTTTTGAGGCAACTTTTTTTTTCAGCTTCAGAGTGCAGGCAGTCTACGGTTTAACACGTGTACAGTTCACAAAAGTTTATAATAGTTTATAAATAAATTATTATGAAATTAACGTACTGGAAACTTTCTATACTTCTGACTATGGAGATGCGTTTTCATTGAAATGGAGGCAATATTATAACATGATAATATACGTACCTAATACATAACCACTGATAAGAAAATAAGGGGCATCAGTAAACCTTTTTCGAACAAGCAAACAGTAAATCTATCAAAATTCTATAGGTGGCTGCTGAGCGAACTTCACCGTCGCCTTATGCCCAGTTGCCACCAAAGTGGAGCGGAGCTGTGTTTGAGTAACCAATCAGGTTTCGCCACTTCGACATCTCTCCGCTCAGTTTCGGAGATGCCAAAATGACGAAATCTGATTGGTTACTAAAACACAGCTCCGCTTTGGTGGAAACCGGGCCTTACTGCTGGTGACAAATCATGCTTGACACCAGTAAACTAGCGTCATTTTTTCGCGCCGTCTGCCCAGCCCAGTGTATATGTCTATTTACATAACACATTACTTGAGGAAAATATAGTGCATTTCCCGTATGAACTTCAACAAAAATGACACAACTAAACTTTTTTACGTTTTATTTGTAGCTATTTGAGAATTCGAACAGCTGGTACTAATTGATGTCTTTTAAGAAAGTGACATTGTACTAGCGGGGTAGAATGCGATTATTATACAAAGGGCGTACAGTTTCAAAGAAGCTTACCAACGAAATAAAAGGGACTTTTCGACCTTAAACCGAACAAAACGTTTAAGAAGTGTGACAAAAGTTGCCAAGCTCTTTGTTGTTGCAGTCACGAGTAATTCGTGGCAGCTGCAACAGTAACTGTAACCGACTCCGCAAAAAGGTAGTTAAGTATTCGTCTCCGAAAGTAACATTGTAGTAACGAACTATAAGCTTTTAAATTTTATCAGTCTATAAAACACCGACAGCTTAAAAAACTATCACGTTCATCAATAATTCCTTTACAAATATACACTTTGTACAGTCTATTTCCTATAAGGATGCGTCCGAGTCGGAGCAAAACATATGAAACATATGAAGCATCCATATTTGCATTTCATCATTCCATATTGCATCAATTCGGGATGTAATAACTTTGTTGTGTATTAAATCTTTTTTCTTCATAAAGATAGATAAGCAAGGTACCTAAGAGCAATGTTCATGGCAATCTATGGTAAATTAGCGCAGTACCATGAGCTCGGGTAGTGGTAATGGCGCACAGATTGGTCTGGGCTTATATGGAAAGTGCATAATAAGCCATTTTGCGGTTGTTTCACCCAACGCTCGGGGAATTGGGAATTCGTGCGTTGGCGGGTACTCTATGATCGAATGTACGATATATCACAACCAGATAGAATAATAAAGAAATACCTAGATATCATTTCTTTCTTAGTGGGGAAGGACAAAAATTACTTCACCACCAATTTATCAATTTAGAAGCTGGATTCTTTGAAGCATGTAAATGTCTATTCTGACTATTATGCCAAGAGTGAACGACAGAGATGAAAGTAACTTTAAAGAAACCTCCATGCCTCATAGTTCTGCATTATGTTTTAAAGGTATTTCACACACCTTTGCCTACTACAACGCTTGGCTAAGTAAAGTAATACAATTTGCTAAAAAAATGTTAAAAAACAATTAAGTAATTAATTATGAACTATCTTTAGAGTGTCACTGAGCTGAGTTAAAACGGCTCTAAATAACTGAACAAAATACTGAAATATCTTTGGTTTTGTATCAATGATCGTATGAGAGTGAATTCGTGCCTGACACATGTAACTACCTAAGAGCTAACCCGACTTGCTTGGAATCGTTATTGATATTATTATAGTACAATATACTCGTATCATACGAGTTCGTATAATTTTATCACCATGAAAAGGTACTCGTATCTATCTTAAATATTTTAAAGTTATTTTTTACACTACTTGTAACTAACTGTACATAAAAATAAACATTAAACAGTTATTTGAAATATTTAATGAATCAAATAAAGTAAACAATAAAAGGGCAAGGTAAAACACATAAATTGGCAACACAACATCACAATGAGATTAATTAAGCGGTTTTAAATACAAGACAAGTGTATATTAACATTAAGTTTCATTTGTTCATAAGTCGTATAACTGTCATCTTTGACTTACAGTCACTTAATATGACGCAACCATTTAACACCTGAATTTTTATAATTAACTTAACGGTCCGCCTTCAAGGCCTTAGAGCCTATTGACACCTGAAGTGTTGCAGTGTTGCTAGCGTTGACACATTTACCTATTTCAGTGCTAATAAATAATAATTTGGCAGTGGTCGCCAAATGCGTTGGTAGACGTTACTAAACTTGTTAACTTCTTTCAAGTTTTTTTGTAAAAACTTACAGTCCTGCTCTCTTTTCTTTGCAAGTTCCAACGAAAAAGATTTAAAATGATACAGGACTGCTTTTTTTAACAGAAATTATTTTAGCTTGTTTTAATTTAGCTTATTCTAGCTTAACATTTTTAATTCTTATTTACGTATAAGTACAAGAAACTTTTCAAAATAAAAATCGTGAAAAAAAGGTTACCTACGTATAGTTTCCACCGAATTAGCTTTAGCGGACATGATTTTCTAAATTGTTGTTCCTCTAATAATATTCAACCATTCAAGTCTAAAATCGTTTGATCTGCGTTTATCTGTAAATACGAGCGAAGCTATGCGCGTGTTTATAAATAATGCATAATGTTGACTTCCCCAAGCATCCAGTTCGGCGACATTGCGTAATCTGATCAATGATCCGTCCGCCATTTTTTTCATCCCACTTCTGCGATCGGGAATCACGTTTGTTTTTCCCCGGCTCCGTTCGGAATCAATTAAACGTCCGGCGAAGACGGAGCAATGAGAAAAATTGTTATGATTTTCAGTTTTTTATCCGACTTTGTAATGTAAAGGAGTGGCTATTTGTATTTCACCAGTCTACGAATGTTTATGCTCACCACAGAGTAAGAAGGTTTGTAAAATTGTTTTAAAGGAGGTCATAATAAAAGAATACTAAAGTTGTCTATGGATACAATAGACCATATAGAAGCGACGCTCCCGCCTCGGAGGCGTAATGAATTCGTCATTTGTCAATGCTGAGCATGAGGCATGACAGATGTGGGGATTAAGACGTGAAGGCGTATGCTCTTTCGTAGACACAAACAAAAAAAAAGTTAGGCTGTAGAGTCGTTGGTCTTTGCCTATTTCTTGTGGTTCTGATAAAGCTTAATATTATTGCATCCTATGTGATCTTATTTTAAACTTTTCTATTTCACAGTGGGAAAACAAAATTTTTGTCAGGGCAACTTTGTGAAATTGCCACAGGGTTGGCAAATCATGATTTTTATTACGAAATCTTACGCTATGAAAAATTTGAAAGACGCGTGAATTAGGTAGGTAGGTACTAGGTATGTTTCCCAATGGGAAAACTACACACAATTTTCCCAACAATACTAAATTCTGGACAGGTTTTAAAATAATGGATCCCTTACAGATGACGCATACACAATCGAGTCATTACGAGCTCTCCATCATACAATGAGTCGAAAACTGAAAAATTTCACATAGTTAAGACGTTAAAAACCGACGATTATGCGGATTTCGTACGAGCCGCGGTATAATTGAGACGGTTCCCATAGAAACAAAACGGCTTGGACAATGGGCTAAAGTGTAACAGGGTTAAACGCCTTCACATACTTAGAAGCTTATTGCGACTTACATGACATATGACTATTAATTATTATTATAGTAACTATACCTAGTTATATATTGTGGAAACGCTATACCAAATCGCTTTCAGTAGATTAACTACCATTTAAGTTAATTTCGGTAACTATACTTAATGCTGGGAAATGTAAAATGTCACTGGGTATGTAAAATGTAACCATGTCGCAAATTTTTTAACCGTTTTGTTAGCCAATCTTTTTTGAAATTGTGAGAAAACTAAGACAATGAAGAGATTAATAAATTGTGACAGCCCTATTCGTTTTCAAATACCTATCCAGTCCTTTCACATTTATGTATGTACATTCAAACCCTATTGTAAAGTAAACAACTTAATATTACTTCATAATCACTTTGTACAAAGGACTCACGTATTTGTAGACCCGTAAGACCTTTTAAGCCCTTTGTTTTGACTTATGACTTATGCTATTTCCACGTATTTTTCTGCAACTTTATTGACAATGTCCTTACATTTGGGGCCATTTGAAGACATGTCATGAATGAAAGGTTATGTTTGTTGCGCGTAGCCCCAAAATAACTGTACCTTAAGCGTTTATTATGCAGATTTGGGCTATAAACATGGCTACTAAACTAGATATTTGACTAATGTGACAACACTAGGGTTGCCAAACGCACTATTATACTTACTTAAATTAATGTCATGGAACTGCAAAGGTATATGAATATGGCCCATTACAAGCATTAAATATATTACAAATACTTACTTCTCTACGCAGCAGCTTAAGGAATGCGAAAATTATTTTTATAACCCATTAGGTACATTTCTGGTCTCAGGAAAATTATTAAATGTTTAATTACTTCGGCAAATAATCATATTATGGAAGGACAAGAATTTCTTACAAATCAACACATGTTTTAAACCGGATAGTAAAAGTAGTTTTTATGCATTCCAAACAAGAATAGGCTGTATTTGTCACAGATTTCTACAATTATTTTGTAAACATAAAAAAATATATGTCCACCAAAAAAAACCAAGAGACAACCCTACACTTTCCCGTCCCCAAATCGAACTCTAGAGTCAAAGCGGTCAGTTCGGAATCGCGTTTTAAAAAAAAAGCAGATGTTAGGGTTCTCAAGAGTGGTCATTAATTTAGCACCTGCCTTTGTGAGGGCTCCACACGTACGAGTACAAAAGTTGAGAAACAACTATACCAGCTTGATTATATCACGAATGGTACGCAACTAATAACCAATACCTTTATAGCCCAATCAAATAGAAATGCCCAAACTTATTTGACTGCCTTATTAAATCCTATACCGCAAATGGGTTAATGAATGTTTTACTTTTTAATATCCCTTTTGAAGGACATGGTAAAATTATAGGTTATTCATGAAGGACGGATAGACAGTTTTATGAATTGCATAGGCTTCGCTATTACTTTGTGTAAATACTTACGGCATGATTATCTTTAATGTTTAAACTGCCAGAGTCCTTTTATTATATATTATTATTTATAACAGCAGGTGACCCAGCGAACGTTGTTTTGCCATATAAATGATTTCTTACTTAGGACTATGAAAAATAGTTTACACAAGAAAATTCTTAACAAATTTTAGTTTTGTTACAAACACTGTAACACGAGAATTTTTGTATGTTAGAGATTGGATGGGTTGTTCATCGCTAAAAAAAGTGTTAATTTTCATATCTAAGGTAATATGGACAAGCAACAAAGTGCCACACCACGGAATACTCATGTTTTTATCTGTCTACGCGATTGGACATTTCTATACAAGCGGATCATTCAGCCGTTCCATATGAGCAGCGCTATGTCCTAGTTATTGGACAGGTAGCCGAACAATCTCGATATTAATACATACGGCAATGTCGCAAACCGATAAAAATACTGTCGTCGCCATTGATATACTTATAAGCTAAGGATTTCGGGTCAGCGATAAGTGTCCGAACCTAATGAATGCCAAAACGCAAAAAGAGTTATGTACAATCGCACGCAATATATAGGCTGTATAATAATGGTTTAAGACATAAATTACAATGTTTTAGTTTGTTTATAAAAATACACATGTACCCTCGTAAAATAGGTTTTCTCGGGACACTTTTTTCGTGCATTTTGTATTACACCCGGGGTCCATAGACTTATATGCTAATGGTCGTCGCCCATTTATGGAGCATAGCGCCCACATAACATTGGTTAAGTTATCATTATGTTACTTATTACTTAAAGTAAATGCTTAGCCATTAAATGCAATGCGCGAATCGCAATAATTTATGTTAAGTTACTCAATGATTTTAATGTACTTTCGCTGAAGTTTCGAATGATGAATGAGACTGTCATGCTTAATGTAATTCTATTTTTATAAGCTTTTATTTCTAAAGTAGGTACCCACTCGCGTTGTGGGCGTTAGTCGAAATCCTAAGAAATTAGACTGATATATGCTCGTTTTCTCCAACCCTGAAACGCCTAAGCCAAAGCCGATATAGTTAGGTATGTGACAGTTTTCACTTACAACTGTCACTTAAGGGCTAAGGTGACTCTTAATCTAATATATTAATAACTAATCAAAGTTAAAATGTTGGTGAAAACGAGCGTTAGACTTTAGAACTGGGAAGTTGTTCCGTATCTTTGACAGTTATGTACAGTGATGTTCACTGTTGTCTATACGGTTTTTATACATTGCTACTTTATTAAATGAAACGAAAGTAAGATTTTGCGGTGAACCTTAAAAAAACATGTCACATGAGTGATTATCACTGAGATACAGAATAAGGGTCCTGATGGTCTTATGGGAATCATGGGACCAAAATAAACAGGCGAAAGTCTCGCTCGTCTATGCTTTAAAAAAATATAAGTGCTGGAAAAGTGTAGGTAGTAAGAGCACGTGTCCTGCAAGCCTGCAGCGATCATGTTCCAGCCAGTGTTCAGATCGCGTGACCGCACCAACCGATCGGAAGTGGCGAAGGAAGCACGTCTGCCCAAAACCGCAACAGAGCAGTCCAAATTTCCATTTATTATAAATAATTCGGCTACACCGAAGGCTAAGTTCGCTGATCGACCGCTGGTATCTCCAATTACCGAACAAGGATAGCTTCGATTCGTATAACTTCTCCCAATTATGTTTGTAACTAGGTATTTTAAACGGTGATGTTTTGTGGGTTCGACTAATAGGTTGTACTAGTTTATTAGTTTCGCTAATCAATTAAGGGGGTTGGGTACCGTCCGGGTGCGAAAATTCAAATTTTATTTAGTTGTTTGCTAATAATGGGTTAATTAATAATTGATTTTATCGAAACTAAATTGTGTAGGCAGTCTAAAATTTGCGAAAAACTTTTATACAATTTTAATTTCGTGGGCTCTAGACTATAGTAAGTAGGACCGAAACTTAAGACCTTAAGAGTTAAGACCTATTTAAAAAGAAAACCGGTACGAATCAACTATTCTGTTGATCCGTTTTATAGCGCTAAGGATTTATAAGTAGGTAAAAGATTTCAGTGGTAACTTTGTAACAAAAAAAATTATGTTATCTCATATCTGCTTACGACATTATTTACTCTTTCCTGATTTTACCAACGTAAATTCTCAACTTATTTTAGAAATTATCTACGTTATAATATTTTCTTGATGCAAAAAGCACATAAAGAGTCCCGATCGATATACAATTACCAACGTGTGCATCAATGCAAGTTGTCCGGTATGACAAACCAGTTGTCAATCCCTTTTTGTACCAAGATTACAAAACAACCCGATTTCATTCATTCTTATCGTGTTTTAGCACCATAACTATAGTAATATGGTATTACTATATGTGCATACACATGTACAAAAGATTAAAATTCTTATTGTATTGAAGGTTTTTTAGTCTAAAAAATTGTTCTTTTCAGAGGACATACTTAATTATTTAACACAGTAATCATGTGTCTAGACTGTTTATCTAATTAACTTGCGGTATGTCTTTAACTTCTCGATAGAAAATTATAAGTAGTAGTCACTTAATATAGGTAGGTACACATTAATCGGAACAAAAAGGTTACACAAATACACAAAGATTTAAAGGAAAATTGAAGGTAAATTGTAACAAACAGACTGAAGGAATTTTCGCCAGTTCCGGCACTAGATAACATTTCCTTCATTCCCAAGCTATTTCAGTCTTCATGTTTTATTTTAGACTCAACACCCGTGAAAGAATCAAACGAGAAAAAGCGTCGCCAATCGAACCACAAACAGTGCTGGGGGCCTACCATGAACTTATCTTTGGCTTAATTAAACAACATTGTGCCAACAACGCTGGTCATTATTTGAAGCCTGTTCTATAGTTTAACTGAATGGAATAAAGGAGACCCAGAGGTATATTCGTCTGGACGTAATAAGAGCATTTAAGTAGCGGATGTCGACGCCTGTTTTCAGATTAATTGTACCTTTTAAAGGACATAAAAATGTGAAAACGATAGGTTGTATCGAAAAGTGCACAAAAATCACACGATACGAGTTCAGTGGCCTTATAACGCAGACAAGTTTACTTATACCTATTAATAAAGCTGTATAAATTATATGTTTAAGTATTATTAATATATGTGAGCGTTGTAATAATGTATGGGTGAATATTAATAAATAAGTCTGGTGCAAAGCTAAGCGTTCGCGGGGGGTAATAATGTCCCCATAAATGCGGGAGAAGTTAACGTCATAATATCGATAAAACTGGGGTCTTTCTGGACTCATTTGTTGTTTCATTAATGTTCTAAGGTCAACCCCTGAATGAAATAGAAATCTTGGGATACGGTCTATTGTCTATGAACGCACACCTAGAATGAAATTGTGCGAATTTCAGAAGGTATTTCGTAAGATAGGTAGGTGTTTTCAGTTTTGTAACTTCGTAAGTAAAGCGTAGGTTTAGATAATTGGGTAAACATCTCCGTTAATTCATCCAAGGTTCTAAGTGTTACGTTAAATTGTTTGTAATAAAGTAACTACAGTCTGTCAGTGTGTGTACAAATGTGTTTGAGTGCTAGGTACGCCTAATAAAATCAGATGAGCCTTGAATCGGTTTTGAGTGTAATTAACATTTTCAGTGTTAGAAATTCATTACGTAGAGGTTATTAGTTTTAATCACTAAACTTGTAATTTCCTCTAAAGGATATTTCATTGAGGTTAAAATTTCTACAAAAAACTTAATTGATATCTATTAGGTAGGTAGCTAGGTACTAGGTATTCGTTTGAGATGGTTTAGATTTCAGTTATTTTATGATACTCTTACTTGGGATTATAGGGTATTTGTACTCGTAGGTATCATTTTATTGGTTGTTAGAAGTTTTTCTAATGATATATATTGGTGATTGTCATTAATAAGTTTTATCGCTAATGACTAATGTACGAGCGAGAGGTGTTCAATAAATTATCCCAAAATACGACCCTTAGCAGAGAAACAACCTTGACCGCTCGTAGGCCACTGACCTCTGATTTATTATGATTTAAGATCCATTATTTTAATCATCCCGAAACCAGGCTAAGAAGTCTCAAACAAAGTTTAATTCGTCTCTAAAGTGGATCAATGCATCTGCTCGAAATACCGCGTCTTCCAAGTCTTTAGCCACTCACAGCTATTCCTGTCGGTCGCGGAATTAGTCCTTTTGGGAATCGAAATCATCCCGAAGCCTCGGCACACATCTAATTTTAAACGGAGAGACTCGCAACCTGCCTGACCCCGTCTCGGTATTAAAACCTGAACTTTCTTTATAGCTATGTGCCGAGGCAGTGTGTTTGCTCGGCAAACGTATCGGACACACACAAGCGCCTCGCTCCGGTCACGACTCGGCTACGGGCTAGCCTACACCCTCAGCGTATCCAGGACGATCTAGGCCCTCGCTCGTGAGCCGTGGGAAAGTGCCGCGGCTACGCTTCGATTCGCGACCGGCTCGGTTACAGATTCGGGGCGCGAATGGGGTTTCGCGGTTGCAGCGATCCAGTACCTGGGGCAGAAACCCTAGCAGGGCGACGAGCACCGCGGGGGCGCGCATGCTGGCGCGGCCACCGGCGCCTGGGCACTCGCGGGATCCGAAACCCTCACAGACCGACGCCGGAGTAATCCATCACTCGCACATGTCTGCACTGAGTTTCACTGCAAGTCACACAACACTGGAGGTGTCACCGGGCGCGCTCATCGGCTTCGGGAACCGGTCGCGGGATCGTGCACTACGTTCGAATCGCGCGCGTGCGGCCGGCGTGCAGCAGCCGTGAGACGTGTGGTAGCGGCGGTGCGTGGTGGCGGACTGAGGCGCCGGGCGGGTGGAAGCCGCGGTGCGGGCAGCGCGCACCTGGCGCCCGCCGCGCCGCTAGATGGCGCTGCGCGGCGCATCTGCCGCCCGCCGGCCGCCCCCCGCGCCGCGCGCCCCGCGAGCCTTCAACCAGAAAATACACTGAAAACAGCCGTCTGCTTTAGCTGAACGTCTTGGACACGTGCTCGTAGTTAGTTCGTATAAAAAAACTACGGACTAGAAAATCTAAGTTTGATATGATTTGAATTTTGAACATAAAAAAAGAAAATTAATATATTTAAAAAAGTACCTATTAAATAAGTGTAGTAAATAACTGAAAGATAAAATTACCTATTGCATTGTTTATTTTGTTAATTTTAACACGTTCGCTGCGGGACCAAAACACGCGTTTTTTTATGCAGTGCGTTAACTGGCCGATTGGCCTGGTACTTTAAGTTTACGCAGCGGCGATGTGGGGCTCATAGACCTATTAAGGTATCGGCAGATATAAATGACTATAACTATGCGAAAATGTAAAAATTTGAATACCTACTTATCAATATCGATGGTTGATGAGTTGTTGGTTATAGTGCCTGCTTCGCCCCGGGTTCCTACTATATACTTGAGAGATATATACAAGAATATATGTAAGGCCTTGAAACCCGATGCCGCACTGAATTATAGGTTTATTTCAGGAAGTATTAGTGATGGGAAGTAAGTTATCGACATATTATTTTTATGCCATTTATTATAGAAACAAAGATAATTATTTTATGCTTAAAAACAAGACAGGCAGTATTATTTTTTACATTATATGTGAAAAATTAATTAATTTTACATGAAAGTAGCAGTAGCCGTATCCTTTCTTACATTCTACGCCATTGATATATAATACTAAGAATTTCGCGTCAGAGCTAAAAATTATCCGAATCTAAAGAAATCCAAAACGCGAAAAGAATTCCAATCGCACTTAAGCAAAATTAGGCTGTGTGTAGGGTTTAAGACATAAATTACAATGTTTTAGTGTCTTTATAAAAATACACATGTACCCTCGTTTATATAGGTTTTCTCGGGACACTTTTTTCGTGAATTTTGTATTACACCCGGGGTCTATAGATCTATTTGCCAAAGACTATCGTATTAACGTCAATACTCGCAAATATTGTCACAACACTAATTGGTAGTAAAAAATTGTATCACCTACAACAGTGCGGGAACAGGTGGAGTGACCTTGTGATCTATGATGGGCCTTTCGGCCTATTACCCGCAAGGGCACGAAAAAAATATTAGTCAGTGCGTTATCAGGCTGAAAAACCTTAGGACAATTTTTATGCTTTATTGAGTAGCCCTTGAAGTCCTAAATTCAAACCTATAATTGTCTCTTTTGTACATATAGAAATACTCATTATACACGTCCCGCACCAGGGGAAGTTCACGGCTTTTCGCCTCCGCACAGAGCGGGAGTACATGCATCGGGCATTTAAGCCTTATATCGCAGCGAACGTGTTAATGTCCTATTTTATCTACAATTTTTAAGAAAACGTTTCGGGCAGTTATAGGTAGGTACTTATAATGAAAACTTTTGTTTGGATTTTTTAAATTTTTTAAAAGGGCTTGTTATTAATGAGTAAGTAATAATATTTTATGTAAATAATATGTAGGAATTATGTTCAAGGAAAAAATATATAATAACATTATTATATCATATGCAAATGCACTTAAAAGTGATGTTTAATAAATCCACTTTTCTTTTACCATTTATTCTCAAGTAAGCATCGATATACCATAGGACAAGTAAGTTATGTTAGGTATATGAGTACCTAAGGTACCTACAAGAGGTTTTATCGAAAATGAAATTCCTACATAAATTCTGTTATTCCATTTCGCATTTCGATCTTATGCATAAAATGGAATAACTTCTGTTTCTTTTCCTTTTTTTCATTACATCCATATTATGTTACAGGATGCACATATTACTATGCCTGTACAGTTAAAATACTCGTTCTACATAAAAACTCGCGTTTCCGTTCTCAATCGATGTAAATTGTATAAAATGGCCATAGTTTTATTTCGATAGGTTTATACATAAATCGGGCTCGCGTGTATGCAAATTTTTAAAATCTTCGCAATCGTTCGCAGCTGGCCGCTACGGGTTACTGCGAATTTAATTGACGCAGATCACAGGATCACCAGACTAACACTGTATTCAATGAAATTTGGAAAAAATATAATTCATCAAAAATTAATTCCATCTTAATGCCTGAATTAATGAAAACCATGAGTTTTGTTTTATTTTCATTTATCTTTGATGAGTTTCATGAGTTTGTATTAATCATTTAGGTAGGGTACAATTCTCCACTTTAATTTTCACGAAAATTGATTGAAACTTGTGAATCGTGGGAATAACAATCACAAACTAACCAAAAACTTAGGTCTATAATATTAGAGTGATAACAATACTATAATAACGATGTTTAATCTTTGCTTATCTATTCATAGGCTTAAATTCTCGTCACCTGTACCTACAAATCAAATCAAATCAAATCAAAATATCTTTATTTCACATAGGCCTAACATACAGGCTCTTGCGAACGTCGGTATGACATTTCTTGCATAATAATGATGATAACTACAAGTCGACTTAAAACTAAGTTTACGAGGGCTAAGTTTACCTAAAGTGAATCTTTACCTACACAATTAACTTTACTTCACCTAACTTTAGCTTTAGTCTGGTGGTTCTAAGATCTTAGTACGAAATAATATAGTTTAATATTATTTATTCCTGTGGGGTGATTACAGGTTTTTTTATAATAGTAACCGGGGGCTGAATGAAATTCGGTGGCAGTATAGCTGATTGATCTTGCGTGTAGTTAAGTTTTGTCGGTGGAATAAAACACAGATCGGAAGTTATTGTTGTTTTTTTTACGTAAAATCTTGATTTAAAGTAAAAAAAAAGTGTTTTAGAGGTTGATAATGTAATGGGTCGCAGCCGATTATGAAGTAAACACAAATATTTACTTACTTAGCTTTATTTGAAACAGAGGAGAGGTTTAACAAAGTACTTATTAGCTATTTAACCTATTTGGTAATGCACTTGAAGACTTGTAGAAACACTCTGAATTGGAGTCTGTTATAGTTCAATATTTATATCAAAGAAATGCAATTAATAAACAATTATTATTCAATGAGATAGTTTCTAGAAAGGAATCTGACCGTTAATGTATTATTAATTTGAGGTTTCATCAAGTCATCAATTTGGAAAATTTCAAATATTTATCGTGGTTGTTTATCAAAGTATATTGAATATTTTTAGGTAACATTACACCTTCCCCCTAAGAAAAAGAAATGATTGAAAATCATTTCGACTTATTTACAGTAAGATTATAAGATTATACAACTAAAATTATAATTAAAATAAAATGATTTACAATTTTAAAATATACTTATTTTTAACAATAATTAAGTTTTTAATTTAGATAATCTAGCACTTCTTCGCAGTGGTGTTTCATTATTACAATTATTAGCTATCGGTGTTTTTTCCATTAAAGTTTGCATTTCAAGATTTTCAATTGGTGCTGTAGGAGCATTTGAATACATAATGTGAGAAATTGGTGAGTCTCTTTCTCTATTTCTATTTCTGACATTAAAGGTAATACAATTAGTTATACTGTTACAACAATCAGTATTTATATGACGATGTGCTTCTTTTCCATATTTGTATAATAGCCATAAATATCTGAAAAATCTATAAAGAGCATACAAAGTTAACACTTTTATAATTGTAAAAACATGAGGAAGAAAACTATTTCCTGTCATTTGATTAAGTATCGAGTTATGATTTTCATATTCTTGAGTAAGTTTTTCAATTTCATCTAATTTATGACTCGTTAATTTAATTGAATCATGATCTAATTTATAAGACTGCAACGGTATTAAATCTAGTTTTGTAAAATTAAACTTATTTGTCTTTATACAATCATTAATATCAAAAGTGGGAAAAATTCTTATATCTACTGAATTTTCATTATGAGTACTAAAAGTAGTTAATACAGAATTAGTAGTGAAAATCTTACAATTTTTGTTAGAATTCAGAATTCCTTTTTCTTCTAACATAATATCTCTAGGTTGCATCATTTCACATTTAACGGTAGCGACAATCGGCTTTGGTGCGACATATAACCATTGATTTAATTTATCTAATTTATAAAACAATTCATGAGTAAGTTTTGTAATTCTTATGTTACAGTTATTAGGATTCTTAACATTATTTAACAAAATTTCAGTTTCGCAACTAGGTCTAGAGTGAGTTGAATATATTGGTATTTTATTATAACAAATTCTTAAGTCATCAGATAATAATTTACATTGTGACAAATCTTTAAGTGTTACATAATACATTCTGTTTTCTGAAACTGACAAGTATTGACTATTTTCATCAGGTAATATAAAAGAATAAAGATCATCGTTTTTATGAATGGGTAAACTTATAATTTTATATGCATCGAATGTTTCATTGAATATTAATGGAACTGAGATAACGAATATAAGTCTATTATTATATAAGAATACATTTAGTTTCAATACCGATTCTAATTTATAGATTTCATTTCTTGTAAGGTCGATTGGAAATTTGGTATTAGTCGGTAAGTAAGTAATAACCTTTTGAAGTTCACTTATTAACTTTGAGGGTGAAATTATACTTGGATGTAATGTTTCTGTTTTAGCAAACAAAATAGCATTAATAATTATAGAATATTCTTTATCTACTTCAGAAATAATTAAATTAAGTAATTCTAAATGCTCCTCCATACATTGTTGTCTTTGCAAAGAAGTAACAGTATCGACAGTTGCTTTTGTAAAATTTTCTAATCTTCTCAAATTTATGTTAAATGTATTTAAGTTGCGTTCATAATTTGTAATCGAAGAATTGAAATTCATTATTGTACTTTGAACAACTTGAGTTTGTTGTTTTAAAATTTTAACAAATTCATTTTTGTCTTTATTAATTCTATCGAATGCTTTTTCGAAATGTTCGCCATCTTCAGCGTCTAAGGTACCAAAAACTGTTTTAAATAAGTAACCGAAGCCGTCGAACCAACCTCGTTTTGTTCTGTGATGATCATCTACGGTATAATAATTATATGAGGAATCCTTTTTATTTGGTGTATGACCAATCAAATCTTTCAATGATTCATCTTTTGATTTTAAAACAGGAATAAGTTTACTGATTATGTTTAAGGTAGTGTTATATACAGAGAAATTTGAAAACGTTTTGTCATTGCATAAAATTTTTGTGTCGCTGTATGTAACGTCAATAAGGTCTATTTTATTCTCTAGTTCTGTTATATCGATGTTTGTTATTAGTTTCCAAGTACTTTCAAAGAATTCAATTTTTCCTATTTGATCGTAATATAGTCCAGTATTTATTTTTAAAGGATATACTTGAATCAAGTTGCTATTAAAGTCACCATTTATTCTGAGGATTTGCAAAAGCAGGATCCAGACGATTGTCCAGGACATTCTGCAAGCAAATTATAATAGGATTTATTTTAGTATGCTAATTTTAATCTATTATTATGAACTAACTTCTTTTTGTTTTTAATTTTAATGGTAGAGTTACAATTAGAATTAATTTCGACTATTTCGTAAGGACCTTCATAATTACTTCTAAGTTTTTTACATTTGCCTTTAGAAGTGTTTTCATTCAACAAAAATACTTTATCTCCTACTTTAAATGATATACAATTATTTTTCTGATCATAATATTTTTTATTAATTTCTTTTGATTTCTGTATATTGTTTCTAGCTATTTCGTTACTTTTTTGTAATTTCATTTTTAGTTCACTAACATAATCATCGTAAGTGTATTTAAATTCAGGTGCAGCAGTGAGGCTAGATGGGATGTTTGGTTTAACACCAAAAACTAATTCAAATGGCATGAATTGAGTAGAAGTATGGATAGATGTGTTATAGGCAAACATTGCAAAATCTATCCATTTGTCCCAGTCTGTCTGTTTGTCATTAACGTAATGTTTCAAATACTCAGCTAACGTATGATGAGATCTCTCAAGAGCACCGTTAGTCTGTGGGTGATAAGCTGTACAATTAATTTGTTTTATTTTAAATAATTTTGAGACATTTTTTAATAGTGATGATGTAAAATCGGCACCTTGATCGGTAAGTATTGACTTAGGTATACCAAATTTACATATGAATTGTGTAACGAAAATGTTTGCAATTGTTAAAGCTTCATGATTTGGAATAGCATAAGCTTGTGAAAATTTAGTTAAATCATCTTGGAGTGTAAGAATAAATTTATTGCCGTTTTCTGACAAGGGTAAAGGTCCCACAATGTCTAATGCAATACGTTCAAAAGGTGTTGAAGATGTTGTAGTAAGTTCCATTGGAAGTTTATGTTTCTTTCGTACTAATTTATTTTTTTGACACGATTCACAAGTTTTAATAAATTTTTTAATATCAAGTTTCATATTATTCCACTTATATTTAGCTTTGACTCTTTTGTACGTTTTATGGAAACCGGAGTGTCCAGCTGTTGGATTTACATGGCATTCTTCTAAGATTTGTTTAATTTCATCTTCTTTTGGTATAATTTTTTCATTTAGGAAAATAATGATTTTTATTTTAGTATCTTTGAAAAAATATATCTCAACATAGTTCGTAATTTAGACCAACTGAGTTTATCATATTGATCTCCTAGCTTGGGAATTTTTAAAGTACACTCTCCCCCATTAGTTTTGAGTAAGTGCTCCCGCACTTTCGTCATTGTGTCAAAGAAATCCCGATACTCTGCTCTATTCCAATAATATTGTTTGGTACAAAGGTAATAAATGAAATGATCATTATGCTTTTTAATGACAATATTACCAACATCAACATCTTGTGGTTTGATATCTTTAAAATGATCAAATTTGTTTTTAATTTCTTTGTGAAAATCTTCAGTACATTCAAGATCACATGAGATTGGAATACAAATGTTACTGTCTAACTTATCACATATATTTCCATTAATTTCTTCGATATTATTATAAATAATCAATTTGTGTTGGAAATCGTTCAAAAATTGTTGATATTGTGAACGATTAATTGTTTGTATTCGACTTAACGCATCGGCACTATTATTTAATCTACCTTCTTTATAAATAATTTCGTAATCATAATCTTCTAGTAAAAGTCTCCATCTGACTAAACGAGAACTTGGATCTTTTGCATTAAATAACCAAGTTAGAGGTTTATGATCTGTATAAATTTTAAATTTTCTTCCATAAAGATAGGGTCTAAAGTGTTTTATGCTCCAAACTATAGCCAATAGTTCTCTTTCCGTGGTTGAATAATTAGATTCAGCATGATTTAAGGTTCTACTCGCAAAAGCGATAGGAAGATCATTAGGTGGTGATCCTTGCGAAAGTACAGATCCTATTGCGTAAGCACTAGCGTCAGTAGTTAGTATAAAATCTTTTTCAAAATTGGGATATTGTAAAATTGGTTCGCTACTTAATGCATTTTTTAATTTTTCGAATGATTCTTGTTGGCTACTTGTCCAAACAAAATCAGTATCCTTTTTTAATAACATGGTCAAAGGACGTGATAATTTAGCAAAATCTTTTATAAATCTTCTATAATATCCAGCAAAGCCAAGAAATGCTTTAATGTCCTTTTGACACTTAGGGATAGGATAGTTAATTATAGCTTCAATTTTCTTTGGATCGGGCTTGATACCTTCATTAGTAATGAGATGGCCTAAATACATGACTTGTTTATGCATAAATTCACATTTATCGGGTTGAATTTTCAAATTATATTTATCTAAGCGTTGAAAAACTTCAATCAGACGTTTATTATGTTCTTGAAGAGAATCTGCGTGAATCACAATATCATCTAAATAGACGAAACATCTATAATTTTGAATTCCAGCAAGTACGGTGTTCATTAATCTTTGGAACGTAGCTGGTGCATTTTTTAATCCGAAAGGCATTCTATTGTACTGATAATGTCCTGAAGGGACAGAGAATGCAGTTTTTTCAGCATCTTCAGGTGCCATTTTAATTTGATGGAAACCTGAAGTTAAATCAAGAGTTGTAAAGTATTTGGAATGACCTAATTGATCCAAAATGTCTGTTATATTAGGCAAAGGGTAACTATCTCCAATTGTTACCTCATTCAATTTTCTATAATCAATAACCAAACGCCATTTTCTTTCACCGGAAGCGTCGAGTTTTTCGGAACGACCCATACGGGTGAATTCCAAGGAGATGTTGATGGTTCAATAATACCTTGTTCCAACATCTTTTTTATTTGTTTATCGACTTCTTCTTTATGAATTTGAGGATACCTATAAGTTTTAACATTAATTGGAGGGGTATTTGATTTGATTGGGATAGTATGTTTTAGAACATCAGTACTTGATAATTTATCACCTTCTAAATGAAATATATGATGATAATCCATGCAAATTTTTTCTAAAGATTCTTTTTCTTCCTTATTTAGATGTGAAGTGCGAAGATGGGATTTAATCCTTTCTAATCTTTCTGGAGATATTGATTCAGATTTTTGAGAAAAGTTTCTGACTTGAACAATATTATTAGAATTTTCATCATTTTCTAAACATTTTCTGAAATCTTCTGAGACATATTCAATTTCTATATTCAGATTATTAATTTCCATAACTTTATCGTTTGTATTCAAAATAGAAGTAATAACTTTTCCATTTGTAACTTTTACAAGACTGTCCGCGATAAAAACACCATTTTCAATTTCTTTTTTATTTATTATTCCTAGTTCGGAATTAAAATTTAAGACATCAAATTCAACGATTTGCTCACAACGCGGTTTTAAAATAGTTTTGTTTTTTATAATTCCTGGAATAGATTTATTTAAATTCTTTGAATGACAAATCTTGGAGGTCTGTATGTCATCTGAAAGTTTTTCATTAGAATCCACGAAGGGAATATAATCAAATAATTGTTTTAGACAAATATTAGAATCCTCAGTGGGATTATTAGAATCCTCAACGGGAATATTATTTTCAAATGGAGGTTTCAGCACCGTGAAATTCACTCCTTTAGAATGCTCAATGGGAATATAAGAATCTTCTATGGGAATATTGGAATATTCTTTTTGAATTAAATTCTTATCATTACAAGAATCAAATGGTATGTTTACTTTATAAGGATCATGTAATTCGTCAGCACGGGACCATAGGGTTTTACTATTTTCGGGAGGGGCATTAAGAGTTTCTATTAACTTTATTTCAATTTCATTTTCATCTAGTTTTAAAATATTTCTTTCGAAATCGAGAGAAGCGTTTAAATTTGTTAAGATATCGTTCCCTAAAATACCATCAAAATCTATTGGGAAATCCTTTGCAATAACGTGAAAAAGGCTTTCATATTTATAGTTATTAAGATAAAAATCAAGGTAGGTATAAGCGAGTGTCTTATTTAAATTTTTTGTATCAACTTTGTCAATACCTTTTAAATAAATTGGGTAATCTGTGTAACAAATAGTTTCATATTTTAATTTATCGACTTTAATTAGGGAAATTGTAGCACCAGTATCTAATAATAGTCTAACTGGTTCACAAGTTTGATTGAATTGAATGACTACATATGATGTAATAGCACTACAATTTACTGCATAGATCCGGCTTGAATCGGTCGGGTTTCCCTCTGCACAGCCGGCTGCGGAGGACCCTGCCTGTTTAAAGGCGATGGTCCAGCTTGCTGTGAGGAATTACCTCTAAAATGACTATTATTTTGACGAGAATTATAGTATTTGTTTTGATTATTTTGCTGTTGATTGTTTTGGTAATTAGTTCGGTTATAACGATTAGTGTTATAATTATTATTTGGGGTGTTATTATTGGAATTTCGATTTTTTAATTTAAAACATTTATCGATAGTATGGTTTGTTTTCTTGCAATATTTACAAAATTGATTTGACACGGTTTGAAATATTTTATTTTGATTGTAATTTGGTTTATGATTATTATGAAAACGTTGCATCTCAAATTTACTTTTTAATTGTTGCTCTTCATTTAGTGCAACAGCAACTGCGCTTTCTAAGGTGTCAGGCCTTTGGGACTTGACGAGAATCGTTAAATCTCTGTTTAACCCATTCAAAAAAACGCTAAGTGCTTCATTTTTAATTAAGTTTACACATGCCTCCCTACTTGTTTTATCTAAATTACCGTCTAATGAGTTAATAACCTTAATATAACAACTTTCAACTCTGTTTGCAAAACTCATTACTGATTCCTTAATGTCTTGTTTGCACGCGTTTAATTCTAGTTGCCACTGCCCAATGGTCCTTTTTTCTGAATACGCATCCAAAAGATGTGCTTTTAAAGCGTCCCATGTAGGGAATTCTCTGTTTCTGACGACGGCTCTGGCATTGTCGGTAATCTTAGTCTCGATGAGTTTGAAAAGGATTTCTTTATATTGCGGATCAACCAAGCTCATTGCTTTGTCGCAATTGTCGAGAAATTCAAACAACTTATTTTTGTTTCCATCAAACTTTATGAGCATACGCTCTGCCATTTCTAGACTAATTGTCGGAGCCATTTTCTCGTCAAATAATGAAGCTAAGTTATACATAAAAAGTAACTTATGTGCTTACTTGCGGCTGCTTGACCTTGAACTTGATGAGAGCACGATGTGGGGCTGCTGGTGAACTCCTCGTATACCTCCGGAGCAGGTAGGTAGTCCAAACAGCGTCTTCACCGTGGTTCTGGACTCGTTAAGCTTATTGCTTCTTTCAACGATCCGTCCCGACTGCGCCAAAAATGTAATGGGTCGCAGCCGATTATGAAGTAAACACAAATATTTACTTACTTAGCTTTATTTGAAACAGAGGAGAGGTTTAACAAAGTACTTATTAGCTATTTAACCTATTTGGTAATGCACTTGAAGACTTGTAGAAACACTCTGAATTGGAGTCTGTTATAGTTCAATATTTATATCAAAGAAATGCAATTAATAAACAATTATTATTCAATGAGATAGTTTCTAGAAAGGAATCTGACCGTTAATGTATTATTAATTTGAGGTTTCATCAAGTCATCAATTTGGAAAATTTCAAATATTTATCGTGGTTGTTTATCAAAGTATATTGAATATTTTTAGGTAACATTACAATAATTTTTGTTATATAAGTTTATTTTATCAGTCCTTTCGACGTAAGTTACACTTGGATGCTTGACATTGATGTTTGTTCGATATTTGATGCATTTAAGGATTTTATCATTTAAGGACGACTGACTGGCGAAGCTGGAAGTCGTATTTATGGCTATCGTAATCGTTAAAAATTCTGCTCGCCGATTGGCTGGAATTCCCTGTTTGCATTCCCTGTCTTACCAGCTAATCAGTGCGGCGGGTGGAATTGGTTTACGATTACGAATTTCTTACGCATTTTGCCTTGCATACTTACATTTTTGAATTTCATTCGGAAGCGTCGCAAAAGCAATCTAAAAATCGCTGTCTACACTTGTTCGCTCGTGCTCGGTTCGTCTAGCGTAGACCTACCTAGAGATTGCAGAGTTTTTGCAAGTTTTGAATTTGACTTAAAAAAACATTCATTTTCCAGAGCTGGCTATTACTGTAGTCTCCATCAGTTTTATTGGTCGTTTAGGCCACGCCTACACTTTGCAGGTAGAATGAGTACCTAATGACAAAACACACTGTACAGACTACAGACTCAGACTTCATACTAATATAATAATAGTTACTTGGACAATCTCGTACAGTGTAAACTCATTTATAAACATTTCTATTATATTCTTTGAGACTAGTGTCGTACCTATTATTGGTTAAAGGGCTTACTGACTGACTGATCTATCAATTTACATCTGAAACAGAAAGTAAGTACCTATCGAGCTTGACAAAATCAACTTGAAATGAAACTAACTTTTTTTTTCAAGTTGCGTTCAATAACACTATTTTTTCTATGTCTTGCATTTAAAGATTTTGGTATGAGTAAATATTTATGTATATTTATTAGTATGTATATCAAATATAAGCTTTTTCTTATTTTGGAGATAGGTTGCGAAGTGTGCACAAAAAACCTATTTAAGTATGTATGTAGAGAGTAGCGGCCCTTATTTTTTCTATTTTTTTTTGCTAAACAACGCCTAAATTATTATAATTCAAGGTGAAACAAGTATTTAAGTGACATACCTAATTAATCAGTCTTCTAAAAAAATAACGATACCGCTGATAGACAAACTATTTGGTGTAAATACCCATAGGTAAAAAAAAATATGTGGCTGTGTAATGTTATAAAAATTTAACTACATAAGTAACAATTCTGCTCAAATAAATAAACGCTATTTAAACCAGATCGTCGCTGTTTAAACACGTAAGTACTAGGCATATTTACTGCGGCCATAAAATTCATTACTATTTCACGAAACCTAAAAAATGCGTTCGTTAACTACAAACGGGTATCAGATGATGATCATTATTCAAAAATGCAAAGCGAAATGTACCAAGCACACCAAAATAACGGGAATATGAGTAGGGTTGTAAATACCTCATTTCTTTTCACTTGCATTCTTAAATTGAAATTTTGGTGAATAATTGGCAGGAAGTATTCGATAAGTTTAACCTTTTTTATACTACTAAATTATTTTATAATATTTGACATTTGCTTTTCAAAATATTAGATACGATTCCAATTAGAATTTTTTTCTTAAGCCTGCGCCACACGGTTGCCAACAAGCCCGTATGCAGGGGTGACCTGGTTGGAGGGCTGGTTGGTACTGCCGTCGCGCGTTGCGGCTACACGGCTGCAAACTTCAGTATGTTTACAACTGCGGTAGGAGCACGACAAGTAGATATGGCTCCCACGTTATCAAAAATTCAAAAAGTTGGTGTCTCGCTGGCTCTCTTGTGTGCTGTAGATGAAGAAAAAAAGCCTAAGAGGATTTGGAAGGAAGCGATGGCTAAAAGAACGACTACTTCTGAGTCACTCAAATTTAATAGGATTATTGGATTTTGATGATTTATATAATTTTTTAAGGATGGAGAAAGACAATTTTGACGAGTTGGTGGAAATGGTTCGACCATTCATAGAAAAAAAGGATACAAATATGAGACCAGCTATATCTGCCGAAGAACGAATTCTAGTTACTTTTAGATATCTTTTTATATACTTACTTCTACTTCTTTTTATATTCTTACTTATCTTTTTATATATTTTATATTTACTTTAAAATATCGGCGCAGTAAACGTGCTCGCTCATTGCTTGACAGAGCGCGACTGTCTTTGAGGTTGGTTGGAACGCGCGGCTACACGGTTAGCAACCGCGCTCTCCGACCACTGTCGGCAGAGCAAGACTCCTGACCAAGGTTGTTGAATGTCAAATCGGCCAACATTGCAGAAACGCCGGCTACATGGCAGAAATCTGCAATGTCACCCCTGCATACGGGCTTGTTGGCAACCGTGTGGCGCAGGCTTTATTCTAAAAATGCTACTTCTAAATCACGTATATCGGTTGGGATTACGAAAACTTTTTACAAAGTAATATTCATAACCTGTTATTCTGCTCTACTCCGAACCACCGAAAACACATGTGGTCAAAAGTCCTTATGCATCCATTTAATTGCTGGAAGCACGTAGGTCTGGCGAATTTGAGATTGACTTATCTACTTTATCAAAGTAGTTCACTATTTTTATTTTACTAATTACTTATGAATACTTCTTTAATTTCTCTTGAAGCTGAATTTTTCTTTAACTTGAATTAATTGATTTAAATAAACATCACAGAATTACATTCCACTATATCAGCGTCGCCAGACGAACTCATTTTAGCAGGACGTCCCGATTTTCAAAAGAGAAACTTTAATATCCCGCTATTCAGGGATAGCTTAACCTGTTTTTAAATACATTTTTACCGATTTAAAACATTATATTTTTATTAAAATACATTGTTCCATGTCTATTTTTAACCGACTTCAAAAACAGGAGGAGGTTCTCAATTCGTCGGAATCTTTTTTTTTTTTGTTTTTTATCTATGTATGTTCACCGATTACTCGAAGACGCGTCGATCGATTTGAAAAATTCTTTTTTTGTTTAAGAGGGTTTTGTTTCCAGATGGTCCCATTTTAATCAGGTCAGGATCTGATGATGGCATCCTGGAGAAATCGAGGGAACTCTTCAAATTTTATATGGACACATGAAACTATTTGAGTATTATTAGAAAGAATAATATTTTCCAAGTTGTCCTATAGTCATCAAGTCAGGATCTGATCATGGGATCTTGGTGAAATCGAGGGAACTCTTCAAATTTTGCTAGTATACTTAAAGCGAGTTGGGTATTTTTTATAGTTACTGGTGCATATGCTAGCAGATACTGATTTGATGACTAAAGTCATCAAGTCAGGGTCTGATGAAGGGTTCTTGGTGAAATCGAGGGAACTCTTCAAATTTTGCTAGTATACTTGAAGCGAGTTGGGTATTTTTTATAGTTACTGGTGCATTTGCTAGCAGATACTGATTTGATGACTAAAGTCATCAAGTCAGGGTCTGATGATGGGATCTTGGTGAATTTGAGGTATCTCTTCAGATTTTATGAACACACCTCAAGCGATTTGGGTATTTTTACAACGCCTTGGGCATTTTATTGTTTTCCACTAAAAAGTATAAAATAAAAATGGGAAATGCTTTCCAAAAAACCAACTTCAAATGCCACTACAAAGAGTGAAATAATTTTTATTTAAATTTTAGGTACCTACACCAATTCGAAGTCGGGCGATTGTCTATGACTTCGTCATTTCTTCGTACATCAGGTAAGTAAGTAGGACTATTAGGGATTGTATGAAACATTGCCCGACTTCGAATTGGTGTAGGTACCTAAAATTTAAATAAAAATTATTTCACTCTTTGTAGTGGCATTTGAAGTTGGTTTTTTGGAAAGCATTTCCCATTTTTTGCTACTATTGTTACGTAAATGCAATTTGAATTCAAATAATAAGTAAAATAATATGTTGAAAAACTTCTGATTACATATGTGTATTTATTATGTCCGGATTTCGACGAAAGAATCCCGCTTTTTTCATCCATAAAGTTCCAAAAAAAACTTGGCAAGAAAAAATCTGGCAACGAGTTACGAATGTAAACACACATGCATAGATCATAGACCATAAATTAGTGATAGTTGAATGGTGATAATCGTGGTACACCCTAACGCAGGTGTTCCGTGTATATGTACCAAATTTAATTAAAAAAGTAAAGCGGCCCCAATAGGATTTATTGCATGCAAAATCTAATGAAAAAGGCAGTGCCCAGGCCACGCCTAGCCGCGTTCATTGACCACTGAGCACTTGTTATTTGTTACGTCTACACCTAATACTTTGACCAACTTCAACAAAAAATGAGGTTTTATGTTTTTAATCGAGCGCGGCGAAACGATTGTTTGCCGAGCTCTGAAGAACGAGAAAAAGTACATACCTACTTACTACCTTATATTAGGGTTTCTTACCCAAAAGGTAAAAAGGCGACCCTAGCCCTATTATAGAGACTTCGCCGTCCGTCCGTCTGTCACCATGTATCTCTTGCATCGTGATAGTTAGGTACACATCTAAAATTTTCTTATTTATTTTATTTTACGGAACCCTTCGTGAACGCGTCCAACTTGTAACTTAAGGATTTTTTTTAGTAATCCAACTATATGTTAGATCGTTTACTATGATTGAACCTATAAGTATAGGTATTCGCAAATAGTCACACAAGTTGGAAGTAATCGATATAGGGAGATTTAAAAAAAATATATATATATAATTGTCAATGTGTCATCATGTGAGAGACTACAATAAAGTTACTCTTCGGTCTGTGTGAGAGACAAATGCTCCGGGGGTATTTAATTTTTAACTTGTAAGTATCAAGCCTGTGTATTTATCAAGAGACTCATATCTCTAACTACTTACAGTGCGACAAGGCTATTCTGGCGCGTGGCCAAAATCAGTACTAACGCCGCTATTTTGTGATACTGTTTGATAGTTCACTCTGTCGGTATATCGCTATTGTTTGTTGTGTTGCTTTTGCTTACTATTTACTATTTCAAACTAAAATTGAAGTAAAATTGAAGAGATTTAATTTTCTGGGTGCCTTTCTTGTATAACAGCGCCATCCTGTCAATGTCATTCAAGTGCCAAAAAAGCCTTGTCGGACTGTAACGATCTAATAACTAGACGTCATCTAGACAAGAAACAGTTTAAAAATCTTGTCTAATTTCGTGAATGAGTTGCGCCAATGACGTCTGTATAATGTCATTTACTTTTTAATTAGTCTATTAATGAGGCAATGCCTTCAGTCCTGGATGAGAAGGTGGCAAAAACAGACAATTAAAAAGTAATAACCGCCTCGCAAAAACTTTTGGTTTATTGAGGCTAAATTTTAATGCTTTAAAACAAAGACCTATGATAATAATAGAATAGACTAAGTTAATGCTTAAATGTGGTCTATAACTCAAAATGATAAACACGTTGAAATTACAAGCACAGAAATGATTTAAGTGTTTAAAAATTGCTCAAGTGCGAGTCTGGCTCGTACACTGAGGGTTCCGTCACATTCAGAGTTTTGTATACTTTTCTATAGTATGAAACTTGAAACTAAACTTAAGTCTCATCAAAAGAAAAAACAAAGTGATCTTATAAGGGTTCCGTTTTTTTTTCTTTGAGGTACGGAACCCTAAAAATACTATTTATAATTCATTATAATCAAATCATGTGCTCTCTTGATAACTTATGTATACCTAATTCAAATTTAAGTAAAAGATTTTTTTATGAAAGGCTTTAATGCCTTTTATGACTAACTATGCACGAGTTTCAGCATACACTATTATGCCGTAGAATGAAGGCAATTTTCATTAATTTATCATCTACTTATACAGTTTCGCATTGCGAAGTCAACATCTCCTGAGGATGTTCCGGTGTCGGAACGAAACGTGCGTCGAGTGTTGTAAGACTTGTGTGGTGTTGCATGTGGGTGGTGGTTGTATTGCTTGCTTCGGTATTTACCTTCGCGCTTGAGTGGGAGGGCGGGTGGTGTTTGGCTATAGTTCCTCCATGTTAGACCATACAAATTCAGATAGCGGATTATAGCAAAATTATTTAATCTTTCTAGCTACTAAGTTATGGATTTTCGCAAACTAACGCCTGATTCTACCTATTAAATTTTTCATCCATTTATTGCAAGAGTTATGCCGACTCATCACTCAACCACACCATTCGCAGGCAATCAATTGTATGCACATAAAAGCTCGAATTTCCACCAACTCCACCGATATGAATCAAAGGATGAGTCAATCTGAAAATTTAACCGTAAACCCTCGTCAAACAAGAACAAGTAGGTAGCGAAAATCTGACAATATTTCCGTTGTTTAACCACATTTAAGGAGCACACCACGGGTGTGCCCGCGAAATTCAAATTTTTTGTTGTTTTTCGCGATTTTTAAGCTAATAAGACATAATAGGCTTATGGCATTAAAATTGCGGGAATCCCAATATCATCTCCACGTGTTTATATAAAAATCTCTGCTTGAAAATGAAATTAGTCCGAGATTTGCGAGTTACTCACATAACACTCGATACTCGGACCACAGATAATATAGCCTATACTCTCGGACTAATTTCCTAGGATAGACATTTTTATGCAAAGATTTTGATATAATCATGTAAAGATGATACTGCCGTTCTCGCAAATTGACTGCCATAAACCTTTGATGTGTAATTAGCGTACAAATTGCAAAAAACAATGAAAATTTTGAATTTCGCGGGCAGAGTCGTTGATTTCGCCTTAACGAGGCCATGTTTTCGCGTGAACAATGCCGGTGAAACAAAGAGCCCCACCCACCACCACGCCCGCGGCGCTCCTGCCCCTGACACACTGGCTGTGCTGTGACCTTCTCTTTATTTATTCTATTCAATGTATTTGCCTAATTGCGCTTTTCTTTTCGAATTTGGTTTCCACCTACATTACAAAGCAGGCTTCCTCAAACTTTTGGTGCCGCGTACCCTCATAAAAGTTAAGTGACAGCGAACCCCCAACCCTCCCGTACACTCCTCAACACTCCGTAAACATAACGTAACATAATGTATGAAATAATTTTGTAACGGCCGACTCGTTCGATTTTTATTAAATTTTGTACATATTATATTTGGAAAGTAGGTATTTTTTTTTTATTATAGATAGGCTTGCGCTTGACTACAATCATATCTGATGGGCATGACAATAGTTTTCACTTTTCACCCTTCTCCCGCAAATTGCGTTGCTAGAATCGAAACCACGACCTCCCACACTAATCCAAGCGCGCGCCACTGCGCCAGGGAAGTCGTTGAAATACATCCGAATACAGAGTACGATGAATCCTTTAAGATCAAGGTTACTCAAAGTCGGGTACGCGAACCCCTGGGGGTGCAACGATAGGAGGTTGGCGACGAAATTTACATAATGGTGACTGAGTGACTAAATTATCCATTAAATTTAAAAGAATTGAATGAAACTAGAAGGGTGAAAAATGGTTTGCGATTTTTTGAATTTCACATTAATATATATATAGCTGCTCGTGCTGATTGGCCACTGACTGATTGATCACCTCTCCTGAACAATTTTGTATGAAAAAATTTTTTTTCAAGGATCATGTCGTATAGAAAGGAAAAAATCATTAAGAACAAAAATATGGAGAGAGCTGATGATTGAGGATTTCGGAGACGGGTGAAGAGCACGGGGAGGGTATTGAAGATAAGTGGGGGGTGCTCGACCAAATGTCATTTGAAATGACATCCAATTGGCAGTTAGCTGAAAAAAAATTCAAAATGCCGGATTCAAAATGGCCGCCATTCGAATTTCGTCGATATCTCGGAAAGTATAAGAGATGGAAGAACGGTTTCTTGACAAGAGTTAATCAGGACTCGAAGTTCTAGGTGATGAATACAAAAAAAAATCGAATATGGCGGAATTTTTTTTTTCATAGAAAATGTATGGGGAATATTGAAGAGACCACGAGTTGTAAAACATGAAGTGCTTTGATGCGGTTTTTTGGAAGACTACAAGAGAAAAATATGGAATGAGGTGATGATTGAGGATTTTAAAGACAGTCAAGGAGCATGGGCAAGGTATTATAGTAAGGTGGGGGGACTGCTGAAACAAAAAATACTCGGAACTTCAGGCAATTGACAGTGAGCTGAAAAAACCAAAATGGCGGATTCAAGATGGCCGCCATACAAATTTCCTTTTGTTCTATCTCGGAAAGTATAAAAGATAAGAGAGTGGTTTCTTAGCAAGAAGTGATCAGGATCTCAAGTTCTACGGGATGCATGGAAAATAATTCACTGTGGCGGAATTTTACTTTCCATGGAAAATGTGCATACTATGAGAAGAGACAATGATCTAGGATTTGGATGATGATTGAGGAGCACTGTCATGGTTTTAAAGATATTTACGGGCAGTTCGAAGAAAAAAATACGCTGAACCTCATCCGATGAGGTTCAGCGTATTTTTTGTTCGAACAGCCCTTAACTATCTTTAAAACCATGACAGTGCTCCTTGGTAATTTATTCAGCTCACTGCCAATCGGATTCCAATGGGCGATAGAGATGACGGCGATACCTTTATGGGCGGGAAGACTGCACGCGGGCCACATGTGGCCCGCGCACACACGCGCCCTACTAGTCTAGTAAATATTATAAAATATAAAAATGGGAAATGCTTTCCAAAAAACCAACTTCAAATGCCACTACAAAGAGTGAAATAATTTTTATTTAAATTTTAGGTACCTACACCAATTCGAAGTCGGGCAATGTTTCATACAATCCCTAACTTACTTGATGTGCGAAGAAATGACGAAGTCATAGGCAATCGCCCGACTTCGAATTGGTGTAGGTACCTAAAATTTAAATAAAAATTATTTCACTCTTTGTAGTGGCATTTGAAGTTGGTTTTTTGGAAAGCATTTCCCATTTTTATTTTATACTTTTTAGTGGAAAACAATAAAATGCACAAGGCGTTGTAAAAATACCCAAATCGCTTGAGGTGTGTTCATAAACTCTGAAGAGATACCTAAAATTCACCAAGATCCCATCATCAGACCCTGACTTGATGACTTTAGTCATCAAATCAGTATCTGCTAGCATATGCACCAGTAACTATAAAAAATACCCAACTCGCTTTAAGTATACTAGCAAAATTTGAAGAGTTCCCTCGATTTCACCATGATCCCATAATCAGATCCTGACCTGATGACCATAGGACAACTTGGAAAATATTACTCTTTCTAATAATACTCAAATAGCTTCATGTGTCCATATAAAATTTGAAGAGTTCCCTCGATTTCTCCAGGATCCCATCATCAGATCCTGACCTGATTAAAATGGGACCACCTGGAAACAAAACCCTCTTAAACAAAAAAAGAATTTTTCAAATCGGTCCACGTGTCATCGAGTAATCGGTGAACATACATAGAAAAAAAAAAAAAAAAAAAAGATTCCGACGAATTGAGAACCTCCTCCTTTTTTTGAAGTCGGTTAAAAAAGTAGCTTATGGGTCAAACTTTGGTTTTCTTTTAGGGGTGAAAAATAGCTTCCGACCTATTCTCAGACTTACTGAATTTAGTCAAAAAATTCATAAAAATCGTAGTATTTAGGTAAAAAGCACTATGACACAAAAATGTTAGACGTAAGCATGTACTAACGTACTAAAGGGGCTCTCTGCGTTTATGACTGTGTCAAGGTAGCAGACGCGCGGCGGGCGCGGTAAGAGTGAGGAGAGGTCGTCGTCGTTGGCGTTGCTAAGAGAGTCTCAGCAAATAAAGGAGCAAAATTTTTATTCGAAGTGTCCTCTCTTGTTACTCAATGGACGTAAGAGATAGATCATGTTTTGAAGGTGTAAGGGTTTGGGGGTTCGCTGTCACCTAGAAATTTTAATGGCGGTACGTGGGACCAAAACTTTGAGAAAGCCTGACCTAGATAATTTAGCTATCTGATATAGTGTACTTATTGCATATTTCAAACAGATAGATATCAAGAGGATTTCCTTTATTAAACTGTCTTGTTCTTCCAAGTGCTTAGGAAAAACCTAGAAAATCTAGACAATAATAACACCAAACAATTAGACCTCTCATTAGTACTAATACTTTGGACGTCTCTGATCATTATCCTTGCTGCTGAGACGTGTTCCTCCGAAGGTCAGATGCCTAGGTACCTTTATTATGATTGCTATTAGATACAATTGTATGACTTGTTTTGTTATTAACGATATCAAGATGTTCCTAAGACGTACTCGCTAATGTACAAGTCACGGAATTTATTATTTCCGTCTCAAGGAAATAATACCTGCGTAATTATGATCTAAAAAATAAATAAAAAATATGCAATAGGATACGAATAATATTGTTTATTTACTGAACAACTCTGAATACCTAATCCTTCGTTGACTTGTATTTACAGTACAGCAATAGTCGGTACAAAATTCGCTGCAAAATGCGTTGCAATAAAATGCCACTCAATTATTTGTATCTTCCATTTTATTGCCGCGGGCAGCGATAAATTGCGCTAAAATACTTATGACTACACTTAACATCTAAAACTCTAAACTAATATTGAATGAGGCAAAATTGTTATAATGTTTGTATGTAATAGGGAAAAATCTTAGAATCTGCTGTATATTTAAGACTTTCCAACATACATACTTAGGATTTCACCAAGGAAACTTGTCGAGTCTTCGAAAACAATTGGATATTCAAATCAAAAGAAAGTAATAAAACAAAGGATAGGAAAGGAGAGCATTCAAAGACATTAAAATTTCTAGGATAACTCTTACACTGGGTAAGTATATCGACTTCATAATTTTTAACCCCAAACTCAAAGTTAACTTTAACTGGCTTTGTTTCAGCTGTTTTTAGTATTGACATAAGCCGTTCATCAAACGTTCAATAATAATAATTAGATATTATTATTGTTCTCAACCAGTGCTGAGGTTTCAGTATACAATATACAATCGGAGTTTTATATCTTTCGAGGCTATAACATATATTCTAATAAATATTTCGAAAAACAGGCAAATATTTTTCTTTTACTTACTAGAAAAGCAGAATCGTCTTCAAAAACCGGTTTAGGGTCAGCCAAGCGTGACCCGACGCTAAAACCCGTGCTCTTTTGACAGGTCAATATATACAACACATATTTACATTATCTAGTGTTAAGTGTATGGATAAACATTCAAAAATACTTGAGCATTGCGCATATAAACATAATCGGCTAAGATATCTGTACAAACACAAGGGAACCCTGTTTTTTGGCGTTCCGGAGCGGGTGAACAAATTTTTAGGCGTTTTACTACATTTTTGTAATAAATACACATATGTACATTGTACAAGATGTTATTGCCAATAACTTAAAAACTATACCACTGATCCTCATATTGAAGATAGTTCATTTATACAAGTGCACAAAGTCCTGCCGGAATCGCGGTGAATATGATAGTGAATCCCGTACTCCCGCTAGTGTGTCAGTCGTGGAAACAGACAGTGTTTAGTGTGTGCAAACCCCACATAGCCCCTCTACTTCCCCTGACGCAGGGCTAACAGTTAGCATTTTTGTGTCTTTAAAAAAAGAAGGTTGGTACCTATTCAAAGTCAAAAATAGTAATTTAGACTTTATTTCTTTCTCTATGAGCTTTGTCGTATCCGTTATTCGTCCGGGTGATGTGGGAATAAAAATCCTTCCTTATCCCTTGTCTACACTATTAAAAGAACCTCATTTTTAATCACTAATTGAGGACTTTTCGCGTTAAGGCGGTACGGTACGTCTTTTTCGTTGAATTATTTTGCTTTGAATTTCAATAATTTTATTTATACGACTCACGGGCTATTTAATTGTTTGATGATTAATCGCGTGTTTGGTTAGATACATGTTTTGAAGCCACTTAAGTAACGTTGGTGTTTGCTATAAATTAATCTTTACTTAACTTTACTTAGTACCTGTAAAACTCTTCAGACTGATAGTCTGTTCAATAGCTCTCAGACTATTTCAGATGCATATTGGTTCAAGAATTCCGTTACGCAACCGCCTACCGGACCGAGTTATTTCAATTTATTCAATGTAACAACCGCTTTATACGAACAGCATTTGGTTATGAACATAATGTAATTATATGACGTAACATCTTTGCATTTATGCCAATGGGCTGTACCTGTGTAAAGAATAATAAGCATAAATTACGGTCTCTAACTTCATTTGAACGGTTATAGATATTTCAATGCACGATGACGCGCCTCACTCTGTCAAACGCCATACGAATCAAATGAAACATAAGGGATTTGAACAGAGTGGGGCGTGCCTTCGTGAATTGAAATATCTATATCTTTATTTTGATATCTATATTTTGGAGTCTATATCAACCTACTTAATGTTAATTAAACATAATATTTTTTTGCAATATATTATTTAAATAAAAAATTCTTTATGTGCACCACACAAGAAACGTAACAAATACAGATATAATTAAAGTACACAGGTATAGATCTAAAAAGCAGCCTTATCGCTACGCAGCGATCCCTGCCCGGCAACCTTATAAAAATATATAAGGTAGACTGCGATCTCGTCTTGGAAGGGGTAAGTTACTCACCATAAACGGTTTCTACACAGCATCGCACTGGAACGCTTGGCGGTGCATCTTTGCTGGTAGAGTGGTAACTAGCTCCGGCCGAAGCCACTGACTCACCAGACTCACCAGACCAGACCTGAGCCAGTTTAGAATTTATAAAACCTCAAATTGACTTGTGGCGGGAATCGAACCCGCGACCTCCAACTCGAGTCCGAGCGCACGCCACAAACCCAAAACTAAATTATTCAAAATATTTCGTTTTAAAGATCTCTTTGGGAAAACTTCCTAAAATCGATTTACAAGTGATCCAGTTTTGTTTATTAATATTCCTATATTGGAAAGGGTTTAGTCTGGTGAGAAGTTTCAGAAACGCCTGGTTTCCACTCTATCGGCTTGGCACGATGCTGTGTAGTAATAGGCATGAATGCCTCTCCCAGTTTCATCAGTCAAATATAATCGTCAATTAACCGACTTAAAAAAAATTAAAATTAAGAAAAGGCGATTGGTCGCCTTTTGACCAAAGAGTTCAATAGGTAATTGATGAATTATTGATGACTGTGTTGTAGTATTCGAAAGCATTTTTTTTTACGCTATACAAGTTAGTACTTGACTGCGATCTCACCTGATGGTAAGTGATGTTGAAGTCGAAGATGTTAGCGTACTAACTTGGAAGGGGTAAGTTATGTCACCCCAACGGTTTCTACACAGCTTCGTACCGGAACGCTAAATCGCTTGGCGGTACGTCTTTGCTGGTTAGGGTGGTAACTAGCCACGGCATTCAATAAATATTCGATGATTAATGACTTAAGAACCATTTAATCTACATAATATAGGTATTGTACGTTTGTACTTTAAAGTTTTTAAGCTGAAGTAGCCTTAAAATACTCACAAAAGTTAAATCTCCAGATGAATCCAAGACAAAACCTTTGAGATAAATCTGCGAAACTTGAAAACAAACAACTATTAACACGATGCGAGACAGCAATTTGAGTGATAACATCTTTATGGAGCTTATAAATCTTACCTCAAGTGTTGGCAAAGAAGGCTAGATCATAATCAACGCGTAATCAGTAACTTGGTTAGCGGGGAAGAAAAACTCGGCTACCTATAAGATGAGTTCCGTATCCAAAGGGTAAAAAAGGATTTCGCTGTCTGTCCGTCCGTCCGTCCGTCAGTCACAAGGCTGTATCTCTTGAACCGTAATAGCTACAGAATTGAAATTTACACAGATGATGTATTTCTGTTGCCGCTATAACAGTAAATATTAAAAAATAGAATAATATCCCAAACAACAAACGTGATTTTTTTGCATGTTTTTGAATTTGGTAGGTATAATAAGGTAGGGAATAGGGATGTTTAGTTTACTTTAATACGAATTGTTATTATTATTGAGAGGCTTGTGCTTGACTACAATCATGTCTGATGTATAGGAATGATCAGGTCTATAGGTTGGAGCGCGCTTGCCTAAATAATGCCTATAGGTACTTATTCACCCGTCTCTTTAAGGCACCCAGATTATACTTTGCTGGGAACACAGAAGTTGGAAGGTTTTCCACACCATAGCGGTAAGAAAGTATCAGAAACGTTTCGTTCAAGTTTTTTAAACACTAGAAGTCAGTAATTGGTTGCAATGACACGTGAATAGAAATGGAATAAAATTCAAAAATAATATGATAATAATAGTTTAGAGAACATATGTAGGTATTTTAGAGAACTTCCGTTGCGTGCGTTGCGTTAACGGCTAAAGTAACGCAAAAATTAATGATGACGGGATTGTTTTTTTTAAAAGTTCTTAAAAATCTTTTAAAATTAACTTATTATAAAGGGATATGTAAAAAAGGTAATGCATGCGGGCGAAGCCGAGGGCAACAGCTAGTATATCTTATGGCTACAGTCGGCGACGATGCAGTCGAAAACGTTATTGCTACAAAGCATCGCACTGGAATGCAGCAAAAATTTGCTATGAAATGCTTTTTAAATTACCAAAGAAAACCTTTATTATCTACAAATAGTAACGTAAAGTATTTCAAAATATTAATTAAAATGAGTTACATTTTTACTTTTGCTACATACTTACTTGCCATAGAGATGGTTTTAAACTGATACAGCGGTTTATTGTACAATGTACATATTATGTGCCAACTCCATACCTAAGTAGGAACCAGTGGTCTAGAGTAGCGTGTCTAGGTACAATAAAGAGTGATTTATATAAGTATGTAAGTCAATTTACAATTAATTAAATCAGGAAAATTGATTTGTCACTTTTTGTAACAAATAACTCGTGTTATTGTAGTGACGATATGTAACTATTTTCTAAATTGCCAATACGAAATTATATCCAGTCAAAACTGAGTAGGTATCTGAGAATAGGGTATGAGAGAAAACTCTATTTATAAGAGTATTTGCCAGGTCCCGTCATTTCTCTGAAATTCGGGTTGGTGAGAAATCTCTACATATAAAAGAGAAAATGAGATTTCAGTCCCTTAAACTCTCACTAGATAGGTTTGTATGTATGTAACTTTCGAAGATTCAACTACCTAACGAGTTCTTTTAATATTTATAATACTTATAACATTAATTGATACTTATAACTTTTAATACTTATAACATTTGATTTAAATCGTCTCTTAAAATTATAAGTTATCATTTAAGTTATATTTTAAAACATATATTTTAAAAATTAACTTTTATACGTAAACCAATATTGTGGGTGATCATTAAAAATAACTAGTCCGCCATCTTGAATTTAGAGTGACGTCATATAGCAAACCAACATTGTCATCTATTGGAAACTAAACGCGTTAATTTTAAATTTCAGCTGAATTTGCCTCAAAATTGCGTTGCAAGATTTCACCCGAGCAAACATAAAAAGGTACAGTCAAGGAATCCAAAGGTTAGGTACTTTGCAAGTTTAATAAAAGCTTGTAAAATAATTCGTGATAATGTTTTAATAATTATGTATATGAAATAATAAAATTGTAGTTCCTAGTGAATTATATCGTAGAAAATATGTTGCGAAAATATTTTATTACCTCTTAAATAACTTCACAAAAGTAGGATGTTCTCAAGCAAAACGCTATTTATTTGCATTTTATTCATGAATTTAACTAGGGTGACCATGTGATAAAACGTATTTATTGTGAAAGTCATTAAAACCTGGCGAATAAAAAACAGACACATTGAAAACTATTCCACCAGAACTCAAACAAGGTTAATGGTTTAATAGGTGTAAGACAAAAGCACCCATGTTTCTTTAAGGAAGTTTACACAAATTTGCGCTAATTCTGTGGTGCATAATCTCTTAACTAAATTAATTTAAAAAAGTGATAACATTATTTTAATTTAATTTAGAAATTTTGCATGTGTTAATATGAGGTATAATTTTCGTTCCGTACAGATATTCAGTACAAAAACAGTAGAAGACAGTAGTTGTAGCTTGAAGGAGTACGTAACAAACATCCAAATATACAATCTTTAACATTTTTAAAATATTAATAGGATTGAAATTTCGGTGTTTTTCAACCAAAAAATTCAAAGAATTAAAAATAAGGACATATCCAAGGAAACTGGTACGCTTGGTATCTGTACAGTAACTAAATAAGGTCCGCGAATAAGACCTAGAGTTCATATCGGTGATTGGTTTCAGGTCAAAGTACTAACTAGGCAGTAAAGGCTCATTTGTGCTTGTGATGTCAGTCATGTACTGTGGGCTCTACCTATTACATGTATGTGTTTATTACTATTCTATGGTAATTATAACTGTTTACTTTACTTAGAAAGTTTTTATGTATGTGCGTTATAATAATTGTATCTTTAACGTGAAATCAACGGGTCTGCCCGCGAAATTCAAAATTTTCGTGTTTTTTTGCAATTTGTACGCTAATTAGACATGATAAGCTTATGGCAATCAATTTGCGAGAATGGCAGTATCATCTTTACATGATTATATCAAAATCTTTGCATAAAAATGTGTATCCTAGGAAATTAGTCCGAGTATCGAGTTTTACGTGAGTAACTCGCAAATCTTGGACTAATTTCTTTAACTCGACACTTTCGAGCAGAGATTTTTATATAAACACGTGAAGAAGATATTGGGATTATCGCAATTTGACGGCCATAAGCCTATTACGTCTTATTAGCTTAAAAATCGCGAAAAACCACGAAAAATTTGAATTTCGCGGGCACACCCGTGTTGTGCTCCTTAAGTAAGACATTTTTAAGGTTTCTAGATTTAAATATATGTACGTACTCGTATATGTGTATTACGATTTATGAGTAGTGGGGAGGAAAAATATTGACGCATATTCACTCATAACTCACTCTGAATGAAAAAATATAGCATTCTTTTGCAAATTTGCAAGGTGCGTAATGTAGACTATGGATATTGAAGAACTTTTAGAAATCACACCAACCAAGCAGAGGCTAGGCGGGTGAGTCAAAAATTCTTTGCAATTTTACATTGTAAAGTCTCTTAAGAATGCTCCGATGTCGGGGCAAAACGGGCGTCAATGAAGATGTTTTCTGAATTCCCAGGGAAATATCTCTTTTCGAAACACAAAGTTTCCAAACATACCTACATAGGTAAAACAAAGACTTCTATGTACCTAAGTACATAGAAGTCTTTGAGGTAAAAGGAACTTTTATCAAGCTCGAAGGAACTTTCTTCCCACAAAAATGTTTTATTAAATATTCTTTAGCGTACAAAGTTATTCCACACAAAGCCAGTATGCAATAATAATTGAGTCTAAGACCGGATTTCAACTGTATAGGATGCATATTATAAGCGGTGAAGACGGCTATCGTAGCACAGAGTGAGTAGTAACATAGAAGGAAAAAGTGCGACTAAATTTTGCGATCTATATAACGCTGCCTGAAGCTAAATAATGAGCGGTGGATGTGATATTGTATCATGACAGTCAAGGCTGTCATAAAATATAAAAACATATTCGACATCTCTTTGTCGACAGTACTAAGAGGGCTGACATTTTGTAGGAATTGGCTCTATTTTATTTTACTTTACTTAATACCTATCTGTTTTTCAAAATGTTACACTGAAATCTGGTATTACGTTTCAGAGTTCAGAGATTTTAGCTTTGTCTATGAAAGTGATGAATTAGAAAAGTCTTGTTTATTTTTTAGAGTCTACAAGTTAGTACTTGACTGCGATCTCACCTAACGCAAAGTAAAAATGCAGCCGAAGATGTTATCATACTAACGTATAAATATATACTCACCCCTATAACGTTTTCTACGCTGCATTGCGCTGGAACGCTGAATCGGTTGGCGGTGCGTCTTTGCTAATAGGATGGTAACTAGCCACAGCAAACCAGCAGTGCTATTCTACAAAATTTCCATCTCTGAAATAGCTGCCAAGCCGAAGATGGCATGCAAAACTGTACTCTATTACAACTGACAAATTCACAGATGCATAGATGTACGCTCGTCGCTGCTTTAAGTATTTTTGCAGAATAGCACGGCAGATCTGAGCCAAGTAAGAAATTATGAAATTCTAAAGAATGTCTCGCGGAGCTGATTATTAAGTGTATGCTATCTATCAAATATTTTTAGTCTGTGTAAGTTCTAAGAGCGTGGTGCCTCTGCAATTAATTACTGCATAGTGGCCGGTTGACGCAGCTAGAAAGCTGACCCGCGGGTCAAGCCGGGATACATCACTAGTCCACAGGCTGCGCCTTTCGCGTACAATGCCACACGCTATCTTCACTTTCCTTCGTGGATTCCTACTGACGGTCAATTGAATGTTTTCTTTATCTAAATACGGCTCAATAGTCCTTTAGTAGTGCTTAATTTGACTGCCATGTTGATGTTATCTAAAGGAAAGTGATTTCTAGCTAACACGAACTGGAAGATGTAGGTAAACGTCGCTGAAAGTTCGGCGACTGAATTATTGATTACGCATAGTGTGTCCCCACACTTAATGTATGAAAGGTAACGTTAGTCTCTGATAGAATTGATATACCCGTACCTGAAACATTATAAGATAGGCGATAGTACACAGACAGCTTTACACCTGTATTGTGAAACCTTGATGAATTTCTTATTTCGGATCAAACAGTTTTATCTAATTAATGAGTAGACACGATATATTTAACATAAAATAGAGTGTTGTCAACAGATTTTATACATGTTTTTATACTATGTTTTTGAGAAAAAAAATATTTAGCTACCAGAAGATATTTACGGGATTTTTGGAAAATTTAAGTACATAAGTTCATGTTTTGTCAAACAATGTTCTTTTTGAATTTTGTATGATAAAAAAATTATAAGTTGTTTTTTTTTTGTATACAATAAAAAGTTCATTAACTTCTATCATAGCTTATATTACTTTTAAATAAAACAACAGCACCGACGCGATTTGTGTAGCAATTTTAAAAGTGTTAAAACCTGTTTTAATATCCCAATTATACAAATAATTAGTACCATCTTGCAAATAAACAAGTCATTCGAATGCGTAAGAACCCCAATAATAAAACAGATGAAAGTAAAGACTCAATTAATTAAAAACCAAGTAAGTACACTAATATAAATAGTTGCCGTCGTCGGCACAATTTATTGGTACTATTTGCATTTAGTGTTACATTACGTCCATACGACATTTTGAGGTGGTGTTTGGTATTTTGATTTGAAATTTCGTAGCTGAATTATGATGTTGTAAAGGTAATGGCAATTAACATGTATTTTAGATGCAAGTAAAGTGAAGGTGTCGTCTTTATAGAGTGATTGCGATGCCAGTTTTATACGGAGATATAAGGGTTTATCAGCCAGCCGAGGCTGATAAATTAAACTCTTGGTAGCCTATCAAGAGTTTATCAGCCTCAGCTACAATTCATCAGCCTCGGCTGGCCAATCTTAAAGTGTCCTACCAATGGTCTACCAAGAGTCTTATCAATGAACTCTTCTTGCAGAACTTGCCCGGATAGGTATCACCCACTGATTTCTATCTCTGGATTAATCATTCTTTACGTCTGATAGTCTCTTTTTTGTGCCGATTCGAAGCGCCATCCCCGAACGTCCACGGTACTAAACTGACATTTTTGTTGGTAGCGGACCGTCTTTTTGAATGTCGTTTTATTTTAGTCCCATAGACGCTTATGCTAGGTCACTCAACAATCAGGGCCAAAATGGCGAAAATCAAGTGATTTATCAATCATTTTTACGTTGACAGTCAGCAATCCAGGTCAGAATTATCACCGCACTAAGTAATAAGTTACCCTGTCTTAAAGCAGTGACTGCAATTGTACTAAAGGTACAATCAACAACCGGCCTCATATGGAGTACTGGCTGTGCTGTTCCCACCTCTGGGTTGGAGCACCTACATAGTTGTAGCAACTACTTCCATTTGACCGGATCCAAAGGCGGTCAGTAAGACTTTTTGACGACCTCAGCCTCAGTAACAAACTGCAACACTTGGAACACCTCAGGTCACACATAGCAACTCTATGTGTGCTCTTTCGGTTATTTAATGGTGAGTATTCTGAAAAGCTGTTTGAAGTGATTCCTTCTTCCATTTTCTCTGTGCATATACTCCGGCGTAGAAACATGTTCCATGTTCCAAACTATTCCCTCTGGGTGTTGTACTGTAGGTATTGCATTCAGAGGAAACTTGCATATCAGAAACACTCAAAAATCTGAGCGCGCGCCAGTTTTGCCAGTGAGGTCATCAAAAAAGATTCTAACTGGAATAGTTTTCCCATTAGTCAAAAAATGTACTAAAAATAACACCTATCAATACGCTTTGAACCAAAATTCCACGCGTCGGCCATTACCCACCAATAAACTTAATCGTATTAAACACCAATAAAGCTGGCCTATACCGAACTTTATCGCATTATGTAAATACAGACAGTACGAGGCCCGACAATCCATACTGTTCACTGAATGGCCGTTGCACAATAATAACTATCACCAATTAAAATGAAACAGTCTGACAAACAGTTTATCTATAATACGTATTCTGACACAAACATAAGAACCATCTGCATGTAAATCGACTAATCAGAGGTTGTAATGTGTTGTCAACTATGTTTGTTGCTTGACCTCTTGTACTTTGATGAACACACGAGATCTAAATTCTAAACATTCTTCATGAGCAAGCTTTAAAGTATACGTCATGTTATTCAGTAAATATAATATATTCAGTCAAGCAAAACCGACGACCAAGTATGTGGCTAAGGATGGAAAAGATTTGGCTAGCAGAGTCAACTGACCCACGGTGTCTCCCATACAAACGTAATACCAAAATCATTTGTAATTCGTGCAATTTTCGATCATGTTGTGGTGTTATTCGGGTTCATATAGTAATAATCTATGCTCCAGGCCATATTTGGTTCCGAAATACAGTTGTTAAACGAAATTGTAAACGAATTTAGTTTTGCTTATTTTTATGTCACAGAGGACATGTTTTCTGCTTATTTGTTTTGTAATAAAAACAACACTATCTCACGTCGCATTAGTTCAGGAGCACAGTTTTTATTGTCAAGCTAAAGAAAAACACCTGCAGTTAATAAAGAAAGTTACAAGTTTTCATTCATAATTTTTGCTATTACGGAACTCGACCAAAGTTATAAAATTTTTGATCAAAATTGATTATTATTTCGTTCTAAAGAAGTATTTCCGAACCAAATATGGCCAGGAGCATAGATTATTACTATATGAATCCGAATAACACCACATCATGATCGAAATATACACGAAAAACAAATGATTTAGTATTTTGCATTAATGGAGACATGGTAGTTCACAGGCCTCTTAAGAAGTTAATAATAATTATTCATTAAATTAAATTAAGCGCACTAATTTCTTAATTACATAATAAAAATTAATAATTAATTATTCATCTTTCTTATTTACCTTAGACCACCACCTAAGATTGTTTTTAAAATAAGGCCTGGTTTCCAACAAAGCGGAGCAAAGCTCCTCTCCCCTCAGTTTCGGAGATGTCGAAATGACGAAATCTGATTGGTTACTCAACACAGCTCCGCTTTGGTGGAAACCAGGTCTAAATCATTTTTTTATCTGATTAATACACCTAAGTTTATTTTGGCCATAACAAATGATAGTCGTTTATTTTGAATACCAGTTTAGGTAATTACTATAAGTAACTTTAAACTTAGCTCCACTTACTATGGGCCCCATTCCCTAGGTATTTTGAGATTTGCAATTGAATTGAGACGTGCCATTGCGAAATTCCTTCGCTTATAACGATGAGAACTACAAAGTCTGATTTGATATTGATTGGAGTTGACTGAATTATCTATCTACATTATAATTTTACTCTTTAGTACCGTCAGATGTGACGTATTAATTTTCCTCTATTGATCGACGAATTTCTGGATACTCCTAACCTACTCGTAGATTTTTTTTAAATTTTTAAAGAATATTTAAGAACATTAAGTATTTTCGAGTAAAAGACCATTGAACTCGTAAAAAACAAAACTGACTTTTCTCTGTTTGAGTTTTCACTTCTGTTAGGCACCGCTGAGTTTTTTAGTGACAGATGTTGAAATGAAATGAAATTCTTTATTTTCACGTAGGCCTAAATATAGGCACACAATAATTGTGAAAAGTCAAAAACTTTACCGCCAGGTTCGGAATGCAGGTTTGCATCGAGAAGAACTGGCAAGAAACTCGGCACTTGCTCTTCTCAAAAATGTCTTTCCCTCTAAGTCGAAATTAAAACGTATCCTATATACTTTTGTCCTCGCTAGATATAGTTAATCCCGCATAGGGCAAATTTAAATAGGATCGAAGTTTAATTTCAGCCCTTAGAACGTTTCTCGTTTTACAGAGAGTCACTGTGTGTTATAGATGTAAAATTCATATTATAAGGTTTTGAGTTTTTTTTTCAATTATATGCGTAGGCGTTTAGAGGATAAATTCATGACATGCTCATTAATTAACAATATTTCAGAAAGGATACGCTCCTCAAATAAAAAGGAAGAACGCAGACGAGTGTTAATTGATCCTTTTTCATCGGATCTACAGCGGCGGTACAAAGGACCGGGGATTACAAGAACGCCGTAAACTTATGCATTAAAGGGTTAATAGGATATTAGTGATGCAATTGGTTACTTTAAATCAATTAGTAATCTTTTTTGTGTTATAAAAATCAATCGCCGTGCGTTAGGGCATCCTAATGCTTAAAATCGATAGAGGCTTGAACAATTTCGATGAAATTTTTGGTGTGTATGCGCAGAGATGATTTAGGTCAGATTTGATTTAGGATATAGCTTGCAGGATTAATGAAAATGTAAAATTTTAAGTTCGTATAGCGCAATTATCTACACATTAAAGATTTTGTACATTGCACTTTAATTAAATAAGAATAATATTGCTTCATGTAGATCCCACACTCCTGCTGTGCTATTCTACAAAATGAAATAGCTGCCAGACAGCTGCCAACCCGAATATGGCATGCAAAATTGTACTCTATTACAACAATATAGATGCAGAGATGTACGCTCGTCGCTGTTTTGCAGAATAGCACGGCAGCTTTGACTTTATTTCCTTTCATTATTACTGCACGTATTAGCTAAAGGTATTAAAACTCATAAACTAGCATTAACACAAATAATAATTTTAAGAAGTTTACCAATATTCGATAACTAAAGCTTATAAAAGTCCACTGATAACTACTTAAATACTCGCAACATTCATAGTCACTATTTAAATGTGGCCCTTTATGAGATTTCGTAGCATTCAATTGCATTTTACTATTGACTAGGGTCGCCCTTGCTTAGCTCAGTTCGTGGCTTTTTTTAAAGAACAAAGATTTATGTATATCTTGTCCAAGTATTGGATAAAGCGATCCCTGAGAATAGTACCAGATATAGGTAACTAGAACCTGTAAAGAAAGACTATCTCTCAACCCCTTTTTATGTCCCACTGCTGGGCACGGGTCTCCTCTCAGACTGAGAGGGGTTCGGCCATAGCCCACCACGCTGGCCAAGTGCGGGTTGGCGGGCTTCACACACCATCGAGAACATTTATGTGAACTCTCAGGCATGCAGGTTTCCTCACGATGTTTTCCTTCACCGTTAAGCCAGTGATATTTTGTTTCCTAAAACGCACATAACTCGGAAAAGTCAGAGGTGCGTGCCCAGGATTCGAACCCGCGACCTCCTTATGAGAGGCAGAGGTCAGAACCACTGAGCTATCACTGCTTAAGAAAGACTATAATGCTAGAGAATGATGAGTCAGTGAGTCTATAAATAAATAAACTGGAGACTATAGACATTATCGTAGGTTTCATACCAAAAATTTCAATGATATTTAAAAAGATCAGTTCAAATGGTCAACTTTACGCCGACGTTGCACATCACTAGAACAAATTACGATAACCGATATTATGGTATATTTTAGAACGTATAATCTTAGGTATATTGCTTGGATACGTGTGTGTAAAACAGTTTTTACGCTTTGTGACGAATCGGCATATCATTAGCGATCAATACGGTTTGATGTAACAACTGTGTCGGGCTGTTTTACACTGGGCGATTTCTTATCTTACAAATCCGTAAAACCATAGAGGTCCAAGAAGCCGCCGGCGACTTGTAAAGTGCGGCAATAAATACTCTGTCTAAGTTGACATACCCAAGCCGTCGCTTTACCATTGACTTATACTCTAGACGGGGCGGACCGCGCGAAAAATTGTCGCCAGTTTATGGGAGCAAAACCCCCTCCGGCGTCAGTAGTAAGCTGTAAGCCTACGCAGTATTTCGCAGGAGTTTCGACACATGGCGCTACATTTTCTTGTATGAAGAAGATTTACGTAAAATGTTCGGATGGGCCTATCTTGACTATTATTATCAATGCGCTATACACAATTTTTCACGCACACTAGCATCCCATAACACACTCACACTACAATAAAAAGTTGCCGCACTCACGGATCTCTCGTTGTTAGGTAGGGCTCTATCTAGTCGAGGCGCGAGCGACGACCTATTATAAATCTATGCTGTAAACTCTGTTACACTCAAAGAATGAAAAGGATCATTTAACGAAATAACTCACGAAGTATTGCCCGATGCGTTGTGATCATTGAAATACAAAGCCATGGAGACGCCATCGAAACATTATAATTCATAATAATCTTACAAATCTGTAAACTTCTATGTTATGCTCAAAGACCGAAAACACTCATTGAGCGAAACAGCACAACGCATTATATAGCCGCTGTTTTGTCAGAATTTATTTTAGAAAATGATACCAATGTCAAACGTACGAGTAACTTTAATCACCAAACGTCTCACGATAGGTCCATACTGTGTCGTGCTAGCCGTGATTGGCAATGATGCAGCCGCATGATCAACCAACCAACCGGGCCGTTGCTACGACAAATTGAGATTTACAATAAAATCAAAATATGCGTACGGGAGTAGGTACTCGAACGAAGTAGAGACGACGCGAAGGCGACGGGTCAAAATCAAAAATTCTTCCACATGGTCTAACTTATAGGCGCTTAGGAAATTGCAGACTCTACTGCCAAGTTCGGAAAGCAGTTTAGCTCCGAGAAGAACTGGCATTTGAAACTCGGCATTTACTCTTTTCAAAGACATGTTTTATGATTTTTTTTTTAAATACATATAATATTATATCAGATTACCAAAACCTTGCAATCGAGTAAAGCGAATCCATTTGCTACTAAGGTTTTTTGGTTCTTAGGTCAGTTAGCTCAAATTGAAACTGGCAATAAGTACTGAAGACTATTTGCAAATGAGGCGAGTATATTAGCTTTATGTAAAGAAACACGTCTGCGTAGCTCACAGATTTTAGCGTAGCTATTTAAAAGACCTATCTTAAAAAAAAATTAAAACCTAGATTCTGGATCACTAATCCATTCAAACTAATTTATTGGACATTCGTAGACAGGTATTAGTGATGTGACAGCCATATTTTATGTAGTCCACGGTTTTTGTTTATTTTGGCTGCGCGCCCAAAATTTTTGCATTCCGAGTTGGAGAAATACTTCTGAATATGCAACCTCTAGCCGTGAGAATTTATGTGTCGCTCTCGATTGTTTATTTTTATTCGAAAATGTAATTATAAAATTTTTACGCAGTGACGTCAGTAAACACATTTTTTATCTCACGCATTGCCGCTATCTTTAAAACGAGATAAGGGTGGTTTTTATTGAATTTTTTGATTTTAAACGCACTTCAAAATACAGGCTGAACCTTATATAAATATGCCGAAATAAACATATAACTTGTTGTTGTTTTTGACGGCCGCATTTCGAAAATATCGTTTAATATTTCAGTAAAGTTATTTCAGCGAAAAAAAATGATGACTCTCTCTGTATTCTTCGACGTTCTTAGCCTAACCTACGAGTATATCTAGACAAAAACTATTGGCGGTTCCCAATATTCGATCTATCCATGGTTTGCCTTACTAGAGGTAGAAATTTGACATAAGGTCCTTAAAAGTTATGTCCAATTTCTATCTCAAGTAAGGCAAACCATGGGTAGATCGAACCGCCATAAGAGTAATAGATTTAAAGCTTTCCATGTTTCTCGTTCTTAGGATATTATCTTCAACGCTAAAATAAATAATATGACTAGGCGGAGAGGCTTGGAGTGACAGCATAGCAGACCTTTTGTGTGAGCGAAGGCGTAGGCGACTCTTTCATCGTACCGTCCATCCCCTGAATGGGAAAAGTGAACAGACGATACGAACAAGGAGCGAGAGGAAACAACTTATTGGGTGATTACACACCGCGCCTGTGCACGATGAATCAGCGGGCAACTGCCGGGCCCATCAGAGCAGTCCAGCGGATTCTCACAGGCAGCGGCGGTGGCGGGTCGAAAAAGGCCCGCCAAAAAATTTTATTAGGCGATTTGCACTGGGTTTAATCCCGCGGCACAGAGTGACTTACTACTAGGTACTTACCGGCGCATGGAGACAGCCAGCACGTGGAATCCGGGGAGTGTGTTCGTGTAGGATGAATGTAGTGTGTGGTGTCTGCGGTGTTAAATGCAAATAGGAACACACTCTCCCTTTCTTGAGGGATCTTTCGCGGCGGCGGTACGAAATCGCGGGTAGCGAAGTGAGTCCGCGGCGGCGAGGTGTCCAGGTGGCACGTGAGCACAAAAAACAGTGTTCCTGATAGTAAAATGGGCCGCAGCGTTAGAAGGACGCGGCGGCCAACACGGCAAACTAAGGAACTCAATAAATCGGGGCTCGTAAACTAAACGACACGGGCGTGGCCGGCAAATTTCACGCGGGCAACGCGGATTTTTCCAGTCGGCTTGTAGAAACGGACTCGGAGTGGCGGCGTGGCCGGCAAACAACACGCGGGCGACGCGGAACAAAATGGTACGCGATAAATAGCTCCTCACAAATAATAAGACAGCGCGATGCGGCGTGGCGGGCGACTTTACGCGGGCGAACGCGGCACACACACCGACCGACTCCGTCGGGATTTTGCACCGGACTGCCGCGAGCGAACGCCGCCGGGGCGCGCGCGGGCGCTGGTCGCAAACCGCTCGCGGGAGAGGGGCGTGCAGTGATAGCCGATCGACGCGATACGGTCTAGCATAAACCGGAGAGTGCTAGCGTAAAGCGCAAACACCCCCGCCAGTGGACCCAAGGATTTGGGGTCCACTAACCAATGGGCAAGCGGGATAAGGAAGAGACGGCTCGCTGCAAAACCGAATCTCCGACCATTACTTCGGCAACTCTGGGAACCCCATCGGATCCATATATCAATTTAAGAATGCGTCCACGACGCCAGCACAAAGGCAACAAATTAGACTCCTTAACTAGGACAAGATCACCAACCTTAGGTGGGTCGGTCTTGTCGGACCACTTAACGCGCTGCTGCAAGAGATGCAAATATTCTAAATACCAACGATGCCAGAAATTTTGGGTCATCTGCTGTAGCAATTCGAAACGAGACAACCGTGAGACCTTCACGTCCCTGAAGGGGTACTCGGGCAGGGCGTTAAGGGGTTCACCAATTAGGAAATGACCGGGGGTTAAAACTTCCAGGTCATTGGGATCGGACGATAAGGGGCAGAGTGGCCGAGAATTGAGGACAGCCTCAATCTTACAAAAAACGGTAGCGAGCTCTTCAAAAGTCAAAATGGTTTCACCTATCACGCGTCGGAGATGCGTCTTTGAGACCTTGACGACGGCTTCAAAGATCCCGCCCCAGTGGGGACAAGCTGGCGGGTCAAAGGTCCAAGTTATCCCCATCTTGGACATAGCCGTGCCGAGGCCTATCTTATTTTCATTCAAAAATTGGACGACTTCCTTCAAATGTCTATCGGCACCTTTATAGTTGGTCCCACAATCCGATCGGATCAGGTGCGGATAACCTCGGCGTGAAACGAAGCGGCCTAGCGTGGCTACAAAGGCTTCGGTGCTGAGGGCACTCACCAGTTCTAAGTGTACGGCCTTGGTAGCCAGGCAAACAAAAACGCAAAGGTAGGCCTTGAGGGAACGAGCATTGCGGAGGCTGGAGCTCTTGACGAAGAACGGCCCCGCAAAATCCGTCCCGACCGCCGAAAAAGGGCGCGAGGCCACGACACGGTCGGTGGGGAGGTCCCCCATAATGGGCTGCATGGTGCTGGCCTTCAGGCGGTAGCACGGAATGCACTTAAAAATGACGCTTCGGATGGAGCGTCGTCCCGATAAAATCCAAAATTCGCGCTGCAATATGGCCGAAAGGGCGTTGCAGCCAGCGTGGGCATTTTTGACGTGGTAATGCGTCACCAACAATTTTACAAAAGCGCTATTGTTCGGAAGCAACAAGGGATGACGTGCCCCATAGGGTAAATCAGAATTCCGGAGGCGTCCACCGACGCGTATCAATCCGGCGTCATCCAGGAAGAGGTTTAAGCGGGCGAGCGAGCCCTTCAAAGGTAAACCTCGCTTCAGTGTCTCAATAGCGGACTCAAAATGCTCCAGTTGAACCAAACGTATCCAAAAGGTCCGGGCCTCCTGTCTCTCCAGGGGCGACAAGACCGGGTTCGACATTTTGTCGCGTGGGTTCCGAGCGTTGTGGGTGAAGCGCTGAATCCAAGCCGTCACCCCAATCAATTTATCAAGGGAACTGTAGCGTTCCTGAAGATAGCTCAGCGAATTGGCTGGCTTATCTTCAACAACTCCGACTCGCAAGCCAGGTAACACATCGGGCTCGGAGAACCTACTCTGAGGCCAGGCGGACTCATTCCGAGTCAGCCAGTCAGGGCCCCACCAAAGAGAGTGGTTGACAAGGTCGGAAGCTTCACATCCGCGGGAAGCACAATCTGCAGGGTTCAGGTCCCCTGGCACATGTCTCCAGGTCAACGGGGTTTCCGAATTCTGGATTTGGGAAACCCGGTTGGCAACAAAGACTTCCAAGTTGTGGGGAGCGGCTCGCAACCAACAAAGGACAATTTCGCTGTCCGACCAGGCGTACACGTCCGTCAGGTCAACGATCGATAGGAGGGACGTACGCACATGGTTGAGAAGGCGCACCAAAAGAGCGGCTCCAGACAACTCCAATTTGGGTATCGTCAAACGTGACCGAATTGGGGCCACTTTACTTTTCGCCAAGACAAGGGGGGTTGCGACCTCGCCGGTGTCACTGACAGTTCGCAAATAGACCACGGCTGCGTACCCCTTTTCGGACGCATCACAAAAGCCGTGGAGACTGGCGTGGCACCTTCCGGGCGGTAGGAAGCAACGAGGCATCGAAATCCGATTAACATTCGGAAGTGAGGCCACAAGGGAGAGCCACTCCTGTAATAACCTCCCTTGAGGCAGTCGACAAAAGTATGGTCTGGCATACTGACTGCTGTAGATCCAAAGTCTCAGGGGAGGTGGCTAGGTGGCAGCTAGGGTGGCGGACACCTAGCGCGACGTGCCTTCACCAGCGGGAGCCCACTGACGGGGGTACTCCGGCTGGGGCGCTGCTAGAGAGGGGGAGGGTACCCAACGTGGGGACCATCCGGCATAACCAACCCGGGGTCGCACTATGCGGCTAGCAACCGGGGCGTGGTAGGGAGCGCCTCGACCTAGCACGGGTGGATGGCGCTCCAGTTGCGTCCACACATGGAGGGGAGGCAAAAACCTAGACGGTTCGACGCTCATTTGAGCGGCCGTCAGACACCCGTCATAAAAATGCGAGGGGGGTGTGACCCTCCCCTGGGGGGGTGTGACCCCCCCCTGGGGGGGTGAAGCCCCACCGCCCCTAGGGCGCTGGTAATCAGCAGGGGACCGTTCACCCATTTGGGGCCGCACCATGCGGCTAACGTCCGGCACCCGGTAGGGATCGCCTCGACCTATGGTGGGAGGATGGCGCTCCAGTCGCGGCCACTCGTGTAGTGGCGGCGAGAACCGACGCGGGACGACGCCCAATGGGGCGGACGCGATATCCCCGTCGTGATGACGCGAGGGGTATGTGACCGTGACGCGGGGGGGTGAAGCCCTCCTCCGGGGGGCGGAACCCCTACCTCCACTAGGAGGTTGGTGGTCCACCGGAGAACGCCTAACGGGACTGGCCGGGTGGCCAGGACTAGCGCCCCCGCCCATGGGGGGGGTGCGCGATCGAGCGCCCCCGCCCATGGGGGGGGTGCGCGACCCAACGTCCCGGCGACCGGAACCACTCCGGTTAGCGCACAAGATGGCCGAATGGGCACCGCCGCAATGTGGGCAGGGCCGCTGGCGCGGGCAGTCTCTTACGAGATGCTGGCCCAGACACGAGAAGCACCACTGGCGTGTCGCCACGTAATCTCTCCGGGCCGCAACCGGTTTGGCCAGGAAGTGCGGACACGAGGAGACCTGGTGGCCGGGGTGCCGACAATAGGCACACGGGGGGGCTTCGTGGCCACAGCCCCGCTGTACTGTGACACCCGGCGACCCTCTCTGGCGTCGGCTCCACGGCCTCGCCGGTTGGGGCCGGTCCCCGCCGAAGGGCCAGTCCTTGCCCCACCCCCTCGGACATGCTCGGACCTCCCAGGGGCCACTCGAGGGCCGGTAACTCCGGAGTTATCGGCCTGGAGGCACTCCTGCTCCAGAAACTTCAGGAGGTCGGAGAAAGGGGGCAGGTAGGTTGCACCGTCCCCTCCGAAGCGCTGCTCGAAGCGGAGCTTAAGCTCCGACGGCAGGCGGGAGAGCACTATGTGCAACAACAAGAAGGACCACTGGTCGACGGGGAGATCCAATCGACGGAGAGCGTTGGTGGCCACTATGCAAGGGTTTAGCAAGGCCTCTCTGAGGTCGGCCACCCCGGTGACGGCGGGCAAGGCGAGTAGCTGGGCTACATGTGCGTCGGCCAACCGGCGCACATTTTCGTAGCGCCTGGCCAGCAATTCCCGGGCCGTGGTGTAGCTCTCCTCCGAGAGGTCGAGGTGCCGCACCAAATCCAGGGCCTCGCCCTGTAGCGAAGACAGTAAGTATGTCAGCTTCTGGGTGGGGGACAGGTCCTTCCTGGCGTGGACCAGACTGTCAAATAACGCCAGGAAGCCCATCCACTCTTGAAGCTGCCCACCGAATTTGGGCAGCTCGATCGTGGGCAGTTTCCCGAGTAATGCCGGCTGTGTGGGCGGTCGGCTGGGGGAGTCTCGAAAAGCGCCACTTCGACGCCTTTCATCAGCGGCGGTCCGGACCCCATGGGCGGCCTCCACCACCGAGTCCATCAGTTCGAAGAACTGGTCGTAATCGGCCTGAGCCGTCCTCAGTACCTCCTGTTCGGGACCGAGGGTGAGCAGGTCTTGAAAGGCCTGCTCCACGGAGGCCTGCCGAGTCCGCACCTGGTCCGCTCGGTGTAATAGGGCGGCGGATCTATCTTCGCGGCCTATCAAACCCGCGGCGGACGTCGCCCAGCGAAGCTCAGACTGTATCTGCACAGCTAGCTTTTTTATGTTCGCGGACATTCTAACAAATTAAATGTAAACAAAATGTAAAAATAAAGCAACAATAATAAATTGAAAAGGCGGCCGGCAAGTCGGCGGGCGGCGCGGGTGCAAGCAATAATAAAATTAAAGTAATAGTAAACAAGTCGTATCGCGGTCGCGGTCGTACCGTAGTCGCAATGAACAAAGCGGCGCGACCGTAGTAGGTACGCGTGTTAAATTACGGCGAGCGGGCGGTACCGGCACGCAAGCAAAACTTAAAATAAAAATTAAACTTATAATTATAATAAGCGGAACGCGGCCGAAACGCGGCGTTGACGCAGCGGAACTGGCGGCGATTGCGGAATTTCCGCTAACAGCGCGGCGAACGACACGGCGCGTGGCGGAAAGCGGGATTTATGCCAGCGGCGCAGAAAACGAACGGCGCGGCGGGCAAAACCAGCGCAAAACGCAAAGCGAGGTGTAGACAAACCACGCTCTGCTACCAAAATGATTACACACCGCGCCTGTGCACGATGAATCAGCGGGCAACTGCCGGGCCCATCAGAGCAGTCCAGCGGATTCTCACAGGCAGCGGCGGTGGCGGGTCGAAAAAGGCCCGCCAAAAAATTTTATTAGGCGATTTGCACTGGGTTTAATCCCGCGGCACAGAGTGACTTACTACTAGGTACTTACCGGCGCATGGAGACAGCCAGCACGTGGAATCCGGGGAGTGTGTTCGTGTAGGATGAATGTAGTGTGTGGTGTCTGCGGTGTTAAATGCAAATAGGAACACACTCTCCCTTTCTTGAGGGATCTTTCGCGGCGGCGGTACGAAACCGCGGGTAGCGAAGTGAGTCCGCGGCGGCGAGGTGTCCAGGTGGCACGTGAGCACAAAAAACAGTGTTCCTGATAGTAAAATGGGCCGCAGCGTTAGAAGGACGCGGCGGCCAACACGGCAAACTAAGGAACTCAATAAATCGGGGCTCGTAAACTAAACGACACGGGCGTGGCCGGCAAATTTCACGCGGGCAACGCGGATTTTTCCAGTCGGCTTGTAGAAACGGACTCGGAGTGGCGGCGTGGCCGGCAAACAACACGCGGGCGACGCGGAACAAAATGGTACGCGATAAATAGCTCCTCACAAATAATAAGACAGCGCGATGCGGCGTGGCGGGCGACTTTACGCGGGCGAACGCGGCACACACACCGACCGACTCCGTCGGGATTTTGCACCGGACTGCCGCGAGCGAACGCCGCCGGGGCGCGCGCGGGCGCTGGTCGCAAACCGCTCGCGGGAGAGGGGCGTGCAGTGATAGCCGATCGACGCGATACGGTCTAGCATAAACCGGAGAGTGCTAGCGTAAAGCGCAAACATTGGGAGTCAAGAAGGTACCCATGGGAGCACGCCAATAGCAAGTACCGAATGAGCGTTCTCCTGCGATTCGACACTCATGACCACGAGCTTGATTTGTCCAAATCAAAGGTCGGTGAAGGGTTGTCCCTAACTCCATACTAGGTTTTAAATAAAGGTTTGGGTACATCGATTCTTTTGAGTCCATTGCCTGATCTAAAATATCCTTATTAAAGAACCAAGTAGTGTGTTCCATACAAAAGTCACGGCATGATCCGTATATGACCCACGGACTCGCGTGCGCAGACATACACGTAGACACGCATATCAACTATTACATAGCAATAAACCGCCTAATTGGAACATGCGCCAGATTCGAGAGCTCTTGTAAAATATGTAAGTGACCATTTAATTGCGCTCCGTGAAATTTCATTGATCCTTTTTTTCCTGCGAACATTCCAACTTCGAAGCCGCTCTACATTTTATGCTCATTAAAATTAATTATGAAAAGTCCGTAACTAGACCAGAACAGGTGGTAGGTATGCTGGTGAACCTATATACGAACTCAGTGATCGCAAATATTATTGAAATATCCGTAGCTTCAATGCGCGAAACGTTTTTAATGATGCCTGATTTTTTCGCAACCCATTCATTCAGATTTTTAGGTCAAGTATGTAGTGTAACGAGTAGACTTGATTTTGAGTTATAAAAACTTCGACATATATTTTTTTAAATAGTACCTACAAGCTACAAAGTATCGGCTTTGTAAAGTAAATAAATTGTTTGTAAAGTGAAGCACAAAATCGAATTCGAAGAGAGCTTGTTTTGCATGCCCACTACACAGCCATGTAAGATGTACATGTAGATTCTCTTTCTGTAACTACAAGTCTAAAAGATGTAGCTGTTAGACTGACATATCCGTTCCATACATTAGTAACGTCACTTACCGAGGAATATCGAGGAATTCTCAGGAATACTGGTTAGCTCATGATGTTTCCATTTTACCATCTAGTATACCTAAGTGAAAAATTTCAAAAAGTCTGGAGTTGCTTACCTGGGATTCGAACCCCGCTCCACTTATGAAAGACACAGCTATGAACTAATGTACTATCAGTGCTGAACAGAAGGTAAACATTAAATAGTTCAGCAAGTTAACAAGGTAATTTCATTCAGGCGGCAAATCGCCGCGGGCTAGGCTACCGAGTCAGACCATTAACAGCTAAGCGGTCTTTAGGTGAGCCGGTCATTGAAGGAACGGCATTTGGGCGGTGCTTACCGAGGAGTGAAGAAAATAAGTCCATTAAACCAGTGTTTCCTCTACCCCTTGTTTTGTATTTAGGAGTTAGGAAGGGGGGTACGGATCGGTGATTTATACATATAGCAGGACAACTCAGCATTATGCCGATAGGTAATTTAGCCCACTATAAAGTATTTGATTAGCTGTAGGATTGATAAAATTAATGATGATGATGCTTACACATATACTAGCTGGCCTACCTCTTCTCCCGTTCCGTACATCGAAGGATAAAATAGAACCCTTGTAGGGTTACTCTGTTGTCCATCCGTTTGTCAAGGAGCTATTGAAGCTATCAATAGTTGTTCTTATTACTGAGGCCCGACGTTATTGAAATTCGTTTTTATTTTCATTTAAAAACGGGGTATACCTACCGGGGTGACAAAATTTCAAAATGAGATAACAATATTGACTACTCTGGCAAATCCCGTGGAAGTAATAAAATCCATTTCTAAGAATTAGATAGTCTCTTTATCTATAAAATTTTGTATGTTTTACTCATATTTTTGTTTATATTGACTTCGGAGTTTATATTAATCGCTTTCCATTTAAAATTTTGATCAATAGGTGATACTGTATTTTCATTAACTATATTAGTGCGCAATGAACGTTTGTCATTTAGTCTGATGATATGTATTTTTTTGGTGTACCTACCTAAAGGGCAGAGGCTATATACCTAAGCAATCTTAGCTGTAGATCCACAATCTCAACTGATTCTAAGATATAAACATTACAATTTACTTTTTTGTTATAGTGCTTCACACACTATAGGTATAACTATAAATTATAAGTATATCAAAATTATCGCTGCCAACGGGATTCGAACCCGCAACCACCACCTGTCGTGAGTGGCCGCTCTACCGATTGAGCTATGTGAGTTATATAAACATTAGTTTGTAATGAAAATCAGTCATCAATTTATATATACTATTATGTCACAAGAAATGAAAACGCTTATTAAATTAATACAAGTTTTCAAGCACGAACTTAGAGCCAAAACCATCAAGCAATAAATCAACGAAAACGAATATCAAACAAAATCGCCGACATCGTTCAAAAGTATAATAAATCTATATCAGCTTTTGACTCATTCCCATATTAATTTCAGAACTAATTGCTAATCATCAATAGAGCATTTATTTCTAAGCCACCCACTTTATAGCACGAACTTTCTTGCAATATAATAAATTGTACATCATTTAATTTTTAATCAGCACAGACGAACTCTAGTCATACCTTGTAACTTACTCAAATCAATCAAACCTTTAAACTAAGCTTATGTACAGCAAAAGTTTAAAATTACTTTTATGAGCTATGTCTGTTTTCTGAATGGGCAGTTTTAGAAGACTTATCTATTGATTTAAAATAAGTAGGTATTAGGGTATCTCTCGTCTCTTCTCTCAACCCTTCTTAAGTCAAATCCTCTGAGAGAAGACCGGGTCCAAGTGTCGACTGTAAAGGAGTTAACTGAGGATGATCAATATCTGATATGAAAATAAACAGCACAATGAAAAAATATTTGTTAGTGCATGCATGCATTAAATGGAGACACTACTGATCAACTTAATTTAAGCATAGATATTGGACATGGATGAGCAAATATATGTATAGGCGCAGGATTTTTTATCTGTGATTAAAAAATTAAAATCTGAATGAAAAATCCTGGAGCAAAATGGTTAGTTGTAGACCACAGATTTTATTGTAGACAAATTTAATGAAATTACTCAACAAGCCGACAATTAATGAAAATTACCTACGGACGTCATTTCGAACCTCAGTACAATCCGGTGCAAGGTGAATTAGAAATTGCGAAGATCCAAAGATGATAATACTAAAAATTGTAAGAGAAAGTAGATAATACATAAATATACGTCCGAGGATATTTAGCCGGTCCCCAGCAATTAAAATCCGACATAATTATTGTGACCAATCCGGAAATATTGCTCTTCTGAATAGGACTTCTTAGATTAGTTTAACCTTTTTCGAATAAAATTACAATAATGAGTGTTATTATTTGTGGAGCGGTTGAATTTATAGGACAAATTAAAAGTAAACTTTATGAATTGGAATCGTGTAGTGTGGAGTATGTACCTATATTAAATATTATAAATATAAATACCAATTATAAAACGTCATAGAATAGCTTGTATTTTTTAACAGTTTTTAGAGATTGGAGACTCTCTCACAGATTGTATAAAAATAAATATTTTAAAACCGGATATTTTTAATAAGTATTACTTATTATATGTTTAAAACATAAGTCACAGTCAAGTTTAACTTTCATAATTCTGGATTGCTTTTCTTTTGTATTAATTTATTGTGAAAAGTCTCATATTTTCAATCAAAATAGGTAATTATTTTCCATAGTGCATCGAACCTCAGTAAGTGAGAACTGGATAAGCGAGTAAACTCTATTTAAAACTCAAACTCAAAACATCTTTATTTCACATAGGCCTAATATACAGGCTCTTGCAAAACGTCGGTAGGATATTTGTTGCATAAAAATGGTGATAACTCCAAGTCGACTTAAAACTAAGTTTACGAGGGTTCCAAACGCGCCCTGCCGCTGAGAGTATTTGCCAGGTCCTGTCATTTTGCCCTCTTTACTGAGAAAGACGGGTTAGGCCTCATCTCCTCTCAGTTTCAGAGATGTTAAAATGACGAAATTTGATTGGTTACTCAAACACAGCTCCGCTTTGGTGGGCCTTAGTGAGAAACCTCTGTGAAAAAGGAGTCTCGGTACATTGAGCTCTCACTTAACCAGGTTTGACTGTAAATAAAAATGTGATGAAAAACCAAGTACAATAGTAAGTTGAAAGGTAAAAAGAAAGACGTCATTTTAAAACATTTTAACAAATATGGTTGACGGAAATAAAAACAGAGATCAACATCGAGTCACTAACTCGATAATATCATATTCCAATGCGTATACGCACCAACGAGGTGCACTTTTATGACCATATCTTTTTCTCAAACAACTGTCCGAAACTTTTTAACTTGTTTGGCCGGCTGATCGACGTAAAAGTAACAACAGTTCACAAATACAATTTCCAACGTTATATGGAAAGCTTTAGAGTTTATTTTCTCTCGGATGTCGGAATCAGATGTGATTCTTGAACAGGTGTGGAAGGCAACAGGTGATTTTGAGACCGCTAATATATTGGATACAGGATTCAAATCGGCGTTCGACATATTGTGCTATGTAAATCAGTAGAACCCCACGCCATTTTCGACTCTCATTATCAATTAATAAGGTATTTTATAGGATGATTCTGGTGACAGATGGGATTTATTTTTGCGCTTATGTAATTCGGGTGCCTATGTGTAAGGTGATCGGTGTGTGGAATGCAACTCCAAAGGTCTACGGAGTACGTACGCAGATGGGAAATGCCGACATGTATGAATAATATAGATAATGTAGACTTTCACAAATTACTCGCAAGCGGTTTTCAAGAACTGCTTTTATTCCATTTTTAATCTTCCTAAGGGGAAAAACGAAAATTGAGATGGCATTAGAAAGAATGGGATGAAGATACGTTTCTGAATATCTGCTTACAAGCTTTAAGAAACCAGGGAATCCAGCAAAGGGCAGCCTCTAATTAAATATGAACAATAATTGATGACAAATCATTCTCCTTCATTATATTGAAGAGAGTCACGGGGAGCCATTGGATCCAAGCCTCGCGAAACTATGCTGGTTGGAGTTCCCATCAAGAGGCTTATGTCTAGCAGTGAGCGTCCATTGACTGAAACTATAGAACGAACAAATACTTAACAGAAAGTAATTACCTCAAAAGCAACCAATAACAATGAATGGAAAATGGTGGTTCTAACTTTGAAAGCAACAATTCCCTTACCGAACAAACCACAGAAAGTTACTATCGCAAATTAACTAATAACAAGAATTATAAGGAAGGAGATTCGCAGTTTAAACAATTCTGTTAACGTGAAGTATTTAGTAAGGTACAAACTTGGACCATTTAAATTGAGTAATGAATAAGCACCTAGGGATGTAGTAAATTTTTATCCACGCAATAATTTAGCGAGACGGATATATCGATCATGGAGTCAATTAATGCTCTAAACCAGGACCAAAGAGGATCCTAGCTGGCGGTCGTGACTTGCCGGTCGGTTATCTATTAATAGCCGTTTATTTATATGCAAGTACTTAAATGTCTATTTTCCTTGTTTATCTTAATAGCATACTTTTGAATACTTAATACAGAGAAGTATTAGTTTCATAAAAAAATGTTTGATAGCTCATTAGTACAACCTACCTTTTAGTAGTGATCTGTAAGCATGACGCTACGGACTTAAGAGAAGAGTCAACTAAAGTTAAACAACTATTCTTGTTTGATGCAAATCTGATGAAATCCTTATTGATAGAAGATAAAACAGGTAGTTTTAATTTAACAGGTTTCGCCCATTTAACAGTTTCCACCTGCGAAAATTTCTTTTTTTCACAAAATCCGCGGGAATCAGAATTTTTTAATCCTGGCTATAAGCTCATATACCAGACATACATAGATACATTGCAAGCCAAATCAGTTAGTTTCAACTTTCCCATTTATGAAATAATGGATTTACTATTATTGTTCTTACTTTTCGCAACAACATTAAGCATGTATAAGCATAAATTATGTTATTTAGGTATCCTAAATACCGTTGCAGTCTGCAGACGACTCAAGGACCGCTACGCCACGTCGGGAGGAGGTTTGCTTTTCAAAGTCAAAATGAGGTATCCGGAATGCCTTTTAAGAATACCATAGAAAGCTTTAGCTAAAACTTGCAGCATCCTGTTATACTCGTATGTACGATGTCTCTTTATTGTACTGTTGAGAAGAAAATGAATGTTTTAATCCTTTGTCATCATCAGTGTTTGTCGGTTTGTGTTTTTTTAACCTTTGTCATCATATCTACTCGAAAAACAAAAATCGGTCAAGTATGAGTCGGACTCGTGCACGAAGGGATCTGTACCATCATCTATAAAAATGGCAATAAAGTAAGTTGTATGGGAGCCCCCCTTAAATATTTGTTTTATTTTATTTTAAAGTGACTATTAATCAAATATTTTGTGAATATTTCAAGCATCTAAGTACCTATTAATATCGCGCAAAAACGAGCAAAAAAATCACGTTTGTTATGGGATTCCCCTTTTATATATTTTGTTATATTCTGAATTTTTAGTAGGTATTTGTTGTTATAGCGGCAACAGAAATCATCACATCACCTGTGAAAATTTCAGCTGTCTACCTATCACGGTTTAAGAGATACAGCCTGATGACAGACGGACGGATGGACAACGAAGTCTCCGTAATAGGGTTCCTTTTTAAACCTTTTGGGTACGGAACGGGCTTCTAAAGTTTGCGAGACTAAAATTCAATTTAGTCCTTATGGGAGTTAGTTTTCTGTCTTCTGATTGGCCCGAGTTCATGTTTTGATTCGTGATGACAGTGAAACTACGTGAATCGTCTTTCAGTACTAGAAATAGTAGATACCTTTATAAAGTTCAAAATTCAGCACTAGACTAACAACAAAAGTATAGATGAGCAAAATCGAGCTTTGTGAGTGGTTGGTACTTGGTAATCAGTTATTTTGTTTTGTCGTCAGTACCCGCATGGTTGCGGCTGTGTGCGTGCGACCTTTGAGCACATGGCCTGTGACCTAGAGCTCGCGGGTGGGACGTATCATTATAGCTATTCACTTACTGTACCTGTATGTCTCTACTATACTATACTATGCGCATGGCATAGGCGGAGCGGCTTGTAGTGACACAGAGAGTTTTTTTGAAACAACGACGGCACGAGTCACGTCCGCGAGTCGTCACAGGTCACTGTATCGTCCAGCATCCTGCCCCAAAATTGGGAGAGTGAACCTATAGGGACAAGGAGCGAAAGAAACTGAAAAATTTGTAGGGAGTCAAGCAGACGCCTCGGGAACTACAGTGTCAGGCCAGGTCCACATATCACGTGATCGAAGAAACTACAGGTAGCCGTCTCGTTGTACTAATTTCGGACGGCCGCCGTGCGCCGGATACATTGCTCGCGTTAGTTCTTGTGCGCCCGATTGCGTGGCAACGTTGGTACGTCGAATGTGATTGAGTTACGCAACAGAAATAGACCACAACTTTGCGTTTGTTGCGTGTTGTGTGCGGAGGCGAAGCCATGCGCTATTGCGAACTGAATTGCACTTTTTGAGTCAGCGCTAGAGTAGCTATTTATTTAAATCGTCTTGCGGAGTAGGCCTTCTGTACCGTAAGGTATTATTATGTATTTCGTGACGGTGTTGTTACGAATTATTGAACACTACAATGGAGGGGGCACAAAGCCATATCAAATTCAATAACTATTCTTGGTAACTTTCCTTATTACATTAGATAAAGATAATTTCTGTCATCAGACGGTCGGGGGTTCGGATTCCTGACTTTTCGGAGTTAATAAAACTATTGTGCGTTAGGAAACTAAATATAACCTATAATTGCTTAGCGAAGAAGGAAAACCTCATCAAACCTGCATCCTCTACTGAGATGTTATTCTTTTCCACATTAGTTACTGCTATCGAGATTTTCTTTGTAATAATTCCAAGTTTCAAAAGCAGTTCTGTACCTACTATAAATGAATCAAAGGCGCATAAGTGACATTCAAACAAAACTAATGATATCTTTTTGATTTGAATGAGATTTTTCTACAAAAACGTAGGAAAATTCCTCAAACCTGTAAATTCTTGGAAAACTTATTGAAATATCTTCTCCTATTTTTAAATCGGGAAATTCAGAAAAAAGAAAAGGTTTGAAAAGCAGTTTTGCACCAATATTCATATAATAAAAATAAATTTACCACAGGTAGTGAAGCTGAAAGTAAATAAATAAAATGCACACCTGAGGGCTAAGTAGGTAGTTATTAGGCTTATCTTTATTATACAGCAACACTGTTGCTGAGCGATAGAGCACAACAAGCGGACCCAAACGGGTGAATAAAATATCATATCCACGGAGGCTTGTGAATGCATGTCACTGATCTCTATTATATTAATACGCTGGATCAAACATTCTATATACTATTGACAGTTTATTTTTTGTGCCGATTTGAAGCGAATCCCTCGACGAAGATCCACGGTACTGAATTGATTTAAATTGACTAGTGACCATAATGCCGTGCGGTGCCAGGTTACGCAACAATCAGCGGTCAAAACGCCGAAAATCAATATGTATGTCTCCATTTTCAACCAACTTCAAAAAATCTCAATTCGACTGTAGTTTTTTTTTTTATGTTTTGATACCTCATAACTTTTGACTGGGTGAATCGTTTTGATGGTTATTTTTTTATTAAAAAGCTTACGCTTCTCGTGTGGTCATATTTCAATTCAGCCCAGTTCAGGTAATGGCATCCATGAAAAAACCATACAAGTCTTGAATTTTTAATTGGAATGGATGTATTCAACAGTAGTTTGATGAGAGTTGAAGTAGGTTTTTTGTTAATTAATTAACGTATATTATGACATTGACAGTCTGAGATCCAGCGTATAACTAGTATAATAGGGGTCAGTGATGCTTGGTCCGTGCCGCTTGGCACGCGCGGAATGCCGCGGTAACTAGCTGCCATCTTCTTTGGAAAGTGACACTTGTCTGAAATATGCAATGGAGATGCCCTTCTAAATGCATTCTACCGCACCGACATGAATCTAAGGATGAGGCCATCTGCACATTTCACGTAAACCTTCTTCATACAAATAAAAGTTTCGCCATTTGTCGAATTTCCCGCTGTGGAAACGCGTGTGCGGACTAACAACAAGTATAGAGATTATTAGTGTGGACCGCGGTCAGTAAACAATACTGCGGTCGGCTCACTACTGAGGCTTTTGGTGTCAAACCAAATATTTTTGACACCAGTAAACTGGCCACACATTTTTTGCGCTGTTTGCCGGGTCCTGCGTATTTGTCAATTATTATTCTACGTTTATCAATCGCTTGCAAGAATGAGGAATATTACACAGACTCTAATTACTCAGACCCAAGCAACTAGTTAGTATCCCTTACCTAATAAAGATGGGAAAGAATAGATTGTACTGCTGTTGGCCTAATATGCATGATTTTAGAATATGTCATGCTACGGATATTGTGACTTTAATACAACCCACGGAGTAATATGTTATTAATCTTTGTCGTTAGTTCGTTACCAATGACACCTGATGAACTATAAATACTACCGAAGATACATCAATGGTTATTCGACATTTGAATACGCAATCGATTGATATTCAAACTCTAGCCCGATATATGCTGTCTATAACATTAACAAGTACAAGTATCTAAATACCCGTCCGTGTAAACTACGGTAAATGTTATTTTAACCGTCTAGTTACTGAGTCCTCGATTGCAGCCACATTCCGGCATCTGGCAGCGCGACCTTTAAGGCCGATCGCGCGCACGATTGTGCCGCTTTTGGCTCCTGTATTCCCCTAAATATTAGGCAACTATCCGCTATATAATATGCAAGTTAGGCCCTTCGCACACAGCTCGTAAGCGTATCGTAATGAAGCTACGCGTAACTATGTGTCATTTACCCGCTATATGCAAGTTAGGCCCTTCGCACACAGCTCGTAAGCGTATCGTAATGACGCTACGCGTAACAATATGACAATTACGGCTTCTACGATTCGATGCAACACCGCATTGTCTGCGGACATGTTTGAAAATATTCGTGCTCGTACTGCTCTCGTCGTACGCGAGGATGCTACGCTTACGCTTACGAGCCGTGTGCGACGGAGCTTAGTGCAGTAACATCTTCGGCTGCATTATCACTATGCATCAGATGGATAATAGTGGTTCCGTACCCAAAAGGTAAAACGAGACTCTTTTAACCTCTCGTCGTACGCGAGGATTACGTCCGTCTGTCACCAGGCTGTATCTCTTGAACCGTAATAATTAGACAGAAGAAACTTTCACAGATGATGTATTGTATTTCTGTTGCTACTATAACAAAAAATATTAAGGTATAGAATAAAATAAATATTAAAAGGGGCTCCCATACAACAAACGTGGTATTTGGCGCGTTTTTGGTCGCTGATTCAGATGACCCATTATATTATTCTACTAATAGTTATCATCCCGCTACGTTTGTGTAATGGAGCCCTTATCAATATTTACTTTAGTCGATATTGATTTAGATATTTTTTATAGCTTTTTTTTGTACAGAGCCCTTCGTGCGCGTGTTCGACTCACTCTTGACCGATTTTTAGGGTTCCATACCAAAATGGTAAAAATGGAACCCTTATTTTAAGACGGCGAACCCCTCTCATTCCGTGAAGAAATCCGTGAGTGGCAGCGGAAAGGCAGAGTTTGTTTGAATACCTGAATACATTACCTTACCTTACTGAATACCTTACCTGAGTTCTTCTGGGTTTGAACAGTGGCGAAGGAGAATCAGAAGAGTGCTGTTGATAGCAATTGGCATCGGCACACTGCCTTTTCTTTACAGTATCAAAGGTCGCACAACCGGATGTATTGGAATGTTGACTTCCAATATTTCGAATAACTCCACACACAATTGCGAAATGTTGTTTGTTGTTTGTTGTACTTTCAAGGCTAAAAGCCGATTCGATGAAACATGCCACATATCATAGATGTTACAATGCAGCTGGTCATAGGCTTGTTACACGACTGCCCAAAAAAAGGAGTGTAATGTTTTTAGGGTTCCTGTATGTATGTATGTGTGTATGTGATGTTTCTTTATTCCATCATAACTTCTGAACGACTGAATAGCTTTGGACGTATGGGGTATCATTGGAATCCTTAGATCCTTCCGAGTAACATAGGCTATAATTTTTTTGGAAAAAGTCTTTTAAATTAAATTATTTTTAATTTTGGCTGAGAAGGCGGCGCGCGTGTTCGGGAAGCGCCCTTCAGGAGGGTCTGTACCGGTTAGGCTTCTGGCAGCAGAGATGGGACCTGCCACTCTTGTGGTGGGCTATCTGGCAGGAGTGCGGTGAGTTCGCAAGTGAATCCCGTACAGCCGCCAACGGGGTCAGTCGGTAAAAACATAGGTTATTAATGTACCTGATAGTGGTAGAAATCGCTATGTAGTGATAAGGCCGGCAAATTGTACTCTTAGTTCGTTTGTGTTTTGTTTATTTTCTTTTGTATATTTTTATTCTGTGGTGTGCAATAGTTTATCTATCTATCTACCTATGCAAGCCCCACATAACCCCTCCTATGCGGAGTACTATATACGGTACTAGCGGACGCCCGCGGCTTCGCTCACGATTAACCTCTGCTTTACAACCTCAGGCGTTTAATTACCAAAATTCCTGTAATTTTAATAATTTTGACGACAAATTCTTTCTTTGTACTTGCTGCTAAAGTCACTTATCGATTTTGAAATAGGAGGTCGTTAAAACAAGTTTAATATACTACAATTAGGGTTCCGCACTCAAAGAGTAAAACGCGGGAACTAAAACTACGCTGTCTGCCAGTATATCCGTCCGTCCATGCTTACTTGCTACTATGGTCAGATACCGATTTTCAAAGAAATCGGCCCAGTAACAAAAAAGTTTAAAATGGCGGCCACTTTTTTTGACTCTGACCACAAATTCCTTCTCCGTGCTTGACGCGATACTCAAATATCGATTTTCAGATCAATCCGCCCAGTAACAAAAAAGTTGAAAATGGCGGCCACTTTTAAAATTCTGACCATAAATTCCTTATCTATGCCTGCTTCGATACTCAAATATCGATTTTCAAAGCAATCGGCCCAGTAACAAAAAAGTTCAAAATGGCGGCCACTTTTTTTTAAATTTGTCCACAAATTCCTACTCCATGCTTGTTGCGATACTCAAATATCGATTATCAAAGCAATCGGCACAGAAACAAAAAAGTTCAAAATGGCGATGCCTTTTTTTAAATTTTGACCACCGATTCCTACTCAATGCTTGCTGCGATACTCAAATATCAATTTTCAGAGCAATCGGCCCCGTAATACAAAAGTACAAAATGGCGGCAACTTTTTTAAATTTTGACCACAAATTTCTACTCCATGCTTGTTGCGATACTCAAATATCGATTTTCAAAGCAATCGGTCCAGTAACAAAAAAGTTCAAAATGGCGGCCACTTTTTTTAATTTTTACAACAAATTCCTACTCCATGTTTGTTGCGATACTCAAATATCGATTTTCAGAGCAATCGGCGGAGTAAAAAAAAAGTTCAAAATGGTGGCCACTTTTTTTAAATTTTGACAACAAATTCCTACTCCATGTTTGCTACGATACTCAAATATCGATTTTCAGAGCAATCGGCCCAGTAACAAAAAAATTCAAAATGGCGGCCACTTTTTTTAAATTTTGACAACAAATTCCTACTCCATGTTTGCTGGGATACTCAAATATCGATTTATCGATTTTCAGAGCAATCGGCCCAGTAACAAAAAAGTTCAAAATGGCGGCCACTTTTTTTAAATCTGACCATAAATTCGTTCTCTATGCTTGCTTCGATACGCCTTTACTTACTCTTTTTCACTGTTTTAATTTTTATACGTACTTTAATTTATTTGTTTTAATTTTTTCCTGCGCGTTTTTGTGTACACGATCTTTAGTTCGTGGCGTCACCCTGTCAAGGGCTCCAACTGAAAATCAGCGCTGTGTGCTCTCATGCTTGCATGGGGCGCGCAGCACTATGCTGAGTTGGGGCCCATTTCTGGGTTGTGCCACACATGACAAGCGGTGTCTGGTGCTTCCGTCACTTGAGCAACAGTCTAGTAGTTGTTGCCCAGGTGGTGGAAGCTTCAGACAACGTTTTAGTACATGAGTGTGTACTTTTGTTTTATGTGTGGCATAATGTGTGGAAATAAAGATATTTTTCTTTCTTTCTTTCTTTTTCTTTCAAATATCGATTTTCAAAGCAATCGGCCCAGTAACAAAAAAGTTCAAAATGGTGGCCACTTTTTTAAATTTTGACCACAAATTCGTTCTCTGTGCTTGCTGCGATACTCAAATATCGATTTTCAGAGCAATCGGCCCAGTCACAAAAAAGTTCAAAATGGCGGCCACTTTTTTTAATTTTTACAACAAATTCCGACTCCATGTTTGTTACGATACTCAAATATCGATTTTCAGAGCAATCGGCCCAGTAACGAAAAAGTTCAAAATGGCGGCCACTTGTTTTAAATTTTGACAACATATTCCTACTCCATGTTTGCTGCGATACTCAAATATCGATTTTCAGAGCAATCGGCCCAGTAACAAAAAAGTTCAAAATGGCGGCCACTTTTTTAAATTTTGACCACAAATTCGTTCTCTGTGCTTGCTGCGATACTGAAATATCGATTTTCAGAGCAATCGGCCCAGTCACAAAAAAGTTCAAAATGGCGGCCACTTTTTTTTAATTTTACAACAAATTCCTACTCCATGTTTGTTGCGATACTCAAATATCGATTTTTAGAGCAATCGGCCGAGTAAAAAAAAGTTCAAAATGGCGGCCACTTTTTTTAAATTTTGACAACAAATTCCTACTCCATGTTTGCTGCGATACTCAAATATTGATTTTCAGAGCAATCGGCCCAGTAACAAAAAAGTTCGAAATGGCGGCCGCTAAAATTTGTATTCCAAAAATCCCCGAGAAATCTGAGTACGAATTGATTTTGTTACTAAAAACCTAGCTTACAAATGACATGGCCGGATTCTGCCCTCAAAAAAAAATATTCATGGCCATTGACAAACAGTACGTCATATTAAAGCTTATAATTATGTCTTTACAATCAATTAGTTTTTATGATCAGAAAACTAGCGAGAGACATATAATATCAGCATAACAACTTGTTTAATAGCAATGATATTTTATTAAAAAATTGTTTTTCAAAATGTTTACTCGCATTTTATAAGCTTTGTAATATGAAAAATTAATAAGTTCATAACCAATACGCATCATTTTTTAATAAAAAATCATTGCTATTAAAAATATATATGCGCATTTTGTTGCAAGTTGTTATGCTGATATTATGTCTCTCGCTAGTTTTCTAACCAAATTTCAGATCTCTACGACTTTTAGTTTTTCGGGAATATCTGGAACAACGAAAAAAATTCACTTTTGTATGGGAAAATCCCTTTAATGTACGATTTTTACCCCTTAGAATTTGAATTTCTGGAATCCCCGTCTTAGTACGAATTCATGACCTAATATCTACCTAGGCACCAAATTTCAAATTTCTACGACCTATAGTTTAGACGGAATCTGTGGAACAACCAAAATGCCTCATTCTTGGGTCAGACTTTTCTGTAAATAAACATAAGGGTTGCATTTTGACAATTTTGGTATAGAACCCAAAAAGGATGCCTTCATTTATGGTGACTTGTAAAAAGATGTCTTGAAGCAAGTTGTTCATAATTCAACAGTAATATGTCAGTAAATTATGGAGTAAGTATTTTATTTAGTAATATATTTTTTTTCAGCAGAAATCGGGGATGGAAGCTAGCGTAAAAAAAAATGGAGTACTGCACTGTATTCACTATTCAGACATACTTGTACATTACATAATAAAATAAATTATTGAGATATTTATCTTTAACGATTGAGCATTTCAATGACAATTATTTATTAATCTTTTTGACCTTGGCACGTCGAAGCGGCTGCATATTGCATACTTACTATGTATTTTGACGGCTGACAGTTCTCTTATAGGGAATGCTAAAATATGCAACCTGTTTCAGATGCTAACTGCTTGTAAGATATGCGCGTACGCAATCCTGAAACAGATGGCTTTTATGTTATTGATAAGGTTGAATTAAGCAGTTCTGTTACCTGCTATACATTTGTCTACATGTTAAATACCAATGGAATGTTGATAATATGTTGATTTATTAAAAACCGGCCAAGTGCGAATCGGACTCGAGCACCGAGGGTTTTGTACTACTATAGAAAACATAATCCATAAGAATCTGCACTTTTGTTACCCAACCGAAAACTTGTTTTTTGAGGTTAATTAATATTAATACCAAAAAAAACTACTTACGTACTAGATCTCGTTACACCCTATTTTCGGTCGAAGTTCATTCTCTTTTCATCATTCTGAGATTTTACCTCTTTGGAAGTGTCTAACTCGCAAACCATTCAGTTTAGATAAAAAATGATTTTAAAAACCTCTGTACGGACAATCAGTTAGACAGACATGACGAATCCATAAGGACTATGTTTTTTGCCATCTGGCTTCGGAACCCTAAAAAGCTTCTGCATCTCTAGCTACGGCATTTTAGATTGCGTTTTATACCATATTCAATAATAATTACGAATAAATAAGCAACGTTTGGTAAATACGTGCAGTCTATAGATAAACATAAATTATGTGTGACACAGCTGAGCAGAGCCGATCAAACAAAATTAGCTGATTTGAGCCATAAAAGTTAGTTTACGGTACTTTCGGCTGTGCTTAGATGACATCACGCTTATAAATTCGATAGACGGGCATAATTTATGCTAAACCTATCAAATGTATGCTAAAGGCACACTTTCGATAACCACCTGGCGGTTACTATCTATTAATATATACCATACGGGCGTGAGAGCAGGTACATTCACTCATAGAAACTGTTAGAATTAATAAATAGTGACTCGTATTTACTTCCTTTATTGATTTCTTTATTCAGGTTAAAAATCGAGCTTTGTTGCAATTTGCGAAACTGTTTAGCGGTAAAATAGCTTATAAGAGTGCTAAATAGAATGTTGGTAGGATACGAGTACTAATTGCACGTAGGATCACTGATCAAATTCACTTCACTATTGAATGAAATGAATTGTAGAGTGAAATGCAAAGATGCACAACTAAGGGATAGGTACCTAGAGCATTTCGGTATATAATTTATTTTCACAAAATTCAAGCTGTACAATACTACCTTGTGATACTTTATATATGTATTAGAAAGTAAATAATAAACCTTTATTTAAGTAACTTTTAATTAATTTTATACTGAACTTCAACTGATTTACCAAAGGTGCAAAAGCCTGCATGCAATTTATTGCAAAAAGTGAGAATTGAGATAACCTTTCTTTCACCAGATTAGGAAATAAATCAAATAAAAACTCGGTTTTTTAAATATAACTACCAATTTATTGTTTTTCCTTAGGAAACGAGCACTTCCGTATATCAGTGTACTTACGAAAGGTCGAGAGATGGTAGGGCCCTATCTCCGTTTGGCTGCAGACACGGCGGCGTTTGGACTAACATACTTACTTACTTGTTGAATAGGCGATAACTTAAACTGTGGACAATATTGTGAAATGATAGTTCGAGTAAAAAATATTCAATAATTTTACTATAACCGCAATTTTTAAGCTAATAAGACATAATAGACGCATTTTTAAGGAAATCTTTTGATATAACCAGGAGATATCACAGTTAAAGATGTGAGATGATATTGCCATTGCCGTAATTTGGCTGCCGTAAGCCTATTATTATTAAGCTATTGCATAGCTTCTATCGCGGGCCTTGAGCGCGGAGAGCGAATCCAGAAATTCCGTAACGAAAATAAACTAACACTGTCAGTTTATTAGGTAGTAGGTCCGACCTCCGTGACGCGACGACCTCCGTGGCGCAGGGGACGTACGCTCGGATTCGAGTGGGCGGTTCGATTCCGGCCACGGGCCACTTTGGAATTTTATAATTTCTGAATTGGCTCAAGTCTGGTCTGGTGAGGCTTTGGCCGTGGCTAGTTACCACCCTGCCAGCAAAGACGTACCGCCAAGCGATGTAGCGTTCCGGTACGATGCTGTGTAGAAACCGTTGGGGTGACATAAGTTACCCCTTCCAAGTTAGTACGCCAACATCTTCGGCTGCATCATCACTTACGCAGAGAGGTGGGATCGCAGTCAAGTACTAACTTGTATAGCGTAAAAAAAAGTAGGTGTTATTTTTATTGGCGTGGTATTTTGCCAGTCTATATCTACATTCTACACCCACCTAAAATATGTCAATGGTTCTTTATATAGGGCGATTCTAGTTATAAATCGACTTGAAGTTTTTTTTATCTATTTATGTAATGCATCATTAGTTTACCATCGGTTTAGGATATTGTCCCTTGTTAAAAGAAGCCGATGATTTTTTTATTACAGCTGAATATGTGTAAATATTCAAGTATTTTACATCCAATTAGGTAGATAGATAGTTATTTACAAGAGTAAATTACCTAGAGCGAAACATTCCAAATAAGGAGCGCTGCTAAATTATTCTTAACACGTTTTTATAAAAAGATAGGTTTATAAAAGCAAGGCAGACTCGCTAATCGTGCATTAATTTGTATTTGTACATACATTTGAATTTTCGATTTTAACATTCAATGTTTTTAAATATTTACAACTAGCTGACTGGACAAAAATTGTTTCGCCATTTTGGGTTTGAAATTCGACCTACCGAATGAAGAAAAAAAATTTCATAAAAATCAGTCAAGCCGTTTCGTAGGAGTGGTTACAAACACTGTGACACGAGAAATTTATTTATTAGAAATTATATATACATCAGTCACCGAACTAAAACACGTTTTAATGTTAGTAGTAAGAAAGCACGTATAAAAATTAACTTTAAAATCCAAGATAATTATTATTTATTTTATTATTTGACTTATAACCACTGATGAGAAAATCCAGGATATGGGCATCCGAACGATTCACGTAAACTTTTTTTAACCGACTTAAAAAAAAGGAGGAGGTTCTCAATTCGTCGGCATCTTTTTTTATTGTATAAGCAAACAGTAGCGCCTTCTGTCAAAATTTTATAAGTAGGTGGCTGCTGAGCGAACTACAGCGTGGCCTTACTGTTGGTGACAAAACAAGCTTTTATGGCACCGATCAACTGGCGACATTTTTTCGCGCCGTCCGCCCTTTCCAGGGTCCATGTCTATTCTTATAACTGAAAAAAGATTTGGATACGTAAATTATTGTATACCTTTACATAATTAAGTAATATGGGTCTGAATGAAGCAACCGGTATAACTTACCGTTTCTCAAAAGCTAGTTTCAGTTAGATAAACACAAAAGCGAAGCAAGATTTTCTCAAATTTCTCGATGGTACACGGCTAACAGTAAATATGCAAATGATGAGCAGTTAGAATTCCAGCAGTTAGCATGTGCAGCTCACGACTCACGACCTCGCGAATTATAACTCATTGACTCACGCCGTGTCATGGGAAATGACTCATATACAACCTGCGGGCTCATTTTCGGACCATAATTTCACCATCATTTGGATATAAATTGGTAAAGTAAAAGTAGGTGTTTATAAATTGGTGTGTATCATCCAAAAATAGCTCATTTAATACATATCTACTTAAAGCTTGTAATAATAAAATCAGAGTGTGAGAAAGAATCAAATGTTGCGAAATGTTTAAATCAAAAATATTTGATTGTCTAGCCAGTTTCCGTTAACATTAACAAGTTTGACTCACGATGACTCTTATGGTTAAACAAAAAGCGGAACATCGAGTATTCGGGGAACCATGATTATAGAAGTCATTGGTTTAACCTTGTCAGTATAAACTTATTCTACATAACGTAACATAGTTATCGGCTGATAAATCTTCGACTTTTCGGAGTCATGTAGATTTGAGGCTAATAAATATTAGTTGTTTTATCGATGAAGAAAAATAATAATATCATATAATATATAGTGTAGGTAATGATCGCAATGGCTAAATAGTCAAAATTGGACAGCCATGCCAACTAGCCAACAACCATAGTGGGTCGCAAATTTTGACCTTTTGAAAATGTCCGTAATGTACGTGTTAATGTCTAATTATGTAGAGTTTCATATACTAATTTATCTAGGCAAATATTAATATTAGTTAAGTGACAAAACTAATGAATGTATTCAAAGTTTTTGACGACCTCCCTGGAACAAGGGACGCGCGCTCGGATTCGAGTCGGAGATCGCGGGTTTGATTCCCGCCACGGGGCCGACTTTAGAATTTTATTATTTCTAAATTGGCTCAGGTATGTGGGAGGCTTCGGCCGTGGCTAGTTATCAAGCTACCAGCAAAGACGTACCGCCAAGCAATTTAGCGTTCCGTTCTGTTATCTGGAGAAACCGTTGGGGTGAGTTTACTTACCCCTTCCAAGTAGGTATGTTAACATCTTCAGCTGCATCATCACTTACCATCAGGTGAGTCAAGTACTAATTTGTACAGTGTAAAAAAAGTGGGTGCTTGAATACTGATTCCTGAACCTCCGATTGGGATGAAGGTTCAACTATAGTCGACAATCACTGCATTGCATGGTCATCATCATCATCATCATCTCAACCCTTTTTATGTCCCACTGCTGGGCACGGGTCTCCTCTCAGACTGAGAGGGGTTTGGCCATAGCCCACCACGCTGGCCAAGTGCGGGTTGGCGGGTTTCACACACCTTCGAAACCGTTTTTGTGAACTCTCAGGCATGCAGGTTTCCTCACGATGTTTTCCTTCACCGCTAAGCAAGTTATATTTAGTTTCCTAAAAACGCACATAACTCGGAAAAGTCAGAGGTTCGTGCCCAGGATTCGAACCCGCGACCTCCTTTTGAGAGGCAGAGGTCAGAACCACTGAGCTATCACTGCTATTTTGCATGGTGGTAAGTAAAAACAATTGCAAAGTATTAAACCAACAGATGTTTGTTATTAACTTTATCAGTGCCAGATGCTGTGAAAATGCCATTGTTTAAGGTTGCACGTGTATTTACCTGTTTTAGGAATAAAGGAATTCTTAAGCTAATCGTTTCATACAATTTTACTGGAAGCACACGTGTTTTAAAATTTTGTAATTACTTATCTCTTTTTAAAAATACTTTGTAAGTTACAATGAGGTTTAAAGAAATGTATGTAGTCAATGTGGGTAAATATAAACAGAGGTAAATGGAAACGCATTCAATAATTTCACTGTTTTCGCATCTATAGTCTATTCAGACATTTTCAGACAATAGAATAAAGATATGCGTTTCGTTACACTGTCTGATTGCGTAAAAAACATATTCATCGTTATCGTGATCGTAAATTCTGCCCTCCGATTGGCTTACGTAAATTAGGGAATCAATCAGCGGATAGAATTCGTAAATGATCACGGTCACGATGAATACGGTTTTTTTACACAAGCTAGGGGCTGATCTAAGCCAAGTTAAAAATTGTATACCTAATTACAAAGTGGCATGTGAATTGACCTTGCGACCTTCTCTTTGAATTCTAGCTCTATCTTATTTACAAATAATCTTGGATGAGGTTATAAGTCCCATTTCTATTCATATTTGATATGTTATTGCAAGTTTAGGTGGATTCAATTAATCAAGAATACAAAGGGGAGTAAACACAAAAAAATACTTACCTTAAAAATTAAAACCTAGCTATAAAATTAAACTATATCTAAATTAAAATCTACATACAAAACTAAAATGTTAAAAAAAATTTAGTAGACCGCTGTCAGAGGGAATTGTTCCCAAAATGCTGGCCCCTTTGCCTCGTTATATCGCTATACTAATTCTTTGGGCAAAGTAAAGGCCAGTATTTTGGTCACGTGTTGCATCTACCAGGCGTAAAGAAATTCATATATTATGTCATTTAAAAGCTGGAGCCATTGATCATCAAGATGTTTTCCTTCACCGCTAAGCAAGTGATATTTAGTTTAATTAATTAATTAAAAGTGGGTGATTGAATACTGATTCCTGAACTTCCGATTAGGATGAAGGCTCAACTATAGTCGACAATAACTGCATTGCATGGTCATCATCATCATCATCATCTCAACCCTTTTTATGTCCCACTGCTGGGCACGGGTCTCCTCTCAGACTGAGAGGGTAATAAATGGTGACCTGACCTTCAGTAAATTAATTAAGTTTAATTTACTGGTGAGCGTAATCACGCGTGCGTGATATGTGTTACCGTGGACTTGGTTGACCTTTGAGTGATAATAATTGGTGCACTTCCGAAACACACGATGGCATTTTGACTTATTTTCACGACGTTTGAACCAACGATGCGACATGCTCGTGCTTGCGGTCGACGCAGATTAACTAATCACGAAAGTGACAATTGGAACTTTTTTGATTCTTCAAAATGCGCGCATTTGTCCCATATCTGCCTCTTTTTAATATTATATTATCATTGGCTGAGGCTGCTTTTCCAACCCTACGAGTGCGTGTCTCCAATTTTTTTACGTAAAGAAGCAGTTGGTCGATTAAAAATTCATGATTGCACTCATATTTTAGCGAGCTTTTTTAACATTCATTCTAATTAGTGATTAACGTTATAAATGTGAAGTGATCTCTCATCTTGGGTAATCGTGGGTAATATTTTAATTTTGTTTCAATGATTGGGTAGGTAATTTATCCATGCGCTACCGTTATTAAAATGAAATATTGGGAGATAAAACAAACATTGGCAACCTTAGTTTACTCATATCTTTAATTAAGCTTAATTAATTGAACACATACCTTTAATCCTGGGCACGCACCTCTGACTTTTCCGAGTTAATGTTCGTTTTTAAGAAACTAAGGAAAACATCGTGAGGTAACCTGCATGCCTAAGAGTTAACACAAAAATGTTCTCGAAGTTGTGTGAAGCTCAAAGTGTCAAGAAGAACAAAGTGTCAGTTATACTTTCTATTCTACCGTGAAACAGAAAGGTTTTTTTTACACTACACTTACAAATTAGTACTTGACTGCGATCTCACCTGATGGTAAGTGATGATGCAACCGAAGGTATTACTTTGGAAGGGCTCTACACAGCATCGCACCGGAACGCTAAATCGCTTGGCGGTACGTTTTTGCTGGTAGGGTGGTAACTAGCCACGGTCGAAGCCTCCCACCAGACCAGAGCCAATTTAGAAATTGTAAAATTCCAAAGTGGGGCCCCGTGGCGGGAATCGAACCCGCGATCTCCCACTCGAATACGTATTTTGTTGCAGTTTGAAGGGCACTATAACCGACGATATTACTAAATTGATCTGTCGGGTGTTGAGCGCAGTGCACCCGGCGTCGAATGATATTGCAATGCGAAGTCTAGGACGCATCTGCACCCGACGTGGGCAGGCGCTCATCAGTATAGCATCACATACAGTATATCAGTGGCATCTTATAGTCTCATCACTTTATCATGTACCTATAAGAAAATTTTGAGTAAAACATTTCTAATTGTTCGTAATGCAGATGAAATGAAAATATTGATTTACTTAACTGTTCTATAGTGCTGAAGTAAGTAATGATGATTTTAATAAATAAATAATAGGAAATTGTACTTAGAAGAGCCCGCAACAAACTCTTTTTCAGTAGCCCCTGAGGTTCTTAACGTTAAGTCCTTTAAAATTAAGTTTTAAGGAAATAGTTATACAAAGCTCATAAACTACACAACGCTCCTGCAAAAGCTTCTAAAATGCAGACATATCAACCTTTTACGTCGACAGGCCCTTGTAAACGCGTTTTTGTTATCTCCTTCGAACTGCATATAAATCTTGATTAATAGTATAATTTTGCCAAAACAGGGTATTGCAAACGAAAAAAACTAGCATATATATGGCTAATTGGCTGATAAAAGTCGTGTTCTATGGCTTAATAGTCAGAGCAGGCGCTTTTTAAATGCGAATATTATCCTATCGGTTAGATATTTATAGTAAACAGTGTATGGATACAGCAATGTATTTTATCAGTGTATTTTTTACATAGGTTTGGTTAATGAATTATGGTCATTTATTACAGAAATGAAGTAAGGTAACTTTTTTAATACTCTTATTTAAACTATGATGTGGCCTGAATTACCAGGACCTTTGCCAATTTTCGGCATTTTTATCAGATATTTGAATTTCACAAATTTTAGGTTTATTTCGTGGTTAGAAGACATACTTTTTATTTGACAACCTCCCTGGCGCAGTGGCGCGCCCTCGGATTCGAGTGGGAGGTCGCGGGTTCGATTCCTGCCACGGGCCACTTTGGACTTTTATAATTTCTAAATTGGCTCAGATCTGGTCTGGTGGGAGTCATCGGCCGTGGCTAGTTACCACCTTACCAGCAAAGACGCACCACCAAGTTATTTAGCGTTCCTACGCGATGCTGTGTAGAAACCATTATGGGTGCGGTCACTTACCCCTTCCAAGTTAGTACGATAACATCTTCGGCTGTATCATCATTTACCATCAGGTGAGATCGCAGCCACTAGCTTTTGGTTTTATAGTGTAAAAAATCTTTTAGCAAAATTTAATGAGTACTGATTGATTTCAGGTTTCATGTAAAACTGTTTTAAAACATCAGCACCTTAATCAATATTATACAGTTACATATTATTATAGGTAAAATTATGCATTTGTATTTTGTACTCATTTCTATCTTTCCATTTCTAAAGGTGTCTGTATAAGTTCAGCATAAGCCCTTTACCTGAAAGCATTTGCAGCACAAAAAAAATCACCTCAAGCCATAGGCAAGTATCTCTTAACGCCAGGCATCGGCCAGATGTTAGAGCGTTATAAATCTCCGGCCTATTGTCTGGCGTTTTGTTTTTTAACAATTACTGGACACATGGGCCCGGCCCGCGGCGAAGGGTTGGAACAGCATCGGGCAGATGGTGAATCCTTACGGGGTGCTTTCTTACCACTTTTTTGGACACTTAGGTACCTATAGCATACGGTAAATTTACTCCGAAAGAAGGTTTTTAACTCCTAAGTAGGTAAAAATGTAAATGGAAAGTATATTTTCATCGAATATCATATTATAATCAATTAATCACATCTTAACTTTATTTTTTATTTCCCATTCATTATTTTTATTACTATTTATTGGTTAAAGAATAACTAATATGACGTGATAATAAGCGTAAAATAAGCTTCTATTTTTAAGTCAAAATTTCAACTTGGAAGGTACTAGTAATATTATACATAATATGTTCGTACAGTTATAGATTATACACTATATTTTTCGAACTTATAGGAGTTGATACTATGATGGAGTTGGGACATACATACACTATAATCGACAAAATATTTTAAGTTCAATTAAACATTAAAAAAAACTGTTTACGGATTTGCATAGAGCACGCTCGTTGAACTCTTTTGTACTGGAGCGATGTCAAACAAAAAACAATAATACTAGCTGTCCAGGCAAACGTTTTTTTGCCATTTACGGGTATGAAAAATAGATAATGACCTATTCTCAGATCTACCTTTTGTATATAAAATTTCATAAAAATCAGACAAGCCATTTTGGAGGAAATTGGTTATTTGGCACTGTGATAAGAATTTTATGTGTATGTTTGAATGTAGTTATAATGTATTTAACTATGGAAATCAAGCACTATTTTAAGTAAGACACCTACTAATTACCATGTCAGACATATCCACCAAGATCTTATATCATAAACTCTCATGAAATCCCTATAGGTACTTTAAATTATAACTTAGATTAAAACTGACTATATAGAAAACCCGAAAGCTAATGAATGTCGGTATGCCAGTAATTAAGATATATCTCAGAGTATTAAACGTAGTAGAGACTCTATCATGGCATTATAATCTGTGTACATGTAATCATATTTTTGGTATATTTGATCATATCTTAGGTAACGTCTGTTTGAATCTACTTGTATTACAATTTAAAGCAACGTTCACCTTGGATTCTAGGAAAAACATTTTAAAGACTGGGGACAGGTATATTTATTTCTACCGAATAAATTAATATTAACACAGTTATCATAAAAATTCCTCATTAGGTGACTTCAAACTGGTAGGTATTGGTTGATACTTGATACGTATAAGGCGTATGAAAAAATAAGCCAAAAAATATTCTATTATTAGTTATTTTAGTTATAACAACAAATAAATAATTAATTAACGGTGTAGACAGCGTTTTTAAGCAATTTTTAGTAAAAAGCTATAATAACCATTAATTTCAAATTTGAACGTCATTAATTTTGGGTCTTTATCTAAAATCGCTGTGAAGCAGAAATAGGTACGATTGGATCTAGATAGAAAGTTCTCCTAAAAGTTGCTGAAAATCGCAATTTTTCTATTATTATCTGAACCCATAATTGTTTTTGTTTTTATGTGTCGGTAATAATAATATACAAAAACACTCAGAATGGATTTTTGATATCTAACTTAGTAAGTAGTAATTACTAATAGCAATTAGGAAAAACGTGGTTTTTCTCGCATATATTTTTCCGCAACGCAGACAGACACCAATGAATTCGTAAGACTGAGGGCTCAAAAATAAATTCAGTGAATCCTCTTTAGGGAAATAAATAAATGTTTTCGGCCTTGCTTCATTTAAAGAATTTACCTATTATTTGGTTAACATCCTCCAAGTATGTACACTTGTAGAATAGAATGTGTAAATAAATAAATAAATAAAATAAAATAAAAAATGTAGAATGTGTAATACAGTGCAATTTTAATAGACGATGTAGTCGAAGATGTTCACGTACTGAATCAGTCTAGAAGGTGCTGGTAACCCTCTGAGGAAAATTACACAGTATCACAGCGGAACGCTGAATCGCTGGACGGTTGGTTTTTTAGCCTGATGCTACATACTTTATTTGTAATTAACATCTTAAGGGTTCAAGCCAAAAATAAAATGTATCAGTATTCATTTGTATTTATTAAATAAATGGCAAAGTTACAGTAAGGTAGCACTCTCAAATGCAATGTTTGAATATATTTAACACGTTATCTCTCAGTAATTAATTGAAGCTGAAACCCGGCAAACTCCGAAAGGTCCGATTAGCCAATTCTATTCCAAAGCAAAGATTTAAATCGCTGGATGAGCCCTAAACCTCCAAGAACGTCCTCGTTTTTGTCTTCTGTGCGTCACGTTGTCACTCTCTCTGTCACAAGTGAAACTACAGCATGCTGAGTTTTGGTCTTGCGTGCAACACGTTGTCATCTTACACACACAGCGACATCAGAAATGAGGTCTCGTTTACTCTAAACGAATTTGCACTCGCGTTCTCTGTCACACAATCATACTACTACAGGATGCTGAGAGCGTTCACTCAGCATGTTTGTGGACGTTTTCGATGTGCGCAATGTAGGCTTAGGGCTCATCTAGCGATTTAAATCTTTGGCTGAGAGCACTCACTCAGCATGCTTGTGGATGTTTTGATGTGCGCAATGTAGGCTTAGGGTCCATCTAGCAATTTAAATCTTTGTTCCGAAGCAATGCCTACGTCGCGTAGGTTGGTTAGGTAACAGTTTGGAATTCCATCCCTTCTAGTACCGGCAGACGGCTTGGCCACGGTGATCTTTGCCTTTACAAGGTTTAGATAGTTATGCTTGGTAGTGTTCGGAAATTCCATTAATTTGTATCTAGTTCTCATTTCTAGAACAGAACGCTAAGATACCATGGGCATTGGACATCTGTATTATACAAAAATTATTTGACTTAGTTCATCAGGTCAGATTACTATCTGACCTGATTAACTAAGGCCTGGTTTCCACCAAAGAGGAGCGGAGTTGTGTTTGAGTAACCAATCATACGAGTATTTCGTCAGTTTGACATTTCCGAAACTGAGTAGAGAGATGTCGAACTCCTCCGCTCCGCTCCGCTTTGGGGAAAACCGGGCCTCACTGGTACAAAACGGAGTTTTGATAGTACAAAACGGAGGCAAAAATCCTATTTTTACGTACTTTTTGAACAAGTTACCAATTTAGGTTGGTATGGTTTCATGTACCTACCATGCTAGTTGGCTAACTTGTGCAAAAATAATGCTAAAAAAATGAGATTTTTGTTGAGTGAGGGTTGTTGACTAACAAACTGAACGATACAGAATCAGTGCAATGATGATTAAAGTTTTATAATATGTGTTGATCCAGGGTCTCTATAGTACAAATTTCTAAATCAGTTCATTATGGAGTTGGCGGTGTGACGGACTAACAATCAGTCACATACGCACACCCACGCACACATACAAACTTGTATAAAATAAGCTATTAGTGTGTATAAAGTGTTGCCAAAAATCCTTACCAAATAATAATGCAGAGGAATCTAAGACGCGAGTAAGTATAAGATACAAGAAAAACTCTAGGTCGATATAGGACGTCGAACCGTCTGGCCGGAGCGTATCGGCCGCACGCCAAATGTCTTAAAAGCATGTTAGAAAACCAGATGCTGCGAAATTAAGTTGATTATAAATTAAAAGAGCAAACAAAGCGCCGGCCAAATGACACGTGCCCAGTCCGCATATGCTAACGAGGAGTGGGCGGAGGGGGGGTCGCGATGGGTCGTAAACCGTACGGGTTATAATAGTTGGAGGTGACTGCGACACTTTTATGTCATCCCATCGCGATAAGCTCGCCGGGCGATTTATATACGCACGACGTTTTCTGGTGCCACTTTTGTTTATTTATTTTGTGCATTGGCTTAAAAAGTTAAAATTAAACTTAAATAATATGGATTATGGAATGAACGTATACAAATACAACTTGTCAAATCTGGATATCTTCCAGGCGTTATAAACCGCCTTTTTAACTTTATAGCCAACTTCAATTTTCTGAAATTTCTGACTTTGAAATTTGTAAATCGTAATTACAACTTATATTGATACTTCATTGATATTGTATTGATACTTCAGTACCACGAGATTTTTAGAGACACCGTTTATATGCCTACGTTTCAGCTCTTCGTAATATAAATTTATCAAAGCTTTCTACGAGAAGTGCATTATTGTGCACGAGTACAAATCACTCTATTTTCTCTTCGTCATAGTTACTTCTCACTCTCAGTAACATACGAGTATATTTGCAGTCAAGAAAATTGGCTTCCGAATCATTATTTAATCTATAGCTTTTTTCAGTTTTACCTTACTGAATTTTGACTAAGTAACTATTGTGGTAATGAAATATTAAATCTTTAATCACTCTCGGGCTATTAATTAACGTTTTGTTAGTCGTTCACTTAAAAGTGACCTAACCAAAACGACGCACCCTAATATGTCGAACACGTAACATCGTCGACGAATTGCATCGCGACACAAGACGCCTTGATGGTTTTAATTAAAAAAACGAAAAAAGATGACCAGATATCACCTGCCGATGAAAAGGTGTAGATTGACTGAACCCTAAATTCTTAACCCCCCCTTCCTCCCCTGGCCCGCTCCTGTGCCACTGTGGGGTTATTGCTTTCATTTTTTTTAACATTAGGAATAATAATTTATAATAATCTGCTGTCAATTTATGTTTATTCATTATTCATAATGAAGTTTTATAAGATCTTTTGAAAATAATTTTATAAAATTTAACAGTGAGGCGTTTACTAAAGTGTTATCATTACCCTGCGCGTTTGTGAACCTTCGTAAACTTAGTTTTAAGTCGTGAATGGTTAAAGTGACCATGTAAAACAAAACGACTTGTCTTTGTATGCTAGGCCTATATGAAATAAATAATTCTTCTATTCATACTTTGTCATCCTTTAGCTCTGATTTGGCGGTTTTTCATACTTTAAAAGTATTCTATTCCATCTATGTCTGTGTTTATGTATTGGATTTTGTTATTTCGTTTCGAACATCAGCTTTACTTTGCAAAATTCTTTCAATGTTTTACTTAATGACAGATCATTAATTTTATCAAACAAAAGAAGTTTTGAGTAAAATTAATAACCTTTTGGAATGTTTAAATTAATCCGCCTTTCTGCCGTTAATTCATTAAAGGTTTCCAAATTAATTTAATTACTCGTTAAGATAACGTAGGGTGACCAACGCACCCGATGGGTCATTTAGATAATAAACCGTCATTTTAACTGAAGTTCGTAAATTGTTATTTCTGTTTCTACTATTTTCCATTGTTTATTGTATAAGTACTTATAATCCTCATAATATGGTCGACGGAATTGAATCCACAATAGACACAGATTTTCCCTGGACTGCTGTTAATCCTATTAGCTACGACTTTGCCTATAGGGAGTTGTAAAGGTCGTAGCTCTCTATCAAAACAAGACTCGCTGAGTCAATATACTAATTGTAAACCTTAAATTGACCATTTCGGGAATCGAATTCGGTACTAAGTGATGATGCAGCCGAAGATGTTAACGTACGAACTTGGAAGAGGGAAGTAAAGTCACCCCCAACGGTTTCTACACAGCATCGCACCGGAACGGTAAATCGCTTGGCGGTGCCTCTTTGATGGTAGGGTGGTAACTAGCCACGGTCGAAGCCTCCCACCAGACCATACCTGAGCCTGGCCCGTGGCAAGAAACTAACCCGCGACCTCCCACTCGAATCCGAAGGCGCTACTGCGCCAGGAAGGTCGACAAAAAAAATCTTTCCTGTGTTTGGCAAACACAGGAACTAAACCAAGCTCATCACGATTTTAGTAGGAGGAGCCATTTTATACTAAGTCAGTTTCAGAAAATAACATCATAGGTATACAAGTAAGTTACTTAAGCGTTTAAAGCCTAATAAATTACTGAAACTAATATTTTGTTTCTCCTTCAACCAGCCTGTGTATGATAAAGGAAATAATTCCGATAAAACAGCATATTATATCGACCTCTTAAAGTAATAATTGAAACTGGTATATTTTTCAGCAAATCGAGGTTACATATCTTAAAAAGAATGCAGCAAAACTTGATACATATTCTTAAACGAAGGCTAAAGACCGTGGGCCAATTCGCATAAAATTCCACTGAAGTATTTATTTCGGGCGAAAAAAATCTTCATTTAAAGTTTTGTCGCAATTGTTGCTTTACTTTAGAGATACTTAAATGGAAGTTATGTTTACTTTTATTCTTTAAATTTCAACGAAAATATTCTTGCCTTCTTGAGTCAGCAGCAAGTATATTATCTAAGTTATGTTGACCCCCAGGCTAACCAGGACTTCTTTAAGGGAATGAGAAGGGCGTTGAAAAGGGAAGCAACATTTGTTTTTTTTATTATTATTTTTGATAGGCGCTTGACTAGAATCATGTCTGATAGACAACAATGATCCAGAGATCCAGGATGGAGCACGCTCGTCTAGAAAATGCCTATTCACTCTTCTCTTGAAGGCACCCAGATTATACTTGCCTTGCCTTAGAAGCTGGAAGGGTGTTTCACACCTTAGTTGTTCGTATCAGAAACTTGAAAGAAAACGTTTCGTTTGAGTTCGCTGGACATCAACCACATAAGGATGCTACTTGTCTCGGCGTCTTGCGGTTCTATAGTAGAAAGTTGTAGTACTGGGAGGAGGTATACTTGACTAGAGAACTAAGAAAGAGAGAGAGAGTAGAGCCAAGTGTTTTACAAAAAAATAAGCTAAAATCAATATGCCTCTCTATTACAGAGTTACATATATTTTGTCCCGTTTGCCATGGAGACCCTGGGGCCATGGAGTCTGGTGCCAAAAAATAGTTTTTTGCCAAAGCTTTCCCCGCAGTTAATAGCCTCAACTGGTGACAGAAGGGCTGGCTCATTTTTTGCGCAACGTATCAGCCTAGCTGTTTAACGCGGAAATGCTAGACTTGTATAGTAATAAAAAAAAGCTATTTATAAGTTTTATTGTAACATTTCAATAAAAAAATTAAAGTCAATATACGAGTAATATGTATGTAAATATGAGTTCATACAAGAGTCATGTCAAACCAACCCTCAGTTTCAAAGTTTAGTACGAACAGGTGATTGCGGCTAAAAGAAATCTTACACACGAATCGAAACTTCGAAAGAAGATAAGATGTGAACAGATGGCGAATCGGTAAGATGAACAGGTTGACGGCATCTGTTCACCTTTTATGTTATGATACCTATACAGTATTAAGTAACATTTATCGGTTAAGTTACAACCGATCCAAGAGCAAGCGGTGTAAACCAGTCTCATAATTTCAGAAATTTTATCTAATCTTGTAAATCTGATCTAATTCTGTCTGTTCAAGAGTGCCTGTGAGGTTAGGTCTATGTGAAAAAAACACCTGAACGTATTGATTTTTATTTTTCAAATAAGCTATAGAGATCAAGTATTCCTTTCCGCGAACAAATAATATTATGTTTTCTTGGCAATTATGATGAAATTTTAGTTTTCACGCAAGCAGTAGGACCTAATTCTTAAGTATTCAGAATACCATAGAGTTATAATAGGCCGTCGCTCGCGCTCCGACTAGATAGAGCCCTAACTAACAACGACAGCTCCGTGCGGCAACTTATTTTTGTAGTGTGATTGTGTCGATTTGAAATTTGTATGGTGCGCCGATGTGCGTGAAAAATTGTGTAGCGACGGCTCGGGTTTACCAATTTATAAGGCAAAGTATTTTTTCTGCATTTTGAAGTCGAGGGCTCCCTCTTCGACAAACAACAACTTTCGTATTACCCATTCACAGAAAATCCCTCCCACATATTCCTTTAGAATTTGACCTTGTCAAAGCCCCAAAATAAGATACGTCACGGAAGTAATAATTCAAATCCAAGATTTAGGTAATCATATCATCTGAGAATCCAGTTCACAATAAATTAATCTTATTTTTGCATTGTATGCAAAATTATGTAAAATCTTCATGAATACCTGAATATCTCCTTACATGTCTATTTCCTTGGACCACACGAGAAGGGTGGGTTTTTTAAGGGTAGCAAGGTGGATGATTTCGGTGACAAGTATGAGAAAGGTGCAGATGGAGTGTGGGAACGAGCTGTATCGAATGTATACCTATCGGAAACCGGCAAGGTGCTTTTTATTTACCGTTGAATGTGCCAGGTAACGTAGCTATAAGGAAGGTAAGGTAAGGTGCTTAACTATTATGGGATGCACCATTATATTTGCGAAAAACTAAATAAAATTTGAATTTCGCAGGCTGGCCGAAATACCTTAATCTATACAGAGAAAGCTTGCAACCGGTAATATTAGCAGAGTTGACAAATTCTGTTTCTTGAAGATTCAAGATTCAAATAGTTTATTTCATATAGGCCAGACTAACAGGCACTTATAAATTAATTTTCCAACAGGTACTGATGTAATGGTGATAGCTATTGATACACATGTACTGTTTACCTAAGTGTTAAATAAATAATAAATGCTAGATTATGCTGTACATTTTCAAATTCATATTTTTTTGTCATGATCTTTCATTCGTTTTTAGAGTTCCGTACCTTAACAGAATACAAAAAATGGAACCCTTATAAAATCACTTTGTCCGATTGGGAAAACATAGTGTCGTTAAAGGGATGTAGGTAAGGAGGTAATGCAAACAAACGCTCATTTATAGCTCATAAACTCATTTATAAACTTTTTACGTGTTGTATTTAGGAGTAATTCTCGATAAATTACGTTTCTACAGATTTATTTAAATGGGTCACTAGGGCTCTAAATCTGTTGTTGCGTCTAGTTAATTTTTTGTTTCAGTATTAGCAAGAAAGGTTCACTTATTTTGCTATAATCCGCTACTTTAAAATAATCTGTAAGAAGATACGGTCCAACATAATAATCTCTGATTAAGAAAAATGCACAATACATGTAATATTTTGTAGCTTAGTGTAGTACAAAGAACGCGTAAATTTAAAGAAAATCTTAGACTGTTCATCTGCTTTATTTACAAGCGATAACGAAGCTGCTATATAAATGATAGGTAAACAAATAAAACAAGCATTTGGTTGATATTATCTGCACATGAAAATATAAAAAAATACACTCTGGTTACAGCTGCCTGTCACAGCTTCCATAAATTATGCGCAAGCCACGAAAAATCTTCAAAAATTCCAAAAAAACATCAAAAAACAAAACCACATGCGACAGTAATCACGCGCTGCCGATTTTTAAGAACGGATATACGACATCCGAAAGGAAATTGGCACTTTTTTATAATTTACCAAACTAAACAAACTGAAACTTTACACGTGATACTGTCTTATTCGAATGTGCTAGAGACTATTTTGCATCAAACAATCGTTTTGGGATAGCTATACAAATGTTGTCCTAGTCGTAGTAAAAATGTGAAAAATATGGAAAAAATCAAAAGGTGATTTTTTAATTTTGTAGGTCAACTTTTTGCTATCAATCCATTATGTATGCAGATGCGTTGTTAAAAACACGACGCTTCCGAGATACCGGCAGATGTACGGAGTGAGGCCTTGAAGATGTTTTGAGTGAAAAAAATCGTAACACCTTTTAGTTTGAAGTCCATCAGGCGTTTTTTTTCTTTCTTAGCTAGGAAAGATGCTTGCGATAGATATATCGTTAGTTAGAGGATAGAGCAAAAGCTGTTTTATCAAATCAAATAGTAAAAACATTTGTCTTTTGTGTTTACTGTCTACCTACAAATTGTTCCATCTACATTTAGCTATGTGAAAAGAACATACATATATAAGAAAGTTATGAACAGACGTTAAGCATTTTTAGGAAGTTTTAATTTTATGGTCTTAGAAATAATCATCAACAAAGAAACTAGTATCATAAAAAATTAACCTAACCCTATACCTACTTAACGAGGCTAAAATCTTTAAGGGAAAGACAAAAAGAATGATTACCATATTAATTATTGAGGCCATTAGCAATCAAACCTATTAATAACTAAGAAGCTGTACATTTTTGAATACGCATGGTATAATTTGCCCATTAAAATTTCGTCCTTAAACTTGACTTTACACGCTATCAAATACTATTTCGATTTTCGATGACAATTCCGTACTAATGATATCGACCATAAATAGCGGACCCAAAATAAAGTGGCCACTGCCCACGCGAAATCGAGTCCGACACGCGTCCGACAATTTCCGAGTACGACCGAAGAAATACGAAGATGTAGTACTATAAATACAGATGTCTCAAATGCAAGGAAATTTGATCGTTAATTCAATAAAAAGTAGGTTTAAGTTCACTTGTTATAGGTACTTAAAATAGTACGTTGTCATAGCAAAGCGCAGAGCAGATGTGTTTCACACAGTTTACCATGTAACTTTTGTATCATTATGGGTTTTTTCTTGAGGAAGACATATGCATCCCAAGATCAGGTAGGAAGCTGAGCAGATGTGTTGTTCATGTCTAGAATCGGCCTTGCATTTAAAAGTTGAAGTTTTAACACGTATGAGTTATTAAATTGTTTACTTACATTTTACTTTGTAACTTCAATATTTATGGTTACCTAGTAAGTATTTTCAATATTATTACACGACTGCTCAAAAAAAGGAGAGTTATGTTTTTAGGGTTCATATTATGTGAGTTTCTTTGCTTCTAACGATAGAGTTTGAAAGATTTGAACATAATAATATGGGGTATCGTTAGAATCCTTACATCATTCGTTTAACGTTTTACCACAGGATATGGAATGAGTATAGGAAATCAAACTCGTTTTAAAAAGATATTTCAATAAACGAAAATACCTAATTGTTGAAAATTGAATTCATAATAATATGATAAGTTCCTTTATGATATTTTACGAACAAAAAGATAAAAATAACTCAATTTCAAGGAAGACAACTGGAATTCAATACATAAAAATTAATACAATTTATTAATTTTAAAATGCACCTGCTTTTAGACATATGTAGAGGTTACTTGTATGAGGAAACATCTCAAGATTTTGCCATACGCTTAGATAATGGCAAAAAATTTAAGATTTCTCCAATACGGCACGAACCAAATGTCAGCGGCAGATGCGCACGCGCCGTCGCAAAGATCATTTCGCAAAGATGCCTACTCAGAATAGTATAAAACTTTTGACGTCTATCTCCCTGGCGGAGGGGCGCGCGCTCAGATTCGAGTGGGAGGTAGCGGGTTTGACTCCCGCCACGGGCCAATTTGGAGTTTATGATTGTGATATGTGTATTAAATTAATCAGACGCTCTGTCTTATCAGAGATATTAAAACACTTATAATTTTCTGCTGTTTGATCGATTAATTTAGTTATAAAAATCAATATTTAGATTTCAGTCAACTACCCAATTACTACAGTTGGATTTGAGTACCTAAGTGAAAACTAGGTAAGCGAAAAAATCCTATTTAACCCTAACTCTCACAAATAGAGTTTTTTCGCATTTTGCTCTTCTTACTCTAAAACTAGGATTAGTGAAAAACCTCTATAAGAGAAAAAGATATGACGGTCCCTTGAGCTCTTGCTTATCCAGATTTGACTTAATTTTTAAAGGAGTTTGAATTATGAAGTCAAGATCAAAAAGTAGAGCCATTTCTAGTTTCCTCCATCGAAATGCCAAAAAGTATATAAATCACCAATACTGAAAAAATCATAGTGATAAACTAAACGGGATGACAAATAATTTAGTGTACAAAATCGTTAGCCGGACGAATTATGTAAATAAATTATGCTAAACATGCGTAAAAACCCACAGCTAAAAAACTAATTTAATGTTTTTAAGATTAAACTATTTATAACCAGCGATTTCGTGCACGTGGATTTTGTGTCCTTAATTAGGGTTACCCACCAAAAAGATTAAAATGGAAATTTTGCTATGGACTGTCTCTGTCTGGAAATTTTATTAAAGTGGAATTTGTTGTATATAATCGTTGAGTGTAACATTTATATCGATGTATATAGGTATAATGGTAGAAAATTTTAATAAAATACTTGAAAGATATATTTTTAGTTTCCCTTATTTACTTTTAAATTACAAGGAAGAATATACCGAGTGCGGTATCGTAATTCCTATTACGTTTATGAAAAGGTTTTATTACGTAGATGTTTTTTTTACGTGTTTTGATTTATCACTCAAATATTGAAAAATACCAGTTTTATAGTACGGAACCCGCGATGTGAGTCGAAGTCGCACTAGGCTTTTTGATTTTAAAATTAATTCCACAGAAGCAATTAGTTTTTCCGTGACAATCCTTATCCCACATACTTTCAACATGTTATATTAACCAAATTGGATATAATGATACAAGCAATTGCTGCATTTTCAAATACAAACCAACAAACGAACACACTTTTATATTAGTATGGTGGTTTTGGTTATCAATACAGCTGATATGGATTCGTTATTTTGCAGTATTTCACATCTCAAAAGGCGTATTGAAGCGTAAAATCACCGTGGACACTTTGCGACAATAACCTTTTGTTGGTTTAAGTATGCCTTTTCTCTGCCGTGTAAAGGCATCATGCAGGCAAACTGTACCTCTTTGTACTTTTTTTTAAAGTCAGGTGCCTAAACATCCTTCTTTAGAAAAGCTACCAATATGGACGCGAGTCGCGACGTTGTCTGTTTGATACATCAAGTAAATAATTTAAAAATTAAAAAAACACGAGAGCCCTATGGTAAAATGATTTCTTGCAAAAAAATAGCCTATGTTACTCAGAGTGATGTAAGGATTCTAATAGGATACCCCACTTTTCCAAATCTATTCAGCCGTTCAAAAGTTATGGTGGAATAAAGAAACTCACATACATACATACATACATACATACATGAACCCTAAAAACATTACACTCCTTTTTTGGGCAGTCGTGTAAAAATACTGATTTATTGATGTTATTATCTAAATAGTTAGAATTAACAATTTCTCACTAATTGAGACGGTGCTTGAGGTATGACATATTTTCTAATGTGTAAAATTCTCGAGTAACACAGTAAGGTTTACTAAAATTTCTCTAACACGGCTTAAACGATTTTTATCATATTTTTTGTATATATTCGGTAGGTCTTAGAATAGGATGTACCTACCTAAACTAAAATTTCACACCCATAATCTATTTTAGCAGCCAGCAGGATAGATAAATTTGTTTTGCTATAATCCGTAATCGTAGAGCTACGATTTCGCACTGTGAAGTCAACGTCTGCTGAGGATGTCCCGGTGTCGCAACGAAACGTGCGTCGAAGAAAGTGTTGGAATAATTATTGTGTGTGATGTTTCCTACGTGGGACTTTCCTATGTGGGAAGTATTCCTACTTCCTGCATATTGTACCATGAAGATTCTTTTCAAGTAACGGATTATAGCAAAACAAATAAATATATCAATTCAATAATTCTTACTGTATTTGGCAAAACAACGTTTGCCAGGTACCGCTATAAAGCATAAAGCAACCATATTAAAAGATAATAAACTAAATTCGCTCGCTCACGATACATAAATCACTTAATTATAATCGTAATTGCTTGTTTTGAAAATAAAATATTGAATGCTAAGATTCCGTATTCTATGGAGGTGTTACGTTTCAAATGTGAATAATTAAATAGAAATTATCTCGCTTAAGTTGCAAGCCTCATAAAACAAACCGCTTATTTTGTATTTCCCAAAACCATCCACATTATAAAGTCCATTTCATTTCTAGCTCTCGTGTTTGTTTCCGTTATCCATTAGTATTCCATCCAGGAAGCAGTGCGGTGGGAAAAAACTCGTCTAATGCTGAGTGATAAAAATCGAGCCAACGTCATGATTTATACATCCTCACGACTTGTCACTGTACTCAGGCTAGACTGCATATCGTGAAATTGCCCGGTTCGCCTTGCACTTGTATACTAGTTTTCTTCAATCAAATCAATAAATTACGTAAATTTTTTTAAAGTGAAAACTTCATAAGGTGCGTTGGACATCTTTTGAGATAGGAAAAGCCATTGAACTCGCGAGATCGTCACCGTAAACGAAAAAAACGTCACGAAATGTGCCACGTAATTTTTACATAATTATTACATGTATGACTGCAATCTAAGCTGATGGTAAGTGACGAATGACGATGTAGCTAAAGATGCATTGATTAACTTATAGGGGGGGTAACCCCTAAACATTGCGATACAGTAGCGAACCGTAAAACTAAATCACTTGGCGGATTTTGGCCATATATTATTGGTACATAATTATGCGGGAGTAAGTAAACGAAAACTTAATTAAACTCTATCAAATTCTTAGCATTATAACTGTATCTCGTACTAGCCCCGCTGCATAGTTTAGTATAATATATATAGGTATGTAACTTATCTTTTACTTTATCCACCTAGACGTCCACTGCTGGACCACAGGACATAGACCACCACACACGATCCCCCACGGTATTCTTCATCCACCCTCTACTAGCGTACTTTTTCAGGTCGAGGTTAAAGCGGACAGCTGGAGGTCGTCCTACGCGGTCTCCACTCCAGCAGGGCTAGACAAAGTAACAGTCGTTTAGCGTTCACGACAGTACCTATATAAAAATGTATGGACAAACCACATGACTGTAGAAAGACCACTTGACCAAATAGAGGAAAACCAAGGAAAGAACGCTGTTTTGAAAATCGAGTACGACAATTTGAACGCTCCCTGGAGTTCTCGCAGACGTGGTAGATAACCTTTAGCGTACTTCGCATGAAAATCCACAGCAACAGCTGTGAACAACGCTAAGCTTACATTAGAGTACATTCTGCTTTCATTTGTTTTGTACTGGTGGTCACGTTTTGGTTTTTCTACTGTCGTCAACGCTTAACGCCAAAGTTACTTTATCTGGCCCTGCAGAACACGTCTGGTCCAGCGCCTGTCGGTTCTGAGTGGCAGTGGGCGCCCACTGCCACTTCAGCTTGCTTATTCGTTGAGCTATATCTGTTACTTTGGTTCTCCTACTGATGTCCCCGTTGCGGATTCTGGCCCTGTGAGACACCCAGCATATAGTCCTCTTCATAGCACGCTGAGCGACTTTGAACTTGTGGACAAGGCCCTATTGACTATTGAGAGTGTCCACGTTTCTGCTCCGTAGTCATGACCGGTAAGATATGTAAATGGATACAATCTGAGAATTACATATTTTTAACGTTTGATGACTATATTAAAATTATCTTGACAATTTCCGTCCGCCTATCTGTCTGTCCAATCGTTATGTCTTATTAACAGGTCCAACGTGTACCGACTTTGTTCTAAAAGTAGGTACTATCATTACGAACTGCATTCGTGTTTTGGGTCTTTTACGATTTTGTTCATACACACGAAGATTTAGCAGAGATATCATCTGATGGTAAGTGAAGATGCGAAAACATCTCGGTGTTTTCGTACTGAATTGAAAGGATTTCTACACAGCATTGCGCCGAAATCCTTAATTCTGAATTGAACTTTTCGGTGCATTTTTGCTGGTATAGGGTGGTAGCTTGTAGCTAACTAGCCACGGCCGAACCCTGTTACCATCTATAATAAAATTATCGTATATACATATCTTTATATGTATAAAAAAATTGTTATAAGCTACTTATCTATGTTCCAAATTTCAGCCACATCGGTTCAGTAGTTGCGGCGTAAAGAGCATGTAAAGAGTAATACAAAGATCCATCCATCCATACTTAAAAACTTTCGCGTTTATAATATTAGTAGGGTTCTGACATGAACTGAACATTTTCTGACTCATCAAAAATTCCATCCATGCGAAGTACAAGCGGATCAACTAGTATAGAATACAAAAAGCCCTGTAAAAGGATTGATCATATTTTTACTCCCAAGGGATGAAACTGAGCTGTATTCTTTATACATGTATAAAAAATACAGCTCAATTTTAATCCCTGTAAACAATAACCAAAACTTATGTAACTGTATACAAAACATTTCTTTCAGTGCAACCTTCGCTGATAACACCTGAATGTTTAAGATTCATACACAAACAAATTGCATTAAGTGCGATTTTACTCTATCCGTAGTTTTACATAATAGTGACTTCAACATCCTCATTCTAAATCGAAGAATCCGGCTAAGTAGTCAAAACCAATATTAATAACACCGTTATATCTAACACGGCTTCCTAAGGCTTAAGGTGTACATTACCAGCTTCAATATTAATATTAGCTGTTTATCTTATATCAAATTGTTATTACGCGTACAAAATTATTTACGTAAGTAGTCCGAGAGCCCGTGTCAAGAAGTCGTCAACCGCGAAATAGAAGGTTTAATGCGTCTTAAAGGCATCTTCTGCAGAAAGGTGATCATCGACCGAAGATATTATTATTATGCTTCAGATGAGATTGTTGTTGAAATTAAGCTTATTTCGAATTAAAAAAAACAAATATAAATCATTAATATTACGGTGATAATCATAATGTCAAATTAAAGTTTTTTTTTTAAATAAATATGTGAAATTAATTTATTTGCATTTTCGTGTATAAAAATGATAGTGACGAGTACTTTTATTATTTCATTACATTGCAATAAAGATTCGGATCCCTTTACAAGCAAATATTACTCAACGGCATAAGGTTGTTGGTTACCTGGCAGAGATCGCTACTTAACGATAAGGCCTTTTGCACTAATTACTTTTTACTCCTAAGATATATTATTATGTTTTATGGTGTACAAATAAAGTGTTAAACAAATAAATAAGAAACAAGGCACAGAAATAAATGTTAGTATTTCAACAATTTTTATTTACTAACTCTCAGCCTATAATGGCTATTCTTAAATAGCACACAATTTTGATATCTAATCCCGCGTTCTAAGAGCCGATATTTATGTAACTTGTTTTAGCTATTAAGACGTGATTTTGGATCAATATATCCACAATAAATATTGAGAAACAATATGTTTGTGTTGTTTTAGCTTATATCTTAAATTACTATGTAATATAATACGTCTATGTGGATGTCGACAACCGAGGCTCTTGACATAGTTAAATCAAGGTATACCAAAACATCTAAAACCTTATTGAATTCATAGTTCACTAGTGACCCGCCCCGGCTTTGCACAAGCAGCACTAATTAGTTATAGCCAACTTTCTCGATTTTTTTATTTTCCCATACGTTACCCTTTAGAAAATATGTGCCTATTTTTTTCCCCACTAATGTAATATGACTAAGGCCTACTTGCGCAAACCCGGGTTAGTGTGTTAACTCAGAGTTAACACGCTAACCTAGAGCAAGTTGTCAAAATTATCCGAGAGACGTTGACTCTAGGGTTAATAATGTAAATATTTAAATGAACATTTTCGCAAATGAAGTAGTTTTACAGTATTTCTATTTTCTCGCAGTCAAACAGTAGAGTCTTTACCTCGAAACTAATTAATACTTTTTATGCTCTGTACCTACACCACGAAATAACTAATAGTACCTAACTAGTACAGAAGGCTCACCCGGCAAGATGATTTAAAAAATAGCGACTCTAGGGCTGACACGAAAAAGTGCAATTCAGTTCACCTGGCTCCTTCTAAAGCGTACTAAGGTTGCCTCGTTATAGCGCGTTAAATAGACCGTACAAGAACTAACGCGTGCTACCTAGCCGACGCGCGGCGGCCTTCTGAAATTAGTACGTCGAGACGGCTACGGTAGCTTGGTCGGTCACGCGTTAAGTGAACATACACAACTGCCTACACGTAGGTATCATCTTTCTCGGAGTTGTTAGTTTCGCAAGTGTAGCGTATATAAATGGCTTATTTTAGCATGTCGTTGTAAATAGAATAACAATGAATAGGTATAATATAAATATAATGTAGGTATAGCTAATAAACTAGAATATCTGGGTGACCGAGCTTTGCTCGGTGGCCAATAGATGGCAGCAGTAGTCATATTTTTTTGGTAAATTCAACATTTTCTAAAAATGAATCCTAGCTAGATCGATTTATCGCCCCCAAAACCCCCTGTATACTAAATTTCATGAAAATCGTTCGAGCCGTTTCCGAGATCCAGATTATATAGAAATATATATATACAAGAATTGCTCGTTTAAAGGTATAGGATTTATCAATGTACCTACTATGTACAAAATCACTAATCAGTTGTTAAGGTGAAACATATTTTTCACGATTTTTTGTTTAATGGTTTGATTTTGGTTATGCGTCAAAGAATGTTAAAGTTCAGTAAGGTACAATGCTTTTTATTGTGATCTCGAGGTCGGAGATTCACGTGTTTGCCACTGATCTATTAAATCTAGAAGAAGAATGACCGAAGTTGATGATACTACATCAGCTGCTCTTATGAACCAAAACCAAAAACCAAAATATTCTAGGAAAATAAAATAATGTTTCTAAAGAACCATTGGCAGTGGGAATTTAGTTTTCATATCCGGAATTTATTTTTTTCTTTTCCATGCACATTCCCTGTCATACAGATTTTATTATATTAAGAAGTACAACTTGTTTACTTTCCTATTCCTTTGGAATCCGAATGTTAATTAAAAATATTATAATTAAGATATTAATTTGGATTTGAATCAGCTTGGTACGGGTTTCCATACATCCATGGTCATCCTTTGTGTTTCGAAGACTAACAATTAGCCCACAATGGTTTTGCTTTTGCTACGATATATTTTGAATATCTCGAAAACCATGTCACATTTTGATAATTTCCTATACAATATATTATGCAGTTTTAGGAATTCCTATCGTAATATACTATTTTAGAAGAACGGTGTGTCTATAGCTTGATCGTATATCCATGTGAATTTTTGTCTAACCCAATACCACAGTGAGCCATTCCGCGGTCTTCGCGCAAAGTTTTTACGCCATTTTTTTATTTGGTAAAATAATGGCACGTTTTATTTTAGTTTTGCATTTTAAACCGTGTCTTGAATATTTTTTGCCCTCGTATGAGATACAATAATTGTTTTTTTAAACTTCAATTTAACACGAAAAGTACGCGAAGCTGGCTTATCTATGATACCGCCGATGACTAGGCAAGTAAATTCTTAAATCCATCCTGTTCTTACTACTATTTAACAGATTCAAAAACCCTTTAAACATACGTTATCAATCTGACGTTAACATACGTAATCAACTACATATTTTGCTAAATTTTAAAGCTCCACTCGGCATTATAAGTCAAGAAGCATAGATAACTAGACTAGATAGAGCACTACCTAACAACGACAGCTCCGTGAGTGCAGCAAATTTTTTGTAGTGTGAGTGTGTCAATTTGAAAGTATGGTGCGCGGATGCTAATAAGTGCGTGAAAAATTGTGTAGCGACGGCTCGGGTTTGCCAATTAGGGCATAGTATTTTTTGCCCCACTTTTGAAGTCAAAAGAATCAAAGATGCAAATGATTTATTGCATAAAGCCTTACCTTACAGCCAATTACGAATACTTAGTGAAAATTATATTATGTATCCATCGATAGCATCTGGAAAATCTGCGGTTTAAACAAAATCTTTCTTCTTTTGGCTAAAATAGGCTGATAAAATCATAAAATGTACTAAGTGTTCTAAGATGGTTCTAAGCCTCCGATGAGTCAGCGACGTCTAGTCTCATGCGTTTGCGCAACTCTCACACACACACGTACAATGTACATAGATGCTGATAGATCCTCATACGTACACAACACTAACATAGCATACATCGCTGGTTTACATTAAGACACGTATTTTTATGTTAAAGTCGAGCGCCAATGTATAGCTTTAATTTTGAAATTACAGCAAACTTGTTTCGAACTGGGACACGGATGTCAGTAAACTTAGTTAGGCACCTGTTTACATGTTATATGACCGTGATGTTAAGCTTATTGTGTGTGAGATTTAATAGAAACATTCAGTTTTTATTTGTCGGGTCAAACACTTTGCGCATACGAATGAAGTATTTCTATTTATTATTTCCCACCAGCTTTGGCAAGCTTTTGATGTAGGTAGGTACCTATCTAATTGGCTATATTGTGCAGTCTAGTCACACTAAATGGTAAAAAATCTTAGTTTGCATGGTGCTAAAGATAGCAAATCTTTAAATCTGACGTCATGTCAAAAATAATAAAGCGCAATTTTTTTTTAACTGGCGTGGACCTAAAACTGCAGTAGTATAGGTACATTTCATTTTATACAAATATTTTCACGTAAAAAATATTTTGGATATCTTCGCCATAATGCAATTGATTTTTGTAAAAGATTTTTCTAAATATATTTTCCGGAATAATATTGAATTTAGTTATCAAAAGGTCTTTAAGCAGTAAGCTTTTTTTTGCAGAAGAAAGGCTTTTTTTTGAAAAAACAGTAAAAATATGCGTGCCAGCCTGGTCTAGAGTTTCTTCAGAGAATTCAGTACCATGATAAAAACGTTATTAAAAAATTAGAAACATACAAACAAACTGTTCATTCATAAATTGAGTTTGCAAATAAGTACGTGTGTTGGGTAAGCTAGTGATTGCTCAGAATGTCTTTCTCCGAATTTGCACGATTCTTTTTGAATATATTATTAAGACAGACCTTATTCTCACGATGTCTGTTACAACATGATAAATTTCACATTCAATGTATAAAGATTCTAAATTTACTTGGACTTGAAAGTTATCGCCATAAAAATGTGACAAATATCATAAGGACCTTTTACAAGCGCCTGTATATAAGGCCTATGTGAAATAAAGATATTTTGATTTTTTTTTTTTGAAGTCGAAAGATTTAAGGGGGATGGGTATCAGCCGGGCACGAAAACACTTTTTGCTAATAGTTTATAGTTGGCTAATTATATGTGTGTATTTCGTATGCTTATGGCAATGAGTTTTGCGGGCACAATATTTATGCATCTACATGCTAATAAAAACTCTCCTCAACAATACTCATTATTAATGAGTATTGTTGAGGAGAGTTAATGAGTCATTAATTACTTCTTGGTTCCCGATAGTTCGAAATCTGGGAAGAACTGCAAAAATTATCTTTTGGGAACCATTATTAAGTGAGTGGAAATTTTCGAGCAAACTTTCTATTAAAAACAAGTAGATGCATAAAATATTATGCCCGCAAAATTCATTTTCATAAACCTATAATGTGTACCTATACCCTATGTATGTATGTAATTGGCTGTGGTGTAGGCTGTAACTAGAATTAAAATCTAGATCTTTTATCGCCTAAAATCATCCAATCACCTTATCAAACAAGTATAAAATGTAGGTTTATATTTCGTTTGCAGAATAAAACAAATAAGAAGAGATTTCTCACGGGTGCGCGGTTGTGAAGGCATCCAAATGATTTCATAGGCGATGACTAATTTTTTTACCACGCTTCTGGTCGGTTATTAATATTATTATTATATTCAAGTGTATTGTAATGTTGAAGCATTATATTATTTTGTAGAGTGTCTACATATAATAATACAAAATATTTACTTTTTATTGGGAAATAATGATGTTGATGAATGAACAACTAAATTAGTTGTAGGATTTAAAATTGTTTGTACTTGGTAATTGTTTGTACTTCTTGATTGAGATTTTGTCTAATCAAGTGCTATTCTTTGAGTGCTGTTAGTAGTGTATTTTTGCACTATGGTAAAGGATATAGTAAAAGATGTACGTAGTACCTACCTATATACCTACCTATTCGAATTTCAAGTTTCTTACATCATGTTATTAGCTATTAATGTTATTAATCTTTGTCATTATTTTGACAGAATCCATATTTTATTGTCCAAGCAAGGTTTTGGTTAAAAAGTTGCTTTACGTCACCCAAGCAACAGGTATGAGGTATAAAGTAACCGGATTAATTGATAAAGGTTTCCTAGCCCTTTATATGGCAGCACTAATAACGCGTTATTGTATACGGCAAGGCAAGATATTAAATTTTAATTTCAAAGCTCATGGTGATCTCAAGACAATACTAGAATGGAGCTGGCAATTACGATCGCGTTAATTCGATTAAATGCAATTAAATGCTTCTTTAATATTTTTATTGGTTAATGGAGAAGTTTTGTTTTCTATATTTTTATCTATTTTCAAAAACTACCCTCACAAGCGTACCTACCAGGTTTTGCTGATGCTTGCAGATTCGAGTGTTTGGATGTTTGTTGCTTCTTGATGCTGTAACTAGTAAACCGGTTTAGCCGAAATTTAGAATGAAAATCGATTAAACACAACCTACTTTTCCCAGAAAAAGTCCTTGGTTGCTGTACAACCGAATTTCGAGCGGGCGAAGCAATAAATTGTCTTTAAGTAAGGCCTATGTGGAATAAAGAAATTTCAATCCTCAAACCTGCTTATTGCTCATTCACGCCAATTAAACAGATTTGACTGAGAATAGATATTATTGTGTCTTGTACCTATAGCTTATACGCTGAATTAACACAGAAATTATCCAGCAGGCAGCGGAGTAATCCTCGTAAAAAAATGTACATAGCCCAAACATCGTCGGTAAACAAAGGAACTCAACCATCACAGCAAATCGGTGCTTACGTTGCACAAATGATGCAAGCACAAACCAATCAGTACCTACCCAAGATCAAGGTTTATTAGATTTAAGTATTTTACAGAATCATACAGTTAGAATCCATAAAGGTTGAAATCATCGCGGAGGGAAGTCACCAGCCACCTAATAATCAACTGAGGCGCCTTAAATTGAGTCATCAGCTTTTTTACGATGTCAAGCCAATCTGGTCATATTATTTTCGTTAGGAAAACTAGTCTAACAAATTTTTAATCTTATTTAAAAACATAAATACAAAGAACCGTTTACAGAGTCAATTAATTTCTACAATCCAATCTATAATTAGCTTAATTAATCATTCGACTTCCTAAAGAAAGAGCAAAAAAAATAGAAATCCTAAAACACAGCTCGATTCATTCGATGACATCCGTTGACGGGGCATGCCTAAACAAGTTTTTGTTTGAACTTAATCTTTATTAGTTTAAAGTTTTTATCATAGTGATACAACTGCAGTGATAGCAAAAAATATACCAGATGTCTCTTGATTAGAGTGAGAATCCTAATATTGGAAAAAAGACCTAGCAGTTGGCACTCCGCGAATGCCGACAGAAGTGAAAACTGCTAGAGGTGTAAATGGGATTTAAAGACACTTAAGAGATTTTGTGGTTATTTGAGGATGTTTCACCTGCAAAGACTATAGAGTTAAAGTTGTCATTCGTGCATTTGATCATCTCATCTGAGCATATTTCTTATCTAGTCGTCCTGAAAGAAATAAGAGTAGAGTAAAACTGGACTAGGAAAGTTACGGAGTAGGGAGTGTAACTGCGTAAGCGACAATGCCTTATAATATCTTACCAACCCTGGTACTTATCTGGTCTCTATTAAATTCATCTTACTCCTCAACTCTCAAACTCTTTATCCGCCTACTGTTTAGCACGGATTTCCTCTCAGAACGAGAACGATTTTCGGGTAGGCTTCAGTAGGGTGTGATATTTAGTTGTCATGTTAGCTCCAACACAAAATAATACTCGCCAATCTTGACATCATAAACGTAGTGGTTATATCCTCTTTGGACATCATCAGTTTTCTGAATTCACCTAGAAGCGTTAGATACGCTTTTCAAAGGCTTTTTTGACGACCTCCCTAGCGCAGGGGCGCGCGCTCGAGTATCGATTTCTGGTCTGGTTGGAGGCTTCGGCCGTGGCTAGTTACCACCATACCAGCAAAGACGTACCGCCAAGCGATTTAGCGTTCCGGTGTGATGTTGCGTAGAAACTTTTGGGGTGAGTTTACTTAGACTTACCCCTTCCAAATTAGTAAGATAACATCTTAAGCTGCATCATCACTTCAGGTGAGATACTGCTATCTCACCTGAAGTACTAACTTGTGTAAAAGAAAAAAAGCACAAAACGTCGTGTCTGTATGTAAAATTAACGATATTATGTAAAATTAACGATAATAACCATTGAAGCTGAGCATTGAAGCCTTGGCTAACCATTCACCGAAATGCACTACGCAGCCCATCTCTAAGTAAAAGGCAAAATTGGACTATTGCAGACTGTTTCGTCGGCCATTTTTACATCGCATATCCGACTCCGTTCCCACGGACTCCACAAACAGGTTATTATTAAAACATATCTCTCGCAACGATCTATTTAATACCCTATTACATTCCGTATAAAGTATAAATTACTTTACATTATAAATCAGACTCTCGTGAGATGGATTTGTAGAGAATAAATCTTAGAGTTACAGAATTAGAGTTGAGGTTCAAACGTACGTTCACTTCAAGTGAATACGATTTGAAATTCCTATTTGAAATCATCGGTGAAGGATTTTAGGCTCTGTCTTCAATGTTTAATACTTCTTTAAGTCATATAGCGGTAAAATTTTCGTTTTATAGGACAGTTTATGTTGGACATTAGTGTTTGCGTTGTATGAATCACGTAAGGCTTTGCATATGTGATACCTATTTACTTTTAATTAATATTTTCTGTGTGAGAGTTAATGCTAACTCAGTTTAGTTACACGTGCATCTGTTTTGAAAAAAGGAAATCATGAGAGACAGAGAAGCTTAAACTGTGCTTTGATGTACATAGGACATCAAAGCATAGTATAAGCTTCTTTTGACAATGGGTCTTCCTGCCCGAGAAATCCAAATTTTATTTTGTCATTCCCAATTTTTAAGTTAATTAGTCATACTTTTCAAATCAAATCATATCGAATCATTTATTTTTGCATTAATAATTGAATAACTTAGAAGATTTATGGCAGTATAATTGGTTTAATGCCGGTATCATCATTTTTACTCAGTTTCTTCATTATAATTTTTGTTATCTTTATTTATTTTAATAAAATCGTTGTAAAATAATGTCCTTATTGAAAAATGTGTCCGACTATCGAGTTTGACGTGAATCCAAACTCACAAATAGAGAATTCCCGTATTAATTTCCTTTCGAACTAAATAAAAAATTAATAAATTAATAAATAAATAAATAATAAATAAAATAAATAAAATAATAATAAATAAATAATAAATAAATAAATAAATAAAAAATAATAAATAAATAATAAAAATAAATAAATAAAAAACTCAATAACTCGGAAAAATTGCCTTCGTCGCGGACTCTGAACCTACTTACTCCAGAGGTTCTGTACCACGTAGGTAGGTACTTAATTGTACTTAACCTATGTTGCCTTCAAAGCTTCACAGTCTTGGCTGCGGTGCCGCGTGGGTCGACTGATACAAATGGCAGCCATTATCACTTTTATTAACTGTTTTGACAGCTCTAATGAGTTTGACTAATTATATTTAGTGACGGGATGCGGACGAAAGTTTGTGATGAATGCTTAATTTTATTATCTTTATTGGACGTCTTATGAAATACCTCCTAATCAAATATGACTTCGGCTGTGTTTAGTCTCCTTTAACCTTTAATAAGAGAAAGTCTAGTGATTTGGAAGTACAGTGTACCCTTACTGTATGTAACTGTATGTGTGTATCCTTAAGTTAGGAAGATCAGAATTCAGAAGTTTGAATCCCGGGTGCATACCCGGGATTCAAACTTCTGAATTACGGAAAAAATGCTAAATGATACTACTACTTTACGGAAAAAATGCTAAATGATAAGTCTTGCTCCTCAAGCTTTTCAGTCATTTGTGTCAACTAAATACTACATTGAAGCCATAGGTTATAGCCAAATTTTATAAGCAACAGCAGCCCTTAGTAGCAGTAGCAATAACTAGCCTACTTTTTTAATAACTAATAAAATTAGAATTTTCCCATCCACTTCAATAAAATCTTAGTTCAATATAATATCGTATTTTTTTGTCTCTCTTGTATCCGTTATTCACTTTTAACCCCAGCTTTTTTCAGGACATCCTCGATTTGATCCTGGATCAAAATCCTCCCTACATAAATAAATATGATCTAAACAAATAGAAAGTGTTTCAATAATACATCAAATCAATATAAACTTAAGCTCTATCATTAGTACGTCACAATGTTAGTATTCTCTCAATAGCCTCCCACGCGGCGCCGCGCGATTAGCGGCAGGCTGCGCGGACGCAACCGCCCGACATCTTCGCGAGCAATGAGCGTTCGTATTGCAATCATCGCTGGCGTGCATTCGTTAAGCTTTGCACAGAGTATAACCACACCAGACTTTACAACCATATTAAAGTTTTCTAGAGTTCCGTAGTACCCAAAGGCTAAAAACGGGACCTTATTACTGATACTTCGCTGTCCGTCCGTCCGTCACCAGGCCATTGAACCGTGATAGCCACAGATTTGATATTCTGTTGCCGCTATAACAACGAATACTAAAAAATAGATATTTAAGGGGGCTCCCATACAACAAACGTGTTTTTTTATCGTGATATTGATAATGGCAACAGGTAGAATTTTTCACATATTCATTATATGCGCACTTCAAATAAATAACAAAATTAAAATTAAACAAATATTTAAGGAGGGCTCCCATACAACAAACTGTTTTGCCGTTTTTGTAGATAATGGTACGTAAAAACTGCTTGATGCAATCAATTATCATTGCAGCATTATTCATTACCTGAAATTATTACAAAATATCGACTATAGCAAGATGGTCAAATAAAAAGCCTGATACTTTTTCTGTAAAATAAGGCTATCGGTTTAAATCTTTTGTCAAAATCCTCTTTTATTTATGACATAGTAGGCGGAACCTAAAGCGAAATCTTTAAACCTCCAGAATTAAATAGATACAATCTGCACATAGATATTGTTCTGTGCATTTTGGGCGTTTGACACAGATTGGGCTTGATTCATGTTTGATTCAAAACTCGACGCGGTTTTGGAGTGAGTCAGTTAAAATTGCGTCAGGTTGTAACTTCCTCAAATATTTGAACCTAACTACGCATCCTTAAAAGCGATTATGCAAGAATTTTAATACAGTTACCTAATCGTACTAATCTATCTATTATACCTATTTATTTATTCTCCAAAAGTAAGTAAGTTATTGATTGCGATCTCTGATTGTAAGTGATGATGCAGCCGAAGATGTTATTGTATACTAGCTGTTGCCCGCGGCTCCGCCCGCGTGCAGTTCGTTTTTTTTACAAAAGTGTTCCCGTGGAATTTTTTAATTTTACCCAAGATAAATGAGTGGTCCCTGGGTTCGATGGACCCGTAAAGGAGTCTTCTTCCAATCTCTCCTGTCAACGTGCTATCTTCTTTCACACAATTTACCTATATCTTCTTTGGTCTTCCTCTACTTATACACTCTGTCGAAATCGTTCATGTTACTCAATTCGCATGGAGTAAGACAGAGTGGGGCGTGTCATCGTGGATTGTAATATCTATACTAACCAAACTTATCTTATTCTGAGATATACCAACGCCCAGATATTGAAATTAAGCATTCTGATGCGCTGCTGTGTACGTAGCAACCCGTTCCTGCTACGTACGGGTTATCTTGTATAGTTATACCTAGTTGCACGATCAAAAGGACGATTTAAACTGTCGATATTTCGACCCCGTTTTGATTGTGCTACGTAGATAAGTAGCTATAAGTTTTTTTAAACATTCCACGGGTGCTCTCAAATTTTTCAGGATGAAAAGTATCTTAAATGTTGACCGGGCATATATATAAAGTAGGATCATAAAATTTCATTTAAATCCGTTACTTGAAAGACGCCTGCTAACTGTTTTTGTAATGTTTTCTTTCCCGCGGGAACTCGATTGGATAAATAAGTTTTACTATATATATATTTTGTTAAAGAGGCAACATAAGGTATGAGCATAACAAATTTTATTAAATTAAGTTCATTAGTTGTTGTTTACAAAGCTGTTAAATTAATTGCAGTTTTTTAACTATCCCACGGGAACTCTTTATTTTACCGGGATGAAAAGTATCCTATATGTTGACCAGGGACATAAGCTACCACCACACAAAATTTCATTGGAATCGGTCCAGCCGTTCCAAAGATTAGCCCGTACAAACAGACAGACAAACAGACAAACAGATAAACAGACAAACAGAGAAACAAAAAATTTGAAAAAAAATTAAATTAGTTCTATTTCACTTCTTACATCCCCCTGACTCCGTTTTTAGCATTTTTTTTATTTGTACAGAAATTCGACCTCTACAGATTTATTATATGTATTGATGATATGATATTGATTGATGTTACGGCTAAAACTCGAAGCGCGGCTGCACCTAGTTTTAGCCGGTTAGAACTAGGTGTAGCCACTTACTCTTGGTTACACCTAGTACGAGCCGATTGTTTTCGGGTAAAACTAGGTCTAGCCTTCATCATGCCGGCTACAACTAGGTACAGCCATTCCCTGTTGGATAAAACTGGGTCTAGCCGATATCATTCCGGCTAGAACTAGGTCCACTTTAAACAAGTAACATGCAGGCGCCTGGGGTTTTAGCCGTAACATATATACTTGGAAGGGTTAAGAGTAAAGATTTCTACACAAATTCGCGCTGTAATTCAAAATCGTGTGGTGCGTCTTCGCTGCTAGTTTGGAAAATGGTATCTAGCCACGGCCAAAGCGTTCCCCTAGATTGAATTGCTATTCAGCGCGGGAATGCTGCCTGCATAATGGGCACCGTACCTAGGGCACAATATTTTGATAGATATTTTAATTCTTAGTTTTAGTTATTTAAATTTAATTAATTTAAAATTAAATTAACGTGAATTAAATTAATTTAAAATTAAATTTAATTAACGCGACCTCCCCTCGAATACAAGCGCGGTCCACTGTGCATCCGACCTCCTGATCATCAAAGTATAATTCAATCCCACTTATTTATCATCAACCCCTTTTTAAGTCCCACAAGGGTATACTCTCAGAATGAAAGGAGTTTGGCCATAGCAGATTACGAGTTTGGCCATGGCAAAATGCAAGTTTCCTTACGACGTTATCCTCTTAGTAAGCTTAGAGCCGGTAGCCATCAACAATGTATCCAAGATGAAAGATAGATCGCTTGTCTCTGGTCTCTCCCGTTTCCGTCTACCATATTTTCAAGTAAGCAGCATTTTCTGTACATACTAAAAATATAATTAAATTAATTATTTTGATTAAATTATTATTTATTTTTAACCATCTTCAAAAAGGAGGAGGTTCTCAATTCGTCGGCATCTTTTTTTTTATGTATGTTCACCGATTACTCGAAGACGCGTAAACCGTATACTTCCAAAATGGTCCCATTTTTTTGGTCAGGATCTGATGATGGAATCCTGGAGAAGTCGAGGGAACTCTTCAAATTTTATATGGATACTTGAAACAATTTGGGTACTGTTTGAAAGAGTAATATTTTCCAGGTTTTCCTATGGTCATCAGGTCAGGATCTGATCATGGGATCTTGGTGAAATCGAGGGAACTCTTCAAATTTTGCTAATATACTTGAGGCGATTTGGGTATTTTTTTATTGTGACTAGTGCATTTGCTTGCAGATGCTGACTTAATGACTATAGCCAGGTTTTGATGATAGGATCTCGGAAAAATTGAGGGAACTCTTCAGATTTTATAAGTACACTTCAAGCGATTTGGGCATTTTTTTCAATGCCATGTGCATTTGTTGTTTTCCACTAAAAAGTAAAAAATAAAATGGAAAATTCTTTAAAAAAAAACCGACTTCAAATGCCACTACAAAGAGTGAAATATTTTTTCAATGTAGGTACACCAATTCGAAGTCGGGTAATTCGTACAATCTTAGTCCTTCGTATTAATCGACCGACTTCGAATTGGTGTACCTACATTGAAAAATTATTTCACTCTTTGTAGTGGCATTTGAAGTCGGTTTTTTTAAAAAGATTTTTCCATTTTATTGATTTTAGTAATTAATTTCGGTCAAAATAAAAATAATATTTCGAAATTACAAACATAAACCTGGAATTTTTGTAATTTGAGAATCCGAAGATTAGTTATAAATATCCGTAGATGCATATTATTTTAATTTATATACTTTTCGTGTGAACTGTTGAAATATCGATTTTTTTATTAAATATTCAAAATGTATATATTCTCACGGTTGATAAGGTCTCTTGATGTATACATATTATATTGAGTACTCTTGTCGCATAAGTTGCACATTATCCACTTATTATGTAAAACCAGTTATTGTAGTTGCAATAAACTTAAAATTGACCGAAGGGCTGATGCAGATCAATTAAAGTCTCTTTTATAATAATTGAAAAGGTGCGCGCAAGGTTTCGGCATACTTATCGGAAACGTCAAAAGTCATTAAAAAGTAACTAGGTACTTAAATTATTATTATTAAAGGTCTTTATTTCGGCAGCATAATATGCGCTATACTTAATACTCGTATAGCGCTAACTTGTAGTTGAATAGTTGGTTAAAATTATTGTCTAAAACAAATTAATCTCTTGACCAAAGAGATCATTTGATACTTTCTTAACATAATATTATCGTTAGTAACATTATATATTCGTTGATATTATATATTCGTTGATATTATTAAGCTCAATAGTTTGGTCCAGCGACACCGCACGGGAAAGCGAAGTGTTGGTAGACCTCCGACCAGATGGACTGAAGACATTAAAAGAGTCGCGGGAAGTCGATGGATACAAGTAGCGCAGGACCGTGAGGGCTTGAAATCATTGCAGAAGGCCTTTGTCCAGCAGTGGACGTCCGTCCGTCGACAAGGAAGCTGATAGAAGAGTTCAGCTGGGATGGGCAGCATTTGGGAAACTGCATCAAGTCATCAACTCGCCTATACCCCAATACCCAAAGATGTCTTCAACGCCTGCGACTTACCGATTATGACATACAGAGCAGAAACGTGGACACTCACAGTAGGCCTTGTCCACAAGTTCAAAGTCGCTCAGCGTGCTATGGAGAGAGCCATGCTGGGTGTTTCTCTCAGGGATAACATCCGCAACGAGGACAACCGTAGGAGAACCAAAGTTGCCTACATAACCCAACGGATTAACAAACTGAAGTGGTAGTGGGCGCGCGACATCTGTCGCAGAACTGACGGCTGTTGGGGCAGACATGTTCTGGAGTGGAGACCGCAGTGGAGTGGAGTACCTTCTGCCCGCTGGACCGACGACCTGAAAAAGGTCGCTGGTAGCGGGTGGATGAGGAAGGCGGAGAACCGGCGCTGTCGGAAAGGCCTATGTCCAACAGTGGACGTTCATAGGCTGATTAAGTAAGTAAGGACGTCCTAGGGCTTAAACAACAAAAGCAAATGTTTGGTTGAACTGCTCATCTAAGTACTAGTTACATTTTTTTTGTATGTATGATAGTTCATTTATCGAGGAAGGCAGGCTAAATAACATCACAAATAAAAAGTGCTGCAAATACTGAAAAAAATATTCAATTTGAAAGCTTTTGTTGCATGTATAGTATAATAATATGCAATAACTTCATGAGACTATTTATGCTCTTCTTACGTCTACATCAGATGTACAGTTATGACATATAAGAGGTCAAGATACGATTATATATCAAGTTTGTGGCAAAAAAATGCATCGTCCGATGCTTAATTACTTGTAAACTACAATGTTGCTTTATACCCTTTTAAATGTCAATAATAATATGTACGTCTACATCTTATAACTGTTTCTCACGTGTAAGGGCATTTCTGAACGCCGATAGAGTACAGTAGTTTGAGGTTAAAATAACTAATTATTAAGCATTTGTAAAAATACATCGATAAGGCGAATGAAATAGATGTACTTTATTATTTTTATTTTGTAATTTGTGAAGATAATCTTCTCTGCTATACATACTTAATTATATATATCTAATATAGAAAACGGCTTGATCGATTGTTTTGTTCTATGTTATGTTTGTTTGGCAAAGACTTCTATGTATGTATATGTTTGGTAGGTCTGAGATGTAGGTCGTAGCTTTTTATATCCCTAATGGCAAAACAACGTTTGACATGCCAGCTAGTATAGGTACACTATAAATGTATTAATTAATTAGTATTCATTTATTAGCTTTTCTCAATTTTAAATACAACAATTACCTTCATCTATTCCTATGTAAGAAGGATTAGGTAAAATGTCATTTTTGAAAAGAGCGACTGCCGAGTTTCTTGCCAGTTTTTCTCGGTGCAGACTTGCTATCCGAACCTGGCGGTAGAGTTTTAACTTTTCATAAGAGCCTATAATTTAGGCCCATGTGAAAAATAAAGATTTTCATTCCCAATGTAGTATTTAATTCCCAATGTACTTTCAGTACCTACTCAGAATTGCTCTACATATGGTGGAAAACTTTTTAAATATATTTTAAATAAACAATTTATGCAACATTTTAAAAAAACAATAGTATGCTTATAGTAAACTTTCGTGAAAGTATGTATATAAGTATGTCTACCAGTGTGCGCTTATCTAGTAGGTACTGTAAATATATCATTTCGAAGTTACGGACCCAATCCAAAGCAACACGGCTATTTATTGAGGATTGCACCAAGATACCTATTACTCACAGATTTAATTGGCCGTTTACTGTCATTACTTTACGCCTATGTCATATTCTTGCGTAATTAAATATCGAGGCGTATTAGTAATCTTCAATCACTGGAAGCTGTAGTTAAATAAATATTCTATCGGCTTTAGTTGCCATGTTGTCATTTCTTATGATATGGTAATGACTATGATATGGTAATGACATAAATCATGGGTAATTGAATCAAGGATATTTTGATGATGATTATTATCAATTTCAATAATCGTTACTTCCTTCTTCTATCCTCCTTTACCCTTCTATAACTCCTCCCCCCTTCTCTACCTCGATTAAAGATAAAAAATTAACCTGATTATTTTCGAAGATATCTACAACTTTTATCCTCATAAAGATGGATATATTTTACGGTTTCTAATAATGAAGCTATAATTATAATCTGTAATTGTCTTATCTTATCCAATTTAGATGTAAACTGAGATAATATCTATCTTGTATGCTCATCAATTGCTTTATTATTGTACACTAGAAGCGTGTTATTTAATTTTTTATACGCAGCTTCCTTGTCGGAAGGACTTACTCGTACCTATATCTACCTAGTTATGTTCAGCAATTTATAAGTTTTTTATACCCACCTATAAACATTATATTTTTTAATAAAAAATGTAATTGTTATTGGTTCGCGGATTTGAACCACATGAAGTTCTATCCTATAGTAATACAACATTTAGCAATGGTTTTGTGTGAACTGAAATCACAAGTCACAACATATTAATATTAAAGGCGAAAGTTTCTACGTAAGTGTTTTACTCATTTACGCTGCAACTACTGAACTTGGCTGAAATAAGGATTAAAATATGGTTGCCCATATTTATTCCTTATTTCATTATTTATTATTTATTTTTGTCCACCTACATGTGGTAGGTATTTTCCTCAAAAAAAAACAGAGCTATTGAGTTACTGAAATAAGTGGTCCCTTAAAAAATCATGCTCCTAACGGCCTAAATAAAAATCATATTATCTAGGTTTGTCCTACCAGAGATAGAAATTTCATGAATGTTTGATATATATGAACCATATTATGTCTAAGACCATTGAATAAACATATAAAGGATCAGTACTTAGAGACGTCACGCATGTATTTTTAGGCTCCGCCCTGAAGCCGGATTTTGAATTTATCAAAAATGTAAAATGGCGCTAATGTATGCGACCGACAGCGATATATGTGCTGTCAGCAGTACCGAAATGTACCGACGTGCGACGCCATTTTTGGGAAATTTTTGGCTTCAGCATAAGTTACATCTTTTCCGTCCTCCTTGCGTAGCGTATTTCGTCATTGGTTAAGACAAATCTTTATACGATAGGTAATTTTGGCCGTAAGTGAAGCCAATCAAAAGTTACAATACATGCTAATATTTTAAAGCTCGTAGAATATGGAGCGCCGCTGCACCTTGGACGGAGTTGCGCTTGCGATGCTCATTGAAGCTTTGTGCTCGGTGAATCATGAAGCGTACTCGAGCAAGGTCGCCGGTCTGCGCAGGCGCAGCGATCACGATCATTATCGTAATGGCCGTGCCGGATTGACAGATTGGATTGCTTTAATGCCTTGAATTATCCGCTACAATACTAATACAAATATATACTGTGATGCTTGTATTTATTTAGTATTTTATACTAGGAGAAGATATTTCGATTTGGAACACATTTTGTCGGAGCTGAATATGCTACTAAGACCAAAGTTCATCAAGCAATGATCATAGTTAATTTTGACATTCTACATTCTCAACAGATACACTCTTGCCGACCTCCCTGTATCTGGCCATGGTTTATTTTTAAAGTGGATAGGCTTGCGCTTGACGACTATCATGCCTGATGGAAATCAATGATGAGGTCTATTTTGGAGCGTGCTTGCCTAGAAAAAGCCTATTCACCTTTCTCTTGAAGCCACCCAGATTGTACTTGGCTGGAAACACGGAGTATCAGAAACGTGGAAGAAAAACGCTGCTCGGATCCGAGGAGGAGATTTCAGGCTCTTGTTCCCGCAACGGGGCACTTTAGGGCTCAAGTCTTGTTTGGTTGAAGGCCAACCGTGGCTAGTTACCCTATCAAAAAAGACGCATCACCAAGCGATTTAGCGTTCCGGCGCGATGGTGTGTAGAAAACGTTAGGGATGAGTAACTTAGCCTTCCCAAGTTGGTACGATAACATAATTCAGCTGCATCATCACTTACCATCAGATAAGATCGTAGTCAAGTACTAATTTAGAGATTGATAAAAAAAAGAGAGAAACTGAAGTGAATGTAAAGTCCCAGTGATGGATGAGAATCTTGGTATCACTGAATTAACTTAAACCCAAGCAATCGAGTTACACAATTACCATTTACCACTCTGATTAAGCACACGAATCGTGTTATATCAATCAGTCTATCTCATAAGAGCCTAGAGAATGTTTATTTGTGTAATCTAGAATTCTAGAACAAAGCAAACATTATAGGCACACAATACCTACATAGAAGTCTTTGTAGGCACATAATAAAATATCAAACAAGAAACAAATCAAACATAACATTTATATTGTTTGACCAGAATATTTTTATTAAATATGTATTGTTGATACACCTATGTTATTGAATTGCTTATAATAATATATCACGTGATCACTGATCATTTTATAAATAGCCGCGTGCGAGGAAATGGTATTATGACCTTCTCTCATTTTGCCATTTCTAGCGCTGATAAGTGGACCAGGGCCTGCTCGAACTAACGCGAGTAAAGTATCCGTTGCGTGGCGGCCGTTTGAAATTAGTACGTCGAGACGCCTACTTGTAATTTCTCGATCACGTGATAAGTGGACCTGGCCTGGCTCTGGTACAAATGTAGTGAAAAATCCACAGCAAACACTGCAACATCTAATCAGCGTGCTGATGCGTCACACCGTGGGATCGAAGCGCGGCGCGAAGATCTGCGTAGGCGCATGCTTCACTCATTGCTCTCAGCTGCAGGGCTATTCACTAACCAAATCGATACCGAAGTTTCGCTACCTGTAACGAAACTTAATGCAACGCAATGCATATATATATATACAAATCTCTGAATCTCGGAAACAGGTCGATTTTCATGAAATTTAGTATAAAGGGGATTTTGGGGGTGATAAATGGATCTAGCTAGGATTTATTAAGAATAAAATAAGACTCCTGCTGCCATCTATTGGTGAAAAGTAATAAGCAAAGCAGTTGTGTCACCCATTGTGTATTTAATAGAGTAGTTCCTTCCACCTACTCATATATTCTTCCACCTATAAACATATCATCTAAGTCTAAGCATGTCGAAAGATAACTTTGTGCCTCTTTGTAAAGAGGATTTATTAAGAATAAAATAAGACTCCTGCTGCCATCTATTGGTGAAAAGTAATACTACCGAGCAAAGCAGTTGTGTCCCCATTGTGTATTTAATAGAGTAGTTCCTTCCACCTACTCATATATTCTTCCACCTATAAACATCTCATCATCTAAGTCTAAGCATGTCGAAAGATAACTTTGTGCCTCTTTGTAAAGATAGGCATGCATGCGTTTAATTTTATTTAGCATAATTTAGATTGAGATGGACTGAGGGGAACAGAAAGTTCAAGTTAAGAACTGCGATCGAATTTCAACTACTATAGGCATATTCACTCCTTCTTCATCCCCCGTTTCCCACATTAAGTGGTGTCGACACAACACGTCACTTTCCCTTCTATTCATTCCTATCAGCGATCCACTTGCAATCCATTAGCATATCCTTGTTCAATCCATAAGAATATCCTTGTTGACGCAATCCACCCACCTCTTCTTTTGCTCTCCTTCCCCCTACGTTTTTGTCTCTCGACATCCATACTGAAAATTCTTCTTGTCTTCTTGATTTTCATTCCTCTGCATCTCAAGGCCGTACCACTACGAACTTCGTTCTACGACTTTTCAAAATTCAGTATTAATTTATTTCATACAAAAAAATGTTATTTCTGTAAAGTGACAATAGGTACACTGTTGCAGTTTCGCGCCGCGAGTTCGCGCGCCGACGCGCCGCGCGCATCGCCATTACCTCTAGCCGATGATACATTACAGAGTAGGAACAAGTAGAGTAATCTCTGTAAAATATTTGATATTCCTCAAAATATCGAGTTAAAAAAGTCGTAGGACAAAATTCGTTAGTTTTAATGTAAAAACAATACAGGCCGAGAGCGATTTGGTATTTTTAAAAAACCCTGTATAGAGAAGTAACTCTTGGTAGACAGGATACTATTACAGTGGAAGAGACGATGTCGAAACTCCCGATGTTGATTTGCAAAAATCATCATTACAGAATAGCTACTGACCTTGTGGGCTGTACACTTACCACAATACTTAGGTATTTTAGTGGGTACCTACTCTGCGATCATCATTAGCCACGTAATGATCGGGTACTCGTCGAGAATCGACAACTTGATTTGTTATTTGCCTTATTGTTATTTAAATATCTATTTTCAGTCGGAGTTAAATTATATACCTTGATTGTTGTATTTTATTGTGGTTTTATTTTTATATTAGAAAATGCTGGATGTTTCAAGGGAACAACAATTGCTGAAATGATTGTTATTGTTTCTAATAGATTTTAGTATCATCATCATGCAGGAAATTCATCCTTCAAAACGTACTTGAACACTGACTAATTTAAAATCTATCAAGCCCTACATAGATCAGAAAATTCTCATGGCCAGATCTAGGTAGGACCTTGAACTTTTATACGAAAATACTTATTTTGCATCAAGTGGACTAAAAGCTAAGGCTCTTGGATTTGTCTAGAATGCTGCTGGTAACATAGTTTGTAAAATCAGGAGCCTTTTAACATACAAAACAAACACTTTCAAAATAATGTTTATTGTACTTTTTTCGACTGACAAAAATTAAAGAAACTGGCGGATAGATAAGCCTGCTTGAATACACTGAATCCAAAAAGGCGTTGACGCGATGGTCGTTATCAAAGATTTAAATCGCTAGATGAGCCTTAAACCTCCAAAAACGTCCACGTTTTTGTCTTGTGTGCGACACGTTGTCACTCTTACGGCATGCTGAGAGCACTCACTCAACATGTTTGTGGACGTTTTTGAGCAATGTAGGCTTAGGGCCCATCTTGCGATTTAAATCTTTTGGCGTCATGTTTTTTTTTTATTAAAAAAATCTTTGAAAGCATAATAGTCTTTTTCCACCGGAACTCAATAGCAGGGGAGGGTCCATGCACGTGCCAAACGACAAGTTGAGGCGCAGGATACACAGACAGTCAAGTGGCCCTCTCGTTATCTGGTTATCTACACTCAAACACGTTTGGTTTGGTTAATGGCTCGCTGATTGTAGGGGAGTGAATGGATTGCCATTTTTCGTGACATTTTATATTGCTAAAGAGGCCTTCACTTACCTTCTGTGAAATTATTGTGTAGGTACGAGCTGACCCGGTAAACGTTGTTTTGCTGTATAAATTATTTCTCACGTAGGGATATGAAATAGGTAATCTGCGACATATTCTCAGATCAACTTACACAAAAAAAGACATGGCCGGATTCTGCCCTCGAAAAAAAATATTCATGGCCATCGACAAACAGTACGTCATATTAAAGCTTATAATTATGTCTTTACAATCGTTTAAGTTTTATGATCTGAAAACTTGCGAGAGACATAATATCAGCATAACAACTTACAACAAAATGCGCCTAAGTAATATTGTTGCAAATTGTTATGCTGATATTATGTCTCTCGCAAGTTTTCAGATCATAAAACTTAAACGATTGTAAAGACATAATTATAAGCTTTAATATGACGTACTGTTTGTCGATGGCCATGAATAAGTATTTTTTTTCCAGGGCACAGCTCCATACAAGTTTCGGCCATGTCCTTTCATAAAAATCGGTGTAGCCGTTTCAGAAGAGTTTTTTGCAGTTAAAAAGAAGTTTTCACTTAAAAGAAACGCTTAAAAGTCGCTCTCATAAAAAAATTATACGAGTTAATTTTTTGAATCGCCAGACGTAAAGTCTGGCGATTCAAAAAATACTTAGGTATATAGGTACTCCACAAACACTTAGGTATATAGGTATACACAGGTGGCAGTAACAGTAACGACTAACGAGTTCAATGGTTTTTACCTATCTCGAAAATGTACTAGAAGTTTAGAAGTGGTCTTCAACTCTCAAAATAATCCAAAAAGCAGGAAGAAAATTCAGTAGGTAGGTAACATACTGGTCCTACTTGCTCAACAGTAGAATTACCCTCAATAACGATACGCATCGCAACCGTCAAAATGTTTTGCTACAACACACGCTATCTCCGTGATACATCTACCGCGTGGCTGCTTATGCTTAAAAGCGGAAATCGCCAATTGCTTGAAACAATGCATCCCGTCAAGCGCACAGAAGGGTTAGTACAGGTTTTTGTACGAATTTCGAGTCGGCTCGCATCGCACAAACGAATCGAGTGCCTCTATACATTTACAACCAGCGCCATCTATTGACACCACCATGTCAGTGACATTCCATAGATGACGTTGGCTGTAAATGTAAGAAGGAATTCGATTCGTTTATGCGAGTCGACCCGAAATTCGTACAAAATCCTGTACTAACCCCTGCAATGCTTGGTGGACTTGAATGTTGGACGAAATGTTTGCTTGGTTGGCACAGAAATGTTTGGTCCAACGTGTCGAGTGACGTAAGGTTATGGGATCTGCAACTTATTTTCATTGCGTCATCAGTACTTGCACTCCATGTGTAACAGTTCTATGTACTCGTTATGGTCTCTTTTTTTCCCACCAAGCAATGTATGGCTGTCAACAGATTCAGCCGTGAAAAAGTACCTTATCGAGAAGCATGACTGTTTCGGTTTGAAGTACATCTGACACGGGAAGGCCTAGGCCCCTAAACATCAGTTGGGGGTGTAGGTATAATGCGATGCAATCCTTCTGTTAGAGGTGATGGAAACCTTCTGTTAGGAGATGATGGCATAGCGGACAATGGAGGAAAATGTGGATGCTCATATCATTTGGAGTTTATCGTCCGAAGGAGAATAGTCTTAAAGTCAGGAGGAGCATCTGTCTTCGCGATGTGCCTTTGCCAGAATTTTGATACTCTTGTGGTTTCCAAGAAGGGTCTACCTTTTAGAAGTGTGGAGAAAAAAGAAAATACATAAACCAGGAAGTCATAGGACCACAACAGGTGGAGTTTTTGAAGATGGTTGGGATCCGCAAAAGGTTGTTGCGCCACGGGACAGGACACTTTCCAGAGTAGAAATGGGGAAAAAATTCCATTCTGTCCCCATATTCAATTGATGACATACTAGGGACAAATGGGAATTCTTAAAACCATATAAAACACTTTTAGTGGTATCAAGAAATATTTACGAGTAAATCATTTTACGTTGACCATAATGTTTAAATGTTGATCTTCAAATTCATTGTCTTGTATTGACTATAATGTTCAAATCTTTAACTGGCCATACCATAAAATCGAGTTTTCTGATCATTGGTTTTCTAGATAGAACAATTTTTGTTTTCAGTGCGATATGTAAATTATTGTACCTACTCTATTTGACAATGTAGTTATAGCGAGTGAAGTAAGCTGCTTCGCGGTAAACAAAAGGGTTCAGTACAGCATAAAAAATCTAAATACAAGCGGATCAAGTTGCAGGCAAAAGCTAGTAATAAATACAGACACAAAGGCCAGAGGAAGCGACATATTGTGTCAGTCGTCTTATTTCGTCAGCGGCCATTATCAAATTACCGAAAACCGAAACTTTTTAAAATACGTTTCACGCTCTGGTTATAACGTTCTAAAACAACGTCCAAAAACGTATAGAAAGTGAGCTCAGAGCTAACTTTCAAAAAAAATGTTTACACTTATATTATCATGAACTACGTGAAAGTGTATTGTTACTTGTAATTAACATATTATAATGAATAAATCGAGTCCCTAAAAAGTTATAATTCGTTCTGCTCGAGCATTTTCAAGGGGTGTTGACTCTACAAAGTACATTTGTGTCTTGGCAATGTGTTGGCAAAAATATTTTGAATGATTTCTGTGGTGATTATCAGATTATTTTTTTACGCTCTAGAAGTTAGTACTTACTTAACTGCAATCTGCCCTGATGGTAAATGTCACACTTGGAACAAACATAACAGTACTTAATTAACTGCAGCCGAAGCCTCCTAACAGATATGAGTCAATTTAGTAATTAATTATATATAAATTATTAAGTTTCAAAGAGGTCATTCAAGTTGCGGGAATAGAATCGCTACAACCCAATCGAAACCAAGCGCGCCACTGGTCAGTTATCACAAAAGAGTTTTGTGCACCAATATGAACCTGAGATGAGCCCATTGGAACATTTTACGTTCGGAACCTACTTCATACAAGAAAAAATTAGCGCTATTTGTCAAAATTTAAAATGGCGGAAATCGTCCCTGTGGAAACTCGCGTGAGGACTAATATAGTGATCTGTGGCGTGGACCGCGGTCCATAGAAAATACTTCGGTTGGCTTACAACTGACGCTGTTGGTGTCAAAACAAACATTTTTGACACCAGTAAACTGGCGATATTTTTCTTGCGGTCCGTCGGGTCCTGCATTGGTTTGTGTAAAAGAATTTTGTGGTCCATTTATTCGATTGAAAAATGTACTACCGGTGTTGCCTGTTGATAGTAATTGGTAACTAGTGTGTACCAGATTGTACGGAGGGTGATTTGTAAAGGGTGAGTCGCAACGCGCAGTGCGCGCGCGCACGTGTCCGCCCCACGTGCACTTCCGATCCACCCTCAATGTCAGTGCGATCGAATTTTATTGAACTTTCACTGGATGTACCTACGAAGATATTTTTTGTTATGATTTTTTTTTAATATATTTCTTTAGACTTGGCTTAGGCCTTAGAGTAAAGATCGTTTTGGCTTTTATCAAAGTCTCCCCATTCTCCGCCCATATTCTTTAGTAAGTGGGATGGTATCGGCAGAACACGAAAATATAATATGTAAATACAATATAAATTATATAAAAGAAGACGTCGACGTAAATGTAACTAATGTACCGGAATTTTGAATAATTTAGAGCAAATTATTCATTTAGACCCCGACCTTGATGCCAAATAATGTTCTACGTAGATGCTCGTATAACTAATGTTTTGTTTTAAGTGTGACCTTGTCTTAAATATCAAGTTTGAGTGGGTATTAGGGAGGCTAATAGTTTTGATTTATTGGAGCTCGTTTTGATCGTCACGAACTAATTTAATGTAGAGTTACTTACACAAATTTTTTCTAATGTAAAATTATTACAAAAACGGGTTTTACTTTTCTACTGGTTATATACGCTTGATGGAAAATCGTACGTAATTAGTTGATTTTAACTTTTTGCACTCCTTCTCCATAAATAGGTTTGAACTATCCAAAATTGCATTTATACTGAGATTTTTAATTCCATGCAGTATATTATATATTGTGTCTTACTAAATCCCATTTTAATCCTCCTATGTTTCACAAAAATAATTTAAATATATGAAATAATATTTATGTGAAATACTTTGATAATATAATATTTTATTTTGCTTATTTACTTTACCAAATGATAGTTACTGTAACGTCATTTTATTGATTTTACTGCATTGCATAAAAAGTCGGATTATAGATACGAGTATATTATGATCTTTATGACCCGCTCATTGCCAGACATTAAACTATGTTAGCCACTCTGTATCTTTGGCGGATCTCCTCATTTCTCACATAAAACCTACAGACGCCAAAATATGGTTAATCGTTACATAAAGAGTGACTGATATTAACGATGTCGCGTGTAGCCAAGACTGCGTAGTCTACGAGCACTTAGAGTCATGCTCTGTATACAATTAACTTATCATTCATTAATTCTCAATTCTCATACGAAGACCAAATATAGGGTTAAAGTAATCAATCAATATCTTAGTAAATGTTTTAAAATTTAAAATATCCACCTCCATATACGCAATATAATTGTTTCATAGCGGAATTAAAATGACAAGCGCTATGTCATTTCTAGGATTAATGCTCGGTATAGTTCTTTGCAGTGAAAACAAAGGTGGAGATCATTTTTAATTCTGCCCCATTGTTCCTTTGGCTCTATTTGTGAACGTGTCCATCCTTAATTGGGTTATTATTAACGCAGTGTTTTCGGAAGTATCCCCTGTTGAAATCGTGCAAAGGAACATAGAAAGTTTTGTGACTTAATTTTTTGGTAACCTTGTTCCTTTCACGACACATGCCACTAAAACTGGATCCTATCTCTGGATGGTATTTAGTTTTTTGCCTGTTTAATTCGTGCTAGATTTAAAAAGGAATGAGACTAACGTAGAAAAGGTCTTGCGCAAAAGTGTATGTAGACTGTAGTGAGTTAAATATTAAATTTTTAGGTTCCAAATTTAATAAAATAGTAAAAAATCATAAGTCACAAGAATTTTACATAAGACTTTCGAGTATTACAATTATAGAGTGCACTCAAAAATCGCAAATACATTACGCTTTAACATACCAGACGTTGTTCGACTTTTTATTTGTGCCAAACCAAGACTCTACGAAAATTCTACTCTCAATTTAAGTTTCAGAACTTTTTTGACTATTTAATGAACATTTAAACAAAAATCAAAATATCTTTATTTCACATAGGTGTCACGTACAGGCTTTTACAAAAGGAAAATACGATATTTGTGATATATGTAATTTGGTGATAACTACTACCAACTTAAAAATAATTACTTTACAACGGTTCTGTCATTTACTCGAGCGGTCTATGAAGTACTAGCTCAGATTTACCCATCATAACGCAAATTTCTAAGGAATACATAATATTAGATAGATAGATAAACTCTTTATTGCACACCACAGAATAAAAATATAGAAACGAAAGAAATATATTACTTAGGGAACCTAAAAAACAAGGAAGTGTAGGAACACCGCTCGACATCAAAACTCTCTTACGGAAGGGTTGTAGCAGATGTATGATTTTGACTGCCTTCTCCAAATTGGTTCCGTTTGTTAATTGGATTTTTAATCCTTTTACTCTTTTAACACCCGACAGCTGTTCGGTGTCTAATCGTGTTAACTCTTTAATAAATAATATTATAATTTCTGCTAGCTAAACAGAACTTTACTCCACAAGGCAGACAACTTAACATTTTAAGTAGTTCTAACTTCTAATGATGACTAAAAGTATGTTAGACTTCGGAATATGCCAATTAAAATATTTCGAAGTATCTTTTCAATTACAATTAAAAAATAACTTTGATAAAAAAATTAAATATAATGAGATATTTCGTATTGTTTTTGTTTAAAAATATCTGCTAATTGGTCAAACGTGTACTAGGGTGAGAAAACTTCTTTAGTGATAAAATATTTTGAGATTTTCCCATTCACAAAATAGTTATTTACCTAAATACCTAAGTATGTGTTTTTCTTAGTCAGTCAGTGCTTTTATTCAATTTACAAAGTTTTCACGTTGTTATAATACTTATATTGTTATTATTAGCATCTACGATAACAGGAATTACTAATCACTTAGGTTAGGCTTAGGTTAAACTAAATTCAATAAGCTGTTTATTTTTTTATAATATACCTATACTTGTTTTATTTTATTGAGGTTTACATTTAAAAAAATCATCTGAACCGTATTGTGACTCTTTCGATAAACTACGAACTATTAACGATAATATGACAAAATATACAAATAAACGTTTACAATATTAGATTAAAACCAATTATCCCAAAAAAATATTATTTTTATTTATTGGTGTTTATAAGCCATAAAGGATAAGTAGGCGTATCCACTTAAATATAAAAAAAATAAAATAAAAAATATCTATCCTAAAACCACTTTACAAGTTTTACACAATAATGTTATCATGAGAATTTGTGTGAACTTTGTGCAATAAAATAAAATCCTTTTTGGTTAATGCTAATTAGGTCTCAGAATAGCATAGAAGCATCTCATATCTAGATTTTATTAGAATCGGAATCGTATGGCATTTCATACTGGATAAATCTAGTTACTTGGGTATAGTGTTACAAATCCACGTTTTAGGCATCTAAGAGGAAGGTTGTTAACCCATAAAATCCTTAACTTACGTACATAAAAACTTGCCTACTTACTTAGTCAGATTTAAATACCTACTTTATTTCATGTAACCCTTACTTACAGGTATTTATTACAAGTCATTAATTTTTTTTAGTTTCACCTGTCACGATGTTTGTTTGTTCGTCTGTAATCAAATGTAAAAAAAAAAATTGTACTTTAATGTTATAATTTAACTTATCGTTAACTTATTCTACTGACAACACTAGTACCCGCCACGTGGCATGGTGTCAAGAATATTAGCTGCAGTTCCGCGTTGAACAGCTAGGCTGATTCGTTGCGAAAAAAATGAGCCAGCCCAATTGACATATCTACTCTAGACAGGCGAACCGCGCGAAATAATGTCGGTGAGAGGCTTCGGCTGTGGCTAGTTACCACCCTACCAGCAAAGACGCTCCGCCAAGCGACTTAGAGTTCCGGTGCGATGCTATGTAGACACTGTAGACACCGTTGGGAGTGAGTTCACTTACCCCTTGCAAGTTAGTACGATAACATCTTCGGCTGCATCATCACTAGATGAGATCGCAGTAAAGTATATGTACCTACTGCAAAAAATCACTAGTTAATAGGTATAGCAAACAAAAAAAAACTACCTCAGAAGAATTACGAACGCCACCCGCACACGTCTGTTATCAACCGATTGCAGGTGGCAGGAGAATTCATCGGCAAGTCTTCTACGAACGGGCTATATTTATTTGTCTTGGTGGATTGTTCAATCACTTTGGCAGATAGCTTCGCTCTCGCTCGCACTCGCTCGTTGTTGCATGCTGCACGTGATTTGTTATCTCCAGGATCAGCTTTTGAGAGCGCTTCACGGCAAGCAGAGCGGGACGGTCGTTACCACTGCAAGAGTAGGTGCAGCCAGGCCGGCGCATTCCGAATGTTGGACATAAAGTTACACGAGTCAGGCCTGGTTTCCATCAATGCGGAGCGGAGTCTCCTTGCCCCTCAATTTCGGAGATGTCAAAATTACGAAATCTGATTGATCACTCGAACACAGCTCCGCTCTGCTCTACTTTGGTGGAAACCGGGCCTAAAAATGAGTACATATACCATGACCTATCGACGGGTTAAAGTTTTGTCCTTTCTCTACAAATGTCAATTTCCACGTGGCAGATGAAGACAAAACAGAGCTTAACTACTCCATCTTTATTCCACCTTTATAAAAAAGGGGACAAGAGTCGTGGGAACTCACTGGCTTTAGAGGATCGTGGAGTTTGGTGATGATTGTCAGAAATTAATTTGTGCATCGCTCAAACACTGGTAAGTGGTAACCATTATAGAAGCTCAACCATCATCAACCAATCGGTGCCTTGGCTGCACAACCGATGCAAGCATTAACCAATCAGAGCCCGATTTCTAACTACGAGAAAGCCATAAGTATTTTTGCAGGATCGCACAGTTGAGACAAGGCCCGTATCAACCAGTGGAACATAAAGATCAGTTGATAGTAGGTATGACGGTGCGTCAATTTCTCTGGTATGTACCGATTTCTCGGCGCATGTAACAGGCGGTGTTATACAGTTAGTGACTTTCAACCGTCCACAATTGCGAGCAATCAGAAATGTCGTCAAATCAAATTGAGGGGAAAATTGCACGCGACAATCCGTCGCGCTACCGACTGGTGTCTCCTCCCCCGCCGAGACATTCTTTGGAGTATGACAAGAATTTTCTTTTTTACTGTGTTGCGACCACACTTTACCGCATTGACGTAGATATATATATATATAATATATATATAAATCTCGTGTCACAATGTTTGTCCTCAATGGACTCCTAAACCACTTAACCGATTATAATAAAATTCGCACACAGTTTGCTCTAACTTAAAAGATAGGATAGCTTATATCTCAATTTATCTATTTTTTATATCCTAAAGGGCAAAACAACGTTTGCCAGGTCAGCTAGTATTATTATATAAACCATAGATTATAATAATAGGTCGTGGCTCGCGCTCCGACTAGACAGAGCTCTTCCTAACAAGGACAGCTCCGTGAATGTGGCAACTTTTTTTGTAGTGTGACGGTATCAATTTGAAAGTATGGTATCGCGAAGCTGAAGTGGCAATGGGCGGGCCACATAGCTCGTAGAAATGATGGACGTTGGAGACCCAATAGCGCCGCCGCCGCGACGTACCTACGAGTACCTACTTTCCGTTGGGCGGTCTCTTCGTCTAGAACCAAGCTTGAACGCATTCAATGTAGGCGTTATGCGACCGAAAGCGAACAACGTAAGTTAACAACGTTAGTAAACATCCCGTTCATTCTACAAAAACAGTTATAGAATCGCTGCTATAACAACGAGCTAACATCTACTTATGCGTTGATTGGTTATCTGTTATGCAGCCAAAAGAACCACGGCGACAATTGGCTGCTGTTGACTGCGTTGCTATCGTTACCGTCGATGGTTGTCCGATGTACAATTTCATATTTTTGAGTTTATGCTGTATCAAGTGGCAATCAAGCGTGTCCTGTCAAAAACAACGACGCGCGATGTCATGCGAGCCTTCGAGGTCTGTCGCGTGGCCACTCATCTATCACGAGCCTTGCTTCTGAGCTCTGACATAAGAAAAGGAAGAGGGTCAGTGTAGCAGGCTGCGGTGCGGTCTACCCGTTCCGGTGCGCGCGCGGTATTGTGCTGACCTTAGGTTGTTGAACCAGCGGCAGCGGCGAGGTGTGATGTTACTCGCCATGAGTATTAGATGTTACGAGAACATCCTGTGATGTTACACCATGACCAAGCTATCCAAGTTATCATATTTTTTTATAAGATATTTTTTTTATAATACCGAATTTATTATATTATAAGTATTAGGTACTAATGTATGAGATATCCAGCCTGTTAATAGGTTAAAAAGATTTAAAGTTATCACACCGGTAGGGTATTATATTTAGTAAGAAATTATATGTGTGTCTTTGCTTACTTCTTTACGCGACAACTGCTGAATCGATTTAGGCAATGGCATGAAGGAATATTTAAAATTGGACACGTTGGTAGGTGGTAATACTTCTTCTCTAATTATGATGATATCTTCGCCTGCATCCTCACTACTTACTATACCTATCCTTCTAACTTGTATTGAATAAAAATAAAAGATTGTTATTCAGAAAAACATACCAAAACATAGAAAATTAAAAAAAAACGTAAAAGCAGCGTATAAAACTTCCTTTTTAGAATCATGTCAAGTATACGAGTATACATAGGCCATAATACAGAGTTCAAGAATTCAACCTCTGCACAAGTTAACTCTAAAGACAAAAACATCTAAACGAGTCTAAATAGGCGCCGCACCCGGCACCACCATCTCTTATAGCAGTTTTATTGTAATATTGTTTTGACATTTTCATACAATGACAGTATTGAAAATTTTAAAACAATATTAGGTACAATAGTAATCAAAGATTTAGATCGCTATATTATGAGCCTACAAAAACGTCCATGTTTTCATCTTATTTGTCACACACAGTCTGTGTGACGATTGTTTGACAGATCAAAAGTAATGTCTTTAGCTTTATTCGTATTTCTTGTTCTGTTACTACACTTTCTAAATGCACAAGCAGGCATTTTGATGTAGGTTTACGGTGAAAAAACATATGGCAAATAATGTAGACAACGTCCGTCACTCTCTCTGTTACAAGTTCTACTACATTATGCTGAGAGCGCTCACTCAGCATGTTGTGGACGTTATCGATGTGCGCAATGTAGACTTAGGGCTCATCTAACGATTTAAATCTTTGACAATAATACTGCTATTATTGTAATATTGTTGTAGCAGTATTATTGTAATATTGTTTTAAAATTTTCATACTAACATTGTATGAAAATGTCAAAACAATATTACAATAATACTGCTATAAGAGATGGTGGTAGGGCCCCAGAGTACACATACGTAAATGAGAGTACTTATCAACAGTTGTTTTGAACCCCCGTTACATTGAAACGTGTCGAATAATTGTTGTTAAGGGTATTTACCCCTAATATACTTCTAACTATAGTGTTATCAATATTGAACCCTATTACAGTGGGTAAAGGTTAACTTTTGCAGTAGGAGTTACATTGGCGACACAGTACCAGCTGTCTATAATTATTATTATTATCATTATGAGCATTGCCCGATCGATGATTTATCATTGCGATCTAGAGGGTAAAAATGTTTATTTCCATTTCTCAGAAGAATTATTAATTATTAAAAAAACGGTTAAGTACCTATATATGTGGGTATTTTCTTTACTAGGTACACTCCAATAATTTAAACTAAATCTTGTTGAGTCTTATGTTATATTAAGAGTCCTAAAACGCCTTAGAACCCAAGGGATTGAAGCGTTCCGGCAAGATGCTGTGTAGAAACCGTTAGGGGGTTAGTACCTCTACCATTCTCCGATTACATCGTTACTTGCAATCAGATCTGATAACAGTGATCATTAACCCCATTTTTATACCCCACTGCAGTTGTGTACCTCCTCTATAAGGTAATAAAGTAATAAATAATTGGTCAGGTGCGAGTCGGGTTCGCGCACTGAGGGTTCCGTACTATATTAGAAAAAGTTAAACAATAAGGTCCGGTTGCCATCAAAGCGGAGCGGACCGGAGCTGTGTTTGAGTAACCAATCACATTTCGTCATTTCGACATCTCTCCGTTCCGGAGATGTCAAAATGACGAAATCTGCTGTGCTATTCTGCGAAAATACTTAAAACAGCGACGAGCTGACATCTCTGCATCTATGAATTCGTCAGGTGTAACTGCGAGGCAATACGTCATGTTGCATCTGATTCTACAAATCATAGCTGTTTTGTTGGCGAATTGAAGCCAACCGCGGTATCGGCGCGGTTACTAGTGATGGACACAAATATAGATTGAATGCCGGTAAAATATTTCGATTCCAAAATTTAGGCCTTTGAATAGTTCTTCGATGATATTAATATATATTTTATCATTATAACATATGTTTAAATGTTAGACTGAAATATATTTAAAAATACACGTAAAAGTTACATAAATTATGCACTATGAAGGCAGAATGCTAGAAACACCAGCGACTACGTTTATAAATCTATGGCTAGAAATCCATTATTATCTTTATTATCTTCTTGTCTTAAAAAATAAATCTGTCAATGGTGTGTCACATCGACTCACTGTTAGACATTATGCATCGACCATTGATATATAATAATAAGGATTTCAGGTCAGCGCTAAAAAGTGACAGAACCTAATGAAATCCAAAACTCGTAAAGAGTTCCAATCGCATTTAAGCAAAATTAGGATGTATAATAATGGTTTAAGACATAAATTACAATGTTTTAGTTTGTTTATAAAAATGAAATGAAATGAAATTTAATAATTTATTGGAACATTAACAACTGAACACAGTTTATCAAGTACGATGACAACTGTAAAAGTAGGTATGAAATGCATTACAGTTATCACACCCACCTCCGAAACATATAATGTAGCAACTTTTCACTATTAGTTATTACAAAGTTATAACTGAACTTTATAATAATGTACAGTCGGGGAATGAAAAGGTTACTGCAAGAGTCCATTATGCCAACATACCAGTGCAAGAAACAATGCTGCTAACATTTAAATAAATATGACGTTTGCTATCGAATAAGGTTTTGCTTGTTTTTCTTCCCATCAATGCAATGACGAAATACGCTACGCTCAGAGGACAGGAAAGATGTGACGTATGTTAAAACCAAAAGTTTCTCAAATATGAAGTTTTGACAAATTAAAAATCCGGCTTCAGGGAGGAGCCTAAAATTGTATGCGTGACGTCAGTAAGTGCTGATACTTTAATACGTTCAATCAATGCATCAATGCAATGTTATAAAATGTATTAAACTGATTAGAGCAGCAATAAAATTACAGAAGAAAAAGTAAGTGAAAACTACGAATAAGTTTATTGACATTAATTTTTAATAACGGGTATAAACACCATATTTAGCTTCAATCACACATTGTAACCTATTTCTCATGGAACCTATGAGAGCATAGATCCGTGCCTCTAGTGTCTTTCCTATAATAAATTATACATACATTGAATGTAATGTATTTCTTATCACTCTTGGACAAACATCATATATTTGCGCGAAATGATTCGCTGACAAAAAGCCGTTTTCTTCATATTATTGCCTTCTCATGCCTGATTTTTGTGCGGCGTTAAGGATAGGACGGCGACCAGAATATCCAGAATTCCACACTATCTCTGGTCACATTTCGACATGTTGTAGCCAGCTTCACGTTCAGCAATAATTGCTGCTCTTTCTTCAACACTTCGTCGTGGCATTATAAAATTATAAAATAAAAGGAGAAATTATGATATTTTGCAATGATGACTGACCGATTGGCAATAGTTCTAACAGAAATAATAATGGCAGGTTGAACCAACAAGAAGGTTGCAGTTTTATTTTATAGACACTTATTTCGGGAATTTCGTATTTCACCCAGGGTCCATAGATTTATATGTCAATGGCATCGACGAAATAATGTAATGCTGTCAATCACAGAAAAAATAATAAGTAGCTGTCAATCATAATCGTATTTACATAATATTTACACTGTTCAAGTGCGAGTCGGGCTCGCGTACTGAGGGTTCCGTACTATCATTATAGTTAAGTTTACTTTAATACTATTGAGGATTACCTCAATTCAAACACAAGCAAAAAATTACGTACGTATGTTGACCCCTGTTGCTGTATGGAGACCCCATTAAATATAATATGTGTTTTATTTGAATAAAATAACTATTTATTTTTAAAGTGAATACCTATATTGTTCAATATTCTGTGAACATTTGATGCGTCTACCTGTACCGTTATTAATATTGAGCAAAAACAAGCAAAAAAAATCACAAAAGTTTTGTATGGGAGCCCCCTTAAAATATTTATTTTATTCCATTTTTTAATATTTGTTTTTATAGCGGCAACGGAAATAAATCATCTTTGAAAATTTCAAGTCTGTAGTTATCGCGTTTCACGAGATACAACCTGGTGACAGACGGACGGACGGACGGTCAGACAGCGAAGTCGTAGTAATTTGGTCCCGTTTTTATCCTATGGGTTCGGAACCCTAAAAAAGCAGCGAAGAATTCGCCAGGTGTAACATCGCTGCAATATTTCATGATTGCATGCGATTCTACAAGTCTTAAACATCATAGCTGTCTTGTTGGCGAATTGATGCCAATCGCGGTATCGGCGCTGTTACTAGTGATGGACATAAATATAGATTGAATGCCGGTAAAATATTTCGATTCCAAAATTTAGGCTTATTAATAGTTCTTCGAACAAATTATTATATATTTTACCATTAAAATATATGTTTCAATGTGAAACTGAGCGATATTTAAAAATACGTATTTAAAGTTGCGTATCCTATGAAGGCAGAAAGCTAGGAATCCATTACCTTCCTGTCTTAAAAAAAAATTTCAAAGGTCTGTCACATACACCAAATTAGACAAGTCTGTCAAGTCAAAAGTTATCGTATTTACATACTTACATATTTATATAGTATTATTTTTAAAATTAATTGGTTCATGCCACTTATTAGTAGCAACTAGGAAAAGCCTCAAAATTCGTACATTCAGTGGGTGTCCTATGGATTGGGTATCGTGCAAAGCTATAAGATTCGACCTATCTGCGCTCAAGATGGTACCACCTGGAACCACCACCTGGATTGAACCACGGAAGTAGATTGTGAAATGCTTTTATAGAAAGTACAAACTACAAAGTTACTGCCAAGGCCCCCAAGTCATACTTATTTGGTTTTTGATAAAATAATGGTAAGTTTCATAAAGGTGTCAACTTACGTAATTAAAATAATGCACATGCATTATTTTAATGACGTAAGTTCATACCTAGTTGAATTTACAATAAATCACTACCTTAATAAAAATTTAATTATTGCAGTTGGTCCGGCAAGGTCCGGTGGCAGAGTAAAATCAAGATATTCAGCAATATGGACCCAGAATTGCCCTAAGGAGACCTAAGCTACCTCTGCGATAGATTGTTTCCTTACAAAACAAGTATTACATGAAGCTCTATAACTTTGCCAAATAATAATTATAGGACACCAATTTTATTAGTCTTGTGTCTATGGATATTAGATATGTTTAAAGATCTTTCTGTATTTAGAATAAGTAAGTAAAAGGAAAGAAAAAATATTAATTAAGTTTGAATAAATTTTATTTCTTTCTAAAATTACAGAATTAAATAAATGATATAATATGTAAATTTCATTATACATTTCATTATACAATTTTCCCCTACCTTTAAACTTCCTACAATGGTACCCTTGGTACCTAGGTATATCTTAGCAGCAGCATTTATGTGAGCACATTATGCCTAAATGGTGAAGGAAGTCATGAATAAAAGTTTTTTAATCTACGATATGCCTAGGTAATCAAAGGCTTGTGAAGCTGACAGCCCACACTTGGCTAGGGATGGTATCAGCTATGACTTTATGTCCTTCCAATTATGAGAGAGTCCCGTGCTTCGTAGTGATGAGCTGAGATGAAATCACCAGGGAACGTGTCTACCATAATCTTTGTTGTAAGTATAGACGGAGTCGTTCCTATGGTAGCAAGATATAATGTTCAAACCATTTTGAGAGACGTTCAGGGAGCGTTTAAATATTTTTATTTCTGTAATAAGGTACTCTTCATATTTCGAGCGTATAGATAAAAACTATGAATTCGTAAAAACTCATAAATTTATAATAGGTCGTCGCTCGCGGACCTCTATGTAAATTTTTTATCTTCACTCGCAATTGTATTCACACTTTAGGTAGGTATCTAAAACAACATTGTAATCAAGAAAAACACTTAAATTTGTTACTCAAACACTAATTTCGGCATTTTCCAGGACGAAACCACCAAACATCCACGAAAACCTCTACTTTTACTAGCTTTTAGTTTGACAGATAAAGACTAAGGCTGCGATGCAGATGTACCGTCGATGGTATGTCATCAGAAGTTCCAGAATACCATTTTTCACACAAATAAGAAATGCTTAAGTTTTCTACATCTCCCGTTACCGCTAATGTAGCGCTAGTATCGCTTAGGTGGTAGTCGAGATACAATTTGACATTGCATCTTCGGTATGACAGCTGTGTCAGGGATGGACATTAGAATTTCAGAATACCATTTTTCATACAAATAAGACAAGTTGAAGTTTTCTACATCTCCCGTTACCGCCAATGCAGCGCTAGTGTCGCATGGATGGTTGTCGAGCGAACTGAAATTAATTGCAGAATACAATTTGGCATGCCTTCTTCGGCTTGGCAGCTGGCTGGCAGCTATTTCATTTTGTAGAATAGCACTGCTGATTTATCTGATTTTCAATTTTTTATGATTGCACTAACTGCGGGCCATCATTATCTACATTCTACACCCTATGCCTAATTTCATGTCGATATTTTCCTAATTTCATGTCGGTCGTGACACACAGACAGACAGACGGACAACAAAGTGATCTTATAAAGGGTTCTGTTTTTTTGAGGTACAGAACCCTAAAAATATTATACATTATTATTACTCTGTGGCAAAGTACTATTAACTTTTCCGGAACTAAAAATACCTACCTGGAGCCGCAGTCATATTGTGACATAGTATTGCGATTCAATCCCTAAAATGGAATGGAACGAAATTGAAAAAAAATATGAAAATGACATACACGATCTATAAATTGATCAAACTTATTTCAAGAGGATATCCGAGTCCGACACATACAACAAGGTAGAAAAACTGTCTCCAAGTAAGCAATCTAAACATTAAACGCAGCTAACTACCTATCACCTTTTATCTGTATAGAAAATAGCTTCATACATTATTCTAGACCTAAGGCTCATCAAAAACCTAAGTCATGCTAGATCCACCGATACTGGTAAGGTCAACCTGACCTATCTCGATAGCGTTTGCATACTCAAGTAGTAAGTTGGTATAATACCAGGCACTTCATTGACATATAAATCTATGGACCCCGGACCCCTATGGTGTAATACAAAATTCACGAAAAAAGTGTCCCGAAAAAACCTATATAAACGAGGGTACATGTGTATTTCTATAAAAAAAACTAAAACATTGTAATTTATGTCTTAAACCTATTGATTTATAAACTAAGGATTTGGGGTTAAGCCCTAAAAAGTATCCGAACCGAATGACATACAAAACAAAAGACATACAATCACTGTTCAGTCTCGTGTTTGAAAATTAGGCTGTATAGTAATGATTTGACAGCCTAACTAATTTTGCTTAAAAGAGACTGGAACTCTTTTCGCGTTTTGGATTTCATTAGGTTCGGACACTTTTTAGCGCTGATCCGAAATCCTTAGTTTATATATCAATGAGGCAGTTGCATTAAATGGACCGTGGTAGGTTCTATGCCTCGGCCGTAAGCCTCACTTTCCTGCACAACCTCCCGACGAGCAATTAAAGACAGTTATACATGGGGCGGTGTTTGTAAGGCATTGGTACGAATGCGTGCTATAATAATAAGCTTTACATAGCTCCAATATTATGGAAACGTTTTGAGCAGTCAATAACTTTTAGGTGGGATGATGCTAACATTTGATATGCTATTATCATATAAGTGTTTGTAGAGTTTCATAGACAATTATATATTTTTTGTCTCGGCAATCAGCTGAACGCAAGAATTGTCTGCAAAAGTTATCATACTGTAGCGCACGATCTGCAAAGCTCTTAATCAAATTTATAGACTGGTCAGATCTTTCAGCTCGTAATCAGCTTTGGTAACATAGCACCTCTTTACTAGCAAGTTATCTGTCTCCTCCTCCTTAGTCATGTTTAAGATAGAAATGAGTTTTTATATGTAAAATTGATGAGTCTTGGGCGAGACGCTCTCCTCTTCACGTTACAGTGATACCTGAGTACTTCCTCACAACTATGTACTGCACTGCACTTGTTACCCAGCTATCTCATCGCCCACAATGTCTTTCAAACCGAAACATTTTAGCTGCATCCCTGCTTTACCTCAGGGTAGAATATGCTGACACTGCGGTAGTATACTGACCCGGATGAACTCTGCAAGAAAATGCTACCGTGAGTGATTTCCTTTTATTTAGCCCATGGCCAATCTGGAGGGTCAAGTCAATGGAAGTCGTGAGGTCAATTCCCACAACTGGAAAAAGTTTGTGTTGAATGTTTTCTAGTGTCTGTGTGTTTTTCAATATAATATATTTATGTATAATCATATGTATGTATATTTATCAGTTATCTAGTACCCATAACACAACCTATCGCTTAATTTATAAAATAAACATATTTAATATAAAAAAATTATAGCTCATGGTCTGCTATAACTAGCTATTGGTGTGACCGCGGGCCAGGCGGCGCACGCGTGGCGCGAGTGTGCACCGCGAGCGTGACGTGTGCGCCGTTCCGGAGCACGAGCGCATGCGCCGACCTCTTCACTTCACTCCCCGCGCCGCCCCACCGCCCGCCCCGCACGGTCTTGAACATTAAACGAATTGACATGATAATGTAGAAAAGAGGAAGGTATAATTTTATTGTACGTCAACTTAATCGCTTTCTCTAGCTTTCTTACTTTCATCGTATTGAGAGGATACACTGATTTTAGTTTTGTCCTTCTCACACTTACGAATACGTTAGTGGGTGCAATATTCAGCTTTGCAACAACGTCTTTCGACTTGCCGTTGAATTTAGATTAAAGACTCAAGAAACAATAATATGACTTTAAAATTTGTAAGTATATTAATTATTATTGTCTTTTTCGACCTGGGTCAATAAAAATTGCTTAAATAACCCTTTATGTCGTTAAGAGTCTATAATACCATATAACTCTTCTTAACTATCTCAGACTTTATAAATTTATTACTAATGCCTAAGCTAATGTTGATATTATAAAGTCCTGTTTTGAGTTTTTTGAGCGATCGTTGTTCGTGGTTTGATTCTTTTATAACTGATCACTACTATACTAACTGATCTTTATAACTGATCTCAGGAGGCTTTGCAAAGAATTTTTCTTGCCGCGTAGTAAAAATTAATGCCATTAGGGACTCTTTATAAGCGCCGGTAAGTTACTTTGTGAAATAAAGTACTTTAGTATGTGAGTTTAAGTTTTAATGGAAAGTACTTGGTTATGCAAAAACAGGTAAGGCGTTCCATTCGTTGCATCAGAGTATACCCATCATATCTGAATTTGCGTAACAATACAAGAACTGGATAAGGTATGGTTGTATACATACATTGTGGTTCTACTCTGCATGATCCTTGCATGGATGCACCAATTTAGAAATCTTTTTTTTTTAAATGTATATTGTTGTTATGTGCGTTTTTAGGAAACTAAAAATCATTTGCTCAACGGTGAAGGAAAACATCGTGAGGAAACGAGGAGAGAGAGAAGCCCGCCAACCCGCACTGGGCCAGCATGGTGGGCTATGGCCAAACCCCTTTCAGTCTGAGAGGAGACCCGTGCCCAGCAGTGTGACATAAAAAAGGGGTTGAGAGAAGAGAAGATTGTAGATAGGCTTGCGCTTGACGACAATCGTGCCTAATGGAAAGCAATGATGAGGTCTAGGTTGGAGCGCGCTTGCCTAGAAAATGCATACTTAATCACTCTTTTCTTGAAGGCACCCAGATTTTTTTTTTTTTTTTTTTTTAAGTCTCAATATTGTGAGACACTTCTTTTTCCCCGGCGAAGTTTACCCGGAGACTTTTTTGGACTTGATGCTGTTTTATCATGGTACTAATATTAATAAAGGAGGGACAAAACAGTACTTCAGGCATGAGTGTTGTATTTTATATTTTCATAATATAAAATTCATCAGCTCGATTATGTCCTTCTTTTTTGTCCCTTAAAATAATATTATGCTTTTAATACAGAGAGGAACAAAACAGTACCTACAGCTTCTATGAGTGTTTCGTTTTATATTCTCATAATATAATTAAACATCTCATCTATACTGTTGTTTTGTTCCTCTCTATTGCAATCTTAGCAACTTTTATACAGTATCTCAGGAAAGGATCTCTGAGTTCAGTTTTTTCCAATATGACGGGAAGAGCGTCTTTGCACAGGTTCAAACTTATCTCTTGTTGGAGGTCCTCGCGCGCGATATTATGCTGCGGACAGTCGAGCAGAAGATGCATAATTGACTCCTCCTCGTCGTCATCGCATATGCAACCGGGACTCTCCTTACATTTGAACCTGTGCAAGTACGCTGCAAACCCGCCATGGCCTGTTAGTACCTGTACCAGCACCGGCGACAGCGTCATATTTTTCAGGACCTTGTATGCACGGGGCACAGTCGGCAAGAATGTCTTTGTAACTGCCGCTGTCTCACCATTTTGATATCGGGAGTTCCATACACAAATAGTTTCTTGCCTTATGCACCGCTTTACGTATGAAATTGGGCATTTATCATAATCCGGAGCCGATCTTTTCGTCAATGCGGCTGCTTTGGCCAAAACATCGGCTCTTTCATTGCCGACTGTACCCACGTGTGCCCTTATCCAGTTCAGCCTGACTTCTTTACCACTTCGCTTGAGCTTTAATATATTTTGTCGTATTGCAAAGGCTAGTGGTTGGAATGTGCCAGGCTGACTGACCAGTTGAAGGACTGACTTTGAGTCACTGAAGATGCTCACGGATCTTTCTTTTCTGTTAATAGCAATTTCCGTAGCACGGTACATCGCATATGCTTCAGCCTGAAAAACCGTGCAGTAAGACTCGAGCCGAAACTTTCTGTACTGTATTTCGACTCGATCTTTCCAGATTGTCAGGGCTGCGCCGACCCTGCCTTTTATCTTGCTGCCGTCCGTGAACATCTCCAGTTCATCATTGTCTGTTTCCCTGTTTTGCGATAATTGTTCGTCGATGCTGGCAAACTCAAAAGTCTCCTCGTCCGCCGGGTGTGGAGCATTAAAGAAACAAGTCTTTTTTTTCGACGCTCCTATCTTCGCCAATTATTGTTTGGGGTTTCCCTCTTTTGGCCTCGTACACACGAGCGTTTTCTTGCACTCTTAGATCGAGGGGTAGCAGTCCGGCCAAGACCAGCACAGCATGGAGCGACGTGGTTCTGTACGCTTTGCAGATCTTTTGGGCAAAGCCACGTTGTACAGAATTAAAAACCTTTTGTGACATCCGCTTGCTCGCTGCAGGTGCCCACGCACTGGCTGCGTACAGTATAATTGGTTCTATTACGGATACATAAATCGTTCTGATGATCTCTGGATTCAGTCCCCAGCTTATTTTTGCCGAACGTGCTAGTGGTTTATATATATTTATTGCCTTTTGGGTTATGTATTTAATATGGTTGTTAAATGTTAACTTTTTATCTATTATAACTCCTAATATTTTAATTTCATCCACTAAATTGATTGGAATGCCGCCCATGTGTATGAGTGGGGTGTCGAACTTAAGTTTGTTTGTAACCATCATGGCTTGAGTCTTATGAGGTGCAAACCTTAGTTTGTTACTAACACCCCACTCATACACATGGCCGAGCACTTGTTCAGCTTTTTGTTCCAATCTTTGGATAGAGTCTCCAGAGAACACCAGCACGATATCGTCGGCGAAGGCTTGGCAATGAACGTCTAGTTTTTCCATCACATCTAGTAACGGATCAACCAGAACGTTCCAGAAGGTAGGTCCGCTGATAGAACCTTGGACGCAACCCTTAGTTGTTTGGGTAGTGTGTTCTTGCCCGGCATACCGAACGCTCACTCTCCGATCCCTGAGGTAGCTACCCACTAGCTTTCTCAAGTTTTGGGGACATCCTTTTTCAACCAACCGACACCTTATTGCTGGCCACCATGCGCTGTCGAAGGCTCCCTCTATGTCCAACGATACAACAATATTTATAAGCTTCTTGTCATTGTTCTGCCTAATATGTTGGATCAGGTCATAGAGGGAGTCCTCCGTACTGCGCTGCGGAACGAAGCCGTACTGTCTCGGGTTTGATTTCAGCATCAGGTGCCATCGAATCCTCCTTACCAATAGTTTTTCTAGGATCTTTCCGAGAATTGGCAGCAGCCCGATCGGTCTATATGCCTTTACGTGGTGGTAATCTGGTTTAGATGGCTTACGTAGGACGATGATTGCTGCCTCTTTCCATATTCTCGGGAAGTGAGATAATTCGAGGCACCGATTCGCAATCCCCAGAAATACGTCTCCGCTCACTTTGATGGCTTCGGCGCAGATGTCGGCTGTGAGTCCGTCACTACCTGGCACTTTCTTTGGATTGAATGTCCCCACTACAAATTTGAGCTCCTCGCTCGTGAAAGGAGGGTCCAGTTTGTCATTCTCTAGGTTGTCCTCGCTGTTGTCGGCTTGGATTCGGATCTCTCTGTGTTCTGAGTTGTCGTCTGACTCAGAGTCTTCGGGAAAGAAAGTTGTGGCGAGTAACTTAACAGACTCCTCGGAACTCAATGATTTCCCATGGTTGACGAGTGGTAGGTCCTCATATCTTTTGTTAGTTTTCCGCAGCACTCTGTAGATTCCGTCCCAAAAGCTTTCTCTTTCCTGAGTGCTGCAGAAGATTTTCCAACTCTCTACCTGCGCTTTTGCTGCTTCCTCTTCGTAACAATTCTTTGCCACCAAATACTGGTCAACCACGAACTGCCTCCGTCGCGGCGCAGCACATCGGATTCTCCTTTTCAACGTGATCATCTTCCTCCTTAGTGCTTCCGTGTGTTCCGTCATCCAAGGTAATTTAAATTTAGGATTGTATTTAATTTTCAGTAATGTTTTTTCACATGTTAATTTTATACATTCTGTAAATTTTTCTACAAATTTATCTAACTCTTCTTTGGTTTCTATATTACTAATAAGTGTTGAATTTATGTTATTATTATCTAAATTCTTTATTAATTTATTTCTGAAGTTTATCCAGTTCGCTTTATTCGTGTTGTATATTCTAGTAGATTTAGGTGGACGAACCGCTGTTGATGCTTGGAGCACCAAGGAGAAAGTGATGGCGTTGTGGTCTGCACTGGTAAGCCCCACATCGACTCTCCAGTTCTGAATAAGTCCTAACATCCGCTGCGTGCACACCGTGATGTCGACGTGACTCTGGCACTCGATATTGTTCCTCACTATGTAAAAAGTCGGAGTCGTACCCTCATTTAGGACGTGCATGCCCATTTCCTCAATGAATCCCGAAAACTCTTCACCCCTATGGTCTTCACGGACGCTCCCCCACCATGGGCTCCACGCGTTAACATCACCGCCTATTAAGATGTTGCTTGTTTTAAGAGATTCTTTGACTTTTTTGAGATGATCGAGATATGGCTCTAGGGGCAAGCTGTCCTCAAAGTATACTGATATAACTCCAACTCTCCACGCGCTAGTTTGTATGGTCGCTACTGCTATATTCTCAGAGGTAAGGTCGGGGTGATATACAATTTCCAACTGATCATCAAATACTATAATAGCTGACTTAATTGGTTTATTTCTATTAAGAGTCCGTTGCACCACTCTGCAACCTGATGAAAGTGAAATCTCGCCTACAGATCCAATATATGGCTCTTGCACTAATGCGATACACACTTTCCTCTTTTGTGCCTCGTATAGAAGTTCGTTGAGTGCCAGTCTTTTGCGTTGCAGATTTGCTTGTATGATTTTGTATTCACGAGTGTTATCTGGAGTGCCCTCAGCAATACGCTACCTTTGACCTGGCTAAAGCATCCCACTTTTTCCGGATCGGACAGGCTTCGTTGAAGCTGTTGTGGTCTGCTCGGTCTAGTTTGTTGTTCTGGCAGTTCCGGCAAGTGGGTCTTTCCCCGGCCTTCCATACAGGACATTCGCTGCGCAGGTGTTCGCCTGCGCAGTGGCTGCAAGTGTCTACAGACTCCATACATGCCTTCCGACCGTGCCCGTAGCCCAGACACCTCGAACAGGTCAGCAGTGGAGACTGGTCTTCTACCTTTACCCTTTGCAGATCGACGTGTATTTTTCCAGCACAAGTGAGCCTCTGCCACACCGGAGGCGATACTTGGAGGACCACGTGGCTTTCCAGCGGGTTTCTCGCCTTCCTTCTGTACCTTACGCTTACCCTGTAGTCGTCTCCAGGTATCTCCCCCAGTATGTGGGCATTTTGATTTTTAAGGGCGCCCAGGATATCTTCGTCAGTGTTCAAATTCAAAACATTTCGCAGTATTACAAATGGGTCCCTATTTGATTTTGCCTCCATAAGGAGTGTCGGGCTGCCCGATTTGAGCTTCTCTGTCACCTTAGAGAGTTCTTCTTGAGTCTGACAACCCAGTACGACCTTCCCATCCTTTGCTTTTCTCAGCCGGTCCACCCTTATGCCACATGTCTTTGCACTCACAGCCTTGCGGATTTTTGTTATTACATCATCGCTCGTGTCGTGAGCGTCTACGGAAGACACTAGCATCGAGTGGACAGGCTGAGGATAAGAGGTATGGAAGGACACCGGTTTGGAGGCCGCGGCTTTGGTCGCGTATGAGATGCCGTCCTGCACTTTATTTTGTTGAGTGGTTTCATTTAGTTTTTCCATTTGTTGCTTGACGGCCCTGACATCCTCTCTGGTCGCGGCGAACAGCTCCGTCTGCTGTCGGAGCTTCTCCATGACTTCTCTGGCTAGATCGGTGGCCGAAGCAGTTGGAGCAGTCGGGGAGATCGTAGATGTTGCTTCGGCGCTGAGCCGCAGTACGATATTATAGAGGCTGCTGAGGCATTCTGCCACAGCTTCCTTGATGGATGCCTTAATTTTCCCCGCCTGCTCCAACTGGTATTTGGCCTCCTGAAACAGCCGGTTAGCGACTGTTCTTAGCTCTTCCACGGGACCCTCCGCCGCTGATTGCATCAATAGAGGGAGATCCTCGGGCGGTGTTTTGACCGCCGGCTTTTTGCGGGGCACTGTGTCCACGTGCTTCACTGTAGTGCTCGCCACGTTCGATGACCTAGGCGTTGTCTTTGATGCCATTGTCGGGGATGATAATAAGAAATTTAAATCTATCTAATTAATTTTAGTAATTGGGAGGTGTAAATGGCCTCCCAATAGTCAATAACAATTTAAATAATGCTTAATTAACAATTCAATAATCTCAGCTGGCGGCTTACCCGTGCGTTGAATTACTTAATACCTACAACCTATATATTATTATAATAATTACCTAATTTGTCAATAAATAATAATATAGTATAATAGACTAGCAATGATTTTATCACTAATTAATGGGGTTGGCCTCAATACAAAAGTGCTTTCCGGGTGTAGGAAGTCCTAAAAGCCTAAGACCAATGTTAACAAATAGAAGCTGGGTGGTGTAAGCCCTCCCCAACTGATGCAATTTAAAACTAGTCAAAACTATCTGCGAAGAATAAGTCAATTTGGAGGTGTAAAGGCTCCAAGGGTCGAGTCAATCTTTTCACAGTAGGTATACAAAGAATATATCTACAGTCTATATATTTTTATACTTGGCTGGAAATAAGGAGGCTGGAAAGGCGTTCCATACCTTAGCTGTTCGTATCAGAAACGTGGAAGAAAAACGTTTCGTGCCAGTTAAATACTTATATTACTTCACTATGCGTCATATAATGCTTTTACAAATATACCGTCACTATCTAATATGTTTACTAAGATAAATATGTCATTAGGTTCACTTTTCGATTGCTGTATTGAAATAGGTAGACAGAGTATTAGAAAAGAACAGATCAGACCTATTCTTATTTGAAAAGCACTATGGACCTATTTTTTATGAATTATCCTGTTTGTAGCAGTAAAATATTTAGTTGCATAATTTTATATAATATAAAGATGAAAAATATTTCACTGCTTAGGACTTGGCGTGTTGGAGCGCTCTCGTTGAAATATAGCTTGGCAACTTCGTGCGGGACCCTCCTTGGGGGTGACAGACGGTGGGGGAGGCAAGGAACTTAGATGTCAGCGGTTAGCGGGCGGTGTAGCGGGGAACGGGACACTTCTCTGTATGTATGTTATCGCGTCCCCCGGCCGTCTGTCACCCCGCAGTAGGGTCCCGCAAGAAGTTGCCAAGCGTAGGTAAATCACCTTTGTACTAATATGTATAATTTAATAAACTGTAGGTACCTAATAAAGATACACATGCGTATCTAATTTTCACTATACATGTTGGTTTGTAATCTTTTGCATCGACTTTGGAACGATAATATTTTAATTTCTGCAATCTGATTAAAAAGTTATTGCCAGTCAACTTTGGCAGTTACGATCGGTGATTTGATCAGCTTATTACTTACTCAGAGTTACCTATCTTTCAACATTGAATAGCTCAAATAAATTAAAATTATTAATACATCACATTGAATGAGCTATCAAAAACTCTGAAAAGCAATTCATTTAGGTTATCTCGAAAACGTATCCTTTGATTGATGGGTACTGCGAAGCATTGTTAATAAAGCGTTGTTTTAATTCGTTTTGACTGGAGGGGAAAAATTGCATACTCATGAAGTTTGTCAGTTTGAAATGGATAACGATGTTTAGTTTAAAATACGTATTCATACATGCGCGTTGGAACCCTCGTAAACTTAGTTTTAAGTCGACTTGGAGTTATCGCCATACAAATGTGACAAATATCATAAGGACCATTTACAAGCGCCTGTATATTAGGCCTATGTGAAATAAAGATATTTTGAGTTTGTTTGAGTTTGAGTTTACAAAACCAACTCGCGGTACGAAACCGAGGCGTTTAGTTTCACAGTGTAATGTCACCTTACACTTCAGCAATAACTTAAAATTTTTAAGTTTTTTGTATGATATTAATTAATACTGAATTTTGAAAAGTCGTATAACAAATGTTGTTAGTTTTATTGTAAACAAGTACAGGTCAAGAGCGATTTGGTATTTTTAGGGTTCCATACCAAAATGGTAAAAATGGAACCCTTATGGTAAGACTTTCTCCGTCCGTCCGTCCGTCTGTCACACTCGATTATTTCAGTAACTATTGAACCTGAAATCCTACTATCCTATCCTACTAATATTATAAACGCGAAAGTTTGTAATAATGTGTGGATGTATGTTTGTTACTCTTTCACGAAAAAACTACGTAATGGATTTTGATGAAACTTTACAACAATATAGCTTACACATCAGAATAACACATAGTCCTACTATCCTACTTCCTACTATCCTACTAATATTATAAACGCGAAAGTTTGTAATAATGTGTGGATGTATGTTTGTTACTCTTTCACGAAAAAACTACGTAATGGATTTTGATGAAACTTTACAACAATATAGCTTACACATCAGAATAACACATAGGCTATTATTTATAAAGATATAGTGTGAATTATCCAAAATATATAACGATAAGTGTCACGTAAATAGGAAAAAATTGCTATATAACGATAAGTGTCACGTAAATAGGAAAAAATTGCAATCTGCGACCTTTACTGATGTACGCCGCGAAAACCGTTGGAGTTACACGTATATAACGTATAATGGAAATGTTTATCTTAAATAGTTCTACAAAAAAGCCCGCGACAGCATATATCCAACTCTTATGTGTAAGCCATTATCGCCAAAATAGTGAACGTCGAGTGCCCGATACTAGGCGTTCCGGCGCGGCCGGGCATCATCATTTTTTGAAACCGCGGCGCGGAAATGTAGCCTAAAGATAGATAGCTCTGATGACATATTATCCACTACAAAGGATTTTTAAAGATCTCGAAATTCACGCCGGCGAAGCCGCGGGCAAAAGCTAGTTTGGAATATGTAGTTATAGGTAATTGTGGTGTGCCGTCATTGCAGTCATGAAAAATTTAAAATCTTTTTTATTTTTATTTAAAAGGGGGGAAAACCGGGTCATCGAAATTTGAAAATGAGATTACAATAATGAATGGGGTATCATATGAAAGGGCGTCACTTGTGTATTCTAAAACCAATTTTTATTTATTTTTATGCCTGATAGTTTTTATTTATTGGGCAAACTGTCGAAAAAAATACCGTTCCGACTTCCGTCCTATGTGAAATAAAGATATTTTAAGTTCGAGTTTCGGAAAATGATATTAAAAAATACTCTTGCTAACCAATCCGTTACTTCCTACGAAATAAAACTGTAATAAAAATAACGTCCCCAAAACCAACGGCATGTGACTACCTCTCAAATTACCCCCAAGAAACAATAAAAATTTACAACAATAAACCTGCGGTCGAGCCCTTAGACGATACTGTGATCTGCCAAGCAGAACCTACAGATGTGTAAACCATAATCAATAATAAACTTTAACTCTAAAACACATAAGGTTTAAATTAGCTTAATTTTGATATGATCTGGGATAATCAACTCATTCACAGAAGTCCTAACCACTGCCAAAGACAAAACCACCTTCTGTATTTACTCTTTAGGTTTAAATTTAAACGTAGATGAAGTCTAATCCAAAGGACTAGACAACCCTTCGGTCACGCCGCATGCGCTTCAGTAATGGGCAGACAAACAGTGAGTTTTAGCTTTACTTGAACTAAAAGACGGTAATTTAACTTCGCAAATGATAGCAATCTATGAGAGTACAGATAATCGTGTAACAGCTTTGCTTGGTAGCCTCGAAATTGTTTTATCTAAGTCCCAACTTACAGTTATTGAATTAAGCTATAGAAAATGTCTATTTCATCTCCTCTTGACGGCATTGAGATTTTAAGTTCAAGTGGCAGTGAAAACGGGCATTTGCAACTGCTTCTGCAGCTGTAGCCATGTACACATTATCTATTCTATTTCTGTAATTGCTATTGAATTGAAATTTAAAAATGTGGCTGTTGCGGGAATTCAACCCGCGACCTATGACGATCTCTCTGGCGCAGGGGATGCGCGCTCGGATTCGAGTAGGAGGTCGCGGGTTCGATTCCCGCCACGGGCCTCTTTGGAATTTTATAATTTCTAAATTGGCTCAGGTCTGGTCTGGTGGGAGGCTTCGGCCGTGGCTAGTTACCACCCTATCAGCAAAGACGTGCCGCCAAGCGATTTAGCGTTCTGGTGCGATGCTGTGTAGAAACGCTGGGGTGACTTTACTTACCCCTTCCAAGTTAGTACGTTAACATCTTCGGCTACATCATCACTTACCATCCATTAGTGTAAAAAAACCTCATCGTGACTAGAGTCTGCGCGACGAACTTATTTTGGTCATTTAAAAAAATCCTTCTAAACACTGAATGAAAGTTTTACAATGGGCTTACCTTTGGATAGAAAAACACTACCAGTAAACAGTTTTATCAGGTGAATAAAGTATAGGTTATTTTATTCACGTGCTTGGCGAAGTAACAAAGTCAAAACTTTAGATCAATTTAACCCCATCACCTATTAGTATTCTACCGTTAGGCAATGCATTAGAGCGGTGCAGTGAGGCTGTAAGCTGTTAAGCTGGTCACACACTCAAACAGCGCATACAACGTCCGGAGAAGTCATAAGAATATTCAAATCCTTCTATGATAAAAATTGATTCTTTCATTTCGTTAGTTAAGTAGACTGTATGTGTGTAAGTAGTTACAGTAATAGGACCTTACGGAGCCTTAACGGAGCAGCGGAGATTCATTTTGTATTGCTCAGGCGAATAAACGAAAATAAGGCCGCTCTATTTCGGCAAAATTAAATCTTTACATAATATTGGGAAATTTTAATTTTAAGTACCTATAGACAGTTTAGAATTTAATTGGTAGATTTAATTTTTAATATTTGATTAAACATACACATCCCTTACTAAATTCCACTAATAAAGAATATGTAAGCAATATAAATTATTTAAAATTATCTTGAGATATTTAACGGTAAAGATCTAGAAGACTTTATGCCTTAAATTGTACACTTCACACGGCGGAATCATCACATTTGTGCTTTAAAAGATTGATCATGAATCATGAAGCTATTATACTGTATGAACCGGGTTCATAATTCATAAACCGGGTAGTGTGTGGGCCACTTAAGTGCACTAAGTGCGAACGGTTCGATTGAGGAGTGAACTCCGCTACGACCTCTCTCTGCGCTGCTGCATGCTGTGTCGAATACCGGAACACTAGCCAAGCTAATGGAAGCTGCTTTGAAATCCTACTTAATATTATAAACGCGAAAGTTTCTATGGATGGATGGATCTTTGTTACTCTTTCATGTCGCAACTACTGAATCGATTTGGCTGTTTGGAACATAGATAGCTTATAACCCGGATTAACACATAGGCTACTTTTAATCCCGAAAAAAAATCATCGTTCCCACGGAATTAGCGAAAAAACAAAGTAGGTACAAGCGGATGGAGTCGCGGGCAACAGCTTATGATTCATAAACCGGGTAGTGTGTGGGCCACTTAAGTGCACTAAGTGCGAACGGTTCGGTTGAGGAGTGACCTCCGCTAAGACCTCTCTCTGCGATGCTGCATGCTAATGTGTCAAATACCGGAACACTAGCCAAGCTAATGGAAGCTGCTTTGTAATAAGAAGATATACGCTTATAGGCACTTCAGTTTTAGAATTCCATACCATAACAGTAAAGATGCACTGTCAAGCGGTTACGCGTTCCGGCGCGATGCTGTGTAGAACATGGGTCCATACCTCATCCAAGTTAGTACAATAATATCTTCGGCTGCATAATCACTTACCATCAGGTAAGATCGTAATCAAGTAATAGCTCGTACAAAGCTCAAAACTTTCCTTAACCCATCAACCCACATTGGATTAGCACAGAATATGGTTTATATCTCTCTTCTATAAGTTGGACAGCTTGTGCCCAGCAGACGTATTTCTTAGTGCATGATTCATAAGGCTTTAATTTACAATTAAGTATAAATAATAATTAAATCTAAAAGTACAACTAAACTAAAAAAATAATAAAGTGAAAAATATTTACAAAAAGTATACACCGTCCAAATGCTCCCTTAATGGCATGGTGCCCAAAACGCTGGCGCTATTGCCTCGCTGTATAGCTAGGCTTAGCCGTTGGGCGAAGCAAGCGCCAGATCTTTGGTCACCTGACGCGTGAACCAAATTTTTCGACATTATATTGACAATTTTTTTTTGTGTCTGACGACCATGGACCTAGAGTCTCAAATGCAAGCGCCGCAAAACATAGTCCTTGCTGAAATGATTCATTAGAACTCTCGTATCTCTAGTTTTTAATCGCCAAAATATTTATCACTAATCTGAAATCCCACACATATATATAAATCAAATGGATGTTGAAAAATATACAACATTATATTATCTACAATAGCTAGGTATTCAATTTTGATAAAAAGATATGATGGTAAGTAGTTCCCAATATAGTAAAGTATATTAACTAAAACGAAATCAAACATAATTAGCACTAAATTATGAACAAGCCAAGTACCTAATAAACCAAGTTAAGATTAACTAATTTCTATTAGCTAGTTATTTATGTTTTGTGAGCAATAATCGATGAATGCAGAACCGGTGCGGCGACATTCCAGTATTGTTTACGACTTTCCTATTCGTACGTGATCGTGCAATGCTCATCAAACCACAGTTCGTTCGGGAATTAATGGGTTTACAATGAATTCGAATTGATTCCATATTCACTTCACTTCCCGCTTTAGGTGTTTATCTAACGCAATATACACATGCTTATGCCATAGATTTCCTTTTGCTTTTACACCACTGCCCCAAAAAGGAGTGTAAATGTTTTTAGGGTTCATGTATGTATGTATGTATGTGAGTTTCTTTATTCCACCATAACTTCTGAATGGCTGAATAGATTAATTGGACATAATATGTTCAGAAGTTACTATGGAAAAAGAAACTCACATACATACTTACGAGAAACCCATACGTGAACCAAAACATTACACTCCTTTTTGGGCATTCGTGTAAATAGGAAGAAAACATGCATTTAGGCTGTCCAACACGTATCAAGAAGGTGGTGAAGCATTCCCTAAATGTAGTTTCAATTTTCCCATCGAGTTAATACTTTATGGCCATGATTTTGCACCATAAAGTCATAAAAAGCACAGACCTCGACCGGCGCTTCCTTCGCCGCAGCTCTAATACAATCTAAGTAGCAAATAAAGGATTCTAATTGCATCCTGTCCGACACGCGTCGCAGGATGCGTGAAATATTCAAATTCGGACTCACTCCCTTCTTACGTGGTTATGGTCCAAGTTAAAAACGTAAAGCCTGCAAATATGTGACATTTTAGACTACAATTTCATTTTTTGTTAGTTTTAGTACAATACAATTTCATTTTTTTTTAGTTTTAGAGTGTTTACACTCACAACTACAATCTTTTCTAAAACAAATGTACTAATGAGCTGCAGTATTTGTAAGTTTACTCAAAGTATTATGCGTTCATGAATTCAGTCCAAAATAACTTCAATTTGTATATCAAGATATTCTAGGAGTCGATTGCGTTAGGAAAACGTATTATCGTTTATCGTAATCGTTAGCAAATTCTGCCCCCTTCTCTGATTCTGATGTAAATCAGGGAACCTGAAGGATAATCATCGTGATCATCCCTCTACCTAAAAGCAATCAATTTCGTTTGTTGTTTATAGCGTCTAATAATAGTGCTATTCCTGTTACAATGATACCCACATCTAGCAGTGTGATTTATCTAAGAGTACATACTATTTTATTCGTCTTAAAATTAGTCTCTTAAACGTAATACGCACCAGGCTTGCTCTTATAACTTGTACCATACCAATAGCCTCATTAAGTGCACCCTGCGTTCAGTCGAACTAGTTTTTTATATAGATTCAATGTTGCGTACATAATGAGAACATATAAAGCAATATATTATGAGGATCAGAACTCTAAACCGTTTCCGGTACTAACCGTTAGCCGCTCTAACTAACTTCTAATTAATGATAGAATCAATAAAAATCATCAAAGTTAAACGAATTTAACTCATTAGTTAATTTCTTAACTCCAATTATGATAAAATAAAATGAGTAGAAGCCTCAGGAGTTACTATAAGCATTTATTTCGGTGGCTTGTGAAGAAAGTATAATGTTGTTATTAGATATTTTAAGTTTAGCTTCTTGTGTTTAATGAATTCGGGTGAGCAGGCCTTTGATGTGATGAATTTCTCAGGTCACTGCATTACAATAAAATAAATAACTTAGCTTTCATGAGTTTCATCATTTTTTGTTCCCAAAATGCTGCTCCCATTGTCTCGTTAGTCGTTGTATGGTAACACTTTGAGCAAAGTAGAGGCCAGCATTTTGATCATGCATTGCATCGACGTCAAGCGTAAAGAAATTTCCTTAAAAAGTTTCTTCGCTCCTTTACCCCAACCCTTGGTCAAGTATCCACTGTCCAGGAAATCATATTTGCGACTTTTGACGACTTTATTTTTAAATAAAAAATATAATTTATGTAAGGTGGTTATTAAGGATTAAATAGATACCTGATAAACATAATCTCTTCACGTTGCGTCACTTAACACTTTTACCAATGCAAGTGCTCTATAGCGGAACCAGTTCTGTATCTGATGAACGCAACACACTTAACTAAGTTATAAGTTATAACATACCGCAAGCGTGCCATAATCGCAATATTATTTATTAATTTTTATTTTGTTATTTTGGCATTTACCTCTAATCGTTATTAATATTTTGAATCTGACAGTTCGTTTGTTTATTATAATTTAGTTTTTTATATTATTCTACTAGAAGACGCCCGCGGCTCCGCCCATGTGTGTTTCTGTGTGTCATAATCCCGCGGGAATCATGGAGGTTTCCGGGATAAAAAAGATGCCCTTGTTTTAATCCAGGGCATTATCTAACTCCGTTCCCAATTTCAGCCAAATCGGTTAAGTAGTAGCGGCGTGAAGTGAAGACACACACATACATTCGCCTTCTTATATCTGTGTGACTAAACCGATTTCGATGGCTATAGCGATAGCTTATGCCCAGACCCCTAGCAAGGGTAGGGGATAAAAATTTTATAAGATAAAATTATTTGCTCTACCGGGTAAAAACGGCAACACGGCATTATCTCAATCATCATGCTAAGAGACCCCATGCTTAAAGAGTGGATATAGATGTAGGTGGGAAAATTTTATCCAATCCCTGTGGAGAAATTTCCCAAGGCACCCATGTTAGCCAGGCTAGATTAACATGTCACATATAAACTTACGCCTACATGATATTTTTCAATACAGTTGTTAAACAAGGCGTACTTTCAGAGGCTGTCATTAGGAAAACCTACTTCCCACCCTTGTATCACAATGTACTATAGTGTGACCAAAGCCGCACTGAAAAACTAGTCTAACACAAAAGTGTTTCGTGATAGTGTAGATTACGTTGACACGTAGCTGATTACGTAATATTTTTTTGTATCGGATTAATGACAGCGACGCAAAACAACAATTTATAACTATCGCGCTACATTTCGCCGTGTCACCGGCGGAATCGATAACGATCGCGCTCAAAACTATTAATGTAATGCGAACCTGTATTTGAGACTGTACAAACTGTACTGTATTGTTTGACAGACAATTCAATTAAACCGATAGTAAGGTAGGTTTTAAAATTAAAAAAAAAATTGATTTTGACTTGCAAAGTATTGTGCAAGTTTTTTATAACTTTATTAATCCGAATCTCTTTATGCTGTCATTTCATACATGTTTCTATGTTTATATGCAGTCATGTTTGCTCATATTATAAATTCTGATCTACGAGATTACCTGCTTACTAATTAATTAGAGCCCAAAAGTCTATTTTCTCAGCAGTTAGCAGAGGAAATCCATTCTTCCGCGTTACTCAGGAATGTGAGTATCTGTGTACCTCAATAAGCGATCTCTTAGCACCATTAAATCGGAGAAAACAAAGATTAATATAGAGAAGTGGCATTGGACTTTTTAAACTCTATTTTATTTCATTACTTTAAACTCAGAAGAAGGAGGAACACTAATTTATTGCAATCTTTTCAGGCAACTAAGATGGCAATTCTTTAAGAATTGATAAATTTTTACGCGATCGGGGGGCTATATGCCCAAGAGTTTTACGTAATATTCTTGTGTGAAGCCCGCTAAGTCGCAATTTGCCAGTAGTTATGGCCAAATTGGCTATTGGTAGACCCATATCAAGGTATGGATTATAAAAAGGAGTTGAGATAAGTAAAAATATAAATAAAACTAGCTGTTGCCCGCGGCTCCGCCCGCGTGAATTACGATTTTTTTTACATATACCGTAGAAATCCTTGATTTTTGGAGGGATTCTGGTGTGATGTTATACAGAAACCGGTTCTTACTTCGCACGGGTTATCTTGTGGTGATTTTGAAAACCCCTTTTTCTTAATCATAATATAAAGTTTCATTAATACATAGTTGAAAGATCAAAAGGACGATTTTAACTCTCGATATTTCAACCAAGTGGCACAGGTTGTGGTCCACGACTTGTACCAATGTATCGAAATATCGACAGTTGCAATCGTCCTTTTCCAATTCATTGTGATTTTTATTCTGAAACCACGAAATATGTCAAGAATCATTAAACCATGTGGAAAGTTATACTGGTGGTAGAACTCTTCTTTCAGAGTTCGGCCGGGTAGGTACCACTGGGATAAAATACTCTACTAACAATATTCCCCCGTCCAACATAATATAAGAGTCTTTTAAAAATCTTTGCTTCATCTCAATACAATCCAAAACATCAGAATGGGCAATGGCTATATATTTCGTATAAGAAGACCTTAAATGACAGTCAGTCGGTTAGGATCGATAAGACCTAAGAGTTAAAAATATTTGTAAACCATTATCTTACCCTTTCCATATTGCGGATGATATTAAGGACGCGGCACTCCGGGAATGTCGACAGAAGTGAAAACTTGTCTTAACAGTGCCATCTTAATATAAAGTCAGGAAACAGTAAATAACATGACAGTTAATTTTTATTTAAAAAAATTCGGTAGTACCTTTCTCAGAGTTTTACATTCAAGTTCCACATAAATTGTAGAGATGGCGCTATACGGTATTACGTAGCGATAACGCCAGTTACATGATTTTTGTTCACCCTAAAAGTGAAAAATTTTAAACCATACAAAATCTCCTGCTAAGCCTATCTATGTATTTACGGCTGTAAGGGTACTCCAGTCTTACCTAAGCCCAACGTCCTAACCCTAGGTTCTTTGTGCATTCCGAGTTTCAAGTCACCTACCTACTTGATCTTAGCGCTAAAGGTTCTGTAATTTCTGAACTATAAAAGTGATGATGATAAGATTTGTATGGAATAATCTTTAAAGAACCTCCTTTCTAACAAAAAAAGAATGAATGGAATCGGACAACGCGTTAATGAATTATAACTAAAAAACGTTTTGACTTTGATGCCGTGTTCCAGGGAAACCATGATGTATTTCGGGACAAAAAGTATCCTATGTCCTACCTCGGGGTATATAATAATAATAATAATAATTTATTTATTTAAACCAAGAAAAAATTTCACAATAAAAAACTCCTTAGATCTAGTACACAGAAAAAGTAAGCAATAAATTTTGAAACCAAAAGGAGCGCTTTGGCACCCGTACTAAGAAAACCTGTGCTACGGGCACCGTAGCCCTCCCTTGGATCCACCGGTTATTAGACCATACAAATTTAGATTTTAGATGTTTGCAATTAAGGTAATATTATTAACTAAAAGTGGGTGAGTGTGAATGTATATATGTGTGTACGAGTGTGTGTGTGTGTATGTGTGTATGTGTGTGTGCGTGTGTGTGTTTGTATGTGTGTGTAAGTGGGTGTAAGAACAATGGGTGCATAGGCAGAGAAAGAAGATAATAAAAATAATAATAACTAGCTATGATTTCACTTCAGCGATCAAGTCCTCAATTTCATCGTAGCAAAGTGTCTTTAACCAAGCGTTAACAGTTTCTTTTAAGTTGGGTTTGTTAAGATTAGATATATTGAGCGTGTCATTTATTCTATTATAGAGTTTAGAACTAAGGAAGTAAAATTGGCGTCCAGCAACTGCGGTTCTCTGTGGTAAAATTCCGAATATCTTTTGTTTGCGTCTTTTTAAAATATTAACATTTACAGTAGATTGAGCTTTGGTTTCTGAATGTTTGCGTAAAATAACCTGGGAGATAAAGAGCTGCCGAACATTCAAAACGTCCCAATCTTGGTAGAGAGTCGACGTAGGATACCTGCGAGGTCTGCCACCCAGAACCTTAAGAATACCTCTTTGGGCACGCTCCAGACGTAGCATATCAGTTTTATTGGAACCGCCCCAAACTGTGATACAATATGATAGTAAGGACTGCACTAGAGCAAAGTATACAGTTTTTAATAATTTTTGGTCGCAGACCGTTCGCAGCTTCCTCAAGATATACATGAGCTTACGGATACGATTTACCAGAGCATTTATATGTTTTTTCCAGCTGAGAGTACTCTCTATTATTATACCCAAATATTTAATGTCGGAAGTTCTTTGTATTAAGAAACAAGAACAGTCCTCACTGGGCTCTTTACAAGAATGAGCTTTAATTGAGAAGGATTTAGGTTGTGTGTATATGGTCGTATCAAAGGTAATGAATTTAGTTTTGGAGATATTTAATGTCAGTAGGTTTGTGTTTAGCCAGCTCATTACAAGCTTTAATGCAGATTCAGCACGGTTGTGTACCTGGTTCCAACTCTGTCCCTGAACCAGAAGTACGGTGTCATCAGCATAGGATATGATTTTAGATATGTATGAACTATAATCATGTCAAGTTTCATTTAAATCCATCCAGCGGATTAGCCGTGATGCCCGGTCGTGAAACAGACAGACAGACAGACAGACAGACAGACAGACAAAAATTAAACAAATTACAGTTTTGGCTTCAGTATCGACTACATAGTGTCCTCCAACAAAAATTTTCAAAATATCTTCAATGTACAGAATTAGACCCTTTACAGTTTTATTATAAGTATATATATAGATATATAGATAATGCATCTTTTGCATGATATGTTATGAATACGCTTATGCATGTACCTATAATAAAAAAAAACATTAGCTGTGACTTAATAATTAGATGTAAGACTAGTCTGTAAGTTTTCCATTATAAAATAAAATAAAAATATAATAGATGTATGTTGTAGGCAGATATTCCTTGAGAAAAATATTAACTGAGTCAACATAGTAATAGTGTGTGAAACGCGTTAGTTAATATTACTAACATTATAAGCGCTTATATGGATATAGTATGATCTAACAGAATAACTCATGGCGCCTGGCCATAAGAAATGTAGTTATAATATTTTTCCACATTTCAGTAGGTTAACTAATAAATCAGTTATGTATTCCGAGTATTTACATTTGCCGGTTTGTTATTTATTTACATTTTCGCAATATATGTTTCCTATTTATTAAATTAGATAAATTTTACTGCAGCTATTAGTTATTACCATATTTAGGCGTAGTATGAGGCCTTCCTAGAATATATCAAGTTGATCGGAACTTTAATATACATTTTTATAGAAACAATCTAAAACTTTTGAAAAATTATTCAGAAATTGTTAATAATAATATTTTACACTAGTGCTAAAGGCAAGGCCATTTAGACCCCGATTAGAGTAATATTTGATTGAATATCTGTTTTGACACAATGGTTGAGTATAATAGTATCGACTTCAATCAAGAAGAAACTTTATTCCTAACGTTTCTTTAGTAGATACTCAATCATAATCTGCTATCTCTCGGTCGACTTTTGCCAGCCCTACGGGCTACGACGATCATTTACCACACATGCAAATAGAATGCATACAAGGCCGGTGATTTTGTAGTAGTGAAGGTAGTTGAATCATGTTATTTGTACTATCAGGGGCCAGCTGATACTAAGAATTTCCTTATAGAAAAACTAAGGCTCTACCCGGGAATAGAGAGTGCACGTGTGTTGGCGCATTTTAATATTATCTCCAGCGCAGATGGCCAATTTCTGCTGAGACTGGCCGCTATCGAATCCAGAACGGTTATAGATATTAATTAATTATAGTATAAGTTAGGCTATGTGTTACATCTCTTTGAATAGCATAATCTTTGGCAGTAAATTACATAGAGTAATGAATGCAAGCGATACCCATCTTCATGTTGGTTCTAGCAATTGTAGTTGAGGTGTTATTTTGTTACGTTTGTTCAAGGCTTTCATCATACCAACTGATCTAATTACAATTATCTGGACGTTAACCTCTTATACGAAACATCCAGTTTTCTTTCCATATCAAAAAAATCGGTTGAAAATCTTTAATATTTTTTATTTTTCTGTGATAATTTTTACCCGTTTTCATTTGACATTCCATATTAAAACAGCAAAAAAATCGGTTAAAAAACTTTAATATTTTTTTCTGTGATAATTTTTACCCGTTTTGGATATACCATTTTAGAAAACGACAAGGATTAGGGAAATAAAATAGCTACAAATCCACTGATATAAATGTTTACAAATCGTGTTAGATTCCCGATTAGATATAGGACACTTGCTCGTTTTCATCAACATTTTAAGAGACACCTAAGCCCTTAGGTGACAGTTGTTGTAAGTGAAAACATGTCACCTATCGGGTTAGGCGTTTCTTAAAGTGTTGGTGAAAACGAGCATCTGTGATTGTTTTGAATTATTTATGAATTGATGAGATGTCAATTTGACAGCTTTGAAGAGATGTATGAATCGTTTCGTATAATGTTCAAGCAATTGAAACATGGATATTAAGTATAATGTTGTGCTTTTATTTTACTGCTATCAATTGCTAGTTTTTTTATAACACGAGCAAATCTCCTTTTAGGGTCTCATGAATACCACAAGTTTCCAAGTCAAATGGGCCTTGTTAAAGGAAACAGCTGAGAGCATTCTATGATCCCCTTCCTGTGACAGAGTTCCCAGAACCTCCACTATTTGCAATGCCAATACGTATCCAGTTACACTGCAGATACTTTGTAAGAAGAAAAGAAGAAAAAACATTTATTTCGAAATTGTGCCACACATAACAAGCATACAGTATAATATATACCTATCACACAATCACACAACCCGAAAAATGGTCCAGGCTCAGCATAATACTGTATATCCAGTGCAAGCACAAAAACATACAGCGCTGATTTTCAGCCGGAACCGTAATTCAGGTGACGCCACGGAAACTACATGGAAGTAAACTATAGGAAGCTTATATACTATGGTATAAATAGAAAATTAAAGTACTAAACTTCTACGAAAAGCGACTATAAAGTATTATTAGTGCTACTACTACTAACACAAACAAGTAAGACATATTCTAGCTTACACTCAAATTTTTTACGCACAAAAAATCCCGATGAACTTTGATACATGGAAGTCTTTAATTTTCACATGTGCCTACCGCCAGGTTCGGAATGCAGGTTTGCACCGAGAAGAACTGGAAAGAAACTCGGCACTTGCTTTGAATCCCAATGTTTCGACAGCTCTAGTCAATAAAATTAGTATTATGATTATTCGATAGATGGAATTGGAATGTAATAAAATTCCATATAACAATGCGCGGAAGCCACGTGATCAGTTTAGCGATCATTCTCATCAATTTTTTGCATTTCATTCCATTTTCATTAAATTTATATAGCATCGGAATATATCAGGCCTCTGATATTTTCCCTGAAACTATTTGGAGGGTTTAATAAACCATTTTCTTCACCTCTCACGCAAGGTTCAATGTTCAAGGTTATTATTTGGTTAGTTATTTATTACAAACCGATAAGATTAAGCAAAACTACTTATTAAAAGTTTTCCAATAAGTCCTTATCAAACCCTTATCAATTCTAACCTCACGAAAATACTACTAAAGTGTACTTTATAGAAGGTTTTAATAAGCGCCTTTTAGCTGTCTTAGGCCCGGCGCCCATTATTGGCATCGGCAAGGAACAGGATCCTTCGGCATCCTACATGCAAGCGCACACTGTCGGAAACTATGCTTTGGCATGCTGCAACGTTCTTAGGGATGACGAGGCGTCCTTTAGCATGCCGCATCGTCCTGTAGCGGCGCCGGCGGCTACCGAAGCATCCCGAAGCATTCTTAAGGCTGCCGATACAGCAGCCTCAAGCATGCCGAAGCGGTATTTTTGTTATTACGACAATATATAATGGAAATTTCTACTTAATTGTCATTATGTTAATGTATATTGCTATTTGCCACCTAAAATCCTCAGCCGATGCCGATAATGGGCGCCGGGCCTTAGTGCAGTGGCGCGCACAATTCGAGTGGTCGCGGGTTCGATTTCTGCCTCGGGCCTCTTTATAAATGTACCTATTTAAATTCTAGATTGTTTCAAGGTCTGTTCTAGTAGACGACTTCGGCCGTGGCTAGTTACCACGATTTAGTGTTCCGGCGCGATGCTGTGTAGAAACTGTAAACCGTAAAGAGTCTTCTTATCCCTTCTAAGTTAGTACGGTAACATCTCCGGCTGCATCAAAACTTACCATCAGGTGAGATCGCAGTCAAGTACTAACTTGTAGTATAAAAAAACGCAGCCTTAACCTACCGGAAACACTCATAATAGTGTAAAGTAAAGTAGGCCTATTCCCACAGCATCCGTCCCGACTCCCGCCCATCTCGTATCCTCCAGCATCCTTCCTCATCCGCAGGTAATGTGTACCAATTGTACAAATATTCGCGAACGCCCTGCGTTTCAAGTTCCGGTGTGGGTATAACCCGGGCTTATCCTGTTTCTTATTTCGGTGGTTCACATGTGAACACTTTGCGATGGGTTAGTTGTGTGAATATCGAGGTTTTTTAATAGATTTAGTTGACGATGTTGATAGGCTTTTCTTTTTGCCGGGACAAAAGAGTCAATTTCTATCAATGAATAATTTGCGGGTTTTTTCAACAAAAAAAAAAAAATAAGTAAGAGCCATCAAAATTTAAATAATGACTTACATTTGAGCTCCAAAAATCCGTCATTCAGTTTTTTAAGAGCCTATTTCAGCCTTTAGGAACCTATTTTTTTGGGTCTTTGAGTCAAATCTATAACGATATCTGAACTGTCATCCAGCCTTTTGGAAGGTACGAGGTAATTAAAAAATTTACAAACAAGATTTGTGATGGCAGTCGGGTAAAAAAACAGTCCCGGATCAGTCATAATGTCAACAGCTCCATACAAATTGTACTGCAACTGGCAACCGCACATCCTTCTATTTAGACTGACCGAGAAAAAGACTGATCAGTGATCGATAAGTGGGAATGGACTCATATAGAATGAACGCAAAAAATTACGCTCACGATGAGTATTCTCTAATTTTAATAGATTTGTCAAAGTAATTGAGTTTCACAAGCCTGCATCCCTGTTACGTCACTAAGCGTTTATCCCTATTTAGTTTCCATCCTATCACTTCCTGCCGCATACGCGCCCTCCAAAGGTGAGCATGTCAATGTCTTAATAACTAGGGTTGACACTTCACGCTTAACATGAAAGAGAAACTACAATTAAAGTACTAAAATCTCCCAGAGTTGGCATCTTTAGACTTCGTATCATAGTCTAGTATAAATGCAGGTTTTGATAAGCAACCTTTATCACATGCGTGGCGTTTTTCTTCCCACTACACTCTTTTTTCATCGAAGAATCGTAAGAATAACTTGTTTTTTCTTTGACTTCATTAGCTCCTATGCTCCAGGAGCTGCATGCTATAGGAGAATTCTTTTTATTATTCTTAATTTATTTATATATAATCTGAATCTCGGAAACGGCTCAAATAATTTTCATGAAATTTAGTATACAGGGGGTTTTGGAGGCGATAAATCGATCTAACTAGGAATCATTTTAAGAAAATTTCGAATTAACCAAAAAAATAAAAATATGACTCTTGCTGCTGACTGAGAATGCAAATACATATAATTACAAACATTATTTTTCAGATTAAATTTCGCTATTAAAGTACAGTAAAATTGTTTTTAAACCAAATTAAATTGACAAAAAAGTTTCTCAAATGAGAGAAAACCCAAGAGAGAAAGCGACTCATCGTAGGAAATAAAAATATATCAATTTCATTAAAAAGAGAGATATCTTATTTAGAGAGAGACTGGAGGGAGAGCGCATTGTTATTTTTGTTAGTTATATAGATTCAATAAACTTATGTTTTCATAATTTTATTAGAATTTTTACATGATGATTACCAAAATAATTTATGTTGTAACTTGTAACCTACGATATTACAAATAGTACCTAAATATTGGGAAAATGTCCAAAGATTTTATGCTATCTAATAGTCACAAAATTAGTAGGCGACAACCCTATAATAACTATACAATATAAAAATAACCGATGCAGCCATATTGCTGCTATAAATCAAAAACGTCAAGACCGACTCACGTCTAAAACGCAGCGGCTTATTCTGTTAAACGAATCGTACTCGATTATATTACCATCTATCGATTACTCGATATTCATCGATCCGATAGTTTCATTTTGCACTTGAATACAGAACTGATTGGATGCTCTTTCAGGTGTGATTAAATTAATTAAAATGTGGACGTGTGTTGTTATTACTGAACGATAATAAATGATAGGGTAATCGGCTGTTTGATTTTTGTGACTGACGTTAGTATTTTATTTATATTATTATGCGTGATTGAGTATCTTGTTCGTATGGTTTACGGTTACGACTTACGAGAATATAAACGATTCGTGATATACAAATGATACTATGCCTCTTCGAATTCTGTTTAAATGATTGACTTATAAACGCAAATTATAGTTTGGCAGATGAGAGCAGAAAAATGGTGGCGTCACCATAGATAGCAATTCAAGTATTTTAAAGCAGAATTTACAAATTCCCAATTTATAATTCCTTATTTAAAAATATTTTGACAGAATTGACACCACAGTTTTATTGAATGAAATATAACCAACGTATTTTCAATAAGGAAAACGCCCTTAATGAATGATTTGAAATACGTATTAATTTGTATTTTCTTCTCAAAGAGAACCTCTATTGTCTTAAGACGATCAAAATCTAACAGAATAACCCTGCCGTATGTACATTTTTTGAGTTACCCCTTTTATACGGGAATTATGTTCATTAAGGAGTTTTTATATGTTTCTATTTCCATTGAGAGCTCGACATGTGGCGTCATTGTCGGAGATTTAGTAGCCCTCGGGAAGCACGGGTTAGGCCTTCTTCCTTTTATTGACGTTGAATGTCTTTATGTCCATTACGTAATAATTAGTATGTAATTGTTAAGAGATTGTTTTGTTGTTTGTTTGTGTTTCTATTGTCATTATGTTATGAGAATCTTTTGATTAGTTTAGTATGTATAGTCCCGTTGGTCTAGTAGTGTATATTTTGACATGATCAGCGCAGTTAATGCGCGTTGGATTCGAGTTTATAAGGTCGCGGGTTCGATTCTCGTTACGAGCTTGTTTGTAATTTTAATATATGATGGGAAACTTCGGCCGCGGCTGGTTAACCGACCAGTAAAGACGCAACTGCGATGTTGTGTAGAAACCGTAAGGAGTTGCTTACACGTATGCATACTAACTAGGTTATCTTTCTAACATATAAAATTCAAACTCCTCCAAATCTGCTGCACCGATTTTTATCAAATTTTTTGTCTTCATTGATTTGGTCTGAGAATAGGTCGCAAGCTATTTTTCATACCCCTATATAGCAAAAACCTATATAGCTAAAGTTTTAATTATTTTTTCGATATTTTTGACAGCTCCTTCATGCGAGTATTTCCTGAATCCCGCTTGCGTCATATCCGGCTGCATTTGTTTCCCGCGAATCGTTCTATTGATTTAATCAACGCATAACATCCTCGCCACATCTAAGCGCGTCTAAACAAAACCTTCCCATGGAGCCGGGAACGAATCTCCAGATGCTCGCATTTTTTACAATAAAACGGAAACGGAAAGACAACCTATCTCGCTTTTAGGCTCTTACCGCACTATCCGGCACTCAGATTTGATTCCGGTTCAGTCCTCTGCATTATTTAGTAAATTGCTTTAATTAAATTCACAGTAATCTTACCATGAGAAACATAAACATGAGACAAAGCTCGATTTTCTGCGACTTTTTCATTGATATAGTGACTAAAATCTGACTTAACAACATATTTTATGTTTGAGTTTCGTTAGTGGAAACTAAATTCGTAAGACGAACTAGAGTATCCAGCATCGATCGGATAGTAAGATTTTCACATCGATATTAACCAAGTCGTGCAAAATGGCAAATAAGTAGTCTGCGTTAAATGCTTTCATTTGATATTACTCTAAGAAGTGAATTTGCTTGCGTCGTGAGGTGTTTAGAGTCGATAGACCTTAAGATCTTAAGCAGGCGGTAAGAACATGAAGCCTTTCTGATTCTACTAAGCTGATACAGTCAAAAGAAAGGAGACTTGCCAACTTAACACGAGTAGCAAAATCTTTGGAAGACACCTTTTCAAATTCCACGTGTGAAACCACCACCACCACCACCACCACCGACTGATCGTTGTACCATACGAGCGTTGCTAGATAAAACCGGAGCGCAACCGGCCTCAGTGCAGTCCACCCCTAACCGTCCTTACTATTTCCGATGTTTTTTGTAAGCGGGCGCATTATATTCGCAGGTTTTTCATGCACAGATTGTGCGTCCGCCACCTGCCGTGAATCGTTCCCAACTGACGTCCATAAGGCGGTGCGGGCCTTAACTACAGGTTCGCGGAGGTTTGTTTTGGTTATCATTTCGCATACCATATTTTTAAGGCTTTGAAGTTGACTTGTAAAAGGGCTTTCTTTTAGCGAGTAGCGCAAGGCAGTTATGAGGGTACATTCCAACTTGTGAACAGTTCGTGAAATTAACTCACGTATAATTTACTCATATATTTTCAATTGGCTGGCATATATTCCGGTATCTGAATTTATCACGTGACTTCTGCGCAGACAACTATCATTCTCATACATTTTAAGTTCGTTCCATTGTTGAAAGTAAACACCACTAACGGTTTCAACACAGAACGTTAAATCGCTTGGCGGTGCGTCTTTGCTGGTAGGGTTAGGTACCTACGGGCGAAGCCTCCCAACAGACCAGACCTGAGCCAAATGAGAAATTATAAAATTCTAAATTGATCCGAAGTGACGATCGAACCCGCGACCTCCCACTCGAATTCGAGCGCGCGCTACTGAGCCGGAGCTTCGTCAAATCTTACTTACAAGCGGTTTAATCTAGAGCTTCGTCAAATCTTACTTACAAGCGTTTAATCTATGATCTATATTCTATCGTCTAATAGCCAGTCAATCAGAGATCATAGTCGGCACGGGATCTCAGGGGTCAGTGACTCGTCATCCATCTCCGCGATACGGTGGTACAACATACCTTGTTTACCCTCCCACGCTGTAAGGATGCCACTGATACGCCTTTGTCGTCGGCTCACTCCACTTGTGACTGCCGAAAGCGAAAGGTCATGTTCTCATACTGTGTTACTACTTAAGGAGCGTAACAACTAACCAACCTATTGGACAGTGGTTGCCAGAAACACAATACAAGATGCAAGCTTTAGTTAATAGTTGTGTTGAGTATTTATCATAGAAATCATAGAAACACTCGGTACTAAATTATACGGCGACGACAATTATAAATCTATGAAATTATGGTTAAAAAAAATCACATTCGGCAGGATTTGAACCCACGACTCCCAACTAGCGCTACTGGGTGCTCTATCTTTTTTATATAGTTATTCCAACTTTACATGTTTTGTATACGGATTAATCCTTCAATTGCCCCAAAATACTCCCAGCCCCGAGATTGTTTGAGAAAAACGTACTCATCGTTATCGTAATCGTTTACAAATTCTGCCCACATATTTGGTGCCCTGATTTACGTCAGCCAATTGGAGGGCAGAATTTTCTAACGATTTACGATGAATACGTTTTTCTTACGCAATCAGACCCCTGATGCAGTCAACAATGTCAACGGGAAGCAACCTACGAGTTTTGCTATTTAATTGTCCATAAAACTAAAATATTAATTTAATTAAAATAAATTTAACTAATTAGACTATTTATTATTTAATTGTTATAGATATTGATTTAATTGTTTACAAAAACATTTCACTGTACTTATGGGAAAAACAATTCTGACATTGGAAGTTGGTCAAATATAAAATTGTGGCCGAATAACAAAATTTCAAAATTGTTTTTTTAAGAAAAAAGTATTAATCTTCCTAATATAGTTTGCCTGTATCTCATTTGGTTTAAGACTTCCCTTTACTGTCTCAAAAAAACATCCTATTATAACTATACTACGACTTTGCGTGCTACTGCTATATCCGTAACTTTCGTCAGTCGCAACTAATAAGTCACATCTTATTATTATTAATCCATGTCTCCTTTTTTACAGGATATGATTTACACGCGGAAGGGTTAGCCGGACTAATTTATAAATTCTTTTAGTGAGCATCACGCACATGTTCACAATTAAGACATCTTTCAAATTAAAACGCCCACAAATCTTACACTTTTAAATAAATCGTCTGTGACGTTGAAGGGGCGGACTTATATCTCAGCGGTGTCCTATAGATTCGATTTCCAATTTTTGCGTTTTTCATTGAGTTAGAGGTTTCCTGGAATTCAGATAATACTGAATTTCGAATATAGGTACGTACATTAAAACAAGAGTTATTACAAAAAAAAAACCCGACTGCAATCGTATCGATTTTTAAAGTTACGTAGGTTTAAGTATCTACATTTACACAAACGACATATTCAATAGTTTTGTAATCTCCTTTTAATTTCCTGCTTTTATTTTGCTACCCCAGTTGATAGATGCGGTTAAATTTTTATTACCTAACTAGCTTTTGCCCGCGGCTTCGCCCGCGTGAATTTCGGGGTTTTACAAATCCCGTGGGAGTCCTGGATTTTCTGGGGAAAAAACAGCATTATGTGTTAACCTAACTTCAGAAACACGATTGGATAAAAATTTCCATTTTTCTAATTTCCATCGAAATCTACGATGGAAATAATTGTAATTTTTGTTTTAATTTATCGGTAAAAAATAATTCCCAAAAACGCTCAGAATTAGGTAAAACAACGTTTTTCTGTTATATTCTTCCGCAACGCTGCATACTAACCAAACCCACCAACGTATTCATAAGAGTCAGAAAGACGAAAATAAAATCAACGTATCCGCTTAAGAGTGAAATAATTTCAGAACCTTTACCTTATAGGTATCCATTTTCGCATTTATAGCATAATTACTATAACATATTCTATTGCTCAACTAAAACACATATTTTTAATAGCGAAAAAGTTCTAATATCAGAAACTATACAGGAACACCTCTTTTTAGCATTATTAACCTGTATCCCATTGCTTAACCAAAACACACATTATAAATAGCGAAACAATTGTACTTTCAGAACCTTTATCGGTAGGTACCCATTTCCACATTTATAGCATTACTAATTACTATACCATATCCCATAGCTCAACTAAAACATACATTTTCAGTAACGAAACAGATGTTAGTTCAGAACCTATATCATATAGGTACCCGTTTTCATAGTTATAATATTATTAACCTGTATCTCATTGCTTAACTAAAACACAAAATGCTAATAGCGAAACAGTTGTAATGTCGGAACCTATAATAGGTACAGGTACCCATTTTCACATTTATAGCATTATGCATTATTTATATCATTATAGCATTATTATTTATAGCATTACTATCCCATATCCCCTTGTTCAACTAAAACACACTTGTTAAATGCGTACAGTGCTATGTTCAGAACCTACATAGTGGCCATTTTCACATTTATAGTGATAATAGATTCAGTTTTTGCCCGCGGCCCCGCCCGCGTCAAATTCGCTTTTTATGAATCCTAAGGGAAACGTCATTTTCTCGTTATCGTTCCCTATTCCAACCTTTAAACATGCTTTCAAGCAAGTTCGCTTGAACAAACTATCTATAGATGTAGCTATAGATTGCTCTAGAAAAATTGGTATTTTGAGTATCCCACGGGAACTACGGATTTTTCCGGGATAAAAAGTAGCCTATGTTTTAATCCGGGTTATAAGCTACCTATGCTCCAAATTTCAGCTAAATCGGTTCAGTAGTTGAGCCGTGAAGGACTAACAAACATACACACACACAAACTTTCGCCTTTATAATATTATATATTAGGATGAATACTTACATTAAGCGCTAAAAATCCGAAATTTTGATCCTTTTCAAAAACCTATTTAAGAACACTTGGATTTCTAATACGAATCTTAGGATAGCTTCACTGTCAAGATCAATTCAGCCATTTGAAAGATACAAGATAATAAAGATATTTACAAACAAATAACCAAAAAAAAAATACTGAACCATACTAAAATACTGAATCAATCAAGTACGTGACTAGGCCGAGTCCTAAGATAATACTGATCAATTTTTTGACTTTACGTTACAAACAAAAGCAATAAAAAATTCTAAATCCTGCTAATCCAAAAACTTCTTCAACCAAAACTAATCAGAAATTGTTTTTACAAAATCTAAATAGCTTTAATAGGCTATTTGACAACAATGAAAATATACCTGAAATTGTGGTAAATCTCACTAATAACAACGTAAATAAGCATATTTCACTTTATTTTGATCAAATATATGTATATTTTTCAGCAAAATAAGAGTTTAATAATGTTATATTTTTTGATATTTTACCTGTGACAGGAACGGCCTGTGATTGGTTGCAACTCTGGTGACGTCACACTCGAAAATTTGCGGGATAACAACAGTTTTTTGTACTGATTTTTCTGAGTGTTTTGTTTGGCGGGCGTTTTATTTTATCTTTTAGCTATTTAAACAGTAATTTTCTGGTTAACTTTATAACTAAACATACTAAGGAAATAAATAATTAAGTATTTCAAATCGCAGAATGGAATCAAATTTTGTGCGAGCTGATAATAGCAACCTACCTAAGGTAGATGCTTTTATGGTTGCACTTTACTTTAAGAATAATGCTGATTATTATGGCGCGGAACTGAAAAACATAAAAACAGCAATGTAAGTACCTACCGCGTCGAACATATTAGTCCTTCCTTTATTTATTATAATCATTATCTCATTTTAGTTTATGTTGACAAATACTCAGGAAGTTCATGGGAGTTCGGTTTATCATGGTACAGACACAAACACTTTTTGAGGGCAATTTATGGAGGTATTTGTACATAATGGTACTACACAGCATTTGTACACCATTCTTTCTGTTAAAATATATTAATTTTTATTAAATTTAAAGAAAAGCGAAGAAATTCAACTAAACTGTACGGTACTGTAGTCTGTTTATATGCGTTTGACAATGTGTGACGTCACGAGTCAGATGACAAGCGCCATTACAAAATTGGCGTTTTTGGCGCGGTTTTGAAAATTGAAATTTTAAAAGTGGTTTTTAAAGGGAATTACATTAAATTTCCGCGTAATATCAATGTAATGTGCTTAATAGGTAGTAATAAATTCTTTAAAATCATTTTCAAAATTTAGTCAAATAGCCTATTTCCAACAAACCCTCGTCGATTTATATGGACCCTATTTTCAATATATTTTTTAACTTTTTTGTTACGAAGACTCTCAATCTTGTATCTTATACGCCAGGGGTTCGCGCAAAAATAAAGCAAACCACTTCAACCTTGCATTCGCAACCCTCCCTTAATCTGGCAACACCACCTGTTGATGGGATTTTTATGGGGCACTGGGGGCCGGTGCGGGGACGTATAGAGTTACGAAGGTTGTTTTTAAATTGGTAGCCGAGTTGGGTGACTGATTTTCACTTCAAGAGAAAAGTTATAAATGTTTATTATTTTTGAAAATTCTGTACGTTAATTAATTAACAAAAAATTCGACTTCAATTCATCAAACTACTGTTGAATACATCCATTCCAATCAAAAATATAAGACTTATATGGTTTCTCGTGGATACCATTATTATTGGACCAAATTGAAATGGTCCGTTTAATAAAAAAGGAATCATCAAAATCGATTCACCCAGTCAAAAGTATTGAAGTAACAAATATAAAAAAACATACAGTCGAATTGTAAACCTCCTCCTTTTTTGAAGTCGGTTGATAATGATTTTATACCAAAACCCCGTTACGGAGAAAATCTACGAAAACCTAGAATGAAACTTTCAACAGTCAACGGAATGGGCTCGCATGCAATTATACCTACGTATTGCGATTTGGTATGACGAAATCGTAAGCGCGAGCTAGCTAAAGACAGCGCCATCTATCGAGCGACGGGTGAAATCACACATGAAAATATGAAATGGAGTTTTGTTTTGTTTGGAGGCATCGCACCGCTTGAAGATCGACCACCAACGGGGCGTCCGCTACCTCGTGAGCTCCTGCTTTCCCCGTCCCCTGAGCGCATGCGCGCGGGAGATGACGGAGACGACAGCGACGACGCGGGGTTTGCAATAACGGACCCCACCATCCCCGCGCAGGGCGGCGATGAAATCGCTGCCCAGGTAGCAAGTGACGTCGGCGACTAAAAAATGACGTCATTCTTAAGTCAATTTAGGGTCAGTACAGAACGTCCTAGATAGAGACCTCGGAGACTGAAAAATGACGTCATTCTTAAGTCATTTTAGGGTCATTACAGTAACGTCATTGTTGTACGTCATACTTACGTACCATTATGGTACTGTATTGTACGTATTGTATGCGTCATTAATGATACCTCCTAGCGACGTCATTTGACAGTCTATCCCTAAACTTGAATGTCCTCCGGTTGACGTCAATTGCATGGCGTATATAAGTGGTCTCAAAGAGCTAAAGAACATAATCCCAGGTAGCAAGATGACATCGGCGACTAAAAAATGACATTCTTAAGTCAATTTGGGGTCAGTACAGTAACGTCATTATTGTACGTCATACTTACGTACCATTGTAGTACTGTATTGTACAGCATAATTAAATATGTTTGTTACTCCACCACTAGATGGCGCTATACTGTTTAATGTACAAACTGTATTGCACTATGAAGATTGTGCGTCCGCCACTTATATAGTTCGAGGTTTGACCAAATAAATCGACTTCGTTCTCTACGGGGTAGTTGTAAAAATAAACCCCGAGAGGGAGATTCGAGACTGTTGAATAGCAGCATTTATGACGCCTGACGGGTAAAGTGAATAATATAACAAAATTTGATGTTTTGAATCTTTTGCATGACGTCACACCAATGTCAGTCGCTGCCCTAATATTATGTAGTATTTATTTACGGCCCAGCCCAGTAATGTCCCTATGAATTGACGTCACTCCAACGTCAGTGGCTGACCTAATATGTACGGCCCAGTAACGTCACTATGCATTTAGTATATGACGTCCCTGAAACGTCTGTAAACTGACGTCTTGAGGCTGTGACAAATTGACGTCATCTGAAGGGACCCGCGACGTCAAAACAGGACGTCTCTTACGTCGTGCAGGACCGTAAACTGACGACATAATGACGTAAAAATGCTACCTGGGTGACCGCGCGGGGCAAAACGGACAAACAAGACCAACGGGCCTCCAGCCAACAGGCGAGGCCTTAGCCCCTTACCGGGGCTAAAAGAGCAACACCGGGGGAGCAAGGCTCCCCTGCGACACATCGCCCGGGTAAGGAGGCATGCCTCGAGGCCCGTACCCCCCATGGGGACTAGTCCCCACGGAGAAGACCACGCGACGATGGAGTTTTGTTTCAGGTGTTTGATATTTTATGAAAATATTTAAACTGAAATTTGATTGTCTATAGATGTACAGTCAGGTTTGGAAAATAGTGGAACCGAAGAATTTAAAGAATAATAAGTTAGCGTTAGTAAATCAATCGTTTTTCTTGATTAAATAAAGAACCAATAAATCGTTTAACATATGGGCCTTATAACGAAGAAGCTCTTTTTTCTCGTTCTTTATTTCCCCTCCGTATAAAATAGTATTACTAAAGGGGTTACTTTTTCAAAATAAGAAAGCACGGCAAGGGATGCTCTGTTTCCGCCACGAACGGGTTGCGTAGACACATGCGCCACAGATTTCCGGCAAGACGTTCCGAATTTAAAAACACCTGGCCACCAACTACTTAAAGACTCCACTTTTTGTTCCGTATTCAAATATAACCCTTCAAATTTCAAATTCGAGGGAACTCTTTTACCCCTTTTGATTATTTTTTTAATATTGTCTATGGTGTGCTCTATCTTTTTTATTTTATTTTTAATTTCAACACTATTCTATTTTTAAAAACGCCAGAGGTCTCTTCACAGTCGGCGCCCTGTTATCGGAGTCGCATTAGGTTTTTGCTTTGCACGTTTTGGGTGTTTTTTCTCGTATGCATATGGCAGATTATTTCAGTTATTTTTAGGTTGGCATGTGCCGCACCATTCGCGACAGACGGTGATGTCACTTCTTTTTTAATTATTCATCGGAAAGGGGTTATGTTTTGTCCCGAAGTTGCAACACCAAAATAAACTTTTTTACCATACTCCAGCACAAAAGATGTCATAGGTATACATTTACATACATACAGCCTCGCTTTTTTCTTGTGAAATACCCTTCACTGAGCATGGTTATTTTATTTTACACGACAAATAAATACCTACATTTCTTAAACAAATAATAAATATTCACTCGACATTCAGTTTGAAATCGATGATTCATGACAGGGAAAGAAGCCGACGCACTTTAGCTCTTCGCCTTTGGTAGAGTGTTTTTAAAAAGTAAAAAATCTTGTTTATGGGCAATCCGTAGACGCTGACTAATGGAGCGATGGGTGAAAGTGATTTGAACATGTTTTGCACTATGAGAGAGTAAGAATACTTACTCTGGACCATAGTCAAATAAAGAGCCTTTTTATTAGTTATTATACGTATGTATGAATAATTTATTTATTTTATTATTGGTGTATAATTGACAACGTAAGCACTTGTATTTAACTTCTTCCTGTTTGTATTTATATGTAACTATATCATTGAAACAAGTTTAGTAAATTTTACGGTACTCAAATTATACACTTTAATATAAGTTTTCAAATCATCAAAGTTAAATAAAAAGAAATTGGTGTTTATAATTTATTCCCATAATCAAGCTAGTTTTGAAAAGTTCATAATTGATTATGTGTTTTTCCGTCCTAAGTGTATAGAAACGGCCGATCTATGTTTTTCTGTTTAAAAAAACCAAATCGTCATGTAAGAGATGTATCTAGAAAACGCGACATCGAAACAATAACGTTTCAGCAACGCAATCACATTATCAGAATAAGCCTTTAATTTAATAAATTCCACACGCTTCGTGTAGAATTACATACGAGCTAACATTAAAATTAACAAATCACCGATCAAAGACCATGAAGGAGAAACCATAGGAGCCGTATTATAATTCTGCAGTACCATAAAATTTGAGCGACTGTTGCTAATCCGTGCTTTTACTTTTTTGCTCTTGGCACATATTTTCACCTGTATTTATTGCAGTGCATTACATTTAACACATTACATTAATGCGTGTAACTACACTCGTTTGTTCCATAAAAAATATATTAGAAAACTCTCTCTCAATGGAGTTTGTTTTAAATTCTTAGGGCTTATTTTTGATTTTGTATGGCTTATGTTTTAAAAATTATTCCTCAGATCTCTGACGATTTAGTTTATTTAACGATTGAAAATTCCGCCTTTAGGGCCTTTAGTTACACGTTAACTAAGGCATAAATATGACGTTTTGACAGATTTTGTATGTCATAATTTTGTATGTATACATTTAAATAAATTATTGGTAGTCAATAGTAAATTATTTTACTTACTCTAAAGTTATACGTAATCAGAATCCAACTTGTTCTAGTGAAGTGCACATCGGTGAGGCGTGATCTAGAGACCTCAAAAGACTCATCGAAGCGACTTCCTAGTTTTTGTGACTATACTGCCAGCTGTGTCGGCACGTGCTGGGACCACACTGATCGCTGGCATATCCGTGCCAGTGATTCGATGTATAATTAATATCCGTGCCTGTGAGTTTTCCTGAACTCTGGCTTTTTCGTTCGCGTAAATAAAAAGAATCGGGTTTTCATAAATCTCAACGGAAAAACAGATTTTCCGTAAAGAATTAGCTACCCGGTTTCTTTAATCTAAATCCGTTCCAAATTTGAAAGGCGTTCACACCGATACAACACCACCAATAAAGCGTATCAAACGCAAAAATAATCTATTGACATGTAAGTTAGGGAGAAAATTAGATGGTTCGATTCAGTAGCCCGCGAAAATTCAAATTTTATTTAGTTTTCTGAAAATATACATCACGTCATGTTAATATTTTTCATAAAAACTTTGGTCAAAAATACTCATTTACTTCATATTTGTTATGATAACTCTAAATCCTTCCAAATCTCTTAATTGGAGCTATTGGGCCATGAGCCAAATACTAAAAGATATCAAGTACTTATCAAGTTAGTCTTGCTCCTTTAAAACACTTTTGAAGAAAAATATAAAATTATGGATCTAATTCCACGTGGAAGTAGTAAAAAACACACAAATTTAAGAAAAAAAACAGGTATTCAAACGTCAGCACGTGTTTCACGACACAATAATAATTATGTGCATTAAAAAGAACCTCTTTTCACTGAGAAGGACGGAAGCATCTCGAAAGGAAGAATCGGAAGCTCTATATCCGAATAGGTTCCTTAAATTCCATTTAAAACAAGTTCTATTTTTGAAATATAGAACTCTAATGTATGGAATCCGTGGTTCCATTTTTGAATTTCGAATTCAAACACATGCTACCACGCCCTCGCAATGATGCAACCAAATTATAAAGGTCTCACTTGTTTTCATACAATTCTTTGAATAATACTCGAGAATAAAAGATTACAGGTCAAGTTATATAAGCTTTTAAAGCTTTGAATATGAATAAATTATTTCTTGATATCGTTTTAACGTAACATTAGGGTTGTCATCCTTGAAATGATGATCATATTTCAATAGTTTGTTTAAAAGTGAAAGTGGTTTTATCTTTATCGATGCGCAACATATTTTCTAAACTGTTGAGATTATCAATATTGTTGTTGATCAAGTATTTATAAAAACAACAAGGTATCTTTTCAAACTGCTTTTGAGCATTTAACTAAAACTTCATATTACTTTACGAAAAATATTTTGATTTTTGCACTTCTTACGAACAAAATGTCATTATTAAATTATGATGGTCCTGATTGTGATTAACTCAAATTAAAAAGTGTTTTAATCATTTAGCTGTCTGACGAAATAATAAATGAAAACATATGACACGAAACTAATTTAATATCGTGACAAAGATTGTAATATGACACAGCATTCCAAATGGTTCGCATTTTTTACCAAAAAATTTCGAAAAACCATTAAAAAAGCTCCATAAATCATGGCGCATCTGCCGTAGCTGGCGGGGTTTATTTTTTATACTTCTGACATAGACAATGGATTGCAAAATAATATTTTTTAGTGAAGTAATTCCATATCAATTATATATATATAATATATAATTGATATGGAATATACATATATTATATAAATATAATATTTTTTAGTGAAGTAATTCCATTCAAATTACTAAAAGATCAACAATATGGGTTTCAAAAAAATAAATCTACTATAGATGCGTGCTATGATCTTGTAAGAACGGTTGCAACACACCTGGATTCACTGAGCTCTCCCATAGTCATATTTTTTGACATGTCCAAAGCGTTCGACTTTGTTGCACACCCACTATTATTGAGTAAGATTGAAAATTATGGAATACGTGGTCCAGCATTATCCTGGCTGAAAAGTTACTTGGAGAATAGAACACAGTGTGTAGAAATATCTAGCTTGGATTCAAATTCTACACATATTATTAATAGATCCTCAAATATGCTGAATACTTATGGTGTGCCGCAGGGCAGCATTCTTGGACCTCTTTTATTTATTTTATATATAAATGACCTCCCTGACATGTCCTTAGATAAATTTATATTATTTGCAGACGACATCTCAATTATAAAGATATGCACCGATGACATTATTAATAGTGAAATTGACATAAACAATACAATTAAGAATATGGTAGATTGGCTAAGTAATAATAATTTACATGTAAATTTGACAAAAACAAAATTCATGCAATTTAGCAACTATAATAATAAAAAAGAGACAAAACTTAATCTGAATCATAACAATCAGCAAATCGAACAAGTCGCCGATGTCACATTTTTAGGGATAAAAATAGATAAAAATCTAAATTGGAAAGCGCATGTAGATAGCGTTTGTAATAAACTTAATAAATACGTATTTGTGCTAAATAAACTAAGGAAAACAACATCCCTATCTGTTATATTAATGGTGTACTATGGCCACGTAGATTCTATACTAAGGTATGGCCTAATAATATGGGGAAATTCGTGTGACATAGAAAGAGCTTTTATTGCACAAAAAAAATGCATTCGAGCAATGTTCGGCGTCCCCTCGACTGACTCTTGCAGGCCCTTATTTAAAACTCTAGAAGTTCTGTCCCTGCCATGTATGTATATATATCAAGTAGCGGTTTTTGTGAAAAAAAATTGGCAGTTATTTAAAAAAGCAACTGATAAGTACCCGAGAACAGTGAGAAACCCTAATAGGTTGATTCTGGACAAATTTCCTAGAACTTCTACTTATTTAAAGAGTTGTCATCCCATGTCTATAAAAATATTTAATAATTTGCCTACCGACATCCAATGTATGCCAATTAAGCGGTTTAAGCCTGCATTGCAAAAATGGCTCCTCAGTCATGGCTTTTACTCCGTCAAAGAGTTCCTTACTCACAAAAGATAATATCTAATACTAATGTACTTTTTTGTTAATAGATAGGGCTTAGTGATTTTGTTTAGTTTGTAAAATTAATGAAATTCTAATAAATTGTTAGTTGTAAGGTTAAATTTGTACGCCAGAGATGGCTGGATGCATGTAACTGTATTCAATGCAAATAAATGACATCTATCTATCTATCTATCTATCTATCCATTTCATTGATTTGTCTATTGCGTGCGGTACAACGTAAACTAATACTGTACCTACACATGCGGTTTTGAAATGCTCAGATGCGTATTGCGAATTATATCGTCACGGTTGTCATAAATCGAAGACAATACTATCAATGGTCATTTAGATTTGCAATATGACTAATATTATGCTCTTAGAAATTCAACCACTTTTAGATTTGATGACCCTGGAGAAAGTTACCGAATTTAGCTTTTTCAATCAATCAATCAATCAATCAATCAATGTCTGTATTTGGGTTAATTACAATAAGGTCTTATTCAATAGTGTTAGTGTTTCCAAATTCAGCATGCAATTAATATTTATAATTATTAGTATAATTTGCAAAATTTAATTGATTATTACGTGGTCACAATTTTAGGAATAATTAAATAATATAGGATCACATAAATTAACAAAAAGAAATCAATCTGTTAAAATCTGTTACAAATTTTTCACTAATTACTATTTGCTTGAGATACACGCTAATCTCTAACAGATAAACGAAATTATTTAGTTCCGCTCTTACTCTAGGGCGTACATGGTGAACTTTAGTTCATATAATTAGGAACTTGAGAAGCCCCACGGTGAAGCCAAAAGGAATCCAGGAGGGGACGCTCGGAGTGGGCCTGGAGATGGGCCCGCTCTGGATGCGTCCAAGAGGGGTGCGGGGGACAGAGTTTTCTGTCTCCTGCAGCCAGGAGGGGTCGCGGGAGGAGAGGCGTGTCGGTGTGTCGTTGCCGCTCGCCCTATCTCCCGCGACCAAACGGTGGCGCACCGTTAGATGCGTCGGCGGCGGGGCCGCAGGGGAAGAGGAGTGTCGGTGTGTCGTTGCCGTTCTCCCTGTCCTCTGCGGCCGTTTGGTGGTTTGCGGCGGAGCCAAAGATCAGATCCGCCGCGGGGTATGGGAGGTCGATGCCTGCGAAGTGCAGGAGCAAGCTTCGCAGGTATCGGCTTACCCGTGCCCACGGCCCCTGGGTGGCGGTCCCGGGGGGGTCCGTCGCCTTACGGATGGGTGCCGAGGAGGTAAGGCCGGCTTAGGTGTTTCTGGCGGGCCTTGCTGTTGGAGGGGAGCTCCATGCTCCACCTCGTGGAGGGGCCGCGCAAGCGGCCGGGCACCGGCGGGTTCGCGGAGGTTTGCGCAAGCGTTCCCGTGTTCCCGTCATACGGTGCGAACTGCGAGGAGGAAACACCGTGGGGTTTAGCCGGTAAGAGTCCGGCATAACCCAGCCGCTCCCCCGGGCGACTGGGTATCCATGAGGATTCCCCACGATAAAAAAAAAAAAAAAAAAAGGAGCTTGAGAAGTGAGCAAATCATTTGGATGACCTTATGACTGAAGCTATATAATAACCACAAAAACGACTTATAAACTTTATCTTTAAAATAACTATTTAAAATTACACGGTAAGCTAGTTATCAGAAATTGGGCAAGTTTAGGCCAAATTGACCAATTTGCAGTCCCCAACGACAAATTGTGCAATAAATCAAGATGTTATTATGACTCCAACTTGACATTATACCGGAAATGGAGTCAAATGATTCGGCATTGGAAAGAGAAGGCCACTATTAACGTGAACTCAACGGCTCTGCCCGCGAAATTCAAAATTTTCGTGGTTTTTTGCAATTTGTACGCTAATTAGACATGATAGGCTTATGGCAATCAATTTGCGAGAATGGCAGTATCATCTTTACATGATTATATCAAAATCTTTGCATAAAAATGTGTATCCTAGGAAATTAGTCCGAGTATCGAGTTTTATGTGAGTAACTCGCAAATCTTGGACTAATTTCTTTAACTCGACACTTTCGAGCAGAGATTTTTATATAAACACGTGAAGCAGATATTGGGATTATCGCAATTTGACGGCCATAAGCCTATTATGTCTTATTAGCTTAAAAATCGCGAAAAACCACGAAATATTTGAATTTCGCGGGCACAGCCGTGGTGTGCTCCTTAAATGGCCTAATCTCTTTCTTTTGTTTTTTGAAGTCGGCTTTATGTAATGACGAAATACGCTACGCTTTAATTTTTTAAGATATCTCCTTTCTATTAAAAACATATGGATACATAAATATTATACCCGCAAAATTCATTGCCATAAACCATGTGAAGTTAGTCTAGCATTTGCGAAAAACTAAATAAAATTTGAATTTCGCGGCTAGTCGGGCCAATCAGTGCTCAAGAAGTTACATCGTCGACGCTGAATCATACAGTAGGGAATCGAATCTCGGAGTTCTTGCGTGTTATGTATTTCCACTACACTACAAGACCCAGTGTGGTTGTCAAAATCAGATTATAAATCAGGCGACAGGTGAAAACATCGGGCCGACCGACGGGCTACGGGTTCGATTCCGGTCAGGCAGATGCGGGCACAGTTTTATGACATGTTTGTGTTATTTGTTTGCAGTAGACTCGTAAAGTGACGATTACAGTTGATCCCACACTGCCGCGAAAACCGCGGGATTTTCTCATTTTTTTATACAAAAAGTAATACCCCTGGCCTGCAGATGTAGTGTCTGAGGTATTTACAATACAACGCACTGCATTGCACTCGTCATCGTATAAGACACTAATTAGTAATACCTACCACGGTTTAAAGATATTCTATAGGATCTTTTAACACATATACATATCTATATGTATTTATATGTGTATAGATTTCATCAATGATGAAATTTGCACTCTGTCTCAGTCTCTAATTAAATATAAGTTATACGGTTTACCGCACTCCCGATCAGCCTGTGACATCACCTAGGAGGGTTCAGCCTGAAAATCAGCGTCAAGCTGAGGCAGCGCCCTGTTCAGCCAAATAATAAGATTTAAGTGGTAGGTTCCCGGATCTCGGGGAATCAAGGGGATTTATTATTGATATTTTGCTCCTTGGTTCCCTGAGGTCTATGGCCCACCTTTTATATTGAGTTTTTATCTGGGGACACGGTAGTGTCCCCGCCAAGACGAGCCAAGCGAAGCGCGAGGGCACTACCTATCTTTTCTCGAAGTGTTTCGCCGTATTTTTAAACCCTTACAACTTAGGCCTGAATTATTTCAGATAATCAAAATTCTCGGAAAATGATGTCGCCAGTGAACTTATTAAACCTATAAAGTTTCAATTTTATAGGTCTTATACTTTAGATTTTATGGACGTCTAAAAAACCCAAATTTCGTCACTGACTGACTCACTGATGATCATCAAAATTCCTAGGTACTTCCTGAAGACCTAGAAAGCTGAAATTTGGTATATAAGCTAGTATTAGCACACAACCAACAAAAAAATTCCAAAAGTTGGAAATTTAACCCCCCAACCCCTTAAAATAGGGGATGGAAGTTTGTATGAAATTACCGCAAATATTGATGCTAGAGGTCTCAAAATTGATATAGGGGCTCCTTGTAATAAAAAATTAAATACGTGTTTCAGGATTTTTAGTTAATCACCCCACATCCATAAAATTAGGGGGTTGGAAGTTCGTATGGGGTTTCCCATTCCTAGGTACTTCCTGAAGACCTAGAAAGCTGAAATTTGGTATATAAGCTAGTATTAGCACACAACCAACAAAAAAATTCCAAAAGTTGGAAATTTAACCCCCCAACCCCTTAAAATAGGGGATGGAAGTTTGTATGAAATTACCGCAAATATTGATGGTAGAGGTCTCAAAATTGATATAGGGACTCTTTATAATAAACAATTAAATACGTGTTTCAGGATTTTTAGTTAATCACCCCACATCCATAAAATTAGGGGGTTGGAAGTTCGTATGGGGTTTCCCATAAGTATATAGGTATAATAAAAACTTAATTTTATGTTAGATATCTGCTAGTAATGCTAGTAAACATATGGAAAACACGTAAATTTTTCCACTGATTCCAGTGCCCAAGCGGCCAAGCGTCCAAGTGCCCAGTGCCACGTGCCCAGTAATATTACACGTTTCAAGCCCAAGTTCCAAGCATTTCATGTTTAACGAGCCGAGTTTCACTGCACGTCGAGTGACCATGATCCAGTGCTCAGTGACAAAAACCCACATTGAGCCGAGTGCCCAGTGCCCAGCGTGAGCTGTCAAACGTGCCAAGCGTCAAATCTGATTTTGAATAGCGTTATATAGCGCTCAAATACCTGCTTAGTGCCCAAACGCACGCATTTAATTTAATCCGATGCTTAAAAGTGGGTGGGTAAAAAAAAAATCACGTTCAAAAATTTCGTTACATACCTACCTACGTAGAACTACAAGAACCAAGTAGGCAGGTACTAAGTTCTCTCATTTAAATGGCAGACTGCACTCGGACAAAACTTAAAAGTATCGTCTAGTGACGACCCTGTGGAAACGCACGTGTGGATTATTAAAAAAAATCGTCCAGTGACTTAGCGCAAGCGAGTAGGTATTTTCAAAAATGATATTAATTATGCCCAATGCCCATGCCCGTATAGAAAGACTTGCAAGTTCAGAGCTGGGAATTTTGTTCTTGAAATATTGCTCCGGGTGATTTTGCAATGACCTTGGGCCATTAACGCCGACATCTATTTCCATGTAGATAGCGTAAGTAGGTAGGTAGTTGCTGAAATATTCTATTGTTTGTGATAGACGGACGGACGGACGGACGGAGGAAGTCTGAACATAAAGTTTGCATTTTTAACATTTTAATATACGAGTAGAACTCTAAAAAAAGGGCCACGCGCAGTCATACATTATAAAGTATAAATAATAGACACTGTAGGTATGCATCTTGTATTTGATAAATATTTTCCATGGAATTATAACGAAATTCTTACTATTTTCAAGTCTATTTTATAAGTTAAGGCCAATACTCGTTAACTCGTTACTTAACCGTGATAGTTTTCCTTAGTTGTACTTCAATAGCACCCTAGACCAAACTAAAAAAGATAAACGAGAAGATAGGTAGTGTGGGCTATAAAAAAGGCACCTTTGATGCGCAAGAAATATAATACATATTCTACAAATAAGGAAAAAAATAAACTAGGTGAACCAAGGAGGGTTCCCTCATTTAAATGATAGAGGGGGGGGATACTTGATTCGGACAAATATCCACCTTGCAATGATATTCAAGAATACACCAAAGAAAAGGAAATTAACCAAATAAAAAATATAGTCGTAAACAACTTACAAAAAGAAGTGAAATCCCAGCAAAAACATTTTCATGTAAAATGTTGCCAAGACGAGAACATGTGGCTCACACTATCAAAAAGTTATCAGATCTCATGTAGAGCAAGACTTCTAACTCTACACGCCCTAACTCTATAAATCCTAACTTTATAAACTCTACACTTTAGTCAAAATATATTATGTCTTGGCTGTTTCGTTACTGTCACATGGGTGTAAAGTAAAAATATTAGTCACTGACTTTGTACTTTTCTGATATACAATACCTAGTTTCTGTAGTAACGATTATTTATTAGATAGGTATTGAGTCTCCTCAGAAACTGCACTTAGGTTTTACTAACTGCATTGGTTTCAAATACTTCATCACACTTTGCAAAAGTGTGTTCCTTTGCTTTAGAGGATATTTTTAATAAATGGAAGTTTTTTCTCATAACAATGGTGATACCATTTAATTTTAATGTGAAATTTCTTGAATTTTGCATGGTCCATTATGTCACTTGCAAAACTCTATTAGAAAAGTACTGAACAGTGAATAAATTCTTCACTTTACGCCCATGTGACGGTACCGAAACAGCCAAGACATAATATATTTTGACTAAAGTGTAGAGTTTATAAAGTTAGGATTTATAGAGTTAGGGCGTGTAGAGTTAGAAGTCTTGCTCTACATGAGATCTGATAACTTTTTGATAGTGTGAGCCACATGTTCTCGTCTTGGCAACATTTTACATGAAAATGTTTTTGCTGGGATTATAATATTAAGTTACAACTTAAGTTTTTTTTTGGCTGAATAAAAACTATTTTTTTTACCGACTTCAAAAAAAGGAGGAGGTTCTCAATTCGTCGGAATCTTTTTTTTTATTTATTGTGGTAATATCGCGGATTACAGTCAACATTTATACTGAAATACGTAATGGGAGAAATAATGCAAAACGAAGCAGTAATGCTTTGTAATCCTAATTATTGCTTTACGACAGAATAGCAAGAGACTGCAGCAGTACCTAGAACAGTCTTTCCCAAAGTGGGCGATAACGCCCCCTTGTGGGCGCTGCAGGTCTCAAGGGGGGCGGTAAGAGACCCAGAAAGAAAATGGGGGCGTTGTGTCGAGGCGGGGGGGTGATTTGTAATTTTATTTAGCTAGTAGGCCTCTTAAACAACCTCTTAACTGCAAGAGCTCTCGACTCTCAACAACAACTTGTGAACATCAACTAATATGAATTAAAAGATTGCTCAAACTCGATTCTATATTTCTCTCCGCGTAGTTCATATATCTGTCATATTTTATTGAATATAGAAAAAATGAATCATCATGTCAATCGGTCGCTCCGTTTCGTAATGAAAGTAGACACAAATAAAAAGGCAACAGACACACTTTCGCATTTTAATAGTTATTAGTACTCGTAGATATCTATCATGTTTTAACAAGTTTTTGTTAAATAACCCGAATTGTGCATTCCTGTAGCAGTCGGATGATTCATTGAATACTTGTTCGGACTTGTTGAGTACGATTGAGCGTCGAATGAGATTAACGAGTTTATGCATGTTTGTTTTATTCCTGTCGGTGCGTGCTGCTTAAGCATTTCTATATAAACAATGTAATATTTATTTTATTTTCATTTGTGGTCTCGCGCGTAATAGATGAGCACTACTTACACCTCCTCTACACTACTCGCGAAGTTGAACGTATTTCTCATTGCAAAACAATGTCGGAAGTAAAAAAGAAGAGACGGCAATACTGTGCGGAATATATTAAATTCGGATTTATTGAAAATCCCACAAACCCATCGTCGCCTTTGTGTCTTCTATGTCTAAAAACATTTTCGAATGAAGCAATGAAGCCTTCAAGGCTGCAAGATCATTTGAATAAAATGCATCCAGATAAGAAAGACAAGAATGTAGCATATTTTCAAGACCTAGAGAAGAAGCATAATACACAGCCAAGTGTAGCAAAACTATTTTCGGCGGCTGCTAAGCAAGATGACGACGGACTTCGAGCTTCGTACAATATCTCTTTGTTAATTGCTCAAAAAGGCAAACCACATAACATCGGAGAAGAGTTAATATTGCCAGCAATAAATGAAGTAATAACTACTGTGCTTCATAAACCGGCCGCAGATATTATCCGAAAAATTCCTTTGAGTAATAATTCTGTGCAAAGACGAATTGATGAAATGGCTGAAAACATTGAAGAATCATTGTGCGATCACCTGAGGACAAGTCAATTCTCAATTCAGCTCGATGAGTCCACTTTACCAACTAATGAAGCATTGTTGTTGTCTTACGTGAGGTTTATTAAAGATGAGAAAATATGTGAAGAACTATTATTTGCTAGAAATTTAGAGACCGATACAAAAGGTGAAACCATATTCAATACATTGGAAAAGTTTTGCGATGAGAAAGAGATTCCTTTGAAAAATATTATTTCAGTTGCTACGGATGGCGCTCCGGCTATGACAGGGTGCCATAAAGGCTTCATAGCGTACTTAAAAAATAAAATTCCAGATGTCCTTGGTGTACATTGCGTTATTCATAGACAACATTTAGTTGCTAGAAACTTAAGTGAAAAACTATTTCAATCACTGCAATATGTCATCAAAGCAGTCAATAAAATCCGCAACAGCTCTTTGAATGATAGATTATTTCATCAGCTTTGTGTTACTAATGACGAGGATTTCAACCGTTTGTTGTATCATACTGAAGTTCGTTGGCTATCAAGAGGCAATTGTCTGACTCGATTTTACAACCTGTTTGACTCTGTTATAGAGTTCTTGGAAACTAAAGATACAGAATTGCACGACAAGCTCATAACATCAAAAAATGATATAGCTTACATGACAGACCTGTATAAATTATTCAACGACATGAATCTCCAAATGCAAGGCGATAAACTAAATTTAATTAAAACAAAAAACGTCGTTGCTGCTTTCGCAGCCAAACTGCTTCTACACAAAAAGAATCTGGGCAGACGTGAGTTTCACAATTTTCCAAATTTATCAGTATCATGCAGTAACGACGAATTGTTTGCCTACTGCCAACATTTGGAAAACCTCCACATTGACTTCACCGAACGATACCAGGACATTTTGAACTTGGAAATACCAGACTGGGTGTTGGATCCGTTTTCAAATGTCAACACAGCAATGTCACCTCAGCTGGAAGAAGAACTTATAGAATTGACAACAAACGAGGAAATAAAAATCAAGTTCAAAAATGGTTACCAAGAATTTTGGCTACAAAAACCGATCCCGCAATTGTACCCTGGATTGTGGTCAATCGTTCAACGATTCTTGATAGCATTCCCATCGTCATATTTGTGTGAACGTGGATTTAGTGCTGTGACAACATTGCTTACTAAAAAGCGAAATCGTTTGCTTGTTACCGAACGTGGCGACTTGCGACTGTTCTTGAGTAAATTGGAACCTGATATCAACAAACTTATTAAACAGCATCAGATTCATCGTTCACATTAGTTTTTATATAAGGATTGATTATTTTAGTTATATTTTTAATAAAAGATACTCTGTTTTAATACTATAAAGTTGCGTTTCAATAATCATTCTTATTGGCAGGTGGAGCCCGTAAGAGTTAACTTGAGACCTTAAGCGCCGTTGTATGTTACCTACTGCGCTCAGGTTTCAAGTTGCGGGTTATAGTAAAAGTTTCGTTTAGAATTCTCCGTTAATATACATATATAGGTCACAATAATTAATTAATTCAATTTGAAGTTATAGTGGTTTTTAAATAGGTGAAAAAATGGGGGCGCTAAAAAAATATTTATTCTCAAAGTGGGCAGTAGACAAAATAAGTTTGGGAACCACTGACCTAGAAGTACACTGTCCACGATGATGATTGAAAATGAAAACGCAGTTGTTGCTTTCCGAACGACAGTCTGCGACAAACTTATACGATGTTTACCATTCTGCGGTGAAAATTAATATAGCTATAAAATATATAAGAATTATCGTATGCGTTTATTCTTCAAATTACTTAAATACCAACTTACCTCTTGTTAATGAAGAGGTATATTGCACATTTATTATTTTTTATCACTATTTATCTCGCGATTATTAAATAAAGATAGTGAAGATGTTTATTAAATTATGCACATAAATACCACACTCTTGAAAACTTAAAAATGAAATTAAAACAATATAATTATAGAGTTTTTAGGTATAGACTATAGAGATAGCCAAAAAAAACTTATTTCATTGTCTTTAACCTTTTTTTTCTTCTCATCATCACCTCAACCCCTTTTATGTCCCATTGCTGGGCACGGGTCTCCTCTCAGAGGGGTTTGTGTAGTCATAGCCCACCACGCTTGCCAAGTGCGGGTTGGCGGGCTTCACACACCCTCGAGAACATTTTTGTGAACTCTCAGACATGCAGGTTTCCTGACGATGTTTCTATTCACCGCTAAGCAAGTGATATTTAATTTCCGAAAAAACGCACATAACTCTGAAAAGTCATAGGTGCGTGCCCAGGATTCGAACCCGCGACCTTATGAGAGGCAGACGTCAGAACCACTGAGCTATCACTGCTTCTTTCTTATACTTTCATGATATATGTATGGCTGGTGTCCCCATATACGTCATTACACTAAATACAGCATTTGAGACAAAATGCCCAACCTCATTTATTTCTTATATCTCAGAAACAGCCCTATCGTTTTAGATTAATTGTTGTATTTAGATTGATCTCAATATATAGGTAGTTGTATAAGGGTCGTATTTTTTGTTTATATTATGTGATATTCCAAAACCCCTACTTTTAGAAATTTTTTGTCTGCGTTTGGTAAGTCTGGTCTGTAAGCTATTTTTCATACAACGTTTGCCCGGTCAGCTAATTTAATAATAATAGTAAGTAGATAAGAAATCTAGAAAATTATACTTTAAGTCATATCCTGCAAAAGTATGTAGGTACAGTGAGACGCAAAAATAGAACACGGGTTATAGAATGCGGTACCGGATCTATTGTTCACAAGCGATCGGGTAAAGTTCACGGCGGATGATACCGAAAGACCAAAGGGATAAGTCATCTCAGTCTCTTACAAAATTCGTACGTTTCTAGTATGGTTGACGGTGGTTTAAATAATATAATATTTTTAGCTTAGTATGGATTTCTACGAAAAAACGCCTGGTTCTATTAAATATTCAAAAATACTTATTTACTTCATATTGTTCCCAATAGCTACAAGGAAACTGCAGAAAATGATCTTTCGGGAACCAATATAATTTTTTATAAAAAGATTAACTAAAGCTATGTATACTAAACCTTCAATGTGCGAAAACTAAATAAAAATTGATATAAACATTGTATGCCAATGTATGGCAAAAATCATTTTGAATCGTGTTCGAATCTATTTCCTTAGTCCCTACTTGATACCTTACAACTACACTTCCACTAAATTCTACCAATCTTCCAAATTCTACCACTTGATACTCAAACTCCTTCTTTCTATCTGTTGCTTGTACCTTCTACTTATTTTTGAAAACTTGTGATTAGCTGTAAAATAGTTAGCTGTAAGACTAGTTAGTAAGATTCAGCTATTTTTCTTCCATTACAAAAAAAATACTACGGCAATAAAGTCTTATCCATAATATGGCTGCTTTCTGAAAAATAAGTTCGCGACTGGTTCTGAGTTGACACAGAAGCGGGACAAAACACACGAACCGAGATGTTAAAGTTCAATGCACGTTTGTTTATCTCCGTAACTCTATCTCGCAAACTTTGTTCTTTACGAACTATTGATATATTACGACGAATGAAATACTTGTAATCCCTACTAATCCCTACTTATTAATATTATATATTAAATGCAAAAGTACCTCTGTCTGTCTAATACAAACTTAACCACTGAACCAATCTTGATGAGCTTTGGAACATAGATAGAATAGAGTTTGGGAAAGGACATAGGCTACTTTGTAACCCGAAAAATACCACTGTACGAGTTAGATTGTACCTTGAAATTTTCCGAGATAAAACTACATGTTTTTTTTTTAACCAAAATAATAGAATAAGATACCTAATAATTAAAGTGGGCTTCCATACAACAAACTGATATTTTGCTCGTTTTGAATCGATGACCCTGAACACCAATATTATTTTACTTGTAATAGTAATAGTAGTCTGTAGAGTAAGAATTAAGATATAATTGAGTCTTCTCGCTTCTGCATCATCATCTCGCTACGTTATACTTGATGATTAAACGAACTTACCTGTAAGTGAAGTTCTATCACAATTATGTGAATACATTTTATTCGAATATAATAAACACAATCAGGTATACTTTCATTGTACTGGCAATTTCGCACTTTTATTTATTTTGTTTTTTTAAAACTGACCACCCTGATGGACACGCTGTCCCAGCCTACCTCCACGCCAAGCTTCATTCTTTAGAGAATATTTAACAAAATTTTCGTATTATACTCATGGGTTTTGGGTATGGGAGGGACCTTATATTATTATATTCGAATAAAATGTATTCACATAATTGTGATAGAACTTCACTTACAGGTAAGTTCGTTTAATCATCAATTATTATTTCATACATTTTATTCTTCATATAATAAACACAATCAGGTAGATGTTTAGAGATGAAAATTTTTGTTAAATTATGGACATTAACAGATAGTAAATTGTTTCCTATTATAATAGGAAATAGGTCCTCTTTATACCACAGAAGTATTTAATTAACACAATCTTTTCGTTCAATTCCTGGATCAATAAACCAGTCACATTATAAATAGGTTTAAATAATTTATATTTAGATAGATTATAATGATTAGTGATTAGAGAGCAAAAGAGCTATTGCGACAGAAGCATCATCGCTCAATAAGAGGTTATAAAACTTAGGTAACGTCCGTAATGGTTGTTACCAGCAGACTGCTTTTCTGATGAGGTCAAGCAACAAACTACGTGTTCGCCGAGGAAGTGTTGCGTACTTGGTGCTGAGTGCACTGAAACGCAGACCTCTCTCGTGAGAGATTATATTCCTCGGCAGACACGTTCTCACGGTGGTCTGCCTGCAGGCGACCTTATGAGGTCGCTTCAACATTATCAGGAGGTTGTCTATTATATATCTTGGTCTAAGATTTTGTAAACGACATATCGATTTGTTTTTCAAAGCTGTGGCAAATTTTTATACTTTCTCTTCAGTTTTAATTATGGTATAATTAAAACTGGTTCGCCCTGAGTAGTAGCTGGCGTTGTATAAACTCAATAATTCCCTTGAATTATATAAAAACAATAATACTAACTTTAGGCTAATGTTTTCATTCTGTGCTCTGTCTACTGCCTAAAGCTAAAAAAGTTACAAGATCAGCAAAGCAAAGTTACGGAATGAATGAACTCTTATTAAGGCCCATTGAGCAATGTGTTAGCATACTATATTGTGTGCTACTATGTGGTGTTTGATGTTAATTTATCTATTCATTTTCGCAATATAATATATATATATATTTTATTTGACCCAAAATCATCAGCAGAAATTAAACTCAATGCCGAATGATAACAAGTAATCGTACTATATGCTACGTCGTTAACAAGTTGTTCTGTTGGAAATTACGAGGTTGACTTATAATGTACGTTTTGTACGGATCTCAGTCGTTATTAAAGCAGTATTGCCACAAAACTTTGTAAATAACACAAAATTTTTGAAACATATAAATTATTAAAAATTCCATTCCAATTTTTTAAATGCCTTCAGAGAACTTCCTCCAGTAATTCCTATGAATTGTGGTTCTCTAGTGAAAGACCATATTTATTTATTTATCATCAATAAATGTACTATAAGAAGTAAGTCTTTTGACACGTTATGTAAAAGAAGAAAATCCAAAGTTGTAAAGGTCCTTAGACGATGTATGTCTAAAGCATTGTCTATAATAGTATTTTTAAGCATTCAATCAATCAATCAAACAACTCTTTTATTTGCATAAAAAACATGTCAAGTAAGTTCTACCTCTAGAAGAATGTATAGAAGAGCAAAGGTAAACTTGGTGTTCCAAAATGTTCAGAATGCGTCTGTTTCTAAGACGTCTGGGTTCGTATTGATTACATTTCGCATTATTGTAAGAAGCGATAAATTCAATAACTGGATTGAACTCTTTGAATAACTTTGAATTATATAATTTTACAGCGATAGCTTAATCCCATTAACTGGATGTAACTCTTGGTCCGCTTTTGATTATCTTTAATTTCCATATAAGAAACAATTAACCCAATCGTTTAAATGAGGATATTTGATATCCTCTATGCAACTGATGTAAATCATGTGTATCAAAATAGATGTATCGAAAAATATGGCCATCAACTCTGTAAAGAGGTATTTCGATTCATCTTAACGTTAATTATTACAAAAACAAAAATCCCTCTAATGAAAAGAATTAGTCTTCATCTAGACCGGGAAATCGTGTGAATCACTAGTTCAACCTTTTAGGTTTAAGGGAGTTAGATGACTTAAAAAAATGTTTTGTAACCACTGGCCATCTGATAGGATAACCGATGATGGACGAACAGCTGCGTCTAAAGTCAAATTTTTCTTACTACATTTTTTGTTTCTACAGACGTTCTGTGTAACCCCATCCATACCTAATAGCTGGAGAAGTGGACTTTAGGACTTTTAATCGGAATTAAGCTTAACTCTTATATGATACAACGAGTTAAGAGTATAAAATTCTTTACAGAATTTGAATTGTTACATAATTCACGTCATAGTTTGCGGTTGGGTAACGATACTGCCATATCGTCAGAAATTAAAATAAAACCAGGAAACTGAGCATGTTTTGAGGGTAGTAAATAACTTTAACACTAACACCTAACAAATCTTCATGAAAAAAAACCGCGGTAAGTATCTGAGATGAGTCACAACTTCTTTATGTATTTTACCAAGGATGAATCGGTACTTTAAAATAAGATTCTTCAGTTCATAGGCATAAAACCCTTTTTAGGTATTCGCTTGTAAGCTGTTCTATGAACTATCAATTTCAAAGGATTTTGAACTACAAATTCATTCAACGCCTTTAAATTTAGAATGTATCTTTTACCACGTAAGATTTTGAGGTTAGACACATCTTAACTATAATCGAACATGCAGTGACTCACTCCCACATTATCTCATCCAAAAAAGAAATGTCGATTGTCAAAGACATTTGTCGCTTTTTCTTTGTTGTGAACGTGTAAGGCGGTACACTGTGTTAGTGTACGATTTTTAAAATGGTATTATGTAATAATAATCTTTTGGAGCTAGTTCCTTAATTTGTTCAATTCATTAAAATATTTTATTGAATGTACGTACATTTGTTCACCTAGTGAAAGTCAAAAAAATAGTCTTCACTTATTATAACTCCCGAAATTCTAGATCATGTTATAGATCGTGACGGATTCCTTGTCAGTGATATGTAACCAATAAACTTCAAAATGTTGAAGATAACTGGCATATAGGTACCTTAATGTCTAGCGTCGTCGATGAACCTGGTCCATGTTGTGGCTGATGCTGGAAACTCGCTGTCACGTCGCATCTTCCTCGCGGCTGATCGCCAATACTCAAGTGTGTCACGCCCCCCCTGCTGGCCGAGCCGTAACGAGAGGGGGCCAGCTAGTTTCTCGAGAAACGAGATTGCGCTGTCCCAGCGGTGGGTGTCGATAGCAAAGTCGCCCGCCGCGCCCTGCTGGTTTCTTTATTTACAACACCTGACGATCAGTAACCATTGAAACTAGTATAATGCTCGAAACTATTTCCCCGAAAAAACATCTGGTCCCGTTCGTGAACTTTAATTACTTGTCATTTGTCGAAACAAAATGTCATTTGTCAATACTTAAGCTTCTTCTCAGTTCAGGACGCGTTGTGGTTTAAGATTTTTATTAGTTTCAGAAAGAATTTAACAATTCACTTCAATGAAACTTTCAGACTAATGGTACATTATACATAATATTGTTAACTTATTGAGTTTTGAGCTAACAGTTAAATTATCATCTCATTACACAATCTGAACATTAATTTTCGAAAGTAAGTAAAATTATTTTCCACCACAAAATCTAAACATTATTGTTGTAGGTATATAGTTAGAAAAGTTCGACGCGTTGTTACCCTCGTGGGATTAGTTTTTAAGTCGTGAAATAGTTATCACTGATAAAAGGCACACATTTAACTGGCTATTCATAAGCCAGGCAAGTATATCAAATAAACTATTTGATTCTTTGCAATAAAGGTCGGCTAGAATTTTACAACTGTCGGGACTAACCATTAATATAGTTCTTGTGACTGAGCGCCGATAGCAATTCGGGATCAAAGTCCGGGAGGTCATGCGGAGCCACTTGTAGTGAAGCCGAGGACAGCGCCACACCGACATCGTCCCCCGTTGGTATCCGCAAAGTCCTTTGAGGTTTTTTAAAATCCTTCGTGTTGACCCGCAGTCAACCTCCAGGAGCATTGACGCATCATGCTATGCTTTCGTGGTACCCTCAACGTGGTACCCTCCAAGCTAGCTTAGAGATGCCTGGACTATTTCGCGCATCATGCTATACTTTCGTGATAACCTCAATGTGATACCCTCCAAGTTAGCTTAGAGATGCCTTAGGATTTCAATTTTTGGACACACTTTCGTCAGCATTGATATTTGAGTTGATGTGATATCTGGGAAAAAAGGTTAATTTTCACTTACCCTCTTTCCTCGGAGTCTGACGAAGATGAATGCACAATTATATGATTTGGTTTGATTTTATTTTTGTTATAATAATAAATTTTACTAGCGTCTAAGCATTATCAGTATAGAAAATTAAGCAAGTTTTAACACTGAACACTTAATTTTTTTTACTTTGAACCTAAATTAACAAAAACGAGACGTGTTTTTGTAGTCGAGTGCTCATTGCCGCGCACACAGGGGGTGGCAACTTGTGAACATCAGCCAAATGAAGGAATTTACAGCGCCATCTATTAATCTTAACCCAACACATAAACATAAAATTTCAAAGAGATTACAGCAGTGTCACAAGATGTCGTTACGGTCGCTCTTGTCAGCTCGACATTCCAATGAACGCATACCATTATCTTAGTTTGATTAAATAAATATATATTTTTTTGAACAATGCTGTGTTTCAATGTCTATTAATTATTCTTTTGGCGAAAAATAAATAATTTAATAGTAAAATAAATATATTTCGTTTTATTTTTTATGAAATCGGGCAATTGTTGTACGACGTTCTTACATGGTGTATGCGTTAGTCGGAACACTTTTTGGTAGTTGTCACTTGTCAAATGTCATGTCATTGACATTTCAACTTGAACTTTCGTGTCAAGTTGGTTTGAATTTTCTAAAACTTTTAAATTTTTAAAAGGCAGTTTTAATTAGTAACTTTCAAAGAGACTGAATTATTTGACTTTTACAGTGGTTGTGAATAAATATAAGTTTATTTTTGTGATATTGACACTATTTTGTTTAGTTGCGAAAAGGACGCTGGTTTTAGTTATAATATGGTGAAACGGACGCTTTAAATACATTATTATTAGTTAAATTGCGCAGAGGACGCTCGTGTACTATTTAGATGTATAATTAATTAATTTTTTGAACTGTAGATAAGTTGTGGTCTGTGTGGTGAAGTGTTTTAATATAGCTAAGTATGTAGTATTTAATATAGTAAGTATGGAAAAATCACATATGATGGTAATGATGACTCTGTAAAAAGGAGCGCACAAATGTTTTATAATAGGTCTAAGAATTATAAAGTTAAAAAATAACATTTTCTTTTAATTATCACCCAAACACCCCTACTCCATAATAACCTAAGCAGATCGATTCTAAATTTGTAAATATAGTGATTATTATAATTGTTTAAAATATTGACCTTTTTAATTACGAAACAATTATAATTATCACTATATTTTCAAATTTAGAATCGATCAGCATAAAATTGCTTGTCGTTTTGTAGTATGGACTATGGACAGTGGTTGTTAGTGTAGGGTCAAGATTTATAGATGGCGCTGATTTGTGTTGGCAAAAAAATTCCTAGAGAGGGCTCTCTATTTCCGACAATATTACTTTTTTCCGACAATATTACTTTACTCTATGCGCGCACAATAAAAGAATGAAGCTTGGCGTGGAGGTAGGCTGGGACAGCGTGTCCATCAGGGTGGTCAGTTTTAAAAAAACAAAATAAATAAAAGTGCGAAATTGCCAGTACAATGAAAGTATACCTGATTGTGTTTATTATATGAAGAATAAAATGTATGAAATAATAATTATAGATAAAATAGATAAATAGTACGGAACCCTTTAGAAATTATAATTTTTTTAAGTGAATGGAACCAGCGACCCACTCGAATCCGAGCGCGTTCCACTGCGCCAGAGAGGTCGTCAAAACAATTGTTTTACTATAGGTGCCACTTAACTAACAAATCGTGAATCTTTTGTTTTTATATCACGATTAACCGCCCAATAATATTCGTTAAGGTTTGTCTTCATAAAAATAAAACACGCCGCAGTTAATTGCAGTTATGAGGTTAACAGGGAGAAATCGCGAGTTTTATTTGCATTTTGATACCTTTGAAAACACTAGGGTACACATTAATTGTGCTCGTCGAATGGCTGTCGTAAAAAATAATACTGTATCTATACAGGTACAGCACTTTCAATTTTAGACAAACTTTATAGTTTTTTTAGAAAGTTTATAGCTGTTCAAAAAGAAACTTTATACTTGGTGTAAAAAAAAAAATGAAATGTAAAAAGAGTGCATGCTTGTTTCAAGAGTCTCAACACAGTTTTAATACTTACTGATGACTGTTACATCATACGAGCTGATGCCCCAGACTTCATTTGCGTCCCGAGAGAACAGACTAAACCAACGAAATTACGAAAAAAATAAATCTTTCATTCAAATTCTATTCTGACGATTATAAACACAGAAAAAACAGTGAAATTGATTTTTTTAAGCTGTTTAAAAGTTTACCTACTGACCACAATTGACAGAATTACCAAATAAACACAAAAAAAAAACATAAAAATCGATCAAGCCGTCTTCGGAGAAGTTTTCTTAACCACTGTGACAGGAGAGTTTTATATGTTAGAGATCAGTTGTCATCACAACTGCAAAGTGCGACGTGATAAAGAATCAGGCCTCGCAAAGGATGTTGCAATATGTCGTGGGAAAACAATCCCATATAATAAAATCTGAACCGCTAAGAATTTAGCGAGGAATGCGCGACTCTTGCAGCTCAATAATAACATCTATTGCAAAGAATAACGGCCATACTTGGTCACATATTATGGCACTGACAAAGATACGTGACAGAATTCGCAACGTGTTCGACGAGATTTATTAAAAGTACAATCAAATCTGTATGGACTATGTAACAACTACAAGGAACAAAAGCACAGAATACCAAAAGCCAAAGTGAAGTTTTATTTCTCGTGGGCATTATTTTAATTTCAGAGCGGAGCGAAGGATTCTGAAGTATAATCCTAAGCGTTGTATCGAATTCAATACTGTCGGAGAACATTATATTATAACCGGTAGTGATTTAATACATATGTAGAGAAATATTCACTTCTCTTCTTCTTTTTTTCAGATCAGCAAGAAAGAAGACGAAAGAGGATGATGTAACAGTTGACACAGAACCACCAACGACATCAAAACGTAGAAGAGATAACATAGATTCAAACATCTTTTAAGTCAGGGTTACTAGGCATACAACGAATGAATTTTGAAAAGACATATAACTTCGGAAATATCAGCTTCTGTCTGCTTACAAGATGCTGTAAGTTAGGTATGAGTACCATTACTTACTTATAAACCTAAAAAGTTAATTCTGAGCTGAAATCCGGTTTTACGAAGAATAGGTGATGGACGCGTTTTACGAAGCAATTTATACCCGTATATTTACGTCGTTTCAGATTTAATACGTATTGCTATTATCGATACGACATGCACTTATTTATTTGTCGGCTACTTATCGACGCTTATTTTGATTATAAACGCACTTTTCTGTATTTTAATATTATTGCTTATATTCTAGGATCAAAATATGTAAGTTTTTGGGATTGAGTGTCATTTTATAAGGGACATTTTGGTAGCCCTAAAATTATTATAACTTGCTGTTATAAAGAAATAGAACATATCGAGGATAGTTGCATTATTTAGCTGTCAATAATGTTGTAAGGTGTGTGAAGCCTCCCAATTCATACTTGATCAGCATGGTAGAGTAAGGTCAACCCTTCTTCATTAGGACTTGTCCAGTACCTAGTTGTAATCTACAACTCAATTAATCAATTTGTTGGTGTATTTTATAAATCTTTATAATAAAAACACGTAACCGATTCAATTATTAAGGCGTATAGATACAAAGCTTTGTTAATCAAAAATAAATAGCCTTGTGAATAAAAATGGACTTGATTATAAGACCATTTTCCAGTTTCAACTGCAAAGTTGAAAACTAAAAATAATCATTCTTATCTTTGGAAATCACATTTAAGTATCAAACCACATTATTTATATGATGACATTAAGATACATAAATTAATTTAAATATGTACTTAAAATCATACATATGGAACGTCTATTTATAATTCAACATAAAATCTAATAACAGAACTGGACATACTAATTATGTAATGTGATCGGTGTGAAGAATTTAGGAAAGTGTAGTAATTTTTATAAAACAGACTTAGGTACTTACACACGTACCTACTCATGGTATCTATGCAATTTTTAAATACATCCAAGAATCTTAAAGTATATCCCGATATTTACCTAAAAATAGGTAGCACATAGGTATGTGAAATATACTCGGCGCCTGCGATTTTGCCACATGCCGATGTTACATGACAGAGTAGTAACAATTAGAGTAGGTATATTTCTTAAGAGTACCGTGAATTACGTTGTCTCCATACATTCGAAATACGGAATACCAAATCATTTGTAATCATTTGTAATTTTTAATGTAAGCAACTACATGCCGAGAGCGTAGAATTTTTAAGGTTCCCTACCTCAAAAGGAAAAAAAAGGAACCCTTATAAGATCACTTTGTTGGTTAAAGGTATCGAGATGAAATTTGAAATCATTGTAGTCCGCCCGATAGTTTTGATTTATTGAGCAAACTGACGAAAAAATACTGTCCCCCCCCTAATCTCCGAAGTCTACTAAAATCGGAAATAATTATGATTAATAGGGATCAATGTACCTCAAAAAACAAAGTTAAGTTTGCGGTTCGGTAACAAATATGAAATTTTTATGGTTTTATTTTTTTCTATAGTAGTAGGTACGGAACCCTCAGTCCGCGAGTCCAACTCGCACCTGACAAATTATTTATATGTATAACCCTGTATATGAAACTATAAATCTCAGCATTAGTCTTGACAGTCCTGAGTTCTGACCCGTGTAGGTCACTGGCTCAGTGCAGCATGTGTCTAGACTCCGCAACCTATAATTATAGTCTCCAGTGACAGATTAACAGCGAGACCCGTCCATTTAAATATATTTGAATATTTATCTTACATTTTATCTTACACCATTTTTAACCGACTTCAAAAAAAAGGAGGTGGTTCTCAATTCGTCGGAATCTTTTTTTTTTTTTTTTTTTTTCTATGTATGTTCCCCGATTACTCGAAGACGCGTGGACCGATTTGAAAAATTCTTTTTTTGTTTAAGAGGGTTTTGTTTCCAAATGGTCCCATTTTAATCAGGTCAGGATCTGATGATGGGATCCTGGAGAAATCGAGGGAACTCTTCAAATTTTATATGGACACATGAAAGTATTTGAGTATTATTAGAAAGAGTAATATTTTCCAAGTTGTTTTATGGTAATCAGGTCAGGATCTGATCATGGAATCTTGGTGAAATCGAGGGAACTCTTCAAATTTTGCTAGTATGCTTAAAGCGATTTGGGTATTTTTTATAGTTACTGGTGCATATGCTAGCAGATACGGATTTGATGACTGTAGTCATCAAGTCAGGGTCTGATGATGGGATCTTGGTGAAATCGAGGGAACTCTTCAAATTTTGCTAGTATACTTGAAGCGAGTTGGGTATTTTTTATAGTTACTGGTGCATTTGCTAGCAGATACTGATTTGATGTCTAAAGTCATCAAGTCAGGGTCTGATGATGGGATCTTGGTGAATTTGAGGTATCTCTTCAAATTTTATGAACACACCTCAAGCAATTTGGATATTTTTACAACGCCTTGTGAATTTTATTGTTTTCCACTAAAAAGTATAAAATAAAAATGGGAAATGCTTTCCAAAAAACCAACTTCAAATGCCACTACAAAGAGTGAAATAATTTTTATTTAAATTTTAGGTACCTACACCAATTCGAAGTCGGGCGATTGTCTATGACTTCGTCATTTCTTCGCACATCAAGTAAGTAAGAAGGACTATTAGGGATTGTATGAAACATTGCCCGACTTCGAATTGGTGTAGGTACCTAAAATTTAAATAAAAATTATTTCACTCTTTGTAGTGGCATTTGAAGTTGGTTTTTTGGAAAGCATTTCCCATTTTTTGTACATTTAGTTGTACAGTTCAGTTCGTGCGTCATCGGATTTATTTTTATCCCTTACCAAAAAACGCGTATAAGAAGTATTTTTCACTTTTTGGCGACGTACGTTGGCGTTTTAACTTGTTCTAGGATCCCGCTATTGATATATTTATTGAGATTATATTCCCACTTGCGATATATTTATTGACATATTTAATTGGATATAAAATAGTTTTCATCCAATAAGCAGCTCGGTGAAGGTCGTTGTATAGCGGGATCCTAGGCTAACTGGTTACTACCCTGGAAAAGACGGAAAAGCGATTTGACGTACCGGTGTGATGCAGTGTAACAACCGAAGGGACATACGTCTTTCAGTATGTGATAAAATTATCATCAATTTTAAATAGTATATTATGTGGTTTTCACTATGACGAAATACGCTACGCTAAGAGGACGGGAAACGAATGACGTATGTTGAAGCCAAAAATTTGACAAATATGGCGTCGCCCGTCGTATATTTTGGTACCGCTGATAGCACATACCGCTGTTGGTCGCATACATTTGCGCCATTTTACAGTTTTGACAAATTAAAAATCCGGCTTCAGGGCGGAGCCTAACATTGTATACGCGTGACGTCAGTAACTGCTGATCTTCGTTATGTTAAATCAATGGGTTTTCAATATTGAATGTTTAGTTCACGCAACAGTGAATGGGTGAACCCCTATCCAGTTATCATGGTCCAGGAAAGCGATAGGAAAAACCATTTAGCCGATAAAATTGAGGAGTTTCGGCTCTACCAGCCCACGAAATTGAAATTTTATTTATAGTTTTCGCAAATATTAGACTAACTTACACATTGTAAATGATGAATGATAATTGATTGTATGGCAATGATTTTTGTGGACACAATATTTATACATCTACGTGTTTTTAATATAAACTTTGCTCGAAAATTCCCACTCACCTCATATTGGCTCCCGAAAGATATTTTTTTGCAGTTTCCCACAATTTCGAGCTGTCGGGAACCAATATGAAGTAAATGAGAGTATTGTTGAGCAGAGCTTTTGTTTAAAACATGTAGATGCATAAATGTTGTGCCCGTGAAACTCATTGTCGAAAAGGAAAGTCATTAGCGAAAAAGTAAGGAAAATTTGAATTTTGCGCCCGGTTGTTACATATTTTCTATCTTATTTATCTCCCGTTAGAAGATATAGGGGGATAATTTTTAAGCTATTGCATAGCTTCTATCGCGGGCTTTGACGGTGCAGACCGAATCCAGAAATTCCGTAACGAAAATAACCTGGCACTCCTAAAGTAGAGCTTTTTGTACTAGGCTACCATGAAAGCAGGGAGCGCAAATTCACAACTTTTTAGTTTTTAGTTTGCCATCTATCGAAAAAATAGCAGAACTTTTTAATGACTTTTTGAAATATCACGGTACCAAAAGTTCTACTTTTCGATTGATGGCCAAACTAAAAATAAAAATAACTTTAAATTTTATGCAATAGCTTTACCGCGGCAGTCTCCGAGTGCCACACGCCTTTTTTATCCCGTGCTAGAGTTAAGCGTTGCTTACTCATGTCTTGTAGAGGTGATACTCCACAGTGCGGGCTGCTTGTGGGTCTAGTTACTAGTACGACACCAGCGGGCTCCTTGGAGCGTGAACAGGCGCCACGCGTGACCACTGCGCTTGCGAGCGGATCGGACTTTTACTTCTAAGGAATATATATATATATCTGACTTGTATCTGACATTTAAATGAAGTCCTTTTCATTTAACATTAATTAATTATTTTATTGTGTTTTGACCTATGTTTTGACTTACTTTAATTGCAGATTATGTTAAAACTTTTAATATTATGTGTGTGTATTCTTATGAATAAATTTATTTTTATAATATAAATTAAACATCGAAAATTTGTAAATCTACGTAAAAAACGTACGTACGTACGTTTTAAAATCTACGTAAGTATATCAAACCAAAGATGAAAATTCAAGCATGTATGTATGTATGTGCGTGAAGTTCCTAATGCAGGTTTTTTGAAAATTAATTTACACGTGGTCAGAATTCGTAGAAACGTGAAATACAATGCTGGCGACATGTGTGTGTGTTCTTTGTGTGTGCTTATTTGCTTTAACACAAACAAAAAAAATATGTATGATTGTTTCCCGTCCTCTGTTCCTGTTCATACATGAAAATAGATTTAGCCCTGAATATTGTATCTCGCGGACCTGTGTCGTCCGCTTGTTTTCGCATACACCTATGCACCCGCGTAGATTTAAAATCTCTGCAGAGATTAACCGCTACGGCTATAGGGTGCTGATTCTAAGTTTTTTTTAATATTTACTTTTCGAGTTTAAGTAACACCAATTTATATGGGATTGAAACAGTTTAGTCGCTGGCAAATATATCATTACAACAGCCCTATACAAAATCGCGTTTACTGTCTCTTTCGAATACGTAAAAAACTTGGAATAGGCACACAGATCGATCGGGAGGACATTACTTACATAATATATTTACTAATGTCCATTGAGCTCACAAGCACTCGGCCGAAGAGTAAGCGACGACTTCCTACACGTTATGGCGGGTGCGCGCGCTAACTACGTGCTTTATGGGAATAAGCCCCTTGCCTTCGCCCCTCCCCCCCGTACCCCCTCTGCAAGATACAGTTAAAGGAAGAGTACTTAGCAAATAGCCTTGTGGACTGGGAATGAATATGAAACGTACGTACGTACTACGTTGTTAGGTGCTGCTCTAGCTCTATCTACCCTAGAATCCTTCGCCGCTCAGCATTCAAAATTGACACTCGGCCCAAAAATCCACTTTGCGCCCTTACTATTACTATAGTCATTCTTGCTCCCTTAAACTGGCGACATTTTTGCGCGCTGTTCGTCCTGTCTTTATTCTGTCTGTGATTCTGTGTACTATTTGCGAAAAACTAAATACAATTTGAATGGCACGATTTTGCCAAACCATCACCGCTGATCGGCTCTCGGCTCTAGGAGATCTTTTTATTGATGCAAATTTTAACGGCTATGTAACCAAATATAAATCCAATAATATTTATTTATCTCAAAATTGGTACATACAAATAATAATAGAAAATTGATATGATTGAAAACATATTAAAAACAGTGGAATAAATTTATTAATAAATAATAAATAACGGACCTAAAATCGTTCATTATGTTATTCCATAATCGTCTTTCTATCAAAAAGGGAAAAAAAGAAATCTGTAAGCGTATAAGCACCTATTTTTTTTACAAATAAAAGAGTGATTGGTTGGTTACACGCCCGTGCGAATGTTTTTAATGGATAAGTTAGCCTTGATATCCAAAATTAGTGTTTAGGATCAAATGTATCAGATGTTTATCTGTAAATATCGCCTGACTTAGCAATTTTTATAGTCGTTGATAAATCTTTTTTATGCATTTTATAAGACAGGGATGGCTCAAGAATAGAATTGTGTAAGCACTTATACCTAATAAACCTCAGCTTACATGCCTTTAAATAGTAATTTTAAGTTTTTATTTAAGTAAAAAAAAATACAAGCACAAATCATAATATTTACAAAAATATCGCCAATTGGGGGTTTTAGCTGATTATTGTGAGTCTAATTATTACCAAAACAATCTCTACTAAGCTGTGCTTTAAAGTAGAGCATCCTACCTTTTCCCACTTTAATCGAAGACTATAAAATAATAAAAAAAATCTATATTTTTAAGTGTCGAGTTTGGCACTGAAATGTGATGTGTTGTGATTTCTTTCTATGTATTATGTTGTTAAATGGGTTATGTTTATTACGCGTATCTTCTAGTTGTGTTGTTGTGTTGTTTGAATGTTTGTTTCTTTATTACATCGTATTCTTCAATTGGCTGGACTGGTAAGGTATCGTTAGATTCGTCCCAAACAATAGTGGATTTCGACATTACAAAAATATACATAAGTCATATGTTTAAATTTAATTCTTTCGGTTTTTAGTGCACTTTACAAGTTGACATTTTTGCAGTTGGGTTTTTAATTTTTTGACTATCACACTTGTTTCGATACTAATTAAATAAAGAAAACATATACACCCCTTAATTTTACGAGACGCACAATTGAATAATTATGCGAATTGATTTAATCTTTGTTATGACATTTAGTGGACGTGAAGTCCATAAAAATCAATTGATTTGTCGACTATTAAATTTAAAGCCGCGAAATATCAACTTAATATAGATTTTTCCCAATAAAAAAAACCTGTGAACCAGAATAAAACCTAAGGTATTTTTGTCATGGAAAATCACAATGTTCTTTGCCGATAGAATAGGTATAAAAATTTAGTTTTTAATGTGAATATGAATTAATATTTTTAGCGAGATACGATTATTATATTTCTTCATTAATATAATGCATTCAGATATCAAAAGTTTGCCTAAAGTAACATATTATGAAGATTTCTATTTTTCATTTTCATATTTCGATTTCTAGATTTTAATTTCATAATTGATATGAATCCAATTTACTAATAATAGACGATAAAATTAATCCCCAAAAGTAAATCAATATTGGACATAAAAAATCGATAAAAAGATAGTGTCAGAGCCAGCATTGTATTAAGGCACTTTTGTGTGCAAACACCTTTATTCGGAACAAAGGCTATTTTGACAGGCAGCTGTTATTATTGATGTCTGTATTTGTGTTTCATCGTAACTCGTAGCTAGGGACCTTGATAAGATTATTACGAGCCCCGTGTGTTGATTTTTACTGCGATAACGTTTTAGTGGCACATAATGTGATGTAGCTTTGAAATTAAATCGTCAACACATTTCCGTAAAGTTTTGCAAAAAAATATAAATACAATATAGACAGGAACTCTTCTGACAATCTGCTAAAACTTCTTATAACTATTTTTGCTATTTTAACAGCCTCCGTGTTTTTCTTATGCTTTCTATTATTAATTTTGCCATGTCAGAAAGTGGACCAAATTTTAAATGAGACCACACGGAAAGCATTAGATTTCAAATTAAAAGAATCATCAAAATCGGTTAACCCACTTGAAAGTTCTGAGGTTTCAAAATATATTTAAAAAAAAAACATTGAATTGAGAATTATTTTTTGAAATTGGTTGAAAAGTGGGTGATGCGTATTTCATTGGTTGCTCCCTAGAACTCCATGTAGATAAATAATTCTACTCCGCTCAAGCGAATAACGACACAAACGCGTGATGTCATTATAATATGACGTCATAAAATGGCTACCCTGGAATGTGTTGTTTGGTAAACACATACAACAATCGACATTCGGACGTCCACAAACAAACAATGAAAATATGGGATGACGCGTGTACGAATTCTAACACAAGGAATTCATTTGTGGAAAATACGTATGGTATGAACTTACATCAGCTGGTATGGCATTCGTGAACTAGTGACGTCAGGCATCTGATAGCTCCGGGAAGAAGTCTTGGAACCTCTCCTCATCTGTAATAAATTACTCTGATGTGATGAAATGTACTATCTCTTCGCGGAGGTACTGGTACATCGGAAAAAAGACTAGATAGTAGGTATTTTAACAGAATCCGACAGGATGAGTGTATATTTATTTTATTGTAGTTATAGGGCACAGTATAGTGTGAAGTATTGTGCTTTGTGCTAGTGCTAATGCATCTTCAAGGACACAAGAAGAAAGTGACTACAATATTACAATAGAGACTAATATAAGTCACTGAACAGATTGTAAGATTTTAATATTAGTTGTTTTAAAAATATTAAGTTACTAATTAGCTTTTAGGCTAAATCGGTTCGTCGCTCGTGGTAGGGCTTTCTTTTGTGACTTTCTAGAAGAGAAAACTTGTAAGGAAGTCAGTAGCTGACAAAATTACTGGGCATAATGAGATAGGAACATTCTAGTTGTCACTAATTTGTTTTCCTAAGATGATAAGACGCCTGAATGGAGGGTGCTAAGACGCACGTGCTGCTATTGTAATTGGATACATCCAAGCAATGCAAAGCACAACAGCTTATCTCCCTAGGTACACTCCTCGAAGTCCCAGGCTATCTGAACATCCAGGAGTGTACCTACTCCCAGCGTCTCTTGTTTATGGAGGGAAGTGGACTGGCTCAAATGATTACAAACACAGAAAAGGTCCAGGTTTGTAGGGAGATTAGGATAGTTCACTAAACTTTTTATGACTTTTAACTATAATATAACGTTTATAAACTATAGGGGATAAAAATAACGACGTCTATAAAAATGAAATTAAAATCAAACAAATGAATACAAAGTTATAGGCTTTTGGAAAATTAAAATTTGTATGACCTACGACATAAACACACTTTGTTGTTAGAGTTTAATAAAGCTATCCCTATAATCAGAAATATTGAAATGCTTATAAATTTTTTATTTTTTATCGATTAATTCAGTTTTTTATCATTTTATTTGTAAATAATTCTAGTTTCAAAAATAAATGAAAAAATCGATATTTTACTTTCAGTCAACTACCCATTTTCCTGAAAATGGTGTCACATAATATTTTTCAAATTATAAAGTTGTCTATAGCTGCAACACAACGCTTGCCAAGTGCGATTTGGCAAACTTTACTTTTTATTTAATTTATTTATTTGTAATCAAACAGCGTTAACAAAAAAAGGTTTAAAACTTTAATAAGGCCAAAAAAACACCACAAATATTATGTAGGAAAGGGAATGAATCATAAAAATATAATCCAAAGGTCGCTTAGAGGCTAGCAACAACATTATAAATATTAGCAAATTATTATATAGCGTCATCAATTTATGTTGAAATCCAATACATAAGGAACAAAACTAATATTTTAATAATCACATATTAAAGGAACCCCGCTGATTTAGAGAATACTTACGATGATGAAGTGGATTTAAAGGACATATTTCATAACCACACGTGCCTTTATGTCATAATACCCATTAGGAATTAAGGCTCATTCACACGTTACGGATCGCCTTGAAGCGAAGTGCATTGCATTTATTTACATAAGTACGCATTATTTTTTCCACATAAAGTAGGTAAAGCTCGACTAAGCTATTATAAGTGTAGGCAATAAAGTGATGACAAGAAGGTATTTCTAGAAACATAGAAGAGGTTTTTATTTTTTGTATTATATTTTTTTTTAATGCGCAAAATAATCGGATTTCGCGATCTCCTATATGATAATTGCGCAATGACGGACACTATGTGGGTCGTGGGAGAGACGATTATATTTTTAGGATTGAAAAGGTCAAAAGGCGTTTTTATTTAATAAGTTATCTGTTTCAAAAATCAAATAAACATTAGTCCTTCAACACTCCGTGTAGGTACTATTGTTATTCTGTTTCTTAGTTAATAACCCAGTTAGGGTTACTAACTAACTAAGTGAACGGATACAGAATAAGGCCCCAGTAGTTGCGGCATGAAAGGACAACAAATATCCATCCATCCATATTTACAAACTTTCGCGTTTATAATATTATTTTTTTAATTTACCAATTTGACCTGGAGTCATATGACATTAGGATTCGAAAGATGAAATGTACTTAAATGAATTGAAATTTTAAAAAAATGTACGTATAAATCACGTGATTCATTTAGCGATAATTTTTATAACGTTCTTCCACTTCCATTCCATATACCCCATCGCATATATTAGGTATGTCATACAGCTAGAGCTGTTGGATGGTTATTATAAGGTGTTTTTTTAACTTCAATATAAAAAAAACTAAAACTTCATTTTGTCAAAATTGGGCGAAAAAAGGATAGTGGGCTGGTACCTAAGCCATTATTGATACTATCGAACACTTTGTGATTATTTCGTGTGTAATCATCCTTCAATTTTCAGCAAATATCCTTGATAAACGGATTTACATATATGCGTGAGACATAATTCTTTTCCCTCCCAGTTTCCTATTTTGAGTATCATCTACAAAATATACTGCCAAGTTTTTGTGCGAATTCTATGATTATAATATCTCAATTTGATCTAAGATAAGCTCCATAAATTTTAATCGCTCATGTTAACATAATGAATATGAAGTAGTAATATTATATTAATGTTTGATGAACATAATAAGGTCATAGGTCAGCGGGATTTGATGTTCTTGAATTCAATTTTAATATCCGTTCCCTTATAGGTAAGCGATTTCAAAAATCCTATCTTCGAAAATATGCACTCTATAACTGACATGGAATTATTTTATCAGCTAGAAAAGCTCAAAATAGAATACAGTTAATTCGGCTTTTCACTCCTCACTGTCTTAAAAAGATTTAAGTATACCAATAAAGATGAAATTTATACAGTACCTAGGTACGAGTACATTGTTCTCTTAATTGTAAGATTACAAGTGCATGATTTATCTTGCAAATTATAATGCTGTAACAGATGAAGAGAAATAAAGTTCAAAGTAATTTTTGATAAGTTTTAACTAATAGGTAAACAGGTAATTATAAAATCTACTCGTAAATGCATTAAAAGAAATTTTCTATGCCTCTTTTCATTGTTGTCACTTGAGAGGCTTTAGTTATTAAATCATAGTGCTTCTCAGCACTTCCCTTGGAAGTATAATTAAATAGGAAATAAAGAGGAATGAAGAAAATCATACACTCATACGAAATCACTGGTACCAGACTTAATTACCCAGTTAGTGTTATTAATTGCACATTGTTGCAAAAGCCGCAAATTACTGTCATAAAACGCATGAAAGGAAATGTATGCATTTTACCCATTGAAACTGAGATAAATAGATGATCCATTTTTATGCGTTATATAAATAAATGCGTGTATTTCATATAAAAATTAAAGACACAACACAAATTAATACTTGACTGCGTTCCTAAGTAAGTGATGAATGATGATGCAGTTGATCTTCGAGTATTCAAGAAAGCATGATATCTATTAATCCCTCGTTGGATCATTCACAAGGCTTAATTTTGTGGGGAATCTTTTCAACAATCCTGAGCTAATTTATAGAAATCCTGACAAAAACATAGTAATAGTATAATCATGTTTTTGTTTCGAGAGAACGTTTTCGATTTTATCTAAGGCACTGATGTACCTACCAGAAATTGTATTTGACCAGCGTGATGGGTATACTAATTAATACGAGTATAGCTTTTCCAAAAATCGAAAATCCGTTTATGATAATTTTCTTCGTATTTTCAATATACCTTAACTAATTATTTGTTTACGACACTTGCATGCAGCAAACGCGGTTGAAGCAACAGTCTGCAATAAACTGGGGAAGTCCTAGTGTAAAAGGGTCTTTCAGCGGTTACACGACCAACGTCTAATTAAGGAGACCTTTGTTTCTCAAACTGTGTGAAAAGTGATTATAAATGCCTTTTTAAAACCAGGGAAAAGAGAGACTCGAAATTATGTCAAGGAAGTGTGTCCATTGTCTTTTAGATGCATTGTACCTTCTGACAATGCAAGTAAAGAATACCTAAAGAGTTTTAAAGAGTATTTTTTAATATTTAATACATAAGGCCCCGTACTTCAAGAAAGAAAGTAAAGTCATATTATATTTCATTTCAATTCAAAGTTCTTTATTTCACATGGGCCTAATTTACAAGATGTTATGACGCATCACTAAAGTGGTGGTGGTCACTAAGCTATGTCACGGTTTAAAACTAAGTTCCGAAGGTTGTAAAGCGCCCTGAGAAGAAACCTAGTATTTTTATATTAGGGAGACTTTATAATTGATAGAAAAAACTGAAACAAGCGTTACATATTTTTAAAACGTAACATACCTAAGCGATAATTTGTGTGGCAAAAATATTGTGAACAAGTTTAATCAAAAGCTGTTATGCAGTTTTCAAGATAAACTTTGAAACTTTAAGCTTAGCAGTTAGCACTCATTTTAATATAAATTTTACTCCCATTTGGCTTAGAATATGAAAATGGATGTAAATATGTAGGTATATGTATACATACATATATGGGACATTAAATGACATCATTTTCTTACGATCGTTTTACTTTTTTTTAGCTTATAAATTGCTAGATCTACTGATATCAAATTATAATTGTAGCGTTTTATTATATTACTTAATTTCTACCATAACACTACTAGAGCTCTTTAGAGAGTTCCCTTACCAACATAATAACCCTATTTGAAAACTTTCGTGACAAGTAAAAAGAACAATCATCGTATAAATTACTTTCATAATTTTATCTCAACATATTATTCACCTACTAATTACAAACACCTAAAACTCTTTCTTAGTATAAATCTACTTATAAAAAATTGTTTTCATAGTTATACACTGCAAAAGCATTACATACGTAAGGCCTAATAAATATTCACTTGCAATTAGCATGCATAATTGTTTAGTATTGTATTTAAAAGTGTGTGAAGGCCGCTAATTTGTAATTGACCATAGTCGCGGGCGTTACCCAAAAGCTTTCTTGTCCTGAGAGTTAATCGCATGGTAGTTAGTGGAGGATGAAAATGATGAGATCAATGATAATGATTAATTAAATGAATCGGGGGGGATTCTCAGGAATAAAATGCATCGCCCAAACATCGCCAGTGACTTTGTCTTCACGGCTCGACCAATAAAAGCTCGATAAGGGGTATCGGCCCAAGTAGCCCGCAAAATTCAAATTTTATTTAGTTATTCGCTAATAGGTGGCAAATTATACATCATACGCTTATGGTAATTAGTATTGCGAACATATAGTTTATGTATATATATGTTTTTGAAAAAACTCTGCTCAAAATTTCTCATTCATCTCATCTTGATTCCTGAAAGTTTATTTTCTGCAGTTTCCCGGATGACAGCTATCGGGGACCAAGTAAATGAGTATTTTTGAACATTTTATGAAGAACATGTAGATGCATAAACGTTATGCTCGCAAAATTCATTGCCTACGATGTAATAGTTCACTACAGGTATGCAAAAAATAAATAACATTTTAATTTTCGCACCTAGATGGTACACATCCCACCTTAACCAATCAGTGCCCGAGATGTAACTTCGATGCTATAAGCAGTGTTCTTATGACGTGATACGACTAACACTCGCTAACTAATCTAGTACATCGATACATCAACATAATGAGTCGCTGTATTTAATAAAACGATAGCCCAACATGCTCGTGACATAATTGGCAGTATAAAATTAAATTACTTCGCAACCTCTTTTCTACATTAATTAAAAAAAAAAAAAAACAAAAAAAAGTGAGACAGCACATCACTACTTGTCGATATACTCTGTGCGGGGAGGGTATGTACCTAACCTTGGCTGCGATCGCAGCTGCGCGTGCGCTGGTCACCTGCCCCGCGCCATATTGCCTTCCTCGCCTTCCAGTACATCGCAAAACGTACAAAACATCTTTTTGTAATACAATAATTTCGGCGTGTCACTTACTTCACTTGCCACGTATTGTGTGTCTGCGACATTTCACTTCAATGTTCCTGTGTTTATTGCATTCTATTTCCTTTTTTAGGGTTCCGTACCCAAAGGGAAAAAACGGGACCCTTGACCCTATTACCGTTAGTAATATTATATACTCGGTGCTATTACTAAGACTTCTGTCCGTTCGTCCGCCAGTCTGTCATCAGGCTGTATCTCTTAATTGAACCGTTATAGCTAAGTACAGATTTGAAATTTTCACAGATGATGTATTTCTGTTGCCGCTATAACATCACACAAATACTTAATATTAAATAGAACAAAATAAAAATAAAAGGTGACATACATGATACATCAAACGTGATTTTTTGATCGTTTTTGGTCGAAGTTCGAGAACACCCAATATTACTTGTAAATATAGTATTATCAATAATATAATATTATTGAAAGTTCTCGCTTCTGCATCATCATCTCGCTACGTTGTATAAATAAAAGTACGGAACCCTTCACACACGAGTCCGACTCGCAGTTGGCTAAAAAAAATATAAATATTATAGTGGACAACATTACATACATTGCTCCAATCCCTTAGTAGCTTATGCACTTGTGTAAAGGAAATCAGATCTTCTGATCCGTTGCTGGGTCTTAAAATATTAATTATCCGCCCCTTCAATATCTCCATGCCATAACTTGAGGAAACACTGCTTCTGGTTGCTGGTTATAGTTTGTATTTGCTTCATTTGTACGCCGCATACTTGAGTACGCCTTGAAAAAACGATGAAAGAACGGCTACAGGATAAAACAGCTCCTGTGCACTCTCTCTCCGAATATACGAGTACCCATTAATACGTAACAATATAGTAAAAACCGCTCCTTGTTAAAACGAGAGTGCGGAATAATAACAAGAGTAGTGATCGAGCGTGGATCGAGTTCCATAGATAGATGATTGCGGTCGGTGTCAAAACAAAAAATTTTGACACCAATAAACGGGCGACATCTTTGGGCGCGGTTCGCCTTGTCCTGTGTATATGACCACTGTTCCCTGTGTTTCTTCCGAACCAAGTTTTAACAAAGAATAAAACCAAGTTTCAACTTGAAAGCTGTTCATTTAATGTCCATCGTCCAAGATTATCAAACGGAGGAGTCCCAAATAATACGTGCTGCACCCTGGGAGCGCCACCTGCCTTTTGCATTGGCTGTGTTTTTTGTGGGCAAGGTGTTTGCTTTCATTTGAATTTGGGACATTAGAGCGATTGCTATGAGGAAATACATTTTATTTTATCAATTTAACTGTTTTTGAAGCGATAATGATAAGTGAATGCAGCTTTCTTAGTACATTGCATTTAAAATTAACTAATCACATAAAGGCGAAAGTTAGTGTAAATGTGTGTGTGTGACTCTATGATAATAACATCAAGATGAGCCCATCCGAACATTTTACGTAAACCTTCTTCATACAAGAAAATGTAGCGCCATGTGTCGAAACTCCTGCGAAATACTGCGTAGGCTTACAGCTTATTATAACTGACGCCAGAGGTGGTTTTGCTCCCATAAACTGGCGACATTTTTTCACGCGGTCCGCCGGATCTATAGTATAGGTGTCTTTGGTGTGACTGAAGGAATTTGGCTTACTATAAATAGATTATACACTGGATTAACATAATTGTCTATAAGCTACTTTTTTATGTGTAAAAAGTGCTACAAGCTAGTACGACAATATAAAAATAATGGAATGCAAAATTTTAGTGTACGCATTAGATAATAACAGATAGAGTTAATTACTGCAGCAGCCAGCAAAAGAGGCATTGATGGACGAACGTGTAAAAGTAGGCAGAGTTTTGAAGTTAGAATTTATGGAATGTTGCCAAATAATGCTTTAATTTCCATGCATATTTAATAAAAAAGCCTTTGAATGACAAAGGACCTTGCCGATTCTTGTATGAAAATTGGGCTATACTTGCGTCTTAACCAAATCATCGGTAAAACATTGGAAATATTCCCAATATTACGTTAAAAAAAAAATCAGTAAGATAAAAACCGGGAATTTGGAGCAATCTTATTTTCTATTTTTCTGATATTTTGAGGTTAGGTTAGTTGTTTTCACGCACTATAAGTACTTATCGGTATTTTTGCCCATAATGATTACTTTATTTAAAGCGACCTCGTTATTACCGTGGAACCCTGGATGATGCATATAGATATAATTACTCCTACGGCCATACCTACACCTGTTTACATTACTATAAAGCAGATCTACTTCACAAGTATCTAGGTAGGCATTGGTATATCATAGTAGGTAGGTACCTATGTAACGAAACGTTACCAAAGTATGTAAGTTTATTAATATTTTTTTCTTTATATATATTATTATCTACGTAAAATAATATTTAATAGTATTTATTATATTATTGTGCATTTATTTTTTATAATGGCCACCCCGTAGTTCCTTAAAACTTCTGTGTGGTGTCGCTGTTGACGATTAGTGACATAGACAACTAACAGTGACGCTAACCATAGACAACTACGACTGAAGAGTTGATGACATTTAAACCAGTGTTTCTATTTACGAGTTTGGTTTTACCCTAGTTTCGACGGTGGCGCCGCGACAGATTATTGAGATAAGAAAATTAAGGAGGCGCCCCATTTGTAGCATAGCTTTACGTGACATGCAGCGCCATGGTGAGCGCCAAGATTTGCTGTCAAATGTTCGTGGTACTTCCCTAGGTGACGCCATCTTATGCGCCACTTTACACATTAAAAATAGTCACGCTTATTTTGTAGACGGGGCCCATCCATATTGTTGTACCTAGGAACCTAGCGACAGATAACATTAGAATCGTTTCAATAATTATGAGCCAAAGGTTTTGCTGGAAATAAAAGTATTATACTTAATAATTTAAATACACTTATGAATAGGTTTTAAGTCACGTAGGATTTTGTCACGATCAAGATGGTGTGCTTACTTTTTGTTATAATTAGCTGCACATTACATGATCAAACAACACAATGAACGTGATGTTTGTTGTGGGCTTCTTCTCAGCGGCAGGGCGCGTTTGGAACCCTCGTAAACTTAGTTTTAAGTCGACTTGTAGTTATCATCATTATTATGCAAGAAGTGTCATACCGACGTTCGCAAGAGCCTGTATGTTAGGCCTATGTGAAATAAAGATATTTTGATTTTGATTTGATTTTGATTTTGATGTACTCTGTGGTGTTGCAAGTGCTTTTGTTTACCGCAATTAAAATGTTCAGTGAAGCATTTCTTGCTTTTCAATAAACAGCTATAAAAATAATTTGAACAGAAGGTGCAAATCTAATCTGTATAGATGCGGTAGAGATATTATATGTACAGTCCAACAAGGCTCTCTTGGTACTTGAATGACATTGTCAGGAGGGAGTTGCTAGTCAATAAAGATTTTTTTTCATTGAAAAAAATCTTTTGACAATTTCAATTAAATGTAAGCAATACCGTACAGTGTGCTTGGCTTTATTATTTAGGTATTCAATTATAGTTTCTTTATTATGTTTTACATATCTACAATTGTAATTGGGTTTTCATTTGATTTATTTCCCTAAAAAAGTAAGTTTATAAAAAACTGGTATCATTTGCCAAGTGGTAGTGGGAGTGACGTTTCCAGTGCCTATACGGCAGTTCCGCTTTTATCGAGACGTTTAATTACTTTTATTTTCATAAAATTTTTAAACCCCTGTACGCACATCATTGAGAAAAATATATGTGATATTATAATTTGAAATAAGATTTTTCATGCATACGTGCTTCAGACGCAGTGTGGACGCAAAATAGCCCATTTTGAGGCAAACTCCTTTATCTTTGGTCAAAATATCATCTCATAGTCGAGATATTTTTTGAAGTTTCAAGTATAATAAATAACCATTCTCAAGTGATAATGGACTTGACACTGTGACATATAATTTTTAGAACCCGTCATCATTTTGAACGCTGCGGTATCCCGCTGCTATATGGAGATGTATCCCGTAGCCCGGACCACCTAACCGTATGCGGGTTTTGACACATTTTGATGGAAAATTTGTCAATAATCGTCTAAATATAGAGACTTTATAAATAAACCAACTAACTCGGCAAACGTTGTTTTGCCATTAAGGATAATGTATAAAATAACTTACGACCTTCTCCTGAACATACACAGATAATTTCATAACAATCGGTCAAGCCGTTTTGGAGGAGTTTGGTAACAAATACGAACCACGAGATTTTTTTAACATTAGACATACAATTTTATTCAGATTTTTATTTACAAAAGTTTTATTACTAAGCCTATGTGAAATAAAGAATTTCATTTCATTTCATTGGAGTAAACAGTGTGGTTCAATAATAATACAACGGGTATAATATTGCATTGTATGGAGCTCCTATCTTTATTATGTCTTCCTAATGGAATAAGTTTATAATTTTACTAGCTGATGCCCGCGACTTCGTCCACGTGGGATAAAAACTATTCTATCTTTTAAGTTGGACCAAATGACAGATATTCACGAAGTTTGAACTAAATCGGTTCAGTAGTTTAGGAGTCCATCGCGGACAAACATTGTGACACGCGAGATTTATATATATTAAGATTATATCAATCATTAAAGCAATCTAATGGTACTTATCACTGATAAGGAAACTAAGGATATGAACATCCGAACAATTTACGTAAACCTTTTTCGTACAAGCAAACAGTAGCGCCATCTGTCAAAATTCTATAGGTGGCCTCTGAGCGAACTACAGCGTGGCATTACTGTTCGTGGCAAAACAAGCATTTTTGGCACCGATAAACTGGTGAAATTTTTTCGCGCCGTCCGCCCTGTATTTATCTATTAATGCTACTGACGTGATAAGCCCCGTGTTTTCTGAGACGACATCTGCAGCATCTAAGATTAAGCCCGCCTTTGACACACCAAGCAGAAAATTGTAAGGGTTGGGTACTTTTTGTTCCGAAAATCCATTTTTTGCCGCCAAAGGGTTAAGGCAGATGCCAAGTAGCGATACTGGGAAGAATTAATGATCTTTTCTTTGAGTTTTTAACACGATTGTTTATTTTGTTTGCCTGCTGGTTCTTATTGTTGTGCTTGTAAATGGATTTAATGCTGTCTTCTTGGCGGATGATCACGTAGCTAAACGTTATTTCTAAAAGGTTTTGGATGTACCTACATCTGGTACGGCACGAGTATCATAGTTCGTAATGTTCTTATAGACTTACTTTTACACTTAGATTTCTTGTATCTTTTTTACACGACAGGCCAAAAAAGGAGTGTAATGTTTTTAGGGTTCATGTATGTATGAATGTATGTGAGTTTCTTTATTCCACCATAACTTCTGAACGGCTGAATAGATTTGGACATTAGGGGATCGTTAGAATCCTAACATCAGTCCGAGTAACGCTATATTTTTTTTTGGAAAAAGTCGTTGTACCACAGGGCAGTCGTGTTTTTTTATTTTTGAATTATTCACTTGTTTTCTAAGCTAATGAATTGTGTTAATTAGGCTCGGATTTCATAAGGATTCTCATTGTCTTTACTTCTTGAGTCTTAATAATAAAAAATTGGTCAGTGTGTGCTCTGAACTATTGAAAGTCTGAAACCATGAACTTAGACTAAATGAAACTACATAAACTTTTTAAAACCTAAAACAGCTGTTTTACCTTATTAAATTAATGAAGTACCTATGTATGTAGAAACATTTACAATATCATTTCATAGTTACATTTATTTAAATTCATATTATATGAAACGTATTTGATATTTGACAAGCTGCCAGCACCAGCCACCTAAGGCAAAATAAAAATTATAAGGTAGCAATAAAGTGCATAATAAATGTATTAAAAGTTTAAACGAATTTGCATTTAGTAACTTCATTTAGTTTAATTAAGTTAATAGCCATTGTCATTCGCTGAACGACAAAATTACAAGGGTTCGAGACAGAATAATTTTTATCGGAAAATAATAAAGTTGCGGACTATCTGATAGATAAGAAGCGTACAGAGTAATTTTATAGTAAAACGCATGATACGGTTTTGAGTTTGTATTCCTTTTTGTTCGAACTAAATATTGAAATGTACCTAGTAAGTTTAGTTTGTTTGTACGTAAGCACTTAAACAATACTACCTTAATTACACGACTGCCCAAAAAAAGGAGTGTGATGTTTTTAGGGTTTTTGTATGTATTTACATGTGAGTTTCTTTATTTCACCACAGCTTCCGAACGGCTGAATAGATTTGGACATAATATGGGGTATCGTTAGAATTCTCCGAGTAACATAGTTTTTTGGAAAAAGTCGTTTTACCGCCCACTGGTAAAAGGACTTTCTTGTTTTTTTATTCGTCGCGTTTAATTTTGAATTATTTACTTGTCAGTTTTATATTTACAGCAAAATCTGTTTGGTGAATATACTTACTACTTAATTCATAAATGTAATTTAAAAACTTATTTGGTTTATCTATTTAAGAACTTTTAATTGCTTTAATTTTAATTTATTACATAAATAGCATCAAAAGCACATCAAAAGCGATATTTTCAAATGTATTTTTTAAATCAAAACCAGAAAAATACATTGCAATCAGGCTGAATTTTTTCTAGGCTTTTTCTCAGATGCGTTGGAAATCCTCCTTAATCAAATTATTTATTATATATGTAATATAAATATTTTTTTATTTGATGTATAGATAAATCGTGCGGGCGTAGAGTTTGTTGATGATGTCACGGCCTGCCACTCTCGTTGAATTTTAAGTACATCTCCCAAACATCGCAAGTAACCATAGCACCGCAACTATAAATCAGCCAATCGGTATCTTGGCTGTACAACCGATGCAAACACTAACCAATCAGTGACTACTTGGCTCCACCGATGCAAGTATTTTCCAATCAGTGCCCAAGATGTAACTTCGTCGTATTTTTGCAAACGGCACAGCTGTTGTACCTTGGCAAGATGCAAATGGGATGGGTGGCTGAAGTTGGCATGGTCATCGGCTCTACGGGCCTGAGTAATAAATGGTTTTAGTATAGTCATAGTTCATAGGTATTAATTTCTGCGTGAAAACCGCAGGGAAAGGCGAGTTTTAAAAAAGGTGTATATCATTGAAACCTGTTTAACTCTGCATACCGCATGTGCGGTTTCTTATCGCTCATTTAATGGAAATTTATTAATTGGTCGTGGACACAAGACGAGGGCCAGAGGACAAGAGCAAATTACAATAATATCAAATATTTTATCATTCAACAGTTGGGTTCACGAAGCGTTATTGAAATTATTGAAAAGAGCAAGTGCCAAGTTTCTTGCCAGATCTTCTATGTGCAAACCTATTTTCCAAACTCGGCGGTACTCAGAGTTTTGACTTTTCATGTGACTATGTGAAAAATAAAGTTTTCCATTTTCATTTTATTTTCGACAAAATTTATCCCAAACTGATCCATCCTAATCTTGTCACCTAGAGACACGCGTTAAAGTATTCAATTTAAACTCGTATAGTTTATTTTTATATCCTTTCCTTTCATGTCAGAAGCAAAAATACTGATACGAGTCATTTACCAGTTTACCTTATTAAAAAAATGTCGGTCGACAGCAACTTGTGGCTAAAGCACTATACTCTTGTGCGCGTGCGCAGCCATAGCTGAGGAACACACGAGCGACATGTAGCTGTAGTTCCTGATGTCATTTTTCTACATATACTTACATTCATTTCATTGTCATCCAAATTACGTTGCTTAAGAACATTGAACTATGTATAATGCTGAAGTATTTAAGGTATATTTCAGAATGACACGACATGAACTGCATCCCGAATTAGATAGAGCCATCAAGAAAACGTCTTGTTCTCTTGCTCGCTTCGCTTGTCTTTCTGTTTTTTTTCTTTGAACGGGACTGTAGTCGACGAAATTACTGGGATAAAACTGACGTCTCAGGATGAGGTGTCCAGTGCAGTGTGTCGTAATTATATTGCAATAAAATTACATACACAAGCGTATCAGTAAATGTCAGCATCATTATGACAAAAAAAAAAACGACACAAGGTAGGTACGACAAAAAGTTGTGAAACAAAATGTCGCCCCTCAGATCTCTCGAAGCTCATATTTTAAACGCGTGCCCAAAGTCTCCACCATACATCTGTATGGAATGTAACGGGACCGCGCGCTTTGCGATGGTATAATTAATCGAGAAATTTAAAGCGAGCACGAAATCGACAACACACCAAAATGAGCCGTTTTTGGTACAGTTTCAGCATTCAAGTAACGGAATACAGCTCGTGCTTATAACGTGTACGTATAAAAAAACGCTTTACTCAGAAATATGTTTCCGTGACTCCAATAACTACCATTCACAAAACTATATTATGTAAGAATTAACCCTACCAGGCCCTTCATTATTTCAATTCATGTTAGAGTGGGTGGTCATATGGTAGCCAAACCCCTAGCCCAAAGCTGAAATATTGAAGAAGATACATAAAAATTTTGGTCGTTCTGCGGTGAGGCACCGAATACATAATATTACTAATGAACCTACTGGTGATCCATTCACGAATCACGATAGCTAAAAAGTAGCAGGATCAACTCCCGCTGAGGACGGCAATTTTATGATGATGATTGTGAGGTGCAAAGGGCCGAGACTATATTTTTCCACCTTGAACTGCCCCTCGCTGCGGAATTTTGCTCTGGGACCATGAAGGCTGGAGGGACCGCTTCCATATGGCTTTTTGCCTGTCGCAATTTCGATTGCCTGCCCTTGGCTGAAAGGAATTGTGGGACACCTGGATGCTCGGCATAAAACTTGGCGTATCCAAATGCTCCGCTTTATTTTGTTTAGGATTGAATCTAGCTTGGCTAGGGTACAAAGATTCATGTTGGAAACCCTATCAGTGGAGTGCGTAAGTATATCGCCAGTTACTATAGCAATGCAACCATCAACAACCAATCGTTGCTTCCGCTGCACAAGTAAAACATTGCAATCAGTGCCGACTCGGCTTGACGGATGCAAATATTAACAAATCAGTGCTCAAGATATAACTTCGTGAACAGCCAATCGTTGTTTTCGCTGCACAAGCGATGCAAACATTAACCGATCAGTACCAACTTGGCTCGACGGATGCAACAAAAAAATCAGTGCCTAACATATAACTTCGTAAATGCTATAAGATTTTTTGCAGAATCGCATATCAGGGCAATTTTTTCCATCCTCTGTATTTCAAATAGAGACTAAAATGTACGAGAAGCTGAACACATAACACCGCTCTTTTACAGTAAACATATCGTGCGTGCTTCGGTGTCCGCGGCCGCGTCTGCAGCTGCTCTGACGTCACTCACTGCTATACCAGAACCACTATCGGGCGCGAGCCTTCGAGGCATTCCAAAAGGAGCTCGACAAAACCGGTGCAAATAAGGTGCAAAATTGTTTTGGTGTGTGCACCATGAATGATGTTCTACTGCTTACTTATACGCGGTTAATTGAAAATTAAATCGCGAGTACCGTAATTTGGTTTGCTTAATTAGATTCTCGGTTTGTTTTTTTTTTTTTTTGGTTTATTAACGTTAGTATGCACCTGATGCAGTGGAAATTCAGGAATAATATGATCTAAACTAACTCGGATCTGAATACTTAATTGCATGATTATGGGAGATTGAATTTATGGGTAAAATCTACTGGTATATCCCTTTTTTAAGTCAGCATAATATTATTTCCAGCTGCATCTCTTAATAAGGCATACTACAATAATAAAGGACTATAATATGTATAAGCGACACAAGCCCTTTTGAGTGATACTGATTTATTAGCCTATTAATACATTGTTGATAAGAATACACAGCTTAATTTGTTGTGGGCTTCTTCTAAGTGGCAGGGCGTGTCAGAACCCTGGTTAACTTAATTTTATATCGTGAAATATAGTTACCACCATAATATTATTTAAAGTATTGAAAAAGACTCGTCATGAGCGCCTGTTATTTTGACCTATATTAAATCAATTATTTTACTATTGACTGTTGATACTTACTTATATTTTTCTATATTCTTAATCCAGAGTCAAATTACATCTGGTTAGTAGAAAATTGCTTGCCTCCATTATTTTAAGCACGTATTCACTAAAAGCTATCAAAAATTCAAGAATTTACCGAAGAATTTAAAAATAGATAAATTATATAAAGTCACATATAAAAGACTATAAATAAGCCATGGGAAAAGAGTTCGTTACGCGTCGGAATAAATCCCATTTTGTAGGCTTCAAGTTACTAGATCTAGGTATTCGATCTACAATGTAACAGGCATCCAGGCAATAAGTATCGATATAAGAGTTCCAATAAAAATCCATTAAACGGTTATTAAAAAGCCCGTACACCGACGTGTAAGACATAGTCTGCTATAAATCTGCGCGCAAGTTTCCTTATATATCCCTGTATGGCGTTAATATACAATACACACGGGCATTAAATTCTGGTACCGTTATTAAAATCCGTGATTCTCACTGTTACGTCATTATTGCTAGGATTGGTATGTCATCATCATCATCATCATCATCATCTCAACCCCTTTTTATGTCCCACTGCTGGACGGACTTTACACACCTTAGAGAACATTTTTGTGAACTCTCAGGCATGCAGATTTCCTAACGGTGTTCTCCTTCACCATTAAACAAGTGATATTTAGTTTCCTAAAAACGCACATAACTCGGATAAGTCAAATCTGGGACCTCCCACGTTGCCCTAAATCTCAATCACGTATGCAAGTCCCCATAAGATCAAAATCGAAAACCAAATTGTTCGCAGAGGACCACTTGACAAAACCTACCCCCATTGGCCCCATCCCTGTATTGTCTTTGTTTACCAAACAAGAGATGCTGATATGTGATAAAGCATACTTTCAGCTGCATCCTCCTCCTCTTTGACGACCTCCGTGGTTGAGTGGTTAGCGTGCCGGTTTTCAATGCGCCGCCATCTCTGAGGTTCCGGGTTCGATCCCCGGCCGGGTCAATGTAGAAAAATAACTTTTCTACATTGTCTCGGGTCTGGGTGTTGTGGTACCTTCGGTGTTTCTGATTTCCATAACATAAGTGCATAAGCTACTTACTATGGGATCGGAGCAATGTATGTGATGTTGTCCTCTATTTATTTATTTATTTATTTATTTATCCTGCAGCACATCTAGCGCTGCATACATCGGATGTTCTAGCAGTATAAAATTTTACTTCAGTAACGTATGACTTGATGAATACGTAAAGATTTTGGACATTCCTGTAGTTCAATGCGATGAAACTCAGTTTTAGAACTCCCATTACGCAAACTTTTGGATTTAAGAGGTCAGCAGCTGTAGCCATATTGCCTTATCGATTCTATTTCTACAATCGCTTACACAAAATCCATCAAATTTTGTGTAAGCGTTGATTACAATATAAGCGCTTCAATCGCTGTTTTTAGAGTATTAATGAAGTTTTACAAACCTCGACAATCAGAGTAGGTGGTCTCCTCAAATGAGACACGTGCTGCAATGGGTTTCGAGCCACTACCGGTTCCTTGGCCGGTATTTTGATCGAGTTTTTAGGCAAAAAGCAATGGAATGGTGTAGCGGTAACACGCAATGTAGGGAAACTGGTAAGAACGGGGTCGTAAGTTCGAAATTCTGACTTACGAGTTCCTTTTAATTACTCTACTTTGAATACAGATACACGGAAAAAACAGCCCTCTTTTTGTTTGCGTGGTAAAAAAGTACTTTTTGGTGCCGTAGAGAAATCTTCATTACAGATACCTAGACATTCTCAATTATTCATAGGTCTACTTCCATGGGCCTCATGGGTCGGATAAATTTTTACCCACTGAAACCCTCTTGGTGGACATCCTCAGCATATTTTGGAAACCTCCAGGATTTTATACGAAGGAACTAGAGCCGAGGCTTCCTTGTGCAACGCCCGATGGGCTCGCCTCTCACTGACTTATGCCAGCAACCAACTTCCCGGGCTTGATTATCTTATCTTCAGAAAGTAGCTGGCATAGGTCATCTTCAAAGTTTCGGGCTATCAAAGTTGTCCGGGACTGTTATTTACGGCGTCTGCGGGAGGAATCACATCTCTCTCGGCCCTTGTTGCAGCTTCTTCGTCATAAGTGCCACGCAGAAGGAGGCCTCACCTTCTACTTCAAGGTTTTATAAAACGGTCATTGAGTCAGTCAAAATAACAAAGAACTCTGTAAAAGCAAAGCGAAAGCTTTATCATCTTTTTAATATTTGACTGCCTTGGGATTTTATAATCATGAGATATTTTACATTACAGCCATATGCCTTTGAAACAAAGTCTTATTTTTTATTTCGCATTTCACGCTTTTCTTACGCAAACTTTTTACCCAGTATTACCTACAAGTAGTTTTCGTTCCCAAAACAGCGATGTATTCACCTTCTGTCATTGCACCTTTGGTTTACAGAAACGAAGCAAATGCTCTACAAATTCTAAAACAGAGATTAGCGAAAACAGCTGCACCATATACAGAAAAGTATTCATTTCACGCCAGATCTCTTCTTAGAAATCACGCGCGGCAATTTTTTTCCCTCGAAGGTACCAACTTGTGCCCGCATGCGATTTTTTCCTAGCACGTGCTGGTTTTTTGTACGGCTTCCTCATGCCGGTGCACGCATCTGTCCCTAAAAGCTGTGGTTTTCGGGATAACCCGGCCGAATTGGAAATGCTACATTGTACGCACTTCGAGCTTCGGAGCCATTGTACTGCCTCGTGTCTTCTGAATTTCGCTGGGTGTTATAATTTGCAAGATGATGCTGACTGTTTTGGTACCTGCCGCCTGCATCTGGTGCGTCTCTTGTGTTACGAATAAATTAAAAATAGAACACGTATGCTGTTCAAGACACAGACTAAAGGGAAAATTCAGGGCGAACCTGTGTCACATAAACGGCGTACGTGAGGTTCTTGTGAGAGTGCGATTCTGAACTATCGAGTAGTAAATTAAATATTAGACGAAGCTAACATAATTATTATAGATATCTGCACTGAGGGTCTGTAAACAATAAAATATGACAAATGACCGCTGCCTACTTTGGTGCCGTCTACTCTATGCGTACAGTGGCGGCTGCGATGGGCAAACGGTCTTAGCTCTTAAGGGTGGTTATTCCGTCTATTTTTCATTTTAGTCTGTGTTTCAAAAGTGATCATTTGCAGCCGTCTTATTGTGATGCCAAATTAAATGCGCTTTCTTATTCTGTTACTTTGAAGATAAAGGAGCTACTGTTTAAGCGATTTTTGAGATGTTTTTAAGAGGACCATAAGCGCTTTTTACAACATTTTAAGTATTGCCGAAAATGTATTTGTTTTTCAAAACAGTTTCACATTAACAGGATTTAATTATATAAATTCAAAACTGCAGTATGGCAAGCAAAGCAATAAGCAAAACAATTCATAACAAAATGGGCTGACGTGGGTAGGTATTACTCCTCGTATCTTCATTATTTTTTTAAACTCTGCAAGTGAGTACATGACTGTCATCTTACCTGATGGTAAGTGACGGTTTTAGCCGAAGATGTTATCGTATAACTTGGGTAAATTAATTTACAACGACTTCTACACAGCATCATACCTTACCCGTAAAGGTATTGCTGGTAAAGTGGTCTTTATGGTGGAATAACTAGCCACAGCCATAGCCTCCCACCATACCAGATTTCAGCCAATTATAAAATTCTAAAGAAATCCGTAATGCAAATTAAACCCGCGACCTCCCACTAGAATCCTAGTTCACGCCACAGTGCCATAGGTCGTCGTTATTCTTTGGCATACAAACATAATTGAAAAAGAATAAACCTTTGGCAGGGGTTGCATAACGGTAATAGAGAACTCTTTCCACACAAAAGAGTTTGGTTTAATCATATGCCACACATTGCCGTTATTTTACATTCATACTTTACCTACTTCTACTTACCCTTCAAGCTTTCAACAATAATGGGAAGAAAGGCAAGTTATCTATAGGGTCATCGTCTGTTGAACTCTTTTGTAAATATTACAATTCAAAGGGAAGATAAATCGATTCACGTCAATCTCATTAAAAACCACTTATTAATAAATCCCCAAGTTTTCCCCACTTTTAAAGTGGTTTAGAGAAAAAAAATCGAGTACAAGTAAGTGAGGTCATGATCTTATTTGTTGATATAGGATTTTTGTATTTTATTTTTGATTTTCGGTTTCATACATATTTTTTAACGTAATATTATTAATAACTAATATTTTCTAATATAATCATTAGAATATCTAGATACAATGTAAGCAATTCTGTTATTTTTTATAAATAAATTATCTTCATAACACGTCTGGTCTATATTATCCTTATCTGCACCTATATTAGTTTGTAATAACTTCATTACATAGATTGATTAAGTGGTAACGACTTTGTTTTTATACTTACTATGGAGATTCGCGACTTTATATAAAGTGTAGACCTTGTTATGTATTGTCTAATTAAGAAATATTAGATTATTTCAGAATTACTTAACATTTTTGTAGTATCTTAACGTGCGTACCTATAAACATGGAATTCAAAATATCTAATAAACATTGTTATTAGTGCTAACAATTCAAATACATTTTCCCGTATATGGTTTACACAGTTATACCACCGGTCATAGTCTAAGTAACAAGCATACAACATAAATTCATAACTACGAGAACAAAGGATTTGCTTGAGAAATTTGAACTTTAAACCCCCAATTATAAGGAGAAAGATGATAGATATTTATTTGGTACTTGTGTACCATAACGGTTATAGTCTAAGAGCTATCTTTTCTTTCATTTCATTAGCAACGTAAATGTTGAAAGTTTACTGAAGTTAAAATAGGTGACAATTATTTTACTCAATTTTTAAGAACATGTTCAAATGTATTTGATTTATTATGATTTGAAAGAAAATAATCGGCCAAGAACGAGTCGGACTGGCACGCGAAGCTTATTTGTTGTTATAGCGGCAACAGAAATACATAATTTCTGTGACAATTTCAACTGTCTAAGTCGCAATAGGGTCCCTTTCTTACCATTTGGTTACAGAACCCTAAAAATAATAATATTATATTGACATTTATTTGTAAATATTCTTAATGAGAGCCTACTAGGCTAAAACAAGTTTTAAATACGTCCTTTCCCCTCAAAATAAGTGTAAAGTTTTAATAAGAGTGGGTAACTGCATCCTTTTAGGTTGCATTTCGCCTCTGAAATTTTGAGCTGTTGTGGCTGGAAAAAAGTAAATTCATTAAGTATCTAAGTTCAAAATTTTCAAGTTCGATACATACTCGTAAGTTAAACATCAAAGGTTTTCTAGGCATCGGCTCACACTCAATTTTGTAATAGCATTTTAATAGAGTGAACGAAATACGTCCTTGCATTGTGCTATTGTGCGCGGCGATCATTTCACAAAAGAGAATGCTCCTAAGATTCAGATGGATCCAAAGAAGGAGCATTTCAATAAGACCCCGATAGACGCGGTGTCACCTGGAGAGATATCGGGATCCGGGATTCCATTCAATACAATAAATGATTAGAAATGGTTGTTTGTCTTGGATGTTCACAGAATATTTTATGACATTTTAATATGGGTCCTCAAATAATTCACTCGGCATGCTACAGAATTTGTGGATACTAATTCTGGACCATTTCAATGATCATTGACTCATACGAAGGCTCTGCGTAACTTAGCGGGCGATGGAAAGAACTATGCTTGAAGTATCTCTGCGTAATCAAAAATGGGGAGATCTGTAGACGAACAGTATCAATAAAGTGTAGTGTTGGCAAACCTACAAACGCGTAAAGTCACTGCACGCTGTATAGAAGTGACGAAGGATCCTGTAGGTTGGAAGTCATTGCAGGAATGCTACAGGAGACAGCAGTGGACATCAGTCGGCCTAAACGAACAAAGTGGATCGCTTCAGCGCGAAGCGATGATGGGCTTTGAAGTGATATCTGAATCATTTGTCTCACCTCACCTCTCACCAGTGAGTCGGGTATTCGAATTCCAGGCATGCATGCTCTGACTTTTTGGAGTTTAGATAACTCCAAAAAGTCTGAGAGTTCACTACAATGTACGAAGTCAACTAACCTTGTACTTGGCCTATGGGGCTAAAGCCAAATCCTTCTTATTCTGAGAGGAGGCTCGTGCCCAGCTATAGTAGACAAAAAAGGAGTCAGATGAATTGTCTTATCTACTGTAGACAAGACAACGTCTACCATGGAGTAGTCTGTTGTAATCTGTACCAGTACTTTTGGGTTCCGGCCACATGCCATCAAAAACAGTATAAAATTAAAGGTACCAATAAAAACTGATCCCAAATTGGCGTTGCGAATCGGTCACATATTGTAACACACTCGTCGCGTGCCCGTAATGTGTTAAGTGTTAAATATTAACAAATCGACATGTTTATAACCATTAACGTATTACAAAGGTAACGTTTGTTGCAATGGCCGTCAAACTGTCAGTGGGCACGCGAAGTTTCGGTATGTAAGCTAGTGTATCGAAACGATTAAAAAATAGTAATGTCTGAGACAGACCACCAGAGTAGGTGCCAAATGAGACCACCTGAGCATATAATAAAATAAAATCAAAATATACTTTATTTCATATAGGCCTAGCTTACATGCACTAACGACGAGTCATTTTCCAATATCTTTATAATGGTGATAACTATTTCACGACTTAAAACTAAGTTTACGACGATTCACAAATTCATGAATTTTGAACTGTTAATGAATTGTTTATCTTATGGCGACGAAGGATTACAATTTTGACGATGAGGTAGTGATTTTTTTACTACTAAATAAAATGTATGATTATTTTGTTAAATTTTTTAGTAATAATAATTAACGCATTTACACATACGTACAAAAATAAATGAGAAATCTTGGTGGGTAGTTTACCTTGGTAGGGTACCTTGTCATCGCGACCATTCTTCCCTGCAGGATGCCAATCAAACTTCTCCACATTTACTACCAACAATCGCGACATAAAAAAATGTCACATAGATGAAACATGTTCTAGAAAAACTCATTTTAATGGAATCCTTGATGTTTTTGTGATGTGAAACTCAGGTAAGAAGCGCACGTGGTTACAAAAGACGTCATTTCCCACGCTCTTGCGCAAACAGTGCAAGAAAAGATTTTTTTGCGATTAGATCGCGAAAAAATTGCAAATATGACCCGCACACGTGTGCCGAGATTCGCGAAAGCCTTGGGAATCAGCTGATTTGGTCTTATTTTGGATACACTCAAAATTGAACCCAATAACCTTTCGCAAAAGCTGCAAATTCAAACAGTGTCGCCGGACAAAGAAAAAGGATTTGAAAGGACGTAGGTATAAGTTATGTAAAATATTCAACTGAATCTCACGTGCGATTAGAAAGCTATTTATAAAGTCTATCTAACGAACAACTGACGAGACACAATCATACCATGCATACAAAAGTAGAGAACTTAAAAATTTTCAGAAAGTTAGAAGCGTTTTTAGACTGCACGATTCTGAATAAAACTGCAGAAATGCTTGCTGCCTCAGAAATACGGTATAAACTTATAAGGGCATAGTTAGGAGAGGTAGACAGACATACTTCTAAAGAGCTGGCAAAATTTTTCTGATGTTTTCAACCTCATTGGCAAATTGGCCATATTTACGCAAACATGGGCGTTTGTTGCTTAACGAACCTCTAAGTCAGAGTATGCTTTTTAGTAAGAGGTTCATAGTGACCAAGTTTCTTGATACTTTGAACATATTGCTACGTGAATTAATGTTTATTAGGTATGGCCTACAGACTGAAGTAGTATCCTAGCGTATATAGTAGACCGTCTACTATACATGCAAAGATAAAATATAATGAATAGGATCTTTGAACAAATACGAGTATAATAATGTAGGTATGTGTAGCAGGCAATTTTTTAGGGTTCCGTAACTTAAATGAGGAAAGTGAATCCTTATAGGATAAAGTTTTTTATCCGTCTGTCGGCTAATTAGGGACCTATATCGAAAGAAACGGATTATCATGTTTAAATTGACACCAAAATATATGGAAATCTATGGTCCGTTGGATGCATTTGAAAAGTTCAAGCACCATATGTTTACCCCTGTTTACCCTAAAGTTACGGCCATTTAAAACAATTTCGATACTCAAGACCTATCTGGTATTTCCTGCAGTCCAAAATTCATGAACTTTATCGCGAAGCAAAGACTTAATAGCACAAAAATCCGAAAGGTTAAGCCTCCTCAGGCATCCAAATTACAGAATAGGTTGTTGCTATAGCCGATAAAATATCTCCTTTTGTTGTTCACCGAGAGTTCTGTCTCTTGGTCGTACGGAACCCTCCAAACGCGAGTTTAACTCACACTTGACCAGTTTTTTAAATATGCTTACAAATAAAACATCCATTCTATTTACGATGCGTCTTCCAGAACGTCTTATCTAGAGAGAGATAAAAATGTAATTCATTCTAACAACAGAGAGGGACGCAAAATAAGATCGATTTAATGCAGCTGCCCCATTCAGGTAGCCAGGTAAAGAATCTAAGTCTATTGAAGGTCTTTGAATGTACTATTTTTCTAAGAGCTTCAAGAATATGGTTTTTTCGATGCGGTTTCACGGTAGCTTGACTGCATACACGGAGTAATTTCTTGTTTTGCACTGCGAGATTCAATTTAGATTACCAGAGCTCATTGTCATTGGATAGTAGAGTCAGACGGGCAAGTATCAAAACAGCCGATAGGTAAGGATGATGCAACTATACTGAACCGATTTGGATGAAAACTCAAGTTCACGCAGGATAACTTAAATTGAATACGCGGGCGGACTGGCGGACAAGAATCACGTACGAGTAGTAGGTGCATGCTGAAACATTACCGTAATATAATATAATATGTTATTGAGTAAATTTATTTCCGACTGTTTCCAGGGGTAAGCAAAGCAATTAGTGATTCTACCCACTGCCTGAGCTTGATGATTTCAAAGATTTGTTTTCACCCTCTTATAAACTCCTACTCCCTCCTTACACGGATCTCTTTTCAGAAAAAGAAGGGTTTAGCCCGTTAGGTGCTATTATGTATTCCGTGGTTTAGCCTTAACACATCACGCTGTTCAAGCGTCTTCACAAACATAATTTTTCTAAGGGTCGCTGGAAAAAGGGAACGGTTAGATAGAAGATATTATACCTGCAGGTCTGTAAAGACAATTACTTTCAAACTTTATATTTGGGGTTCGTTCGTTTCAGCCGACGGACGTCCACTGCTGGACAAAGGCCTCCTGCAATAATTTCCAGCCCGCACGGTCCTGCGCTAACTGTATCCAGCGCCTTCCCGCGACCCTTTTGATGTCGTCAGTCCATCTGGTCGGAGGCCTCCCAACACTGCGCTTACCCGTGCGGGGTCGCCATTCCAGTACTTTGGGTCCCCAACGTCCGTCGGTCCTACGATAGGATATTTGGGGTCTGTAATCTTAATTCGTTTCGAGGCAGAAACACGATTGCACAAGAAAATATCAATAGTAAGTTTTTCAAAAAGTGCTTCAAAATCTCCATTTTTATGTTTTGTTGTTTTATCGTAAACAGCATAGTATTGTATTGATTTTTTTATTTGTGTCAGTAAGTAATAACAATTTTCCAAAAACGCTGCAAATAAAATTTTTGACAAATGGCAAAGTAATAAGGTAAGGTAAACCGTTTTCTGCGTGTCGCTCCTACGAAGAGGCTTTCTTTCAATTTATGTACTGGTTGACATAAAAATCTCTGACTGTGTGCGTTTATTCCAGACAAGGGAAAAGCATAGTCTACGCATTAAGAAGTTCAATAACAGCCCCTTGTATTCATGGACAATTGTGTGTCCAGAAATGGATTTCTTAAACCAGACGCCTATAAGTCATATTCCTTATCATCGTACGGAAGTTACGAATGCAAATAATATCGACCAATCACGGCTCACCATCTGCCGTGGCCCGTGGCACGTGCTTTGATAGATCCACGGCCGCTTGTGTGCGTCTCATAGAATTTTTTGTGTGTACGCTCCATTTTATCTGTGTGAGTGTGTCTTAGATTTGGCAGATGGCACGTGCTAGTCGATGTTTCTTTTCGTACATCTGTCGTCTTGTACCTTTTTTTTCGTGATTTTTTCCATCGAATCTCGGTTTTTTCCACCAATTTTTTCCCCCGATTTTTCGAGCACATGTCATTCGGATGCAAATATGACGCTCAGAAAAACTCTGTAGATCTCAAAATCCGTATGGTGTCGAAAAAAATATATCGCTCTGCGCAAGTGGTTCTGATATTACCAGCTGCCTCCACCTTATGCGCTTACAATATGAAGATTACCTTATCGATCTAGAAGGTTCGAAAATTATTCAATATTCTATATGATCCTTTGATCTAGATTCCTAAGGGTAGTTGATTTCAGACACATTGATTACGCGACTTATCGATGATAATTGTCATTTTCGCAATTTATTTCAATTTAATTACAAAAGCAATTGTAAAAATAGAACAGCTGCTAATATAATTGCTGCAGATCTAAAAAATAACCATGACGACTATTGTTTAAACTATTGTGTTTTTAGGCTACTCAATAATTATATTTATTAATACGAGTAATCAGAAAGGCAGATGCATAATAATAATGACATAATATGCTAATTCAGAAAAAATACCGACGCTCTATGAAGCAATCGTTAAAGATGACGTTCTACTTAAGTTTGAAGATGTAGCCTACTTCGTCTACACAGCCTTATTAATAAACATGGAGTAATTGAGTAACCTTAATCCATTATTAATGACTTTCTTAGGCTTTGTTTCGCTAGTTGGCAAATCTGTAGGAGTAACTAAGCAGATACCTCTACTACAATGACCTTCTTATGTCATTGTAGTTAGACGTACCTGGTTAGGTCGAAGTTTGTTGCAAAATTATAAGTTAAAGCATTTTTATATATTTTGAAGGCATTTTATGACTTTCACAATGGTGTACGAAGCCAGCAACAACAGTATATAAAGCACGCCTGCCAAAACGCCTGCCAACTTTGCATTATTGTGATTTTATAAAACGATTTGGCTGTTTGGAATGCAGAGATATTAGGTAGGTACCTGCGTGTATATTTTCACAAGAGCTATACATATAGAAAAAATTAGACTTACATTTTCTTAAGCCTTCGGCCGTTCTCTGTTATATCACGGAATAGCATAATAAATAGTACCTGCAGACATTTTTATTGCTAATTTTATTTATTTATTAACTTATAACTCCAACAACTTCTCTCTCTCTCCAGTCGCTTCTTCATTCCTGAAGATCGTGGTCCTGGGGTTGCAACCTCGCGCGGATTAAAGTTTTCCAACGGGTTCTGTCGGAGGCTAGCCGTGCAATAGTGTAAAACTTGCATTTGGAATCTTTTAGTTGGTCTGACCATCTGGTTGGTGAGCGGCCTCTCGCTCTTTTTCCTTCGGTGTTGCCAGTCACAATGAGCTTTTCCAAACTATCGTTTCCACGTCGCATAATGTGTCCGAAGTAGGAGAGCAGGCGTTGGTAACATATGGAGGAAAGTCGCGTTTTGATCCCTAGCTGCGACAGAATAGACGCGTTTGTGCGCTTGGCTGTCCAAGGAATCCTTAACATGCGTCTCCAGCACCACATTTCGAACGCATCTATTCTTTGCCTTTCTCTCGCCTTTATAGTCCATGTCTCCACTCCGTACATAAATATTGGGAATATCAAAGCACGGACCAGACGACTCTTAGTGGTGTTGCTTATACCACGATTCCTCCATATTCCAATTAAACGTGTCATGGCAGATTTCGCCATAGCAATGCGTCTCTTTATTTCTGGGACACAGCTCCCGTCACTGGATATTTGTGAGCCTAGATAGATATACTCCTTCACAATTTCTACAGATGGAATAGTGCAAGATCTTGATTGTTTCTCAGCGCGGTCGACTATCATGAGCTTGGTTTTGCTTTTGTTGATAGTCAAGCCTAACTCCAAGCTCTCCGCTTCCAGTCTTCGCAAAAGTTCTTGCATGTCTTCCATTGAAGTAGCGACAATTACAGTGTCATCTGCATACCTTAGGTTGCATATCCGTTTTCCACCTAACGGGAATCCTCTGTCCCAATTCTCCAAAGCTTTGCGGATTATGTATTCTCCGTATATGTTAAATAGCATTGGAGAAAGGATGCAGCCCTGACGTACGCCTTTGTTTGTAACAACCACATCTGAACAGTCGGTGTCTATCTTAACAAAGGATCGGTTGCTGCAGTAAAGGTTACGGATAAGATCGATTAGATGTTTTGGTACACCCATTTCTTCCAAAACCGACCATAGTTTGCTCCATACCACACAATCAAAAGCTTTGGCGTAGTCTATGAAACAGAGAACAACGGGGTTGTTGAACTCGCGACTCTTTTCTATAATCTGGCGGATATTTAGAATCTGTTCTCGTGTGCCCTTCCCTTTCACAAAACCTGCCTGTTCTTCGGGAATCTGCCGATCTAGATAGGCTTTTAATCGCTTATTGATTATATGAAGAAGAATCTTGCTTGCATGCGATATGAGGGCTATTGTTCTGTAATTTCCGCAATCAGTAGTAGAACCTTTTTTGTGCAGCGGTATAAAAACGGATTCAGTCTAATCTTGAGGCCACTGCCCCGTCTTCCAGATGGAATTGCAGATGTCCGTTATTATTTTAATACCTGTTGAACCTAGGTTTTTAATAAGCTCGGCTGGAATAGCATCCTTTCCTGGAGACTTGCCTAGTTTCAGTGAAGATGTTGCTAATTCCACCTCTGACACCAGAATATCTGGTTCCAGATCTTCCGTTACCCAGACCTGCGGTCCCTCATTTGTAGATTCGTTTTTATATAAGGCAGCGCAGTATTGTTTCCAGCGTTCCAGGACTTGTTCGGTTTCGGTAACTACGACCCCCCTTTCATTCTTGATTGCGGATGCCTTAAAAGTACGAGTTCTCGTTAGGACTTTTACTTTTTGGAAGAGATCTTTTGTTTCGTTCTTAACAGAATGTCTTCCAACTTACACACATAAAAAGAAAAATCAAGTACATTATAACAAAGACCCGTGTGCTCGTCCATTACAGGAGTAGAAAGAGCATGCACAATAACAAACAAACATAAAAATATTATACAAGTACATAAATTACCAAGTTATTCAACCAAATGCGAGTGAATACAATAAAGAGTTAATTATAGAAAATAAAAAAAAAAACGACAAATTTTCCTCTGGAGTGCCAAGTCACGACGTACCTAATTGAAAAGTTTGTAGGACAGATTAAAAGTTTGTAGGTACCACGATATGCGAGACGTATTTGATAACTACACGGTAGGTGTTTTAAAGTTGTAGCAAATAGTCGCTGCCCATGGAGCAATAAAAAAGGAAGAAATAGACGCCCTGTTGCGTTCTCTATCGCTCTTACAGGCCGTAGGACAGGTCTGCCTTACAGCCCGTAAGTGTCTCTGGGCATTAATTGTTTGCGGCAGGTATACTCTTCTTCTCTTCTTGATGACTAGGTTGAGAAGATTTAGCGGTGTCAAAAACGCTTGTTTTATCACCAGCAGTAAGGCCACGATGTGGTTCGCTCAGCACCTATGGAAGTATGTCAGATGGCGCTACTATTTGCTTGTATGAAAAGATTTACGTAAATCGTTTGGATGCCCATATTTTTAGGTTTCTTATCGGTGGCTAGGCATCAACACAATATTATGAGAGTTTCCTCCTCCTCGCTGCATAAGTCTGTGTCACGGAGCTTGAGGTTTTTACAGGTAGAGGTATACTTGCATAATAGGGTATTTGACTCCAATTTTTTTATTACTTTATTATAAAGTAGAATTAAAATAATGACGTGCACTGAAAGAACTAATTAAATCGATCAAATAACAAAAAAGTTATAAGCATTTAAAGATTTGTGATTAGACAGAGATAGCAACATGAAATTGTGACGTCACACCGTACCAATGCCATAGTAGCTTCGTGCGGCTTCATACAAATTTTCGTTTTGCGAGAAAGGGATAGAAGATCCCCCCACTCCAAAGTTTAAACGCCTGTAACTTTGTAAATCTTCGTTGGATTTTAATATTTCTTTCACTGCACGTTATTATTTTTATCCTAGTTTATAATATAGTAATATTTTTTATCAAATTCAAAAGTAGTGTAAGACCCCATTGTGATGATTGCTTGTGTTGGTCCACACGTTACCACCACACAACCTGCATCAGCGGGTAGTGCTAGTGGTACACTTGCGCGGCGCAGCTTGCAGACGGTGCCGTATCCGGCGGAAGCGGCGATGAGGCGTTTTTGTCTCCCCTTTGTCCCTCGCTCCGCGCTCTTCCGGCTCGCGGATGTGATTGAAGGTGCGCTGCGACCTTGGTGTCGCGTTTCGCGAAGGGCGATCGCGTTATGGGAATGCTAACTGAGGAAGTATTGAGTAGGAGCGTCATTGATGACGGTTTTATAAATCATTTGCAAATTATTAGGATCAATAATATTTAAGATCCTCCAGTAAATTCATCGGCTCGTTAGTTCGATGAATTTACTGGCCAGTTGCCGACATAGCATTTCTATGTAAAACGTGTAATAAGTTGATTTTCCTCTTCAGTCTTCTTTTATTCTTTTGTTTCTTAATTTATTTCTTCTTCATGTGAGTTTTGTTTCTTCTACTCTAATTCTTATTTGTGAAAACTTGTAGGTTTATCTAATTTTTTCTGTTAATTTGTTATTATAGCTGTAAGTTTTCCTATTAAATAAAATAAATAGTCGTTGGGTAATTGAAGAAGTAGCACTCCTGCTACAATAAGGTATACCTAAAAATGATTAAATACGTATAAAATTATCGCACCCCCATCGATTTTAACCCGCATCCCCCAGCTATCATGATTGGGTGCTCTACCAACTAAGCTACGAATACATATAATATCCACAGAGATGATAATAATTATTTATCTCGATTACTCGATACGTATTGCATTTAGTCCCTGGACAGAAATGTGATGCAATCCTAAGTGTGTGAAGTACTAAGTATAAAAGTAGAATTTGGCACAAAATAATAAATAACTTTTCTGACAATTTACCGGTTGGAAGAAAATAAATCTGTTTTCTTCCAACCGGAAATTGAGCCGAAAATGCTTAACGATAATATAGGTAAGTAATAACTAACCAATGCGCCTAGACTAGCGTTTCTTGTGCATAGACAATAAACAATTGTAGCGGCACTGCCCCTGGCTATATAAAGGAAACTTGGAACAGACTATAAAAAAAATTATACACCGAGTTATCTATTTCTATGGGTAATCGATTAAATTTAATGGCGCGTACTGCGTTATGAATATCGATTTTGAATCGATCATACGACAGAAATGTGTAAGGTGTCGAAAATTTACGATCTATGTGACCGTATACGGACATACGGACGGACTAATAAAATAGTTGTATTATTATTAATAACGACATATTATGAATGTCAGCCCTCATTGAGATACAAGCATTAATTGCTGATGTTTGGCCGACTGGTAAATATTTATGAATGAAAAATTAATATTTAGAAATAAAATACTACAAAAAAGTAAATAGTTTTACTGGGTTTCACATAATCAAAAAACTGGCCAAGTGCGAGTCACGCACGAAAATTAAGTTACAAATTAAGTATAACGATAAGATAAATGACTTTTGTTAACAAATCTAAAATTGTCCGTAGAGGTATTTTTGGTAATTTTAAAAAAGTAAGTAGCTTTAGTGCATACCTTCTTCGAGTTGAGCCTTTGTGGTCAAACTCGTATTACTCATTGATCTGTATATATTTATAATAATATCCCACAGTTATTAGTTATTACTTACATGTTACGTCGCGTTACTGCTCTATAGGTCCATACCCGTAACTGCAACTTTCCTTAATTAATTAATTATTCAAATCGCTCGCATCTTGTCCAATTAGAAGCAGCGATAAAACAGCGGATGTTACCTACCAGCAGGTGGAATCGACACCGAGTATGACTTGGTTCAACCGAATTATCTGTGATAATGGAGAAACCGAATCCTTCCTCAAAAAATAAAGAGTTTAGGTATCATCAATCGGACTAAAGACGTGTCGTTCGACAAAAAGTTGTCCGTAAAACATTGATGGGAAACAGTGTACTTTTATAGTAGCTTATAACATAACATTTGATGACACCCGTAACTTTACCAATTTTATTTAATCAGTACGTTACACACATTGCAATCTAGTCCCAAATTAAGCCATCGCTTGGGTACTAGATAACTGATAAATATACCTACATATACATAAATATAATATAGTGAAAAACATCCAGACACTAGAAAATATCCATGCTCATCACACAAACATTTCTCCAGTAGTGGGAATCGAACCCGATGGCAGATGGCAGGACCGCTACCGCTATGCTATTCGGTCGTCAAGCTATTTGTTTATTTTTAAATTCTTATTTTCAGGTTTGGCTTTGCTCCCTGTACTTGATTTATAAGCTCAGAGAGATTTTTTTTTACTGCAATGCCTTTCCCGTATTTTTGCGCCTATATTAGCAACACAGAAGTACTTAAATTGAAATTTATACAGCACACGATAAATTGTCGCATACCTTACGACATTTCCTAGTCTTGCTTGGAGGTTAAAGGATAAGGAAGACAAGACGAAACCCCTAAAGCTAAACCGTGTTAGTGAGGTTGAAGTAAAAGTGTGTAAATTTAAATTAGGGTTGTAGGTACATTTTCGATCAGTAGTCGAACGTGACAATGTTACGGTTAATTTCACTAAGTTGTAGCATTATTTTTTGCCATAAGACCTCCGGAATTGATTTTTTTAAATCTCAAATGGACTTTACAATGTGAATTTTATCTTTGGAAATTAATAGTTTACACATAAAACAGAAAAAATTATAAATGCTGTCTTTCGTTTGTGTTTTTTTACTGAATTACTAAAGACGAATTTTAATTGTTATTTTAACCTTTAAAGGTAAAGAAAAAAGGATTCTGTGAAAAATATGTTTTGTGAAATAAACAAAATTTTACGCGTTCCGAAAAAAACATCCTACACATTCTCTATTAGAAGGATTGCTAATGTAATGTCAAATAAAATTAATTTAAAAACTTACTTAAAAATAACTTAGAACTCTGCAGCCTTTATACTTAATACTTGTTTATTTGTTCTCGCGGTAGGTTGTTTTTAGCTTTCAAGTTGAATTCATTTATTTTATCATTTCAATCGTTTAGAAACTGTTGTCTTTAATTAGCAGACGCCCGTTACATTATCCCATAGACACCGCAAGTTTATAACATAAGTTTCTGATCATTATTTCTCCAGAACAGACTTAATTCCAGTTTTTAATTGATACTCTTTGCCAATTTATGGCCAACTTTTTAATACAGCGTTGGACACACTATTTGTAAAGGTGGGTCTACGCTAGACGAACCGAACACGAGCGAAGCACAAGCGGAGCCGTTCTGGGCTTCGTCGTTGTAAGTCGTTCGAGGCTTGTAAGTCGGTCCACATTATACGAATTGTGTTCGTCTCATGCTCGGCTCTTGCTCTATTCGCCTAGAACGAGCAAATTGCAATAATCATAATTACTTCATACTAAACACGGTCCAATATCAGTAGTTGAAAAGTGCGCTGACGGGTTAAAATTAAACCGAGATGTCCAATCAAATACAATTTATTGATTATAGTAATGAAATTATATTAACTAGCAGTACTAACTCAGTAATTAAAGAAAAACTGTTCCTTATATATACTAGTCAATAGGGGTATTAAAAATTCAAAATTCAAACTAGCCTACGATCTCTCAGAGTACCGAATGTAAACAAAAATCTCATTGCCTTTGTTTACAAACACTGTGAATTTAATATATTAGAAAATAAACGTTACATTTACATTTACATTTATTTTCTTTACAAATTAATATTTAACTCGTTGTATTGCGCTCCACAAATGCGCGTATTATAAAACCCTTCGAACGGGTTACGTCTTCGAAATTCAAAAACTGATCATCGACAGGGGCGTGGGAAAAAGGCCTCCTGTTCCCGGTTCGTTTTTTTCAAATCCCCATTGTAGATTACACCTGCTGACCGTTCGCAGCTTTCGATAAAAAATCCGTGCGCTCTTTCTGTCCAACGGGCCTATCGGAACACTGGTATTCCGAGGCGATTTTATATTATGCGATTTTATCGGTCAAAATTAAAAAAAAAATACAGTCTTAAGAGGATAGGTATACTGAATTTATCTTTCTTACTTTACGAATACGTCGGTGGGTGCGAAATGGAGCGTTGCGGAAGAATATAACATAAGAACGACGTTTTACATAATTAGTAAAAAATTAAGCCATTTATCAAAAATCCATTCTGAGCGTTCTTGTGTATTATTATTACCGACACATAAAAACCAAAATTACATTGACTTCCATTGTAATTTCTGTTAAAAGTTAGAAAAAATTGAGAATTTGGAGTAACTTTTCGAAGAACTTTTTATAGAGAAAATTTTATCCAATCTTTATTCTGCTTCAAAGTTATTTTAGATTAAAGACCCAAAATACATGACGTTTAAGTAAATTTTTTAGTTCTATTCTAAACTGCAGGTCACTAAAAATCGCTTAAACTGCCGTCGTTTTTCAATCTGTCCTTGTTTATGGCCTAATATTTGTTTTAATGTATAACCTATAGGTAGGCTTACGCTTCGTGACAATCATGCCTGATGGAATGCAATGATGAGGTCAAAGTGTGACTCATGGGCTTACCTAGAAAGCAATATTATTGTAATATTATTTTGACATTTTTGTACAATGTGAGTATGGAAATTTTACAACAATATTACAATAATATTACTTTAGGTCACGGTGGTAGGTCCCCTGCTCTTGAAGAATTCTCTTCTATCTCTTTCTTTCGGATTCTATCCGCTTACACAATCGTATTTTGGTCGTAGCGATATCGTATCGTCTGTATAAAGGATCCCGTAGTTATTTTATTTTTAAAGTAGTCGTGAGATACTGGCCTTACATTATTAAGTGGTAGAATCACGCGGCGGTGATTTTATAATTTTTTTCCAAATCACGACCGATGAAGGGCTATTGATCATTATAGACATCATAAAGTTTTTCTTAACAATGGACGATCTTATTAGAATAATTGTATCTTTTGGTAGCATCTTACTAGAGACGAGTAAGATCATTTTAAAAATGAACTGGAATTAATAGAGCTTTTTTTTATTGGAAAATGTGCCACTATTTGCCTATTCCTTAATTACTTTTTTACACTATACAAGTAAGTACTTGACTGCGATCTCACCTGTGACCTGATGGTAAGTGAAGTCGATGCAGCCAAAGATGTTATAGTACTAACTTGAAAGGGGTAAGTAGACTCACCCAATGGTTTCTACACAGCATCGCACCGGAACGCTCGCACCGAATGAACCGAATCGCTTGGCGGTGCGTCTTTGCTGGTAGGGTGGTAACTAGCCACGGCCGAAACCTCCCACCAGACCAGACCTGAGCCAATTCAGAAATTATAAAATTCCAAAGTGGACCGTGGCGGGAATCGAACGCGCGACCTCCCACTCGAGAATCCGAGCGCGCATTATTGCGCCAGGAAGGTCGCCGAAACTGCAAGTTGGATAAAGGAAAATGGGCATGTATGTGAATGAACTTAGGTACCTACTATTAATTAATGATATGTAACATAAATATGGATAGTGGGTTAAATTCAAAACTAATAAATTACAGATGAATTCTACAATAGGGTGAAAATGCTAAACTGTTGTTTTTAAGAAGAATTCTTCAATAGGATATATGCTAAACTGTTGTTGTTAAAAAAAACTTTATTGAACTTTCGGTTAACGTCCTCTAAAGTGGATAGCCAGTTATATAGCACTCCAGGAAACTATTAAATTAAAAGTGCAAAACAACACATACCCGGCGCATCCGGTAGACTAGAATAAAATTAAAAAATATATATTTTTTCGCTATCAGGCAACCATGGTGGGAGATACTATGTCGTCCAGATATTGCCTATTATGTTGATTGTCGCACAGCCGGCTCTATGCAGCTGCTCTATAGTGTCTATGGATATCTATTTCTAACTTTTAGTTTGTTTGTTTTTATACTGTGGGTTTATAGCACTGATCTCCATAGAGTATATAGAATATACTCTGGATAGCTGTCTGTCAACGTAAAAATGAAGACACTTGATTTTCGCCATTTTGGCGCTGATTGTTGCATAACCTGTCGTGAGCGTCTATGGAACTAAAATCAAATGACATTCAAAACATGGGTTCACTTCCAACAAATGTCAATTTAGTACCGTGGACGCTCGGTGAAGGCGCTTCAAATCGGCACAAATAATGAACTGTCAAACATATGGAATCATGAATCCAGAGATACATATCAGTGGTGTATAGGAACTCATAGTAATTAATAATCTGTCCACTTGTATGTTAAGCACCGCATGGCATTTAAAGACTCTTGGGGAGCCGATGAGTTTAAGGTGTTGCGGCCCTACCAGCCCGCGAAATTCAAATTTTATTTAGTTTTTCGCAAATATTAGACTAACTATACATTTTAGATTTATGGCAATGCATTTTGCGGGCCTACTTTTTATGCATCTACATGTTTTTAATAGAAACTTTGCTCGAAAGTTCCCACTCATCTCATATTGGTTCCCGAAAGATAATTTTTTGCAGTTTCCCAGATTTCGAGCTATCGGGAACCAATATGAAGTAAATGAGTATTGTTGAGCAGAGTTTTTATTAAAAACATGTAGATGCATAAATTCTGTGCTCGCAAAACACATTGCCATTAACCTTCGATGTATAATTAGCCCACTATGAGCAAAAAACTAAAGAAAATTTGAATTTTCGCGCCCGGATGTTACCCATTGCCCTTAAACGACTCGTGCGCGGTACCTAATTAGGTATAGGTATCTACTCGCGGATTCCTTCAGACGGCTTTATTTTCTGTTGCGATACATTTTTTTTTTATGTTTCCTAGATTTGGAGGTATCGGGAACCAATATGAAGTAAATGAGTATTGTTGAGCAGAGTTTTTATTAAAAGCATGTAGATGCTTACGTTATGTGACGCAGCTGATCAGCTGATCTCTTGAAGCAGCTCTTATTGATTACACTCTACACTGGATCCATTATCATGAGTACAAAGACCAGTAACCAAATCTACATCCAGCGGTGGATAGGTATATTATTTACCATCTTCAAAATTACTCTTCTTTTTCTTCTTCTTCGCCCTTTTACTTCATTACGTGTGGTTGACACAACACGTCTTCTTTTTCCATTCAATTTTATCACCTGTTAACTTGCAATCACAGGACTCCTTTCACGCACGCATAGTCTCTTTTTTGTAATACACCTATGTCTTCTTTAGTCTTCCTCTACTTCTTCATCCTTCCACATATGCATACTCATAATTCCTTTAGTATTATAATTATTTTATTACCTATGTAAAGGTGGCCGCTTTCTTTACTTTTACACCATTATGTGCCGACAACACAGTTAAACGAACGTAAACAATACTATAACAGTATTCTCTGAAACCTGATAGACGTCTTTATTGCAGTTTTTACGTCGCAGTCGCCCAAATGTCACGCATCGCCAGTTTGGACTCGTGTCGTGTCGTGCTCGTACCACATGACCAATGGATGCACCTCACACCAAAGTGTAACACCCTTTCGGTTAGGTTACCCTTCATTTGTAGTAAGAAAGCCGAGAAAATCAAATCATTCACTTAAAATCACACACACACCCAGAAGAAACACAAACAAAGGTTGTCATCATGTTAGAGCTGATTTAGAAATCAGGTCTAAGGTTCAGCAGTTCTTATTCGTTGCCCAAAAACAACTGACGAAAACATTTCAGGCGTAGTTAGAACATCTTTAAAACTAAAACTTTACTTTCAGCGCACAACAGTAGCATAAAGGTACCATATCCATAAGCTATAGAAGTCTGCTGGTCAATTAAATGTTATTTATAAGTGGAAGTATTAACAGGCTGCAATTTGTTCGCAAGTTGCGTAGTACTTTCCTGTGATATTACTTGATGATTGGTGACGTCTGCCAAAGCCCTTGAAGATGCTAGCGCACTTATTTACAAGCAGTATAGAGCCCTTATCTGTAATTGCTTCAAGATATTACATTACTGGTACCACGTTCTTGCCGATAGGTAGTAAACCAGCACGGCCGATACTAAAATGAGCCAATTCAAAAGAATACAAAGTTTCGGTATTAAACGTAAAGAAAATCTTTAAAGGCTGGCTGCTAATAAACTGCTCAGTAATAAGATTTCAGTTTTCTTTCATTTGTCGACTTCTGACGAATAAACCACCCTAAGAAAAATATTTCTGATTTTCGCTTTCGATCCCAAACCTGTATTCTTCGTTAAACTTGTTACGCGGCTGTGTGAGCGGAGGAAAACTTAATGATCAGTTTACGAATTCGCGTCGGAATGTGTAGCAAGTGCTAAAGTGTATACAATATGCATACACATAGTACACGTGAGGTTTTTATTCATCGTGACTGACAGTAACGGGACCCGTTCGGTGCTCCACATGTATAATTGAGCAAGGAGAAAGATAATTTAAAATGGCCATGCCGGGTTTTAACTGGATTGTGGTGGTTTTTGATATAAACTTAAAGAAACTTGTACATGTTAATTTTTTTTTATATGTGCGGATCAAACTATAACCACCAAACTTAACTTGTTTAACATAAATAACTTGCTTAGCGGTAAAGGAAAACGTCTCGAGGGAACCCCACGGTGGGCTATACCACAGTCTTCTCATTAAAAGGGGTTGAGACATTAAATTTCAAAGTTAAATTTCGCAAGTTCATAATTATGATATTATTATTGAAGTTTACCACGAACAACCGAAGGTTTTAGCTCTTTGGTAAGCATGAAATCAAATTGCGGAATCGTCGTCGGATGTTAATGTGGGCCGAGGCAGCGCCGAGGCACAGATACGTCAGTCCATCAATTCCTAGTGTAGCCAACGCTTGTATAGGAATTTTCTAAAACAATGCGCGAAAATTTAAACTAAGTATTACTAATAGTTTAAATTACGAAAGCAGAAATATTTGAAAACAATAACGATAAAGAACAACAACAATTTCTTCCAAGTTAAGGTGTAGATACATTTGGACAGCTTTCTATCGTTTATTTGCATGCCTGTTCGAAATTTAAATAAAACTTTGTTATTTATGTTGGTTGCCATGTGTCAGATTGAAAGAATGGCACATATTTAAATTACACGACAGATATGAGTTTAGTATGTAATTTTTTCGACCAGTAAACCACAACACATATGGATTTTCATAGGTACAACTTTTGTTTGAGCATTACTTGGCCAGTACAGCAATTTATCCCCAAGAAGGTAGTCAAAATAATGCTCAAACCGAGCATGTTTGAGAAAATATGCATTACTGGTATTGATAATTTATTGAGAAGCATCCAAACTGCAGAGAGATTTCGGCGCGCTCGCCTAGTATGGCGATCACCTGCTAGCGACACCTGCCTGCGCCTGCGCAGCGCCTGAAACAGATGCCGACTAGTGCGGTAATGTGTCGATAAAATATGCACCACTATATGGGACGCATCGCATTGAGTTTGATTAAGCGCTCACGTTTTGTTTACGTCAAAACAGTAAAATGTTAGGCAGATTTTACTGTTACATATGAGGTACAGGTGTACAATGTACATTACAAATATGAATAGCGATGAATTGATAACACGATTTTAATATGTAAATAAAAATAATAGACGTAAATATTTTAATAAAAGATGTTAATGTAAGTCAAGGTGCGTACAAAACTTACTAATTCTATCACTAATCATTCAGAAGTTCAATACCCTTCAGTATTGATTTTATAAACAAATTGTATTCTGTTATGTCTGTGATTCGATGTTAGGATTGAATGAATGTAGTGTAAGACACATAATAGTTATTTATCTAAAAGTTGTTAGAGTGTTATTGTTCTATGCTAATAAATTTAGGAATTATAATTTGATTTGCTTATAGTATAACATTTATAACCTATTCCAGTCCAACAGAGCAAGCCAAAAAATAAGAAATGAGCCGTGTCAGCTAAAAAAATTTACTCTACGATTGCGCATAGTGAAGTCAACATCTCCTGAGGATTCGTGTCGGGACGAAGCGTGTGTCGAAGAAAGTGTTGGAAAATTGTGTGTGGTGTTTCATGTGGGCAGCGTTCCTGTATATAGTACAATACAGAATCTTTTCAAGTAGCGGATTATAGCAAAACAAATTAATCTGTCCTACTGTTTTTTATATATTTTATCGACACTTAAAATCTTCAATGCGCATAGTGCCCGTCACTAGCAAATCGTTCTCGCATCTCCGGCGAGCAATATTTTCGCTTTACGCATTTTAATGAGAGGTACTCAAATTGTACTGGCATTGTTGTAAACTTCTCAAGGTCACACTGTCGGCAACTCACAATAATACGAGTGACATACGGTTATAAATAACACGCTTTTATTGGTAACAAGTAACAAATAACTCACCAGTAAGTTATAACTGGGTAATAACAAGTCTTGGATCTCGAATTCAAGCAAGTTCTAAGTTATTGTCGCATCAATTTGAAACTTAGCGAATATATGCCATGTGGAATAAAAATGGTTCTATCAAAATGGGATAAAAAATGTATGATCTCTTGCGATCGGATATATCATTATAAGTTATAACCGATTGCAAAATAACTAGATCACGTGATTTCCAATCAAACAATTGTCATTCGCAAACATCGTTCCTTATGGAACGAAGATTCCTTATGATACACATACCTAAGTGTGTGTGCTATGTGTGTTGTATTACATAGTATTTTAATGCCTCTTGGAGGTGGATAAAGGAAATATTTAATAGATTTTTGTTTGGGCTTATTTGATTTACATTATTTAACTGTCATACAACATTTAACTCTGTCTAAAGCGTAAGTTGTTTTGGTAGATATATATTTACAATGAGCTAATACCTAGTAGGACGCAGCAATTAAATAGACCCAAAATGGTGGCCGTATGAGCAGTTACATCTCCTCGCGGCTTGCCTTACACGCTTCCGCTCGCATACATCACCTCAGTTGACATATTTACAATATACATCTAAATAAGATCTCTGCGCAGAGTTCAACTTTTACGCTGCCTAATATTGTTAATAGGTATCGTTCTAAGTTAAATACCTAATACTGAATTTTAGTAGTTTAACGTGTAGGAAATATCAAGAATAATACCCACGCTCAAAATATCTGCCCGTATGTTATACAGTAGTAACCTACACTACATTTGATTAATCGAATTTATACATCACAAGCTTAAACAACATCCCATGCCTTGTATTATTTTAATAACCTTTAAAATATACATTCGCAAAGACATAGTGGTGACAATTTTTTACTAGTCCGCATAACATAACAATATTGAATATGACGATGTTCGGTGTTTTTTTTCGGAAATTGATTATGCCCCTTCACGTATATCGATGAGACAGCAACACGAATTTACAAAGACAAATATAATTTATCGTATCTTAAATGCCAATACTGCTCTCTACTAATGTTTAGTCTTCTTTATATCACACGACAGCGAGACGATATTTACCTGTTTACGATGTCCTACGTTATGTGAAATTAGCGACTCTCCTAGGCTCTCTTGCTTCACTGTCGATATCTCGCTGTATCCGCGAAACATCGTCATAAATAATCGTCATATTATTATGGTATGAGTATGCTAGACATTATGTTAAGCATATGAATACGATGCACGAAAAACAATTTAGAAATTCTCGACAACTCAGAAAAAATCAATAGTGAGCCAATATCATAAAAATCATTGGTACATGTTGGACTGAAATGGCGCCCGACTGAGTAACTGATTTGGAATACCACCCCATTTCTACCACCTACAATTTGGGCACCTTCAAATCAAATGCATGAATAGGCATTTTCTAGACAAGTGCACGCTGTATCATCGCTTACCTTGGTGTGATCACAGTCAAAGCGTCAGCGTCAGTCAGTCAGTCGATAGCGTATAGATACATACGTAGTAAAAAAAAATGTGAGGCCAATTTAGCCATCTCCATATTCAGAAAGCGTTATATCAAAATACCAGGAATTATTGTAAATGAAATTAATCTGATAACTTTTAATCATTCAGACTAGTGGCTTCCAACTTCCAGTGGCAATTTGTAGGTAATGCCCAGTCACTCACATCGTGTTTGAAACTTTGTCGAGATGCCTAAAATAATAAATATATTGTATGCAAATAAATTGTTTGATTTAAAAAAAAATGCAGTTGTAAATGATCGCTGAGTTGTATCAAAGTATGTTTAAGGATACTTTGACACATCTGATTGGATTTGGTTTTTTTCTTAGGAAATAAGTCGTATCCCAATCGTGGGTAGTAAAGGTAACTCTTTATTTGTGTAGTATAAATATGTAATGCAGTTGGCATACAGTTCACAAGCAAACGCTAGACTTTCAGAAATAGCCCGCACCGGGGTCCGATGTACTCATACAACCTGTATCAGCTATCGAGTGTTACTTATCGATAAAGTACGTGCGTGGATAACCTAATTGGTTAATGCTTGTATTTATGGAGGCATGTTTCTTAAGGTGGATAACTAGGACCGTCTCTGCAACGTCCAAATTTAATTTGGTTTTTCACAAGTATAGATAATATTATGATAACCAATAAATGAAAATTTCGTACCAATTAGTGAAAAATAATTTATATGGCAAAAACCACAACATCGTTTGCCAGTAGTAACTATAACATAAAGAAGAAAAGTGATTAGCTGATTGTCTGACTGACTGATTGAATGACTGACTGACTGGATGATTGACTGACTAAACTATCAACTTCAACACAGCTCAAATTACAAAGGGATCAGGCTGAAACATATATTAGGGCTGAAATTTGGCATAGAGCTATTTTGACGTATAAGGACATCCACTATTTTTTTTAATTGTGCAACCCATAATGGGGTTGAATTAGAGGTCACATATGCCACAGACTTACAAAATATTATTAAAATCTACATTAAAAATAACAATGGTCGTGCTAGATCAGGGCTTACCCTTAATGGCAGACTTGTAAAAATGTGAATTCTTTTGGATTACTTTAAATAGCTGTGTAATATATTATTATTGTGCGAGCATGACAAGCTGTTGGAAAAATATTTACTACTTGCCTTTTGTATGTGTTATATTCAAAAGGCACAAATTAAGTACTAATAACTTATTATACTTAATTTAGTCAGCGTCCCACACAGGTCCCACCATTTTTTTCTCCCTAAAATTAAGCCTAGGTTGAAAGGTTGATATTTTAGACACTTATCGCGGTTCCTCATATCCTATCTATCCTTGGTTTGCCTAACTAGAGATCAAAGAGGTAAGAGTAGAGATAGATTTGACATGACTTGTATAGAGCTTACGAGTATGTCAAATAGCACTACAGTGCGACAAGGCTATCTTGGCGCGTGGTCAAAATCGGAACTAACTCCGCGATCTTGCGATACTGTTGGATAGTTCACTCTGTCGGTACTTATATCGCGTTGTTTTTGCTTAACTAAATAAAACTAAAAATTGAAGAGATTTTATTTTCTGGCTACCTTTGATCAACTTTACGCCTTTCTGACAATCTCATTCAAGTGCCAAGAGAGCCTTGTCGGGCTGTATTATGGCAAATAGTAGTTATTGGGAACCGCCATAAGAGGGAAGCGGAAAATGATTTTTCTATCAAATTCAGCTTTTGTTTTCTAGACGATTTTGTTAAACAGGCACTATTTATTTTACTCGACTTCATCCGTGATAAATATAGAAATTTTGAAATAGAAAACTGGTTTAAATAATAAAAGTTTTGACTTTTCTTGAAAGACTGTAAGTTAGCCCTATGTCAAAAAAATATTTTCAGATTCAGCGATCATTCTCTTTAATGGCGTATCTAGAATGACCTACTTTCAATCGCTCCCACGATGAAAGAAAACAAACAATAGGTAACCTATACAAACAGAAGGAATATCGCTCGCAAATGAGTGTTGACTCAGCACAGACATGTCGGAAGAACAATATCAACACGAGTTTGAAAGCAGCTGCCTAAACATCAGTGACGTCTCAATTCACGATGCTCAATACAGTATTATGGAATAGATGAAACGATTATTTCTTAGCCGGCGTTGATCAAATATATTCGTGTGTATTCAGATGATCTTACAAATGATCGGAATATGTAGAAGGAAACAAGAAATAAATAGGTACTTTTGGAAGTCTAGAAACTAATCGAGAGTAGCAGCTCCATTTCAATTTTTTTATAATTTTACAGCTGCTGGATCTAGATATATGGTTATCAAGCTGGAGCTGAATATGTGGTTTACTTACGTATAGTTTTATTAAGGTTATGTTGTGGTTCTTGAAGGTTCTGATTTTTTATATGCTTTTTTATGAGCTTATGTCAATAGACAACTTTGGGCCAGGAAGTATACGAACGCGAATCACAAGCTTTCTCCCTCAAACGACGCTCGATTTCGGACACAAACTCCCTCACGTCCATATAAGTCTCCGTAAGCCTAGAACGTAAACCGTTCCATCGCCATTGCATGCGACGTAAACGTACCTACAGGAAAAGGCTGGTTTAATTTAATACGTAAACCTAATTGATTCAACAATCGCCGAGGACTCGACGGCCGATTATCAAGCCATCGCCTGGGAACATCTCCATTCACACAAACTTAATTATACTGGATACAGGAAAGTGATACAGCCAACAGCTATAGTCAATGCGGTTGCACTAATTATGGTATTAACATGTATAATGTGTGGGGCAACACCAATAATGCACTCTTTGCATGCAAAGTCTTTTAGGAGTTCAGGATAAATTTATACAACATCTTTTTGCTGACTACGCGCGGATGAGTGACTATACCACAGAAGGCGGATGGATCTTAGACGAGCAGGGTCGTATCATTTAGCATCAAATGAACGTTACATCTCGTTTTACATTTCAATCAAAAATTCTCATTCCCGGCGGGATTTGAACCCGCGTCCCCCAGCTATAGCTACTGGGTGCTCTTGCCAATGAGCCAATATGAAATTATTCCCTGGTCTGTGGGCAGAACCATGGCGCCATCTGTTGTAAAACGTTACAGTTTCAAATTAACAATCGTCTTACCATTTCGCTACCTAGCGAGCTCGCGGTCGGTGACGGAGACGAAGACGATGATGCGAGATTTTAACAACCGGACCCAATCATCAGACCCAGACACCACCATACTAATCTTATACCTTTAAACGAGCAATTCTTGTATATATATTTCTATATAATCTGGATCTCGGAAACGGCTCGAACGATTTTCTTGAAATTTAATATACAGCGGGTTTTGGGGGCGATAAATCGATCTAGCTAGGCTTCATTTTTAGAAAATGTCAAATTTACAAAAAAAAATAAAAATATGACTACTGCTGCCACCTATTGGCCACCGAGCGAAGCTCGGTCATCCAGATATTAGGCATTAACCAAGAAGGCGATTCTAACCCTTTACCGGGGCTAAGAGAATAACACCGGAGGAGCGCGTTTCCCCTGCGACACAACTCCCGGGTAAGAAGGCAAGCCTCGAGGCCCGCAACCTAGTGGCGTCTTACTTCCCATTGAGAAGACCACCACGGTTAACTTTTTTGCTGCAAACCATAGCAAACCCATTGAGAACTGTATGATGAGCTCCAGGATCTGCTAGGTGTTTGCCAATTTGGAAATTCTAAAATCCAATAGTGAGGTAAGTAAGATGTTGTATTATTTATTTAAGGCCTAATAGTAGGTAACATGGCTCGAAGTGCTAGTATATCCTATATGTATATATAGTATACATTGAAGCTGATTCAGTGACACGTGTTAACACATAAATATCAATTACGCCCACCTAACTTACGAGCCATCAAAAACACGTAAAATAACAACTAACTCCGCGGGTAGCGGCGAGAATTGACGAGATGCAATTCCTCAATCGCTACAATGTTGCCTAGCCTATTCGGCTTACGTATTTTGTAGTTCGTTTAAGTTTAAATGCACACGCTACCTTACCCTTTGGATGGATAAGGGTGGCTCCACATGAAAGACGTCGTTAAGAGCCTCTTGGTCTTTAATACAAAATAATTAATTAAATAATGCTGTTTTTCTTCTTCTGAAGCCAGATGTCACTTTATCTTAACATTATCCTGGCCTTAAAATTCAGAAATTATAGTTTTCAAAGTTATGATCCATAGAAAATCTCAATTTAAGAACAACTTGGAGGAAAAAATAAATTGTTCAAGAAATTAAATTAATGTGAAACGAGTTAAGTATAGCGACTTAGCGTTAAATTTTTCGTTATTTCCTTTATTTACCAACTTAATTTTGTTCAATGTTCATTGATCAATGACAACGTATATTGATCAATGTTCCTTAAAATAAGCTCAAACCAAGACTTAGTAGTCAACCACTGAGTTTTAAGTAGGTTTTAAGGATTTTCGAGATGAATTATTTGTAGCTAATTTATTTCACTAACTAAGCAATCAAATGGAAGGATATAATTCACTTAATTTGCACTTATTATTTCCAATTTCATTTGAAAAAAACGTGATATTTCAAAAAGTCATTAAAAAGTTCTGCTGTTTTTCGATAGATGGCATGGCAAACTCAAAACTAAAAAGTTGTGGAGTTGCGCTCCTTGCTTTCATGCTAGCCTATTTATTTTCGTTACGAAATTTCTGAATTAGGTCTGCACCGTCAAAGCCCGCGATAGAAGCTATGCAATAGCTTAAAAAAAATATACCAAAATAAAACTGGCGAAGTCTTGAATCTGTAGTTGTCCTTAAATGGTAACAGAGGCATGCCGGCAAATGGGACTCTATTACTGCAAATTACCCACATATGAACTGGAAAGAACAAAGTATTTTATGTTGGTACTTCTCTTTATTATTTTCATTTGTTTCGGTATGAGAAATAACTCCCATAGTAATTGGTTTTAACGTACATTCCAAACGGCTGGGTAAAGTCTGTTTGACTAACTTGACATAATTTGCTTCGGTAAATGTTTACAATTAGTGTCTACGAATATTAAAAGCTAAAGAAGTATTACAGTTATTTTTAGTAATGAAGTTGTTATTGATCGGATGTGTGATGTTCCCACACTGTACACTGTACACTTACGTGGAAACACCTTAATTATTACCTCACACTATATGGTTATACTATGTATATAACTGCTCTGCTCTCGCCGTTGACTCGTATAGCAATGGCCGACCATCCATCGGAACTCCAAATATATAGACAATAACAATCACTGTTAAGTGTCGCATGACAACTGTCAAAGGACAACATAGACAATCTGCGACATCAAAGACCAATACACTACATCCCTCCCTTTTTGTAATTTTTTTTTTTTTATAACTCATTATCCACTTCATATTGCTTTTCCCATTTTTAAAGGGTTCACAGATTCCCAATTCCTACATTTAAACTGGTCACCCTATTCAAGCTCGACCTACAGTAATTCGGAGTTAAGTAGTTGAGTATACATACATAATACCTAATGGCGCACAACAAAGTTCACAAGGCCACAGCCACAGACAATAAACTCAACCGATCATTCCTTCCCCTTTTTTCTGTTAATGAAATTTAACCAATTACGCTCAAAAATAACAGACTAGTTACTATTTTAGGCATAATCAAAATAGTTCGCCATCATTGTCGCTTACATACGAAAATAAGCGACAGGACGATGTCGAAAACATTTAAAAACTGGCGAAAAATAAAATTACCACACAGTATAAACCTAGAAAAACGGACCAAGCCATTTTTGTGGAAAATAATCGTAAATATTTAATATAAACTACATACATTTTTGTATGTCCATAAAGCTTGAGTTAACTTGTTTATCTACATAGTGTATTATCAACATTTTCAAAAAGGCTAACTTTGGATCGGGACTTGTCTATTTAACCTACCTATTAAATAACCCAAATTCGCAAATAAAGTCCAATTGAACCGAAATCATTTTTCAGCTAGTTCAGAACACAGTTTTCTTTAATAAGAAGTAATGCTTAAGAAACTAAAACGACACCTCATCTACTACCTCCCAAGGACAATGATATCTCATAAGTTCTGCACTTGTACTTGGGAACTCTTATATTATAATATGCTGACAATTTAGTCTCCTCCTTTTTTGTAACATATAACATTATCACTCGCAACTTTTACTACACACACACACACACACACACACACACACACAAACAACTAAAATCAAAATTCATAATTACTCGTAATAAAGTTGTCCGGAAATGCTTACTTGAGTAACCGTTTGGATGACTAAGGAGTGCTTTCTGAATGTGGTAGTATTTTACGAACTATCAAAATTTCATAAATTAGCATTGTTACCACGGACCAGGGAATAACTGTGGCCGTTACTGCCACTGAACGAAGCATTTATGGATTCGCAGTTTAACTTTTAGACACATTTGTATCATAGGTCATTTTCTATCGCGCCGAGCCTCACTTCAGTTTGGTTTAAACATAAAAATATATTTAATTCAATTTTTCATCCCAATGAAATTGTTTGGGATGTGTCACTGTTTACCATTTACAAATTTATTGTATTTAGAACCTTAATTTCTGTAATGAATAAAATCAAGTAAGTAATATAACTTGTTTCTTCAGACACATTAAATCCAATTAGTAACGTTTCCTATGGTTGTACATTATGTTGTCCAATACGTTTGAAACTAGCTAAATTGAAAATAATTGCAGTAAAAAGTACCTTAGTGGTTTACTCAGAAACTCATGAAAATATATTAACGATTTTATTATGCATTGCAAAGTCCACAAGCAAACTAATGAAGTAAGTATAATATCAAAGAAATTATAAATTAATTATTTTGTGACAATAATAAATATTTGACTAAAAACTAATTTAAAATTTAAAATAACAATACCAATAATCTTATCAAGTATTGTAAATAGTAAGGATTCCTAACTCCTTAGGCTTGCAAGTTAGAAATAATGCTTCAACAATGAAATCGCGTTCACGACCGGCAGACTGACTGTTTTTCCACCGCAACCACAGATCACCAAGATACGTTACGTTCATAGTAAATTGCGTTTTAAAACTGTGCCCAAATGCCACTCACTGATAAATAGAACAAAAAATATAAAACAGCACGCAAACCCCTTTTTATATATTTTATATCATTGACCCTTGACTCTTGGACAACATCTATAATTTAGTACTCGACTCTACATGATAAAACAACAGCAGGCACTTACTTCCTACAATGGTAATCCTGTGTCTGCTTATTTAAACTTTATTTACAGATAATATTATGTAATAATAAATTTTTATTTACTGAAGTCTAACGTTCGTAGTATGGTATACTTATTGACAAAAACCAATTTATTGAAGTTAAATACCGAGGCAAATATTCTAGGTAAATGAAGTTTGAGTATTTTGTTGAATAACGATGAGTATTAATATTGTTTAAACCTTTCACAAATATAAAAGGTTACATCGTAATCTTTGCCCATTACTTACACGTTTAGGACTTGATTTGGAAATATTTACTATAATCATGTCATTGGTTTAATTTGCAAACAATACCCAAACCGAATCTCATACTTACTTACGAGTACATATAAGTTTGGTAAACTTCATAACAATACCTACCCAATAAAAAGTACTATTGGATGTTTGACGAAGTAAATTCTATCACGCTCATAATATGGTAGTTAGCGTACCCTAGTCACAGTAACAGCGGTCCTAACCATCAAACAAATAGATTTGAACTAACCCGAACGTTGTCAGTATTGAAGACATAGAGAAAGTTAACTATTTTGCATCTTACTGTTGCCGTCGCAGATCGCAGCTCCACATTGATTGTCAAGTCATATGCAGCAGAGACAGATAAAAATGTACGCCCATACCGCTGCCGCTGTAACTTAGGACCAAGTTGTAACCCCGTGTATAACCCATTTTTGATTTCTTTATGGTTTTGGGGAAGCTAGTACCTTCAGAAAGAACCCCTGTCATACTAAAGGTGATATTGTACGACTGCATTGACGTTCCCTATTTTGCATATTTGTTTGAAATATATTAAATAATTTACCCATTTTGATGCCGTGAGAATGTAAAAGCAACAAAACGAGATCTTATGTTTTACATTGAATAATTTGTAATAACTCACTGTAATGAAAATTTGTTATTAACAGTAACAATTAATTTTCTTAGTCATAACAGTTTTAAAACAAAAACAGTACGCCTGTCTGCCTGCTAAACTTTACTTTTACTTTTAAACATCATTGCAAAATCATACTTTTGATGGAATAGCTAATCCCAAAAATGTTTGTGTCGACCTAATCTCAAAAATGTCTGTATCGACGATACAACCTACCTAAACGGTAGCGGAATTTTATTGCTGTAGTAACGTGTTACGTGAACATGACTGTTCGGGCGAATTTGTTTAAAGCAGATTGCTTATCGAAAAATATTCGTAGACTTACCTTCTGTCTACTGAACTGACGAACCGTCAACTCAGCGAGTCTTGTAGGTAGTTACACAGATCTAGGAAACAATATGGATGGGCCCCGTCTACAAAATAAGCGTGACTATCTCCAATCAGTAAAGCGGCGCACAAGGTGGCGTCACCTAGGAAAGCAAAATCAGTACACGAACATTTGTCAGCAAATCTCGGCGCCCAAAACGGCACCGCATGTCACGCAAGCCCGGCGAGTTCCTGTTTCTCTTAATTCTATTTGTAGGTATAATTAGTTAATAGGCATTTACCCAGCATTACTGTAGCAGTAGTAGTGGTGTTAGGATGGCCTTGGTACTTCCAGCAATTATAGTGGATGCACCTGTTTGTAGCAATGCAACCAATCTCCCATCGGGACTCGAACCCGGAACCCCCTCGTAATCTACGTTCTTTCCATGCTTTAATCGTCAAGCTATTGGGGCTATTTTATATTATTATTAAGACTTATTTACACCGAAAGCTAAATAAATAACTTTTAATCAGAAACGATAAATATAAAACCTATAACGCCATGATACACGGTAACTAATAGTAGTTTTAACCTCTTTAACCGAAACCTATCGAAAATAGTATCCAGTATAAGTAAAATTAACACTTATCTTAACTCTTAGATCAGGTATTGAATAATCTCAGTACCCAATCCACCCAGGACTCTAACCTAGAACAGACTACTTTAATAATTAAAATAGTATATATTTTATCTTCTCTGTTATTCAAATAAACGGAAATAATGTGAAATGTGACGTCAAATAATTATATACAGATCTCTGTAGTAGTGTCTCTGTGTGTATATGTAATTATAATATAGCTTATAATTCATAATTTTATATATGGTAACGGTCGTTATATATATAAACAGTTTGGACACTACCGTCCAATTCCAACATCCGTGTATGGTTTAGCATAGGTGTGTAAACTTCACTCAAGTCTCAACTAGTTGATACTTTAAACCAGAACCCCCGTGCTCCAGCACTGCACATGCCCGTCACCACTCCAGCAGATAACATGTCGTTTACTGGCCCAACGGGGCGGAAACTCGTCCGTAGCAGCACATGACCGTCACCTTTAAGATGCCAAGGCCGCCACGGAAATTGAATCCTCGTGATCTATGGACGCACATGCTCCACTAGATACACGAGGGAGCCGATCGTCAGAAGGCTGCCACACATTGCACTTACAGCTGGCACACCTGGCACTTATGCTTGGCAATCTCTTGGCTGGACATCCATTTTAGCACTTACACCTGACCGACCGCTCACGCCCTACATAAAATTGGACTCTATACCAATTTTATTTGTACACTCAAACAATTTTATTTTTACACACTTATGCTCAACAAAACTAATACCTGTGGCCATTTAATTATTATCTACCATTTCATCTTATTATTATTTATCGTCACACATCAAGTCAAACATGTTTTATTAACCAATAAAAACTTTGAATTCCATTTAAAAGTGGATTTCATTAAAAATTCCACACAATTTTATACTATTCGTGAAGCAAACTGGATAAGAAAGTATGAGGATTATTGTTGATCCCTTTTTCGATCACATTAACTTGAAATATCATTGTGCTGATCGTATTCTGTACACGATGGCTCGCGCTATAATTATCTCTAAAGACTAACGCTACACGATTCCTTGATCTTGATCAAAACCAGAAGCAACTCACACTATACTGTATTTATTGATTTAAGTCGTTTGACGTATTCTGGTTCGAAATAAAGGTATGATTCGATAGTTAAACGGTATGCAAGCATTGTTGAATAGTTTTATAACGAAAATGAATTAACACGGGTAAGATGAAAACAGATTTGAAAACACATTCCTGATATCCCGGTTCCAAATAAAGGTTTGACTCGATAGTTAAGATGTATGCAGGCGTTTCCGAATGGTTTTATACCGAAAATTAATTAACATAGTCAGGATGGAAACAGATTTGAAACCACGTGCCCTTTTTCCTGTTAAGTTTGCAATTTTAGTATTATTCAACTACCCGCAGGTTTTTTTTTTTAATTGGAGAAAATTTTCAATTGCATGGTAAAAACGTGTAACTGCAGATAACCCTCACTGCTTTTAAAACTAAAATACCACTTTTGACAATGATTCGAAACATTATCATGCATGATGAACTAACACTGTTTCCTCCTTTTCTTTAAAAATTTAAATGACTTACAGTTTATCCTCGTCGCCATTGTGATGTTCCCACACTGTACACTGTACACTTACGTGGAAACACCTTAATTATTACCTCACACTATATGGTTATACTATGTATATAACTGCTCTGCTCTCGCCGTTGACTCGTATAGCAATGGCCGACCATCCATCGGAACTCCAAATATATAGACAATAACAATCACTGTTAAGTGTCGCATGACAACTGTCAAAGGACAACATAGACAATCTGCGACATCAAAGACCAATACACTACAGGATGATTATTTTTAGTAGATAATATATAGAGTTATTTATTTATTTTGCACAATGAGTATTACAATATAAAACACACAAACATATAGAGAGGACATGTACAAGGATATCTTATTGCTACAAATGAGGATCTCTTCCAGATGCCCTAGAGTTAGATAAATATATATTTTTTGTCAGATATACTTACTTACCGTTCATATTTTAATGGTGAGAAAAATTAATGTTTTATGGTACGAAATATGTTTAAAATACGTTGTGTATATTATTTAGCATAAAATATTATGTTTATTTAGTACTCATAAAATGATGGCATTATAATAACTTTTCAAGGTGAATATAATGGTATTTATCACACCTTAAAAACATAGTACGAGAAGGTACTTAATGCCCTTTTCTTATCATCATCAAAGTCATCACTCATTTGTCTTCCTGGTTTTTAGACAAACGAATAAAAAATATTATAAATTAAGAGCTCACAATTAGTCACTGCCCATAAATCATGGGAAGCAAAAACTGCAAAAACCTGTTAACCTAATGTAATAATAACCTAATGATAATTTTTTATATCTGAAGTAAAAAATCCTTAATTACCGAGTGGGTAGTATAATGTATTCTGTGCGTAGGTACCTACGTAGACCTATATTATGATGATTTTAAAAAACATACAGAAAAAAATACCAAGGAAAACAGTAGCTTCGCCATTTATGTTCAACTATGATTTACCACTAAAACTTAAATCCTATTTATAGTTAAGTAAACTCGCCGGCATATTTAGCGGAACATAAAAAAAAGGTCCATAATTAAAAAAATATGGTTTTATTTTAAAATCTACTTACTACACTTCTTTTGTTATTTAAAGTTTCATTTGTTTTTACTTAAAATGAGATCACATTAAGAACAGATTTTGCGAGTAAAGGCTATTTGTGAAAAATGGTACATTTTTCAACTTTTCATGTAACCTGGAAAAGTGAAATTTAATATTAAAATTACAATTAATTAAATTAGAAAAATGGTGATTAATATCGCGTATTTCCTCCACGTGCTCTTATTAAAGTTTCTACCCGTCTAGGCATACTGAGAATGATGTAATCGATGGTCTCCTGGAATAGTCTCCGCCATTCCTCAACTACGGCGATTCGCAGTTCTCCCACGTTGGCAGGAGCTGGAATTCTGGACTTAACTTTTCTTTTCAGCAAGTCCCAAACGTGCTCTATTGGGTTCATATCCGGTGATCTCGCCGGCCACTCCATAACAGTGATATTCATATCATTAAGATAAGCTTGAGTTACCCGAGCGGTATGCGGCAGAGCATTATCCTGCATAAAAACAAAATCGTCACCGATATATGGGGCAAACGGTACGACATTTTCTTCTAAAACTTCTCTGATATAGTGGTCTGCAGTCAGACTCCCTCTGTCAATCACTACCAAGTCTGTGCGAGCTCCCAAACAAATGCCCGCCCAAACCATTATTGATCCACCACCGTATGCAACTGTAGTTTCAAAATTTGTCTGAATGTATCGTTCTACTTTGCGTCTGTATATTCTTTGCCTGCCGTCAATTTGATTTAAGAGAATTCTGCACTCATCACTAAACAATACCTTACACCATTGGTCCGCGTTCCAAAGTCGATGTTCCTGAGCAAAAGTTAACTTGTTTCTACGATGATTTACCTCGAGCCTTGGAGCCTTGGCGGGCACAAATGAACCTAAACCAGCTTCTTCGAGCCTTCTTCGTACCGTACGCTCACTTACGGTTACACCCCGCACTGCTTCTAACTCATGTCGGGCTTGGACGGCCGTCAAACGGGGGTTCCTACGTACACGAAGCCGAATTAAACGATCATCCCTACTCGAAGTGCGTCTTTTTCTGCCTTGTCCTGCTCTTCTCACATAAGTACCGGTCTCCCTGAACCGTTGGATACTGCGATGGATCGTTGAAACTGGTCGACGAAGATCTTTGGATATCACTCTGTAGGTTAGACCATTTCTTCGCATTTCGAGTGCCCTGGCAATCTCCGTTGGGGCTAAGTCAGGCATAATTCAGTCATCAACTCCAGAAAGATACGCGTTTAAAAAAAAACTAAAAAAAAAAACAGTATTTCAATGAAATTTTAAATCAAACTCAGAAGGAAAAAATACTCGAAGTTCGCTCCAGATAAGGTGTATTTGAATAAAATTAAAACAATTGCATAAAATGTGATGTTCAGTTGTTTTCTTAATTTGAAAATATTTCTTTTTAAATTAAATAACGTATAAACCAGCCAGCAACTTTATATGATACTGATATCAAACCTTTTTTTTATGTTCCGCTAAATATGCCGGCGAGTTTAGTTAGCAAAATTGTATAACCATCATCATAAAATCATCATTCATAAAAATATGTCAATTGCAATAAAAATATGCAATCACATTGCAATTGACATATTTTTATTAATTTCTTCATTTAATATAACATAGCTTTAAATTAAATAATAATTAATAAACAAAAACGTTTAAACTTCGTCGTTTTATAACGACACACTAATTATTTCGCGAGGCATCCATTCGTCGCAAATTTTTATAATTAGACAGAATATTCGCTTGAGAATTCGCTTCAAAACAATATCTTGCGACATTATCTTGATTAAAAGTTCGTTTTAAAAACTTAATTACGTGCCGTAAACCCGGCTTTCATTACGGTCTCAGACTAATGGGAAATACGAACTGGCCGAGTTTTGCAAAACAATTTTAAAATATATCACACAATTTATTACAAGCTGCTGATAGCTTGACTGTATTTTTCATACCCTATTTACTATTTAATCTTACTCGTAGATTTTTAGTAATATCTAAATTGGCTTAAATCTGGTCTAGAAGGTGGCTTTGGCCGCAGCTACCCAATGCACACAGACGTAGCGCCAAGCCATTAACGTTCTGGTGCGATGCTGTGGAGCAATGCATTATTTACCCTTTTCCAAGTTAGTACATCTTATGTTGCATCCTCTCTCATCATCAGATGAGATTGCAGTCAAGTACTAACTTGTATTGTATGTAATAAAACCTCCTAAGGATATGAATTTTCAAAGTCCTTGTTAAGTATGTAGTATTACTACTGGCCAATAGATGGCAGCAGGAGTCATATTTTTATATTTTTTTTGGTAAATTCGACATTTTCTAAAAAAGAAACCTAGCTAAATCGATTTATCGCCCCCAAAACCCCCTGTGTTTTTTCAATTTCATGAAAATCGTTCGAGCCGTTTCCGAGATTCAGATTATATAGAATTATATATATTTAAATAAGTATATAACTATATGTACAAGAATTGCTCGTTTAAAGGTATAAGATTAATAAATGATTCATGCATTACATGCCTATTCAGTGGCTCAAGGGCTGTCTGTCAGTTAGTACCCATTCAGTAAATATTACGGATTTATTTATTAGAGTATACTTAGAAAGGCTTTCATTTTTAAAACCATCGATCGGCAAACTTCCCATTAGTCTGTGACAATATAAAGGTTTTGTGCACGCGATTCTTATCATGCCTCCTTCAAAATGAAGACCTCCTTGCCACCCTAATATTTAGAAATCGGTAATGGAATTATGATAGAAATATTAATTATTTTTAATACATTTTAGGTTCTCATTTGTATGGCATGGCATTGTCTCTTCCCAGTCAAAGTCAACTTGGGTGTTTCTTTAACCGAAATAATCGGCATAACCCAGTCGATTAGCAAACTGAAGTGGCAGTGATATTTACAAGCAAAACCTACTAGCAAAACCTTGGCGCAGACATGCTCCGGAGTCCGGAGTTAGTCCGCGTACCGGTAGATTGGTAATGGGTGGATAGTATAATAATAAGAAAGCGGACCCATTAGTGGTGATGCGATATCGGAATGGCCTATGAAGTACTGCAGTAGACATCTATGCAGGAACTGAACTAAACTGGTGACAATGTTATTAATTCGATGTAAAACCCTTTTATCCTTTTTTATACAGATTAAACGCCTAACGCATACCCCTTCGTCAGGGGAAACGGAAGGGTTATGTGGGGCTTGGACTCACTTTGTTTCCGGCGGACCTGCTGGCGGGAATACGGGATTCACTATCGTTAGCACGGTGCTCCCACCAGCCACCTCAGAAATGGGTCCCATTATCGTCGGCTGCCGGGCCGCTCCCCTTATAGAGAACTACAAGCTGAATAACATGGTAGATGACACCAAAACTGATCTTACGTTTAAAATACGGAATACTTAATAATATAATATTTAAGGGCTCATGTTTGTATGTTTGTTCTCTTCATATCAAAAATAAAAATACTGTGCCAACAGATTTTGCTAAATAATGCAATAGAGATAGATTAACTCTGCATTACTTGCTACTTTTCGTCCCGAAAAATCCATGGCAGGATTTGTAAAAAACAATTCGCCGAGTCGCGATTTTATTTTTATGTACAGAACCGTGATTACACCACGCCCTCTCACGCTCGCCCGTTTATTAAGTTTCCAAAGCGCATCACGTTAGAGGGAGTGGCACACACATCCGGCGCCCTTATCAGTTCCGGTGTGCCACTGTTTAATTACAAATACTGACAGGTGATAATACAGTCATTTTGAAATTTTTATAAACTTTCTTTTATTACAAGTAAGTATAGCGCCACAAACTTATCAGGGCTAGACAATGTAATATAAGCGTTAAGAGTCCTGTGAACTACCATGTCTCCCTTATTCTGTATCTCAGTGATATACAGAGTGATTCAACGAGCTTATTTGACTATGTTTTTATCCATTGAAGGTTCACCGCAAAATCTTACTTTCGTTTCACTTAATAAAGCAGCAATGTATAACAAACCATAGACAACAGTGACCGAAACTGGAACGAATGTCGCGGTGGTACTAATAAAATAGAATACGATGGAGACAGCGACACCCTCACCGGACCAAATAAGTTTGGGGTACTATACTAACTGCAATCTCGTATACCTATCTCGTCACATCTAAAAATGAACGTCCCTCTACGTATCTACGCTTACACATTGAAAGAATAATGTAGTGGAGGGGCGTTCATTTTTAAATATGTTGAAGTCTACCTAAATGACGATGCAGTCAAAGATGGTTATCGTACTTTTAAAGGGGTAAAATCCTTACGTCAAGAGGTAGACGTCTTTATATTCTGAACGTGTTTTAAAGTAATTCGCTCATATGTTAAAGCAAGTCATCAGACCGTGTGATAAAACTTAATGCGACACCATTAACTGATTCATCAGACAATAAAACCGGACAAGAGTGATTGGGATTGCGCGGTAGGGGTTACGCATAGAATATAGATCGAGTCATTCGGAATCTTAGGAAGTACTTATCGAATCCCTCCTTGCTACTCGTATGTATATAATCCAGTTCGTAAGAAAGTGGTTAAGTATTTCAGTCTATTTCCATGATTTAAACCTGTCAGTTTGCAGGTTTCTAACTGAATTCAAGCTTACTTAATACAATTTCAAGTATAAAAAAGGTTTGAATAATTAGGTTTTTAATGTTCTTAAGTTTTAGATCCAGATTATTAGGTATACGAGAAGGCACCAATTATAAGGTATCCTGGAGCACTGACTATGCGACCATCGGTTCGTGATAATAATTTCAACAGTGATAATATTTATCACGTGAGAACATTTTCAATAGTGTAGGTTAATTTTATAAAGGCCACCAATTGTCGCCACTTATGCGGGAGGGTAAAAATCAAAGATTTATATCTTTGCACGTACTCATATAATCAGCCTATGGCTATAGGGTTTACTATGAACTTAAAAAAAAATTAACTACTTAAAATATTTATAAATTCTTAATTAAAATTGGGTACATGCCAAATGTAGTTTTCATTAAACTCTCTAGCGTTCATAATGGTGTTCATAATGGTGTTCTGAACATAGCGGTAGAGTCTGTCATTTCATAATTATACCTATAATAATTTTTTTTATTGAAAAATGAAAAATGAAAATTTAACTGCGGAATCCTAAAAACCACGCGCATAGGTACTCGTAGCGTTGCCTTGAACTTTATGAAACATTAGCGATTCTTTCCGCCTCTGATTCCGATGTGAATGTGCGATGGATGACGCCGTCTAATGGAGCGGAATGCTGGATGGTTCTCGCTCAGCGCTGACCAGCGACTGGCCCTTTGATGAATCACTCAACCATTCAGCCAGCCAGACCTCCAACCGTTCAGCCAGACTCGACACACAATAAAGTATGTTCGGAATTCGGATAAAGAACATTCTTGGTAGAAAATGGATCCAATATTAAAAATGGATCCAATTATGATTTTCAACCGACTTCAAAAAAGGAGGAGATTCTCAATTCGACAGTTTTTTTTTCATGTGCGAGTATTTCCGCCTCTGATTCCGATGTGAATGCCGAATGCTGAATGGTTCCCGCTTGCCGCTGACCAGCGACTGTCCCTTTGATGAATCACTTATCTAACCATTCACCCATTCATACTGTAGTGAGTGTGCTTAGGAACTACGTAACCTTGCACCTCCTTCACCTTTCTACCATAGGACTGCAAGACGCCGAGAGCGTTGGCATCCTTATGTGGTTGTCATCCAACAAACTCTTAACTCGCACGAAACGTTTTTCCTCCACGTTTCTGATACGAACCGCTTTGCTGTGGAACGCTCTTCCAGCCTCCGTGTTTCCAGCCAAGTACATTCTGGGTGCCTTCAAGAGAAGACTGAATATAGGCATTTTCTAAGCAAGCGCGCTCCGCAACCTTAGACCTCATCATTGCTTTCCATCAGGCATGACTGTCGTTAAGCCCATAGTCAATGACTAAATCTCGGATCAGTATATCATCACTGGCAACACGCATTGGTATGTAAAGAATTATATTAATTTCAGACGCAGCGCTACCTATGTACAAATATTTCGAAAATAATTGTGCAATCAAAATATTTAAAAAGAAAGGTGGATAATTAATACCATTGTACACTTATCTACTCACTGTAACTTTTCAAATAAGTGTATAAGTGGACATACAGGTCTAACACCAAAATTATAGGTATACGCAAAAATATCCAACGAGCCTCTTAGTGCAGTATAGTGCGAGCTCTGTTGGAGTAAAAAGTCGCGGGTTTGATTACCTATTTAATTTAAGGTACCTCCCAGCGAAGACATACGATTAAGCGTTACGGCACGATCCTGTGTAGAAACCGCTAGGGCCTAGGGGTGAGTTTACCTCTTCCTAGTTCCTAGTTAGTACGATAACATCTTCGGCTGTATCATCATCACTTACGATCAGGTGAGATCCTATAGTCATGTACCTACTGTCTTGTGAGTGTTAAAATAATGATAATATTATGGATTTTGAGTTCATTGAAATATTAAATCTTAACACTGACTCGAAGTTGGTAAAAAATACTACACAATAATCATGTATTATTTATTAGTAAGGTAGGTACCTAATCTAACATATTTTAGTTGCTGAGAAATTATTTTGATGTTTAAAAAAAGTTATTTATGATAAGAACGCTAGTCGCTAGTTAATTAGCTGGGAAATACGTAATCAACTAAAGATAAAAATAAGTTATCTCAAGATAGGTAAAAAGAACAATAGAGGCAATTAAAATAAAACTGGACACTCAAATAGAACTAAATATTTGATGCTTATTATTTAATAAAATCTGGAAATTCTTATAAAAAACTTTTATCGCAGCGTATGAACAATTTTAATTAGGCGTCCGTAATTAATTTGATACAGTAGGTACTTGTAGTGCCATCTAGTATCTAGTAGCGAATCTAAAGGTAACAAAATTAAAATACACCACTCCCTAACGAAGGTTTTTAGTCCGTAGGTCGCTGCGAAGTCAGGCATGTCAAGAGACCTTGGTCATCTAGGCCTACACGGAAGGAACCAGGTATATATATAGCAAGAAGCTTGTAAGGAAATGCTCGGGCAAGGAGGCTTAGCCTTGACGCCGGTATACCATGACTGACTAATGGTTAGTCGAGGAGTCCCCGTCGTTGCCGTTACTTTATGTGATAAGTAAACACTAGTAAACAGCCAAAAGAAATAAACCAAAGTTGTTCAGCAAGATTTAATAAATATTTTATTTTTCTACGTGACCCGACAGACTTTGTTTTGCCGTATAATTGATTTCTCACTTATAATATGGATACTTACCTATGAAAAATAGTTTACGTCTCATTCTCAGACTTACTTTAAGACTGTTTGTTATTCAATATTATTATTCTAAGATATTATATTGTACCTATACAAAAAATTAAAAATCAGTCAAGTCGTTTCGGAGGGCTTTTTACATACACGAGGATTTCGTGTTTCAGAAAAAGTCAAATTGCGAATTAATTAATCGCACTTATATCTACATTCCATATGAAACTTACTTTTAACTTTTTTGTTTAGTATTTTGTAATTAAATTATTATTTAAAGTCTAAGTAATTGTATGGTATTTTGTTGTATATTAACAGAATATGCAACAAAATACCATAACATGGACACTGGCACGCCAAGCCCAGCTGACGTAGTTTCGTGCGACGCGTGCGTGACGTCATTTGCAGCGATTGTTCGTAATAAGCGTATTGTTTCAGCAGTTACTGTCCACACTAATATTTGCTGTAGGGCCGGGCATTCACGCGGGCTTTCACTCTCTGTTTATAGGATTTCCGTTCTGAAGAAACCTGTTGCAATGTGTAATTCAATGAATAATATCCACTTTTGCAACGCTGCGAGTTGCAACTTAAAATATGTTAGCCCTATAGAAAAATATATTTTCGGAGTACATAGACGGACATAGACCGCATAATAATATAATTGCAAGGGTTCGGTATTCTTTTTGAGAAGTAGAGTGTCATATTGAATTATAACGAAGAACGAATAAATTATTTGTCGCAAGAGGTATTCGAGTACCCATCCTAGGTTGTACTCGTACAGTCGTAGTAATACTAAAACAACCCAATTATATTCATTTTTCAACGTTTCACGCAAACTTTCTTCATACTAGTAAATGGTGTAGCGCCTTCTGCCTTTCCCAGTAATAGATACGCGACAATAAATGGCGAAACGGTTTTCGGAAACTCGAAAACTCCATGGAAACGTGCGTGCAGACCACAGACCAAGGAATAACTTTGGATACAGACTATTGACAAGTGTAGTGATCTGTGGCAGGGATCGCGATCTATTATAGGCAGTACTATGGTCGGCTTGCTGCTGACGCTGACGGTGTCAAAATGTACATTTTTGGCACCGGTAAACTGGCGACTATTTTTCACACGATCCTTCCTTCGCATCCATGGCATAGATTTATTCCATGTAAGCATAATATTATTATCCGAATCGGAATTATTACGTTAGATACACTAATTAGATTAACTATAAATACCAAAATCAACTAAGATTAAGATCGTAACAAAATACATACATAGTCTACTAAAGAAGAAGAAAGTTTAGATTTATCAAAAAAAAAAAAGAGTGAAACAATATTAACATAATAATATTTTAAACGTCAGCTCAAATAAGTTCACCCCACTCGTTAACCCTTTAATGCGACTGTCACGCCAAATAATTCCCAACGTAAACCAAAAAAATCAGACACAACCAAAATTCATCTGACCATTACCAACGGTCATTTTTTACGTCGTTAGATAAAGACGAACGTATTAGAAGGGTTGCCGGTAGCTAAATTACATCCACCCTTATAATTTTCGTCGTAATTTAACGTACGGGCGAGGAAAGGTGTTTTTAAGCGGTCGTGTCTACAAAGTTTGGCGTTAATGATGTATTTTTTAGTTGCACGTCCTCCCTAATTAAGGCATCGGTTACTGTCTATTATTTTAAGATAATATTACGAACATAAATTATCATGCCTTTCATTTCATTAAAATGGTCACGGTTTATGTCATTGGGGATGGTTCATGCTCCTAATAATCCTACGACTTCCTTAATTTGAAACTTAAGGTGTTCGCAAATTTTATAAAGAAGAGTTCGCGTTTTCTATATTTATTTATTAAAAATGGCTTAAAAGTTTTTAAAATACAATGAATTCTAATTTTTACTTAAACTCTTACACCAGAAGTTGTCTTCTGTATCAACAAAAATCTATAAATCAGTATGTTCAATGTTCATTCCTTCACGCAGTTCTAGCTTACGGACACTTATTAAAATATGTCAGACTCTACTGCTGCGTTTCGAAAGCTGTTTTGCACCAAGAAAATGGGCAATATCTCTGAAGCCGATAAAAAGCTGTTTCTGTTTCATTAAGACTGCAGACTGCGAGCAAGGGAACTTCCGATAACACAACTACATTGATATTTTCCACTCAACCAACGCAATGCGCGCGGTGTATGATAAGTACCCTGACCATGTAAAAATATAATGTCGATACTTCAGATAAATTAAATGTCCATCACGGGTTTAGTATTTGAAGTAAGTTTATAACTGTCACAGAAAACGCGCAGTGTACGTCGAAACTAGCTTATCGCAATATGAAGTTCGTAGGCAAATCCGTGCTCGCCCGGATGCAAAAGGCGGGGTCAAATTGTACGCGTTAGTTAACTTATTTTTTTTAATGAATAATTTTGACAATGTTTTGATCCATATTATGTAAGGGTTTCATACGTGATATGTGTGATAGTTATTGTAATTACTGTTGTATGCTACACTGTATGCAAATGATAGGCAGTTAATGTATATAATGAATTAAATATTAACAATGATTATGATAAGGTATTGGTTGGCACAGTGTGAATGCGTCGTGTCTCGGACCGACCGTGTGCTGCCGCGCTCAATGCTACAGTACTGAACAATTACAATTAAAGGTTGATATAGTTTAAAACAAGTCAATGATTTCAAAAATTTACATTTTGTATTTAGGAACTATTGAAAAGCCATATATTACATCAGAAGACAATATAGATAAGTAGAAAACATTACAATCAATCTGAAGTTAACTCATTTCAAATTAAAAAAAAAAACATTTCACATAGGCCTCACTATACAGGATCTTATAAATACGTATAAAGTGCCATAAATTACATCAGAAGATAGGATGAATATAGCTTGACCGCTATAAACTTGGCCCTCCCATGGTCTGCGGGACGCGGGGCGGGTGTGCGATTGGCTATACACGATACGATGTAATGACTCACATCTTGAGAATTCTCCTATGGTATTTTCATTTTTCTTGAGTATGTATTGTCGTGTGTAGCGTTATTCACGTCAGTCACTGACAGCTGATTATTTGAGTGCACTGATCCCTGTTCTATGGATCCACAGTGACCCAGCCTGAATTGTATAGAATGTTTAATCCATAGAATAGAGATCAGTGGTTGAGTAGCTCCCGCCCCGCGTCCCGCAGACCATGGGAGGGCCAAGTTTATAGCTGTCCAGCTATAAGTAGATAACATAATAATCAATCGAAATTTAAGTAATTCAAAGTCAAAATATCTTGATTTTACATAAGCCTAACCACAGATTTTACAGATACACCGCGTGGAACTTCGGGCACGCAAAACCAATACTACACCAGAAAATAGTATTCGTTTTGAGTTAGTACGCAACAAACCACTTGCCGAGTCACTATACGTGACGATCAAGACTGCAAATTAATTAAAATGCCATATTATGTTATTAAAGTGTGTAAAAGTAGTTCGCAAAAGAAAATACGAAAACAAAGAATATCATTTCACAAGTAAGTTTAAGTGTTATTAAAATGAATTCATTTTATTTTTTAAATATTGTGTTTGATTTACGTTCGGAACACCAAACCTCAGCGAGAGTCCATCAGTGTGACCAGTCTTCATTGAAATTATTTTCCCTAGATGTATAGCATTATATGTTAGTAATTTGGGCAATTGAGATTTACAAAAATCTTACCCCCTTATTCATAAACGTGAAATACCGGTGGAATAGTTATTCTATGTTTTTTCTCTTTCCTTCGCAAGTCAAAATACTGTTGACAAACAAAGACAAAACAGTATATAACTATTCCACTGCTATTGTACCTTTATGAATAAGGGGGTTAATCTCTGGCCTCTTAATCATCTTAATGACTGGCCTCTTGTTGAAACAAAGTTTCTTTTCGGGCGATATCGCGTACGGGGCTAAGCGAAAAAAGTGTAACAAAAATCTTATCATTCTTTGGTTATCATGTTTAAGGTTATAAGACCGAATTATTTCAAAATCGAAATCTGACCGTGGCAGCAAGCATTGAGAAAGAATCTGGTGCCAAAATTAAAAAAAGTGGCCGCCATTTTGAACTTTTTTGTTAATGGATCGAATTCTTTCAAAATCGAAAACTACCCGTGGTATTAAGCATTGATAAAGAATCTGTGGTCAGAATTTAAAAAAGTGGTCGCCATTTTGAACATTTTTGTAATTGAACCGAATTCTTTAAAAATCGAAATCTGACCGTGGTAGCAAGCATTGAAAAATAATCTGGTGTCAACATTTAAAAAAGTGTCCGCCATTTTGAACTTTTTTGTTATTGGACCAAACTTTTTTAAAATCGAATTCTGACCATCGCAGCAAGCATTGAGAAAGAATCTGGTGTCAAAATTTTAATAAGTGGCCGCCATTTTGAACTTTTTTGTTATTGGACCTAATTATTTGAAAATCGAAATCTGATCATGGCAGCAAGCATTGAGAAGGAATCTGGTGTCAAAATTAAAAAAAAAGTGGCCGCCATTTTGAACTTTTTGTTATTGAACCGAATTCTTTCAAAATCGAAATCTGACCGTGGTAGCATGCATTAAGAAAGAATCTGGTGTCAAAATGTAAAAAAGTGGACGCCATTTTGAACTTTTTTGTTATTGGACCGAATTACTTCAAAATCGAAATCTGACCGTGGTAGCATGCATTAAGAAAGAATCTGGTGTCAAAATGAAAAAAAGTGGCCGCCATTTTGAACTTTTTTGTAATTGAACCGAATTCTTTCAAAATCGAAATCTGACCGTGGTAGCATGCATTAAGAAAGAATCTAGTGTCAAAATGTAAAAAAGTGGCCGCCATTTTGAACTTTTTTGTTATTGAACCGAATTCTTTCAAAATCGAAATCTGACCGTGGTAGCATGCATTAAGAAAGAATCTGGTGTCAAAATGTAAAAAAAATTAGCCGCCATTTTGAACTTTTTTGTTATTGGACCGAACAATTTCAAAATCGAAATCTGACCATCGCAGCAAGCATTGATAAAGAATCTTTTTTTTTACTCAATACAAGTTAGTACTTGACTGCGATCTCACCTGATGGAAAGTGATGATGTAGTCGAAGATGTTAGCGTACTAACTTGGAAGGGGTAAGTTATGTCACCCCAATTCGAATTTGAAGTCATTCGGTCCAATAACAAAAAAGTTTAAAATGGCGGCCACTTTTTTAAAATTTTGACCACAAATTCCTTCCCCAAGCTCGCTGACAAGGTCAGATGTCGATTTTGAAAGCAATCGGCCCAGTAACAAAAAAGTTCAAAATGGCGGGCCACTTTTTAAAATGTTGACCACAAAATCCTATCCTAGGCTCGCTGACAAGGTCAGATGTCGATTTTGAAAGCAATCGGCCCAGTAACAAAAAAGTTCAAAATGGCGGCCACTTTTTTTAATTTTGACCACAAATTCCTTCCCTAGGCTTGCTGACAAGGTCAGATGTCGATTTTGAAAGCAATCGGCCCAGTAACAAAAAAGTTCAAAATGGCGGCCACTTTTTTAAATTTTGACCACAAATTCCTTCCCTAGGCTCGCTGACAAGGTCAGATGTCAATTTTGAAAGCAATCGGCCCATTAACAAAAAAGTTCAAAATGGCGGCCACTTTTTTTTAAATTTTGACCACAAATTCCTTCCCTAGGCTCGCTGACAAGGTCAGATGTCGATTTTGAAAGCAATCGGCCCAGTAACAAAAAAGTTCAAAATGGCGGCCACTTTTTTTAAATTTTGACCACAAATTCCTTCCCTAGGCTCGCTGACAAGGTCAGATGTCGATTTTGAAAGCAATCGGCCCAGTAACAAAAAAGTTCAAAATGGCGGCCACTTTTTTTTAATTTTGACCACAAATTCCTTCCCTAGGCTCGCTGACAAGGTCAGATGTCGATTTTGAAAGCAATCGGCCCATTAACAAAAAAGTTCAAAATGGCGGCCACTTTTTTTTAAATTTTGACCACAAATTCCTTCCCTAGGCTCGCTGACAAGGTCAGATGTCGATTTTGAAAGCAATCGGCCCAGTAACAAAAAAGTTCAAAATGGCGGCCACTTTTTTTAAATTTTGACCACAAATTCCTTCCGTAGGCTCGCTGACAAGGTCAGATGTCGATTTTGAAAGCAATCGGCCCAGTAACAAAAAAGTTCAAAATGGCGGCCACTTTTTTTAATTTTGACCACAAATTCCTTCCCTAGGCTCGCTGACAAGGTCAGATGTCGATTTTGAAAGCAATCGGCCCATTAACAAAAAAGTTCAAAATGGCGGCCACTTTTTTAAATTTTGACCACAAATTCCTTCCCTAGGCTCGCTGACAAGGTCAGATGTCGATTTTGAAAGCAATCGGCCCAGTAACAAAAAAGTTCAAAATGGCGGCCACTTTTTTTTAATTTTGACCACAAATTCCTTCCCTAGGCTTGCTGACAAGGTCAGATGTCGATTTTGAAAGCAATCGGCCCAGTAACAAAAAAGTTCAAAATGGCGGCCACTTTTTTTAATTTTGACCACAAATTCCTTCCCTAGGCTCGCTGACAAGGTCAGATGTCGATTTTGAAAGCAATCGGCCCAGTAACAAAAAAGTTCAAAATGGCGGCCACTTTTTTAAATTTTGACCACATATTCCTTCTCTATGCTTACTGCGAAACTTAGATATCGATTTTTAAAGCGATCGGCCCAGTAACAAAAAGTTGAAAATGGCGGCCATTTTGTAAGTAAGCATATTATTAATTCCTTGCACGCTTGTTGCAAAGGTTTTTCAATTTTTTAAGAATTGTGGTAGTTGACGTTTATGGTGTTGATATTTCGCGCGTAAGTTCTTATAATTAAAGGAATAATTTATGAGTAAATCGAAATTTTGACGTTAGTTCCATTTTTGGCCACCGGGCAAGAAAAGTTTGTGGCAGAATACCTTCCCGTCAGGTGAAGTCGATCATCCAGTCAACAACCTATATTTGAATAGAAATACCTACTCATACGACAAAAACAAATAAAAATAATATCAGTGAAACTCCAAAAAAATACTTTTACCATTTTAATTCTGCTTCGCGCTTACCGGTGCGGAGGCGCGGCGGTGCCGCTAGCGCGTTAAATACCTATAGTTGACTTCGATCTTCACCTATCATATAAGTGAGAAACAGATTAAAAGGCAATACAAAGTTTGCAAGGTCACTCAGGTGTTACAGTGTTAGTAACAAAATGGCTCCTGCACGGCTTTTCCCGATTTTTATGAAATTGTTTGTGTGAGTATTCGGTAGGTCCGAGAATAGAATTCAAACTATTTTTATACCCCTAAGTGAGAAATAATGTATATATGACAAAGCAACGTTTGTCGGGTCAGCTAAGTTTAGTTCGTCTACTTGCTCGAAAAAAATACAAATAATATAATTTTGGCAGCAGCCACGCTGGCACTGACGACCCACCCAGTTTAAGATAGAGTGAGACACACAATTTCAATCGCGAGCGACGCGAAAACGAAGCGCTTCTTCAAACAGACGTGGATTCGCCTTGAAAACTGAGACAGCACTGAATTTTTCATGCCGCGGACTCTCTAATATAAAGCGATTTCTGGAGACCATTTTTTCATAGTAAAATGTATGGCGTTTTTCGCATAAAAAGATGATTGATTTGGAGGTCATATTATTTGCTCTGTGGTTTGAATTAGAAATAACTTTGACGGTAAATGCATTATCTATACTTTCGTCCTATGTTTTAACCAAAAATATTTTCAATTATAATAACGAAATGGCTTGCAGAGTTAAAATAGAAAAGGTTGTTTTAGATGTTTTTGCCTAAGTGACGCATTTTTTTTCTCAAAAATCAAGAATTATTTTATAAATGTTTTGCGGTGTTTGTGTAGACTCGTTTACTATCCATCTGAGTTTTTTTTTTGATGTCGTATAATGAAGCGAGTGGTTCAATATAGTTAAATCCGTAACTCCCTTTTTCACGTTTTCCGCAGTCGCGCCCCTTAATTTTATTATCCGTGCAGTCTTACCTGTCACCTTACTTATAAGGTAAAAAACTTGGCAAGACCTTTTTTGTCTAACTATTAAATCATTAAATACTTGCATAAATGCAAATGACGAATTTAATAATGACGACCGAATGTCGCAGCGGTAGTGGTCCTGCCTTCTAGGTACTCCAGTGGTTGCGGGTGCCATTCCCACTACCTATTGGAAATTATTTGTGTGAATGCTTTCCAATGTTTGGGTGTTTTCCTATGTATTAATGTATATTATATACTATCTAAGCATAATTAAAACCCATGATTCAAGCTATGCTATAGATTAAGATGTGTGAAGATATATTTACATATTTATTTTTTATTTAAGAAATATTGAATTTAATTTTACATTAAAATGAACATTCTATTGACTTTTGCCTCCTTAGTTCATGAGTTTGAGTCCTTAGCTTCTGAGTAGAAAAAAAGGTCGTGCTGCGCATGCGCCGGCGACGCACGTTTGCGCGCAACGGGTGATCATTATCATACGGCGTGACGCGGGACGTCTAATGTGACAGCGACAGCTTAGAATAGTAACAGTAGCGCGTGCTCCGACCACTGGCCGGGACAGAGGTGGACTCTACAGGTTGGCATTACAATTGTTTGTACTTCAAACATTTTTATTTATATCAACTAATCAGTTGAATCTAAATTAACTATATCGCTAATCCTAATAATGCGTTCACCCTGTGCGACTAATGCGACTGTCAATGTAAAAAAAATCCAAAAATATCTGACGTAACCAAAATTCATCTGACCATTCTGTAATACTTGAAGTGTGATTTTTGTTTTGTGTTTCTTGTCGACGACGGATTTCTCTACCATACCACAGATATTAAATCTACCTTAAATAATTATCAGCTTTTAGGATCTTGAGCTCTCTGATGGCCTCAATATTCATGATACCTAATGTAACGTACGCCAACACTGCGCTTCCCAGTAATAATCATATTTTGCTCCCCCTTAAGCTTTTTTTTTTAAAAACAAAGAATGTCAAAATAATTAAAAAAATCATATACATACTCCAGACTACTCTACTTAATGGCATCATCAGAAAAACAAATCTAAAATTGTAAATATATTAGAAATCCATTATAAATACTGTTTGCATATTTTGACCACATCAAATGCGCCCCTGTCTATAATCTATGCGCAACGGACCGGCGGCGGCGAGTGCGGCGTTTTTTCCTCAAATTGGACAATAACAATACTTCGGCGAGGTGTCAAAGAGCGCTCAACCCTTTACCTGCGCCCACATGCCGCTGGAACTTCCGATTGCATAAATAGGTTAGAAAAAAGGTTCTAGTATCGGCCCATATGTCGGTCTTATATTGTTGGTTGGATGCATTTTTTTTTACTTGGCTGCACGCTTAACTGCAATCACATATGACGGAAACTTATGCAAAGCTATAACACTTATACATACAACTATACTATACTTAAAGCAAGTCAATGGGTAAATCATAGCCAATGGATAAAAGTATAACTACAGCGGGATGAATCCTAAAAAATCCTCATGTTAAACTCATACTTTGTAATTTTAGACATTTATCAGAATAAAGATTGAACTTCATTTGGGGTACTGTATGTCTCAATTACATATACTTGTAACTCGTGCATCAAAAGATACTTACGCTGTAGCATACATAATAAAGAAATTAAAATACCTCCTGCCCGCGGCTCGCTCCCATGAATTTCGGCATTTCAAGGAAAGTTTATTGAACCATTAATGTTTTGCCTATGAGTAAATTAAAAATATAATCTATCTCTACTTAAAATTTCAGCCAAACTGTGGACTTAAGTAGTTGCGGTGTTAAACAAACAAAAATACACACATAGATTTACACATAAACTGTCGCTTGTATAATATTATTATCATGTTACTCGTAGTTAAAGACCAAATGCATAATATGCCATCTTCTACACAAATGATAACCAAATTTCAAATAACTATCAATCAATCTCAGCGTTTCCGGCCAATCGTCATCCATACACGAAAGGTGTATTTCCGCAATAATATCAATATGCAACATGCAACATGCTGGTGCATTGTCAACGGTTGCACATTTTACGGTTCTATTGTAGCTTTTGAGTCGTCACATTTGGAGCAAATGCGCAAATTGCAAGATTTGTGCATTTCGTGTTAGTCCCATTCTTATTTTTTTTTGTATTGGGGTTTGTGGGACCGTACACCGGTAGTGAAAGGGTTAATGGTTTACTTAAGCAGCTTGTCCACTGTCCACAAAGCTGAGAGTTACGGTTTGTGTCAATAAAATCGCAATTATACATAAATAATCGCTTGATTACTCTTACTAAGCCATTAAATTTAATGAAAATCAAGCGATTTCTGTTGGTGCCATTGGTAACAAAATATCTTTGATGGATACGCATCCTTACATTCATAGTATTTTAAAGATGGATTTGTATCTGTGTAAGCGTAAACAGAAACAAAGTAATTATTAACATTAAGATGCCTAATCTTGCTTCCTGTGGAGGGAGGACCTGAGAAAAATTATAAGAATTCTCTTCCTCTAGCAACCTTCTAAGATGCCTCTGAAAAGGTTTTTTTACAGCTTTAAGAACCATTTTCTCTCTGGAAACCTTGGAACTCCTTAAAACGGTTTTTTTTACAAAAAAAAAAAACATTCATAGAGTACAATCATGTCAATGTATTCGTATTAAGGTGGCAATGAGCTACTGTACTTACTTACCTATTTATCATCAAGGCTTTCTCTAGAAACAGACTTCTCTGAAAATCTATAAAATCCCCAAAAAAATATTCGTACTAAAGGGCAATGAGCTGTTATCTAGAAGCCCTTTTCGATACCATATATTTTTTTATAACACTCAATTCAAATTCCCCGACATTTCAGGTAACAACCAATAATTCAACGCCCATAAATATTTATACTTATAAAACAATTTTCCAAACACGCAAAGCTTTTCACGATAACTTTAATCTTACATCTCCCGTCCTCCACAATTATTTACACTTGACCTTTGCTATAATTCTTTGCACTTACTTTAACAAGGGCAATTAGTTTATTATGTCTGGTACAGTCAAAATATACTATGGTAACAATTTTACTTTATTCTTTATATAAAAATGCGTGTCCACTGTGTTTATACTTTATACTTTATTTATAACAAAATTCCTCCAAAACTGCTTAAACGATGTTTATGTTTTTTTTGTGTAGGTATACGCATTCGGTAGGTCTAAGAACGTTAATTAATTATTTTTGATACCCCTAAGTGAGAAATAATTTATATGGCAAAATAAAGGTCAATATGAACCCTAATGGTTTCTAGAATTAACTATATCGCCGAAACGAATGGTGGCAAGTAGGTAGTCACGGGAGAAGCACCAGACTCGATGATTCGATCCGTAGGTACAATGGAATGGACCAAATTCAAAAAATTGTTTTTGAAATTTAATCGAAGAGGGAACGAGCCCCCGGGCCCCACGGCCCCAGGGTATTAATTTCAAAAGGCACACACTGATATGCAGATTCCATCAAGAGCTTCATATTTTCGCTTTTTGGCCTGTTCAATCAATGAAATATTATGAAGTATCTAGTGAACGCAGAGCTTTATTTACTCCAATGTGTGGCGCATCTCGCCCACAAACTTTTTATCAAAAGCACCTCAATACTTTATGTAAGTTGAACATAAAAAGCAGTTGAGTTTATGTAGAATAAGATTGTACTAACACCTTCAGAAGTTACGAGTGACGACTCGAATTAAAATCGATGTTATCTCGCCCGTTTTATTATCTATCGATTTCCCAAAACACATGAACCCACTCGCCAGTGAAATGACACGGACCGACGCGCAGGGATTACAACCGATTGAAATTCTATTTCTCACATATTTGTATGCTAATATGGATGATATAAAATCGTTGGTCCACCTCTGACACCGTTAATGTGCGCCCTTATAATTACTCTCTAGATAACGGTGACTCCATGATAAGGATATGCGGGAAAGTCCTATCGACTTGTCAAAACTAAACATAGGTTTATAGGAAACTAGTTTCACACCCTTGCGTTCTGGAACCGTACAGAATGTAAATGCGCATCGAAAATGATATTTTTATAGGTCTTTTCATGATTAACAATTCCTTAGCTTATTATTTTGATGTATCTCATAGTCAAAGTTGACAAAGTAATCGCTCGTAAAACTCGTATTACAAACATGGCTATGGGTGGTTTCCACTTGAGCGGAGCAGGGGAGAAAAGATGTCGAAATGACGAAATCTGATTGGTAACTCAAACACAGCTCCGCTCTGGTGGAAACCGGGCCTATGGCATGGCATGGGTTTTGGGTATGGTATTAGCCACAGATTTTAGGTATGGCATCGAGAAAAATTAAAATAGAGAAAAATCCTATACCTAATAGAGTAAAATAGAAAGGGAGAACCTACAGACCAGGGAATAAGTGGTTCTACTTCTAGATTGGGTTATTTTTGCCAAACATACATGCATGCCAATTTTCACGCTTTTTTCCGCAAGGGACTGGATTACAAGCTAAGGAGCCGTACTTTAAAGCATTAAATGACACACTTTAGGTTCTATCTTCTTATAATAAATGATAATAGTTAATATGAGAAAAAAATGTATGTCATTTCCTTGCTTATTGGTTCAATGCAAGAAAATACAAATTAACTTTCTCATTTTTTTAATAATGTCCTTGAAGTTCTTAAATTGTTGGCTATCCTAATCTCGATAAAGAGTGTGCCCATTACACCGCGCGCATTTGACATGTAATGGAATTTATCTGTACCGATTTTGATTGTGTTAAAAACGGTTACTTAATTGCTTTGGAGGTGCTTATAATTAGGTGTACTTTACGCCTCTGCTCCCATATTAAAAAGGAAACTTACTGATAACGTCAACGGTAGGTAAGCACTAAACCTAATCTACTGAAACCGGTTTTTATTTAAATGTATTTGGACGAGATGTTACTTGCATCGTCATTGTATAGCTTCGGTCTTCGTTTGAAAAGGCGCATCAGTTGAAGCGATGGACGTCCATAAATGGGCATATTAAATACCCTTCCTTCACTTATAGAGATTTTTAAGTATAGTACCTACCTATGTATTCTTTACTATCATCGATACAAGGATTCAGAGCTAAAGCCCTACAGCCTATAGGTACCTCTTTGGCAAGCTTTTATTTTATACCGTACTAGCGGACGCCCGCGGCTTCGCTCACGTTGAACCTCTGCTTTACAACCTCAGGTGTTTAATTTCCAAAATTCCTATCGTACTTAACTGCTATTTATTTTAATTTTTACGACAAATTCTTTCTTTGTTCTTGCTGCTATAGTCACTTATCGATTTTGAAAATATGAGGTGGTCAAAAAGTTAAATATAGTTCAATTAGGGTTCCGTACCTAAAGGGTAAAACGCGGGAACCCTATTACTAAGACTACGCTGTCTGCCCGTACGTCCGTCCGTCCGTGCTTGCTTGCTACTATGGTCCGATATCGGTTTTGAAAGCATTCGGCCCATTAACAAAAAAGTAAAAAATTGCAACCATTTTTTTCTTCCTTTCTTCAAATTCTTTCTCTATGGTTGCTGTCATAGTAAGATGATTTTTAAAGCAATCGGCCCAGTAACAAAAAAGTTCAAAATGGCGGCCACTTTTTTGAATTTTGACCACAAATTCCTTCTCCAAGCTTGATGCGATACTCAAATATCGATTTTCAGAGCAATCGGATCAGTAACAAAAAAGTTCAAAATGGCGGCCACTTTTTTAATTCTGACCATAAATTCGTTCTCTATGCTCGCTGCGATACTCAAAAATCGATTTTCAGAGCAATCGGCCCAGTAACAAAAAAGTTCAAAATGGCGGCCACTTTTTTAAACTTTGACCACAAATTCCTTTTCCATGCTTGTTACGATACTCAAATATCGATTTTCAGAGCAATCGGCCCAGTAACAAAAAAGTTCAAAATGGCGGCCACTTTTTTAAATTTTGACCACAAATTCCTTCTCTATGCTTGCTCCGATACTCAAATATCGATTTTCAAAGCAATCGGCCCAGTAATAAAAAAGTTCGTAATTTTTGTATGGGAAAACCTTAGTACGAATTCATGACCTAATATAAACCTAGGTACCAAATTTCAGATCTCTACGACTTATAGTTCTTCGGGGATTCCTGGAACAATGAAAAAAATCTTTTTTGTATGGGAAAATCCCTTGAATGCACGATTTTTAACCCTTAAAATTTGAATTTCTGGAATCCCCGTCTTAGTACGAATTCATGACCTAATATCTACCTAGGCACCAATTTTCAGATCTCTACAACTTTTAGTTTTCCGGGAATTCCTGGAACAACGAAAAAAATACACTTTTGTATGGGAAAAACCCTTTAATGTACGATTTTTACTCCTTAAAATTTGAATTTCTGGAATCCCCGTCTTAGTACGAATTCTTGACCTAATATCTACCTAGGCACCAAATTTCAGATCTCTAGGACTTTTAGTTTTTCGGGAATTCCTGGAACAACGAAAAAAATCAATTTTGTATGGGAAAATCCTTTTTATGTACGATTTTTACCCCTTAACATTGGAATTTCTGGAATCCCCGTCTTAGTACGAATTCATGACCTAATATCTACTTAGGCACCGAATTTCAGATCTCTACGACCTATAGTTTAGGCGGAATCCATGGAACAACCAAAAATTCCTCATTCTTTTAAATATATAGATTATATACTATGGGGTAATTTGACTGACATTGATACTATATAATATATTTAGAACGAGAAGATAAAATCGTACAAAAGATCGAGAAAGTAGCTTAGAAACAAAATAATTCAATAACCCTATTATCTCAATGATATCTACCTACATTCATGATCTACCAAAACCAAAACTAGGAATTTAACTAAACTAATACTTAACTTGAGAATCTAACCGAAGACCTCGTGATCTAAGGTCGATCATACTAACGGAGTGATCAATGAGGAGTAAAACATAATAAATAATTTAACATAATATTGTTTACTGTAATATTAGTCCGCCCCCCGTGGCGCGTCACATTAAACTAAAGTACAAGATGATGACGGTCAAAATATTTGAGATTGTGACTCAAATGCACAGTAATACGTAATGCATGAGAGAAATGACAAGGTTTACATAATGTCTTAAAATGACCAGTTTTTCAGAATTTCAGCTCTTATTTTTTAAGCCACTGTGTTACAGAAATTGAGGTTGCTAAAGGGATTTGCAAATAAGTGCAACCTGGCACTGTATTAAGCCCGCGAACGCTCCGCAACTCACTTGAAGTTCTACGTCCACCAAGTGATACGAGTAGGTCCGATATTACCAGAGCGAGGGGTAGCTTTCCAGTACTTTGATGAATAATAATAATTTATAATAACATCTTTGAATTACCGGATTAAGAACACAGAAGACAAAAATCTTGCTCGATCTTGATCGATCTTGATCGATCTTAGTATGATGTCGAAAAAAAAAATTCATATTTACGTATTTTTTAATAAATAATCAGTCTACACACACGTAGTCGTATAATACAGATACTAGATAGAGTGGCGCGAATTCCATATTATAGTTTTTCCTATCTCTAAACATGCCCAAATTGCCTAAAGACTGTTTCTGAAAAAAAAAAATTTATCAGAGTAATGTAAACCAAGCATAAACCAATTAACCTGTACCCGTGCTAGTGCCGACAAAAACGAATTTCTCCGACATAATAGGGATTTAATTTACATTCTGTATCGATTAACAAGCGGCGGCCGTCTGTAGCGTCACGAATGTACTGTATTGTATTGTAATGTATTATAAATGTATACATATTACATATACATAGAAACAATAAGCTGACTTACGGACATTATACGCGTACGACAAAACCGCTGGCCCAAAAATATTGGCGTTTATCAATAGTGAAAACAATAAACGAACACAACGAAAGGGTTTTTAGAAAATCCTCTCCTTTCCCCTCAGTTTCGGAGATGGCAAAATGACGAAATCTGATTGGTTACTCCAACACAGCTCCTCTAAGCTTTGATGGAAACCAGGCCTATTTAGTCAATTTCTCGAGCACATACTTAAAGAAAAATTAAGACAAATTCATTTTTCTCACGGATGTCATAGTCAGTATTGGAACAAATTGAAATGGGATCACACGGGAAACACCAGCTTTCAAATAAAAACATTCGTTGTAAAAAATAGAGTCGAATTGAAAACCTCATTTTTGCAAGTCGGTTAAAAAGTGTAGTCTTTGGCCCTGTGCTTTGACCCTTGCCACAGAGCCTTTGCGGACTACGTTGCGGGCAAGAGCTAGTGCATTATATTACGATGTAGGTGTAAACATAAAGCACGCGACACGCACGAGCCGCACGACAGTGTAGTCGTGCCCTTATGTCGTGATTAATGGGATATGTTTATAAATAATTTAATAAATTATCACATCTGGTCTTAGCTTAAAGACGGAGATTGAATTATTGATAGGCTCGCGCTTGACTACAATCATGTCTGATGGACAGAAATGATGAGGTCTAGGTCGGAGCACGCTTACCTAGAAAATCTTAAACACACTTGAAGGCACCCAGGATTGTACTTGGCTAGGAACACAGAAGCTGGAAGGGTAATTCCACACCTTAGCGGTACGTACGTGGAAGAAAAAGGTTTCGTTCGAGTTTGCTGAACATTAATTACCAAGGATGCCACGTCTCTCGGCGTCTTACGGTCCTGTGGTAGAAAGGTGAAGGAGTTACTCGATTGTGGAGTTCCTGAGCACACTCTACGAAGTATAGCCTTTAAATGACCACTGAAAAGGCAACGTTGTATCGGTCGCATTCATGTAAAAGTATATATTTTTACCGCTTGTCTAGTAAATCCTGAAGATTTAAACTAACGGAACTTTTCCGGATTTATAATAATAGTACCAATATATAAAAAGGGTAGTCGCGATAACATTATTAACTACTGGCCAATTTCAATATTATCAGCCCTATCAAAGGTATTTGAGTCTCTGGTGCATCCAATAATTTCACGTCATGTCTTGCACATGCTTTCTGAGGCTCAGCACGGTTTTATCGGTTCTAGATCTACCATCACAAATCTATCGAATTTTATAAGCTTTGTCTCAGCCTCCGTGGACTCCAGTCAGGAAGTTGATGCTATTTACACCGATTTTTCAAAGGGCTTCGACAAAGTCAATTAAAACTGTTGATAAAAAAACTATCCTCCTTTGGAATTGGTGGATCACTCCTATCATGGCTCTCGTCGTATCTTTTCAATAGACATTCTTATGTGGCAATAAAAGGATATTCTTCTCGATTATATAGTATGACATCAGGTGTACCTCAGGGTTCTATACTGGGACCACTTCTGTTCAATATTTTTATGAACGACATCACAAACTGCGTAGTTAATTCTAAGTGCTTGATCTTTGCAGATGACCTAAAATTAGCTAAAGAGATCGTAACTGATAAGGACACCCTATCCCTTCAGGAAGATATCAATAGAATCGCTAATTGGTGCAAACAAAACGGCATGGACCTTAATCCCTCTAAGTGTTCTTTCATTACCTTTTCTCGAAAACGCACCGTTTTGGAAAGAAAATACACAATTAATAACTGCCAACTTCAAAAAGTTGAATTTATTCGGGATCTAGGGATTACAATGGATGCAAAACTACGTTTTAACGTGCATATCGAACAAATTTGTAGATCAGCACGCCAAATGCTGGGGTTTTGTGTTCAGAAATGCTAAACCTTTTAAAAAAATTAAAACCATAAAAACTCTTTTTTCCCAACTTTCGTAAGAAGCAAACTGGAATATGGTTCTGTTGTATGGAACCCTGGCTACTAGGTTCATAAAGATCGAATAGAAAGCATACAGAGACGATTTACACAATTCTATTCCAATGGAAAACAGAAAAGATCCCCATACACCCTCAGACTCAAAGCCTTCAAATTAAAGCCATTGTCAGACAGACGCAAAGTTCACGACATGGTCTTTCTTCACAAGCTCGTTAACGGTGCAATGAATAACCCAGGGTTATTGAGCCAAATTTCTTTCAAGGTTCCCATCCGTACTCCACGCTACCCTGTCTCACTTTTCACCCACCGGTTTTGCAGGACTAATCTTGGTGGCCACTCCTTAATACCCAGAATAAGTAGTACATACAAAAACTTTATTGCCAAGGATAAGTCCATCGATTTATTTATGGACAAATTACCTAAATTCAAAAATAAATTAACTAAAATACTTGTCTAGATAGATGTTGTCTTTACAGTAGGTGCAATTGTCTTTTTTATATTAATTTATCAATTTCTCTTATAAATATTTATATAAACACTTATGGTTTGTATTCTTTTGCATTATTAGCTTATTTTCTTGATTGTATACATTTTATATGTTTATTAACTATAGATTTAGCGTACGACTTGAACCATTTATACTGCATGCTGTAGCTACCCTTAATTTGAATTATATGTTAATTTAGCACTAAGTCTTTATAATGTAACATTGTATTACATATAATTCTGTGGGCGGCGCTTTATAAATAAATACATAAATAAATTTAAATGCTTTCGTGCCTCGGAGAAAACCTTAAGCCGTTGACCATGATGGTTGATTCTATCCGGTCTTACTAGTCGTAAGTTGGTATAGTCGACTCTTTAATTCAAGTTATTTACATCGGTTGAACATCGATCGAACATCGAACAGAAAAAAATGTTCTTAAATAAGCAGAGGTAGGTAAACAAGATGCAACTGATTAATTAATTATTAAAAATTATTCTTGACCAGCTTGGATAAAAAACTTCTCTGTCTACGTCATTAACTGTGCAAAAATTCAACTTTCTTCAAATATAGTGACTCGGCTAGGCTAAATACGAATATAAGCACGTGACAACAATTAAATGTCGTTTTGCGCACTAATGAGATCCTTAACAAGTACGTGTGAACATTACTAGCTCGTAAATCGATACAGAAGCAGTTAAGTGCTTTGAAACTGCCTCATAAACACAATCTGATGCCACGCGAAAGCCATTTCATGGTGCTAAACTATTTTGGCGTGTCAACACATTCGTTTAAAGGAAGTCCTTCCTTAATGATCCAAAACTAACAGTTCATTATAGATAATTTTGCGTAATTAAAAAGTTTTCTTACAGAGTTAGTACTTGACTGCGGTCTGCGATCACACTTGATGGTAAGTGATGCCGCAGCAGAGAATATGATCGTACTTACTAGGGAGGGGTAAGTTAAACACCTTCTGGTTTCTACACAGCTTCGCTTCGGAACGATAAATCGCTTGGCTGCGCGTGTTTGCTGGTCGGATAGTAACTAGCCACGGCCGAAGCCTCCCACCAGACCAGACCTGAGCCAATTTAGAAATTATAAAATTTCAAAGTGGCCCGTGGCGGGAATCGAACCCGCGACCTCCCACTCGAAGCCGAGTCCCCTGCGCCAGGGAGGTCGTCGAAACTGCAAGTTGGATAGGAAAATGGGCATGTATGCGAAAGGACCATGCCAGAAATAATAATTAATAATATGTACATAACATAACATAACTTTACTATAAGTATGATGTACGAATATGAGCCAAGGGGACTTAGCGCAAACGAAAACAACGTAGAGCAATTATTTAATGTTACACTTTATTTTCGATGCGTACAACAGAAATCACGTGTAACGCAGCTGCAAGCAAAACCAGCAATCCGTCAGCTAATGCGGACAAATTCGTAATACTTAAAAACAACCGCAAACCGTCCCAAAACGAGATTATTCACGCCTAAAACAAATATGTCGGGCGTACAAAATTATCTTTTTCTACCAAATTCTACCGCAACCGTTATTCATATAAATGTTGACGCGTGAGGACTATTAATTCATATTAGTGTTCTATTTCTGAAGGCAAGAAAAAACTTTAAAAATGGAATCACGAAAGAGCGTTCGCGGCAAACGTACGGCGAACACCTTTCGAAGATTTCTTTGTTTCCTTTTTAAAAAAAATAATCAAACGTGTCCTTGTATTTTTGGGAGTAAAATTTTAAAAGTTAAGTATATTAATTCCTCGGTTTCTTTATTTAAAAATATACCTACTCAAAATCTATCCGTCCTTGTATTTTTGAAATTAGAATTGTGATGCTATATTTATTAGAATTAAAATAATTAATATTCAACTATTTTCTATTTATTCCTCTTTATTTTATGTAAAGTTTTTGCTTTAATCTTCTGATTCGTGTAACTGCACCCTTGAGGGCTTAGGCTTATAAACTCGAGTCTGAGAAAGTCAGTCTTAAAATAAATAAGAAAAATTGCGAATATATTTTGTATTTTCGTATTCACATAATATTGATTCGTATTCGCATATTTCGTATTCGCATTGATAAAATAATTAGTTACTATTTTAATTAGTTTCCTCTTTTTCCATCATCATTAAAATAATTAAGAGAATATTTTAAATAGACAATTAAAGGTGAGGTTCCCTCGATAAAATAATAGCAATTATACTCAAGTAATAAGACGCTACCTGCTTTAAAAGTCGTAACGCATCCCTATTATGCAGATTGTAGTAAGAAGAGTCCAAAAGCGTGACTAGTCTGGGAGTGATAGGCTGGGAGCTCGTGACCAAAAAACCTATCTTACTGTCTTCGTACACGGGCCACACTCTTGTTTTATGGTTGTAGCTAATGGACATTGTGCAGGGTGTGGAGGCACTTAGTAATAACCCTTCAGATCAAAGTCTAACTGAGCACTAATTCAAACGATTATAATATGTACATCTAGATGTCAAAGGAATTTCGGTTTTTTAATTTCCGTGGAAACCTTTTGGTTTTCTGGGATTAAAGGAGCACTCTTCAGATATTGTAGGTGTTACAATAAATATACTTTGATTGATCTTTGGTCCGTACCTTCAAAATATATTTAATACTTATAATTCGATGCAGTAAAATGATGTTTCATATTATACTAAACTAATAAAATGTATTTTTAACCGACTTCAAAAAAAGGAGGAGGTTCTCAATTCGTCGGAATCTTTATTTTTTTTTATTTTTTTTTTATCTATATATGTTCACCGATTACTCAAAGAGGCGTGGACCGATTTGAAAAATTATTTTTTGTTTAAAAGGGTTTTGTTTCCAGATGGTCCCATTTTAATCAGGTCAGGATCTAATGATGGGATCCTGGAGAAATCGAGGGAACTCTTCAAATTTTATATGGACACATGTAACAATTTGGGTATTATTTGAAAGAGTAATATTTTCCAAGTTGTCCTATGGTCATAAGGTCAGGATCCGATCATGGGATCTTGGTGAAATCGAGGGAACTCTTCAATTTTTGCTAGTATACTTGAAGCGAGTTGGGTATTTTCACATTTACTGGCAGATACTGATTTGATGACTAAAGTCAGCAAGTCAGGGTCTGATGATGGGATCTTCGTGAAATTGAGGGATTTCTTCAGATTTTATAAACACACCTCAAGCGATTTGGGTATTTTTACAACGAATTGTGCATTTTATTGCTTTCCACTAAAAAGTAAAAAATAAAAATGGGAAATGCTTTCTGTTTGCGCGATTTTCTTGTGGTTTTAAATAATGAACAACGAAGTTAACTTATTGCGTGTATTTCTCGTATTACAATGATTGAAAATTTTAAACAATGTGATAGATTTGAATATGACGTTTTATGCAATTGGTTAGCGCCTCCATTATTGCGTGACGATGCTGAAGATGATTGGTCCTGGATTTGTAGGTTTATCCACGTAATGTAGCTGTTGAATTACGTGGTCCAATAAGTATTCTTGCGTTCCGATTTACGCCGCAACATGCCCCGGGCCTTGGAACCCTTGGCTTCCAATTTGGGTTTCTTCAGGATATACCAGAGGACAAATTTTTGTATAGGTTCTTCTCACAAGACCGGTTGACGTTCGTATCTCCGCTATTCTTGAAATACCATCCTTGCCAGGTATGTTCCTGACTACTCGTCCGAGATGCCACCGCAATGGAGGTAGGTTGTCATCTTTAATTAAGACCATGGTGTCGGGTTTGAGGTCATCGATGTTCTCTCTCCACTTCGTCCTGGCTTGCATTTCGGAGATATATTCTTTCGACCAGCGTCTCCAGAAATGTTGTCGAAGTTGTTCCACTCGCTGATACCGATCTAGTCTATGCGTCGGCGTGTCTTCCAAGTTGTCGCAGGCAGGCGCTGTAAGCATACGGCCAACCAGGAAGTGACCAGGACTAAGAGGTTGCAGGTCATTAGGATCGGATGACATTGGTGAGAGAGGACGGGAATTGAGGATTGCTTCTATTTGTGCCAATACTGTGCTAAACTCTTCGTAGGTGAGATGCGCGTTACCCACCACGCGACGAAGGTGATATTTACAAGAACGTACTCCTCGCTCCCAGGCCCCTCCGACATGGGCTGCATAAGGCGTTATGAATTTGAAGTTGATTTTTTGTTCATTAGCCTATTCAATGATTTCTGGGCTACAGCTTTCTAGAAATTGATCAAATTCATTTTTAAGTCCAATGAAAGCCCGCTGGTTATCTGACCATATTTCGGCAGGTTTTCCTCTGCGAGAAATGAAGCGATTGAGTGTGAGACAGTACGCTTTAGTAGTGAGGTCAGTAACTAGCTCCAAGTGGACTGCGCGAGTGACGAAACAGATAAATATACAAATGTATGCCTTTGTGGTTGTAGCACCTCTACCCTTCCTGTTTAAAATATTCACCGGCCCGGCGTAGTCAACCCCGCACCGACTGAATGGAAAAGTAGGGGTAATTCTCTCTCTGGGAAGATTTCCCATAAGAGGTGTGAGCGTTTGTCCTCGCAGGCGCTTACATAACACGCATTCGTAAAATATTTTCCTTGCGAGATTTCGACCTGCAATCGGCCACCAAGTTTCGCGAACGTGGTAAAGAAGCGCCTGCGGTGCAGCGTGTAGCAGTTTTTGGTGTTCGTGACGGAAAAGAAGAAGCGTGAAATAATGTTTGCCCGAGAGTAGTATCGGATGTTTTTTATTGTAGTCGAACTCTGAAGAGTTATCCAATCTGCCACCGACTCGCAGAAGCTTATCGTCATCAACGAACAAATTTAATTTACTTAAACTGTGGTTTTGATGCAGCGAGCGATTGTTAACTATAGACTTGTACTCAGCTGGAAAAGATTCCAACTGAGAAAGCCCAGCCAACAATTTGTCGGATTCCCCCAGTTCATCGACAGAAAGAACACCCGACCGCTTATTTAATTTATTGCGTGAATTAAATATAAACCGTAATGCATATGCAGTCGAGCGTCTTAGCCGTTTGAACTGAGAAAATCTTTCGAAATCGATGATCGATTTATCTTCAGGGTTCGACGTATTCTGGGCAACGAGCGCAGTTACTTCACTGCTTTTCGTTTCAGGCAAACTTGATTGATCCTCCTGCGTATAAAAAGGAGACACGGTATTACAGTCAAATTCGCTGTCACGAAGAAAGGCAGGCCCTTCCCACCACAGATTAGAGGACGAAAGCTCCTCGAGATCAGCGACCCCCCGCGATACGAGGTCGGCAGGATTTTCCTTCCCGCTTACGTGACGCCACGGGAGCTCCTTCGTTAGATCATGAATTTCTATTGTCCTATTCTGAACGAAAGTTTTTAATAATCGTGGTGGCATGCGAAGCCAACCTAAGACTATTGTGGAGTCTGTTCAAAACATTATGTGATCAAAATCGCAATGAAGAGATTTTCGCACCTTGTCATACAGCCTGGCTCCGATGAGAGCACCTAGAAGTTCTAAGCGCGGAATACTAATAGTTTTTAGCGGTGCAACCTTCCCCTTAGAACAGAGCAAGCGTACGGTAACAGTGCTATTATTTGCATTTGATGTCCGAACAAAGACGGTTGCGCCATATCCGACTTGCGAAGCATCTGTAAAAATATGCAACTCTGAGCGGGTAGTATGAGAATTCATTACGTACCGAGGCACGCGTATAGTGTTTAGTACGCTCAGAGACTCGAGAAACCTGTTCCATGCGCGCGCGATGTCGACAGGGACGGACTCATCCCAATCTAATTTCAATAACCACAACCGTTGCAATAACGTCTTCGCGGTTAATATAAATGGACTTAAAATTCCCAAAGGGTCAAAGATTTGTGATGCGTATGATAATATTAAGCGTTTAGTTATTGGTTGGTTAATATCAGGCGTGAGCTCCGTATTAAAGTAAAATTCATCAGTATCATTCTGCCAACCTATACCTAATGTTTTGTGGTGAGTGTTTTCACCGGTTATTTGTTTGTTTGCTCCCGATAACGATGTCATTGCAGGTTCTGCGTCAAAATTGAAAATCCACTTGCACAGTGGGAAACAACCCTCTTGCAAAGTCGAGCTTGTTTCTTTGCATAAGTTGATTAGTTTATCTTTATCGTCAGAACCTGTAATCATATCGTCAACGTAAAAGTCTTCATTGATTATCCGCGATACTTCTGGATTCTTACATTCAATCGCCAGTTGTTTTAGGCAACGAACACTTAAAAATGGTGCAGATGCGGTTCCATACGTAACTGTGTTCAGGCGATAGATACCGAGTGGTTGTGAGGGATCTTCACGCCAGATAATTAGCTGTAGATCACGCTAACTTTCATTTACGAGACATTGGCGGTACATTTTTTCGATATCTGCGCATGCGACGTACCGATATTGCCTGAAACGCAGAATAATTGATATGAGGTCACCTTGGATAGGCGGTCCTACAAACTGTAGGTCATTATAACTTATCCCTGTGCTACTGGCGGCCCCTGCATCAAAAACTACCCTCAATTTCGTGCTAATTGCGTGTTCTCGGAACACCCCGTGATGAGGCAATAGATAATGAGGGGTTACGTAGGTTGAAACGCGTGTCATATGACCTAGACTTTCATACTCACGAAGGAAGTCTACGTATAATTTTTTGTAGGCAGGTGTGCGTTGTAGTCGCTTTTCTAATGCGAGAAATCGTCGTTCTGCCTGTGAGTAAGATTCGCCTAAAAGATCGGGAGATGACTTTAGTGGTACGCTAACAATAAACCGTCCCTCGTCATTGCGCGTCGTAGTACGAGTAAACAGGTCTTCGCAAGCACGTTCTGCATCTGTGCGCGTGTCTCGATCTCGAGGGAGCTCTTCGACCTCCCAGAATTGGCGTAATTGCGTGTCAATAGATTGCGAAAAATTGCACTGAATAATGCTATCGTTGCGCGTGTTTAGTACGATAGGTCCTGATATTATCCAGCCTAAACAAGTATTTTGTAAATAAGGTCCGTTAGGTAACCTTATATTACCTACGTTTATTAATTCCCAAAACGTATCTGCGCCGATTAGAATATCGATTGGTCGGGAATTTAGAAAATGCGGATCTGCCAGTTGTACACTATTCGGTATGCGTAGTTTAGCTCGTTCATAGTGAAGTGCGGGCAATGGAGACGAAATTTGAGGTAATACGTAACAATGTAATTTAGTGGTGTAGGTAGATGTGCGTGATTTTATCTCAATATCGCAGGACTTAGTACACTGCGTCACCGAGTTACCGACACCCCTAATCTCATGAGTGGACTGTATAAATTTTATACCTAGTTTCTTAGCAAAGGGTTCGCTTACGAAGCTTCTTTCACTTGCATTATCTAAGAGTGCATTCGCGAGTAAATAATCATTGCGTCGAGTCCGGACCTGGACTAACGCAGTAGATAACAAGACTTGCCGCGCGGCGGGAACTGCGCTCGAGCCGTCGACTCGTCACTCACTGATTGCCGCGTGTCATCGAACGTAGTGTGCATCGTTAGGGAACTTTTAGTGTCATCTGTTGTTTTTATATCACCCGGGGATTGATTTAAATTATCAGCGTGAATTAAAGAATTGTGTTTTAAAGAACAGCGCCTGCAACCGCCATATTTACAGAATTCCGCTGTATGGTTATTATTTTTCATGCAGTTCAAGCATAGATTGTGATCGCGAAGTAATTTTAATTTAGATTCTAAATCAGAATTGATAAATGAGGTGCACGCATACAATTGATGGTCCCCGTTGCATTTAAAACACTTTCTAGGCGCAAAGCGACGGGATTCTTGTGGCTTAATGTTAGAAACATTGCATTTTGAGTGTGACGTAGTTGCAAGTGACTTAACATTATTTTTAACATCCTTACTATGTGTGTTGTGCGAGCTCTGCAGCGTTTCTAACATATCTGCCCGAATTTTTAAGAACTTAATCAAATCATCGACCTTTAATTTTGACTCCGCGCTAGCTAGCACGGAACCCCGGTGTTGTTCCCACTCGCGTTCAGTGGTTTTATCGAGTTTAGTTACAATAATGTGAATGATAAGCGTGTCCCAGGAGTCCACCGGCTCCCCTAGAACTTTTAATGCTCGTAGGTTTTTAAGAATTGTATCGCTAAGGTTCCTTAAGGATGCACACGATTCTTTATTTAATTTTGGAACATTAAATATAGCGTTGACATGATTGTGAATTAACAGCCGGTTATTATTATACCTATCACATAACAACTCCCATGCGATCGGGTAGTTGTCGGGAGTAAATTCGATTGAATCGATGACCAGCGCTGCACTTCCTTTGAGTGACGATCTAAGATAGTGAAATTTTTGTGTATCTGATAGCTCATCCGAATCGTTGACCAATGATTGAAATGAATGTTTAAATTCCAGCCACGATTCAAATGAACCATCGAAGGTTTTCAGAGTGATGACAGGTAATTTGATGGATTTCAGTGAGCTGTTTCTACATGTTTTGGCGCAAGTACCGACCTCACCACTGCCGCTAGTACTGCCACACCTATTTAACAATAACTCAGCCTGCGATAATGTACTATAATAACAATCTTAGAACAGCTGTCTCTGATTGAGTTGATCATCAAGATCTGATTCACTGACTGATTCTTCTATTCGAGATTGTATGCTATTAAATTCGCGATAAAGATTCGTTGCACCCTCAATACGTAGTTTTAAATCAATTTTATTTTGTGATGTTGCTTCATCTGCGTCAAAACTATTGATGTAAGTTCCGAATTTAGTTAACCTACCTTTTAGGGTGCCGCGTTTCTTTATGAGCTCGCGAACTAAAAGGTCGAGTTTGTCGTCGCTTAGCCCTAATTGTGGAAATTTATCGCGACTTGACATCTTATTTTAATTAACCTACCTATGTCGGAGGAGGCTAAGAATGCAAAGAGTACTTACCTGTGATAGTTTAACGCACAAATCTCCCACTGAAACATGAAAAGCACAATATTAGCACTGCGGATTGGTAATTAGGATTGGTTCGTGGATGGGTTAGCCGTACCGAAATGCGCGTCTTTGTCCGATGATGGCTGCCTTCCTGAACTCGATCTAATTATTACTTGCTGCTCGTGCTCGATAAATACGATCCTTACGCGTTGTATTATGAATTGTGGTTAAAATGTGGCTCGAATGACCAACTTTTATGTTTGCGCGATTTTCTTGTGGTTTTAAATAATGAACAACGATGTTAACTTATTGCGTGTATTTCTCGTATTACAATGATTGAAAATTTTAAACAATGTGATAGATTTGAATATGACGTTTTATGCAATTGGTTAGCGCCTCCATTATTGCGTGACGATGCTGAAGATGATTGGCCCTGGATTTGTAGGTTTTTCCACGTAATGTAGCTGTTGAATTACGTGGTCCAATAAGTATTCTTGCGTTCCGATTTACGCCGCAACACTTTCCAAAAAACCAACTTCAAATGCCACTACAAAGAGTGAAATAATTTTTAATAGGTACACCAATTCGAAGTCGGGCAATGTTTCGTACAATCACTAATAGTCCTTCTTACTTACTTGATGTGCGAAGAAACGACGAAGTTATAGACAATCGCCCGACTTCGAATTGGTGTACCTATTAAAAATTATTTCACTCTTTGCAGTGGCATTTGAAGTTGGTTTTTTGGAAAGCATTTCCCATTTTTATACTGCATCGACTTCTCAGATCGAATTAAAAGCCGGAGTGTACATATTCCTAATTTACAGACATCAAATATAACAGACTGTACCACAGATCAGAAAATAAGTTTTTATGACTCTACCGTCACGTTTAGAAAGCAGTTTTGAATCATTAATTGTTTCTGACTCTCAGTGTTTAGCTCCTGGTCTACAGGGCTGGTGCATGCACTGAATAATGTTAAGTGTTTCGCTATCCGCTGCGCCCGCGCACAAACTATAAACAATTTCGCGAATAAATCCAAGTTCACTGCATAACATAGGAAGTTGGGATTGTATTGGCAATAGTATTTATTTTGGTATTAGATGGATCATGGAATACTGACTACCTACAGTATAATTGACGTGGCAGTTTGAATGTATGTTTCTCCGTCTTACCTTAACTACTAAACTGATTTGGTTAAAATTTAGGATGGAGATGATCATAATTATTAGAGCCTGTCTTATCTCAAAGGTTACTTAATAGACTTTAAGTCGCATTAAAAACTCAGTTAAATCTGACTCACTCATTGGCCCTAACTCTGATGGCCTCTAGAAAGCTGAAATTTTTCACAGAGTTTCCCTTTATGATTTATGAAGAAAAGAGCTAAGGAAGACTTTCAATATTCACACTGTGGGTGAGGCTTTCACTTATCTCATCTAATTAAAGGTCATCTAGGTATATCACATCACACTAATATTATAAAGTTTGTAATAAGTGTGTAAATGTATAATATAAGTTTGTTCCTGCTTCACGCCGCAACTAGTAAAGCTTTATTTGGCTGAAATCTAGAATAAAGATAAATCACATTCTGGATTAACACCATAGATCACATTTTGTCCTGGAAAAATCTTCGCGCATCTTGTGAAAACTCGACCAGCAGTGCTATTCTACAAAATGTCCATCTATGAAACAGCTGCCAGACAGCTGCCAAGCCGAAGATCGCATGCAAAATTGTACTCTATTACAACTGACAAATTCATAGATGCAGACATGTACGCTCGTCGCTGCTTTAAGTATTTTTGCAGAATAGCACGGCAGCTCATGCGGGCGCAGTCATAATATTACAACGAGTCAAAATCATACCGTGCTTTAGCATTGAAAGAAAGAGATCCTACAAAAATATATTCTGCCAATACAGAATACATGGACTATAGTGGAATCCCGCAGACAGATAGCATCGACAGTTGCGAGACCTTTCTACCTTTGTACAGTGAAAATGCTGTGCACACTGCACGCCAAAGTAACCTAATAAATGTGTACCATACAGGCTAATTTATTTTTAGTCATTTAGCTTAGTGAAGAACGTATCTATCTATATGTACGAGTACTAAATAGCAGCCGTAGCCATACTTATACAGGGTTATATAAAAATACCAAATCGCTCTCAGCCTGTATTTGTTTACATTAAAGGTTTACTTTCGTTCTACGACTTTTTTACTCGATATTTTGTGAAATATCAAATAATAAATATTTTACAGAGATGCTCTACTTTTTCCTACTCTGTAATGTAACATCGTTAAGTGACAATGGCGCGGTGGCGCGCGAACTCGTGGCGTGAAACCGCAACAGTGTAATGTCACTTTAAAGAAATAACATTCTTTTATACTGAATTTTGAAAAGTCGGTGCTACAGGCCGAGAGTGATTTGGTATTTTTGTATAACCCTGTACACATATGGAATTTTTAAATCACTTAGTAATACACTGTACACAACCTTTACAGAAAATGTCGATCACTGATTACTCAACCTTCTTTGGTCAATAATCTCTACGAAATACCATACAGATGAGAATTGAGATAGGCAGTTTCAATGAGGGCAGTTTGTACAATTTGTGTAAAATTTAAGGACCAAAATAGAAAACACAAATGTAAAGAGCTTTCTAAAAATTCTAAATCCAAATTAAATATTCGTTTGATTTGTACAAAGACCAACTAAACCTTACAAGTAATAGAAACCCTTTTTTGAAGTGAAAACATAGGGAAAACTTCCTAAGGCGCGTCCGGCATTTTGAGATGGGAAAAACCATTGAACTCAGCGACACTGTTTCCACTGACACCTCTGTTTAAGTTTTTTTTAGTCATTAACGGTAAAGTGTTTGTCACCAGTAATTCCGTATCAGATTAAACGGATATTATAAACAAGTGAAGGGGCGAGATTAGATTAGACAGGTATTCCGTACAACGAAGAAGCCGGCAGACGGATACTAGCTAAAGTTCATGGCGATTGGCGAGAAATGACAAAGTACTTTTATAGCGATAGCGATTGCGTATTCTGGAAGTCACGGTTAGCTGTGCTATTCCGGTTTCTTAAGCTAATGGAAAATACAAAACATCCCGCCAAATTGTAATTTTTATTTGATTTTTCTGCAATTGTAAGCTAATAATCTAGCTGAGCAAATGCTGTTTTGCCGTTAGGGATATAAAAAAAACTTACGACCTTTCAGAACTACCGTACAAACAATCGGTAGAGACTTTTTAATGGAGTTTAGTAACAAAAATTCAGTCGCGAAAAATGTCAGACTATGCAATTTTGCATTGTAGAATCATCTCCTGAGCATGCTCCGATGTCGGGGCGAAACGTGCGTTGAATGCAGTGATTTATGCGATGTTGTGTGGTGATAGTATCGTTTGCTTTGTTGGGAAGGTAAGGTGTTCCTTACCATAAAAGGTAAAGGTAGGTTGTACCATAAAAAATAATTCTGATTTGATCTGATTCTGTAAATAATTATTTTTACTAAATATTTTTTAATTTTTTCTTTTTATAAATTACCAATAATTTCTCATTTGTAAGTTCAGTCACCATCCTTAAATTATTGTGAACTTACTCTAGAGAAAAAATTATTTACGATTTAATTACAAAAACGCACAGGACGCGGCGGACCACGGGACAAATGTCGTCAGATTACTGGTGTCAAAATTGTTTGTTTTGACACCAACAGTGTCAGTTGTAAGCCGACTGCATCATTGTCTATGGCCCGGTCCACGCCACAAATCACTATACTTGTTATATTAGTCCGCACGCGACTATTTTACACGAGGACGATTTCTGCCATGTTGCGGTGTATTAGCGGTGACCAATTGCGCTACTTTTTTCTTGTATGAAGAAAGTTGACGTTAAATGTTCCGATGGGCTCATCCTCAGGTTCATATCGGTGGTAATTTTGTATGCAACACCCGCGTATTAGGTACATTTGTTATTTACTGATAGATATAATTGAAAAAAATCCCGCGCCCGAGCTGACAAATAGTTCAATAAAGTAAAAACATTGAACAAATTACGATCCGGCGCGCACAATAATGTGGCTATTAATGTTAACCCAGCCGTAATTTGTAGCTTTAATATGTATGGATTTAACGAACGTAAGAACCGTGAAAGATCACTGTGGTTTAAGCTGAGTAAAAGAAGGGAATTTCTCTTTAATTTACTTCATCGACTTAGAAGTAGACTTCATAATAATTATTTTCTTTATTTTTGCAGGGACAACTATGAAAAGCGCAAGGCATCAGTATTATAGACTGCATCAGTATTTTTGCATTCGTGACTGAAACCACTTTTTAGGGTTCCGTACGCAAAGGGTAAAAACGGGATCCTATTACTAAGACTTCGCTGTCCCTCCGCCCATCCGTCCGTCCGCCTGTCTCCAGGCTGTATCTCTTGAACCGTGATACCTACCTTACGAACGATACACCTACTTGAAATTTTCTTGACGAATAGAAGTTTTTGCTCGATATTGATAATGGTAACCGGTAGACGCTTTAAATTTTTACAGAATGTTTAGTTATATAATATTTATTGTAGAAATGAATAGTTCAATTAAAATTAAAATTATGGGGACTCCCATGCAACAAACGTGATATTTTTGCTTGTTTTTGAATTTGGTGGGCCCACTGGCCACTGCCCACCAAATTTAGTTTACTTTAATACTAATTAGAATTAATTGGTCTTGATACTATAGAACCCTGAGTTTGCGAGCCCGACTCGCACTTGACCAATTTTTATTTATTCATTATTTTATTATTTCAAGGAAAACCTTTCATTCCCATCGTACCTTAAAATAAATGTAAAGCCGTAGTTGTATGCTGAAACTAGTATGTAACATGAGATAAAAGACAAATAGGTACAAATAATAATAAACACAAGGAATGTGTATAGATATAAAGTTGTGATTGTGTAGCAAAATCGCGTAAATTTGAATCTGTACAACACATCTGTCGTCTACATTATAATGGTATATTTTATCATCAGATCTACACGCAATATAATTGTGTAATCTACGCAAATGCGACACTCGCTTTTGTGTGTCACGTGCCTAATGTTATTAGCGAATTAACAGATATTTTTACTTTCCATCCGTATAATATGCACGAAGCATGAACAGATGCAAACTATGGAGTTTCATCAATTTAAAATCATCGACTTAAAAATCATTTGAGGAATAATGTTTAAGATTGACCGAGAACTACTCGTTTCAAGGGAGCATTAGGTATTATGCAAGTGCATTTAATTGTTAACTTGGAAAGTGACGTAACTTAACGTATGCTTTATCAATGGTGATACGTCATTGAATTTTTAAATAGCCGAAATCCACATGAACGAAATTTCTGGCAATAGCGAGTTTTTAATTTAGATTTTGAAGAGACCTAGATCTTTATTATTATTAATAATATTGGTTCTAATTTAATAAATAAAAAACTAAATAGTTAACCCCTGTTATGGCACCCGATTTGGCAGATGATACTGTTTAAATATGTTTCGAATGCAGCGCTTTTTAAAAAGCTTAATCACAGTTCATGGTAAAATATAATATGTAGGTATTTTTATTTGATTGAATAAATAAATGGGTGTAGTTGGTGTACACTAAACTTACTTTGAAATAGTGTAGTAACAATTATTGTTGCTTATAATCATTTTGAAATAAATGCAAAACAAACATCTTGTATTAAATTTTTTTACTGTATAGTCATTCTCTGGGTAGCGGAATTCGGTGTCGGCTTCTTTATACCACTTCTTAGATTAAAATATTATAAGGTTCTCTCATGGTTCTCTATTTATTTTTGTATTCCTCAATAAAATGATAAATGTCTAACAGTGTTCCCATGTCATAAAGTACGTATTTCTCCTCAATGAAAACATAATCCTTGTCATAACGTCCTAGTCACGTACCTCTCCCGTCACCCTCTCGAGCACATACTTTGTGTTCCAGCAGATAAACGACTTTACGATCAAATACTCTCACGTGGCGCCATTTTAACCGACTTCAAATCTTTGCTTATTTGCTTCGACAAATGTGAATCCTCTGACTTAGTCAGGTCTTCTTCTCGTCAATTCTTCAATTCCTAAAGGCTAAAAAGTCTTCAACCAGTGCATCCTTTATGATATCAACTAATATGGTGCTAAAATATAAATACCTACAAACACTTCCGCTGAGCGGGGTGTGAAGAACGCTATGTTAGGAGTTTCCCCGAAAGTAAACAGAATCCGTAGGTTTATAGGAGAACCAAGATCACTAACAATATAGCCTAAATCATTAGTAAGTATAAGTAATATTGGGCAGGTCCCGCTTGCCGAAAAGTCCTGGAGAGGAGACTCGTATACAAGCAATCGTACCGTAGGCAATGCCTATCAAGTTTGACCTGACGCTCTAGTTTCGAACCCAGTTTAGAAGCCAAACTTTGTCCCTCATAAAAAATTTTGTACATCGTCTGTACCCAAACTACCTACTCCGAAACGGCTTTACCGATATTTGTGATTTTTAACCGACTTCAAATAAGGAGGAGGTTCTCAATTCGTCAGAATCTTTTTCATTTATTTCTACGTTCGGTAAGGTCTCAGAATAGGTTCAAGGTTGTAAGCTATTTTTCATTCCACTGCAGGGCAAAACAACGTTCGTCCGGTCAACCAGTAATGTTATAAAATGTTCTGTTCGTTGGTTTATATTAGTAAAAAGAGACATATTTTTTATCCATTCATAGAATGTTTACCTTAAAACCATACCACATTTTTTGGTGTAAACCATAAGTATCAAACTTCAAAGGAAAACCAATACCAACAGCGCGAGTATGCCCACTTAATTTCGGAGATACATAAGAACAGACGTAAGGAACTACGTAACTCAAAACCTCCGAGACCAAATTAGAAAAATCCCTTTGTGGACTATGATATAAATAGGCGATTACTTCATCGGAATCCCAAATGGGAACTATAAAGAAAGAATGTTTATAGCTTCCAAAGCGTTTAATACAAGGAATCGATTCTCGGACCCTGTCATTATCGTGATATATCTCATAATCCACCTCCTCATTAAGCTACAATTAGATTTCCATACTCATTCCATAGTGTGCTTATTGGGAATCGTTTTGAAGAATAGTCCATATAGATCCAAGAGAAAGTCGTTATGACGTAATCAATTTTTAATATTATCGATTTTATGTCTGTGATAGAGACATATTTTTTTGGAAATCAATCTAATTTTATAGCTTTGTTTGTTAGTTACACGTTTTTTGTCATTTTTATTAAATTTTTCCTACATTATTGACAAACAAAACCAATAGAAAACTTTAAAAGTAAAATTTTCTTCAACTCTCAAAAGTAAAGATTGCACTGACTGCAGTATCGATTGGGAATCGTTCAAAAAATTTATAATTACATTTTGGAATTTCCGGAGCATCAACGTAGACATTAAATTAAATATTGCATTCATTAAGTCAAACTGAATTAATAAACATTACATTATTGATTTTGTTTAATTTAGTTCGGCTGTTGATGAAGATTTTTATTAAAGTTTAACGATACTATAAATTGAAAATTTAAGACAGCCATAAGAATCAAAGGGAAATGATCACTGGCTATTTATCACTGCATCAATGGTAAGAACTGAAGTCGCTACTTGGCAAGCAACTGATCGCCAAATTATCCCAAGTTGAAACAATGAACTTCCAGTGCCCACTTATTGATAAGATGATAGCAAAAGAAATAAAACCCACCCAAGTCGAACGTGCAAGGACTTGTTAAAAAGTAAGAGTAAGACCACATTAGCGACAAGTCCCCAAAGAACGAGCTCATAGACATCTCCCGTTTTATTGTCGATATCATCCCAATCTCCAAACATAAAGTCTCAGAATTATCTCGAACTATCACCTAGATCAACTATAAATATAATTGAAGCAAATAAGCTAAAACGTTTATTAAGAAGTTAATTGGAAAAAAAATAAAAAAAACATAAACACGAAAAAACTAAAATACAAACAGATTTATTTCAATTTGTGAGTCTGCTGTGTATTAAAGAATCTAAAATGGCTCCGGCCAAAATGATGCTATTGATTTACGCGAGTTTTTAATTGGCAGGCTTAAGACACTTTAGATAGAGAGAATTAAGGATAACTCAAGTTTTTTTTTAATGACTACAGGATGTCACGGGCTGTCTTCCTTTACCTACATTTGATACCCATATTATAAGAGTGCATTTTAAATAACTAGTTCCAAAGTCAGTAGGTTATAGATAATCAAGTCGCCAGTGTGTCCTTACACTTAGGACCAGGGAATCGTGTAATTAATTTGGTACGATGCGACAAAAAGACGAAAGCACAGAGCACATGGGTCCAAGACGCGCGACAAAAACTTTTTACATCGACATAAATTATTATGACAAGTTATTATATTTTTAATTCAACAATGTGTATCGCTTTGGTCTTGCAAATGCTTATTTAGTTGCATATTCGAATAACACTTAGGTACTATTATGTATTCCGTGACAACACATTACACAATGTTGGAAACTTTTACAAAATCTTAACAGGTTTTGTCCCATATAGTGTTGCATAATTTAATTATATCGACGGACGTACTCGTAGTGTAATTATCCTAGGGACGAGATTAACATTTTTGTTTTACTTACTATTTGTTAGATAAATGAGCTTTGAAAAGCAGTTCTTTGCAAATTTTATCTTGGCCGGAAAGCTGTAGGAAACTACAATCATGAGGATTCCTCATCCCTTATGAAGGGAACCTCTTGGCGGAATTTTAACGATCTAGGTTCCTGGCTCTGTTATACTTAAAGTGGACAATTATACGTACTTTCAGCATCAAATTTCCCAGGTTTACTGTTGGGCATATCTTCCTAAGCGCGTGCCACCACACCCTGTCCTCAGCCTTCCTCATCCAGCCGCTTCCCGCCACCCGCGCCTTATCGTCGGTCCAACGAGCTGGAGGTCGTCCCACACACGCTTACTTGAAGGCGGACTCCTTTCTAAGACTCTCCGGCTCCAACGGGGACAACCCCTACGACAAGCGTGAACTGCCCACTGCCATTTCAGCTAATGGTTTGGGCTTTGTCGGTGACTTTTGTTCTCTTGCGGATCTCCTCATTTCTAATAGTTCTGTTAGAAGGATAAACCTACAGTGAAACTCCTAACATAGCCCTCTGCACACGCATACATTATGACCTAAGGTCCACTTGTGCCAAACGGGGGTTAAATATTTACATTTTTAACCATAGAGTCCACGTCTCACATTGGACAATTTTGACTATTTACTCTGGCTAACCTGGGTTGGCGCAAGAGGACCTAATAAGTATATTTAAAAAACAGAATATTATTTTACTGGCGAGTTGACAATGTAGCAAGAGCAGAACGACGGCTACACATTACAAGCAGTATGGCGGTGCTACAAGCATAGATGATAGAATCTACAAGTATGTAGCGTGGCGTGGAGGCGCGTAAACAGGCCGCGCGGTCAAGGTTGACTATTTCAGGCGGGTCGACGACCGCGCACGGCGACCCATAGCGCGATTGTGAATATCAGCAGCCCCTAGCCACATTACTTATCTACGACCGCCATAGAAAACTGTCGATCGCTAATTCTGTAACTATAATTAAAAATATAATATATTATGAGAACGACGATTTTCGTCGATAAATAAGTGACCAATAAGCCTCTTAAGTCATTCCTATACATTTTCTGTATTTCCTTCGAAAGCATTAAAAATCTTAGACAGAAAGGAAGGGAGTCATATAGTCTGCTGGGAGGCTTCAGTCGCGGCTGGCTACCACCCCATCAGCAAAGACGTGCCGCCAAGCGATTTAAACTCTCCATTGTAATGCTGTGTAGTTACTGTAGTAATCGATATGGGAAGTAGGTAATCCTTCAAAACTCATACGATATCATCAGATGAGACTCTAGTGAGAAATTGTAAGTAGGTTAATAAAAATAAAACTCAGAATTACAAGAACTACACCAGCCTATGCAGCATGCGCACGCAGAGATAAATGTCTCTCTACTTTTGTCGCTCGCTTTTCTCTGTCGGTCAATATGGATCAAAAAGAGAAAAGAAAGCTACAAAAGTAGAGAGACGTTATCTTTACGCGCGCATCCTAGCCCTGCACGTGAAATTTTAGTGAGAACTTGAGAGTAAAAAAAAACTTAGAATTACATAATTTCGAGTAGCGATACCGTAGTGACGGGACCTACTTTTGATCAAAACAATTCCAGGCAGCGATCAATTGGCACTTGATAATAAAAAAGCAGTAGTGGAGGTCCCGGGGGCGGCCCCCGCGGACCGTGGGAGCGCTGCGCGGGCGCCGGGCACGTGGCGCGGCCGACATGGCGACCTCCAGCGTTTAGGGACATCGCGAATGTTGTTGTTTTTTGTTCGTTGACTCTTTAAATTGATGTCTCAATCTTCGCTTACAGAATATCTTTTACCGTTTAACTAATATCGAGCAAAAACAAGCAAAAAAATCACGTTTGTTAAATGGGAGTCCCTTCAATATTTATTTTATTCTATTTTTAGTATTTGTTGTTATAGCGGCAACAGAGCTATCTGTAGCTATCACGGTTCAAAAAATACAGCCTGGTGATAGAACGACGGACAGCGAAGTCTCATTAATAGGGTTCCTTTTTTACCCTTTGGTACCCTAAAAAGGCCGGAGAGAGAATGAATGGCTTTGATAAATCCTTTAAAATTAAAAATATCTTTCAATGTTGGGAAAATCAATCTGATTCAAATGCAAAGTTCAAGTCTCATACTGAATGCAAAATAACATAGCAATCAGCATATAACTATTATTAAAATTGAATCCGAAACTTCTGTTACAAAATCTTCGTAGGTAGCTCAGATTTAATTCTAACTGCAAGGATTAGGTGTTTCAGCTTAAAATAATTTTTGCGTAACCTGTAACGAGTTTGCGTGAATCTAAGTTATTTCTGCGATCTTCAAGGGTATTTAGGCCAGAGCTGACATAATATACATGAGTCAAGACAGTGTTGCTCTTTCATGTTTTAAGGACATATCTCTAAATAATGTTTAGCCCAAAGAGTCGCCTTACCTCATAAAGTTTATTGAATTGAAATAGCATAATACGATGTACCTACCTAATTCTGAGTAAAAATAGTTTTCTTTAGGTAGACTTTTTTTTTCCTTGTACCCGGTCTTTTGTATAAACCTGTTACTATTTACTCTTTATACACAAAAAATAAGTTAATGTCAGGTAAATAAGTTAATGAGATTAAGAAAATAATTATTACAGTTGCAGTAGAAATGGCCTACGTAAGATTTGTATGTAGTAGCGCCATCTAGCGACGAGTAGACAAACTTTACATATAATTTGATTGAGCTTTGGTGATGTCACGATTATAACAAGCACAGAAAATTATAAACTTATCCTATGGTCGGTGGTACTAAATGTCCAGAAATATTATTGTCGTCATATAAAAATACTCCAAAAACCATTTCCTTCCTTAATAAAATTATCAAATAATAAAATACATCCTTTTATACATAATTATTTTGGCTAGGAACTGAAAAATCTATATTCCTCAACTACTTTATTCTCAGTTATCCCTCATTTCCCGATTTATCAAACTTATTTCAAAGGCGACCGATCTATCTGAAATTCAGGATTGATATAGGTATACAATACACTTTTTGTATCAAAAAAATACGTGGCTTTCACGCAATCTGTGGTATACCGAATTTAATGATCGCTCATTCCATAACATAAAGGAACGTGATACAAAATATACGTATCCGATCGATAAATTGATCACATAACTTGTCGAAGACAACTGTAATTCTCATATTTTTTTTATTGTTCCATATAGTTTTAGAGAACAATGCAAGAGGTATTTATTTGTATCGAGTGATCGAGACACGCCTGGCGCCTGTGAATAGACACACGTATTCAATAGTTTACAAGAATGGCTATTTCGGTGGCGCGTCGATGCTTATTTATAGAGTAAGTGAGCCGTCAAGTGTTTAGAGTGATCTTGATGGTGCACTGAATTACGCAGCCGTTCAGAGCGACGTGAGTCTCTTTGAAATTATAATTAGTTACTGTTTAAAGTTAATAGGCTTAAGTACCTACTACTTTCATTGACTTCTCCTTGCTTAATGAAATGAAAGCTTCGAAAGTATGGTTTATATAGGTACTTACAATCAATTCTTAATTTGTTTCATATTAACCCCTTTTCTTAGTCGGCTAAACGTTTTAATTGGTTAATGATTCACACAAGCGATCAAGCCTATTGCAAGTACAGTGCAAGACTCTGTTAAAACAAAGTATCAAATAGCAAAAGTGTGTATTAATTCCATAAACTCTTAAATATGCGAGGCGTTGAGTTGAAACCTCTTGCGAATCTATAGGTAGGTATTTTATCCTCGTAATTTTAAAAAGCAACAACTATTGCCGAACCCTGATTCTTCCCTATAACAATTTTCACGACTACGAATATTTCCCGACAGTAATATTATTATATATGCCGATAAAAACTTTTTTGCCATCCATGACTAGACCATGCGGTAATTTTAGATCAAAGTGCACACTGTGCAAATTTGATTAAAATCGGTTAGGTAGTTTAAGAGTGAATCGCGGACAAACGACGTGACGTGTAATTTATATACTTACATTATATTAAGAAGATGGTGTAGTAGGTATTTTGACATTAGTGTGTCTAGTATCTTATGTGAACGCATTTGCAACACGGTAAAGTATAGGTAATTAGGGTTGAGCGAGTGGAAACAAACACAAAATCCGCATTAGTATGCTACAGTGTACACCATAAGGCACGACTGAGATTTACAGTTTTAGTTCACCGCATCTCCACGCATCTGCTCTTTACGAGTACCTGCGATTAAAGTACGCGGTTTGGATGCTAACTCTCAGTAATACAGTTTTCATGGTCCCGTAGGTACCTAACATAAAAAATAAGTTCGAAAACTAGACCCCGATTACTGAAAAGTCATGCTCTAAAAAGTATAAAACCTGAATATAAGTATCATTATAAAATATAAGATTAGTACTATAATTATAGTAGAACTGTTGTGAATGTGGGAGTACGAAGCACAAGTAGGTTAAACAACTAGAATTAAATAACAAAATAATAATTATATCAAAAAGGGCACAGAAATATGTAGTACAAAACTAGAAACAAAGTACAAATTATTCGATATAATATTATGGCACCTTTTTCAAAGTAGCACGACTATACAAAGACTTACACATACATGGTCACATAGATTTTTCCCGAAATAAGCATACCATACCTACTACATCCTACTAAGTATCTACTAACGGCTTTACTTATACCTTTTATCTCGGAACAGTCTTTGTTTCAGTTTTGTCAATTAGCTAAAGCGGTTGCTATAAGAAACTTCCTAAAAAGCAGTTATAAAAGTTGAATAAATGAGCGGGAACGGAAAAATTGAATTTGAAAAAAAAAACTAAATTCCCGCGGTTGGAGTCGTGGTAAAACCTAGTAAACTATTTAGAAGCGATTCGCAAAACGACGTGGGCAGTTTAGCATCACCTTAATCCGTCTATAATACCGATACAACAGATCAAAAGCGCTTCACACGGTGGGAAATGATCGAAAGCGGTATAATGCAAACAATCTTCATTGTACGCCGCGCCAGTGTCGGTAAATTAGGGGGTTTTGTGTTCAACAAAGCGGCAGACGGTTTTGTTGCTGCCTAATGGACTGCCTAATAAGAAATTGAAGCGATTCGCGAACCGTTCATTCATTACGCTTTTGTTGGCTGTTGTATTGCAATTTGTTTTAACTTTGCATAGGTATGTTATACTTTTTTTTTACAGTCATCGCGAGCAAACGAGCGAGCGTGTCACCTGATGGTTAGCGATCACCGCCGCCCATGGTCACATTAGCAGCACTAGCGCCAATGCGTTGTGTTAATCAGCCCCTTGAATAACTCCATGTTATATGAGGTTTTTCACCTATCTACCTGAATTTGGGTTTTCACCTATCCCGCGGCAACCGTGGATTTTTTAAGGATAAAGAGTATATTATCCATCCTTACAGCCAAGTCGATTCAGTAAGTACAGACGCATCGTCGTCACGTACCTATCAACGTCACTGATAAAATGTTGTTAGCACCATATTAAAAATAATGATTCTCGTTTGAAGTAGCGTCTGTTGTGTACACTGAGCTTCGCAGATTCCCATGGCTGGAAACGTCCTGTCACAAACGAATGCAAATGGCTCAATTGAGACGCACGCTCGACTGGCCACGATTGTTCGCTGGTGAAAATTTGGCATTTGACGTTCAATGGCGCTTTTCATGCGAAAATGGCCTGGAAATGAACTGTTTTTGTTGCCTGGCTGAGGGAAGTATCAGATGAAATTTGATCGGAACTTGAATTGCGGGAACTACTCCTACTTTAATAATAAAGTACTCATCATCATTCCATTAGGCTTCCGTACCCAAAGTGTAAGAACGGGAACCTATTACTAAGACTTTGCCACTGGGCTGTATTTTTTTTTACGCTATACAAGTTAGTACTTGACTGCGATCTCACCTGATGGTAAGTGATGATGCAGCCGAAGATGTTAGCGTACTAACTTGGAAGGGGTAAGCTATGTCACCCCAACGATTTGTACACAGCATGGTACCGGAACGCTAAATCGCTTGGCGGTACGTCTTTTCTGGTAGGGTGGTAACTAGCCACGGCCAAAGCCTCCCACCAGACCAGACCTGAGCCAATTTAGAAATTATAAAATTTCAAAGTGGCCCGTGGCGGGGATCGAACCCGCGACCTCCCACTCGAATCCGAGCGTGCGTCCCCTGCGCCATGGAGGTCGTCAAAAACGTCTCTTGAACCGTGATAGACTTGAAATTTTGACAGGTACCTAAAAAGTGTTTTGGTTCGAACTGATCTTGATAGTACGGAACCCTCAGTGTGCGAGTCCGACTCGCACTCGACCAATTTCTTTATATCAGCTGTAATTGGTGTTAAATGGTAAAACTATTGTCATGGAAATCACATTGCTTTTAAATAACGAGGATGATATCTGCATAAGGGGGTCATAATGCCGCGACCTACATGCCCACTCACTTAGATCCGCCATAGCATTGAATACCATAATAGTAGCCATAGTCAGTACAACTCCGCCACATTAGGCTATGTATTGTAAGGCTCACGACATCGACAAACATAAGAAAAAAATTACTAGGTATTAGGTTTTACTTTTTAGAGTCTCTTAAAGCACGTCTTAAAATCTCTTTCGGTAATTTAAAAATAATGAACATCACCTCTACTACATTATTCTTTTAATCCTATACCTTTAAACGAGCAATTCTTGTATAAATATATATTTCTACTAGCTGATGCCCGCGACTTCGTCCACGTGGGATAAAAACTATTCTATCTTTTAAGTTGGACCAAATGACAGATATTCACGAAGTTTGAACTAAATCGGTTCAGTAGTTTAGGAGTCCATTGAGGACAAACATTGTGACACGAGATTTATATATATTAAGATATAATCTGGATCTCGGCAACGGCTTCAACGATTTTCATGAAATTTAGTATACAGGGGGTTTTGGGGGCGATAAATCGATCTAGCTAGGATTCATTTTTAGAAAATGTCGAATTTACCAAAAAATAATAATAAAAATATGACTTCTGCTGCCATCTATTAGCCAGTAGTTAAATTACCGAGCGAATCGCTTCTGCTGCCATCTATTATCCAGTAGTTAAACTACCGAGCGAAGCTCGGTCAACCAGATATTGTGTAATCGATACGTAGAGGGGTGTTCGTTTTTAGATAAGACCTTTAGAAGGACTCTAAAAGACTCTAGTATTTAGAAATAGTGCTATCCTTTACGAACCATACCGTTGTGAAAGGGACATTAGGTACGTACTATTTACAGTTACGAGTACGCTAAAGGAGACCGGCGAACTCCCATACATTTCCTGGCCCAGACTAAAATCCACTCCAATCCACGTTCAGTTATGAAACTTCTGATACTTGTAGTACTCAACCTTACTTACAAAACTGTCATACAAAGTCAGTCAAATAAAGTAGGGAGAAAGAAGATATTCACATTATTGTTAAAAGTGAGGTTAGGTTTAGATACTTACATTTCATTGTTCCCAAGTGAATAATTTTACTGCAGATTATCTGAAAAAGCCAGAAAAATTAATTCTCATTCCGAAAGACCCGCGACTAGTAGAGGGTCGGTGATAGGTTGACTTTTTGTTGCCATATTTAAACAAATATTGCCATTCGACCGGTTTTTTAATTGTATTTTATTTTTGATTCCCTACTTCTAAAAATATGGTATTTACACAAAAAACATCTATGAAAAATAGCAATCCAAAATAAATTATTCCAGAATCTGAACGGTCTTGGGTTATTTTTGTTAGAGCTGGGCCAATTTTCGCCATTCTCCTTTAAAGGCTACTGATTTCTAAAACCGAATTATTGTTCACTCATTGATCATATAGCATAGGAAGCAAGTAAATGTTTTGCTCAGTGAATAGCGCTTTGTTATTGTCGCTTTTCTTTGTCGTAATCAACAGGAAAACGTATAAAAAGTTCGTGATACGTTGATTTTTAGGGTTCCGTAACTACCTTAACACAAAAACACGGAACTTTTGCAGTTCTCTGTCCCTAAGAATCGTTGAAGATATTAGACTCAAAAACTGAAGAACTGAACGATAGAAAATTGCTGACGGTTGTTCTAGAATCATATGATATTACGGTAACTATAGGTATCCTAGAAACTAAAGTAGACAAAACCAATAATTAATAATTATTAGTCACATTTAAAACCTGCAAACTGAGAATCGTAAAATTCCATCCATTGTAAAAACCCAAAGTTCTCCTGTTTAAAATAGTAAAAAATAACTAAAATCCTCAAGGCTTCACTATCCAATATAAATACAATAAATTTAGCTGGAAAGTAATAGTAGTTTAACAGCATGTTTCATACTTAATACTAGGTATATTTAACGAATCAAACTTAAAACTTTTTGTAATTAATTAGCTGATCACATAGAAAATATCGGATCAATCAAAACTATAGTTCATGAAAAAAAAACAGTGAAGCAAACGTAATTCACCGGTGTGCTTAACTACGTGATATTACTAAATCTCCTATAATATTATCAACCTCGATAACCTATAGTCACTAAAGCGGCGTATGCGCAAACGGCGCGGCGCGGCGGCCTAAATCCTTGAAATACTCTTTAATTGCAACTTCAAAATAAGGTATCCACGCCGGTGTTAAGAAATAAAGCCATTCGCACACTTCACCTCGTGAGAGACGCTACTGTGATTCATTTATATATTTTTTTTATTTATTAATTTAACATTTCACTAGGCGACAAAATGAGCAGGGCTGTCGCAACGTTGGCCAATGTGTTTGGTGTCGCGGTCTTGTGTGTATGTTTTCATAACACGTTGCAGCTGGTCCCTTTGCGTAAGTTGTTTTTGTTTATATCTCATTTACATATATAATATTTTTATTTATTTATTATAAATTAATTAATCACTGCATGTATAAAAGTTCATCAGTAAGAACGCTGAACGACTCCACCGATAGTATGGTGTAAAATTTTATTACAGAAAATTTCCATCAAAGTAGTCGGAAAATGTGGTGGTTGGTGTTCAAAATCTCTTTACAAAGAAGTGCCATCAAGAAATCATCAAGAATAATATATTATACCAACTCTTGACCTCGGGTCTACATGCGTGAATTTCGGGTTTTCACAAATCCCGTAGGATTCATATTGTTCAAAGTAGCCTGTGTGAAGTTTTGAAATTGAGTTGATTATACACTTGATTAGTGTACTGTGAATTTTCAGCTAAATCGGCTCTATCTCTTTTTTCAATTATCAGTTAAATCTACCCTATTTCGAATTTATTTTTTCAGCTAAATTGACTGTATCTTCATTTTGAAGCTAAATCAGTTCTATCTCCCTTTTCAGCTAATTGCAATTTTCAACTAAATTGGCTCTATCGCCATCTCAATTTTATGCTAAATCGGTTCCGCATTTGTGGCGTGAAGGAGTAACAAACACACGCACTTGCATACAAACTTACGTCTTTAAAAAATTAGTGTATAATTCTAGGAATGGTTATAAAGTAGGGATCCAACATGAATTGAAAACACATAGGTTTTCAAAAGCACTAAGTAATAAAGTAAAAATTTCATATACATATACCTACTCAATTTGATTACCTACTTTTTTCCGCAAAAAAGGTCAAGACCTAAACGTACTGTCATGGCGTAGGTAAGTAAAAAATATCAACGATAATTACTTGACAATACAGATGAACTATTGTGTTTAAACACATATCTTCATATATGCAGTAATCGTACATAATAGTGAGAATCCTATTGTTTGTGACCTTCGCATTTATCATAAACATACGTACATTATGTGACACAATACTTGAGCTATTGCCTAAACACATTTCAAGATAAATGTACTCGTATTATAAGATCATCTCTTCGGTGCAATATAAAACTCATTCTCTGCTCTGTGGTTGACTACCTACCTATCTTCTGTTTCAATTAATTTAAACCTTTGACTGCCTACCTATGCCGTAAAAACTAATTAAGGGAACTACCTATTCAATTTCAGTTCAAAATTTCTTAGTATAAAGGCTAAGTTTCCAAAGAGCATTAAGATTCAAAAACCATCCGGGTGCTAGAGAAATACTATATTAACAACTTAAACCATAATAACTGCCTAAAACCTATATTGACTTACTCGTACCTATTAGGAACAACACATAATGGACAAAACCTCGACTGGCTAGGTTTAACCTTTGAAAAAATAAAGATCACCTCTAGAATTTACAATGTATTTCGTGTTAAATTTTTCTGAAAGTTACCTTAGCGCACTTTGAGTGTCATTGTTCTAGAAGGCCTTCAAGTTTTAACCGCATGTGCCTTAAAACATATTATTTTGCAACATGTACAGTAAAACCTCATACCACTCATACTGAGCAATAATACAATTATTATTGTTTAGGGTTTATACACATATTAACCGCATTGATCAAACTAGAACTATAAACTTACTTACGGACAAACAGACAGACAGACATAACGAATCTATAAGGGTTCCGTTTTTTGTCATTTCAAAAGTCAAAAGTCAAATGATTTATTTCATTTAGGATCATTTTGCAAGCACTTATGAATAGTCACAATCTTATATAGTTATTATAACTATTAACGACTTAAAACTATAAGTTAACGAGGGTTCTTACGCGCCCTGATCTGAGAAGAAGCCAACAACAACAAACTCAGTAGGTTCTTTTGTTATTATCACTATATTTTACAAAAAAAATATTACGAGCTAGTTCCTAAATAAATATAATAATAAATTGCAAGCAATACACTATTTTTCCCATGGATTATTTTCGTTAAGTAATCTTTTATAGTGTAATATGCCTTATTTAAAAGTTAAGGCTTGACAAAAGCTTTGAACTTATTGAGTGAAATGTCAAATACATCGAGTGGCAATCTACTATATAAAAATAAGTCGGGTTTTCCTTCCTGACGCTATAATTCCAGAACGCACGAACCGATTTCCACGGTTTTGCATTCGTTGGAAAGGTCTCGGGCTCCGTGAGGTTTATAGCAAAGAAAATTCAGAAAAAAATTCTACAGAAAAGCGGGAAAATCTTTTAAGCGGGAAAGCCATCCGGTGGCGAAACAGAGTTCGCCGGGTTTGCTAGTTTGTTATAGAATCTTATACACACAAATGATCTACTATATAATTTTAGATAGTCGCGTGCTGTGGGCTACTAGTTTATTTTTGCTTCTTAGGTTTATGCTGTGTAGGTCACTCTTTTTACTAAATTAATTAATATTTTTATGCACATATATTAAGTAATCATAAATATATATTGACAATATACGGTCATGATTTTAAATTCCTTAAATTTGGCTACGGAACCCTAAAAACATGATAATGACAAGTGTCTACGCGGAAGTCACGTGGTCTATTTAGTGATTGAATATGTCACTCTCATACATTATTTGAATTTCTTTTCATTCGAGCAGATAGAATCAAATCGAAATAAAGTCATTTGGCTACGTCGCGTCATTTTATGCTTTACACATAGGTGCATACAATGCATACTACAGATTTCATTCTGGTTACAAAATTTGTGTTTCAATGCCAAAGCAGCTTTAAATGCTGCAATTTATATCGTTATTATTACTTATTGCGTAATTAACCTCTGTACCCGAATGTTACTCAAAATATTCATTAACTTTTTCGAGACTATAGATACGATGACAGATTTTATGTGAAGTTTGTGAAATTATAATGAGTTATTTATTTTGAATCAACTTTAAAAAGAGTTCGACAAGAAACTGCATTTTTTCCTTTCGGTCAATCTTTCGAGCTTTTTTATGAATTGATGATTCTTTTTTATGAAAAACATGTAGATGCATAAAATAATATGTAAAGTTAGTATAATATTTGCAAAAAACTAAATAAAATTTGAATTTCGCGAGCTAGTAGGCTGTAGGGCCGCAACACTCCCTCATTTGTTCGCAATAAATTCAAGTGTTACTTGAACTAATTTTAATTTAATCACAAGAAGTGTCAAAAAGTTTATGGATTCTTGGCATGAAATTAGTTTAAGTATCACTTAAATTTTGGAATCTTCATATTTCGAATAACTCAGAGTAAAAAAACTTATTTTACAGCGGACTTCATCCACCCGTGCGCGGAGCTAACAGACGAATGCTTCACTAAAGCCACCCTGGACGCCATCCCGGGGGTCGTCCGGGGCATCCCCGAGGCCGGGATACCGCCCCTGGACCCGCTCTACCTGGACCGAAACATCACGATGAACCTCCCGGGAAACGTCAAGATGACATTCCACAACGGAAAGCTGTCGGGATTGAGTACGTGCATACCTGATAAAGTTTCGTAAGTATTATGCATTTTTTTTTATAAGAGCAATAATAGCTCAGTGGGAGCAGTGATGTCTCAGTGGTTGTGACCTCTGCCTCTCGTAAGGAGGTCGCGGGTTCGAATCCAGGGCACGCACCTCTGACTTTTCTGACTTATGTGCGTTTTTAGGAAACTAAATATCACTTGCTTAGCGGTGAAGGAAAACATCGTGAGGAAATCTACATGCCTGAGAGTTCACAAAAATGTTCTCCAAGGTATGTGAAGCCCGCCTATACCCGCACTTAGCCAGCGTGGTATCTCTAAGCTTCTTTTCTTACAGCATCATTTAAAATAAACTGTGCTGTTATATAAAATTAGAGAAAGCTAAGGTTCTCAAGGTTTTTTTTGTAATTTAAACAATGCTTATAAAGTCGTTAACTGTCAATTGTAAAGCATGGAAAATCTAACTTTTTTATCTTACTTTTTTATCCTGAGCAGTTTCTCATTATCATTATTCAAATAAGATTGACTAAATAATACTTTCACAGTAAATCTAAAATGTTGCGTAATTGTAAAAACAATCGGATTGATGCAATTTTTATTATTAAGTGAATAAATCAGAGTAAGGCATTCTAGAGGAAATTCTAACTATTTATTTATTGAAATTTGTCCTTTTTCTGAAAAAAAACAATATTAGAATAGAACACGCTAAGGGCGTAGTGGCCTTCCTGCGCGAGAAACCTTCCCGATTAGCTTTCAATTAATTGCATTGGATTCACTTTTTACTGTTATTACTATAGTATGAATAAAGGCGAATGTTTGGATGTTTGTCTGTGTGTACGTCGAGATTATTATGCTTTGTTCTAACTATTAAACTGATTTGGCTCAGAATACAAAATTTATTATAGGCTACAATTCTTGGATATGATGATGTAATATTATGATGTAAAATCAATAAATCATATTGTGGAGGTAAAATATAAAGTTACATAGGTACTTATTTAAATTGTTAAATACATTTATGAAATAATTTATTACTAGTATGAAATATTTCAGAACCAACTCAAAAAAAAAAACGTAAATTGTATGAACCAACTTTACACTATGTATGTAGGATGTAACCTTATACCTATTCAATATTTGGACTCATAGTAGACTTTAGCTTCGTTGTATGTATCTGAGTAGTACCTACCAGGATCAAAATATTTACATAACTCATTTAATTGTAGAACACTCATGTAATAAAATGCATTACAATTTACAAGATATGTTTATCTGTAATGAATAATTATTATTAATCTTTGTTTTCCATTACATAACGGAGGCATTTCTTTGAGATTTCATAGAATAGCTAAGAATTTTCAGAACAAGAAGAACCTATTATCATATTACTTAAAATTATCATACTTTCTTTCAGAAATATATATTATATAATATATTGTACCCAAATTCGCAATAAAGAAATTGAATTGAATTGAATTGAAAAAATATGCTTACGATTTTCTCAAAACTCTATGTAAGATCAATTAAAGTGCAAATGTATACTTGTAACAGTTTGTGACTTTTCTATTTCGTCATATTCAGGTCGCAAAGGAAAAAGCGTACGTTTATATTCGACATCCACTGCAACTTCACTATCCGGGGACACTACAGCATCCTCGGAAGGATCCTACTCTTCAGTCTAGACACGGAGGGTAGCGCCAAGATTAAGATCTGTAAGTTTTGTGTTTTCTATCTTCTACACAGAGCTTTCATGTAGGAAGTTTCAAGTTTGACCAGTCTTAAGCTTATACATAAAAAAACTCGGTATTCCTCCTGGAAAAAAAAAGTCACAGGTTTGGTATGCATTATCGTACAACCTACCTATTATATGTTGCAACTCTGTCTTAAAATGCTTTAGCAACACCTTTCCTATTCCTCACCACGGATATGCAGGAAATATTTAAATCAAATATCTCACTTCGAACTTACCCGTATAAAGAATATTATTTTCTTATAATTGATTTATTGATCTTACTTTGTTTACGTAGTAAAATAATATTAAAACAAATTGGTATAAAACATTTTCAAGGGAATCAACACATACGCTTGGAAGTCTTTGAGAAGGTCGTGACGGACGAGAAAGGGGAAGGTCACTACAAGATCAACTCCTACAAATACAAGGCTGACTACGGTTCTGATCTCAAGCTGAATCTCACCAACCTGTTCAGAGGGAGCCCTGAAATCAGTAAGTTTATATTTATGCCTACTGTTTTATCTTCATTTTATCGTGGCTTTCCCAAATCAGCGCCACCACACCCCATCCTTAGCTATCCCGAAACAGCCGCTTCCCGCCACTCGCTTTATAATATTATAATAAAATAAAATAAAAATAAAATAAAATAATCTGTCCGAAGAGTTGAGGACGAAGGTCTTTAACGAACAAATCAAGATTTAGAGATGCAATGATTTCAGATCAACGATTTCGAAATTGGTAAAGCACTTTTGACCATTAGGTTTTCACTAAAGAAATTTTACACAATAACGGAGTCTAAAACAGCTTCCATGAATGAATATCTATTGTAAAGAGCTGATTTCAACTTTAAATAACCCAAATGAGATGTTGCCAGTAACGATGTCCATTGCTTCCTCAGGCGCCAACATTCTAGACGTGTTAAACTCCAACTCTCAGCTGGTGGCTTCGGAGTTCGGAGGGCCCATCCTCGACTACGCAATCGACTACGCAATGAATGTGACACAGCGGTTCTTCAGCACGTACACCTACGACCAGCTCAGCAAGGTGCCGCTGACTGAAGAGTTCTTTGAGAAGGATTAAATTGAGGTTTTAAGACTGTTATAATATATGACATAAGTAGTATTCGTTTAGGACGTTTAGGTAAATATTCGGTAGACGTATACACAGGACCCAGCGGACCGCGCGAAACTCTGTCGCCAGTTCATTGGCATCAAAAATGTTTGTTTTGACACCAACAGCGTCAGTCCGACCACAGCTTTGTTAATGGACCGCGGTCATCGCCACAGATCAATATACCTGTTGTTAGTCCGCACCATGTTGCGGCGTATTTTCGGATTTTTGACAAATGGCGCTACTTTTTTCTGGTATGAAGAAACTTGAATGTACCAATGGGCTCATCCTCTGGTTTTTATCGTTGGGTCAGGTTCTTATATTTTCTCTGACCACCATACACGGTCTACGCTTGCCTTATTCTATCCAGGGGACAGGATATAGGATAGGTTTACCATCAGACCAATTAATGATGGCTAACATTAGCATCACTATGCTTATCAGAGGTTAAAGGCTTTGAGCTCTAGAATCTAGATACTTTATAGAAAGTAGAACCCACGTTTATGGCCCTCGATCAGACCAGGTTATCGTTTTGATTGAAGACCAAAAAGGCTAATTGTTAGTATGTGTATAAACCTCTTGTTCTATATTCAATTAAACACTAATGCAAGAAAAATCCACTAAAGTAAAATACGCAACATGTGTTCAAAAACCTTTCCCTTGATTAACCTTGCATCACATGTTTATACTAGTACGATTAGATAACAACTAAATCTTCATCGGATCCAAAAGTCTTGACGTAACCAACTTTCGAAATAATATAACAGATAAGTCCTAGATGAAGGAAATAATAAAGGAAGAAGTATAAAGCTACTGACTCATGATTACTAAAGACATCTTGGTAGTCCCTATACTATCCCATAATTTCTGTACAGGACTTAACATAACCTTTTTAAGTAACTATAATTGAGAAGATCATGAGTCGTTTCATGTCCGTATTACCACGAAGCACATCAGCTGTTAAATGGTCCGTGGCGTAAATAAATATTGCAGCATTTAAGAGCTATTAATTTAAGTTTTTAGAGCATTTAAATGTGGCAAGACAGGTAAATTTAGATTATGTTAAAACAACTATATTATGAAGTGGTAGAATAAAGATCAGGAGAGTGATAATTTAAAAAAAATGTAATTCGTCTGAACAACGCAACGATCAGTCAATTGGTGTCTAAGCTGTTCAACCGATGAAAATATTAACCAATCAGTGCATACGCTGTTCGACTGATGCAAGCGCTAACCAATAAGATGTAACTTCATGGATGCTATAAGTATTTTTGCAGACTGGAACAGAAACTTGGATAACTCAACTAAGAGATTTCAAATACACCGCTTTACTAGTTTAGATCCCTTAGTAAGTATATAGTTATAATCGGATTCAACATTGCACCATTGGATAATAATTTAAACATCAAACATCGTTCATTAAGGTAAATCTTAGCTATAACAAGAATGTGTGCAAAGTACATAAAACTGTGTATTTAGATTTTAGACTGCTATTTGTAGTGTGTATGCATTGTGTATGTAAGAATATTAATAGAATATATACTAACTTACTAAGAACTGAGACGCCAAGGTCCTCAATACAGGTGTATAAGTATAATATTTCTGTTATTTATCTTATTTTTAAATGGGGTTTTGTTTCATATTTTTTTTTTGAATCTGTAGGAGTAAGGTACAAATAAAATAGATATATGATAAAAATCCTTTTATTTCATTATTCCTTTTTGTACTCCTATACTACCTTTGTGAGTGTAAGAAAAAAGTTATGCAATAAAGTTCAAGTTCTAAGTTCAAATTACTTTAAAGTATATACTCGTACAAGTAGGTACGAGTATATTATCGCATAGATAAATTTTTCTAATCATTGCATCGTCTTCGCCAACAACGTCTTATTTTTCTTATTTACTAATCTAATTAGTCTAATCTTCAAAAACAATCCTTTTTCCCTTCGTTTTTTGTAATAGTTTATACCTCAAATTACTTACTGAAATAGATAAACGTTGTACTATATTTTCATAATATAAAAATTCTTACGTTGATAAAGTTTCAAACAAGACAAACATGTCTAGTATATTTTCGGTCACCTACTAGTCCGCTAGTGGCCTGTGAAGTCATATGTCATAATTGCGTGGCGGCCAGTGTTCCGCAAGACGGTTGCAATGCCCAGTGTTAATGGATTACAAAACAGCTTCGTTGACCAAGAAAGACACTTCTATTCGATGTGTTGACGATTCCAGAATAATCCACATGATTTTTTGTTGTTGTGGTAAAACTTTTGCAAATATATTTACGCTTGATTTATCTCGTCTATAGGTACCTCGTAGTTCAATCCACGAAGACGCTCCCCACTCCTTGTGAATGAAACATAAGCTATTGTAAAGGAGTGGATTGAACTACCTAATACGAGTACGGGCGTCTTCGTGACTGAAACTGACCGAGGTCAGTCTGGGTCCGGGCCTCGAGATTGGCCTCCTTGCCCGAAAATTACATCACAGGTTTCTACTTAGTTCGTTCTTCTTGGGCTTAATGGACGGCCCAGCTCTCTACTACCTATAAGACGAAAGCCTCGCTGTGTTCCGCATAGTCCGTACGGTTGTCTTGTCCTGGCGATGCACGATGGTATCAATTTTTTGTTAACTACCTATATGTATAGTCTAGCGCTTGATACACAGATGGTGACCATCAGGTCACACCATGATGTGATGATACAGTCTTTAAGGCATGCATTTTACTCTTGATTTGAAGGTGCCTAAGTTGTAGAAGTTAGAAAAGATGGTGACTGGGAGTATATTCCAGACCTTTGCGTAGTTATCAGGAACGAGAAATGAAACGATGAAGGTTTTTGGTATGTCAGGAGACTATGTAGGAGCCTTCACGATGCCTTGCTGCTTGTAGTTCTATGTTAAAAAGGTGACGGGGGAACCGAATGAAATAAATAGTTTCTGAGTAAAGTCCTTGAGTCCTCTTCGTCGCCACTGGTCGTCGTCGGCTTCGGGGTGACCGCAGAAGTTCGTGAGAAAGTAAACTCCCGAAAAAAATATCTGGAGGACACAGTTTCCTTAGCTTAGCGCAGAATCCACTTTTAATGACATTAAAAGTGGTTTCTGCATTAACGGAAATTAAAATAAAATTTTATTAAAAGTTCCATATTATGTATCTAGAACAATACGAAGAACAGTAAGTATCGCAATCTGCATATATTACTAGGTACGCAACGCAATGGTAATTTGACGTCCGCCCACCATCACTTTCACTTTTCACCATAAGTCATAACCATGCTAAAGAGTAAATCACTTTCGATATATTCCAGGTTAAGCCATCCTATCATTGGCATATCATTATTAGTCAACATTGCTATAAAATAAATTATTTTACCTCTTTATAATATTATTATAGTAAGTAACAATACCTTCCCTATTAATTGTTCCCTATAGAATTTTCTATCAGCCTCGATGTTTAAAAATAATAAAATCGGTCAACTACAGTAGAGTATTCGCAAAGCAATTCGTTTCTGTCAACTGTGCACACAAAACTTTTGACACGCGATATTGTCTGAAAACTTTGATTGCGAATTTGTTTTATTATCGGGGGCAATGGTCGATAACTCATAACTCGAAAAGTAAATAGGTTACATTTACCTCCACAGAATGGGGAAATGTCCAGAAGTGCTTAGTGCTTAAAATAAGGGAAAATAAGAGTAGGTACTTCGGCCATGTGATGCGAAACACCCAGAAATATGAGCTTTTTTAGAATAGTACATTTCATGGGTGGCAGATAGGAGGAGGCCTGGCAACAGAAATATATATTTGCTTCGAGACTTACGCCAATGGTTTGAAAAGAGCACCTGTAGTCTATTCAGAGCGGCGGAATCCAAGATAGAAATCGCTATGATGGTTGCTATCATAATATCGAATCACTATCGCGATGATGATTCGATAGGAGACGGCACTCTTAAGAAGAAGATCTCAAATTACGAAGATACTTTAAAAGTGCACACTGCTACGAAGAAAAATTAAGTTAACATTAACAAAGTAAGTTAAATTATAAATTAACGTTATCCTTCATAAATTACCTAATGGTAAAAACAAGCTTTCACACGTCAATGTAAATGTATTTATCATAACAACCCCTTCCATAGTAAAAGCATAAAAAATTACTAGCCTTCATCTTATTAACGTTATCCTACATAAACTACCTAATGGTAAAAATAAGCTTTCACACGTCAATGTAAATGTAGTTATCACAACAACCCCTTCCATAGTAAAAGCATAAAAAATTACTAGCCTTCATCTTATTAACGTTATCCTACATAGACTACCTAATGGTAAAAATAAGCTTTCACACGTCTGTAAATGTATTTATCACAACAACCCCTTCCATAGTAAATGCATAAAAAATTACTAGCCTTCATCTTTTGCTATCCGCCAAATTGAATTTAGAATAAAATCGCTTTTCTATAGCATCCTTAATAAACGTGTACTTATACAAAATTTCATCTCAATTAGTAGAGAATAACCGCTTTATTCAATTGCAAATTTTGACTCTATCATACATACAAAAATAAAAGCTAAAACAGAAGAAATACGATACCTAACTTGACCTAACGATCGCAAGAATAGGTTTTTCCCTAAGTTGGTAAAATTGACTTTTGACCCGTATCTTTTTAAATGCGTTACCCTCTCGAGGTATCGAATTGACAGATACATCCGGCGGGGGTTTTAAAACGTCACTTCCCATCGGGGATGGGGTGCGAAAATATTGTGATGATGTATTAGTGCGGCGGGCGGAGTCGGCTGACTAATGAGGCTAGGTGCTGATTTACGGGCGTTTTTATTCACATCGGATGAACATCGCAGGATACGATAAAGTTTTGATTTGAAACTAGGGCCAGTTTCACAATCACCAGATAAACTTCATTTACCGAATAAATTTGACATTTGACAGATTCCCAATACAAAAATTGTCACAACATCAAATATAGATAAAGTCTATCTGGTAATTGTGAAATGGTTCTTAAGTTACTAACACTGAGTTGTTTGAAACAAATTCATGGGTGATACCATAGACTTAAATCTTTGGGTGATACTACCAATTAAATCACAAGAAATGTCAAAAAAATATAGTCTTGGTATTAAATTGATTTAAAAGTACCACTAAAATTTTTAACTTTGTTTTGAACAACTAAATAAGAGTTAGGCAGAAGGCTTACCTACTTGCATATTGTATCTGCCTGGAATTATAATAATTATTAATTTTTACAACAGATGAACACCGCAAGATACCATAGCATGATACTTAATTTATTACGTTTTACAAAAAAGTAGGCGAGCTTGCTTTACTTTACTATTTTACTTGATTTGCAATCCAGAATATTCATCCCACGTCAATCCCAATTCCCATCCCATCCCATTACACTGGTGCCTGTTCGACCATCTTCTATAATGTCGGATAGCTTAGTAACAAGTTTTGTCTTTGTAACTTGGCATAAAATAAGAAAGTGATCATTTACGTTTACGTTACATATCCGATCTTTTCAACTAGGATTCCCTAGACCGATCCCCCAGGGAATCCTTGTGAACTCATCTGTTCACCAGAACCCCTTTTAAATAACAGTAAGTAAAGACCGACATTTTATTAGTAAATAATGAAACAGCCTTCAGTAGGCGATAGAGCCTAAGTTAAAAGTGGCATCATTTAGATAATTATATTCCTATTTTTGCACTAAAAACCCCAACTTCCTGTTTTGCACCCATTGGGATTCCTGTGCCGACATAGCCACTAAACTTTTCGAATTTAGTTTTCTAGTCCCTATTGATATCGGGCTCATGGCTATAAACATAGGTAACATGTATAATTGTAATTTCAATATCTACTACAAATTGTATAAAGTATAGAATTTCCATTAGCCGTGCACGATTCATGGATATTATTACAGGGCTGTGTATTTAGCCTGATCAATACGGAGTCTGGCCTGCATAATGGCTTTTGGACTGTCGCAGGAAAAATGGACTTTAATTATATTATAAAGCGGTATTTTTCCAAAAATCCATGGTATTTACTAATGCTGCAGTATTACTAGCTGGGCATTAACTCGTTAATCCGTTAATCGTTAATTAACGAAGTTAACATTTTGGTTAACGGATTAACTTTTAAGTTAACTTTTAAAAATGTTAACGGACACGTTAACTTCCGTTAATATGCAGAAGTCCGTTAATCGTTAATCCAAAACCCACTATTCACCGCACAGCACAGGGGTGCGGCGCGAAAAACAGGTTCAGACAAGTATGAAAGGAAACGAAAAGTGTGAAAACACAATACGGCTATACCACCCTCAAGCGCGGCTGCAGTTGAACGTTTTTCGTGGTCAATATGTGCTTTCTAGTTTCCAGTTAGTTTTTGTCATAAATTATACCTTTAAACTTTTGAATGTCAACTACTACTACTTTCTCTACTTTTTAGGGTTCCAATTTAATTCAATTCAATTCAATTTCTTTATTGCGAACTTGGGTGCAATATATAGATGTCACAATATAATAAAATTGTTCTTATCCAAATTCTACCATTCTCTAGTTCCGTACCTACGTATTATTCCGTAGCCAAATGGCAAAAAACGGAACCGTGATAGATTTGTCATGTCTGTCTGTTTGTCCGTCCGTATGTCACAGCCACTTTTTTTCCTAACCTGTCAACTTCCACAACCTAAACCAACAGGTTTTATTAGTTCACTAACACAACAATATAAAAATGCAATTTTACACAATATATTAACGGATTAACGATTAACGTTAACTTTCGTTAATTCTTCCGAAATGTAACGCTTTAACGTTTAACGAAGCTAACTTTTTTAGTAACGGATTAACGATTAACGAAGTTAACTATTAGAGTAACGGTGCCCAGCTATGAGTATTAGTAATAAACTGAAATTCACGCCTACACAGCGGGGCGTGGCGGCGAAGTTGCAGAAAATAGCTATTGCAAATTAAAAAGCATGTAGGTAGGTACCTATTCCTTATTGTAGGGGCATCCCTCACATAGGCTTGTGTATGCTCGATGCATTATAAGGACAAGCCCTATGAGAGTCAAGTTAGTTACGTTATAAAAGTACTCTGTGGTTACGTTCTAAACGCGTTGCACATCAGTCGTCTTACTTCACCTGTAAACTTGTATGTTAGATTTATTGGTGTTAATCTCTGAAGTTGTTCAACTTAAATTAAAATTAGTTTTTATTGGAGTCTATCGTGTTTAATTGACCATATTCCCCAAGACAGAATTGAACACAGCCGCTGTACAATCAAGTAGGTACCTAAACTTATGTTTGTTGATGGGTTTTTGTTTTCTGCCTTTTTGAGTAATAGTATACCTACATTTCAAACATATAAAGATAATACTTTTCTCTTACTAGACCAAATTAATATTATCGTGAATGCATACATGATAATACGCATTAGTAATACTCGAAGTTTTGTATGCGACAGTACACCGTCATGTACACATTTTGCAAACAATAGTCCGCCGGCTTTGGGTTAATTAATGACAGCTTATCAATTAATTACTGCTAGACGGCACACAGTGCACAGCACCCGGGGTCAGTGGCCATTTTGAGGTTTATCGGATTACACTGAATCATACTGATATTAAAATCCAGTGCAAATACTGATACACGATTAGTAAATGATAATTAATCGTTAAGCAATAATTAATTAATCGTTTGAAAATTTTAATCTAAATTGAAATTCAATTTTTCACGTAGGCCTAACTTACAACTCATATTATGAAGAGACAAGAGTCAAAAACTCTACCTACAGCCAAGCTCCGCAAGCAGGTTTGAAGTTTGCACTGAAAAGAACGGGCAAGAAACTCAGCACAACTCCTTACAAAATGTACCTATACTGCCTATGTACACTATATTATAATTATCTACAAAAAAAATATTGACTAAAATTCTAAAATTATACGTAGTGGGGAAAATCCCAATAAGTTAAATCAGTATTTTTTTGCAGAAAATACATTCTTTAATTACATAAGTAATTAATATCTGGGTGACCGAGCTTCGCTCGGTGGCCTATAGATGGCAGCAGTAGTCATATTTTTATTTTTTTGGTAAATTCGACATTTTTTAAAAATGAATCCTAGCTAGATCGATTTATCGCCCCCAAAACCCCCTGTATACTAAATTTCATGAAAATCGTTCAGGCCGTTTCCGAGATCCAGATTATATAGAAATATATATACAAGAATTGCCCGTTTAAAGGTATAAGATAAGATAAGATTATACCTACTCGTATGTATAAGGGTCGAAGGGGAAATCAGGTCACGATGTTAGTAAGTCTTCACCTCATCAGAAGACCTATATTGTGCTGAAAACAATTATTTTAATTAAACCTTGTGTTTGCGTGACATTTAGCTGTATTCTTAGATGGTCGATTGGGGGCAGTAATTTAATGATAGTCTAGTGGGCAATCTACGTCAGTTACATATTCTGGAGTTCAGGGATCGCGTTACGAGTAGCACTGACTTTTTGAGTTATTTATTTGGTAATAGGCTATGCCGAACCTATAGCTGTCAGAGTCTATGACGGATGAACCTTCTCTCGTTCTGAGAGATCCGTGCCCAGCCGTGGGACACAAGGGGGGGGTGAATTATTTAGTATACTTTGATTAACAATGCGTCTCTTAAAGCTTAACAAAGCTTTTAAAAAATAACTACGATACGTGAGTATCCATCCAAAAACTATTTTCATTGCAAGGATCCCTCATAAGTAATTTAAGTCATAACAAAATCGTCACGTAAATGAAGACCACGTTTTCGTACTATTTCCGAAGAGCGAGGGTGCATCGGATACGCGGGTTTTTGCACCGTGGCTTTTTGATACGAGGTGTAAAAAACTAAGGGGCGAGAAGACACTTATCTTTCGTGCGAGCGATATGTTATCGCTTACGGTTCCCTGCGGATCTCAAAGTTTCGTCTTTATAGAAATAACTGAGCTGTTCCCGCGACTCATCACGCACGAGGAATCAGATTTTCCGCGAATTAGCCTGTAAGCTTATGTGTAATCTAGGTTACAATCTAGGCATCTCTGTTCTAAATTTCAGCTAATCCAGTTCAGCAGTTGCGGGGTGAGAGTAAAAGACATGATACATAGTTACATACACACACATTTGTATAATATTTTACACTTTTTCTGAGTAGGAAAATAATCGAGAACAATGTTTTAGTAGATACTTAAAAGAATAGATACCGACGTCTATAGTAGTTTCGTATGAGCTAACTTTACTCTTCTTCTTTGTCTACCAAGAAAATAATTATTCTGCTGGGCATAATAAACTCTTAAGTTTTAATGGTCCTTTCAAACAATAGACCTCCCTGGAGCTAGAGTAAACTCAACAGTACCTAGTTCCTGACATTAAAAAGTTAGACATCCTAATGGTTACATACTCTACTTGGGTACTCCCAAGTAGATTGTACACATGGGACCAAAGAATGCTTGTAAACTCTGACTTAAAAATGTTTTACGCGTAAACTCTACTCTACCTACTTTGATATTAGTAGTGTTGTGAAGGTGATTTATTTCAATTATCTTAGTAGGAATGAACTCTTACGACTCTCGTTTGCCTTTAAATATGATTTTGAAAAAAAAAGTTCTTCTAATTTTTATTATTCACGATGGCGCGGCGTGGCCACGATTTTTCACGATCGTCCTGTGAATCCTATGATTTCCTTAATGGTCAATAAAAACAGTTTTAAAATATGTTTTAAGGTTTAGTTAGTGTGGCACCGCAAAAGACTTCATGACACACTTCAAAATTCAAATTTTATTTCGTTTTTCGCTAATAGTGATGGGCTAACTATACATCGTAGGCTGCCTGCCATTGCCTGATAGGCAATGAGTTTTGCGGCCACAACATTTATGTATTTGCATGTTTTTAATAAAAAATCTGCTCAACAATAATAATCATTTACTTCATACTGGTTCCCGGTAGCTGCAAAAAACTCTCTCAAACTGACAAACTGCAAAAAATTATCTTTAGGGAACCAACATGAGGTGAGTGAGAATTTTCCAGCAAAGTTTCTATTTCAAACACGTAGCTATGCATAAATATTATGCCAGCAAAATTCATTGCCATAAACCTACAATATGTAGCTAGTCTAATATTTGCGCAAAATTAAAACAAAATTCAATTTCGCGGGCTAGTAAGGCCGAAACTCCGTAAATACAGAGACGGATAACGGTAACGAGTTCAATGGTTTTGCCCATCAAAAAAAGACTAAGATCACTTCAAAAATATATAACACTTTGAGAACCGACCTTCCCCAGATCATGTTAAGCCCCACTGACAAGTCGTGTAGCTTGTAAAGACATCCGTCATTCTACACTCCTCCGCTGCAATGCCACTTCAACCCACCCCTGTGTTTTTACGAGTAAACGACGCTTCCACCCCACCATTTTAAAACGAGCCCTGCGAGTTCCATCCCTAGTAACCATTCAATGGAGTTAGAAAAACGTGGGGGTTCAATTATAAACGGGTGGTTGTTTTTGGGGGTAATATGGCATTTCCGATAAAAATTATACATGCTGCTTTTTTGGGAGTGGGATTTTTAAGTTAATAATAGAACTTACGTGTTTATGTCTCAGGACATTAATGTTATAATTTTGTAGTGTAAAAAATCGAGAGAATTAAAGTTGAAAGCGATGATTTTTGGAAACGCGGGTGGAATGCTCGCACAATGCTTGGTATAAAATGGCTGAAGCAGCCATTATACCATTGTTAAACAGTGTCTGCTCGTGGGGCACTAAAATCAGGAAACAGAACGCCTGTAGCGATCTCTGTCGCACTTCTTACGGCTGGTCTGCCGGGCAACTGGCATCACCATCGTACTTCCCCATTCTTTGACGATCTCTCTAGCGCAGTGGCGCTCGCTCAGATTCATGTGGGAGGTAGCGAGTTCGATTCCTGCCACGGGCCACTTAATAATTTTTTATTATTTCTTATTTGTCTCAGATCTGGTTTGTGACTATAAACATTAAACTCTAACACTATAGTTGTTACAAAGACAAACCGCAGCTATACTGAATACCTATTGTTATAGAAACCATTACACCTTTGAAGTTAGTATGATCAGATCTTCGGCTGCATCGTTATTACTATGAGGTGAGATCACAGTCTAGAACTAACTTGGATTTTGTGGAAAGAAAGCCTTTTTGCGAAGTGAACTATTAATAGGTAAAATGAACATAAGGTATTCACAGTGTTATGACTGTGTAAGGTCATCCAAACAGGCAGTAATAAGCACTAGAGGCTTTCAGCGAGCTCTTGGAGTGAGGGTCGAATACGAATGAGATGACAGCGCTAATGAGCGACCCCGTTCACTGCTCGCTGCGTCCCGTCCGACTGGCACCAGCGACGTCACATGGAGATGGACTTGTATTTTGGACGTAGGTTTACTGCCGGACATAAGTCTGGCATGATGGGATATAGTATCTAAATAGGTTTCTGAGATTGACGAGCTCCTGACGCAGAGGCGTTCGAGTAGGAGGTAACGAGTTCGAATCCCGCCACGAGCCGCACTTTCGAATTTTTAATTTCTAATTACGCTTCTTTTTATACATTAATTCACATCACCAAATGTACTCGTAGCTGCCGCGTTACGTGAATAAATATCAGGAAGAAAAGAAGGCCATTCTACAGGTGGAGGTGTAGAGTTCGCAGGCTCCTTTTGGCACAAAAAAGACCTACATCGTCAAACTTGTAGAAGACACTTGGGGAGACCTTTGTCCTTAAATGGCTATATAAGTACTGTAAGTAACAACAAACACGGCTTCTTTACCGGCTCTTCTAGCCATATGGCATTTTGCGATAGATATATTAAAAATTAGGAATTGAAAGAAATTAAAAAATGTATGAAAATGGCTTAGTTGGTTGCGTGACGCATTCACATACCTACATCATTTGAACTTCGTTCGAAAGCGATGCTGTAGCAATTTTACATCTCCGTTTTCTGGGATCTAAAATCCGGGGTTTTCACGTCTCTTTCTTGTAAATAAGTCCTAGTAAGAAAGTCCTGCTCCGCATTTATTTAGCAGTATATAGACACAGTAACATCACGTAGAGGAGTCGCGAACGGTCATTACCACTGAACCAAAGAGTATATAATCACTACGTTTTAAGAGACGGAACTTAGAACAATAAGTTTTTTTCACCAATTCCTAACCTTCTTTAGCCAACCTTTTAAAATAGGTAACATTGCTACCAACCGATGAACTTCCCTGAGTAGCATAGACTAAAGACTAACTTTGTAGTCTCTGTCAAATAGGGATGTGCAACGTATCAAGGGATGTGACACTTATCGATATTTAGGGTTTTGTCGATATCGATAAATTATTCGTACCTACTTACCTACATATTACCTTCAGAATTGCACGAAGATGAAATAGGAAAATTAAACAAAATTATCAGTTGATTAATCTTTATTAACGTGAAATCAACGGGTCTGCCCGCGAAATTCAAAATTTTCGTAGTTTTTTGCAATTTGTACGCTAATTAGACATGATAGGCTTATGGCAATCAATTTGCGAGAATGTCAGTATCATCTTTACATGGTTATATCAAAATCTTTGCATAAAAATGTGTATCCTAGGAAATTAGTCCGAGTATCGAGTTTTATGTAAGTAACTCGAAAATCTCAGACTAATTTCTTTAACTCGACACTTTCGAGCAGAGATTTTTATATAAACACGTGAAGAAGATATTGGGATTATCGCAATTTGACGGCCATAAGCCTATTATGTCTTATTAGCTTAAAAATCGCGAAAAACCACGAAAAATTTGAATTTCGCGGGCACACCCGTGGTGTGCTCCTTAAATTTACGCCCATACCTGCCAAGTTCATATTATTACAAAAAAATACTGATGTTGTCTTGTGATAATTTTATTGCTTTTTCTTTATTTGAAAGAACTTCACCAGATCTCTTTACAGGTCTCGCAGGTGTCCTTTCTGAAAGAATAAAATGTAAATTATAAATAACATTTGCAATTGATAATTATTATTGGTAAATTGCTTGAAATGTACATAAATATTTAAAATATATATCAGGACACACATGGGGTACTAAATAACTGATAAATATACCTAACTAGTTGGACTATGCTCGGTATTTTGTTTGTTTAATTTTCTAAAAATGAATCTTAGCTAGATCGATTATCACCCCCGAAAACCTCTGTATATTAAATTTCATGAAAATCGTTCTAGCCATTTCCGAGATTCAGATTATATACATACAAGCAATTCTTGTTTATTATACATTTATATTGCTCTTTAAAAGGTATAAGATATTTGATACACATAAATACAATATATTGAAAAACACCAGACACTAGAAAACATTCATGCTCACCACACAAATATTTTCAAGTAGTGGGAATCAAAGTGCAATCCTGACATGTGCTTTGGAAGAGGATAGACTGGTGCAGTATTAATCATCATCCATTCAAATACTTAAAACTTGGTGCAATTTAAAAGATAATATGATAAATTTGGACCTGTTAGGTGGGGTTGGGACCACAGAGCAGGACAATTTCTGCGAAATCAACTTTCTAAACCTTAAAACAAATGTATAAAATACACACCAATTTGAGGCAGCTCCCCAGGGCTACTTTTTTGTTGGCTTGTAGATGGCACTGCTTCTGGGAGGTGTTCTGAAATAATCAACACATACATATATTAATAATATTATTTAATGTATATTACTTTGAAATATCTGAGAGAATAATATTGTTACTATAGAATAACATAATAAAAGGCACTAATTCTTCAAACAACACTATTGTAAAGACTGAAATACAATTGCACAGAGCAAAGGGGAAAAACCCGGTATCTTATATCTTAATCTATATATAATTCATGAGGACGCACCCCACTCCTTCAAAATCGCTTGTATTTCATGCGATTGTAATGGTAAAAATGGCATGGTAAAAGGTAGGAATGGGGCAAGTCTTCGTGGATTGAACTAACTATACATATATAAATATACGTATAGTGATAGTGATGAAAAAATTTGTTGGCTCGAATTTTATATTATTTGACCTTTCCTTTTCTTACCTTTAGGCTCTGTAAGCAGATACAGTTGTAAGGGTAATTCCTTCATTTGTCTGTCAGTTAGAGGCGAGGCAGCTAAATTTAAAGTTGGTATTTGGTTTCAAAGTGGTTTAGCACACACATTTCGCTTCTTGTTAAGTTTTTCTATTGATCCTCTTTACCAACTACTTTTACCCATTCTCGACACCTGGAATGTAAAAATTATGAGATGCAAACAATTGAAAGAGAGTGGAAGGTTAAAGACCAGGCTGCACAATAACCTCTTGGTGCACATTGTCATGACCGCTGTTCATTAATATTAAGAAGAGTCACAAAAAATGATTGTTTTAATATAAAGTTTTTATCATTATTAATAATGAGAGCAATAGGAAATCCTCTGTAAATATCCTGTGACGATATTTCAATATTCATCTGGAACAGCTAGGACATACAGTACAGTGCAGATTATTCACTTCACATTGACTTAAATACTAAAAAGTAAAAACAAAGGATAGATCATAATTACTGTAATGACAGTATCACTCACCGGTTTAGTTCTAGTGGAAATGATGAAAAAAGCAAGCGGCTTTCATCATGTCACTCTTTGATCCCGCAAATCTCACAGGTTCTGTGACCTTTACTGGTTTCATCATAATAAAGTACCTAACTATCTATTTACACTAATTATTATATACACTAATTATTAATTAAACTAACTAATTGAGTCCAATATCTCGTTCATACATAACAAACACTAACTAATAGAGTCCAATATCTCGTTTTATCTAAATCACTAAAGAGTCAACCCTCGTGCACTATGCGTGAGGAATCGGAGGAACAATGGCTCAACACGACGAATGACGATAAACAGCGAGTCACACACATTTAATTGTGATGAAATTTCGAACGTAAAAACTAAAAACAACAAAATAGAAACAGTAATCAACTCAAAATTCTCATCACAAATTTGAAATGGCAGCTGACGAATGGCGGCCGACATATTGAATTCATGCTTGTGGTGGTCAATGTTGGTCAATTGTCAATTCTGGCATAATTTCTGAATGTTGGCTAAAAAAGGTTAGGAATTTCATACAAGGAACCTTGTTCCGGAGTTTCTCGAGACTGCACTGAACCGCGCGCTTCATACAAATGGCGTGGCAGCAGAACTATCCCACAGTGACTCAATAACCCATCAGCTATGTGCATGCTAATCGCTGCGACAGGAAGTTCAAGGTTCTTGGAGGTCTTATCACGTGCATTGTCACAGGTATGTATGGGAATATTAGAATTAAGACTTCCGTGAGTGGACATTATAAGAAGGAAAAAGTAACGGCTATTAACTCACATCTCTTTGGGTCAGGATCGCCCGACCAGTTTCACGCAGTATAACACGGGCGTCACGCGCGTCAAATGCCCCTGAAGAAGGACCCCTAATGGGTCCAAAACTGGTCGGGCGATCCTGACCCAAAGAGACGTGAGTTAATATCCGTTACTTTTTCCTTCTTATGTATGGGAAGTTTATCCACTACTGCCATATGACAAAAATGTTTGGAAATTACACGTGATCTGACATGCAATTCCGTACCAAAAGCATTCTAAGAAATGGAATAAATTGATCATTTATGGCTACAACTGATGAACATTCTGACAGACCTCCTGAAGGGATCAACCACTACGACTCTTCTTCTTTTTGTTTCCGCGCCCTAAGATGTAGCTACGATCGTCGTAGGAACTGTTGTTGCGATTGCTGTTGATTGCTTATTTTAAACAAAGTTAAAAAAAATAACACAAGAACATGTCACGATTTATCGAAGAGGGCCGTCGTTCTCGTAATTTTATGATTTTCATTCCATATCTTATATACTGAAATTGACTGTAATAAATGATAGTGCACCTACAAATAAGGAATATGTAACTAGCCCTAAACGTACCAAACATCGTAGTTACACGTGCTTTATTGCAAGTTGCGCTTAGGTAAACACGTGCTAATTGAAAAGTCTAATTAATTAAGCTACAAACCATCCAAGTCGCACCCATAGCGTACCGTCCGCGCGCCATCTATTTCTACCGCAGTCCGCATCGTTAGATAAATCAAACGATGCAATTTTCCACCTCCGCGCCCCGCGCCATCCATCACGTGGCGACAGATACAAACTGGTGTTTTTGCACCCATACATCATCACTCCGCCCCGAGGCACGCCTTGGATTCATAGCTCTTACATGGGGACCGGGGTTTAGCAATCATATGTATAGGAAACAAGAAATGGAAAAGTTTGAAGTTTGACTGTTACCTTTTCGTTCCATTGGCGATGGAGTCAACAGGCTGCTGGATTAGAGACGCAAAGGCGTCTGTGTTCGCTTGAGGAAAAAAGGTCGCAACGCAATCCACGCTCTTGGGACTTTCTGACCCAAATATCCATCGCCTTGTACAGCTGGGCATTACCGCTAGTCCCATGGGCACTTTTAACCCGGGAACAGCCAGGTTGATATTTATAGCGAAGCATAAGCGGATTTGCGTATAATTTTAAATGTAAAGGTAATTCAATCCACAAAGATGCGCCGTACTACTTCTGGTAGGTACCTCCATCTCTGGTCCGGACTGACTCCACAAGAATAGTGTCTACCACCAGCACATATTTTAACCACTAGTAATAAAACAAACGTTATAGGCAAACAAAATTACTACTGCGGTTATTGTTTAATCCAGACCTGAAAAAGAAAACAACATTGGTGGTTTGCCAGTAACCACCAATGTTGTTTTTTTGCCCACACGATGCGATTGTAACGATGCCAAGATTTACCCCACGGTAAGATTGCCAAACAGCGTTTCACTCAAGGGTCGTTAGAGGGTTGTCCGTGTTTTTGAGCGCATTCTCTCAAGATGTAGCCGATAATTGGGTGTACTTGTGAAAGACGCCCTAAATAGTGAATATCAATCATTTGAGCGGAACCGTTCATTTCAGTAACTAAATGATTTGTTCATTCTCCTTCCGCACATTCCGAAGCGTTCGAAAGTATTCGAAATAAGTATTCCATATTCAAATACCACAATATAGTTACCTTCTCGAAATACTTAGTAAGTATAGATATTAGCCAAAAAATCTGCGGAATATACAGAAAGCGAGTAAAGTTAAATAAAGTTATCAAGACAATCATCAAGCTTCATCAAGTGACGTCATTAGGTATACAAGGACTGTAGAGCGTAAACGTCACAAAAGCTTGAGAATATTTGATACTGACAGACAGCGGGCAAATTTATCAAGACGGGTGAATGTCTTCTGGGCAAGCAACGTCATCAAGACGTCACCAAAACAAGTCACGTAATCAGGATGCAGTGCGACATCATATGGGAGGGTTGGTGGGTATCAAAGCTGTTGACGTCACAACATAGACACGAGTGGCGTCATTAAGAGATGAAGCCAGACGCAGGCAGTAATGGGCGGTGAAAAGATACCTTTCAGATGACGATGTACCTAACTACTGTGATTCGAGGTTTACTGTACCCTTAATTTACAACCCTACCAGCAAAGACGTACCGCCAAGCGATTTAGCGTTCCGGTACGATGCTATGTAGAAACCGTTGGGGTGACTTAACTTACCCCTTCTAAGTTAGTACGCTAACATCTTCGGCTGCATCATCACTTACCAACAGGTGAGATCGCAGTCAAGTACTAACTTGTATAGCGTAAAAAAAAATTCATCAGTCACTTTCTTACCTATGACTTGAATGAAACACCATTGACAAGTCGCGGATTAACGGAATCGATGTTTAATGCATCGATCAATGGCTTGATTGCAATGATTACCACAATTAGAGGCGGAAGTTCTTGGAGCAATTCATGCGAGTGAATAGTCGAATAATCGCGTCGGGCGCCGGCCGATGTGCTGTGAATTATTAATTGGCGCATTGTGTGGGACTGTATAGACTGAAGAGTGAAGGTATAAGTAGGCCGCTTCCACGGAAACGGGCGGAGTGCCACGCGGCGCGCTACGAGAAGCTATAGGCAAGTGAGCAACAGCAGGTAGCGATGATCGCTTGGTTTGCCGAAGGTTTTGACGACCTCCGTGGCGCAGGGGACGCACGCTCGGATTCGAGTGGGAGGTCGCGGGTTCGATTCCCGCCACGGGCCACTTTGGAATTTTATAATTTCTAAATTGGCTCAGGTCTGGTCTGGTGGGAGGCTTTGGCCGTGGCTAGTTACCACCCTACCAGCGAAGACGTACCGCCAAGCGATTTAGCGTTCCGGTACGATGCTGTGTAAAAACCGTTGGGAAGTTAGTACGCTAACATCTTCGGCTGCATCATCACTTAGGTACCATCAGGTGAGATCGCAGTCAAGTACTAAATTGTATAGCGTAAAAAAAAAAGTATGATACCAGCTACTGATACCTACGAGTACACAAATCCAAAAACAGAAATAACAATGAATCACATTGCGAGCTAATGAAGCGGAGTGGTGTATAAATTTTCCCGATTCCAGTAAATGAGCCACCGCGGGACCGCAGAAACCATAAATCCACCTCAAAAATCTCAAACGAAGGTGCAAAATATACTCGCCGATGCCGCTCCCTGAATGGCAAACGAATTTGATTCGGATAAATTATTTAAATTAAAAATCATGGACAATTGTGTTATTTTTAAAGATGGTTGGTATTGTTATTTTGTAACATTCAATATTTTTGCCAGTCGGGAAAATAAAGCTCTTCCAAACGTGCTGAGAGTGCTCGACTCTCCTTTTGAAGTGAAATCTTGTTTAGGCGAGTTGAGCATTTTTTGAGATGGGAAAATAGTAAAAAAAAACCATTGAACTCGCGATACCGTTACCGTAATTACGTGAGTTATTAACTAGTGAGAATAACAATACCTACCTGATGATAAGTGATAGATACGCGCATACCACTGCCCAAGAAGATGCAGTACAATTCTAAATTTTTTTGCCATATCATCAGTTCTCCATACATATAATTTTGACATATTGCGTTGTTAAGGCAATATAAGGGCAATAATGATCATGACTTGACAATTTATAAAGCGATTTTCTCATACATCTTTTGGATTTCTTTCCATTCCATACCATGCATAGAATCGCAATTAATACCTACTCAGCCACAGACCAAGGAATAACATGGGAATAACTTTATATTGGTTACTGCGCGTATTATACCTACACGCTAATGGGTACACAACATTAGCGAGGTATAATATACAGCCTTTTCCCATAGACATTCTACATAAATCTCGCCGGATTGATCTGAAGATACGGTGAGACAGATTTCGCTCGATCTCAACGCGCATAGCCCCGCCAGCGTACATTTAATGACGTGTTTCAATGCACGAAGATTATTTACTGCTTTTTTGTGCAGCTCCAGTGTAGAACCACAGCCGGTACGTAACTTCTTATTACGACTGTGGGTTAGTACCTACCTTACACAATGAAACGGTAAAGTATAGAAGGTGCACCCAATGAAATCTTCGGCCAAACATGGTCTTCGCTTTAAACACTGAAAAGTAATAAAACAAAACAATAAATGTCGGGACACACCTGCGTATTTTGCGTCAGCGCGCAGTGTGTTACATTCGATTTAATGCGTTCGCGCAATAATTTTCAAGTACCTAAGCCATGCCTCAGCCCATGACTCAGTAGCCGAAACAATGCGTAGTGAGTTATAGGATGCAGAACTAATAAAACAAAATATTCACATTCATATAGGATTTATTCAATCACTTCAATTTTGATTTGACACAGTCCATAAAAATATTCACAATGATTTTTCCACGTACACTGATAACATACTCAGATAAAATAATTAATGTAAGTAAGTCAAAGAATTTCAAATTCTCTTTTAAATAAAAAAAATATTAAATATTGTCAAATTGACGAGCAAAATAAAGTCTTTTAAGACAGTAATCCAGGCCTTATAGCCATCTTATAGCCAAAACTGCGGTAGTCAATACTAAGTTACAATAGACAATAGACCATATTATTAAACAAAATAACTTGACATTATAACAGAAATAAAATAAACACATTATCCGATAAAACAATTTTTTCCTTTGATTTTATACCTTGTTATTTACTGTTTTGCTTTTATACATTATTTATTTCTCACTTAGGGATATAAAACACAGTATAAAGAAAAATGACAAGTCAAGCCCTTTCCGAGGGGTTTTATTTCATAGAATTTAATATAATTTATAACATTGAAACCAAAGAGCTTATGAAACAAATTAAGTTTATATACTTTAGTAAATTTAAGATGAATAGTCAATACTTTTATTTATTTATTTATTTATATTTATTTGTTTATCCTATCCTATACCTTTAAACGAGCAATTCTTGTATATATATATATTTCTATATAAACTGGATCTCGGCAACGGCTCCAACGATTTTCATGAAATTTAGTATACAGGGGGTTTTGGGGGCGATAAATCGATCTAGCTAGGATTCATTTTTAGAAAATGACGAATTTACCAAAAAAAAAAAATATGACTTCTGCTGCCATCTATTAGCCAGTAGTTAAACTACCGAGCGAAGCACTTCTGCTGCCACCTATTATTCAGTAGTTAAACTACCGAGCGAAGCTCGGTCAACCAGATATTACACTCTTTATAAGTTTAATACTCATCATATACACAATACAGTTCACAATTAAATATGTAAAGTACATTTTCATGAGGACTAGTTAAATTTTTAAACTGTTTTTCAGTCGATACCTTTCCAACTAAGAAAAGTACTCGATAGCATTATGAAATTTTGTTGCTATGAATTAAGTTACAATCACTCTCATTAATTTATGCTAGATTTTAGCCATATAGATACAAAATATAACTAAGTTAATAGTTTTTGAAACTTTGCAATTTGATTAACTACTTAATACTTTAAAAATAAAAGCAATATTTGTACATCCGCCTAGTCAATTATATTTACAGTTTGTCATATTATATAGGTTAACTGTTAATGCGAAATCAACGTGTCTACCCACGAAAATTAATATTTTGTAGTTTTTTGCAATTTGTACTATAAATAATAAGACATAATAGGCTTACTGTAGTCAAACAGCGGAAAAAGCCTATTTATTTTGTTTTATTCGCTTACAAAATTTCAATAAACCACAAAAAGTTTAAATTTCGCGGGTAATTTAACAAGATATATCTCGAAAGCTAGTGCCACTTGCCAGTAGCTACCATCGATGCCTGCCTTCGTGCGTTTAGGCAATATGCACGAAATTTAAATGAAAAATTTAAATACTTTTATTTGTAATCTTCATCATAGTTTTGTATATCAACCTCAAGAATCAAGAAAATAATTAGTAGAAAGTGAAAAAATCCTGTATGCATAATTTGCGCACATTGAAATATGTCTCTCTTCTTTTGTCGCTCTCTTTTCTCTTTCTGATCCATATTGATAGGCAGAGAAAAGAATTCGACAAAAGAAGAGAGAAGTACAGTCCGACAAGGCTCTCTTGGCACTTGAATGAGGGCGCTGTTATAGAAAAAAGGAATCCAGAAAAAATAAAATCTCCTCAATTTTACTTCAATTTTAGTTTAAAATAGTAGATAGTAAGCAAAAACAACACAACATACGATAGCGATATACTGACAGAGCGGACTATCAAACAGTATCACAAGATTGCGGTGTTAGTACCGATTTTGGCCACGCGCCAATATAGCCTTGTCGCACTGTATCTCTAAGTGCGCATGCTGCGTAGGCTGGACAAGTGTGTAGTTGTAAACTGCCTATTCACATCACACGGAAAACCTTCTTTAAGACTTCTATAATACTATTTTATCGTAACAGTAATTCAGTAGGTGGGTAATCACGAGCCAACCAACCACTTTAATGTCCATTCCAAGATCTGCAACAAATAAAATTGTAAGTACTTAAATCTGTAAAGATAAGGTAACTGACTGACTATATATTTCTTAGCGACTACCGATTAGAAACCTCAGGGGCCGTACCGCCCTCTCTTATGGCAGATTTATTGTAATATTGTTTTGACATTTTCATACAATGTCAGTATGGAAATTTCAAATAATACTGCATAAGAGATGGTGGTACAGCCCCAGTATGTGGGCATCTAAACGATTTACGTAAACCACAATCATTTTTGGCACCGATAAACTGGCGGCATTTCTTCGTGCCGTCCACCCTGTCCTGTAATAGACATATACCCATATGTCTATTACAGCGACCTTACTTCTGTTATTTATGTGATTAGCTCAGACACGTGACCTACCATATGCCCATTGTACCTTCTTGCACAAATAGAAAGAAAAATCCAACTGACATCTCAACTACCTATAGATCAAGTTTATTGTATGGGAGCTCCCTTAAATATAAATTTTATTCTATTTTTTAGCATTTACTGTAATAGTGGCATACAGCATCTGTGAAAATTTCAAGTCTAAACTATCACGGTTCCAGATAGTCAGACGGACGGACGGACAGACGGAAAGCGGTCTTAGTAATAGGGTCCCGTTTTTACCCTTTCGGTACGGAGCCCTAAAAAAACTAGCAAAAATGATGATAATGACCTGTGACCCTAGAGCGGGGCGGGCCGGGGCTAGGGCGGCGGCGCGAGCGGCACCAGCAGCGGCTCGCGCGGGCGGCGCGCGCGGCGGGAGGGCCGCGCGTGCCGGCTGGGCGTGCGCAGGCGCGGCCGGCCCGGGCCCCGCCGCCCGCGCCCCTCCACCGCGCCCGCCGCCAGCGCCTCCAGCGGCGCGTCCGAGTCCAGCAGCGCCGCGCCTGTGGGAGTACCAGAGGGGTTAGTAAATTTTTTTTAAGAATTTCGAGTCGACTCGCACCGCACAAGCGAATTTATTACGAGAGACCATATTGACTCTTCACTTTGCACTAGCAATTAACTGTTACTGCTCGCGTTACTAAATCAAGACTGCCATTACTAAAACAAGACTACCTCGTTCTCCCCGTTTCGTCCTTTTTATACATTTGTATCACCCTTTGTACAAGTAAATAAACGGAAGTGGCGCCACTGCGCGCGAAAGTGGCGGCACCGAGCGCGTAAGTGGCGCCGCTGGCCCAATGCTGCCATTTGCGTGACCGTAAACAAGGCACGCTAGTCATAGGCGACAACAAATCGAATTCCTCCTACGTTTACAGCCAGCGCCTTCTATGGACAGCCGCTGACAGGTGGCTGTCAATAGCCACAATAGTCGTTTTCATACGATTTGAGTCCGACTCCAACGACGTATACCGCGTACCGCAGCGTTGTGCGTTATATGATCGCGAGACCAAGGATTCAGATATGCAACCCCTAGTTTTACATTGCAATGTTATACGAGCATTGCATTGCACTTTTCAAATTATAAAATTAAACTCTAGTGTTGTTAGTTACCAGCGCGCGCGGCCACGGCAGCGGCGGACGCGGAGGCGGGCGGCTGGTCGGCGGTCGCGGCCTCGGGGCGGCGACCAATCGCGTGCCGGGAGCCCCGCGGTCGACCTCGCCGCGCGCCGCGGGACGACCGGCTGTTGGCCCAGCCGGATCTCACGGGCGGGGAGTATGCTGTTGAAATAGCACATTTCGATATTAGGGTGGAAAGCATATCGATTCTTCACGAGTCCCGAATTGTGGATCTACAATAGGGAAGAGTGGAACGACAATTCCGCACGTGTATTGCACGAGGTGTTTAAATAGTTTGCGAAAATAATAAAACTATGAATAGAAATCATTGTAAAAAAAAATTATTATGCAGGAGGAAAACATAAAGCATTAGCGTTTTAAGGAATAACTTTCCACACGCTGCACTCATGTGGAAAAGTCTACTTTGCGACTCAATGTAATAAAAATAGATTTAAGGTAAAGGTAGCTCATTACCAATTCATCTTTACATATTCGTCTTAAAAATCTCTCAGTGCGTCTAAAAATCTACCATCCGCTTCACATCGGTGAGTGTAGTGTGTTGTGTGATGCTGTGTAATACTCACGCAAGTGTGGTTGCGGCGAGGCGTCGATGTGCAGCTGGTCGCTGTCGTCGTCTACCTGCAGAGGGCTGCCCGGCTCGGACGCTGACTCGCGAGCCCGCTTCGGTTCTATCGCCGCTGCCTGCAACAATACGGTATTTTACTACATTTTAGGGTTCCATACCAATTTGGTAAAAATGGAACCCTTATGGTGAGACTTTCTCCGTCCGTCCGTCCGTCTGTCACACTCGATTTTTTTCAGTAACTATCGAAGCTATCGACTTGCAATTTAGAATATTTTTAGGTAATAGTGACCCAACGCCATTGCAATCATAAAACATTGAAAATTGTTTTTATTTTTATTTAAAAAGGGGGAAAACCGGGACTTCGAATTTTCAAAATGAGATAACAATATTGAGTGGGGTATCATATGAAAGGGCGTTACTTGTGTATTCTAAAACCGGTTTTTATTTATTTTTATGCCTGATAGTTTCGGTTTTATGAGCAAACTGTCGAAAAAAATACCGTTCCCACCCCCCTTATCTCCGAAGTTTATCAATCGAAAAATCTGAAATAATTATGATTTATAGAAGTTAATGTATATTTTACGGGAAAAATAATTTCAACTCTCTAACTTTTATACTTTTTTTGATAATAACAATAAACCGCCAAAAACAAAGTTAGGTTTGCGGTTCGCCAACAAAAGTACCTATTTGTAAAATATAACGCGTAAATTCATGAACAAAAGTAATTCTTTTAATGTTTTACTTCTTTTATGGTATGGAACCCTCGGTGCGCGAGTCCGACTCGCACTTGGCTGGTTTTTTTTATTGCTTTATTTACAATAAGAAGCTATAATAAAAAACTTTGTTAGAAATAATGACATATATAAAAAATTAAAATTTTATTCGGCAAGAAAATCTAAAATCTTGAAATCAATATCTTACCTGTGGTAGGATCCCCAATTTTCTCTTGCGTTCTCTTTCTTCCATAATCTTCTTTTCTTCTGATTTCTGACGATCTAAAACCGATGCAAACATTTTATTAAAAAAAAAAAACAACAACATCAGTATGAAATGGTACTAACTAGTAACACAGTATAGTTTTCTTATTTATTTATTTACAATTTAAATGTATCTTTACCTGTTTTATTGGTATTCTTATGCGATAGAAAATCTTGTATATTACTAAAACTGAGTATGCAAGTAGTATGAGTAAAAATATTCATATTCTTTGACGACCAAATAGCGTAGCGGTAGCGATCCTGCCGTCTGCGTCGGAGGTCGTGGGTTCAATTCCCGCTACTGGTAAATGTTTGTGTGATGAGCATGAATGTTTTCTAGTATCTGGGTGTTTTTCCGCGTATTATTTTTATGTATATTAATATGTATGTGTATTTCAGGTATCTAGTACCAAGTTATCGCTTAATTTGGGGCTAGATTGCGATGTGTGTAACGTTCTGATATATTTATTTATTTTTACACAAAATATAAAATTAAATATAACGCTAATACACATCTTTTCTTACATTTTAGTTCAATTTCCTCGTCGTCCAAAAGTAAGGAAACCACCTCCTTTGGTTTGAGAGTATCCGGCTTAAAGTTACCACCGCTTATCACCATTCTTTGGATCTGCAAAAAATTATCACAACTTGGACCACTTGCGCGAAGAGGTATGGAAAGCAACATCCACCTTTTGCGAGGTTGTTATGACGAAGAAGGAGGCTGCGGAGAGGGATCGAGAGAAATCTGATCCCTCTCGCAGACGCCGTAGATAACAATCCCAGACCCCTGGGACCTTGAGGCTGACCCTGACCTTCGCTGATTGTGGCTAATGTGAAGGGTCAGCCAGAGATGAGCCCTATGGGCGTTGCGCAAGGGAGCTTCCGGTGCGTTCCTAAGAGATCCCGGAGGCTTCCAACATGAGCGCTGAGGATGTCCGAGGGGGTTTTAGTGGGTAAAAATCCCACATAATCCAATCTACTTACAGATTGGATATCTCAATGGAGATTTCCCCCCCCGTAATAAAAAAAAAGGACCACTTGCGCGAAACGGGAGATAAATATTTACAACGTCTCTCATTGGACAATTTTGACAACTAACTCTTGGTAAGCGTGCTAACTCTGAGTTAACACACTAACCCAGGCCGGAGCAAGTGGGCTTTAATTAGTAATTAATTTTGAGTTAATATGGTACAAATTACGTACCATATTAACTCTACAAAGTGTAAGATGTTCTTTGCATGCAATGTTGTATATAAGTGGCACCAACCTCGCTTTTTTCCCTTGCCCTCTGCATGATGCGCTCTTCAATGGTGCCCTTGCATATGAGCCTGTATACAGTGACCTGTTTGGTTTGCCCCAAGCGATGCGCGCGGTCCATTGCTTGCTGGTCCACCGTCGGGTTCCAATCAGAGTCGTAGAATATCACCTATGTAAGGCAAAATTAATATAAGTAAATTAAATAAGCTCACAAATCACAATATGCTTACGTCTATAGATGACTATGACATGTCATTCCACTACAAACGTAGTATTTGCGTCAGAGTCTAAATAGCTGTTATGTTACGTAAGGAAGGTTATTTTAACTGGAGTGATATAAATTTTTTTTAAATAAAGATAGCAATTAATGACGGTGAAAGTTACTACATAATTATTATAGTGAAAAGTAAGATCAAGCGCATTCCAAGTATCCATCAGGGATGATAATAGTCAAGCAAACAAAATAGACTAAAACGTGTCTGTTCCTCAACACATTCTATGCATCGAACAATTTTGTTAAATACAACGAAATAATACTTTTAATTTGTAGAAATGAGAAGCAGGATCGAAATTCGAAATGGGAGCATTTTTGCTACGCTCCTAGCACGGAAACCGTAGACAATTACTCCACGGGGAGAGGTTAAATTTTTTCTCCCCCCACTCTCTGAGCAGGAGTGAAGATTATTTCCCTCGTGGAATATATTGACAAAGAAACTTCTCTTTTATCCGTTTTCCGTGCTTCTAACCCATGAAAAATATAATTTTATCCCGTGTCAGATGATATAGGTAGCTATAACTCGGTTACAATATCTGTGGACCTCGCTGGAATGCGTATCCCCTTCCCGTTCTCCTTTCACCTCCCCGCGCTTGCCCCGGCTTGATTGTTTTGCGCACCATATCAGAGCGCTGACACGACGTGACGTCATCGACGCCAGGTCCACAGATATTGTAACCGGGTTATACTGTCAATATAATAATTGCAACTTTCCTATTTATGAAAGTATGTCATTCTATAAGTGAAAGTAATCACTCACAGTGTCAGCTGCAGTCAGGTTGATGCCGAGACCGCCCGCTCGAGTAGACAACAGGAACACGAATATGTCCGCTCGCGCCTTGGAAAGCAAAATTCAACATTTACGTATGTTATGTATGTTGTTTTTTCGGCCAATGAATATTTTCGGAGTTGCCAATGAATATTTTCGGAGTTTGTACGTAACATACACTCGTATACGGATTTGCACACACACCTGAAAATCGGCGACCATATCTCGTCGCGCTGATATCTTGCTGGAGCCGTCTAACCGCATGTACTTGTGTTTGCGGTGCCACATGTACTCCTGTACACACAAAAGTGGTAGTATTTACATCGCATTTTTTTTCTACAAAATAATTAAAAAAAAATTGCAATTAAGTTTTATTCCTTTACCCTCAGTTTTTTTAATTTACCCTCAGATAGACGCGCCTTCCCGCGTGACTTGGTCACGCGTCCGACTGACTGACTGAGAGACTAACATAGAAGCCACGGAGCGGTCCTCCACTCCTGACCGCTGGTCGCTTCGCTGGGCCTCCCGTCTCCTCGGAGCGGGTCTCACTCGGCGGGGCAGTACCGCGACGACGTGATAACAGTCACAGTCTCACGAGTTGGATGGTTTGCCCCATCTCAAAAATGCTCAACGCGCCTAAAGAAGCCTTTCACCTCAGATGTTAGTGGCCCTTTGAGAGTACCAATAATAAGTGAAAACATTGTCCATGTATTGGGAGTTTGGGTACATGATATTGGTTACGATAACAGGGTGTGCTATAATACTATCGCGAGTTTTTTTTTCTTCCATGTTTCTGAAACGTACCGCTAAGGTGTGGAACACCCTTCCAGCTTCTGTTCCCAGTCAAGTACAACCTGGGTGCCATAGGCATTTTCTAGGCAAGCGCGCTCCATTCTAGACGTCATCATTTCTGTCCATCAGACATGATTTTGGTCAAGCGCAAGCCTATATTAAATAGTAAAAAAAAGTTTAACGGTTTTTGTCCTTCGCAAAAATGCCCAACGTGAAGTTTTTACTACTTTATCTGGCTTCAATGTCAACGTTGCGAAGCTATCAGCTCTAGTTCCGTAGCACCCACCTCCAGCAGGTCGATCATCTTGGTCATCTGGCTGTAGATGAGCACGCGGTGGCCGCGCTCCTTCAGCCGCCGCAGCAGCGAGTCCAGCACCGTCAGCTTGCCCGCGTCGCTCACCAGCTGGTTCTTGTCTGCTCAACAAACAAGCGGATATCTTTATATATATTTTAAGCGGAGCTCAATTTATACCGCGGCGGACCAAAACATACAAAATAAATGATTCTTGAGTATGCGCGAGGATTCCCTGGAAGACGGACGACCTTTTTTGGCTCCTATTTGGTTAGTATCTTAAGTTCATTATGCTATGTAAAAAAGGCCGCATTCATCCGCGATGTAAATGTCACTGAGTCCTCGAGCCAGAAAGGCGAGGCTTAGCTGGTCGTACTAGAAGCCAATACTGGGGAATCGCGGCTTCCCCGCGACACAGTAAAGGGCGCGGCGGTAAAAAGATATGAATGGGGAATCAAGGGGAAGCGGGAAAGGGTTAGTACACTACTAGTACTAGCTGCCGTACCTGGCACCTGCAGCGACGCCCAGCCCTGCGGCGGGCGCGCGGCGGCCACGAGCCGGGTGAGCGCGCGCGCGCCGGCCGCGCTCTCGCCGTGCTGGTGCCGCACCGCGTGGTACGCGACCTATACTAGTACTAGCTGCCGTACCTGGCACCTGCAGCGACGCCCAGCCCTGCGGCGGGCGCGCGGCGGCCACGAGCCGGGTGAGCGCGCGCGCGCCGGCCGCGCTCTCGCCGTGCTGGTGCCGCACCGCGTGGTACGCGACCTATACTAGTACTAGCTGCCGTACCTGGCACCTGCAGCGACGCCCAGCCCTGCGGCGGGCGCGCGGCGGCCACGAGCCGGGTGAGCGCGCGCGCGCCGGCCGCGCTCTCGCCGTGCTGGTGCCGCACCGCGTGGTACGCGACCTATACTAGTACTAGCTGCCGTACCTGGCACCTGCAGCGACGCCCAGCCCTGCGGCGGGCGCGCGGCGGCCACGAGCCGGGTGAGCGCGCGCGCGCCGGCCGCGCTCTCGCCGTGCTGGTGCCGCACCGCGTGGTACGCGACCTATACTAGTACTAGCTGCCGTACCTGGCACCTGCAGCGACGCCCAGCCCTGCGGCGGGCGCGCGGCGGCCACGAGCCGGGTGAGCGCGCGCGCGCCGGCCGCGCTCTCGCCGTGCTGGTGCCGCACCGCGTGGTACGCGACCTATACTAGTACTAGCTGCCGTACCTGGCACCTGCAGCGACGCCCAGCCCTGCGGCGGGCGCGCGGCGGCCACGAGCCGGGTGAGCGCGCGCGCGCCGGCCGCGCTCTCGCCGTGCTGGTGCCGCACCGCGTGGTACGCGACCTATACTAGTACTAGCTGCCGTACCTGGCACCTGCAGCGACGCCCAGCCCTGCGGCGGGCGCGCGGCGGCCACGAGCCGGGTGAGCGCGCGCGCGCCGGCCGCGCTCTCGCCGTGCTGGTGCCGCACCGCGTGGTACGCGACCTATACTAGTACTAGCTGCCGTACCTGGCACCTGCAGCGACGCCCAGCCCTGCGGCGGGCGCGCGGCGGCCACGAGCCGGGTGAGCGCGCGCGCGCCGGCCGCGCTCTCGCCGTGCTGGTGCCGCACCGCGTGGTACGCGACCTATACTAGTACTAGCTGCCGTACCTGGCACCTGCAGCGACGCCCAGCCCTGCGGCGGGCGCGCGGCGGCCACGAGCCGGGTGAGCGCGCGCGCGCCGGCCGCGCTCTCGCCGTGCTGGTGCCGCACCGCGTGGTACGCGACCTATACTAGTACTAGCTGCCGTACCTGGCACCTGCAGCGACGCCCAGCCCTGCGGCGGGCGCGCGGCGGCCACGAGCCGGGTGAGCGCGCGCGCGCCGGCCGCGCTCTCGCCGTGCTGGTGCCGCACCGCGTGGTACGCGACCTATACTAGTACTAGCTGCCGTACCTGGCACCTGCAGCGACGCCCAGCCCTGCGGCGGGCGCGCGGCGGCCACGAGCCGGGTGAGCGCGCGCGCGCCGGCCGCGCTCTCGCCGTGCTGGTGCCGCACCGCGTGGTACGCGACCTATACTAGTACTAGCTGCCGTACCTGGCACCTGCAGCGACGCCCAGCCCTGCGGCGGGCGCGCGGCGGCCACGAGCCGGGTGAGCGCGCGCGCGCCGGCCGCGCTCTCGCCGTGCTGGTGCCGCACCGCGTGGTACGCGACCTATACTAGTACTAGCTGCCGTACCTGGCACCTGCAGCGACGCCCAGCCCTGCGGCGGGCGCGCGGCGGCCACGAGCCGGGTGAGCGCGCGCGCGCCGGCCGCGCTCTCGCCGTGCTGGTGCCGCACCGCGTGGTACGCGACCTATACTAGTACTAGCTGCCGTACCTGGCACCTGCAGCGACGCCCAGCCCTGCGGCGGGCGCGCGGCGGCCACGAGCCGGGTGAGCGCGCGCGCGCCGGCCGCGCTCTCGCCGTGCTGGTGCCGCACCGCGTGGTACGCGACCTATACTAGTACTAGCTGCCGTACCTGGCACCTGCAGCGACGCCCAGCCCTGCGGCGGGCGCGCGGCGGCCACGAGCCGGGTGAGCGCGCGCGCGCCGGCCGCGCTCTCGCCGTGCTGGTGCCGCACCGCGTGGTACGCGAAGCTGCGCGACACCGCGAACGGCACCAGTGCGAACGATTGTACCTGCGACACAACAGATTATGTCATTAATCATTAAGTACGCGTTATATACGCGTACATCACTACCATATCAATGTTTTCACCGACAATCTCTAAATTTTAAGGAACACCCAAGCCCCTAGGTGACAGGCCTAGGGGCTTAGGTATCCCTTTACTATAGGGGTTGTTCGTGAAACCGAGCATAAATCCCTAAGTTTCAGTTTTACACGTTTAGTTTGGATGATATATATATGCTTTTCTACTTTTGTCGCTTTCTTTTCTCTTTCTGATCCATACTGATAGACAGAGAAAAGAGAGCGACGAAAATAGAGAGACATATCTCTATGCGCGCATGCCAGCCCCGTTGGTGTTAGTCCACTCCGTCTTCTTAGTCCTCGCCATATCCCGTTACGCGGGGTCGGCTTTCCTTATCATGTGACGCCATGTAGATCGTGAAATAGCGTGCTCGTCTTTGAGGCCGTGACATTTTATGTCCTTTTGGACATTTGTCAATTGTTATCCAGGTAGTTTGGGGTCTTCCTCTATACCTCTATCTTGTAGCCATGGAAAGGCACTTTTTCAGGACATAATTAATGGTGTTAGTCCACTGGTAGTGAATAAAAAACAATACCTTCTGTTGCGCAGTGACGAGGAAGGCAGGCAAAGGCGTTGGTACATTCTGGTACACTCTCGGCGGGCGCTCGACGTGCGGAAACTCCGGTATTTCCGCACATTGTGACTCTACCGCTATAACGCCGCCCTCCTCCGTTTTAATTTCGCTTAGCATGTCAGTCTGAAATTGAATTATTGGTGCTTATTCTGTGATCAATGACAGTCGGCCTTAATTTTATAATTTCTATTTGAAATCTTTAAGCACATTTTCGACACACCACGTGTAGTCCGCTCTGATTTGAGAGATTTCTATGTTGTTGTTAAAAATCCAATAGAATCTAAAATGTAGACTAAAATACACTTTCTTCGTCTTTCTTCGTCAATCAAACTCACCTTCTGCGTCAGAGGTCATAGGTTCGATTCCTAAAACTGACTGGAAAATATTTTTGTGATGAGCATCAATGTTTTCCAGAATCTGTTTTCCTATATTATTGTTTTAATAAGTATTTATGTACATATTTAAATATTATACGTATATTTATCAGTTAATTTGTACCCATCGCTATTTATGGGCTGGATTGCGATGTATGTAATGTCGTAATATATTTTTTTGTAAATAGATAAGTATTCTGTATGGGTTGGTACTGGTATTTAGTTTCACGAATAACATCGCCGGTTATAAGATTAGAGGAAGCCCAGGTTTGCTTACATGAATTAACATACATACCTGTACATGAATTTTTTTCATGTTTCTAGTCCTCAGAGCGCGGTGCTCCACAGTTTCTGGCATGTAGTGCAAGACTTGCTCCGTGTGAATGTAGAATGGCCCACCTAAGTAACAAAAGACATACGACATGTAAGGCTAAGAAGGGAGCCACGAGAAAATTTTCTAGATATTTTTTCTTCGCGTATCTACAAAATTGTGGATTAGAAGAAGAAATTACATCGATAAAATAGGACAAGTTTCTTGTGGAGCCCATTTCAGCGTCCCTGAATAAGGCGAGAAAAGAAATTATATACATGAATATTATAAGTTAGTAACCCGAGCCGAAGGCAAGGAATTTTAATACACAAATCTAACGGAATGAGGCGACACTTTAATTAATATAAAATTACTTATTAATTTTGTTTCACCTATTTAACAACCTCCAATAAGTGATCAATAGACCTTACAACCTTAGTATTCAATATAACCTCAATACCTCTACCAGTTTATGAGAATAGGGCTGAAGTGGTGGTCATACAGACACAAAAGTGATCCTAAAAGCTTTCCGCGGTTTTATCGTTTGAAGTAATGAACCCTAAAACTAACCTTCCACCCATAATGGATCAGTGAACAGTAGCTCCTTCCATAACAAGCAGTCATGTTTCCTCTTCTTCAGAACATCTCCGTCGGGGCATATCAGCAAAAGATGTTTGCTATTAACTCTATCATACTCTTTCACATTGTCGCACTCTGTCCCGCTCTCGCACGTGTCGTCTTCTATCTCTTGTTTCACTTGACACTGTGACGTTGAAAGCCACCACGCTTGTCTGTGGCGAAGCTTCTCGAATTTCTCCAGACACTCTTCTATATGGATCATTCTAAAAAGTTTTGCGATTTATAAATTCTACGTTTTTTTAAGTAATCTATTCAATAACTATCGATAAAACTATTTTGTAATCCTGTTAATATTAATTTATAAATATGAAAGTAATTTTTGACTACATAATTGCTAAGCTTGTCTTTATTTTTGTTTAGGATTCAAAGATTCAAATAATTTATTTCATACATGCCTACGAGGAGTCATTTAATTTTTTAACTAATACATAATAGTGATAACTACTTCACTATTCTTTTTTTTGTCACAATTTTACAAAATTGTGCATTAAACGGCTAGTAAAATTAGAGAAATTCACTATCACTCCCAAGAGCTTGTGCCACTAATATACTCCTTAATATTAACGAATACCTTGTTGATAAGTTTAGGCTTGACACACCCTTTTAATTTAGCAAGTGACGTGTGAGATACGCAATAAAATATGGTAGACCATCAATACCGCATCATCAGAGCAACAGTTCAAAGCGTTTTTTATGCAGAATAAAGGAAATAGCTAGAATACTTACGCATACAACCAGCCACACACCATAACTCTATACAACTCCATCGGCGACAAATCCATGAACCTCATAAATGCGAAACAACTGTACAAACTGTCACTCAAGCTCCTATGTACATAGTCCGGTGTCAAAACTGACAGTTTATTGTACAGAATGTGCCGTTTCGAAGGGATCTTCCGGACTAAAATCCCATCCTCGGCAATTATCTTTGGCAGATGGTAGTCGTCGACTTGCATTGCGAACGGGGATCGCACGTCCCGTCTTTCGAATAGTTCCGGATGATTGCATACCTGAGAAAATATATACAAGGTGTAGCTTAATTCGTATAGTGTGCCCTCAGCTAACCTTTTAACTTGATCCAAGAAACACATTAATGTGATAAGAATTCCCAATTATTTAATTTTATTTTCAATAAAAAAAAATATTATTTCATTTAGAAAATAAAATTCAGCAACCCTAACTGTGACTGTTAGCAAACCTCACATCATTTTCATTATTCCCAGTTCATTGATATTGAACCAGCTTTTTTAGGGATGTCTCTTAAAATTTATGATACATTTTTGAACTCCCTATAGTTCCCTCAGGGTATGAGGTACACTTCTTGTGATATTTTTTTATGCATCTATACATCGTTCCCTACTTTAGGCTTTCAGCTAATTAGGGTAATTAATCTACACGTTGTATAGACATGATTGTAGAATATAGTAAATTTCGACATAAGTGCGGAAATTTTGTCATTTCTTCACGAGTCGGTTTGTTGCAATTTACTCAAAATTGTGTTAGATTGTGTAAAAACTATACTATTAATGAAAAATTAAAAAAATACAAACCTTCCTAAATTGCATGACTAAATTCATGAGATTAGATGTGAAATTTTTATCAACATTGTGACCAGATTCCGAGCCAACGGTGTAATGTAATAATTCTTCTATTTTTATCTTCTTCTTCAGAGCTGAAAGAAAATATTTTACCTTACAAGTAGCCCATTTACATTTAAGTTAAACAATACTATACTATGGTTTATAAAATCTTATTGTTTGAGTGACATCAGTTCGTTCTCCACGTCCTTCTTGATCCGCCGCAGCATGAACTAAAGTAAACTAACAAACCTATGTACAACAGTTTCTGCCTAATGGTCAGCGGGCAGTGCACCATGATCTCGATCTTGTCGGACAGTTCGTTCTCCACGTCCTTCTTGATCCGCCGCAGCATGAACGGCTTTAGGATCATGTGCAACCGCGAGAGGTGCTCTGTAACAAAACGATATTCATTGTTCTTAAAAGTATGGATGAGGCTAAAATATAAGGCTTATACTGTCACAACACACGAAACGTTTTTCTTCCACGTTTCTGATACGAACCGCTTAGGTGTGGAACGGCCTTCCAGCCTCCGTGTTTCCAACCAAGTACAATCTGGGTGTCTTCAAGAGAAGAGTGAATAGGCATTTTCTAGGCAAGCGCGCTCCAACCTAGACCTCATCATTGCTTTATATCTGGCATGATTGTCAAGAAATTTATTTCATATAGAAATTAGACTGATGAATCGGCAGTGTCATACCAATTGGACGTTAGGAAGGGTGGTGTATTTCCGGCGTAAGACCCAAGCTCATAATGTGACTTCGTATACTCACTTTCATCAATCGTAGTCTTGTTTTCTGCGTGGCTTTCAATGTCTTTGGAGAACCATTCGTTGAACTCGTCGTGGGAATCAAACAACGTCGGCATTATGAAATGCAGTAACGCCCATAGTTCCGCCATGCTGTTTTGTATCGGAGTTCCTGTAGAAATTAAGCGTAATTGAAATGATGACCATAAAATATATTTTTACAAGTAAACAGTGGGCATAAATAAAAAGGCAATGTATCACGGACAAATTACAAGTAACAACGCTTTAAGACTGCACTTCACGTCACTAAATGTTTGAATTAAAACTCGTAAAATGAACTCCCCACTAATTGGGTAATGGTATGGCGGCCGGTGGCACATTGGCTGGCTGAGTAGGCTGGCTCGGAGTAGTGATTGGCTAGCAGGCGACGGTGCAATGTACGCTCGCTATGATTGGCGGACACTTGACAGAGGGCGACGCGCACTAAATATGTATCCATCACTATCGAGTAATCTCGAAATATAGGCTGGCTACATTATTTTACAAAATTACATTTTGCAACGTTATTTTACTGCATCGAATTAGTCGGAGTATAGTTGATCACGCCTGACTTTTTTTACATTTAAATATTACTATTATGAGTTCTATTCATGAAAAAATAAAGTCTAAAATAGGCTATTACCTGAAAGCAATAGCCGATTCCTGCAACTGAATCCGAGCAGCAGCTTCCATCTCATGCTGGCAGAGCTCTTGATCGCTTGCGCCTCGTCCAGTATCATATACTGCCACGACACCCGGTTCAGGTACTTGAGGTCCGACACGACTATCTGGTATGACGTCACCACTACATGGAACGCCGCTTGCCGCGTGTGCAAGTCTTTACGCTCCCAGAACTGCCGGAGGATTTTACGTTCGCTTGGACTACCCCAGTACGGTACCTATAAAGGGAATTTCCTATTGAATAATTACTGATATTGATAATAATATAACGTTATTCTTTACAGGTATAAATTACCTAGTAAAATATATTTTCTGTAATTCGCAAAAGGACAGTTTTTCCGTTGTGAAGTTAAATAAGTACCGAAGGCCCAGAACGAGACTAACAGAAATAGTTCTATTATGCAAGTGCCATCTTGCTATTGTAAAAAAATTATAATAACAAGAAAACCGATGCAAAAATGCACAAACACTAGACAAACGCGCGAACAAATGTTGCCAGTTTACTGGCGTCAAAAATTATTAGTTTTGACGCCGACGTAAGGACATCATGTAGTTCACTCAGCAATTACTTATAAGACTACTATTTGCTTGTATGAAAAAGGTTTACGTAAAACGTTCACATGGCCTCGGATTTGGATCCTCAGATTCATATCTGTGGGTGCAAACAATTTTCTCATAAACTTACCACTTTGAAATCCGGCACAAATCTCTCCATCTCTTGTTGCCAGTTGTGCAGTGTAGACGCAGGCGATACGACAAGGAAAGGCCCCCACACTCCCAGCCTCTCTGCGACGTGGCATAGAAACGCTATGCACTGCACTGTCTTGCCGAGACCCATCTCATCTGCTAGGATACCGCTGATACCCTGGTGTGACAAATAAAGAAATGACACAGGGCACCAAATAGTGCCTTTAACCTAGATTTGCTAGATTCAATCCGAATTCGCTTTGATTTAAGTAAATAACGACCTTAAATACGACACTTCTAAGTGCAATTCAGTTTGTTGGAAGATTGTGCCAACCTCTCCTTGGCGCAGTTGGCTGAAACTTCGGATCTGGCCGTATATGCAAATCAATTCATTCTCGGTACCCTTAAAATAAAAGTTGGTCGTATTCCCCCTCTATACATTCTTTCGGATGTATAGAGGGGGAACAAAACGTGTTCCTTTCCTAAAAATCTGTAGCGCCAATCCTCTCCTAACATCTGTAACTCGTACATGCTATCCTCGTACTTTTGATTAATTATTGGAGAACAATTTGGCTGAAACTCTCACCTGGTCATACAGATTCGCGAGCCAATTCATCCCCTTGAGCTGGTACCCCTTGAGGGTCCCGCGGAAGATGGAAGGCTGGTCGTAGTCCCCCCTGCGTTCGCTCCTATCCGTTCCGTCGGACGCGTCCAAAGCTTGGGTGCGGGCCCTTTCCGCTTGGAATGCTTCCCGGGCGTTCCTTGCAGCTCGGGCCTTCATTGCTTCACTGAGGGAAATTTAAAACCTGTTTAGTACAAAGTTTATGTGTTGTGAGCACCAATATCCATCTGTCTTTCCTCTGAATATGCCATGTATGGCGAAAACCGCCCCTCTGGGAACATGTGTGCGGATAATGTGGTATGGAACGCTGTCCATAGACTACATTGCGGCTTACTACTGACGTCGTTGGTGTCAAAACAAACATTTTTGACTCCAGCAAACTGGCGTCATTTTTTGGCGAGGTTTGCCTGTGTATATTTCTATTGTTGTGAGCTTGTTTTGAAATCTTCTTCTGCATCCTCCGTCTGGATTATGACGCAGTTCAGTTTATTACATTGCACTCACCTGTCGTAGTTGTCGATGGCTGCCAGCCTGGGGTCGCGGTCCTCGTCCAGCTGCCTCAGGATCATGTCCGCGTCGCTGTCGCAGTCCTCGCCCGCGTTCAGCTTCTTCTGCATGAAGTGCGCGTACAGCTCCGTCTGGGTGATGAGGAAGTTCAGCTTGCGGCGCTGGCGCTTCGCCTCCATTAGTTCCACGTCCATCTATCAGCGAGAACACACATTCCAAGTTGTAGTATCAACAAATGATTATGTCTTAGGAAAAAAACGGCTAAAACTCACGCAACATCAGGAGTCACGGACCCGTCAGGGGTCCTTCTCAAGAAGTGTTATTGACTTGGGGGAGAGTAATACAGCGAGAGTAATACAGAGTTCCGCGCGTCAATAACGCTGCTGACGGGTCCAAAACTGGTCGGCCTGACCTGACTCAATGCTGCGTGAGTTTTAGCCGTTTTTTTCCTTCTTATAATGTCCAGTCACGGAAGTCTTAATTCTAATAAATGATAATGTCTTCCCGACCCATCCCGTGAGCATGCTTGCCTGCAGATCACGAGGGTTCGATCCACTGGTAAATCTATGGACAACCCGGTTTTGAAATTGTTACCCATATCTCAGAGTGTGTGAGTGAAATTGTTACGGTAAGCCATTGGTTGTGAGCCAGATATCTTCCCTGCAGTGTCGAAGCTACTGACCCATCGGACTACGAATGAGGAAGTAGACAGTCTTTGCACAAACACTTGTGAACTATAATACAATCTGTGTAGTTCTAGACTAAAACAAAACTATTACGTATTCCGTGTTAGTACTGGATTACCTTTCTCTGTTCTTCGGCCTCTCGCTCCATGCGTCGTCTGGTCTCCCTTTCGGCGCGGTCATATCGGCGCCAATAGGCTTGCATTTCTCGACTCAACCGCTTGCACCTCCAAACTGTTTCTTTCATGTTCTTTTGTGACTGAGGACAAATGGAATTACTAAAAGAATTAATAAAATAAAAATCATAATTCATTGTACTGCAAAGGACACATTGTCAAGGATGTAAATTAAAATTAATCCAACCCACGCCACATCCACGCCTGATTTGGCCGGAGACGCAGTCAGAATCCCGACAGTGTCCAACTTCTTCTGGTCCCTTGGCAACACTAAATACACTTTTACCAGCTCTATTATGACTAGGAGATAGCAATACCACCTAAACTACATATTGGCTGAAATAACTTTTTCAACACACTTGCTCATAAAGTGGCTCTAATTTCACCACAATTAGGCACATATATAATGACACCTATAATCGCAAACTGCGACTTTTTCATTACTATTATTAATTCAATTCAATGCTCTTTTCATGGCTTTCAGTTGTGCAAAGCGGGCACAGATTGCTTCGCCAGTGTCGCGTATTTAGAAGAGGCACAAAGGAGATTGTACGGTGAAAATTGTTGTAAACTAAGTATTGAATGTCTGTAGTTGTTATTTTCAATCTTTTTTTTTTTTTTTTTTTTCCTTAGTTTTAACCTAAAACAAGAGGGACAACACATTACACGAGTGTTAATAAATGACAACACAAATAATATAATACATCAATAGAGACATTATAATAAATTATAGCTTAATTTTATTATATTTTATATATTTACATAAAAATTTACAATATGGACTAAACACAAACATTAGTAAACATTCAACACTTATAGGACGAGGGATTTTGGGGGGAAGAACATCATATAGAGGATGAAGGAGTTTAGGACAGTTGAAAAGTATATGGGATGATGTGCCTTCATCTAAACCACATTCGCAGATGGAGTTATCCCTAATCCGAAGCTTGGCTAGATGTACAGGTGTGCACGAGTGACCAAGGCGTAGGCGAGAGATGGTAGAGGTGACCCAGCGATCTATGTATTTATTGCGACAGAACCAAGGTTTTCTAGGAATGGAAGGCTGAATGGAAGCGTAATATTTACCCTTGATAGACTTTGTATTATCCCATGAGGTGATCCAGGCTTTTTCTAAGAAGGTTTTAGCAAGGGCACAAAGGTCAGGTGATGAATTTTGAAAGTGATCTAGAGAACCTGTTTCAACAGCTGATTTGGCGCAGGTGTCAGCCGACTCGTTTCCTGTGATCCCAGAATGACTAGGGACCCATACCAGCAATAAGGATAAACCTTTTTGATTGCATGAGAGTAAAGCTTCTCTGATTCTTAAAATAATAGGCAATCTTGACCTGCTCCGAAAAGGGTTTTCCTTAATTGCTAAAAGACAGCTTAGAGAGTCGGTAAAAATCACAGTCTGTTGTAAGTTATGGGCAAGGGCAAACTGGATGGCTTCGAATATAGCAATGGCTTCACCCGTAAAAACTGAAGCCTCAGGAGGACATTTGTATTTTAAAATTATCTTATATTTGGGGATCCAGCAGGCAGCACCTACACAACTGTCAGGAGATAGCTTTGATGCATCAGTGTAGATGAGAAGATGATTGGGCCAATTTTGATGAATATGGCTAAGAAGTTTGGTATTAGCATCTGAGGATCCTTTAGTCAGGCCCAGATTTGTGATAATGGGAGGATTAAGAATAAGGGCTTTATAGGGGGTAGAGAAAAGAGGGTTGCGGGGGAAAGATGAAAGAGGATGGGGAAGACTGGAATATTTAGAAAAACTGTCTAACAAGTAAGAGGAAGAATTACGAGAATGAGGGAATCTGGATAACTGGGCGAGACGAGGCCAAAGGGGATGAGAAGATAGTTGTAGCATCTTGCTAACAAACCGGTCACAAAGGAATTGGCGACGGATAGGTAGGGGGGGATCAACACATTCCACCTGCAGGGCATTCGTGGGGGAGGACTTCATTGCGCCTAGGATAATCCTAAGGCACCGGTATTGAATTTTATTAAGTTTCTCAGAAGCTGATTTATTAAAAGGGTCCAAAACAAACATACAATAATCCATATGGCTTCGTACTAAGGCATTATAAAGCAATTTTAGAGAATACGGGTGAGCACCCCACCAAACACCTGCAATAGCACGAAGCACATTAATGCCCTTTTCACATTTATTGATAATGTGCTCAGAGTGGGCGATTCCATTCAGGCGGCCGTCTAAATAAATACCCAAAAATTTGGCTTTGTCTGCAAAGTGGATGAGTTGATCTTCGAATATAAGGTGGGGACTCACTCACCATACTTTACTCACTTGTACCATAAACTACTATTCCTCACCTGCATTGCCACATGCCGCCAATGTTTGCAGCAAAGTGTGGCCAACCTCTTCCTCTGTAACATTAACTCTCTATGTGTGGCAGTTCTCGCCCTTTGCACTTTGCCCAGCTCCTTTTTGACTAGAAGTTGCCAGTGACGTCTCCGCCTTGCCGTTAAAGCTTCTGGACTTTTTAGTGTCGAAAGTTTCTTTCGACCCCTGTCAAAACATTAAGAGTTTATATGGGGACACTTTAAGAGCTTAAAATTTTGGACTCTGATTTAAAATATTGGATAGACATACCTGACTCCTGGTTTCTCAACAATTGTAAACTCATCATTGTCATTTTCCTCCTTCAGGTGTTTGAGATGCTCCTCCCAGTCCACACCATCAGGCTAAAATGAACAATGAAAACTATATCATCAATCTTTTGGAAGACTTATTGTTCTGTCCATGTTCTGTATCACGATGAACAGATTCCTGTTTTGTTTGGAGTATAGTTCAAATCATTCTGCTTTTCATTGTCAAACATACATACACAAAAAGAGGATTGGTCCATTGGGTGGGTGACTTTTTCTTTCATGATGTATGGAATGTTTGTGTTTCATGTGAATGGACACAGGCTTAATTTTGTGGAAATCTATAATCAGTAGGACTTATTAATTTGTTTTGCTAAAATCCGCTACTTGAAAAGATTACACTACAATTTCGCATTGTGAAGTCAACATCTCCTGAGGATGTCCCAGTGTCGGGACGAAACGTGCGTCGAAGAAAGTATTGGAAAATTGTGTGTGATGTTTCATGTGGGCAGTGTTTCTGCATATTATACCATACAGAATCTTTTCAAGTAGCAGATTATAGCAAAACAAATTAATCAGTCCTTTATTCATTCTCTAAATTTAAGATTTATGTTAACAAGTAATTATGTAGGCTGCACGATTTTGCGGCGAGCATAGTAATGGCCTCTTAGTGGGGTATTCAGGTTAGCAGTTTTAACTTACCAAATCACTGCCTTCAGGTCCCCCTCGCCCATCCTTCGCGCGGCCCCTCCTGGATTTCTGCGCGCCTCTGACAGAGCCCCTCTCAGCTGGGCGGCCTCTGCGGCCTCTGCCAGTAGGCGCGGGCGGCATGGGTCTACTGATGCGGCGCTCTGGGTAACGGTCGATAGTAGACAGGAGACCCGCGCCGTAATACATGAAGCGTGAGTTCTGGGCAAGCAAATAAAATGAAATGAAAACGAAATGAAAAAGTTTTATTGGTATAAACATTAGGTATGTATAAACAGAGTAAAAAGAACATAGGAAGGACAATGTGCAATCCCAAATGGGCTTCTACTCAGCATATGCCTTGCCTTTTATGGCAAAGTGCTGGTCTTCCGTGAGGCCTACCTGAGATGCAAATTTTACAGTAATAACTAGCTTTCTATTCAATCCAATTACAGTGAACCCCTTGGTAATACTGAAAAAGTTTTGCAGGACAGTATGGAACTATTGAATTAGTCAGATAGAGACAGTTCAAAATGATAACATTCTTTCTCATCTAAAGATATAATTACACTTATGTAATGCCGAGTTTTTTGCCCGTTCTTCTCAGTGCTACTTTCCGAACGAGGCGGTAGAGTCTGACGTTTTGCAAGTGCCTGTAAGCTAGGCCTATGTATTAAAATTATGATTTTTTTTTTAATTATTGGCTAAGATACTTCAGCCTATTTATTTCTGGGAAATACATGGACAAACATACATGTAAATTAGACTGATTCTTACCCCAGGATCCTTATAAAAGTCCTTAGCATACTTATTATGGTAATGTCTTTCTTTGAGCAACCTCTTGATCCTCAACTCCTTAGCAGCAGGACTGTCATCATCACTACTCGACTCTGTCTCAGACGACAGCAGAACATCTCTCAACCACTGCCTCTCCTCTCCCACAGATGCTAGGTTGTACAGCCTGAGGCGATCACTTTGTCTTTCTAAAACAGAAACAACACCTTCATAAACATCTTAGTCAAATCCAGCATCATTCTTTTGCAGGGAAGACACTTCTTGCAGTATATCCAAATAGGTATCAGTGCAGTGTTAAGTATTCTGCATTGAAGTCAGTGCAAAGTGTATTAGTGTTTCTATTTGAAGGATATATTAGGCATAATGGGAGACCATGGCCCATATTCTGTAAAATTGAAACAATGCTCACTGTTGCCTATGGTTTGTTATAAACTGCTGCTTCATTCAGTGAAACAAAAGTAAAACTTCAAGGCATAATAAATGTCATATGAGCTCATTATTTAGGTCTCCAAGTGGTCATAGCTGCGATACAAAGGGACCAAAGCAACATTGAGTCATGCTATTTGACTATCTCTGTCTAGAAAGAAAGAGGAACTTTGTGCAAAGAGGAACAATAGGACATTAGCAAGCTGAGTCTGTTTTTAACTTGTACATTAAAGTTATGAATGAATGTGGTTCACATACTTCACATCCAAGATACATAACAGTTGGCATGGCTCATGAACCTTCTTCAGATACCTACCTTGTCTCGTAGTCACCACTCCATGCATGTTCTTATCGCCTTTTGACATCTCGTTAGCCATGGACTTGCTGTCAGAGTCATCGTCGCTATCGCTGTCACCATCGGAGTTGAGTATCCTTTCCACCTGCTTCACAAAGGGTCTGATGTCCAAGGCGGCTTCGAGCCTTTGAATGTGGATAGGTTTTGCGACCTCATGACGCTTGAGTACAGGCTTCGCTACCAAGGACTTCTCAGACATCGTAACTACGGCAAAAGTAACAACTCAATTTCATAACCAAACAACGAAAACGAATGATCGTTTCATTATAAAAAGAAACAAGAGAGAATCTACAATGTGATACATGAGAAAGGGCACTATCTATCATACACAAAACGCAATGATTTCAACTAACATTCGGCCCGGGGAAGACAATAATACCGAGAAACACTCACGCCAATTTCGTCGTCCACCCGGATGAGCTAACCTTCGTTACTTAACACAAAATCCCATGGCATTCACAAAATGGCGAACGAGAATATTCGACAAATTGCTGTCAATGTCGCCGCCCGAGCGGCGCACATAACTACTTATTTCGTATTTAAGCTTGAAAAAACACGAACCCGCCATAATAGTGCTCGAGATTGTAGGTACTTTTATTAGCATTAATAAACTATCCAATAGGTAACGAAATGTATAATTGTGACATTAGATCAACCAATGAACATTATTGCTTCGATATCAGTGACCAATCATAGAACAAAAAGATAACAAAAATGTAATCGTAATAGAAAACAAATACCTGTGTCCCGTAATGGTTGCATTCATTTTAACATTATACTATACTCTATGATTTTAACTTTAAATGACAAAACCATTGACAACTATTTTGACAGAAATAGGCAACATTTTCCTAAGATTCTAAATCATTTCTAAATAGGCTCAGTAATTAGGCACTTCGATCAAATGAAAGAATGAAGTCAGTTAATAACAAATACAAATGATTACCTATATATTTGATTGGTAATTAGTTTATATTTTAATTGCTTCCCTTTCATATTATTTCTACTCCCTCTTTGTAAAAATAATACTAACAAATAATGAATCCCAGGTTGGATAAAACATGGATAAAATATGAAAGCAGAGTTTGAAATTTTTAATAAAATAAAGAATTGGTGAAATTCATATTATTTTTTAACAAAATACGCCCCATTCAGTAATATGCAATATAATATGACGTCCAATAATATTTTTTTAAACATTATATTTATTTTTGTCATACGATGATAAAGTCGAAACTCGAAAGCCATGAAACAGTAGGTAACCAAATTCCAAATGGTATCATAATTTCTATGTTGTATCATAATTACTAATTTTGAAGGTATGTTATTGTTTAGTTTAACTACATAATTATAATGGTATTTTTTAGTTATTTTACCATTGGCACGATGTGAGTGTGACATTTTATACTCAAACATATGAATGAGAGGTACTACTCAGTACTTTTAGCTATATTGAAGGAGCAGAGTGAGATAGATTGTTGTAGTATTATGACCTATGCAAATGGCAAAATTTTGGTTTTGCCAGATACTGGCAAAAGAGTCATCCTATCGTGAAAGTTGAATACAAACTTTTTTACTTTTACCGATAGTCGATAATTTAACGTGGCATGAAACATCACTAAAGACGCTCTAGTGCAGGTTGTACCAACATTGCAAACAAAATTCCACCAAAACCAAAATTCATCCCGGCGCGCGATTGATTACTTTGGATTTCATACTTTTTATTCTGTGAAATCAAATATTTTCCCCGATAATTTGTTCAAATGGAATGAAAAATAAATCTAAATTTTGAAAAACTACCTAATAAACCGAGAAATTCAATTATCCAATAAATTAAACAGTTGGTAAGACTTCATATCCGCATCAAAATTGCAGCACAAGTTGATTCCAAAATGGTGGACGTTTGTTGTGGCTTTCAAGTGATTTGTTAAATTTTTCATCTTCGTAAGTGATATTTTATTTATTTGGCATAATTGAAACTTTATAAACAAGTAGCATGTTCTGTGTGCGTAAAATACTTCGTGTACTTGTTGACATTAGTACAAATGAGTGACCTTACGTTTCCTTCAGTCACACTACAAAGAAGGTATCCTCGCTGTTATAGTCATAAATATTGGCTTCATTGATGAAATAAAGTTATTTTTAATAAGCCAAGCGTGTATTTATGTATGGCACACCATGTTGTGTTATTTAATTGCTTCCCAGTGATATAAAACACGAAAATGAATAAGCGCGGGATATGAAGCTTACTTTTGGGATTTGGCGTCAAGTGCATTCACACTCGTATAGCACGCCACTCGTAAAAATTACATGAATTATAGTCGCTTTGTTACTAATTTTTGTCAGAAATAAAATTTGAACGTATGATTTCTTAGTAAGTCTCGTAAATGAATCCCGTAATATTTATATAACCTAAAAATATTGCCGGGTGCGGTGGCCCGCTAGTGGAATAAAAAAAGTGAACGATTTACGATATTTACAAAATACAGATTATTAAACATTGATTGTTCTTTTTTCAGATGCACTGGGTTCTTGAAATTGACAGGTTCCAATAGGAAAAATGGATGATAAGGAAAAAGTACCAGGAGAACAGGAGGGAGATGGTGGTAAACCTGAAACTTCAGATACGGTCGGAGAACCTGCACCGACGGCAAGTGGAGACACCACTGATGAAAATATTAGGGATGTAATTAGTTTTCTAAATCACATGGACGACAGCAATAAAGACAGTGATAGTGTAAATAATGGTGATAGTGAAGGAAATGTACAAAAGGACGATACAGCTAAGGATGATAAAGGTTTGTTGGTGAATTTACTAAAAAATTTAAAACCAATATTCAGTAGTGGAATGGTTAACATAAATAACACAAATGTTCAGAAACTTTTCGAGAAAGCTATTATTACTTATAATAGTTTCTGAACATTTTTTCAGAAACTATTAGCTTGTTTTACAGAAGTGGGTCTGCGAAATCTACATAGTGAGTCCATAGAGTGCATGTATGAATGAGGAAGAGAACTAGATGTAACTGGGTCAAAATTAGTCAAGCGAAAGTTGAGATTGTGAAATTAGTGTACAGTACAACTAAGAGTCCAAAATCTTTTATTTTTCTTTTTATAATACATTGACATGATATTATATACAGATATGACTGCTAATTCTTAGTGTATCTTTACCAAATATCACAGAAACCGCAGAAGAAAGTTCACAACCTGCGTCACAAACAACTTCACAAGATCCTGATCAGGATACTCTGCTAAAAGAAGAGGATTCATCCCAAGATGATGCTGAGAAACCCGACGATGAACCAAGCAACAGTCAAGAATGTGATGTGAGGAAAAGCGAAGATCATGATGAAAGAAATGAAGTTGATGCGAATGAAGGCAAAAATCATGACAATTCTAGCGAAAAGAATGATGATGTTGTAAGCAAAGATGATGAGGAGAAGAGGGAAGTTGGTAAACCGGAATTTGAAACTGCTCCGACTGTCACTGAGGACTCGCAGGAGGATCACACTCAGGTACATGTTATATTGAATCTTATCTTAATACTATTTAACTAAGGACCTGGTAAAGTTTTTGTTTGAAAATGAAATGCATTTTCAGGCTTATGGAAGAAGTTTTTTTTGTTCCTAGTATAATTACTTGAGATAATTATAAACTTACTCTATGATGAATACTGACAATGACGAAATACGCTACGCTAAGAGGATGCGAAAGATGTATGTTGAAGCCAAAATTTTCTCAAAAATGACGTCGCGCGTCGTACATTTCCTTATACATTAGCGCAATTTTACAGTTTTGAAAAATTAAAAGTTATGCTTCAGGGCGGAGCCTAAAAATACATATGTGACATCACTAAGTGCTGATCCTTTTAATGTTTAATCAATGAATACTGAGTCAATAAAGTTAGCGTAAATCGCTAAGCGGTACGTTTTTTGCTGGTTAGTAGAGTAGTAGCCATGGCCGAAGCCTCTGACCTGACTAGACTTGACCTGAAGCCAAGTTACAAATTGTAAAATTGAACCCACAACCGCCCACTCACATCCGACCGCGTTACTGCGCCAAGGAGGCTGCCCCAATATGTCAAAAGCTTACATTACCTACAATAATTAAAGTTAATCTAAATCTAACAATCCTTTAAAATTCCCAGGCACTAGACCCTTTTGATGCGCTCCTAAAAGGCACAGAGACTAACACAGACTCGTCGAGCAAAGATGCATCTGCTACTGTGAATATTGATGATGATGATGATGACACCAATGCTGAGCAAGGGGGCGAAACTGCTGCAGGTGAGAAAAAATGAACCTGGCTGATTTCTGACATAATTTATTTGTGTTTTTATGGTTCTATATCCAAAGGGTAAAACCGACCTAAGACTCCGCTGTCCTGTCTGTCTGTCCATCTGTTCTTCAGTCAGCAGTCGTATCTCTTGAACTGTGATTGTTAGTCAGTTGAAATTTTCACAGATGATGTATTTTTGTAGGCGGTATAACAGCAAACAGAATAAGATTAATGTTTTTTATGCTTGTTTTTGGTACATGAGGTAGAAGCCCTTCTAATTGTGGGGTAATATTGGGGAATAGATATTTTTTTAGTAAAGAACTCTTCATGCGCTTGTCCGACTCGCACTTAGACTAGTATGAACTAGGCAGATGATGTACTTAGTGTGCTTTGCACATACACCACAGGACCTGCCAGGAAAAAATGTCGCCAGTTGGTGTCAAAAATGTTTGTTTTGACATCAGTTGTACGCCGATCGCATTATTGTCTATAGACCGCGGTCCACGCCACAGGTCACTATACTTGTTATTAGTCCGCACGTGAGTTTCACACTGGGCCGATTTTCGCCAAGTTGCTGTGTATTAGCAGAAATTCTGATGGCGCTGCTTTTATTTTGTATGCAGAAAGTCGCCGTGAAATATTCCAATTGGCTCATCCTCAAGGGGCCTACCAGCGTGACCGTGGTAGGCCCCCAGGTTCATATCGGTGGCTATGATGAATGAATGATTTCATACTCTTACAGATGAAAATTCAGAGGAGGTAGGTGAGGAGGAGCCAGGGGCTGATGAAGAGGTGTGTCTGCTTCCCGACACGGAGCGAGAGATATCAGAGGCCGATAAGGCAGAAGCCGCGAAAGTTTTGGCTGAGAAACGAAAACGCGATGAAGGTAAGGTTCTTTTTTGTATCTTCTTGGGGAATGTGGATCTGCTTCCTTTGCTCTCAGTAGCGAGTATAGATATTTCAATCCAGGAAGACGCGCCCTACTCGGTCAAAATCGCTTATGTTTCATTCGATTCGTATGGGCTTTCACCAATGACTAAATACGCTACCTGGGACGCGTCATCGACCATCGTGGATTGAAATATCTGTAAGAGTAGAAGCTTATTTTTGATGTTTAAAAAACCATATAGCATAATTTTCATTATTTCTGTAAAAGATACAAAGATAGCAAACTTTTTAATAAGTAATTTCAGAATATGGGGGAAAGGGGGGGTTGAAGGGTAATGGAATATATGTATACAACCCTCGAACACTTCTGAAATACTGAAATAATAATTGACTGTGTATACTGAAACAATAATTGACTGTGTCACAAAGGTACCATTTTGGTACTGAAACTGTACCCTCAAAACATAATATGATTATGTTCACTTATAAAAAAATATAAAATGACTCAACATTATAGACCTCTAACCTGATTATGGTTAAAGACTGATCTCAGATAGAAAGATAAGACTAAAAAAAAGTTATAAAAATATTATAAGGGTTCAACAGTTTTTCCTTTCTAATATTCACGTTGAGTTTTGATACAACAGAAGCGGCACTGGCAGCTGTCCCTAAAGAGGAAGCCGAGGCAAGTGAAGCGTTGGAAGAAACACCAGAAGCAGTAGCCCCAACCGAAGAAGTGGCTGAAACTGCTAACACGCCAGAACCTAATGTCAGTGAAGACGCTTCACAGGAAAATGGTGGGGGTAAGATTCATAGCATAAAAAATTACGTGGCACTCAAGGAGTGCCGACAGAAGTGGAAACTTGAACAATTACGCCTGTTTTCGAAAAAAAAACTTTTATACTTAGGTGTCGGTTACGGTAACAGTGAGGTGTCAGTTAAAGTACATACTACAGTGTTGCGAGTTCAAATTTTTCCCATCTCAAAAAATAGCTAACGAGCCTATAGAAGTGGCCCTTGAAGTAAAATCTTCTTGGCACTATGGTCTTCTGAGATGTGTAGAAACCATAGATTTCATTACCGTTGTGTAAAAGACGCCTCATTGTTAATGTTGTCAACACCTCATATAAGTTTATTATTTTTTGAAAACGTAGCCGCGCTGGGTATTTTTGAGATGGGGAACAACCATTGAACTCCACTGTTACTGTAACCGACACCACTATTAATGATAGGAAATCATTGTCTCACCACACTGTTCCTATACCCAACACCTGTGTTTGTGTGTTCACTTATGTTGACACTCCTGGAGTGCAAAATCTTTGTTTTTATGTGTGCTTTAAATTCTCAAGATCTATGTCAGGCATATAATAATCTCAGAATGAAACAAAACAAATAAAACAAATTTTACAACAAAAGCCAATAAAAGCAGGGGTCGAAACAAGTCAGTAAAGTCAGTTAAAGTCAGTTTTTCGTGAAAAAAGTCAGTAAAGTCAGTATTTCAGCATGTCGTCGGCAATATGTTATGTAGGATGTACCTATATACCTAGCGTTGCGAGAGCACTGCGCCCAACAAAAAAATACAATACATAAATTTTCGAACTTTTCACAAACTCAGATCAAGAGTGATAAGACTACGAAAGGACGATAATATTTGCAATCACTGTTACCAATGCTTGATATCTTTTTTAGGGTTCCATACCAAAATGGTAAAATTCCATGTGTCTATCATACTCGATTTTTTCAGAAACTATTAAAACTATCTTCACGAAATTTGACCCAAAATTTAAAAAAAAAATTGAAAATTATATTTATTTTTATTTACTTAAAAAGGGGGAAAAATTCAAACTGAGATAAAATATACTTAATGTGTGGTATAATTTGAATGTGTAGTAAATTCTTAAAACAGATTTTTATTAATGCCTGATAGTTTTTGATTTATTGGGCAAATCAAGAAAAAAATTCCGCCAAATAAAGGTCAGTAAATGGTCAGTAATTTTGAAAATTTTGGTCAGTAAATCAGTATTTTTGACACCGAAATCTGTTTCGACCCTTGTAAAAGGTTACAATTTTAAATAATCTCTGACTTCCAAACTAGGCAACAACAACCCTTGTCTTGTCAGATAAGCTAAGTACAAAAATGGCAAACAAGAGAGTTGCACTTCAATAATAAAGTACAAAAATGGCAAACAAGAGAGTTGCACTTCAATAATAAATTAAGATTAAAAACTTATTTCCAGAAAAAGAAAATGAGCATGACGAGACAACGGAAGCCGAGGAGACAGAACCCTGCCCTATTCGACAGATAAATGAAACGTTTGAAACATGCGTGCAGTGTGCAGAAAATAAGCAATGTACATACAGAATCTCCAATAAAGATTCCACCCATAGCTTCATTTGCTCCTCGAATTGCATCAAGCCGTTCCTAGCACAACACCCAGGCATGTTCACAGTCGTGGCTTCTTACATGATTGAGGAGATCACACCAACAATGTTAACTTGCTCCGAATGCGAGGAGAGGAAAATGTGCTATTTCTTTTACAACTTTGACGGTGAAGACACAGTGTATTGTTCGACAGAATGCTTACATAGCATGATGGCTGATGAAAGGGACAGGTACAGAATTTTGTTTTACCCGTATTTCTATTTTGAATTCTTATATATCTACTAGCTGACCCAAATGTCTAGCTTGCTAATGATGTTTTGCCATTAGGGATATAAAAAAATTGGTTACGACCTACCAAACTTTCAGACCTACCAAACACATACAAAAAATTTCATAACAATCGGTCGAGCCGTTCATAGGAGTTAGGTAACAAAAATTGGCCTGATATTTTTGTATATTAGATTTTCACAGTTGGTAACACTAAAGTATGGCCGCTCTCATGCAAAACATTGCAATATAGATCATCGTCCAAGGTTTAACATGTGTACACATGTGTAAGATTTGAGTCGTTGAAACAGGAAAGTGAAACAAATCATTATAAGTACTTCCTATGTTTCAGGTATACATTTAAATGGCGTAGAATAACCGTGGAAGAGAAACAAAATTCAGCACAAGATAAGTGCTGTGTGTGCGAAGAAATTAAAGAATGCTCGTACGGGTTGCAAAGATATGGACAGTCCCTGTCTATCTGTGACCAGAACTGTTTGAGAACCTTGAACGCCAAAGAGAATGGAAGATATATCCTCAAAAAGAAGCGCGCTCGTTATGGGCCGAAACCAAAACAAAGCCTTCCGTTACTCAAACTCAAAGTTATAAGCAACGCAACAGATAAATATCTCGATGAAGCGTACAAAATACAGGCCAAAACGCCGGCGATGGTCCAAGCGGCACGTGATGAGAGAGAAAGAACATTCCTACGTTCATGCCAACATTGTCACTCTATGCTGACAAACGAAGAGAAGATGCTGACATGGGAAGCTATGGATTTCTGCAATGAAGTCTGTTTAGGAAAGTACCAGAACAAAATTGGCAGCAAATGCGCGAACTGTAAAAAGTCAGTTCAACACACGAGCTTAGGAAAGTATTGTGTGAGATTCGGTTATGATATCAGACAGTTTTGCAACTCTAGTTGCTTGGAGGAGTTCAAAAAGGGCTTGAAGATATGTTGCTACTGCCAGAAGGATATATCGTCTGGAAACGAAGGTTTCCTGGCTCCGGTTGGTGATAAAGGGCAGTTCAAAGACTTCTGCTCGCAGAATTGTATGGAGAAGTTTGACCAGATGAGTAAGAATCCCATACCGCAGCCGGTGTGGGCCAAGTGTGCCGTGTGCTCGTTGGAGAAGGCTACCACCATTGAAGTGGAAGTGGGGAATGATGTTCACCAAAGGCTGTGCTCGGATCCTTGTTTTGCTGCTTTCAAGTTTGTGAATAATATGTTTCCAGGTAAGAATGAACCCTATGATGTGTGATCATTATAAATAGTATCCGACCGAAACAGTCACAACCATAAAGCCCGGTTTCCACCAAAGCGGAGCGGAGCGCAGCTGTGTTTGAGTAACCAATCAGATTTCGTCATTTTGACATCGAAACTGTGGGGAGTGATGTTGAAATGACTAAATCTAATTGGTTACTCAAACAGCTCCGCTTTGGTGGGAACCGGGCCCAACGGAACTTTCGGCTGTGCTTTCGGCCTTTCCTTAGTTTCGACCGAAACAAAATTGAACTTTCTGCCTTATTTTGTTTAGATCGAAACCGAATTATCGGCATTACTATCGGTTTCGGCGTGTAAGCGCGTCTCACCCTATGCGCGAAAGAGTCAATGATAGTTTTGGCGTAGCCCGTTGGTTTCGTGAGGGTTTGATAGTGAAGGTCTGTTTGTTTACGTTTTGTCCGCGCCCATTGTGGCCGCACTATAGCTATTTTCATTTCGTGTATAAGAAACCTCACGCTAACATTATATTCCAGATCAATGTCGGTGGTGTAAAAAGTATTTCGAGAGGAAGCAATCAGCATACTTCACGATCTATGAGACGAACTCCCCACCATTTTGCTTCTGTTCCAAGCTGTGCATGAACATCTACATCAGCAACTCTCGACACATAGTTCCGTGTAATTGGTGTAAAGTGAAGAAGTACAACTTCGACATGATAAGGCGGGGACAGGCGAACGGACAAGTGATAATGATGTGCTCGCTCAACTGCTTGACGCTGTATCAAGTGTCGGTTAACGCTGTGTCTTCTAGGAGGTGAGATTTTTTTTTACTTGGAAATGTAAGTCATTGTGTAATAACGATTTTGCTTGTGATCATAATCGTTAACAAATTCTTGGCTTGCAAAAATGTATGTACACCTCTCGTGTTTCCTCTCAGAATGAAAGGCCATAGTCCCCCAAGCTGGCAAAGGGGGGGTTCGCGGGCTTTGCAAGTTTGCACTCTTGGGAATATTATTATGAACATATGGATACAGGATGTTTTCCTTCACCATCAAGCAAATTATAATATTTGATTTAATTTCACACACCGCTTCGAATACTCGAAAGCTTCGGGTTTCAAACGGTATGTTTCTGACTCCTCGCACCCGGACCCTCTAGTGGTAGACAGTAATATGAAACAATTGACTATCCCTGTTTTTTTACATCTGAAAAAATGAAGGTGTGGAATCTTCAGCTCAATTTAAATAGTTGTGTGACGTCATCCAAGATGGCGGAATAATTTGTGACAAATTGACGTAAAACTTGTTTACAAATTATTGTTTGCATGAAAGATAAATAGGTAGATAATAAAAATACTTATTTGTTTTGTAGAATGAAATGTGACATGTGCAAGTTGTGGGCCATGGCGCAGTACCACCTCACGATGTCGGACGCGACCGTGCGCAATTTCTGCACCTACCAGTGCGTCATGAGCTTCCAGGTAACGAATACGCATCTTTTTTTAGGGTCCCGTACCCACAGTTTAAAAAACAAGACCCTATTACTGAGACTCGCCGTCAGTCCGTCCGTCTGTCTTTCACCAGGCAGATATATTTTCAAATTGAATTATGCTAATACTGTAAGATAATCATGTCATACAACAATACTATGCAGAAAACTTTAATAGAAATATCTTGCTTGCATTTTTATATGTAGGAAAAAACCAAACGTGCGGAAGAGAACAACATTGCGCGCGCGAACACCTGAAACAGTGGGCATAAATAAAATGCAAGACGGCGATATCACACGGATTATTTATTGCGAATTCAAATTACAAGAAACAGCGCTATATTTTACACTTAACTTATCACTTGATTAAGACTCAATGAACTCATACTTTTATTTATACTTTTACTCAGACAAAATGAACTCATACTTTTATTTATAGCCAACTTCCCACTAATTGGATAGTGGAAGGGCGGCTGGTGGCTTCGGTTTGGCTATGGTGGCTTCGGTCACTTTCGGTGGCATTTGAGTGGCAGTGACCGTGATTGGCTGGCCGGCTATGACGCAATGTAGGCTTGCTGTGATTGGCAGGCAGTTGACGATGCGCATTGTATTGGCCCAGGCTGTGTGACGTAACACACCCTTAGACAAGTCTACTTCCACTCACGTTTGTTTGTACGGGGGAAATGAATTATTTTCGAACTGTTTTGCTTGCAGGGTCAATACTCAAAGCAAGCTCCTCAAGAGATAGCGGGCGACGCAATAGACCAATCGAAAGCCGTACCGACCGGTGCGCCAAGAAGAACTTACGCGCCTTCGCACAAAAATAACGGTGAGAACTCGTTAGCACTTTTTACTGGAGATAAGGGATAAGATTGTGAGAGAAAAGTCACTCTTCTGTCCTAGTAATGATAGCTGGTGGGCCTAAAAGCCCCCAATCTTTAGTTTGTTTTTAGAATTGAGCTAACATAAGTCCTGCTATATGGCAATTACAAATAAAATAAACGTTCGAATGGTAAACGTTGAATATGTTGACTTCACAACGTGAAATCGTTGATTCGCCCTCTACGATTTCGCATTGTGACGTCAACATGAGGATGTCCCGGTGACGGGACGAAACGTGCGTCGAATAAATTGTTGGAAGAATTGTGTGTGGTTTTTCATGTGGGCGGTGTTCCTGTATATTGGCCCATACAGATTATTTTCAAGTAGCGGTATAATCCGCAAAAAATTTCTAACCTAGTTATAAATACGGTATTGTAATCCATTTTTTTTATAAAGCAATAAAAAATGGATTAAATAAAATACCGTATTGTAAAAGTTTTCACTCCTAGAATTCCACGTTTCTTTTTTTTTTTCTAAAAATATATTTTCCTCTCACAGCCTCGAAACCGCAAACACGAGGAACGGGACTACCCGTCATATCGAACGTGCAGTCCCTCGCGCCGCCGCCACCCGCGCCAGTCGTACACACGCCCATCCCCACCCGCGGGAAATCCAAGCGACTCCAACAACCGCCGCCGCCTCCCCCCGAACCGGAGCCCCCCGCGGCCCCGAAAACCCCGCCTCCCCCGCCGAAACCACCCACACCCCCTCCGCCCCCACCCCCGAAAATCTACAACCACGTCATAGTAAAAACCTTACCCCCACACGAAGTGGCGAACAAAGCGACAATGTCAAAACCCATGATGGTTTCAAAAGGCGTCTCGTGCCGGCCGCATCCTTGCACGAAGGAATGTCAGACAGACTCTAGTCTGGAACGTAAAGTCCTCATCCCAGTGCCTGTCCCCATCTATGTCCCTGTCCCGTGCGTTATGTGGTCCCTACCCTTCCCTATACCCGTGCCTATCCCCCTGCCGATACCCACGCCCGTGTTTATACCCACCACGAGGAACTCCGCTAAGGGTATCATGAAGGAGATCAATAAGATACATGATAAGATGCCCACGGATCCGTTCGAGGCTGAGCTGCTGATGATGGCGGAGATGGTGGCCGGGGACAAGAAGAAGGATCAGAGTGATTCGGATACAGAGGAGGAGAATGGTACATATTATACGACTTTTTTTACATTACGAATTAGTACTTGTGATCTCACCCGATAGTAAGTAACGAATGCATACCGGAAGACATATCCAATAGCAAAATAGATGACATGACTTCCGCGCAGACAAAAATTGTAATTTTCTTACATTTTTTTAATTATTTTAAAAGCTTTGTGTTACCAATCTTAGAGATCGAAGATATAAGCCATAGCTGCAGGTACGTATGCCTATTGTCACACCACTCATGTTAATCTTATTTTACAGAAGAAGGCTTCAGTCCAGTGGGCGGAATGGACGGCAACAACGCGTTTGGTGAAGACATGCTCCAGATGGCTCTGAAAATGGCCACGGAGTACGAAGACCAGCCTGTGGACTTAGAGTCAGCCATGACTGCCAACACTATCACGCCCAGTTCACACCCAGGTTTACCAGGTATAATTTGATTTTCTGATTGACTAAATATCTAATTGACTTTCTTGGTCATGACTCCCATTATCTTGCATCGGTTGTGTGTCGAATGGCATATGCTTAAACTTAGAACAGGCTGGGTCGCTTAGAAAAGTTTTCGGTGTAAGTGCTTGTTAATTGCAATTTCATCTCATAGTAAATGATGATGCACCAGAACTTGGAAGAGGTACATAACTCACCACTAACTGTTTCTCTCTGTTCGAAACTGTTCGAAATCAATTAGACATACCCTTCCAAGTTAGTACACTAACATCTTCGACTGCATCATCACTTACCATCAAGTGAGATCGCAGTCAAGTACTAACTTGTATAGCGTAAAAAAAAAATAGGTGCATGTAGTTGTACGTAAGACGCCGATAGACAATGTTTGGTATTGTGTGTAGGTTTGGAAGGCGAAGGCATGCACCAGCACATGATGGCGTTGGAGCAGCAGCGCGCCGTGGCGGCGCTGCGCGCGTCCAGCGTGGCCGGCGTGAACGCGGCCGCGGCCCGCAAGCGTGCGCCGCCGCCCGCCGCCACGCGCCAGCGCTCGTCCAAGCGGCGCCGCGAGCCCGCGCCCGCGCCGCCGCCCGAGCCGCCGCGCGAGCCGCAGGAGAAACCCGACGCCAACATGTGCCTCAAGGTGAGCTGCTCCCGCGAGATTGTAAACTGTCGGAAGATCAGTAACATCAGCTTGTTTAAGGAGCACACCACGGGTGTGCCCGCGAAATTCAAATTTTTCGTGGTTTTTCGCGATTTTTAAGCTAATAATACATAATAGGCTTATAGCCGTCAAATTGCGATAATCCCAATATCTTCTTCACGTGTTTATATAAAAATCTCTGCTCGAAAGTGTCGAGTTAAAGAAATTAGTCCAAGATTTGCGAGTTACTCACATAAAACTCGATACTCGGACTAATTTCCTAGGATACACATTTTTATGCAAAGATTTTGATATAATCATGTAAAGATGATACTGTCATTCTCGCAAATTGATTGCCATATAAGCCTATCATGTCTAATTGGCGTACAAATTGCAAAAAACCACGAAAATTTTGAATTTCGCGGGCAGACCCGTTGATTTCACGTTAACTATGTACTATATATTATATGTATTACTATAATTATACTATGTACTATGTACTATATATGTAACTATAACTATAATATATGCAAATAAATAAATAAATAAATATAACTTTCGATAGCGCACCGATTAGCCGGATAATCGGATTGTATGATTCGCGCGCGTTGATTGGTTGGTGTGTGTGACCCTTGCGCGCTGATTGGACGGATTGTATGATCACTGCGAGGTCATTGGTCGAATTGTATAATCCTCGCGCGCTGGTTGGTCGGATTGTGTGATCCTCGCGAGCTGATTGGTCAGATTGTATGATCCTCGCGCACTGATTGGTCGGTGTGTATGATCCTCGCGCGGTGCTGGTCGGTTTGTATAATCCTCGCTCGCTGATTGGTTGGTGTGTATGATCCTCGTGCGCTAATAACTCGGATTGTGTAAACCACTTGCGCTGATTGGTCGGCCTGTTGCAGTACACGTTCGGCGTGAACGCGTGGAAGCAGTGGGTGATGACGAAGAACGCGGAGATCGAGAAGAGCTCGATCCGGCGGAAGCCGTTCAAGTCGGAGATCCTGCAGCTGACGGCGGACGAGCTCAACTACTCGCTGTGCCTGTTCGTCAAGGAGGTGCGCAAGCCCAACGGCAGCGAGTACGCGCCCGACACTATTTATTATTTGGTTTTAGGTGAGTGGGAGGGATGTTTTTTATTTTTATTGTAGATAGGCTTGCGCTTGACGACAATCATGCCTGATGGAAAGTAATGATGAGGTCTTAAGTTGGAGCACGCGCGCCTTGGAAATGCCTATTTATTCTTCTCTTGAAGGAAAATTGTACTTGGCTTGAACACAGAGGCTGGAAGGGCGTTCCACATCGCGTAGCGGTTCGTATCAGAAACGTGGAAAAACGTTCTGTGCGAGTTTGTTGGATATCAACCACATAGGGAATAGGGATGTAACACGTTACTTACATAGCTTTTATTTAACTTGCAATGATTGTATATTCGAAATTTTAATAGTTAAACCCATAACGTCAGCTATTATTATATAACCATCCATACATATTTTGCTGGTTCATATCTGGCTCGAAGGTCCAAAAAAACATGTGAGGAGTTGATAAATGAAGGATTTTGATATAGACTTTATTTTTGATGTGGATATTGATTGATAAGAGACTTTTGAGCACGCTTTTCGACGTGGATAGCATAAATTGCAGAGCAGTCCAAGATTATACCAGGCCCGTGACACTCAGTACAAATAACATAACTTAACTACCTACACTACTACTAAAATGCCGGCCCTATAAGCATTCATTTCTCTGTGTAAGTAAATGTCATCGTAGCCCATTAGGGCGGGCAAAACTCGACGTGTACGCAACCGATGCACAATGCCACGGTGATAACTTGCAGCCCACTGTAAAACATTTGAATTGCGATACAAATGCAATACTTTGTTTAGTTATTTCATGAAAACTAATTATATTTCATTGTGTTTATCTATAAATATCCGGTTGACCGAGCTTCGCTCGGTAGTTTAACTACTGGATAAAAGATGGCAGCAGATGTGCTTCGCTCGGTAGTTTAACTACTGGCTAATAGATGGCAGCAGAAGTCATATTTTTATTATTTTTTTTGGTAAATTCGACATTTTCTAAAAATGAATCCTAGCTAGATCGATTTATCGCCCCCAAAACCCCCTGTATACTAAATTTCATGAAAATCGTTGAAGCCGTTGCCGAGATCCAGATTATATAGAAATATATATACAAGAATTGCTCGTTTAAAGGTATAGGATTTTATTAATTTTTAAATTAAACCTATTGTATTCTTGCAGGTATACAACAGTATCTGTTTGAAAATGGTAGGATAGACAACATTTTCACGGACCCGTATTATGAAAAGTTCACCGACTGCTTGGACGAGGTTGCAAGGAAGTTTTCAGTTTTATATAACGACTCACGTAAGTAGACATTTCCTTTACTATAAGTGTACCTTCTTATACTTTATAGTGTAGATTTTTTTATGCATAAAATAATAATAAGTTTCATTTAAATAACATAATGAGCATTACTTATTAATTTAATATTTTGTTCGTTCGGACGTTCAAATTTCAAATTTTTTCAAATATTTTAGTTGAGGAGTAACACAAATCTGAAGGTTTCAAGTACTAAAAATTTTTTATATTCATTTCAACACTGTAATTATATTTATTCGGTATCTTTATAAATTGGAAATGGTATTAAACTTTAGAAGCATTCTCATTTCCGTTTTGTTCGAATCTTTTGTCATTTTGCATTTTTTTTGTGCCAACATACAATATGAACAAAATATAATGAAAAAAAAATTTAAGTTTAAATGAACCACGCCAATCCGATGCGCACTGGACTATAAAAAAAGAGTTTGAAAATAAAACCCTATACAAGGTGTGGGTTTAACACGTATAGTTTGCTTTCAGCTCACTTTTTAACTTGATCTTAGAAACACATTAACATGATAAGTCCCAATTATTTTATTTTCGATACACAAAATATTATTTCATCTAGAAAATTCGGTGTTTAGGGATGTCACTTAAAATTTATGGTACATTTTTGAACTCTCTAAAGTTCCCTCAGGATATGAGCTACATTTCTTGTGATATTTTTCCATGCATCTATACATTTCCCTACTCTAGGCTTTCGGCTAATTAGGGCAAGTAATCTACACGTTGTATAAACTAGAAACATATTTATTGAATGGAAGCAGGTGTTATTTTGCGGAAATCCATAATTAGCAGGACTGATTAATTTGTTTTGCTATTATCCGCTACTTGAAAGGATTATGTATGGTGCAATATGCAGGAACACTACCCACATGAAACACCACACACAATTTTCTATCACTTTCTTTGACGTACGTTTCGTCCCGACACCGGGACATCCTCAGGAGATATTGACTTCACAATGCGAAATCGTAGAGTCTCTCTATCTATCGAAAAAAGTGATAGAAAATTGTGTGTGGTGTTTCATGTGGGTAGTGTTCCTGCATATTGCACCATACATAATCATTTCAAATAGCGGATAATAGCAAAACAAAGTAATCAGTCCTGCTAAACATATATTTGTTGTTGCAGAATACATAGTGACCAGGGTGGAGGAAGAGCACCTGTGGGAGAGCAAGCAGCTGGGCGCGCACTCGCCGCACGTGTTGCTGTCCACGCTTATGTTCTTCAACACTAAACACTTCAATCTCGTCGTAAGTGTTATACTACCAGTATAAAATTATATTACAAGCTTTTGGATTGACCAAACCCGTTGGGAAATTTTCCAGGATAAAAAGTAGCCTTTGTGTTAATCAGTCATGTAATCTATCTCCATATTGAAATTTTTTATAGCAAAGCAAGATGTTCTGAGAAATGAGCAAGAACATGCCCAATGCCCATATCATACAGTGTTTCCTATAATTTGCACTGCATTTTGCCTTTATAAAATTAAGAAAGAAAAGATGCTTGCCCCAATTCCTTTGCAATTCATACAATTTTGCAGTCTTGATTTATTCCTTAAATAAAAAAAATACTAATTATTGCCCGAGGGATGCAAGCACCAGCCACCTTTTGTCTTGTGTTTGTTTAGCGTGAATATAGATAGTAAATTATTTTTTGGTGTGATGAAATAATTGAATATTTGCACACCACAATTTCGAAACTATCAACCAAGGAGCGAAGAATGGCGATATTCGCTAACACCACTGTAATGGGTCTAACGTTAGTTGAATTGTTGTAGACGGTTGACGAACATATGCAGCTATCCTTCTCGCACATAATGAAGCACTGGAAGCGCAACCCCAACCAGCCCGGCCAAGCCAAGATCCCTGGCTCCAGGAACGTGCTACTGAGGTTCTACCCCCCGCAATCCGCACTAGGTAAGATTGGTTTTAGAATTTTAGTAATGATTATTATGCAAATTCTATTGTGCAAAATGTCTTATCCAATTTAACACATCTAAAAATCCTCCTCGGCCGTCCATCTTCATTACTGAAGATTGTATCCGTACTGCAGTTCCTTCGCAACCATGTCCCTCCATACACTTTGATCTTTGGCTTTTTTGATGGCTGTTGATGGATGAATGAAATCTGCCGGTTTCATTTTTTTTTTTGAAAGCGGCAGATTGAGAAAGCCCGTCGACAAAATTGTTAGAATTATGTGGTCGGGACGACAATCAGATCAAGATGAAGCGTCTTTATAAAAATCTGTCGTGTTCGAGTATACTTTCATGGACAGATTTTTTTTTGATTTTTTGAAAACCTGTATTAGCTTTTCCCCCACCACTGAAATAACAAGCTTCATTATAAATTCTTTTTATTAATTTTTTTTTATCATCTAATATTTACTATTTACAATAGGTCTTCACGACGCTCGAGTAACTACCGATTTACCATCGCGGGCTCCACTACAAATATATTGTTATTTGTATTTTAAATGTCGAACTTAAAGTAACTAAGATTGACGTCACACGTTTATAAAACCTTTTTTTTTATTTATTTCACAGAGGCGAACTCACGGAAAAAGAAAGTTTATGAACAACAAGAAAACGAAGAGAACCCGCTGAGGTGTCCTGTTAAATTGTACGAATTCTACATTTCCAAATGGTAAGTTCATCAAATGCCTGACAGTTCCAAGCCTGACGATTAGGGCTGAAATACTTTTCATTTGACCTTTTGAATCTGCAAAAGACTGACACAAATCTTATACAATTCTTGTATGGTATAGTATGAATCAAACGATACCGTTTACTGCTATACAAATTATCTCTAAATGAACTATACTTGTTTTTACCATCAAAACTAGGTGTCCACTTATGTAAAAAGTGCTAGGCTGCATGCCATACCTTCAAATCAAGAGTGAAAATGGATTTTCTAGCCTAGTACGCTGCACTTTTGGACTGTTATTAGATTGCTTGTACGAAATTGTATAAGAATGCGCGGAGGTCGCGTTACCAATTTAGCGGTCATTTTCATACATTTTTGAATTTCCATCCATTTCCATCATATTAGTCGCATCGCCATATTGAAATGAAATGGCTAGAGGTGCGATAGATAGATATAGGTGAGGTGGAGATTTTAATTTAACAGATTGACTGTTACAGCCTATATGTTTTGTGACTTGCGTATTTTGTCCAATTTGCGTATATCATTATTAGATCTTAAAACTCCTTTGCAACATCTGTACACTTTAGCAAACGTCGTGAAAACTACTGAACCACAACACAATGTTAGAGTGATTTATATTTAAAAATTGAAAGTGTCTTCTCGTCTAGCCCCGAATCGGTGCGTACGAGGAACGACGTGTTCTACCTGCAGCCGGAGCGCTCCTGCGTGCCCGACTCGCCCGTGTGGTACTCCACGCAGCCGCTCAGCCGCGCCGCGCTCGCCAAGATGCTGCACCGCGTCAAGATGGTCAAGGAGATTAACATTGCGCTCCTCACCAGCTAAGGTACGTCTATAGAGGGTTTAAGAGCATAGGCCGTAGTAGCCCGCAAAATTCAAATACAATCTAAAGGACAAGTAAATAATTTAAAAATTAAAAAAAAACACCGCTGTCTTGTGGTAAAACGACTTTTTCCAAACGATTCTAACGATCCCCCATATGCCCAAATCTATTCAGCCGTTCAGAATGTATGGTGGGATAAAGAAACTCGCATACATACATACATACATGAACACTAAAAACATTACACTCCTTTTTGGGCAGTCGTGTAATAACCCTAATTTTCCGTTCACATCCTAGAGTCTTGTTATGTGGAATGTGGAATTCCTTTTCGGCCTAGGGCATTGATTTATAAACTAAGGATTGTGGGTCAGCGCTAAAAAGTGTCCGAACCGAATGACATACAAAACGCGGAAAGACATACAATCGCACTTCAGTCTCGTGTTTGAAAATTAGGCTGTATAGTAGGTTTAAGACGTAAATTACAATGTTTTTAACCGACTTCAAAAAAAGGAGGAGGCTCAGGTTTATTTTAGTTTGTTTATAAAAATACTCATGTACCCTCGTTTATAAAGGTTTTCTCGGGACACTTCGTGAATTTTGTACTACACTTGTCGTCCATAGATTAATATGCCTATGATCTAGGGAATATAAATTGCATTTTCCATTTCCACCCGCCTTTTGAAATTAAAGGCCTCATTTCAGCAAGGTCTCATTTTGATTTGAGATATGTTAATGTTACTACAACATTCTATATTCCTTTCAGATCGCCTCCTGCAAACCTTTTGTGGCAAGAAAAGCTGGCACAGTCGACAGCAAGTTTCTACAACACCCTTATGGAGCTTTGCAGCAGAAACAACTAAGTGTTGATACAGGAACGATTCCTTTATGGTTGTAAACGTGGTTACTATGTATATTTTTTCTACTTTGTATATCAGTCTGCGAAAGGACCGATGGAGATAATTTTTTTTTTGATAATGCAATGATTTTAGAAATTGCGTATTCTGTGCTGGACTGTTATGTATGTACAGATTTTATTTCAAATTAAGTTATATATGTTTTATTACTACAGCATTTTATTTATAAATTGACGATTATAACTGATAGTTATTGTTCTCTAATAACATCTATGGAGTATCTTGTCGGGAACTATTTTTTAAAGAATAGAACTTGTAAATACAAACGCTAAGCGTAAGCGGAGATGGATCATTTAAATGTTTTTAATTTCAAAAAATGTATAGATACATTGATAAAATATAGTAAGTTAACGACAAATTGTTGTGGACTTAGCGCTTGTAACACCACTTCTGTATAAGTAACACGTTATCTGTGGACAGTGGGGAATTTCGTCTCAAGATTTATTATTATAATATACATATATGTCAGATAAAATAACTAAAAGACAGTAATCAGAGAGTGGTGTGACAGGCCCTTAGATTCGGTAATCATTAGCGCTACGAATGAATTTATTACGTTTGTAATATTGATCGCATATTTGATAGAAATAGATTTAAGTGAAAATTCCATAATTTTTTTTTGTGAGGATGCACACATTTTGTTGTAGTAGCATTCTTTTTTATAAGTCGTAAATGTAACTATAATATTCTCACAGATTTATTATGATAAATAAATAAATAATTATTGTAAGAGCCAGAGTACCTAGTTTATTTGTTAATCACACAAACCCATCAGGAGCTATTTTTGTGGCTAGTCAATTGAGGTATGTAATCAATGCTTAGAGAATTTAAACATATATATAGAGTGGCCATTGTTTACTTTTTGCCACCCCGACACATATAGTGATAATATGTGTCGGGGTGGCAAAAACCGCCATAAACTGTAGCACTTTGACATGCGCATTGCTTCATGTCAAAGTACTAATGATGTGACTACTATTATACCGTTATCGATAAATTTCATACTATGCTTGTGATAGCTGAGTAGATAGGAAAAAATCTCGGGGTTTTACAGAAACTAAAGCTTTTCTATAGCTATTATCTATTGCAAACTTTTATAATAGAGGAAAGGGCTTCAGGAATAGATATAGTTTGGTCTCGCGGGATTTGTTAAAGTATTGGCTGTTGGTTTAAATCCGGTCGCCTTAGTTTGAAGTTACGATGAATTAAGGGAGATTCAGTAGAACGAGAAGACCCACGCATACTTATTTTTTCCCGGAGATGTGAATTTATTTAGTATGAATTAAATAAAATTTTCAGCACATCAGGTAAATATTATAATAATGCTGACCACAACCCACAAAACCTAATAACTGACATAAAAACATAGACAATACTAACACGCAATAGACAATAACATTATAGATTAAAGTTATAAAAAAGAAACAGAGAGTAGGCCAAAGACAAACAAGTACGAGTCGGACTCGTGCATGAAGGGTTCCGTAAATTTTATATAATAATATAAATAAAGGAGTGAGGCATTTTCGTTGTTCCACGGACTCCGGTAAAAGTAAAAGTCGTAGAGATGTAAAATTTAGTACTCAGGTTCATATTATTAGGTCATGAATCTACAGAATATTTGTATATTCTGTACAAAGACGGGAATTTTCGAAATTCAAATTGTAAGGAGTGAAAAATTCTAAAGGTTTTTCATGAATTATGAATTTCTTTAAAATCGATGTTTGACAACTTTTAAGTAACAACTGTAAGTCAGTTTGGCGGGACTGTATTTTAAGAAAATAATTGTTCATATCTCGAAATGACTGAATTACAAAAACCATTGCAGCAAGCAAAGACATGTAATTTGTGGTCAAAATTTAAAAAATGGCTGCCACATTGAACTTTGAACATTTGAACTGGAAGTCTCAGCTACTACAGATCTACGCTATTTGCAGATTAGATGTTTGTTACAAATATTAGGATCCGGGAGCGACCGATGCGAGCTCGGGACTTGGAGAACCCCGACAAATTAGGTGACGAATAGGATCTTTATTGGTAGTTATTATCATGACCACCCAGAAATAGGAGTCCCGCAAAACTTCGTTGACCGAGCTTTGAAATGGGTGAGAGAAACTGAGGATTAAAGAGGAGTTGTAACCTCAAGATTAAAAAAAGAATATTTCTCGATATCTAACGAAGAGCCTAATTCATCACGTCGTGTATTAATCATAATACTACTATTACATGTAAATTATCTGACACTACTGTAAGTAACTAATTTGTGTTTTACTACAATATTATACTAGATAGTATGTTATTTGAATTATACGTCAGATACAGTATATTTAATGTGTATGTGTGTCATGGTTACGTCAGATAATAATTATTGTTAGTTGGTGACATGTGGATAGCAATATTTTTTTATTTTTAAGGTAGGTAGGTATTTATTCCACAAAAAAATAATTTTGCATCTCCGGAGAAAAATGTATACGACTCGTAATACTGTATGTTCTTAAGATAATCGTTACTTCGCATCAAGGCGACCGATTTCAAAACCGTTAGCCATTAATTTTTATCAGTAGGTTTTTAACGGTAGGTTATGTTCATTCATTTTTGCTCTCTCAAATCTTTAATGACTAACCATGAACTACTTACTACATCGATAATATTTCCATATCGATAGATAGTTAGAGCAGCCCTTCTGATCAGCTGTCTGGTGCCTATCTGTGATTGGCCGATGGCTGTGATTGGCTATTTCAATTCTACAGAAGATGGCGGATATACCCACCCAATAAGACTGACAATTTCCTGTCCTTATATTTACTTTGTCTTTGAATCAATGGGACTGTTGTAGTCACAGACCTAAGACTAGTGTGTGACTATAACAAAAAAGTAAATTCATGGAATTAATAAGTACTTTGTACGAAGTACTTATTAATTCCATGAGTAAATTATTGTAAAAAGGGCAAGGTAGGTACCTACTAGGTAGTCATCTTTTCAAGGGCCTTTGAAGTTGGTTTGAGAAACCGTAATTTCCCAATAGATGGCTCCGCAGTCTGCCCATAGACATAAAACACTATAGAGTCTGCCTATGACTGGAAAACCATAGATCAATATATATGGAAAACAATGTTTTTCGCTATGGTGTATCGAAATTATCGTGTCAGCCTTGTGTCAGCGGTAGTTGCTTCCACAAAGTTATTTCAATGGCTATTTCCCAATTATTTCCCTGGTCTGTGGTTGCTCCCATAGCTCAATCGGTCATAGACGTAATACCTGATCAAAGGACGTAGCATATCATTATAACTACTAACCACCATGACGAATAAACCGGTCCGAGCGAGAGAGCTCTGCAGGCGCTGTGTCCCTTTCTAATTTAAGGTGACCATGATGAAACGGAACACAGGACAAATTACTATGACGACAACATTTATTTTCATTATAAATGTGGTTTTAAAAATAATAAACTAAACATTAAAGAATAAAACTAAGAAATGTAATTAAATTAAAATACTTCTTATTTTAAGAATTAATATACCTACATATAAAAAAATTAGGGTAGCTAGGGGCTAGGGTACCCATTATGCAGGCAGCATTGCCGCGCTAAATTAAAATTCGTTGCGTGAGAAAGCTGTCTGTCAAAATCAAAAATCAGAAATTAGAAATCAAAAATCAGAACTCAGAAATCAAAAATCAAAAATGAAAAATCAGAAATCAAAAACCTAAATTCATCTTAAATCAAAAACCAAAGAACAAAAATAAAAAAAAAAAACTCAAAAATCAAAGATCAAAAATCGAAAAACAAAAATTAAAGATCAAAAATCAAAAATCAAAAAATAAAGATCAAAGATCAAAAATCAAAAATCAAACAACAAAGATCAAAAAATAAGCAATGTTCAAGCGCGAAAAAAATCACGACTATTGCAAAAGAAAGATGTCTGTGCGTAAGATTTAATTTTCGAATCATAATGACAACTTCTGAAAGTACGCATAATATTTTTAACACAAAATATCTCTTGATAATAACTCAGTAAAAAAAAATTGTTCAAGTGCGAGTCGGCCTCGCTGACTGAGCGTTCAATACTATTAAGACCAATTTTCAATAGTATTACAGTATACTAACCACCCCTGCCCATCAAATAAAAAAAATAAAAAAACAAAACATACGTTACTGTTACATATCTATTCGTCTACCGTACCGTATTTACCTAACCACTACTAGATACGCGATTAGAAAAATCTTTGATCCACATAATTCGTGGTTACCCTACAGAATATTGCTGTTTTTAAAAAAAAAACACCATCTTGCATTTGGTATTACCAGTCCTGAACATTTAAGAACTACTTTACTCAGTTGTAATGAATTATTTTTATGTGGGTACAACGCAATAATTATTATTTATATAAATTAATAATTATATTAACTGGAAATATAATAAAATAAGTTTCAAAGTTTGTGTATGTTCGTTTTGGTAAATCATAGAAAAGCAAACTTTGTTTTTTTTTCTACCATTTCTACCAAAGGCAATATTAAGTTGAGATGGCAAGATGTTAGACAAGGACACAGTACCAGAAGGATTGTAAGGGAATACGTGCTCTAAGTTCAAGGCAATAAATCTCATTTTAGCCTAAGAAAAATGTTTGGATCGCACTCTTGTTATATGTATACTAGCAGATACCCGCGGCTTCACACGCGTAAATTTTAGTTTTCCCTATTCTACGGGAACCATCCATTTTCTGGAATAAAAAGTATCCTTTGTGTTAATTTACATGAAATTTATCTTCATTTCAACTTTAAACAAAAATTTTCAGTAGTTGTGCGTGAAGAAATAAATTTTCTCACGAATGAATATCTGTTTTTCCCTATTATCACGAAAACAATGGATTTTCCCGAGAAAAAAGTAGTTGATTCTAGGATATAATCTATCTCCATTCCAAATTTCAGCCCAATCGGTTCAGAAGTGACGGCAATGTATTAATCCAGGATAAACCCTATCCCCTTGTTGAATTTCAGTCATATCATCTGTTCAGTAATTACAGCGTGAAGTAGTATTTTTCCCGCGTGCATATCAGTTTTTAAGTTTTCCCGCGGAAACCATGGATTTTTTTTGGGATAAAAAGTAGCTTTTATATTAATCCAGGATGATATTAGGATTATCGAAATTTGACTGCTATAAGCCTATTATGTCTTATGAGCTTAAAAATCGTGAAAAACCACAAAAAATTTAAATTTCGCGGGCACACACGTGGTGTGCTTCTTAAAAATATTGTGTTGTCTTCAATATAAAAAGTACTCTGTGGTTGTCTTGGTCTATGGTTAAAACGTAGTGATCACAGACCAGGAACCGAAAGATAGTGATTATGGTAGTGATTATAATTTATATAGGTAGAGAGTATTTATATTCTTTGATTTATAATTATATACTCTTTGTCTATGGTGGTGGTTTTAAAAAAAGAAAATCCTCTTTCATTTTTATTTAATTATTTCTTTTTATTGTTCAATTTTATCAGTGGATCGGATATGAAATTAAAATATTTTAGTGCACCTAGAAAAATCAGTCAATAAGATTGGTAAAAAAAAATTGTCAGACAAACTAATAAGACAAAAAAAATCTCAAGCTGAAATCGAAGTTCGAACGCCATTATGCGTCTTGTTTATTAAAATTAACGGTGCAAAGTAAATTTGAATTTCTTCGAGTAGTCTTCGATTTTATTTGATGTGACGTGAACTTTTTTTCATAAAAGGGATAAAAATAAATTCCTCACCATTTTGGCGGGAGAGTGGCACGTTGTTTGGCTGAACTGTCGGCTGTCAGCTGTCGCCGCCTGGCCCCCACAGAGCTGGCTCTAACGCCCCCGGCTTCGTCTCCTGCCTGGACTGCGGACACTTTTCTTCAAAATTAAAAGTTCAGTAGTGTAATTCCTGGTGTGGTAGAATCTATGTGGAGTGATTATAATGCGCCGTGAATAGATGTGGATATGGATGGCATGCGAACTTGTCCAAGCTACGAGACCAGGTTTGACGCGTGTGAACCGTTGGGTAACTTGGGGTCGGTGTCGGAGTGGTCTGGGCGGGGACCCGCGCGTGTTCTGCGGCGGCGCTGCCGCAGCGAAGGCGTCGATCGCTCGCCGTACGAGGATGCAGCGCGCGAGTCGTACCGCGCCGCAGACTATCGTTGCCCCCGCGCCTTGCCGAACAAGACCCACTTCACCCTCAACAGCGGTCTGGAGCTGCGCCACGACCGCTTCCACCACGAGTGTGCCCTGCCACAAGCCGAGAACGGGGACTACGTAATGGCGCACGAAAACAACGCTCACTATGGGTAAGACAAAACTGACGTAAACATAACCTTCAATTCACTAGACACAAACATATCATCATCCTGGCCATCATCAGTCTGATCCACTCCTGAATTATGGTTGGGTACATTAATTGTGCTCAAGTAAAAGTAGTACTAGAAGATTGATAAACATACTTAATATTTAAAATACATAAATAGAAAAACACCAAAACACTGGAAAACTATTTAATATTCACGCTCATCAAACAAACATTTGTCAGTTTTAATGGATTCCAACACAGAGGATTGCTGCATCATTTGGTCGTTAGTTGTTATGTACAAACTAGAAAAGCTCACACTGTCTCTACATTATATACTGTCTTTTAAGTCTATAGATATATGCACATACAAAACTAGTTGCCTGTGCCGAACTAGCAGCCATCGGTACCAGCCCGTCCAGGTAGTCAGCACAGGTAGTTTCCATACTTGTGCATAACAGCTCTGATCGGAGCAGGTTGGAACATGATGTAGGCGCTGGCTTGACACAAGTATGGAGACTATCTGGGCGGGAGTGATAAGCTCTGGTAGTTTGGCGCAGGCAACCTGCTTTGTACGTGATTATGCCCTAAGACAAAGGCTAATATTATATTAAAATCACTAAATAACTTTTTCTGTTCTAGTTACCAACCCTCAAGGTCAAAATATCACAGAAGTAGTCCAAACAGACAGCTCTTAGTCACCACAATGTCAAATACAAAGTTAGATGACAACAGACTGCCCAAAGTTGAGGAAATGTTCGAAAAGGTTGACCAGGACATGATGGAAGCTACCATGACAAAGCAACCTTTGAAGTCCATACTGAATAACCCAAAGTCACAGCCACAGAGTATTTTAAAGAAGCCTAAAAATAGATCGTATCAGGAAACTAAATCTGCAGTTGAAGGGCGAAGACGACAAAGGGCTTCTAGTGAATCAGATAATTACTACTGTACGTTTCACATAGGATCTCCTATACCAGGGTATGACAGGTTAGTATCAAATATTATATCCTTTCTGCATATTTTTGTTACCTTATAAATTTTTGATGACCTCTCGAGTTACAAATTGGAAGTCATAGGTTCGATTCCTGCCACGTGTCACTTTGGAATTTTATAACTTGTATATTGGTGCAGGTCTGGTCTGGTGGGAGGCTTTGGCCGTGGCTAGATACCACCCTATCAGCAAGTGATTTAGCGTTCTGGCGCAATGCTGTTTACAAACCGTTAGGGGCGACTTTAAGTATGATACCATTTCAGTGGTTCCTTTTATAGTTAGGAAAATAGGCATTTAACATTCAATGACTTAGTGATAAATTAGGAAAACTTTCAAATCTAGTTGGTTGATTTGACCATGTGAAAAATGTATAACCTAGAAAAAAGAGCTACGTTAAAATACAGGTAAACACTAAAGAACATTCCCATACTATTTAATAGTTTTATAAACATAGAATGGCTTGCTTAAAATTTTGTACTTTAGTTGATCTTGAGGACATTAACAGGTATGTTTAATTGCAACTTTGTAGGTTATAAATTAGGTCTGTTGGGTCAAAAGTAGCTATGAGTTGTACTATGGTTTGTGTATCATAAAATATAGTAAAATGTGTCATAATATGTCTTTATTCTTGATTGAAAAGAAGAATAGTCAGTTGATAATTTCTAAAACTGGGAATACATTCCTGTAACAGCACTTAAAAAAAATAGTAGTAACAGTGTGTGATAGTGATTACGGTAACAGTATGAGATGTTGGTTCCTTTAACAGTTTAGTTTTTAGACTCTTAAAAAATGCCCAATGCATTAAAAGAAGTTTGTCCTTCAAGGTTACACAGTATTGCTGCTGATTAATGTGTGATGCATTTTGATTTCACTGTAAAGAAGTTTCCACTTCAATAATATTTTCTTATTTCAGCCATTTTTCATATCTGTCAAGTAACATGAAGCGAGCCAAAGACAACTCTGGCACAGGATACTCCTATGGCACAGCCATCAATACACTGAGCAACACTCCAGTCAGATCCACTCCTACCAACTACTCCAAGAGTACTCGATGTACGTGCCGGGACCAAGTGATAGTGGCTCCCAAGGACGAAATGTACAAAATGCAAATCTTGAGGACCACGGCCATCAATAGTGACACTGTTGATGATATACCAGTTATTGAAGTGGTAAGTCGTAATAACTGTAATAGCTTAAAATTGACAATAAGGATCAGAGTAGAAAGTGAAAAGGTGGGTCTACGCTAGGCGAACCGATCACGAACCGAGTACTAACCAGAACACAATTCGTCTACTGTGAATCGAATTAAAACCCTCGAACGACTTACAACGACGAAGCCGAAACGGCTCCATTCGTGCTGCACTCGTGCTCAGTAGACCCACTTAAAAAGCTGAAACGGCTCCATTCGTGCTCCACTCGTGCTCGGTAGACCTACTTAAAAAGCTGAAACGGCTCCATTCGTGCTCCACTCATGCTCGGTAGACCTACTTAAAAAGCTGAAATGGCTCCACTCATGCTCGGTAGACCTACTTAAAAAGCTGAAACAGCTCCATTCGTGCTCCACTCATGCTCGGTAGACCTACTTAAAAAGCTGAAACGTCTCCATTCGTGCTCCACTCGTGTTCGGTAGACCCAGTTAAAGAGTTGATAGTATTCAAAATATCAAGCCATTTACCCTTCATATTACTATATGCAATTGCTTTCATTGAAGTTCACCAATAAAGTTGGTGGATTCTTCATTTGGTTTTTTTTCCAATCTCGTTGTGTATGCACTAACATTCCTATTTGTTTTAGTCTCTTCACTTCTTCAGTCTAGTCATTTGTGTTAACTCCATTCCATGAGGTGTGAATAGAAATCTGCTGGTACAGTAAGGTCTTTACTCACTATATTCTACTCACTAGTCTTTACTCCGTTCCGTGTCACTGATTGACAGGGTGAAAGGTGAAGGTGTGAATAGAAATCTGATACACTAAGTTAGGCGTCATAACTCGTGTTTTAAACCGATTTCGCGGTTCGCTGAACACCTGGTACATCCCGATACCGTACCTACATCATTCCTAACTTTTGAATACATCGAACCATCCCTTATCAAATACTGCGTAAGATCTAAAATCGCGTAAACGCGGATTAGGTGGTATACAAATTAGGGCTGCTATACAAACGTGAAAGAAAGGGTAAAATAGGTACCAGTGGATACAGCACTTAAGTTACAACCACAAATTAAAGTGCGATGAACCTTCGTGCAGATAGCACGCCTAAGTGTGTTTTTGATCGAAATTAAACGTTTAAGGCTGGGTGCGCACAGTGAAAAGTTTCCGCGCGGTATTTTGTGCCGCTTTTTGGTTATGCGTCAAATTATAATCGTGTTAAAGACAAAATATGCGAAGAGTTTCGTAAGTATTAGTAATAAAATATTTTACTATGTACCCTTCCAACACTTTCTTCTTTGACGCACGTTTCGACCCCACACCGGGATATCCTCAGGAGATGTTGACTTAACAGTGCATAATGGTAGAGACTACTATTTGAGTCGAATCCTTGTCGTTGGAAGAATTGTGAGTGGTGTTTCATATGGGCTGTGTTTATGTATATTGGACAATACAGATTTTTTTCAAGTAGCGGATTATAGCTAAACGATGAAAATTATAAGAAACTCTTGGGCATGCATATAGCCTCACAATGTTTTTTCCCATCAACGATTAGTTTTGAACTTACGTATCTCCGTAATACCAGAGGCTTAAAATAACTTCCTAAATATAAGTTTACTAGTTATTCAAGTCTTATTAGAAATCCTTTCGACTTAATTATTTATTTACAGTGTATTATTGCGTATTTGATAGCTTTGCGAAAATAAGACGCATTGCAGTTGGATTTGTTGAGAGTCCTATCAGTGAAATAAATGATAAAACCGGTCAAGTGTGAGATGGGTTTGCGCATTAAGGGTCCTGTACCATTAAACCACAAATGCTTTATTAATTTTTAATGTAGAGGCCAGTGATACAAGTACATACTAATACTTTGATATTTTAGATTGCCAATGAAAAAAATATAAGTAATAATTAAATAAATCAAAAAACCCGACTGCAAAAATGTCAACTAAAATGCAATAACTTAAAATACTGAAACAAGGCGGACAACGAAAACAAAATTATAATAAACTTAAAACGATGCAATTTTTACTTCATTTTAACAAACAATATTATGAGCTGAAAGCTTTAGTTAAATTTTCGCATTCAATTAAAAATTGCATCGTTTTACGTTGATTTTAATTTTGTTTTCGTTGTCCGCCTTGTTTCAGTCTTTTAAGTTATTGCATTTTAGTTGACATTTTTGCAGTCGGGTTTTTTGATTTATTTAATTATTTATTTTATTTCAGGCTTTTTAGTTGCCACACTTTACGAGCGAAACCTAAGCACTTTTATCTACTCCGCGCCGTTCAAAAATAAAATGCTAAAGCTTAGAAAGCCTACCTCGATAGGGTGATTAGATTAAATCTGATCGACAAAGTGGAGCGCGTCTTAAAGTACACACAGCGCCATCTAGGGCGAGTAGCGAAAGTACAGATGTTAAATAATTGTTTAATGATTATATTAAATTATGTTTTCGATTTATGCTATGATATACCAAGTAAAAATGCACAATATAAAGTACGACACACATTTGGTCAGTACTAGATTATTGCTATCAAAACTACAAATACATATTACCATTTTGAACGCATTGATCGACTGTTTATAATTCCAAATTAATTCGAAACATCTTAATATATATAAATCTCGTGTCACAATGTTTGTCCTCAATGGACTCCTAAACCACTTAACCGATTATAATAAAATTCGCACACCATGTGCAGTTCGATCCAACTTGAGAGATAGGATAGTTTAAATCTCAATTTATCTATTTTTTATTACCCCCTAAGGGCAAAACAACGTTTGCCAGGTCAGCTAGTATGACTTATATATATTTTTGTAATCTCCTTGCAATTCCCTTCATTTTGATCCCCCACTCGATAGGTTTGGTTATAAATATTTTGTAAATGACTGACAATTTTAGGCCCAAAATCCGCCATTTTGCTTTTTATTTTCAAAAACCTGTCTAAGAACACTTGGGTTAATGAGACGAATCTAACGATACCATTAACGTCAAAATCCATCCAGCCGTTTGGAAGATACGTGGTCATAAAGAAATTTACATACATACAAGATACGCGCGAAAAACATAATCCTTCTTGCAGTCGGGTAAAAATGATTACGTTTCCCTCGAAAGAGTTGTCCTTTAAAAATGAAAAAAAAAATTTGTAAGTATGTTAATTTTTTATACCACGGTTATCATGGAGCTAAAAGCCGCGCAGCGTTAATATCCTCAGTGCAAACATGCCCTAGCTAATTTTTAAACTATGATTCATACCGTCTAGCCGTTTGTAAGGTACCTATTTTTAACGGAAAATCGCGAAATATCACACCAGACATTCGCGTTTTTCCGCGCTGAAAAACGCTTGTCTCGATAAACGATGTAAAATATTCGAAGAGCCTTGAAATCACGTCTTTGTAAATGAGTTATAGGGATCAACGCAATTAGGTTCATACAATTTAGTGGGATGGGTTACTTTTTATCCCGGAAAAACTAAAAGACCATTTAAGAAGTCTAGTCGATGATATTGCGTACAAAAGTTAGTATAGTTTAACTTAATCCTTGCAATTCTCAGACTTATAATTTTATTATAGCCTTGTAATACTTAATTAGTTTAATATGTACTTACTTGTATCGTCAACTATTTTGATTGATTATGTTTACGTAAACTTTTCGTCAGTATACTTGTAGACGTCGAGTAACGAATTCGCTGAAAATTTTCAATCATACGTAATAGTTGTACTAAAATTTGAATACCGTACATCTTTTTTTAGAGTCTCTTCTCACATATTTCAGCGTGTGGAAGGCCTATGATAATTTCGTTGTAAATTGTTTAGTTTTAACTCGATCGCATTTCGCGACTGGACGCCTGGGATTTTCCTCTTCCGAAATTATTTTTGATGTTTTAGCAAGTGTTTTTTCTTATTCTTCGTAATGAGTTTTAACTTTTGACGCGTGTTGAAAGCCCACGATTTTTTTGGACTGTATTTTTAATGTTTTACGCAAACGTATCTTGAGACCCGTGGAAGCTTAGCGAGTGTTAGAAACAGGTGTATATATCTCATCCGAAGTGGAATATAAGTGTGAAGTGCCGGGATTTTGTGTACGGATTCGACTGTTGGCAGCTAAAAATAATTCTTAGCATATCGCTAAATTAACGTATATACTATAACTGTTATCACTATGCGATCATTGAAAAAATTCTTAGTGAAATTATGTCACACAGTATCAGTAAGTAGTTTTATTTTATTGTTTTTTTGCTATCGTCTTAGCAACTGTGTGTTTAAGTTTTATTAGTTAATTAATATTAAATAATTTGCTGCCTGTGGAACACAAAACGCTGACATTATAATTATTGAATATTGAATTAACATGTCTTTTACAGATTTACAAGAAATAATTTTTTCACTCACTCTCATTTAACTTATACCCTACTAAAAAGCTGTAATTTTGCGTAGATATAGATAAGGGATAAGGAAATTTCTTAGTGATGAATAAAAATCTTCCTTATCCCTTGAAATGATTTTATTAGTATAGTTATACTCCAATTAAATTCTTGAAATAATGTTATAGATGTTTTCACAGTGTATCATGCAAAATGAAATCATTACTTATGTATTTATAGCCATAATATTATATGCTTCATACTTCACGAAAGATATTTAAGTATCATCGCATACCTATTCATTAAAATTAATTTATTTCGGCAACGACTGGTATTTATAAGACACTTAACCCGAACAATTCCAATTGTCTGCGCTCTATTATACGATATTTACTCAATTGGTTTAGCTTTATAATTGTTTTATTTACATATTTTTAACTAAACAACTTTGTATATACTCAGGCTTATACATATATTTGAACATTGAAAATTCAGCCATTTCGTGGTGTACCATATTTGTGAGAAGTAACGCGTTAATTTGCAGGGTTTTTTACTGTAAGTGTCACAAGACTTTATCGTTAATTGGCTTTTTATCGACTTTAGCCTGAGATTATCCGATATCCGATTTATTTCTCATTCGAATTTGAGCTAATTAATTTGTACATACAAATCGTAAACAATACAGTGAATTCTATGTGTTGAGAACTTTTTTTCGCAGACACCATTATTAAAATCTCTCCTTCGGGTTTCTGCAGCCGTTTGCACCAAAAAATTTTAGTCACCCCTTCGGTTCTTGGTTATTCTCTTTCATCATCTCATCTCAACCAAATTTATATCCAACTAGCTGTTGCCCGCGGCTCCGCCCGCGTGAATTACGATTTTTTTACATAATATACCTTCCTACTGGGATTCCTTGATTTTTCGCGGGATTCTGGTGTGACGTTGTACAGAAACCTGTTCTTACTTTGCACGGGTTATCTTGTGGTGATTTTGAAAACTCCTTTTTTTAATAATAATATAAAGTTTCATTAATACGTAGTTGAAAGATCAAAACGACGATTTTAACTGTCGATATTTCGACCCAGTGGCACAGGTCGTGGTCACTACGTGACCACGACTTGTACCAATGTATCGAAATATCGACAGTTAAAATCGTCCTTTTCATTATGATTTTTATTCTGAAACCACGAAATATGTCAAAAATTATTAAACCATGTGAAAAGTTGTAGGTACTGGTGGTAGAACTCTTCTTTCAGAGTTCGGCCGAGTAGGTACCACTGGGATAAATTACTCTACTAACAATATTCCCCAGCCCAACATAATATAAGAGTCTTTTAAAAATCTTTGCTTCATCTCAATCCAATCCAAAACATCAGAATGGGCAATGGCTATATATTTCCTTACGTATAAAAAGACCTTAGATGACAGTCAGTCGGTTAGGATCGATAAGACTTTAGAATTAAAAATATTTGTGAACCATTATCTTACCCTTTCCATATTGCGGATGATAAAGTTTAAATCTGTGTAATTTAAATGTTTGGTTCATGTCTTAACAGTGCCATCTTAATATAAAGTCAGGAAACAGTAAATAACATGACAGTTAATTTTTATTAAAAAAAATTCGGTAGTACCTATCTCAGAGTTTTACATTCAAGTTCCACATAAATTGTAGAGATGGCGCTATACGGTGTAACGTAGCGATAACGCCAGTTACATGATTTTTGTTCACCCTAAAAGTGAAAAATTTTAAACCATACAAAATCTCCTGCTAAGCCTATTTATTTACGGCTGTAAGGGTACTCCAGTCTTACTTGAGCCCTACGTCCTAGCCCTAGGTTCTTTGTGCATTCCGAGTTTCAAGTCACCTACCTACTTGAACTTAAAGGTTCTGATGTCTGTAATTTCTGAACTACAAAAGTGATGATGATAAGATTTGTATGGAATAATCTTTAAAGAACATCCTTTCAAACAAAAAAAGAATGAATGGAATCGGACAACGCGTTAATGAATTATAACTAAAAAAACGTTTGGACTTTGATGCCGTCTTCCAGGGAAACCATGATGATTTTCGGGACAATAAGTATCCTATGTCCTACCTCGGGGTATGAACTATAATCATGTCAAGTTTCATTTATATCCATCAAGCGGATTAGCCGTGATGCCCGGTCGTGAAACAGACAGACAGACAGACAGACAGACAGACAGACAGACAGACAGACAGACAAAAATTAAACAAATTACAGTTTTGACTTCAGTATCGACTAAATAGTGCCCTCCAACAAAAATTTTCAAAATATCTTCAATGTACAGAATTCGACCCTTTACAGTTTTATTATAAGTATAGATTGCTGTTCACGGGTCGCCCCTCAGACTGAGAGGGCTTTGGCCATAGCCCACCACGCTGCCCAAGTGCGGGTTGGCGGGCTTCACACACCTTCGAGAGCATTTTGGTGAACTCTCAGGCATGCAGATTTTCTCACGATGTTTTCCTTCACCGTTAAGCAAGTGATATTTAGTTTGCTACAAACGCACATAGCTCGGAAAAGTCAGAGGTGCGTGCCCAGGATTCGAACCCGCGACCTCCTTATGAGAGGCAGAGGTCAGAACCACTGAGATATCACTATTCTTATTCTTCTTACTGATGCAAAACTTCTAAATATTCAATATTTATTTTATATATTCAGTAATATTCTCGTAGTTTACTTTCAGTTCTATTTCAGGTTAAATAACTAAGTCAGCGGTTCAAAGGGTTTGAGCCAAAATTCAAACCTCTACTTTTACTTCTTCGATGTTTTCCAACGATAGAGTCATGCACTTTTCTTAATATTCTTTCTTACGTTATTTATATCCTTGCTTTCGGTTTTTGTCTGTATTGGCCCTGAAACCTGCCTATCTTGCAGCCGCAAGACGAGGCTTGGTAAGGTATGGTGATCCAAAAGCATTACAGCAAGGAAAAGTCCTACAAATTTCAGACATGCCAATTAAATTATATTTATTGTGCAACGAAACGTGTTAACGTAGGCGTATCTTGTCGCTTTAGATATTGATTTGCTGCTAAAAATATACGTGAATCCAGTACACGTGTAAGAAATTCTCAAATTATTTATTCTAATAGTTAAAGTATGTACTTAACGCTTAGCGACGAAATTTTCCCAAAATAGATGACCTATAGTGCGAAACAATCGCTTGTTCGCGTTTAAATACTTATGTTATGACGGAGATGACTGTTACGAGCGAAAGAGTGACGTCACGAACTCGGCTTACTATCCGTCATTCACTGTGTATACATCATTGATCTTTAAATAGTCTTATACATCACGAATGCTTAGATATACGTAAGTTGGATTCGTATATTGATGATGATTGGACTTGAATTTTTTTATGGCTATATTCAAGACTAGCAGTGCCCGCGGACTCCGTTCCGCGTTAAAAATATTGTTTTGTTGTACAACTTTTTAGGAGTCTCACATACCACAGCAGGCGATTTGCTTTAAAAGTTACAACTATTATAATAATCATAAGCAGATAAACAACGTTTCACGTAAGAGGCGCTGAAAAGCTTTCAAACTTTGCTTAACTCGCGTAAAGGATAGTGTTTTGCGCTTGAAGAAAATACGAAAAATATATTCCTTTCATAACAAAGTTACAATTACAGAAATATATCATGTGTTATAAGGCCGTCATAATCAAACTTAACTAATCTTACTATTCCGATTGGTATATTCTGGCGGCGATACACTTCTCCGCTTCGATGAAAACATACCTATCTACTCGTACTAGGTACTTTCTGACACCTGCGTTGGTACACCTACTTCAAAGATACGTGACGGCTTTAATGATTCACCTACTCTAGTAGTCTCAAGTGGGGTGTATTCTCTGAGATTATAGCGGCAGCAATTCAAAAGATCGGGCGTTATGCCAATTGTGCGAAATGTCAATACGAAGCATTAATACCGGCGCAAGTGCCGCTTTCGTCGCTTAATCGATCTATTGTTCACATTTACAACGCATTTTTTGTATCTTTTTGTATTTAATTTTAATCTAGACAGCAGAAGTGCGCCTAGTTTAAACACAACCGTCCGTCTGAACACTCCACGTATCAGTAATTTTGTTTGTGCTCCTTATCTTTTTTACTGGTCTAATCTCACCATGATCTTGACTTGAAGCATCTTACGGAAGAGGCAGAATAACGTGTCAAATGGCGCACTCTCAGAAAGGTTTTTAAGAATAGACGGACGTCTATTAAGATCTCAGTCCGAATTTCTGAAATTCCTCGCAGTTGTTTCTTATTCGAACGTGGTCATCATAACTCGATCATTAAGGACTTTGAAGAAGGTACCAAGAATTACTAAATAATAACATTTGAAAATCGTGCTTAGTTTATTCCTCCAGGTTTTTATTGAACTTGAGGAACTGAATGGATAAGAAGTGGAAAATATTTTATGGTGCAACTTTTCACAAAAGCCACTGGACGGTGGACACTGGACACTGGGTCTGAGCTACCCATAGAGGAGTTTTTCGAAACTTGGCCACCAAAAATAACTTCAATTCGAAGAAGGCACAATATTATGATGATGACCCGGAGCCCTACCACCATATCTTATAGAAGTAATGCTGCAGTATTGTTTTGACATTTTCATAAAATAGTATGAAAATGTCAAAACAATACTGTAGCATTACTGGTACGGCTCCTGTAGAATTACATTTGGGAATGAAGAGTATATGACTCTTTCATTTATATTTTCATCCTCGTTTCCGCCTACCATTTTGGCAGTAGTGATTTTCAGTAACATTTCCGATAAATGCGTATTCATTACTAAAAGAAGAACAATTGCTCACTCTCGGTCCAGATTTTGGTAAACCTTGACATGTTTTCGGTTGCGATTAATAAAAACAACGTTGACAATCAGTATAGCGTTTATGGTGCAGTGTTAAAAATGAGAAAAATATTGTGAATGCGTTTCTCCTGATATTCCAGTGATGGTTGCCAAAAAACGCCCGTATATCCGTGTTGCGCTCCGGTAATTTGTTTCTGTGTTTTTATTTTAAACTATTTCTATTCGTTACATGCGATTGTAGAGTTTTATTGTTTAATCTGCTATTCTGCGTGGTGAAGTCTTTAGAGTGTGAGCGCTTTTATTTTGTGATAATTAAATTTAATTTTGTATGTTCTTTAAAGTGCGGAGTTGTAAGTTTTGTAACGTTTACTATCCTTTTATATTTTGGTTTAAATATTGCGATCCTTTGACAAACATAATCTTCACTAATATTTTTTAAAATTTTCATGTCACAATGTTTCACCGATTCTTGTTTTTTTTTTCTACATTCGGCAGGTCTGAGAATATCAATTTTATACCCCTAAATGGCAAAAGAACTATTGCCCAGTTAGCTATAAAAATTTTGACAATCTAATATTCACAAAGTTTAGTTTAGTAGTAAACATCTGCATGGTTTTGTTAAACATTGTTTGTATGTCACCTTTTGAAAGTTATCTCCTCTGTCAAAACGGGACAGCATCGCATTTCTTTCTCTTGGTTTTTCCCAGGATCATCGGTTTTAATTCGTTGAAAACCCTAGTTAACTAACGTTCTATATTCTAGCCTCAACTGTTGTGTTGAGTGATACATTATTTCAATCATTGTGTTTGTTTTCTTTTTGTTTGTATTGGTCTGTTCTATTTAATAATAGGTTACTTGGGTCTCGTTCAGTTAGCTACATAAAATTAACAATGTGATATAATATAGTCATGAAAATAACCAAGTTTAGGAGCTAGGATGTCACAGACCGACACATACATACTAAACTTATAACACTCTTCTTTTTGTGTGATGCATTAAAACACGCAAGTTTTGTACGAGTATCGATGTTGTGTTTCTCCATAAATCTAAAGTTATTGCAGCAAGCAGTTGCAAACTTGTGCAATGAAAGTCGGTCATAGAGAATGCAGTACGTTTTTAAAACAATGTTTTTTAATTTTGTATCAGTACATTAGCACACATTGCAATCCAGCCCCAAAAGTAAGCTATAGCTTGATTTACGTGTACTAGATAACTGATAAATATGCATAATATTTAATATGCATAAGAGAATACAATGTATTGAAAACACCCAGACATTTGAAAACATTTATGCTCATCACACAAAAATTGTTCAGTTGTGGGAATCGAACCCACGACCTCTGAGGCAGACCGCAAGTTCGCTATCGCTAAGCCATTCAGTCGTCTGTAATGTTTATTGCGTGTTCACTTAAAACTACATATTATTATGACAAATTTTACATACGATAAGCGATTTTTACATAAAATCTCCAGGTATATCTATCTACGTTTGATATACTGGTGTTCTAGTAGAAGCGGTTATGAGCTTAACGTGAATAGATCTCAGGTCCGTTTTACTTTGAAGGTATTCAAACATGAGTAACCTTCGAAGTTTTAGAGACAAACAGATTTCGTGCGTAGATCTGATACGTGTTTCAAATTATTCTGTACTCCATTATTTATGAGTGTAGTGTTTGTAGATCTGTAATTCAAAATATCTATTTCGCATAAGTATTCGTCTAGATTGTTGCACCCAACAATATAATCACTTCTAATACTCTACAATGAGTGGTACTGGAATAGATAAAAATAGTCAAGATAGGCCGAACATTTTACGTAAACGTTCTTCATACAAGAAAATGTAGCGCCATCTGTCGAAACTCTTGCGAAATACATGTTTTTTTTTATATTTTTTATATCTATGTGTCTGCGTGGTCACCTTGCCTGTAATATTATTATTAATTAAAAAAAAAGAAATAGGTCTTTATACGATTATTCTCAGTGCGAGTTAATTGTTCCCCAGCAGCGTCAAGTATCATGCCTACGATTATTCTCAGTGCGAGTTAATTCTTCCCCAGCCGCGTCAAGTATCATGCCTACGATTATTCTCAGTGCGAGTTAATTATTCCCCAGCCCCGTCAAGTATCTTGCCTGCGATTATTCTGAGGTCGGATTAATTTTGCCCCGGCCGCGTAAGTATCTTGCCTACGATTATTCTCAGTTCGGGGTAATTCTTCCCCAGCCGCGTCAAATATCTTGTCTACGTTTATTCTCATTTCGGGTTTATTCTTCCTGAGCCCCGTCCAGTATCTTGCTTTATTTACCAGCTCCGTCAAGTTTCTTGCCTTCTTTCCCAGCTCCGTCAAGTTTCTTGCCTTCTTTCCCAGCCCCGTCAAGTTTCTTGCCTTCTTTCCCAGCCCCATCAAGTATCATGCCTACGATTATTCTCACTGAGAATTTCTCAGTTCGGGTTACTTCTTCCCCAGCCTCGTCAGGACAACCACACGCCGACCCGGCCGGCGGTGAGTCCCGCGCTGCCGGTCAGCTCCGTCACAGCCATTCCCGAGCCAAAGAAACCTGTCAAGACGAAGAAAAAGACCAAGACGAAAAAAGCCGTCAAGATGAAGACCAACAGCAATGGCGATGTGCTGGAAGTCGAGGCTGACATGTAAGTTTTCTTTTTACATTGGACTAGTGGACAACTGCAGCTCCCGCCGGCGTGAATTTTTGTTTTACACAAATCCCGCGTGAACCATGGATTTTTCGGGATGGAAAGTAGCGTATGTTTTAATCCATGTTTTATACTGCTGCACATTTAACATTGGGTCCGGGGACAAATTCTCCACGGGAAGAGGAAAAGCATTATGTTCACACCACAAGATGATAGTATCCCCCGTGGATAAAATGGGACATAACTTCTCCTTTCCCCTTTTTGCTGCACTTTAACTGGTGGAGAGAACAATCCTTTATCCCCTTTTAGAGGATATAATCGGGAATAAAATATTTATTTTCCGTTCATTCTAGGCACTCTGCAATATCGGACAAATCTTACAGTAGCTTCACACAACATTTTTCTATGCAAATCAACACCTTGTTTAGACGACTGCCCAAAAAAGAAGTGTAATGTTTTAGGGTTCATGTATGTATGTATGTATGTGAGTTTCTTTATTTCATCATAACTTCTGAACGGCTGAATAGATTTGGACATATGGGGTATCGTTAGAATCCTGATATAATTCCGTGTAATATAGACTATTTTTTTTGGAAAAAGTAGTTTTACCACAGGGCAGTCGTGTTTTTTTAATTTTCAAATTATTTGCTTGTTAAATCCAGTATTTGATTTTTCAGTTCAGTAAGCAGATCACCGTCGCCGGACGGCTATACGGAGCCATGGCACATGGAAACCGACGCGCACCCTGGCGTAGACATTCCGAAGATTGACAAAATCGCGCCCTCGCCGATCACAAACAATGTAGACAACAGTTCTATGGTCAAGATTACCTCGAAGCTGAACGGCACTGTCGTGTCGCCTAAGAAGGCTTTATCGAAAGGTGGGTGGACTTCTTTACACCAGAGGGTGGCAATGGGATCCTATTAGCAAGGACATCCTATTAGCAGGCTTCATTTCATAGGTAGAGACTAGAGAGTTAGGATTTTCAGTGTGTGTTTCTATTACTGGTATAATCACAAATAATAAAAATTAGAAGAAATATAAGGACTGCCCCATATTTTGTGGGCTATTTTTCTCGGCCCTAACAAACGATGTAAACCTTAAACCAAGCTCAATGACAAGAGAAGTGAAATGTAAAAATTAACCTTTTTTTTCTATTTCAAAGTTCTATTTTAATAGCTATTGAAATCTGAGCTTCTCTCAGAGCCGGTTTGTGTGAATGGATAGTAATAGGTAGGAACAACTGAAACAGTGATGAGTTAATATAGCAATCAACAATGAAAATTAGAAAAAAATTGTTCATTATTGAATTTCAGAGCGAGTGAACAAGGATCAATACTTTTTGACCACCTTGCACACTACTAACCCTTTCAAAACTGCGCCGACGCGCAAAGGTTACTGGCTATAGTTGTTAAAATTTCATTTATTCAATTAGTTTGCTTACTTGTAGATATAATTACTTGTAGTAACTCAGAAGAATTTATTTTTATTTGAAGTCGGAAGTATTAATCTTAATATGTTATTATTGCTTAGGCCTTCGTATTTTGTTTAAAGAGTAATATACTCGTAGTTTTAAAAATTTGTTGTTAACCTTTATAATACTTACTTTCAGTAAATACTGTTCAAGTCTTAGAATGTTGCCAAGTACTACCTTATAAAGTAACTGGTATTCTTAGATAAGAACTAAATGAGAGTATTTTTTTTGCTATAAATACATATTATATTTGAAAATTGTACAATAAGCCCTAAAACCTATTTATCTAGACTGTATAGATGCTTATCTTTTAAGTGCATTTGGTACTGTTGCTTGCAACTTTGACTGTGTATTATCATAAACATTATTTACCATGATTATTGTAATCAACTGCAAACCGCTCACTGATTGGTTTATTTGGACGTGTATATAATTTTTATTATAATCAGGAATTAGTCCCTATTTCATATTTTATCGTATTTGTGGAAAGGGATACAACTACTTCTAGTGCTATCCCTTTCCACACGTACATTTTTGAAACGGATAGTCCTTAGTAATATTTTTAGACTCGCTAAATTAAGAGAAGAGAGAGAAGAGAGTTAGCCATCATTGGTTCAAAACTTTAAAATACTCCATTCCTTCACAGAATCACCTCTATGCCTGCCGGAGTCAATCGGCAGCTGTCTAAGACCGTCCCTCTTCCCGCGCGTGCCTCCATACCTAAAGTTCATTGGCCACGAGGAGACTACCCCGTTGAAGATACCCATGCCCATACAGAAACACCTCAAGTGGAAACTAACAACAATAACTCCCATAGTCGTGAAGAAGACTCTGACCAACTCTGGGTTTAGATTGGTCAAAAGCGAATGTGACACCGCTGAGTGTCCTCAAGAAGGTAGGTTAAGATTATTTGGTTCTCTCTCTCTATAATTAAACGTATTTAATAAAACTACCCTCAATCGCTAATGGTCATGAGGAGGTAGCCGGGTTTAGATACCCAACCCAACTAGGGGAAGCTCACTACAATAACGCCCATAGTCGTGAAGAAGACCCTGACCAACTCTGGGTTTAGATTGGTCAAAAGCGAATGTGACACCGCTGAGTGTCCTCAAGAAGGTAGGATATTTCTATCTATTTAGTACATTGATTAAACATATTAAAGGATCAGCACTTAATGACGTTATGTACGTGACGAAGATAAACTAATTTGTCAGAGTGTAATATATATCAGTGTAAGAAAAAATTTTCATCTGCTGCCCATTATAGAGAAGGCTGGACGTTTTCTAATCGCTTAAAGTGAGTCTTAGAGTTTTTTTTTTTATAATTTAGTGCTATTTCCTTGCAGAAACAGTTGAATGGATAGGCATCTGGGGCAAACATATGAAATCGATAATGTTCCGGGCGATAAAGGACGGCCAGAAAATGAACCACTTCCCGGGAACCTTCCAAATCGGTCGCAAGGACCGTCTGTGGAGGAACTTGCAGAAGCTGTCCTCCAAATACGGCGTGAGCGAGTTCGGTATCATGCCCAAGACGTACGTCCTGCCGCACGATTTGAAGATGTTGAAGCACGACTGGGAGAAGTATGCGGCTAATGATGAACGGTGGATTATCAAACCGGTAAGTTCTAGTTCTAGCTACACTATGTAGCTGCATTTACTGGGAAATAGGTGCAAAGATTTATCGCGAGTTCGAGATCATGCCCAAGACGTATGTCCTGCCGCACGATTTGAAGATGTTGAAGCACGACTGGGAAAAGTATGCGGCTAATGATGAACGGTGGATTATCAAACCGGTAAGTTCTAGTTCTAGCTACACTATGTAGCTGCATTTACTGGGAAATAGTTTTAATGTAAACAAACAGGCGGAGAGCGATTTAGTATCCTATCCTAATAATATTATAAAGGCGAAAGTTTGTGTGTGTGTATGTTTGTTACTCCTTCACGGCTCAACTACTGAACCGATTTAGCTGAAATTTGGAACATAGGTAGCTTATAACCCGGATTAAAACATAGGCTACTTTTTATCCCGAAAAAATCCGTAGTTTCCGTGGGATACTCAAAATACCAAATTTTCTAGAGCAATCTATAGCTACATCTATAGATAGATTGTTCAAGCTAACTTGCTTGAAAGCATGTTTAAAGGTAAGGTAGGTAAAGGTAGGGAACGATAACGGGAAAATGACGTTTCCCTTAGGATTCACGAAAAAGCGAATTTCGACGCGGGCGGGGCCGCGGGCAAAAACTGAAGATATTGTCACTATAAATGTGAAAATGGCCACTATGAAGGTTCTGTACGCATTTAACAAGTGTGTTTTAGTTGAACAAGGGGATATGGGATAATAATGCTATAAATAATAATACTATAATGCTATAAATAATGCATAGTGCTATAAATGTGAAAATGGGTACCCGTATTATAGGTTCCGACATTACAATTGTTTCGCTATTAGCATTTTGTGTTTTAGTTGAGTAATGAGATACAGGTTAATAATATTATAACTATGAAAACGGGTACCTATATGATATAGGTTCTGAACTAACATCTGTTTCGTTACTGACAATGTATGTTTTAGTTGAGCTATGGGATACGTTATACTAATTAGTAATGCTATAAATGTAGAAATGGGTACTTACCCATAAAGGTTCTGAAAGTACAATTGTTTCGCTATTTATAATGTGTGTTTTGGTTAAGCAATGGGATACAGGTTAATAATGCTAAAAAGGTGTTCCTGTATAGTTTCTGATATCAGAACTGTTTCGCTAAAAATATGTGTTTTAGTTGAGCAATAGAATATGTGATAGTAATTATGCTATAAATGCGAAAATGGATACCTATAAGGTAAAGGTTCTGAAATTATTTCACTCTTAAGCGGATACGTTGATTTTATTTTCGTCCTTCTCACTCTTATGAATACGTTGGTGGGTTAGGTTAGGTTAGGTTAGTATGCAGCGTTGCGGAAGAATATAACAGAAAAATGTTGTTTGACCTAATTACTTCAAAAACTAAGCCAGTTATTTAAATGTCGTTCTGAGCGTTTTTGGGAATTATTTTTTACCGATACATTAAAACAAAAATTACAATTATTTCCATCGTAGTTTTCGATGGAAATTAGAAAAATGGAGATTTTGGAGCAGTTTTTGGGAGAACTTTTTGGCGGGAAATTTTTATCCAATCGTGTTTCTGAAGTTAGGTTAACACATTTGCTGTTTTTTTCCCAGAAAATCCAGGACTCCCAAGGGATTTGTAAACCCCCAAATTCACGCGGGCGAAGCCGCGGGCAAAAGCTAGTTTTTATATAACCCTGTATTAGAAAAGCGCTCAAGATGACGGACTAGTAATTGTCATTGCATTACCACGATAAAGGTATCAAATTAAAAAGTTTGCTGTGCAGAATATGGATAAAGCGGTTAGTAATATGGTTTTTTTTTATTATTGTTTTTTTAACTGAAAATATTTTCTCCTTCAGCCTGCATCGGCCCGCGGCACCGGCATAAAGGTCGTGTCCCGTTGGACGCAGATCCCTAAGAAGAAGCCGGTGGTGGTCCAGCGATATGTTTCCAAGCCTTACCTTATCAACGGCAGCAAGTTCGACCTGCGGCTGTACGTGCTCGTCACGTCGATGCATCCGCTGCGGATATACTTGTACAAAGACGGCTTAGCTAGGTTCGCTTCTGGTGAGTACTGTGTTTAGATCCAAATAATATTTTTGAAGTGAAAACATCTTTAGGTGTTGGGCATTTTTGACTATTGAACTCGTTACCGACATCTCTGTTTGGGATTGGAAAAATCATTTTACTCCGGCTAATGTTACCGTAATCGATACCTCTGTTTGAGATTGGAAAACGATTTAACACGCGATAATGTTACAGTAACCGACTACATCACGTGATTGTGCGAGGACACAGCACGCGCCCTCCGGAAAACTCGCCACTTCTTTTTTTTTGTATCTTCCCTCCATGTCATAGAACCCTGATTATAAACACAAAAACAGTGTTCTAATGATACATATACTTCGTCAACTTACAACTCATGTTACTTTCATGAAATAATGCGATATAATTTAAAACACTTCATTTTTTAAACCCTTTAATTCGAGTGTCAGTTTTATAAGTACGTAAAACATAATTAAACAATTTTTAACACTCGGTTCTTCCTTATTTGTTTCAGTAAAATACAACGACGAGTTAACGTCGCTGAACGATAGATACATGCATTTAACAAATTATTCCATCAATAGACTATCCAAAAACTACACGCCAAACGAAGACTTCGCGGCGTGCGAGGGACATAAGTGGTAAGCGAAATTATCATCAGATCAATTCACTCTATAAGCAAAATTCTTCCAGAATCAGTAGGGTTTTGGTTATAGACAACTATACCCGGGTTTGGCCAGCGTGTTAGTCTCAAGTCATTATCCATACACTCCGATAAACTCAAACTCAAAATATCATTATTTCACATAGGCCTAATATACAGGCACTTGTTAAAAGACATTTTTTGTTGCATAAGAATGGTGATAACGACATAATATGATATGTCAATAATCAGTCAGTTTAATCTTTTATATATTACTGACTGGGTAAACTTTGCTTTACCATTGAAGGATATCAAAAATAGTTTAATTACCTATTTTCAGAGTGTAGACAAAAAAATCCTAAAAATCGGTGAAGCCATTATGGAGGATTTTGGTTACAAACACTAGAATTTTATCTATTAGAAATAACGGTTAAAACAGGCTTTTAATTATGTTTTTCAGGACGTTACAAACCTTATTCCAATACCTAAAGACTGAACAGAACGTAGACACGGACGCCCTTTGGGAGTCCATCAAAGACCTGGTAATCAAGACCATAATATCCGGCGAAGCCAGCATCAGTTCGCTGACGAAAGCCAACATAACTTCGCGATACAACTGCTATGAACTGTTCGGGATCGATGTGTTATTGGATGAAGATCTGAAGCCGTGGCTTTTAGAGGTATGTATATGACAATGACGTGACATATTTCTGTCTTGTTAAATGCACTACGTGGATTTGCTTTGCAAATTTTTTTTTTTCGTATTTAGGTCTAGATTTATAAACCGTAAAAAGCTTACCCCCTTATTCATAAACGTGTAATAGCTGTTATTCCCTGTTTTGTCTCTCTTCTTCGAATGACAAATAACTATCAATAGTTGTGACTATTATAGAGCTCTACACAATGAGGTATTTGACTCCAATTTTTATTCCTTTATTATAAACTAGGATAAGAATAATGACGGAAACTGAAAAAAATAATAATTATATCGATCAAGTAACAAAAAAGTTATAAGCATTTAAAAATTTATGATTAGACAGAAAGAGGATATTAAATTGTGACGTCACACCTTACAAATGCCATAGTAGCTTCGTGCGGCTTCATATAAAGATTTGTTTTGCGAGAAGGGGATAGAAGACCACCTATTCCAAAATAAAAATGCCTGTAACTTTGTAAATCTTCGTTGGATTTTAATTTTTTTTCCAGTTTACGTCATTATTTTTAAGTTTATAAAGTAAGTAATAATTTTTATCATATTCAAAAGTAGTATAATACCTAATCGACTAAGGTAAGACGGACAGACTTCGTGATCATATTATTGTAGGAGTGTACGCTGTTTTTGAGTTTGAGTGAAGAGAAGAAACATATGGGCCGCTCATATGTCAAATCTCGGCAGAGATTAACCACTGTGTGTGTGGTATTTTTATATTCCAGGTGAACATCTCGCCGAGTTTGCACAGCGCTTCGCCGCTGGACATCCACGTGAAGGGCCCTCTGGTGACCACGGTGCTCAACATAGCGCAGTTCCAGGTGCCCATCAAGACGAACCTCGACGTGCTGTCCAAAGACAAGCCTTCCAAACTGGTAAGTTTCACGTTTCGACTCCTTTTTAGGGCTCCGTACCCGAAGGGTTTTTTTTTTTACGCTATAAAAGTTAGTACTTGACTGCGATCTCACCTGATGGTAAGTGATGATGCAGCCGAAGATGTTAGCGTACTAACTTGGAAGGGGTAAGTTATGTCACCCCAACGATTTCTACACTATATTTAGTTATATACTTACTGTAGAAATAAATAGTTAAATTAAAATAAAATAAAAAATTAAGGGGGGCTCCCTACAATAAACGTGATTTTTATGCTCGTTTTTGATTTAGGGGTGTTTAGTTTAAAACATAGAGGAAGGGAATATACTCGTGATGGTACGGAACCCTCAGTGCTCAAGCCCGACTCGCACTTGACCAATTTTCATATCCCACTGCAACGTTTAACGGCAACTATCGCGGGATTTTCGCCTGTTGCAAACCTGTGGCGAGATACGTAATAAAGAGGCCGGTCAGCTTTATATCCATGCAAAAAGGAGTAGTAATATTTTAAAATTTTCAGGCCGGTTTGCCTTATGACAGTCGATTGTACACGGTTTACCTGTCTAAGGAAGAACGCGACAAGCATATTATTTATACTAACATGGAAGACAGAGATATGGTGAGTTTTAGATTACTTTTTTTAATATTTACTAAAGAAAAACGTCTCTTTTAATTTTAAAAACATAAAAAGTTTTTATATTTAGCAGTGATATTTTACCATAATATACTGTTTTCGATACCTTGGTGCCCTTAATTTAAACAGGGTTTGTTAAAATTAATGATTGTGTGGCTGTATGTTCTAACAGCGCCATCTCTTGACGCAACAGGTTATTAAAGTATAAGTTGCGTCAGTAAAAGTTAGTAAGACAAAAATTAACATTGAAGTACCACATAAATTTTAGAGATGGTGCTATAAAATTAAAACGCAATTGACATGACACCCGGCCCATCCCGGATGTAAAGCTACAGTCAACATGCATCGGACTGTACAAAAAAGTTTCACTGTAAACTATACATGGTAAATAAAAAATACCAAATCGCTCTCTGCCTGTTGTTGTTTACATCGAAACTAAAACTTTTTATTCTACGAATTTTCAAAATTCAGTATTAATTTATTTCATACAATAAAATTAATAAATCATGTTATTTCTGTAAAGTGACATTACACTGTGAAATCAAATACATGTGATAAGCAAAACAGTCACCGAAATCTACTGTCCCAGTTGCCAAACCGCTGCGAGCAGTTAGGAAATACACCGCATATTTCCTAACTAATGTGACAAAAAAATCGTAGAACAAAAGTCGTTAGTTTCAATGTAAACAATTACAGGCCGAAAGCGATATGGTATTTTTAAGCTATTGAATAGCTTATATCGCGGGCTTTAAGCGTGGAGACCGAATCCAGAAATTCCGTAACGAAAATAACCTAACACCCCTAAAGTAGAGCTTTTGGTACCATGGTACCATGAATGCAGGAGAGCGCACCATTACAAACTTTAGTTTTTAGTTTTGCCATCTATCAATGAATAGCAGAACTTTTAATTACATTTTGAAATATCACGTTTGTCTCTTTAGTTCTGCAAATCGCCTCTAGGTGGCATCGGCTGCGTAACGCCGATACAACCAATTCCACCTAGAGGCGATTAATTTAAAAGTTCTGCTATTCATCGATAGATGGCAAAAATAAAACTTAAAATAGCTTAAAATGCTATGCAATTTACCGCGGCAGTCTCCGAGTGCCACACGTCTTTTCTTGTATGAACCTGTATTGGTATTTTACAGTATCTCCGCGATATCCTCTCAACACTCACCCCAGACGACGTCCGTCACCTCATACAAGCGGAAGATGAACTCACTCAGACGGGCCCCATGGAGCGGGTCTTCCCCACGGAACACTCCCACAAGTACCTCGGCTTCCTAGCGGGCCCCCGATACTACAACCGACTGTTTGATGCCTGGGAGACGCGGTATTGCGCCAATAGGGAGACGGGTGAGTCTTTGTTCTGCTAATCTCAATATGTATACGTAACCAATTGAAGTCAATCAGAAGTGGGATGAAAGAAAAAGAAAAATTATTTATTATTAACATGGTTACAACTTACAATATACAAACAGAATGCTAAGGTCTCCATTTTGTAATCAATTGAATTTCTGAAAATGTTTTATTTTTTGACTCTTGCTCTACAATAACTGGTGATAACTTGAAAAAAAAAATAGATATTTATTAGATTAGTTGTAATATCTTATTTGTATTAACTTTAACCTACTATCGTGTTCGTTGGGTGTAACGGCACTATTAAATACAGCTATCTCTGTCTAATCAAAAATATTTAAATGCTTATAACTTTTTTGTTATTTGATCGATTTAATTAATGTTTTATCATTGTTTTTAAAGGTTAATGTATTTTCAAGAAATTGATTAGTATGTAATACTCAATTCCAGGTGTGGAGCTGCTACGTAACCTGTGCGATATCGGCTACCACCTGGAAGTGCCGCCCGTGCCGCTCAAGGTAACTGTCATATCACGGCAACTTGCAACCGCTCCCGCTTTGTTATCTCTATCTCATTCTAACTCTTCTCACCTCATCCCGCACTATTGCTGAATAGGGCACTTGTGACCGCAGCTCAGCGTTATACACTAATGGAAAAAGATACATTGGCGATATATGAAATTCTTAGTTTTGAAATTTTACATTATTCGACAAAACGCGACGTCGATATATTATTTTTACATTTAGTAACTATTATATTAATGGCTTTTATAATAATTAAAAACTGACTTTTCACAGCAATAATTCGATTATTGCTGTGAAAAGTTAGTATTTATTTTTTCAGATTTATATTAGATTTGCGCCTGTCGCAAACCTGTCGCGGTAAAGTATCGTAATTGGGTCTCTTTACAAAAACTGTTAACTTAGTGTTCAACTCATTTGAAAGTTTTCAAAGTTTTCAAAAATTGTGATATCCGATTCAAAATACTCCTCGTGGAAAAGGGCATTATCCTATACTATACCTTTAAACGAGCAATTCTTCGAACGATTTGCTTGAAATTTCGTATAAGTACAGAGGGTTTTGGCAGCGATAAATCGATCTACCTAAGATTCATTTTTAGAAAATGTCGAAATTTACAAAAAAAAAATATGACTCTTGCTGCCATCTATTGGCCAGTAGTTAAACTACAGAGCGAAGCTCGGTCACCCAGATATTAATAATAATTTGTGTTATCGCTAATTATTTATATTTGTAACATATCGTAAGTCTTATTATGACAAACATTGGTGAATTAAATTCTTTATTAAATAGTATATAAGCTGTCAGCTAAGCTGTGGTTATAATTTATCCTCATTTCTGCGCTGGTGTTGTATATAGATGACAGTTTTTCGTGTCATAATAACACCAGCGTAGATTTTTTTATTCTACCTAAATTCGTCGACCCGCTATTATTATTTATGTATTTGTATGTATTATTATTTACAATCCTTATAACTTTTATGTTATTATCCTTTTTACAAGCTTTATAATATGAATTTAATGTTAGTAAAATCTTGTATGACAAATTCCAACTATTTCTCCTTGATCTTGACTTAGAGAGTGAAATTCACTTGTCTCTGTAATGATGTCTGTCATATTAATGTAATGTTATTTATATGACACATGTAATTGGTACAATATAACATTATGATAATATTATAATTTATAAAGCTTGTTTAAGATTTCTTTTTATGCAATATTTCTTATTAAATATGTTAATTGTTACACCTATAATTATATTATAATATTGTAGGTCATGAAATTCCCTGTCATATTTAGGTTTAGGTTAGGTTACTGTGTTAGGACATAAGTGAAACAGTGTTATAATTACAGGGCAAAACCGGAGTTAGTGTGGTGAGACTTTTTGCGTTAAAGCATGGTTTCATTATTTTTGTCTTTCTTTTTCTTTCTATCTTTGAATGCGTAAATGAATTTTAAATAATTAAAAAACACAAAGAAAATCATGAATAATTTCGATTTCTTTTATCAATAAAATTCATTCCTTTAGGAAAACAGTTACACGGAAAAGTTACGTCATATTTCCATTCTTAATTCCTTCTTTAGCATTTATACTAACAAGGTAATAAAAATAAGATAGAAAGCGACCTTTTCTTCTTTAGCTCTTATTTTCCTACCAATGACGTTTCTTTATTTACTGATGAGAACTATTACATTTAATGCCATCGGCATTATGTTGGAGTGGGCTGACATTTGTATTGATGAGATCTAATTTTTAACCGACTTCAAAAAAAAGGAGGAGGTTCTCAATTCGTCGGAATCTTTTTTTTTTTTTTTTTTATCTATGTATGTTCACCGATTACTCGGAGACGCGTGGACCGATTTGAAAAATTCTTTTTTTGTTTAAGAGGGTTTTGTTTCCAGGTGGTCCCATTTTAATCAGGTCAGGATCTGATGATGGGATCCTGGAGAAATCGAGGGAACTCTTCAAATTTTATATGGACATATGAAACTATTTGAGTATCATTAGAAAGAGTAATATTTTCCAAGTTATTCTATGGTCATCAGGTCAGGATCTGATCATGGGATCATGCTGAAATCGAGGGAACTCTTCAAATTTTGCTAGTATACTTAAAGCGAGTTGGGTATTTTTTATAGTTACTGGTGCATATGCTAGCAGATACTGATTTGATGACTAAAGTCATCAAGTCAGGGTCTGATGAAGGAATCTTGGTGAAATCGAGGAAACTCTTCAAATTTTGCTAGTATACTTGAAGCGAGTTAGGTATTTTTTATAGTTACTGGTGCATATGCTAGCAGATACTGATTTGATGACTAAAGTCATCAAGTCAGGGTCTGATGATGGGATCTTGGTGAATTTGAGGTATCTCTTCAGATTTTATGAACACACCTCAAGCAATTTGGATATTTTACAACGCCTTGTGCATTTTATTGTTTTCCACTAAAAAGTATAAAATAAAAATGGGAAATGCTTTCCAAAAAACCAACTTCAAATGCCACTACAAAGAGTGAAATAATTTTTATTTAAATTTTAGGTACCTACACCAATTCGAAGTCGGGCGATTGTCTATGACTTTGTCATTTCTTCGCACATCAATTAAGTAAGAAGGACTATTAGGGATTGTATGAAACATTGCCCGACTTCGAATTGGTGTAGGTACCTAAAATTTAAATAAAAATTATTTCACTCTTTGTAGTGGCATTTGAAGTTGGTTTTTTGGAAAGCATTTTAGTAATGAGAAAGGTCGTGAGTCCAATTTAAGATGGCGAGATGGACAGCCGCCATCTTGTTTTTTTTTTGTAAAATCAAAATGGCGTAGAGAGTAAACTAATTTTTGAACCGCTCTAAAATACTTTGATATTCTCATCTCATTATATTTACTCCTCGCTCGAAATGACTGTTCTATGTACCTTAGAACGGTCATTGGCCATTTTAAATTTTAAATGGCGTAGTATACCACCCTTCATATTTTTTTCTTTCAACTTTTCCACGTGACTTGTTTCCGTAACCGTAAAACTAATAAAGTCATTTACGTATTCTAATTTTCTTCGATACGTTTTGATCCGGCCTCGAATAAAAAAACTTTGAAATGTATTCATTTGCACATATTTTCAAACATATCTTTGGATTCTTCTTTTTTATTAAAAAAAAACCTTATTGTGGCGTGTTTATTGAGACCTTTTTGTCTGCGGCTGTCAGGGCAAAGTCACAAAAGCTCTCAGGCGTGCCTACTTGGGTTGTAAACACGTCGCTCACAGTAAGTGCGTAGGTAGATAGGGGCGGCCACAGATCCTGCAAGAGCCGACTCGAGCGACCTCTTAGTTGTATTTAATCTGCTAACTGGAACCATTAGGGCCGCCATAGACAGTTCGATTTTTAAAATATAGAACACGCTAGTGGACATACATTTTGTATAGCGCTAGATCGTAATTCAAAACAGCGAATTATAGTATTTAGATTAGGGTATTTTTAAATGTTATTATTACTTACATTGTTTTACAGCAATTATTATTTATTCCATTATAATTAATATAGTAATTTAATTTTTTTAAAATTTAATAATAATAGTGTAAAATAGAGTATTGCATGATTGGTCTAAAAGTGTGGAAACTAAATCCACTGAGGTTTTCTAAATACTTATTGATGTAAATATACGTTTTTCGTAGATTCCCTTAGTAAAACATAAAGTAATAATAATTTATGGACAGAAATAGTTGTTGACTTAATATTAATCGTATATAAATTTACCACACCATTGCCTTTAATTGTTATAGAGTAACGTTGAGATTTGAGATAGAAAACTTACCGTTTAAACATAGAGTAATATTGTCATAGAGGTTGTTGTAAGGTAAATTGTTGGTGCTGAAAAGAATTGAGAGTATATTTTGGTGTATTTATGTAGTTATTATGTAATATTTGTGATGTATTGTTTTTAGTCGGCTACGTATCGGGAGCTAGGCAATGTATATGACCTAACAGTTTTATTATCTTCATCGTCGTTGTAACAGGTAACAAGAATTCATCTTTGATCGCTAATAAAATGTGTTGTGGTCCGTTTGTTATTTTAAATTTACTTGAATATGTGCAGTTATTTTTTTTAGATGTGTAAGCGAACGAACTTAGGCCGTTTGATACGATTTTTTTATACCGTAGGAAGACTTTATTTGATTTTTTTTCAACTATAAATGTGGTGTATTTGTGTGTATATTTCTTTTATATTATTATAAATATTTATTAGTATATGATGCTACTTTCATATTATTTTATATTTACTTCACGCTTATGCATACCCACTTTCTCCTCTCAGTCCTTTCAATAAATTCCTGCTAATATGTTATGATTTGTATTCATCAAATTTAATTATGTTTTGGAACATTTTGACAAAATTAAGTAAAAAGAAGAATAAAGAAGCCTAGCAATTGCACTTCTTTTGTAGTTATATTACTTTTTACGTCCATTTACTTCATTTTTACATACTTTTAGCAATAAGCAAGGTTTAATTGACTCTATTATCATTGAAAGCATAATAATATAAGATATATCATATTTTGCTTCATTATCAATTTCTTATTCAATTCATGAACATTTTGCATGCTCCATTTTCAAACTAAATGCACCAATGAACTCGTGTAGTGTGCTGTTTCATTCATTTACATTTACGCTCGACTTGAATTTTACAACATAAGTGCAGAATTTAAATGGGGCGAAATCTTAATTTTGCTCATCTGCTTAATTCGTGTGGTTCAGTCATCTCGCTCATAGACAAGAAACTCATTTTTTTGCTAATCATCCGGCTATTCCACTGTATTGCTTCAGCAACCCAAACAATTTAGGATAAGATTCTACGAAACTGCTAATTTATTATTTATGTCTTTGATTTTCACATGTACAATATTATTTTTGAGTATTTCAAGTATTACCTCAGCACACTGTGTAGTACACGAAAACAAAATGCCGCTTTACATGCCGTCACGTGCTTTATAAAAAAAATCAAATAAACGTCTGCACAGTGGTCCTGCAGGGCGATCGGCTAAATAAGTTTCAATCATTAAAGAACTGCATCAATGTCAAAACGTCATTTTCAAGTGTTGTGATTGGTCAACGCCCATGTTTTGACATTGATACAGTTCTTTAATGATTGATACATTTTAAGCCGATCGTCCTGCTGACATGACATGGGCAGGCGTATCACTCAACATCAGCGGGACTAGACAAAGTAACAGTCGTTTAGTGTTCACGACAGTAGATACAAATGTATGGACGAACCACGTGACTAGAAAAACCACGTGACCGACTAGAGGAAAACACGCTTTTTTTGAAAATCGACTACGACTCTTTGGCGTTTTCGCAGACGTTGTAGATAACAACTGACATGACCACTCGACACTGAACAACGCTAAGCGTAGAGTGAATTCTACTTTCATTTGTTTTCATTCGGTCACGTGGTTTTTCTACGTCCTCAACGCTTAAAGGCAAGTCACTTTGTCTAGGCCCGCAGAGGTGCTAATATGCGCGCCACGAGAATATTCTGTCGAATTTTGTCTTCATATCGATGGATAGAGAAAAGAGATCTCGTGGTGCGCATATAGGCTTAAATTATATATAAAGGCTTAATTCTTTGCTAAAAAAATAGTTTATGTATTTGATGTTCAAATGCATAATAAAAAAATTCGCAAGGCCGTGACTGCGGTGAGGCGGTATACTAGCGAGTGAGTAACGGTGCTCCCCCTCCCCTCCCCCTCGTCCCGGTCCCCGTCCCCCCCGCTCCCCCGGTGTTGTAGCGGGCGGCGGCTCAGCAGTTGGATCGTTGCAGAATGACGTGGACGCGCCGTCGCCGCCCGCCTCGGCGAAGGCCTCACTGCCTTCGCTCGCGTCGGAGCGGGCCTCAGGCGCCTCGCTCGCGCCGCCCCCAAGCCCCCCCGCAGGCGCCCCAGGCGGCGCAGTGCCCCGGGCCTGCGCGGAGTCGGTCCCCCGCGCGCCGCCCCTCGCCGCGCCCGCGCTGCAGCCGCGCGCCTAGCGCCGCCGCCCCCGCCGCCATCGACGTCAACATGAACGAGTGCGACAAACAGGATACAGTGTTGGACTGATGACGTGACAGTGCAGTGCAGTGCACACCGGTGACTTAGGATTTTAATTTCATTATGGTGCTCTTTCTGCGTTAGAGACTCTAATATTAAAATCTAAATGCAAGCTGGGGGAAAAACATAAGTGACAGTTGTTAACTCAAATTGTCTGAAAAACTGTTGTCAAATTACACTAGACTATTCAACTTATGCTCGTTTTCACCAACACTTTAAGAAACTCCTAAGCCGACAGCTGACAATTTTCATTTACAACAACTGTCACCTAAGAGCTTAGGTGTTTCTTAAAATGTTGGTTAAAACAAGCATTAGAGATTAAATTGGAAATGTCAACCTAAAATTCTTTAAAGGTGTCGACATAAAAATATTGAAGTCCTGAAAGAAAATGAGACAGTCAGAAAACTAACCGCTTGTTTCAATATGAGCTTAAAAATATTAAATAGTAACAACTAAAATTAAAAAAAAATACAATCCCGTAATAATAAGAGTTTCTAACACAGAATAAGCTTTTGGATTCCTAAAACCTGTTTTATTAGTTTTAATCAAAAATCAGCTTATATCTATATCTATACTTATAATAAAACTGTAAAAGGTCGAATTCTGTACATTGAAGATATTTTGAAAATTTTTGTTGGAGGACACTATTTAGTCGATACTGAAGCCAAAACTGTAATTTGTTTAATTTTTGTCTGTCTGTCTGTCTGTCTGTCTGTCTGTCTGTCTGTCTGTTTCACGACCGGGCATCACGGCTAATCCGCTGGATGGATTTAAATGAAACTTGACATGATTATAGTTCATACCCCGAGGTAGGACATAGGATACTTTTTGTCCCGAAATTCATCATGGTTTCCCTGGAAGACGGCATCAAAGTTCAAACGTTTTTTAGTTATAATTCATAAACGCGTTGTCCGATTCCATTCATTCTTTTTTTGTTAGAAAGGAGGTTTCTTAATAATTATTCCATACAAATCTTACTATCATCACTTTTGTAGTTGAGAAATTACAGACATCAGAATCTTTAAGTTCAAGTAGGTAGGTGACTTGAAACTCGGAATGCACAAAGAACCTAGGGCTAGGACGTAGGGCTCAAGTAAGACTGGAGTACCCTTACAGCCGTAAATAAATAGGCTTAGCAGGAGATTTTGTATGGTTTAAAATTTTTCACTTTTAGGGTGAACAAAAATCATGTAACTGGCGTTATCGCTACGTTATACTGAATAGCGCCATCTCTACAATTTATGTGGAACTTGAATGTAAAACTCTGAGATAGGTACTACCGATTTTTTTTTAATAAAAATTAACTGTCATGTTATTTACTGTTTCCTGACTTTATATTAAGATGTCACTGTTAAGACATGAACAGATTTAAACTTTATCATCCGCAATATGGAAAGGGTAAGATAATAGGTTCACAAATATTTTTAACTCTTAGGTCTTATCGATCCTAACCGACTGACTGTCATCTAAGGTCTTTTTATACGTAAGGAAATATATAGCCATTGCCCATTCTGATGTTTTGGATTGAATTGGGATGAAGCAAAGATTTTTAAAAGACTCTTATATTATGTTGGGCTGGGGAATATTGTTAGTAGAGTAATTTATCCCAGTGGTACCACCAGTACCTACAACTTTTCACATGGTTTAATAATTTTTGACATATTTCGTGGTTTCAGAATAAAAATCACAATGAAAAGGACGATTTTAACTGTCGATATTTCGATACATTGGTACAAGTCGTGGTCACGTAGTGACCACGACCTGTGCCACTGGGTCGAAATATCGACAGTTAAAATCGTCGTTTTGATCTTTCAACTACGTTTTAATGAAACTTTATATTATTATTAAGAAAAAGGCAGAAAAAGGAGTTTTCAAAATCACCACAAGATAACCCGTGCAAAGTAAGAACAGGTTTCTGTACAACGTCACACCAGAATCCCGCGAAAAATCAAGGAATTCCAGTAGGAAGGTATATTATGTAAATAAATCGTAATTCACGCGGGCGGAGCCGCGGGCAACAGCTAGTTATATATAATTGTCAGGCTGAAAATATGTGCTCTCTCCTTGCGGGCTGAAATATACCCATTTCAATCAAATTTATGCAATCCGAAATTGTATTGAGTAAAATTGAATATATTCGAAGTGTTGTTCACAGTATTCCAGTGTAAAAACTCGATTTCTTTTTTATACTACTCGTCATTAATAACGTTATTATTAAAAAGAAATGGAAAATCTTTCGTTTTTAACCATATGAATAATATCGCAAAAGTTTCTTAAACGAAAAATTGCAATTTCTTTTTAAATTGTTACTTCAGTTAATTCAATGCCTTTTTTAAATGAATAAGTGTGTCCCAAAACTTGTATGCTCAACTAATTTCCAAACGATCTCAAATCAATCATAGTCGATCCCCAATGAAAGCCCACAAAAATGGTGTTAATATCAACAAGACTTAATGCGCTCGTTCTAGAAGACACAGTAGTATATGTGAGCATTTATGAATAAAAGTTGTTTTTAAATTTTAAGTAAATTAAATTAAGGGAGTGATTATAAGACATAGGTAAGAATATTAATGTATGTATATAACTGGACCACACGACGTGATTCGCAGAACAAATAAAATAGTATACGTACGCGACTCGCCTTGTGTGCTCCAGTTCCTCAGAATAGTCAGGAGCTTACTTTTAAAATGTATTAAAATAGTTTAAAATTTAAATTATAGTCATGAATGTAACAAAGGGCAGATGTAATCTCAATAAACGGCAAAGGTCTTATTTTCTTTTTTCAGGGATTACGTATTTTTCGACAGGCTTGCAAAAGGCGTAAATCTCGGGATCGTTGCTGTCAAATGTCACTTTTTCAATTCTATTTTGGGGATATGGCTTGCAGCTGTGCCGAATAGGCATAATACACCTCGCCAGTGTCAAGAGTTGATAAGGAAGAAACACGTTTTAAGCTGATGGACGGTGATAATTGTGAACCTAGGCCGAAATTTAACTTTGAGTATCTACAAATAGCAGGGCCTGTTTTTTTTCAGAGTTTTTTCTAACCTAAAACAGCATAATATTATAATAAATACTGATTAAATACACAAATATACCACATTTACAACTTAATATTACTAGAAAAACGTAATTGCAAAAGTGACGTTTGACAGCAACGATTGCGAGATTCATACCTCTCGCGGGATGCGTGATAAAGGCTTGATTCACCGCATCAGTTTTTTGACACGAGTCTTTTGTCTACTTAGCTGCTGTAAATTGGGTAGTTGACTAATTTTTTTATGATTTTTTTTTATAAACTAGGATTACTTAACGACGAATGAAATCAAACAAAGAAACAAAGTTATAGGCATTTTAACTTTTGGGTCTTGTGTCCCTTTCTCACAAAACCGAAAATTTTTATAGACCGGCATGACCACACTTTGACGTCATACTTCAATACAGCTGTCTCTGTCCATAGTATTATATTATCTGTGCTCTGTCTAATGAGAAATATTAAAATGCCTTACCATTTTGTTTGATAGGTAATAATTCTAGTTTAAAAAAGAAAAACAAAAATTTTATTTTAGTCAACTACCTAACCGCGTTACTTCAGCTGAATTATTAACGGAATTACGTTCGCCCTTTTTCTTTCTCAATTCTTTGTTAATACATAGTAATATTATATCTGTGGTAAGAAATTATAGTTCCCAATCCAAATGCTAAGCACACCACATATTAGTATTTGGATCGGGTGATAATGAGATTGTATTTGAATTTTGAACCCCCAGTTCTTCTCCACTAAGTTTTTGAATCTTTCGACATTCCTTAAGCTTTCAGTCTTTGGCTGCCTTATTGCAAAAAATGTGCGAGGAATATAATATTTAACAATATAATATATAACAAGGTAAATGTGACATATGTATCAGTATCTCTCCGGGTCGGATAGGCATACAGCTATTATGAAAGTACATGATATGTATTTTATTTTTCTGAGAGTCATTTTGTCCCCTAACTATCGTATCCCGAAATTATATGGCCCTTATTTGTGACTACAATAATTGTACCTACGTGTTGTCTAAGTTTCTACCGTAATCATGAAAAAACAGTAAGACCCGGTTTCCACCAAAGCGACGATGAGATGTGAGCTGTGCGTATCGGAGTCGTGAGCTAAATGTAGCGTCAATCGAATGTTGTGGTCGAGTGTGCGAGGCGCGGGAGTGGGTAAATAAATAATAGTGGACAACATCACATACATTGCTCTGATCCCTTAGTAAGTAGCTTATGCACTGGGTACCACAATACCCATGCCCGAGACAATGTAGATAACTTATTTTTCTACATTGCCCCGACCGGGATCGAACCCGAACCGGAACCTCAGAGATAGCGGCGCCTTGAAAACCGGCACGCTAACCGCTCAACCACGGAGGTCGTCACGTAGGTGGCGGGGAACTAGCCGCGTGAGGGCCAGCGGCGTTGACCGATCGCGCAACTATAGACATCTCCCCTCTGCCGCACCTCTAGCTCAGTCGTGGCACCAAATTCTATACAAATATGAGACATCTCCTCTCCTCTCCGGTGGATCCAGTGGAAATAACGAAATTTGGTAGGTTATTCAAAACTCATCTCTTCTCTTGTCCGTTTTGGTGGAAACCAGACCTTAAATAAGTACTGTAGGTTGTTGTTAATTTTTTCCTCGCACATGTTTTATAATCAAACCAGCCATGCGTTGATCGGAAAAGACAAAATATGTATAGTAAAATGAGTGTAAGTGTTGCCTTAAATAATACAATCAAAAACATTATAATGTGTTTTTTATTTTACATTTGGATATGAGGAATGTCAGGTTAATATTATGTAAAATCTAAACTACAATGTGTTCATTGTATTATCTAGTGATGCTAGATTAGTGGTTCATAGTATTTAATTGTGACACACTGATCTCTATTCTATGGATTAATCATTCCATACATCTGACAGTTCCTTTTTGTGCCGATTTGAAGCGCCACTCTCGAACGTCCACTACTAAATTGGCATTTGTTGCTGGTGAACGTTTCTAATTCATTTTAGTTCCATGGACGCTCACGCCAGGCACGCAACAATCAGCGCTAAAATGGCGAAAATTAAGTGTCTTCATTTTTACGTTGAAAGTCTGCGATCCATAGACTAGAGATCAGTGTTGTGACGTCATCGAATCATGTTCAGAAATGACAGATTGATTGGAAAATCCTATGTGTAAATATATTTTGGAAAATGAAAAATCAATTGTATTCGATGGCAAATAGTGTTCATTCCTTCTTGAGATGGAAAATATTAAATAATGTATTTTGTGGTCCCGTTTGAATAAGTTTTGCATATTTATTTGTAAACATTTTATATAGCGTATTTTTTTACTTTCACCAGTACAATTAAGTTATTTTTTTAACACTGATGAATATTTCAAACAAATTAAAACTATAGTGTATTCATTGATTCAATTGCAATTTGCAGATCACAAAGCATATGAATAAATCGATGTAACTTTGATTTATATAAAAATCACTGAAATTAAAATGGAATGTAATAAAAAAAGATTATAATTTTCATTTTATTTATCAAATAAAATTAGTGACAAGCCAAAATGTAATTTAATTTTAATACCCTTTGTATTTTCTTATATGCCCTATATCAATTACTTCTTTTAAATACAAGACCAGCAAATATTATATAGTCATAAATGTGGTTTAATGCAGAATGTCATCAGTTTCCATTTTGTATGGAAAAAGCTAGAAGCTGCCATTTCTTCTAATTGTGTTTTGAGACTGTTATGTTCCAATCACTTGTAACTCAGAAAATGGAATCGATAAGGTAACATGGCTAAGCATGCTGCGTTTTGCATACAAGTTATTGTATTACAAATTGGGCTTATTTACGATTTGCGTGTTATATTATTATTTATTACCTTCCAATAATTTTACTAACTAGTAATACTACTTTCATGGAAGTGTACAACCTTTGAGATAACAAAATAGTATCTAAGTATAGTATTGGGGTATCTGAATTAGCAGATTTATCTGTAGTTTAAAAAAGATAAGTAAAATGGAGATGCCAGGGATCGAACCCGGGCCTTTCACATGCTCTACCACTGAGCGACATCACCGTTAATATTTTTAAAGGATGAAAAGATGAAGGGAAGAAAAATTCCAATTCAATAAATCCATAAAATTTTTCTATTTTCTAAAATTTTACTTGATATAAGTAATAATAAATTAAGAACATTTACATTATCTACTTATATACGTATAATATAATATACATAATAAATAAGTAAAAATATTGGTAAGTAATTGAATTAAGTACAACAAAATATTTCTCTAAATAAATAGCTAGGGTGTTTCTCTAAATAAATGTAGCAAAGAATCATATTGTAATCACTATGTTGCTCCGCTACGTTTTGTGTGAAATGCTCCAATATAATTGCTTGGTTTTGATGGACAAGCAGCCTACATTGGCACCGCTCTATTGAGGTATTTTGTCAAACAGCCCATCTAGTAATACTCAGTAGGTAAATAATAAACAATTTTCTTCTGGAATTATTCCAACTTAAAGGAAGGAATAAAAGTGCTTTAGTTTAATAATTTACCAGCATCAATAGCAGCACAAATGCCGGTGATGCTTTTAGCTTTGTCGCTTGCCAAAAAGGCAACAAGACTAGCAACTTCGTCAGTTTCCACGAGTTTCTTCAAGGGCGCTTTACTCACGCAGTTCTGCTTGTACAACTCCAACTGGTCTTCAGTGAGACCTGTATCTTTCAACAGGTTAGTCTTTACATAACTTGGGTTCACAGAGTTAACTCTTACACCATCCGGTGCTAACTCCAATGCGACGCATTTAGTGAACTGGTCCAATGCAGCTTTGGACACACTATACGCTAAAGATTGTGTGGAAACTTTAGTGCTGAGAATGCTGGAGATATTCACGATACATCCTTTACTCTGAATAAGGTGTGGGGTAAAGAATTTTGTCAGTTGAAAAACGGCTCTCATATTTACCGCCATAACTCTGTCGTATGTATCGACATCGGAACTCTTTAGTCCGCCCATAGCGATGATTCCTGCATTATTGATCAGAACATCTATCTTACCAAAGTTATCAATTGTTTCTTGTACAATCCTCTCTAAAGCTGAATCGTCTGTTACATCAGCAACTACTGTCAAAGGCTTGATACCTTTAGCTTTTTCACAGTACAGAGCTATCCTTTTCAGGTTATTTTCCTTCCGACCGACGAGAGATAAATTGGCTGATAGTTTTGAGAAGTGTATCGCAATTGCTGCTCCAATTCCTGAACTGGCGCCGGTGATTACAACTACTTTGCCGGTGAAATCCATTTTTAACACTGACCACTTTTAAAAGTTAAAACAAAATGAAGTTAGAATGCCCCGAAGGGCCTCAATCCGGCACCAAAAAGTATATTAATAACTCTGCACTCAGGTGGCTGATATGGGTGGCTGAGAATTGAGAAGAAAAACAAAAACAACAGTTGCAGTTCGGCACTCGTAAACAACCAAGCCAAGTGCAAAGAGTATATAATCACTACGTTTTAGCCAAGTGCCAACATTCAATGATTCAACAAACAAGATGAGTGTTACCCGATCGTCAGTTGAATTTTTCTACCATAGAGTAATTTGTGTTTCTACTAAACATGCTTGATGCTAGCCTTTCTGAAAGAAACATACTTTATTATTTATATTTATCCTAATCCTAATCCTAATCCTAATAATATTATAAAGGCGAAAGTTTGTGTGTATGTTTGTTACTCCTTCACGGCTCAACTACTGAACCGATTTAGCTGAAATTTGGAACATAGGTAGCTTATAACCCGGATTAAAACATAGGCTACTTTTTATCCCGGAAAAATCCGTAGTTCCCGTGGGATACTCAAAATACCAAATTTTCTAGAGCAATCTGTAGCTACATCTGTAGATAGATTGTTCAAGCGAACTTGCTTGAATGCATGTTTAAAGGTTGGAATGGGGAACGATAACGGGAAAATGACGTTTCCCTTAGGATTCATGAAAAAGCGAATTTGACGCGGGCGGGGCCGCGGGCAAAAACTGAATCTATTATCACTCTAAATGTGAAAATGGCCACTATGTTGGTTCTGAACATAGCACTGTACGCATTTAACAAGTGTGTTTTAGTTCAACAAGGGGATATGGGATAATAATGCTATAAATAATAATGATATAATGCTATAAATAATGCATAATGCTATAAATGTGAAAATGGGTACCCGTATTATAGGTTCCGACATTACAACTGTTTTGCTATTAGCATTTTGTGTTTTAGTTGAGCAATGAGATACAGGTTAATAATATTATAACTATGAAAACGGGTACCTATATGATATAGGTTCTGAACTAACATCTGTTTCGTTACTGACAATGTATGTTTTAGTTGAGCTATGGGATATGGTATAGTAATTAGTAATGCTATAAATGTGGAAATGGGTACCTACCCATAAAGGTTCTGAAAGTACAATTATTGTTTCGCTATTTATAATGTGTGTTTTGGTTAAGCAATGGGATACAGGTTAATAATGCTAAAAAGGTGTTCCTGTATAGTTTCTGATATTAGAACTGTTTCGCTATTAAAAATATGTGTTTTAGTTGAGTTGAGTGTTGAATAGATTATGTGATAGTAATTATGCTATAAATGCGAAAATGGATACCTATAAGGTAAAGGTTCTGAAATTATTTCACTCTTATGCGGATACGTTGATTTTATTTTCGTCCTTCTCACTCTTATGAATACGTTGGTGGGTTAGGTTAGGTTAGGTTAGTATCCCCCCCGATGGATTCCAATCTTGTCGCGATGGGGGGGCTCAGTAGCCGTGGTTGGGCCCCACGGTGAAGCCAAAAGGAATCCAGGAGGGGACGCTCGGAGTGGGCCTGGAGATGGGCCCGCTCTGGATGCTTCCAAGAGGGGTGCGGGGGACAGAGTTTTTTTGAGGCGTGTCGGTGTGTCGTTGCCGCTCGCCCTATCTCCCGTCAAACGGTGGCGCACCGGTAGATGCGTCGGCGGCGGGGCCGCAGGGGAAGAGGAGTGTCGGTGTTTCGTTGCCGTTCTCCCTGTCCTCTGCGGCCGTTTGGTGGTTTGCGGCGGAGCCAAAGATCAGATCCGCCGCGGGGTATGGGAGGTCGATGCTTGCGAAGTGCAGGAGCAAGCTTCGCAGGTATCGGCTTACCCGTGCCCATGGCCCCTGGGTGGCGGTCCCGGGGGGGTCCGTCGCCTTACGGATGGGCGCCGAGGAGGCTCCACCTCGTGGAGAGGCTGCGCAAGCGGCCGGGCACCGGCGGGTTCGCGGAGGTTTGCGCAAGCGTTCCCGTGTTCCCGTCATACGGTGCGAGGAGGAAACACCGTGGGGTTTAGCCGGTAAGAGTCCGGCATAACCCAGCCGCTCCCCCGGGCGACTGGGTATCCATGAGGATTCCCCACGGTAAAAAAAATGGTTAGGTTAGTATGCAGCGTTGCGGATGAATATAACAGAAAAAGGTTGTTTTACCTAATTAAATCAAAAACTAAGCCAGTTATTTAAATGTCGTTCTGAGCGTTTTTGGTAATTATTTTTTACCGATACATTAAAACAAAAATTACAATTATGTCCATCGTAGTTTTCGATGAAAATTAGAAAAATGGAGATTTTGGAGCAATTTTTGGGAGAACTTTTTGGCGAGAAATTTTTATCCAATTGTGTTTCTGAAGTTAGGTTAACACATAATATGCTGTTTTTTGCCCCAGAAAATCCAGCACTCCCACGGGATTTGTAAAACCCCGAAATTCACGCGGACGAAGCCGCGGGCAAAAGCTAGTATATTATACCCGATTCATTGGCCAGTTTGTTGTCTTGCAGGTATGAACTTACGAAGTATGTAAATGTAACTTTCCTGGCTTGAGTGAATTTATAATAATTGGAAAAGTATCTCTGGTCTGGTCTAGTGGAATGCTTCGGCAGAAGTTAGTTATTTATGATTATCTTAAGTACCAGTTTAATCATTTATGATCTTTACAGACAATTGAAATTCTAAATGTGTAGCAATTACAATAATTTAGCGATTTTATCTAGGTACTCCAAATGACTAAATCGGGCTTATGGTATACCTAGGTAGAGATGACTTCTAGGAATTCTTCTAGGATAATATTAGGTAATTTAATATGGGCATATTTAATAATAAAATGGGCATATTTAATATGCTAAAATTCAAACATCCAGATTCAAATATCCAGAGTGGTAGGTACCTACTATTAGGTAACTGTTTAGAATTATGTTGGTTCTACAGAAACGCGAGCTACAGATATTTTTTTTAATGAATTACAATAATAACTTTCTTTAGCTATATAAGGTTACATTTTATTGGTAGTATTTTGAGGTCCCTAAGAATCTAACTTATTATTATTATGTCATTGATACATTAGTATAGTACACACATAATATGATAGATATACATTACCTTTATTAGTTTACTACCATTGCAGTAGAATTTGTAATGGGGGTGGCAACATTTTTGATGGAGCGTCATACGTGACGTCAATGACACGTGAGAAATAGTTAAAACTATGGCGCCTGGCGTGAATTTCAATCCCACCAAAAACATAAATGTGAAATGAGAGCCATGTTCAATATTATGATATATGCTCAGATCACTCAAACACAGGATATATGCCTTAGTTGTTGACTTAAATGACAAAAGAAGTGAAATCTTAATGGGTGCCAAGTTCAATGGTCAATCCTGAAATTTATTTATAAAAACATAAAATATAATATCTTCTTATAACTTTGGATAATATACAGTGTGAATCTACATAATGTGTACATATTGAAATGAGGGAAACTGCTTAATTTTATAGACGGAAAACGTATTTAAAAAAATCTAAAAAAAAAATATTTTTATTTTTGAATTTTTAAAATTTTTGTTCCCTACTATGACCATTGTGTAAACAAAACGGTGTAACTTTTAAACTAAATGATATATCACGATGAGTCGAACTTATTAATGATTGGAAGTAATGGGCCGTCCTTATGAAATGAAAATTATGGACAAAAAAAATACACTCAACGGAAAATAAACATGTTTTTAACGAAATTTCTGTTTTTTTCGTCGTAAAATTTCTTAATAAAACACCCGCATTGTATACCTTTTTTATTACTTTAAATTATTCCTCATCATACTAACTACCTAATGGTAAAAATTGCATGTTTATAACTTAATCCTAACATTTTTTTTAAATTGTTCAAAATTGGCACTCCGCCGTCCGCCGTCCGTCCCGCGCATCTTTAGGTAAGTAAACAAAATTCACACAATCTCAATAATCAGTGTGTAGCCGTGCGCTAGGTCTTTCTTTAAGACTTGATAAGAAATGTTTGAATTGAGGTATAAACATGCAATTTTTACCAGTAAGTAGCTAATACGATGAGGAATAATTTAAAGTAATAAAAAAATTATTTAAAATTTAAATAAAAATGATTTTCAACATTATAATATGATTGCAATGACGTTGGGTCACTATTACCTAAAACTCTTCCAAATTTCAAGTCGATAGCTTCGATAGTTACTGAAATAATCGAGTGTGACAGACGGACGGACGGACGGACGGATGGACGGACGGAGAAAGTCTCACCATAAGGGTATCATCATAATTTTTACCATTTTGGTATGGAACCCTAAAAACCCTAATCCCTAACGGATTATGTTGTTTGTAAGTTGAGTTATCGCTCCGACTAACTTTCTTGCTTGCTTGCTTGTCGACAGACTCAGGTTTTTTGAGGTTTTCTCGTGACTGAAAGCACCAATTTTGATGCGGTTTTCGCCAGTAGACGTGAAATTCCAAACACAAACTTCTATCAGCGATACTCATGGATCTAGCGATTAACCCTGGTCTGCCAGGTCAAAAAAACCGTTTTCGAAAGTCAACCAAAAGCAATATATTCACTCAGGAACGGTGTGAATATGATAATAATAATTATAGATGATTGGATATGTGGAAGTTAGGATTCGGTTCCCCGCAGTAATTGAGCTGTGGTATGACTGTTTGAGCCTTGTTTGAGCGACCGATAGGATGCCGATAGGTGATCACTGAATACCTAGGTGTTAGGTGATACTTGATAGGCTAGGTTAGTCTATGATCAACGAGTTATGAGATCTTTGTGGCACTTTTAATTTAAGCTTCAAACTCGGAGACTGTTGTGTTTGGATGATTTTATTTATGGATTTTCTATCTTGACATTATATTTAATTTAAGTATATTTACCTGTAACTTGCCATTCTAAATATATTATCAATATTTATTTGTCCCACTGGCGGTGGAGACTATGGGATGCTGGGGTGGGGAAGCAAAACTTTTTCTAAAAGAGATTGGCCGTCGTTTGAGGGAAAGGGGCTGTAACCCACGTTCTGTGTGCTGATTCTGTATCGTTCACTTAGTTAGTAACCCAAACTGGGTTATTAACTAAGAAAACGGAGGCAAAAATCCTATTTTTGTATTCTTTTTGTACAAGATAGCAACTAGCATGGTATACTGATATGATACCATACCGACCTAGGTTGGTAATTTGTGCAAAAATAGGATATTTGCCTTCGTTTTCTTAGTTAATAACCCAGTTAGGGTTACTAACTAACTAAGTGAACGATACAGAATAAGGCCCCTGGTTTCTTCCTGGTACAAAGGTTATCCATCGCCATTCAGCGTAGTAATGCTGCAAGTTTGATTGATACCTTTGGCCCAGGGGCAACCAGGGTTGATCTTTTTATTAGGGTTTTTTTGTTAGTAGGTATTTAAGGATTTGTTTTAAATTTAGATTTAATTTAGTTTTTATTTAACTTTATAATTACTAAAAAAAATATATCAATATAGGAGAGTCGGAAAACTTACCAAGCGAATACAATATTGGTCACTGCGACATAGGTCCTACGGCCTACCCGCGTTTATGAAATACGATACGAAATCATATAACCGGCATCTAAATCATTCGATATCCGTTTCTGGGGCAAGGCATTCGTCTTAGACCGCATTTACATATAAAACATAGTAATATATCAATTCGGCCGCGATGCAATTTGTGAATGGCCCCCATAAATAACTATTTCCCGTTTGACGCACGACCCCTCGGTTGAGCGGGCAACACTATGCTTTCTACGTTGATGCACCAAAACTTAGATACCTACACACAATATTGAGCACCGCCATACATATCAGGTACAGGCAGTCATGGTTCCTTATCAATTCTATTTCTAATGTAGAAAAAGAACGATATCACACTACAACTTTTATTGAATAAACTAGCTGACCCAGCCAACGTTGTTTAGCCATTAGAGATATAAAAATAGCTTAAGGCCTACCTGCCGAACATACACAGAAAAGGAGAATGGCGAAAATTGGTCCAACTCTAACAAAAATAACCCAGAGACCGTTCAGATTCTGGAATGATTTATTTTGGATTTCTATTTTTCATAGATTTTTTTTGTGTAAATACCATTTTTTTTGAAGAAGGGAATCAAAAATAAAATAAAATTAAAAAACCGGTCGAATAGCAATATTTTTTTAAATATGGCAACAAAAAGTCAACCTATCACTGACCCACTACTAGATGCCGGTCTTTCAGAATGAGAATGGATTTTTCTGGCTTTTTCAGATAATCTGCAGTAAAATTATTCACTTGGAAATAATGAAATATATCTAAACCTAACCTCACTTTTAACAATAATGTGAATATCTTCTTTCTCTCGAATTCTGCCCGCTGATTGGGTTCCTGATTTGCGTCAGCCAATCGCGGCGCAGAATTCGCTAGCGATCACGATAACGATGACCTCGGTTTTTTACGCAATCAGGGGGCAGGTTTGGTTTTTGCTCTTTAAAGATACCTACTATACATTCGTGACTCTGTAAGCTAGGTTAAAAGACTTCGACCTACATTATATTTTTTTCAATTGGAAATCATCGTTATGATCTTCGGAAAGGAGATGAGATAACATACATGTAAGAGAAGAGTCGAATAAAACAATATTTAGTTATTACACCAGACATTAAGGCCTAAGAAGGTACAGACTATAGTCATTGTTCTAACTAATTATATCGCACGGTTGACGAAGGATTATTAGTTTTTTTTTCGTTAGGTAAATATAATTATATGACAACGCCTGAGAACGGATCTCGAGACAAATTCTTGGAATAAGTATCTCTCTACCTACCGGAATTGAATGAATATTATGGCGAAAATCGTTCGATAGCTGCCGTGTTTGGCGCAACGTGGGTGGTCTAAATGCTGAAGCCTTTTTATATTCCGATTTCGGATCATTCTCGTATTAAGAATGGTAGTCGGCAGCTCTCAGATCATTTTGGCAGGTGTTATTTTAAGTTGGCACAAGAACTGAAAATAATAATGTATAGGTAATATTAAAATGTATAATCAATTAAAATTAATTACTATATTTACTTACAGATTTTAAATTAGCATAGTTTTCCTATCGCATAATTAGGTATTTATTTAAATATTATATGGTGGCGCTTCAAAGCGGCACAAAAAAGGAACTGTCAGATGTATAAAACGATTAATCCAGAGATAGAGATCAGTGATACTTATTATGTAACCGACATTTTTGCAAAATAAAGAATTCATGACTTATGAGCAAGAGTGACTTATCAACTCCGAGACTTAAGAATCCGCTTAGGTACCCATAAAGTCTGCATACATAAAACAAAATATGTACGGCATTACGAATGTATGGGAGTCATCGTAGGTAAGCGGACTCTAGCGCAACCTGCACTATTGTAGGAAATAAGGTGAGTCCAAGAAGGCGTATCTTCGGTAGCTTCATATCAACGGCTCCCCGCGTCAGTTTGACAGATGCGCTGGGAATGTGGCGACCGGAAGGATTTTTCAAGCGATCGCAAATCAACTGTGAAATTCAATTGAGCCGCCATAAATTTTGTTTCAAAGAAAAATTGTGCGCTTTACCTTTTTCGGGTTTTGTATAGACCAATCTATTTTTGTTAAAATAAGGAGTTATACGTATGTATTGTAGGTGTACAATTTTCGGGATGATGCGTAAAACTATAAGTATGTCAAAATAGTATATTTCATTACAAGTGCGGAAAGGCTGTTATTGCAAAGAGTTCCGACAAATGTCTACCCGAGCCGAGGCGCAGCCGAAAGCGAGGGTTGACAGTCGGAACAAGTTGCAATGACGGTTCCGCACGTGTACTGAACGATTATTTTTAATACAGTTGCGAAAAAATGAAGCAATTTAATAAAATAATAAAAACACAATAAACTCAACTAACTTAACATTTTCTGAAAAACTATTTGCTTTTTTCTCTTCTCTCCACGCAATAAATTCGTCGTATGTAGATATGTAGCAACTTTTTGACTTTTCCGGTAAAATGTTCTCCGAAGCATTTTGTGCAACAAACAACTAAACTCGCCAAGAAAATTTCTGAAAAATGACGCCAACCGTAGAATATAAGCAGTTTTTTTTTCTTCACCCATTCTGGTGATTAAAAAAAAATTAAAAAAAAAATTGGTCATAGACTAAATAATATTCTGGTACGCAAAGGGAACTATGCCCATACAGCCAAGTCTTCAGTAGAATTTTTTTTATTGATATTAAATGACAATGAAATTTAATGAGATGAAATGAAACCTAACCAAACTCATTCAATCAAATCTGATATTAAAACAAATTAGTAGCTTCTTTTTAGAAATATACGTATTTGCATGAATCATAAAAACTTCTATGAATTTTTTTAGTAAAAACTTCATGGTTGGTTTTTCTTTTTAATAGACATTATTTTGACAGTTGGGAAAGATAACGCACGAGTTCGGGAAAGGTAAAAAAAAAGCACGAGTATGTAATAGCCCACATCCCGAACGCTATACGTCCCTGCAATACGCCACTTTTTGAGCAACTGTATTAAAAAAGTCTTTATTATTCAAAAAAGTATTTAGTAGACACCAGTTATTGAAAATTTAAAAAAGGGGTAAGAAAGGTAATGAATGATTTGTCTGTGCCTTAGCCGCACGCCAAAACTGGTAGCCTGTAAAAGCTTGTCTATAAGGCTTCAAAATAAAATCTTAAAGGTCCGAACACAGGGTCCGAGAGATACATACTTTCCTACAAATCTACTTGTATCTACTTAGAACCTTGTCCTATAAACTTTTGTTTAAATCAAACAAACAACCAGCAATGAAATAACTCGTAAAAACAACGTGAACCGCGAAGTACAACGAGTAATAAACAGTAGAAAGCGATGTCGAACTCATCAGAAGTTCATTTAGGTACAGTCGCAGACAGCGCGCGGCGACTCAGCGGAATGGCCGCGGTGATCCGGTGACGTGGGAATTAGCAATAAAAACTTTTTTACTATCCACAGGGGGCGCTAGGTGGCTTTAGTGATGTGTCTACGAAAATTTTTCCTACGTCTTCTAGCTTCTAAAATTCTTTTTATGATTTTTTTTTGGGAATAAATAGGGAAAATAAAATTCGTGGCAAGACAACGATTTCCGGGTCAGCCAGTTATTTTAAGAATTTTTATTTTTAGGAGCAAATAAAAATAATAAGCACATAATAAGCAAGTTATTGAATATTTTTAAGAATGTAATTTCTGTGTCATTTTATTCATGATAAAGTTTCCTTTTGTTTATGATCTTTTTTCCACAATTGCCTTTAAGTATGGTTAAAAAAATAAGTAGTGAACTTTCTCTGTTATTCTTTTAGTTCCTAGAAAAAAGTGTTACAACTTTAATTAATAACTAACACTTATAATAATACTTCATATTCACCTAATGTAAAACACCACTATAAAGAAAGAATAGTTAATTTAACAACATCATTGTACTTAGTTATACATGTTAGAAACCGTATGGTGGGTTTATAACGATTATTTCCACCAAAGCCTTAAATGTTTTGAAGTTCTCGAAAACTTCATTTTTGTGTTTTAGAAAATAAACAAAAGTTCTTCTTGTGTAGTCATAAGTCATTTTAAAGTTTTTGGCTGTGTAGCATATGCATTAATACATAACAGAAAGAAATTAGATTCAAAAAGTAAACAGTATATCTTTGTTGGATACTGTGAGGAAAGCAAGGGCTATAGGCTAGTAGACCCAGAAAACCCAACTACTTGCATTAAAAGCAGAGATGTTGTCTTTTTTGAGAATAAATTTCACTCAAAATGTTTAAATAATAATAATATTATGTCACATGATGATATTATAAGCATTCCATTGTCACAAAGTACTGTCAAAAATGACAGCACGGACAATACAATGCAACAGTCAGACAACATGCCTGAGTCAGAGTCACTCCATGGTCAGTGTACTGCTGAGTCTTTACAAAGATTTTCTGATGACATAATAACTAAGTCAAGGCAGAGACAAAGACGGCAGGAATTAATTGAGATACACGAACCACTGAATGACACTGGCAACGGCGATCATCATCATCAGGTCCAAGTACAGATAACGTCTTGGATGAAACTTACGTTCCAGGCACATCATCCCTATGCTCTGAAGACACAAATCCTCCGAGCTTCGAGAGCATCGTCGACCTCGACGAGTCCGGTTTCATGAGCTGTATGCTGAGCTGCAGCACCGATGAGCCGATGACAGTACAAGAGGCGATGAAAAGCAAAGATGCAGACAAATGGCGTGCCGCAATGCAAGATGAGTATGATTCATTTACTTAATAAAAATAACTGCTGGAAATTAGTTGATCCAGAAGAAGGGCAAAGGCCTATAAAATGCAAGTGGGTTTTTAAAATAAAACGAGATCTTAATGGAAAAATATTAAGATATAAAGCACGTCTTGTTGCAAAAGGCTTTACACAAAGATATGGCATAGATTATCAGGAAACATTTGCTCCTGTAGTCCGCTATTCTACGATTAGAATGTTACTAGCCTTGGCAGTTGAATATAATCTGAATATTGATCAGTTAGATGTGAAAACTGCATTTTTAAGAGGAGATTTGCATGATGATGTTATTATGACTCAACCAGAAGGATTTGTTGTAAAGGGGAAGGAATACAAAGTATATAAGTTAAACAAATCCGTCTACGGTCTGAAACAAGCTGCAAAATGTTGGTATGATACAATAAATGGAGTATTGACAAAGAAAATGTCATTTCAGAAGTCTTCTGTTGAACCTTGTGTATATTTTAGATCCAAAGATGGAAAGCTTGCTATAGTTGCTGTATATGTGGATGACATATTATTGTTTACATCTTCAGCTCAAGACAAGAAGGAGATCAAGGACCAACTGATGAGAGAGTTCGAGATCACAGACCTTGGAGCAGCTCATGAATTCTTGGGGATGCGAATCCGCAAGGAAAACGGAAATATTACTTTGGATCAATGTACGTACATAAAGAATATTTTGAAAAGATTCAAGATGGAAGATTGCAAGCCAATTGGCACACCAATGGAGGTCGGCATTAAGCTTAATAAAGCAGAGAAAATATCTGAAAATTATGAATACAGAAACCTCATTGGTCATCTTATGTATCTCGCCGTATGCACCAGACCTGACATAGCTCACGCAGTGAGTTACTTGAGTCAGTTCAACGATTGCTATTCTGAAGTTCATTGGAAAGCTGCAAAACGCGTATTAAGATACCTTAAGGGTACATTAAATTATTGCTTATTTTTTGAAAAATCCAATTTAAATGTAAATGGATTTGTAGATGCTGATTGGGGATCATGTGAAGTAGATAGAAAGTCATATACAGGCTTCGTTTTTAAGATAGGAAAATCTGTAGTATCTTGGGAAAGTCGAAAACAAAAAACTGTTGCGTTGTCTAGCACAGAAGCTGAATATATGGCACTTTCTGATGCTTGTAAAGAAGCTTTATTTATAAGAAATTTTCTCATGGAATGTTTAAAGTTAAATTGTGTAATAACTTTGTATAATGATAACCAATCTGCGCAAAGATTGTGTGAGAATTCAATGTTTCATGCCCGAACAAAACATATCGACATGAGACATCATTTCATTCGAGATATTGTCTGTAAAAAATTAATTGATATAAAATATCTCAACACCGAACAAATGACTGCTGATATTCTCACAAAAGCTTTGGTTAAAGATAAGTTTAATAATTTTGTAATTCAATTGAACTTAAAAGTTAAAGAGTAAGAGCTTAGTTATGTTATTAATAATTATATAACATAAGTATTATATTGTAAACTGAGCTTATATAATTTTGTTAATTTTAAAGTATTAAGCTATGTTTGCCTTAAGTCATATTTTGTTGTATTTGATTATTGACTTAAATGTACATTTAATGTATAATGTGTATTGGCAAACATCACTTAAGTAAAATTAACCTTTGTTGATAAACAACGTTTTGGTTTAAGGGCAAATTAGAAACCGTATGGTGGGTTTATAACGATTATTTATATACTGTGGCAACGGTACACAAGTAAACCATAAACGCTGTTTAATCTGTATAAAATCGACACATCCATCTGTGGCGGACGCCATTTTGAGTTGTCAAAATCAGCTGGCTATAAAAAGCCCGTCAAATTTAAATTCGTCCTTTTTGGTGCTCCCGCCTCGCTATCAGAACAAACTAGCCGTTACCAGTGTCATTGTAATTTACCGCCAATCGCCATTCTAGTTCAAGTAATAAAACTAATTTAATATTACGTTTGCTTTATTTTGTGTATCCACGGACCACACTCTAAATAACAATACATTTAAAACTAATATAATTGTTTAATGTCACAGCATCTATCGAGATTGGAAACAACTGTCCAGAGAACATCTCTAAAATCCTGCAATAACTCTTCGTAGCACCTCATTTGCATTTCTTTATTGGATCGCGGGAAAATTGAGAAAAATTTAGGCACTCACTTTTAATTGCGATTGTACGTACATACACACAGCAATTTAAATATATTACGTTGTTTATTCTTTACTAAAGACTTTTCTGTTATAAAGAATAAATTCATGGATCATACCATGAGCATATCCAAAAACCGAAATAGCAACAGCTAGTATTATTTATAATATCTGGTTGACCGAGCTGCGCTCGGTAGTTTGACTACTGGATAATAGATGGCAGCAGAAGTGCTTCGCTCGGTAGTTTAACTACTGGCTAATAGATGGCAGCAGAAATCATATTTTTATAATTTTTTTTTTGGTAAATTCGACATTTTCTAAAAATGAATCCTAGCTAGATCGATTTATCGCCCCCAAAACCCCCTGTATACTAAATTTCATGAAAATCGTTGAAGCCGTTGCTGAGATCCAGATTATATAGAAATATATATATTTAGCAAACTCCTTCAGATCTGCATTAAAACTTCGTACTGGAACCTCTATGGTCGTCAACAACAGGCATTGTGCCAATGGCTCAAACACTCAGCGCGCGGAGCCAGTGATCATAAAGAAGAAGATCAGCAGGCATCTCTATGATAGTCTGTGGTGCGCAGAGTTGGCGGGAGTCGAGAATCGAGATTGGCGCTAGAATTGAAATTAAGCTTTGATAATCTGATTTCCTTATTGTTCTTATTAAATAAAATCCCTTGCATAATTTAATTCTCTTCAATTTAATATGATTTGGTGCTTTATTTTGTTCAAAGATTAATTCATGGTTTGAGATGTAATTTTTATCGATTGATTGGTTTGTACATATGACGTAAGTTTTGTATTAATTAAATTGTTATTATTTTTGGTATGAATTTTACTTCTGGATGCTAAATTCAGAAGTGGGATCCTTTTCCAAGCCCTTTTGGTTGATTATCCTGTACAAATGAAAGTAATATAGCTATGATTAAATAAATAAAATAAACCACCATTTTGTTATATTGCGTGTCGATGCTCTTTTGTTTTTGCTATACAATTTTGATAACTGCGTAATTTGCTGATTAAGTTGCCTTGATTACAAAAGTCGATTGAAATAAGACTTGGATCGAATCTTAAGCGCAAATGAATCTCGTTCTCGTCACCGTAGCTCGCACCTCTTTGATAAGATCCTACTAACTTTCTTTTATTGTTCACATACTATTTGTTGATCTGCGTGATCGTTCTACACATCATCGCTGTTGTACAACCTGCGAGTCTACGCTGCGCGTGTCGTCATGCTCGTCATGAGCGACGTGATTGGAGGCTGCTGCCTCGCGAGGAGGGAATTAGTGCTCTACTTTGGCACTGTGTGACTTTTGGTAATCTTGGTGATGTCTAGGTGAGTAAGAACTGATTATAACTAACTGTTGGTAAATTATATCAACATGTGTACCTATAACAGGGTAAAAATGATAAAATAAATGAATAAGTAGATAAAAAGTTAGTAAATGCTTTAAGTACTCATTTGAAATGAATCAACTTTGTTAAGATGGAAATGACCATTGAATTGTTGAGCATATATCATTAACATTGATTTTGATTAATGATTGCTTAAGGAATTGCTACTATTTATAAAATAAACAGCTAAAGGCTTTGTGAATTAAGCTTTTGTGTCTGTGTGTATCAATCTAATGAGAAAATCATTATTATACTTGAAAAAAAAATGTCCCATTGAACTTGTACTGGTTGCTACTGTAAACCCTCTATGTGGTACAACAAATTGTTTTGAAGTTTGAAAGCATTATTTTGGCAGAGATTTAAAATAAATTAATAAGTTACGCGATAGAAAGAGAAATTCTTTTCAGAGGCGTGGCCAGGTGCTATTGTGAACTGAAATGCACTTTTTGTGTCAGCGCTAGAGTCGCTATTTTTAACCGACTTCTTTTAAATCATCTTGCCGAGTGACCCTTTGTGTATCGTCAGGAACTATTAGGTATTCCGTGCTACTCTGTACCTACATATTAAACTTCTAACCATTAAACTTTTTCTTTGAGCATAAGAAGTGCATCTGTCTTATTAATGATAAAAAAAATAATTAGACATTATTATTGTTATAGTCAGGGAGACCGAGCTAGTATAGAAAACGTAAGTCTTAATTTTTACATAGACTTCATTTACAGATTATGATAAATTAAAATTACCACCAAGTTTATAAAACAAGTTTGCACCAATAACTAGATTCGTCAAAATAAACGTATGAAGTAATTAGATCACTACATGATACCGAGGTCTAACAAATTCATTAAAGTAATCAACCTGGGAACAATTTAACTTGAACGTGAAATAAAAATGATATTTTGTGGAACAGTGACCTATCACCTAACGCGGCGTCTTCTTCGGCACAAAATATAAGTACTTCAAGCACACAGATATAAAAACGAGTTCATAAACTTTTTTCTTTACTGTCAGTTTACATCAATGGTTTACATCATTGGTTCACATTGACGAAACATGAAATTATTTTGAAAACTATGCTTTCTATTAATGCTTTTGAGAAGTGTTTATCAAACTTATCTTATTGGTAAATGATTTGTCTTTTATATGCTGCAGCCATGCTGCCGACAATGTGCTTGTATGGCTTGTGTACCTAAATATTAAATTTATTTTCAAGCAGTGGAGAGAATCGATATGGTTGTCATACTTCAATTAACTTCACGGTATCGACTCTTATAAATTCCACGTTCTCCTATTTAGTAAAAAAAAAAAAAAGATTTTCTTAAACAGCTTGCGAGACATGATTAAATAACAATGTGAACGACCATCAAAAGGTAGAAATCCAATGAATATACACTTGCAAGTTTTCAATCGGTAGAAACGACAAATCATCGAGACCATCAGAGTCCACCAGGATATCAATCGTTGTTTGGCGGAACTTTCTTTGTATAACTCCTTCTTGAAATTTGTCATTTACTATGTTTAATAATACTGGGCTAGCATTCATGCTTGGTGAAACTGAGAAATAAAATATTTCAAGAGGTTAATAATTTTGATGGAGCTAGAGTGAGGGTCGTACAGGACGCAAACCTCAGCAAGAAAACTTGTGGATATGTTTCATACAACAAGTTTTTAAACATTACATTACGATCTTGGTTTGGGAGAAAATTTAAAGAAGATGTATTTGAGCTGAATGACTAAGTGGCATTTTATTTTCATTTCTAAATAAATCGCTGCTTTATATTTGGGATACTACTTTCAGTAGTGGTACCTACATACGTCGAAAAGAAGACGGTTTGATTAAATATTTAGTCGTCATGATTAAGTTAGCATATTATGAATTCATTTTGACTTATGCATCTATTTAATTGAATATTTTTCGGCTTAATTAAATATAAAAGTAGTTGCAGTTGTTAATGATATCTTTTCGTGAGAAAGAGTGTTATTTTTATTATTTATCTGGAGAATTATGAGAAAAACTATGGTAAAGTACCTTTGAGGTAGATAGATGATTAGGTCTATCAATCAATAGATGAGCTGTTTAACTGACGGTATTCAATTATAAGTTACCTAGCTCTAGAAGTAGGTACCTACTCATGGACAAGTATACCTACCTATTAGAATTTAGATGAATAAAAAAAATGTATTCCAGAGGGACTTGAGTATGAAATACTAGGTGTATGTATCTGGTATGTTACAAAGTAAAACACGTCGTTTCATGGCTAAGTATTTTTCTTTCTGTTAGTGTATGATACACTATCTTCGAAAAACATTGGTAATGATGGATGAAATCAGGATACCGTTTTACTATGCTGTCTTTGAATCTACAGTTTGAACAATGCTTGTTTCAAAAATCAAATGTATGTTCTGATTACCTAACTGTATTAAAGGGACTTTAAAGATTGAATGATAACAGTCTTTTTGAAATGTACAAATCACTGGTTAATCAAATTAGGTTGTGACACACAGAAGTTTGTTGTGAGCAGTCTTGCTAACAATAGGCACATAGCTGCTGTTATTGTGCATGCATGAAGGTGCATGATTGATAACTGCTATGTGATTCTACAAAAATGCATATGGCATCAATGAAATTACATCTTGGGCACTGATTGGTTAGCATTTGCATCGGTTGTCGGGTAAAGACACAGATTAGCTGCAGATGGTTGCCTTGCTACAGTTACAGGTGATGCTTGGGCGATGTGCAATTATATTTACGCAATCACCTGTTGGTTTTAGCAAGCTTATGGAGATGTGGTGTGTCACATGTGCTGATACACACTAAGCTTTCTGGTCATATTGGGAGTGTTGTAATGATTAATGGCTAACCTTACGATCTTATTTTTGCTGAATCACTTGGGAGTGTTGTGCTGAAATAACACTGTATTTATTTCATGAATGTATTAGAGTTAAGTGTTTTTGCAGGCATCCTAAGTAATGACGACTGCAGGGACCGTGTGTCTAGTCGTATGTAATGTGTTGTATCGGGATGATACCATTGCTCTTGAGATGATTGAACCATGAGGATGCTGGAGAAACCTCTACGGTATCAAACCGTCAATTGGCTCCATTCCCCAGTATCACTGATAATAGCAGCGACGATAACTTTGAAACGGCCTCCGAAGATGATAACGTCACGTCTCCATCTGAAAATAACTCCACACCTCCACCTGTACATATCGCTCCTTCGTCACCGCCCCGTGTAGAAGAGCCGTCGACGACTTCGCCAGTTCTTCGGACTGGACTCCCCAGGAGATCTAATAGGACGCGAAAATTACCCTCCTACCTAGCAGACTTTGTGGTTGATGGGAGTGAGAGTGAAAACTGAACCGGGGGAGAATGAGGTGATATGCGACCTCCGCGCCACGATCTCCCTGTTGTCAATGCCGAGCGTGTCGGCTCACAGCTGTCATACCATGTTGTTTATTATTTGTCATTATATATTTGTCAAGTAGGTAGAATTCTTCAGTTAAATAAATTGTGGCATAATAAATGAGAAACCAAGAAATATTGGTTTTATTTAACTGAAGAATTCTACCTACTTGACAAATATATAATGACAAATAATAAACAACATGGTATGACAGCTGTGAGCCGACACGCTCGGCATTGACAACAGGGAGATCGTGGCGCGGAGGTCGCATATCACCTCAGATGCCTTCTGAAGTAAAATGCTTTTCTGATGATGAGGAATCTCTGTAATGTGCTGCGGGATTGAACATAAAATTAAGAAGAGTATTGTGTGAGAGTAGAGTCTTGATTTGCTCATGTTAACATAGTTTTTCCTTCCCTGTTACCAGTTTTTAACCTTCAACATAGCTAAAAACTTGATTACCAACATACAAACTGACATGTTTATTCAATTTCTCTAAGATTTTCTTATTCTATTTGTCCTCTCTCATGCCCATAGGATCATGGTTGATCATTTCACTGCTTCACACAGTACATACCTACCTGGCATCAGTGATGGATAGGCGTATGGCCTTGTGAGACGTGTGGTCTCACTGGACTTGTGGTCCTTGCGACGTGTAGCCTTGTGAGACGTGTGGTCTCACTGGACTTGTGGTCCTTGCGACGTGTAGCCTTGTGAGACGTGTGGTCTCACTGGACTTGTGGTCCTTGCGACGTGTAGCCTTGTGAGATGTGTGGTCTCACTGGACTTGTGGTCCTTGCGACGTGTAGCCTTGTGAGACGTGTGGTCTCACTGGACTTGTAGTCCTTGTGACGTGTGGCCTTGTGAGACGTGTGGTCTCATTGGACTTGTAGTCCTTGTGATGTGGCCTTGAGAGACTTGAGGTCTCAGTGGACATTTGGTCCTTGGAGGACGTGTGGTCCTCGCAGCATTGGGGAAACCCTTTGGTCTGCTGGTATGTTCGCAGGTTTCACGGTGACTGGAACCTGCTGCTGGTGAATCGGTGCGGACTTATTACCGCTATGATGAAGAGACCGTAAAGATATTTGATTTGTGGTATTGGGTAAATTTAGTTATGAGAGCTCTCACGTTGTATGATTTTTGTTTAGTTATTAATTATTGCCATTTACTTGCCATTAACTTTTATGCCTAAATGTTTTCACTGACCTTGTTACGTTGGACTGTTCTGTACTTTGTAATGAACTGAGAAAACGACATTTTTATCAACTATACTGCGTGTGACTGTTGTACTGACTATACAGCATGTGTTATGTGTACCTACCTATACCAGATGATGATTTTGTGTATTGCAATTATTGCGAGATGTGTAAATGTTACAGATAACTAATGCAATGCCCAATAATGGGAACACAGGTAGTCTGTCAACGGATCAGTGCTGGGTCCTTCGGTAGCCTTATCATGAAAATGTTAGCAGCCCTACAGCAGCCAAACGAACAAAAAATTTACGCAACGAGGGCGTCGCGATATCAGAATGGCCGATTTAGCAAACTCCTTCAGATCTGCATTAAAACTTCGTACTGGAACCTCTATGGTCGTCAACAACAGGCATTGTGTCAATGGCTCAAACACTCAGCGCGCGGAGCCAGTGATCATAAAGAAGAAGATCAGCAGGCATCTCTATGATAGTCTGTGGTGCGCAGAGTTGGCGGGAGTCGAGAATCGAGATTGGCGCTAGAATTGAAATTAAGCTTTGATAATCTGATTTCCTTATTGTTCTTATTAAATAAAATCCCTTGCATAATTTAATTCTCTTCAATTTAATATGATTTGGTGCTTTATTTTGTTCAAAGATTAATTCATGGTTTGAGATGTAATTTTTATCGATTGATTGGTTTGTACATATGACGTAAGTTTTGTATTAATTAAATTGTTATTATTTTTGGTATGAATTTTACTTCTGGATGCTAAATATATATATACAAGAATTGCTCGTTTAAAGGTATAGGATAAGTATAATATTTTGTAACGCATTTTAAGTAGGTATCACTCACGCTTATCTACAAAATAGCGCTATAAATTAAAGTACACTTTAAATTGCTTATAATGCATACCACACATTGATTGGTACGCGGATAGCATAAATAAGGCTTTCACATACTATTGTAGGTGATGAAGGTTGTGTGTTACGTTCATTATAGTAACAGGGGATGTAGCTCAGTGGTAGAGCGTTCGCTTTGCATGTGAAAGGCCCCGGGTTCGATCCCCGGCATCTCCAGGTCTTTTTGGTAATGGTCGGTACTTACCTACTAAATTTTTTCCAAAACAATTAACGTTAAACAAACTACACTCTCAACTCAAAAGTGTAAATGGGGTAATTTATTTTTTGAATTTGCATTGAAAAGAAAGTAACATTTTGCATGCAAAATTTAATTCCGGATACGAAAAAATAATTCCTGCTAAAAATGGTTCGTAATTTAAAACTACATTACTACTGTATATAACATACAGCCCCGCCATCTTCTTCGTCACCTAACCCAACCGAGTCGGGGTGCCCTCAAGTCCCGAGCTCGCTTCGCTCGCTCCTAGACCCTATATTAATACTATTATTTCATTAAAATATTAGCAAACTGGCAAAGAAATACGTTAAATGTCGTCTGAAATAACCTAACAAATTATGATTTTAATAATAATTTTTCTTACTACTTCTCGTTAATTTGAGTTATTTACGAAAGCTAGTGACATTGTGAAGGGAATTACATAAAAACATTCATAAATAAGTAAGTAAACAGGTAAATAATCTTTATCCATACTTGTTTTATTACATTATCCAAGTCTTCGAAGATGGTATAAAAATAGCTGGTTAATGTGATTAATTCTATGTCAATTATCCAAGAGTTGACATTACTATTAATAATGGCCAGATGATATGTTACATAATATCCGGATTAATCGCTTTGGCTGTGACATATACACTAACACTATAATATTACTATTTTATTTTCCTACACAAATATTATTTTCCTAGAATATTATGGTTTTGGTTCATGAGAAAAATTGATACCACCTTTGATCATTCTTCTTTATTTGAATTTTAATCGATACAGTGGCGCCTCTGTTTTGTTTTTCAATGTTTTGGGTAGTGGGTTTTATGCGATACCGCAGATGTTTTCGAACTTTATATTGGTAATAGCTCCTATTATAATAGCTAAGGCTTCATTATACAGGGTTAAATCCTTCATTTAGCTCGTGCAGATATTTTTATGGGCGTCGCGGAATGTCATCAAAGGATCTCGAAGGCGCCCCTGCACCACCCCTTGACAATTCTATGATTTAATGCTTTTCTACTATTTGATTATAATGCCGTCTGATATACTTTTATCTAGATACCTATTTATTAGAAAACTTATAGTTTTAGTTTCTTCGTTGATCTAACAATCAGCTGTACCTATTTAAAAGGAAAAAAAACTACCATTTTACACTTTACAAGTAGTTGACAACAATATAATCCCTAAACGTTTGCCACGCAGCATCGTAACGGAACGCTAAATTGCTTGCCGTTGGGTCTTTGCTGGTGGACTGGTAACTAGCCACGACCGAAGACTTCCTGTAGGGCTATTGTCTATCTCAGTGCCTATGAATTTTAGTTGTACCGCTTGTACACTATGATCAGTTTCCAACAAAGAGCTGTCAGTTTGCACATTTTGTAATCAGTATGTCTGAGTTGTAATTAGTGAGTCTGATCAATCAATCAATCAATCAATCAATTTATTCATTTGCTGGTATAATTATTAACAAAAGTTAGTTGTTACAAATATATGAGGTCTAACTTTACCATACCATTATACCACACCATATTGGCATGCAAATGTAAATCATTAGAAAGTCAATTACTTAACTTTTAGAATCACAAACAAAAAAAATATATTAATTTACTATGAACATTGCACAATATAACATCTTGAAAAAAATTATAATAATATCAAATTTAATCTTTGATAATATCAGTGTTTTGTTGTATTAAAAGTCAAAATTTAAAAGGTTTTAAATCGAGATGACGTCATAGGCACTAATCTCTGTAATAGCCACCGATAGGGATGGCATAGACATTGAAAAATTGTTGAACGAAACATGATTGAAACGCATTTCTGACGTAAGTTTTCACTTTTCATATATCGGTGACCAATTTTGTAACGATCACACTGTCTGCTATAAATATAGAGCCAGTATAAGCACGAAAGAGAGCGCAAAGAATGGTCTTTTTACCATTTTATTGTCCTGCGTGCAGCGAGATATATTTCGCCCAGAATAATCATTCTTTTGCATATAAAAAGGTACAGGTTGGTTACTCCAACCATACCGAAAGCAATATATCGTAGATATAAAACATTCATTGAAATGGTACAGCAGGTACACACGGCGGCATTACCGCGATGGATAGCGGCGCTGCGCTGATGTATCGGCTAATCCGAGGATTGCAGGCGGTAACTGACTATTTATGACGCAGCTGGGCGATCTAACAGACCATAACACTATTTTAACTGCATTTACAGACTGGGGCCAAGAGTGTCTATTCTTTCTCAACTGAAAATAAACACGCGGCTTTCCACCATCTGTCTTCAGCGCATTCTTAGCTATTTCGGCCACATTTCACGACGCGGCGAAAGATTAATCCTGGTTGGCCACGTGGAAAGAAAAAGGCCAAGAGACCTCCAACCCGGTGGTCAGACCAACTCAAGGAAGCTGGCGCCAGTTCATTGTACGAAGCGGTCCACATGGCTGCAGACAGAACTCGGTGGAAGGAGATAGGTAATTCACCGCAGGATTTCTCGCCGTGATTGATAGTCACGATCCTCATTCATGAGGGACCGACCGAAGAGAGAGAGAGAGAGAGAGAGACAGACTTGGGCTCTTCAAGCATTTAATCCGCACGATATGAAGGTAGGTGTACCACTGCAGTGGGGTACCACCATAATTATGAATATTTGGTATAAGGTAGGTTTCCCGCAAATGTACATTACATACCTACAATGTGTTACTTGAACCCCTGCATAAGCAAAAACGGTCTCCAACATACGGGCTTCCTAGTGTGTTGATCAAACTGTTACTGGTATGGTAGGTAATATGCAAATATTGCTGTCTTATAAAGAAATTTATCTACGCTCATTGCTTAAAGTTCGAATTATGAAATCAAAATGTGTCACATATTAACCTACTTTATTCACAGACTTCTATAATTATTAAAAAGTTATTCATTATAACATCGCTGTACTATGGAAATATCTCTAGAAAGTTGAATAATTTCTATTACGATACTCGGCTCTGGGTTCCTGTATTTTTATGTGTCGTCATCACAGACCAGGGAATAACTTTCTTTTCTCTGTGGTCGTCATACCCAAAAGAGAGTGTAGAGCCAATCCTCAATTTTGATTTTTATATATGGAGTCCACAGACAACATTTAGTTGGTAGTCGTGGGATGGGCCACGATCGACCATAGACAACAATTAATTCACGGAAACAATAATTTTTCCCTGCCTTATATGACTGATTAAAAGTGTGTTCATACAGAAAATTGAAAAGAATTATGTATAATTTTTGACACAACTTTAGTACAAAATCTTACAAGTGCTCATGATCGTGCAAGGTTTTTAGCTTTGTCTGAAAAAGAATCTGGCTATTGGCTCCACGCTCTGCCATCTAGAAATCTCGGCACCCTTCTCGAAAATGAAAGTTTCCGTGTAGCTGTAGGACTCAGGTTGGGTGCACCACTGTGCCACGAGCACAGGTGTCCGTGTGGAAAAGAGGTAGACAAGTTTGGAATTCACGGACTCTCTTGCCACAGGAGCGCCGGTAGGCTTTTTCGGCATGGTTCCCTCAACGAAGTTATTAAAAGGGCTCTTGCCACCATTGATATTCCTGCCCTATTGGAGCCAGCAAGAATTAGTCGTGATGATGGCAAGAGACCTGATGGATTGACGCTGGTTCCCTGGGAACGGGGTCGGGCGCTGATGTGGGATGCAACATGCGTTGACACATTGGCTTCGATTCATATCAGGGAGACAGAATCAAAGCCGGGAGCCGCAGCTGAGACTGCTGAATCCGGTAAGCGTCGCAAGTATGCCTCTCTTTTAGAGAGTTACATATTTGTCCCGTTTGCCGTGGAGACCCTGGGGCCATGGAGTCATAGTGCCAAAAAATTCCTTCGAGAGTTTTCCCCGCGGTTAATAGCCTCAACTGGTGACAGAAGGGCTGGCTCATTTTTTGCGCAACGTATCAGCCTAGCTGTTCAACGCGGAAATGCAGCCAGTATTCTTGGTACCATTCCACGCGGGCAAGATTTGTATAGTAATTAGAATAAGCTAATAACAGTTTTATTGTAACATTTTAATAAAAAAAATTTTTGATTATTTAATTATCCACTAAAAATATACTTTATCTGACTTGTTTAAATATTTTTCTACTCTTTTTTGTTTCATAACTTTTTTAACAGACTATACACAATTTACAACTGAATTTTGGCGCCATACCTAACTTTTAAAATTTCAATGTGTTATTTTTGTTACTTAGTCAAAACTTAGCGCGGAAAAATGTCTAGCAGTGAAACCTACTAAAGAAAATTTAACTCCACCTGACATTTTAGTAATTGCAACAAAAAGGACCCACAATCTTTTACCGACAAAGTAAAGGATTTACGACAAACGTTAGCAAGATTTTATGGTTTGGATTTATGATAATTTGAGCGTAGATAAAGTAGTGTATGAAACTACATAATTAGGTATTAAAACACTCGTGTGATACTATTAAAAAACTCGCCTGCGGCTCGTTTTTTAAACTCACACTCATGTTTATATAATACCCCCCATTATGCATCCGTTTCATAAACTACTATTTTATTTTTCTCTCAACTCCTTTTTATGTCCCACTGCTGGGCACGGGTCTCCTCTCAGACTGAGAGGGGTTTGGCCGTAGCCCACTACGCTGGTCAAGTGCGGGTTGGCGGGCTTCACACACCTTCGATAACATTTTTGTGAACTCTCAGGCATGCATCAGGTATCCTCACGATGTTTTCCTTTACCGTTAAGCAAGTGATATTTAGTTTGCTAAAAACGCACATAACTCGGAGAAGTCAGAAGTGCGTGCCCAGGATACGAACCCGCGACCTCCTTATGAGAGGCAGAGGTCAGAACCACAACTGTATCTCAGGTAGAGGGCGTACACATCGCATCACATTAGCCTGCGGGTGTTCTCTAACCTTTGATTGACATAGGCCTTCCCAAGCGACCACCACCATAATTATCATGTCATCAGCGTTCCTCATCCAGTTGCTCACACCGTGTCGTTGGTTCAACATGCTGAAAAGCTTTTTTTTTACGCTACACAAGTTAGTACTTGACTGCGATCTCACCTGATGGTAAGTGATGATGCAGCCGAAGATGTTAGCGTACTAACTTCGAAGGGGTTAGTTATGTCACCCCAACGTTTTCTACACAGCATCGTACCGGAACGCTAAATCACTTGGCGGTACGTCTTTGCTGGTAGGATGGTAACTAGCCACGGCCAATGCCTCCCACCAGACACCTAAGCTTGCTTGTGCGCTGTCTCCACTTCAGGACTTTTCGGCTCCACCATCTGCTGCCACTTGAGCTTGTTAATGGCGTATCAAAAAAAAAAAAACACTCTGCACTTTTTTCAAATTTTGTTTTTCAGACAGAGATCCGGTGTGAAAAAGAAAATTTTATTTCCGATATAATTTTGTGAATTTCCATCTTGTTTTTCGTTTCGGCGTATCAGCGGCATGCCGGTCACGTACGGGGTACGTGCCGTACTCTGCGGGGTACGGTAGATGTAGAGACGTGGACGGGTAGGCTTCTCAATCGATATCAGGCTTGCTGTCGGATACCTAGTGAACAGGATTACGTAGAAAAATATTTTTGAGAGACTTTAAACGCCTTTGATAAATTCTATGCTGTGCTTTTTGGAGGAGTGATTATAGCGAAAGTATAATATAATACTAGCAAACCCGGCGAACTCCGTTTCGCCACCAGATGGCTTCGTTTTATGTAACATTTTTTAATTTTTAAATTTTTTTTTAATTTTTCCTGAATTTTCTTTGCTATAAACCTCACGGAACCCGAGACCTTTCCAACGAATGCAAAACCGTGGAAATCGGTTCGTGCGTTCTGGAGTTATAGCGTCAGGAAGGAAAACCTGACTTATTTTTATATAGTAGATAGTAGATAATAAAGGAAAAAGTTGTGGAGTGAACTTCCATGGGATCATTTTTAGGGTTTCGTACCCAAAGAGTAAAAACGGGACCCTATTACTAAGACTTTGGTGCCCTTCCGTCCGTCCGTCTGTTACCAGGCTGTGTCTCTTGAACCGTGATAGCTACAGACTTGAAAATTTGACAGATTATTTATTTCTGTTGCCGCTATAACAACAAATTATACTAAAAAATACAAAATAAATTTAATATTTAAGGCGTCTCCCATACAACAAACGTGATATTTTGTTCGTTTTCGAATTTGGTAAGCAGAGGTGCTTAGTTTACATTAATATTATTGAAGTCTTGATAGTACGGAAACCTCAGTGCGCGAGCTCGATTCACACGTGATCAATTTTTTGGGATGTTTGTGGTACAAATAATATTCATTAACTTTACTACCTTTTGATTGAATCAAAATTTTTATCATTATTGCGCTTGATTACAATCATGACTGGTAGGGAGAATTATGGTAGATATTGAGAATGCCTTTCTATGCTTCAGGATTTCCCTTCAGGAACATGGAAGTTGGAAGGACGTTCCACATCTTAGCGTAAGACAGATGACAAACAATCTTTTGACAAGACCCATAGTAAAATCTTGATCACTAGGCGAATATAGTCAAATTTTGAATAAAATATCGATAGTAATGAGTAATATAATCGATTTGGTATATAGACGATAGTTATATTTTTTTTATGCAAGGATGCTTTGCGGATGGTGTGCTACACAGTGTATCTATAAGACGATTGAATTACTTATACATTTTCACCCAAGCTGTCGATCCTGATCAATCCATCTCAATCCCGCCGCAATCTGGCGCGATTTCCAAACAATGATCCTCATATAAAAACTGTCGAGCGTGACCGTGCGTTAGATTAGTTTTTGCACTCCTCTTGACCGGTTGTTGTTGTTTTATTAAAAAACTGTCCCCGGGTGAGTGTTATACGATTACTACGGGGCATGCGAGTGGACACTGCCTACTGCGTGGTGAGGGGTCACTAAACTAGAGGACGCGTTTCTGAAGTAAAATATTTAGGCGCGTTGGGTAAAGTACCTATATTTGAGTTTGGGAAAAAACATTCATATCGATATAATATAACTTAGCAATTATACATGGTATGTTGACATGATACTATACCAACCTAGGTTGGTAACTTGTGCAAAAATAGGAGTTTTGCCTCCGTTTTCTTAGTTCATAATCCAATGCGAGTTGCTAACTAACGATACAGAATAAGCCCCTAGAAGTTATGGTGGAATAAAGAAACTCACAAACATACATACGTACATACATGAACCCTAAAAACATACACTCTTTTTTTGGACAGTCGTGTAAAAAATTTAAGAACACGACTGCCCTTTGATAAAACGACTTTTCCAAAAAATTGTCTATGCTGCTTGGAATCATGTAAGGGTTCTAACGATACCCCATATTATTATGCCCCAATCTCTTCAGTTGTTCAGAAAATATGGTGGAATGAAGAAACCCACATACGTACATACTTACAAACATATTACATACATGAACCCTAAAAACATTACTCACTCAACTTACACCTTTTTTTTGGGTAGTCGTGTAAAAAATACATGAATCGCTAGGCAGAGATCTTTTGACCCATTGATATTTTGACCAAGCAAAATTTTTGAGGTAGTAAAATTGTGCAATACACGCTACTTTACGTCAAAACTCGTGGCTCCAACTAATGGGCGAGCGGCGCGGGCAAGACGCCAGGGGAGTTAATGGCATCAGGACATTTGGCTTAGAAACCAAGCCGTAAAGGCCGTAAATCATCGCTAAGCCGGACAAATGACGAGCGTACCTACTGCAGTGACGAGTATTGATAGCTTGTCGGGGACTTATACAGATTTCTGCATTGCAGTAACCACTGCAATAATCTAAACTAGATTTTTACCAGGTCATTAGGTAGGCTCTTATTGCATAGTTCACCCGGAACTCGTTGGGTTTTTTTTTTAATACTATATAGATTTACGCTTGACCACAATCTCACCTGATGGAAAGTGTCGATGTGGTCGAAGATGGAGCGCGCTTACCTAGAAGATGCCTATTCACTCTTTTTTTAAAATCACCCAGGTCGTAACATGCGGGGAAAACAGATTTCGGGAGAGAATTCCAAACCTTAGCCATGCGTACTAAAAATGAAGAAGCGAATCGCTTCGTGCGTACTGGTGGTATGGCGACGACATAGGGATGAAAGTTCACCCGGTGTCTTGCGGTGCGGTGGAAAAATGGTGAGGGAATTTTTCACTCTACATGATGACTCTTGATTGCGATATCACTTGATGGTACTTAAGGCCCTGTGACCGGTCAACATTGGCAAATTGCGTTCGTATAGCATCATTTTATGTAAAATCTACAGATCTTATCACTTAAAAAATATGTGGAATTAAAAGTATTTTTGACATGGCTGATGCCAAAACACGATTTCGCAAACTTCGCTCGATCGAAAAAAATGCCAAAGTTGTCACTGCAAATACATAAATCTGCATTTTTCTTAGAAATGATTACATAAATTTTTGTGAACACGAACAACGTTTTTGTGACAACAAATCCACTGTTCACCGCGCCGAATAAGATCGTACTTACTAATAATTTGATCGTACTTACGAACCAGTTTGGAAATTATAAAAAAAATTAAGAGGTCCGTGGCAGGAATCAAACCCGCACTCTCCCACTTGAATTGATTGAACTCTATAACTGCACCTGGGAGGTCGTCCAGTACCTATAAGAATTGGGTATTACACTACTTTTTAATTTGATAAAAAATATTACTTTATTATAAACTAGGATAAAAATAATAACGTGCAGTGAAAGAAATATCAAAATCCAACGAAGATTTACAAAGTTACAGGCGTTTAAATTTTGGAGTGGGAGGATCTTCTATCCCTTTCTCGCAAAACGAAAATTTGTATGAAGCCGCACGAAGCTACTATGGCATTGGTAAGGTGTGACGTCACAATTTCATGTTGCTATATCTCTGTCTAATCACAAATCTTGAAATGCTTATAACTTTTTTGTTATTTGATCGATTTAATTAGTTTTTTCAGTGCACGTCATTATTTTAATTCTAGTTTATAATAAAGTAATAAAAAAATTGGAGTCAAATACCCAATTACTATAATAAATCCACAGCAGGGATCCAGCTCAATATGGCAAGGAGCCTTTGTTATATCGTTTATAGTCTTACCGATGTTATCACGTAGGTATCATGTTAAGGTGAAAAATTTTTAAGCCAAAGGATATTGAGTTATATGGTCTAAAAATATTGGTTCCTATTAGACCGTATATGAAATGATTATCATGAGGTATTTTAGTTAAAATATTATAGACAGAGGTTAAATAAAAAATACCAAAAAAATGTTCGCGGCTTTGTAGTTCCTATCATTAAAACCATTTAAAACTAACACCTTTTGCTCTACTTCTTTTTATTTAACTCGATATTTTATCCAATTTAAAATTTAATCAAAATTATTTCTTAATCACTTATTTTCTTCATACTTTATTTTGTATTAAAAACAGGTAAAAATAAAAGTATCATTTAAATATCTCATATTTCACAGTGTTATTGTCACTTCACGGAAGTTACATGTTTTTTTTTTTTTGTATTATATAAATTAATGAATTACTGCAATATTCAGGACTATATTAGCGACACAAACCCTTGGAATTGACTGATAAAACATAAATTGCTCTGTTGTTGTTACTAGCCTATTTAGTATTTATAATTATTTTGTTAAATTGTGATAACATAAAAAATGCTGGCTGAGTTTGTTGTGGGCTTCTTCTCAGCGGCAGGGCGCGTTTGTGAACCCTTGTAAACTTAGTTTTAAGTCGACTTGTATGTAGTTATCACCATTCTTATGCAACAAATGTCATACGGACTTTTTACAAGTGCCTGTATATTAGGCCTATGTGAAATAAAGATATTTTGAGTTCGAGTTTGAGTTAATATGGAATTTGGAAAGTTGTTGAAAAAATTATTAGTTTTAAAGATAGGAGAGGGAACAACACGGCAGAAAGTTTTTTGGTATATTTGTTTTAACCATGTAAAAAAATTCAATATATATATTTAGCAAGTGCTTCGTACATGTAAAAAATATAGTGCAGGTGAGTGCAGCTAATTATCTGGATTGATTAACACTACGGTACACGCGCCTCTTTTTTTTACTTGAGTACACGCGTGGCCTACTATAGTAGCCCATTTTAAAAAGTCAATAAATTTTATATTTATAACTATTTGATTAAAATAACAAATGGAATGGACAAAATATTTATTTAAGTTAACATTACAACAATACAATTTAAATACAATATTTAAAATAGTGAACAATTAGCAATTTATTAAATATCTACGAAAAAGTAACAAAAATGGCAATACTGAGATCAACGTATTTTTGTTTTTATTAAAACCACTCTCCATTACTATTTTCTTCATTTTCGTAGCATTTAGGATATACTACTGCTTAGTGATCGTGAAAAATCTTCTAGTAGCAAGTCTTTTACCACTTTTTTGTCGACCGATTTCGGGCTCTCGAGCAGAGTGCACATCGACCATCTCGTGCTGTCTTTGGTGTCAAATCATGATTTAGATACTTCGGAATCCTGAATTGTGCTGCCGAAAAGTGCCCCAATCTTCAATTTAAGTTGTCGGGTTCGGGTTGTTTGAAACTGGATAATAGATCCTTAGCATTTCTAGCTCTATCTCCTTTTTGGTTTGCTTATCTAATACTTAGGTTTTGGGTTCGAGTTCGCGTTGCCGATGGTATATTTTTGTGCCAAATGGTTCCGTTCGTCAATTTGTAGATTAGACCGCGCCTTCCAGATAGAGTGGAGTGTTATCCGAATCTAATGTTTCGTCAGACCTTTCATTTAACCTTTCCTCTTCATTTTCCTGAAGCTCTGACTCATGCAGAACTAGGGCCTGTTGTTAGTCTGGTTCTGGCTCAACTTTATCATCTTCACTCTCTGTCACATCTTCATCATCAGTGTCTAGCTTAAGTAGCAACAAAGATTCACAAGTGTGAATCACTCATGACGTTAATATTATAAATCTGTAAAAAATAAAAAATTGACATTTTCCAATTTTAAAAATTAAACAAAGGTATAAGTATACATACATAACATAGCTGCAGAACATTATTTTAGCGTTATAATTCGATAATACACGAAAAGTTACTTACCTGATTTTGGTACATCAATACACGCGCGGACTACTTTAGTAGGCCCGCGCTTTTGGCGCCAAATATCTCGCACATGTGTTTGCGCAGGAATTGTGTTGGGTACTAAGGTTGCGAAGAATATACCAGACGAGGCTTATCTGGAATCGCAAGCTTCTAGCATGCAAAAATAAAAAGTTACGACAAAAAAACTAACCCTGGTCTACTATAGTAGGCCGCGCGTGTACTCCAGTGTTAACACACTTTACTTTTTATCCCAGAAAAATCCACGGTTCCCGCGGAACTTGTAAAAATAAAACCATGCGGGAAAGTTGCAGGAAAACCACTAAAACTAAATAAAACTCTGGAAGTGTTGTCTGCGTCATAAATATAAACGGTTAAAATATGTAACTATTTTATGATAGGCGCAAAAACCTCTGCGCACGAACAATGGCGAATATAAAGGACACCTATAAAGTGTAAGGTGGGACTGTTTTGACGAGGCGCTAAATCTACGATTGTAATGCGTGGTTTTCACGCCATATTTACAGATGCTACAGCATGTATCTATAATTGTATAGGTCTGTATGTTTGTTATTCTATTGCACTAATATTATTATGGAACTGATTTCTAAGTAGGCAGTATGCACCAAGTTTACATTACTTACTTCCTCTTTCTTACCTCCTTATATCACTTTAATATCCTTTAAAATAAGGACGTCGGTTTGGTTCGTCATATTGGGATTGCACATTGTTTCTTCCGTGTTTCTAATTTGAGGTGGGTGGACCATGAAAGGCCATGCTCCTTCTAAGGCCAATTATTAAAATTTCGTAGTTATTGCCATGTGATGACAAATTCCTTCTATCTACATAAACATCCATCGAACTAGAAATCACAGACGCGGCGGCGAATCGCTCGCGCCACTATTTTGGCAGTACGGTCCCTCGCTTCATTGATATCGGAAATCGACGACGTTAAAATAAGGTGGGTGTACCATAGAAGGCCACTGTAACAAATAAAAAGTTATTATTCATCTATTTACTGGATAAATGAAACTATGAAATATTTAAGTAATACTTTGTTTTATTACGTAACATATAAACTAATTCTCTTTATTGTAGATTTAATCTCTATTTATTAAGTTTTAGTGTTAAATGACTGATTTATTATAATGGCCTTCTAAGGAGCCTTGTTCCTAGCAAGGCCATTTTGAAGAGTTCAATGAAACTTAAGTTTAATCAATATTGATAAAATCTGAAATTTAAAAAAGTGGTTTATATGTTACGTAATAAAACGAAGTATTACTTAATTATTTTTTTGTATCATTTATTCAGTAAATAAACGAATAATAACTGTTCATTTGTTAGAGTGGCCTTCCATGGTCCACCCACCTGTATGTATGGGTTAATGTGCTTTTTGCTTTCATCTTCTTTCTTTCAATAAAATCTTATATGAATAAGAAGAAGATGTTAGGGCACTACGACTGAGATAATTTATGTTAAGGTTAAGGATAAATTAGGTTAAGGTTATGTTAATCTGATCTCTCAATAAAAGAGTTATGCTTAATCCATTAAACAGTGTGTGAAATTTGATTTAGTTAGTATACATTGTGCAATCCAGTATTTTGGCGCTTTTTACAAATATTTGGTTACAAAAAGGGGGATAGATAAATCTTTGGGATACATAGACAGATAGATTCTTTATTGTACACCAAAACAAAACGAAAGAAAAACAAAATAAACAATAAAACAAACGTACAAATATGGCCCTATGCGATCACACATGCGACACAGCAATCTCTTCCAGGCAACCATCGGGAGAAGAATGGGGATATTTACAGGTTTAGGATTAAACACTACCCAATAAAATCGCTTGAATTATTTAGGTGCCAGGAGGTATCATTATACGTTCTATAAAAAAGATTGTTGTCTATTTCCGTAGAAAATTCCTGCCATGCATACTTATTATATTATAATTTTCCTATAAAAAGTTAGAGCCGTGTGCACCGACCCTTACAATAATTATTATCGATCTCGAAATAATTATAATAAATCCAAGTCGCAGGGAGTTTTTGCGTTTCGGCCGATCATTGTCTGCTCTTATACGGAGGCAGATATCCCAGCTGATTCGCAGTTGAACTCCGATTTATTGGCTAATCGGTGTATGGTATGTTACTAATTGATGTTTTCTTGTCGCAAGACCTAAGCATTAGGCACCTTATTTGTACGTGGATATGGTAATGATCACAGAGATTTCGTAATCACAGTTCTTCGACGTGGTATGAAGCTTTGCTGTTGTGATAAATGATTAATTACTAGGTATCATTTCAATACATGTAGGTATGTTTCGGCATTGAATCGTAAACTTTTTTTTCTCGACATCTTCTTTATTTTACTTTTACATAATTATTATTTGTCTATTAAAAACGTGAAATAATGTACCTACCTACCTAATATTACTATTACCTATAGTAGATAAATAGATAGATAAATAGATAAATAGCAGACAACATCACATACATTGCTCCGATCCCTTTGTAAGTAGCTTATGCACTTGTGTTAAGGAAATCAGAAACAACGAAGGTACCACAACACCCAGGCCCGAGACAATGTAGAAAACTTATTTTTCTACATTGCCCCGACCGGGGATCGAACCCGGAACCTCAGAGATGGCGGCGCCTTGAAAACGCTAAACGGCACGCTAACCACTCAACCACGGAGGTCGTCAAACCTAATGAATTTAGAATCTTATTGAAACAGTTAGTGAGTGTAGAGGCTAAAAAAATTGGGACTGTAGAAGAAAATTACAAAGATTTTCAGCAGAAAAGCTGACTTTAACGGCCCATTATCCCGGTTTTTAGCGACTACGCCACTTTTCAAAGCAATTCAAAGTCATGAAAAAATTGTTTTTTTTCACTGTTAAAAATACATATTAAAGATACATGCTTTATCTCTATAATGGCCTCATGAAAACACGATAAGTTAAACTTGCCTCGATCATAAAAATTTTTGAAAACAGGTCGTTTTTGTTCATTTTTTTAATGGTATTTCCAAAGCTTTAGACTAAATTTCATAAAAATTATACGTAAAGTAATCTCATTGTATTGCCTATCCATTGAGCAGACAGATATTAAATAAAAAAATTGCTGCAAAATTTCGCCTAACAGAAGTCATAAAATGGTCTAACGCATCGAATAAACGATGTACTCAGTGGCTCACGAGCCTCCATACGAGACGGACCTGCGCAAGTTTTCACGACTCACGCTCCTTTCGCGCTAAAATTATTTATTTTTTAAATGCGCTGGAAAAAAAAACTATCTGACAGGAAGCGAAGGAGAATTTAAAAAAATTATATAGTAAGTGTTTCTTGAGTTTATCAAAATACCTAGTCCTCAAAAGCTCCGAAGAAACTCTGATACGAACTAAGAAAATTATGGTAGGTAGTGTAAAGTCCACCACGTGCAAATACCATCACGCGTAACCACAGTTTAAATACTGTTACTGTTTATCTGTTCAACTAAAATAACTCGTTTTTTACTTTTTACACGACTGCCCAAAAAAAGGAGTGTAATGTTTTTAGGGTTCATGTATGTATGTATGTATGTACGTATGTATGTGTGTATGTATGTATGTATGTATGTATGTATGTGATGTTTCTTTATTCCTCCATAACTTCTGAACGGCTGAACAGATTTGGATGTATGGGGTATCGTTAGAATCCTTGGATCCTCTCGAGTAACAAAGACTATATTTTTTTGGAAAAATCAATATGGCGGATGTGAGGCGCCATTTTCAAAAGTGGAAAAAAATTTTTTTCTTCAACTATCATAATATGGGTATCAAAATGAAGGTATTGGAGAGTAGTAACAGAAAATACCTTCACCTAACTGCTGACCATCAGTAAAAAACATAAAATAAAAATAAGTAATTAAAAAATTTAAAAAAAAAACCGGCCAAGTGCGATTTGGACTCGCGCACCGCTTCCATACTATAAAAGAAGTAAAACATTAAAAGAATCACTTTTGTTCAAGAATTTACGAGTATAATTTACATGTACCTAGGTACTTTTGTTGGCGAACCGCAAACCTAACTTTGTTTTCGGCGGTTTATTGCTATTATCAAAAAAAGTATAAAAGTTAGGGAGTTGATTTTATTTTTCCTGTAAAATATACGTTAATTTCTATTGATCATAATTATTTTAGATTTTTCGATTGATAAACTTCGGAGATAAGGGGGGGGGGGGGGGCTGGTATGTTTTTCGACAGTTTGCTCAATAAATCAAAAACTATCGGGCATAAAAATAAATAAAAATCGGTTTTAGAATATACAAGTAACGTCCTTTCATACCCCACTCAATATTGTTATCTCATTTTGAAAATTCAAAGCCCCGGTTTTCCCCCCTTTTTAAATAAAAATAAAATCAATTTGCAATGTTTTATAATTATAATATTATGCATTGGCGTTGGGTCACTATTACCTAAAACTATTCCAAATTTCAAGTCGATAGCTTTGATAGTTGCTGAAATAATCGAGTGTGACAGACGGACGGACGGACGGACGGACGGACGAGCGGACGGAGAAAGTCTCACCATAAGGGTTCCATTTTTACCAATTTGGTATGGAACCCTAAAAACACGAGTGCCCTGTTATAAAACGAACTAAAAAGTAAAAAACAAGTTATTACTTCGTTTTATAACAGGGCATTCGTGTTTTTTAATTGTTGAAACTGAAATTATTTTAGAAGGCTTCTATTTCGGTCTCATTTACAACATTGGAGATCACACAATGATTGGAGATAAATGTCGACTCGACATATGTAAGGATACTCAATGCCAAACCATATGAAAATCAAAATGTAACCGTTGAAAAATTGAGTGTCGCAAGCACATATTACGCAACTTTTGTAAAAAACTACGCAGACTGGCAGCAGAAACAAATGCCCTGAGACATCGAAAAACACTTACCAACATAAGAATTATGATAATGAGAAAAGCTATCGTGAAATATATAAAACTAGCAGTGCCCGCAGACTCCGTTCCGCGTTAGAAATATTTTTGTCCCACGTTAGGCCCGGTTTCCACGAAAGCGGAGCGAAGCGGAGCTGTGTTTGGATAACTAACCAGATTTCATCATTTAGACATCCCTCAGTTTCAAAAATATCAAAATGACGAAATCTGATTTGTTACTGAAATACAGCTCCGCTCCGCTTCGCTGTGGTGGAAAACGGGCCTTATACCCACAGCCCACAGCGCTGGACGCGAGGCATTCAGATAAATGAATGATAAATGCCTATCCTATCGCCACGCAACGACCGAAGCGGCGGCGGCGCGCTCCTGCATACGGCGCGTTTTTGTTTTGCTAATATCTTTGAAGATATGTATTTAAACTGTATAGAGTAAAGGGCAGAACTATTCCACATTAAATTTCCGTTCTAAAAAACATATTTACAAAGAGATAAATTAATACCATATGGGCTAAATAAGCTTCACAAAAATTATTTATTTTTAATCCACAATTTTAAAGTAAAAGCAGTTATTGCGAGTTACCCATAGGAGATAGGCATATGCTATTGCGGACTTTTTTTGCAGATTTTGATACTGATTTGATGATTTTGATTTTGTTTTGTTCTATCCTCAATCGCAGCGTACGCGATGAAAGCAATTTTTTTGCGACTTGGATTACATTATTCAAGTTTTAGTAACAATGCATAGTTAATTTTGGAAATTATTATAGCCTATGACACTCCACGATAATGTATTGGTGAAAGAATTTTGAAAATCGGTTCAGTAGATCCAGAGATTACCCCTTACAACGTCACAAACTCACAAACATCGTTACCCTACCTTTTTATTATATTAGTATAGATATCACAAAATATCTGGGAACCCTAAAAACGTTGCCATATCAGTTCTGCACAACGATATTGTTAAACTCAATGCCGCACTCTTATGGTGATCACAGAATGTGTCAAAACTACTACTGTGAAAAGAAAGATGCGGACGGTAGCAAAGAAGATTAAAAAAAAATATAAAACTCTTCATTTCCCTAATATGTACAAGAAAAATTTCTACAAATCCTGCTACTTTAGTAATACATAATTATTATAAATAAATACCTCGGTTGATATTATCGATTACCATAAAAAAGTCAAAATATACGTAAAAAACGCAACTTCCAGCATATATTTCGTGAAGCAAATTATAATGACAAATAGTCCAACTGTAACAGTACACTACTGCACAGTACTGTGACGCAAATATTTATGAATAGGTTCACGGAGTTCATTCTAACTTCTCGGCTAACGGCAATGGTCGCTAGGTATCGTAGAGCGGGTCTGGCTGTGCGACAAATACCTAAAGTGCTGGGATATAGTCGCCTTAAATTCATAGAAATACATACGTAGTACTTAGGCAGTAAAAAAGGAGATAAAGTAACTAAAAAATAAGTGAGTTTGATAACCGACTAACTTTACATCTTTCTACCTACATACCTTTAGTTAACAGCTGCAGAATTAACGTAAAAAGATAAATCAAAAAGGTAAATTAAGTATTAAGTTTCATTACGTTTAGCTATTTCGCCATACCTACTCTACCTATACGTACTAACAATATTCATGAATAATATTATATCCTATTTATGTAGGTACCTATTTAATTACATAAGTGGGAAGTGGATAAGAATGACAGTTTATTTATAGGTACAACATAGGGACATATTGGTGGTATGTACTTAAGTACAAACTACAAGAAGTATTTTTTTATTGGAAGAACGAAGTATGTAATTGGCCAACAAGTCGTGAATTGAAACAATTGAAACAATTAATTATTCCTTTTATATGGAGACTAAAATAATGGACGACATTCGTTGACAGTTTTAACAGCATTTACCACTTTTCCTGAGGGAGCTATATCAGCTGTAGGTTGTTAACAATACTACAGCTGATACTTAGCTCTTAAAATCCTTAGTAGGCTACGTATTTTTACGCACTGCAAGTTCCTAAGCCTAACTTGTGCAAAAAGGATTTTTGTCACCGTTTTCTTAGTTAATAACCCAGTGAGGGTTACTAACTAACAAACTGAACGATATAAAATCAGCCTACTTGTAGTATTAATCTTTCGACATTGGTACCCCAATAGTGTCACTTAAGGTTGAGAAAGGTCAACACATTCCAACGAACTTAAGTCTTAAATAGAGGCGATTATCAAGATTGCTTTGCCCTAAAAACTATGAAACATTAGAAATGTCCTCAAATTCTTCACACCTACTCGCCACACGGACCGGCCGAGTTACATAATACCCCGCGGTCCTTATTATCCCGCTTTTTACCGCCACAAAGGCACCGAAACAACGCGCCGAGTATTCGAGTCGTCCGCAACATCGATTCTGTATCGATACCGAGGAATCCGCGCCCGATGCCGTGGAACATTGTCATATACGAGTAATTGTATATAATTGGTATTTCTCAAGAACAATGAGTCGAAATTACCCTTTGAGTGAAATAATTGCGGTGCTTTTTGCCAGCGGGCGAGTCGCTTTGACAAAGGCCGGTGCTTTTCGATTTTATTGACGATTGTGATGTATTGGTATTGGCTGTGGGGTATGTTTCATTGAAACCATTTAGACTCGAGCTTGTTTTAGGAAAGGAATAAAGGGGTACAGATTTAACGGTCACAGCTTGCTTAGTTACGAATAACACTCATCAGCGACTTGCAGTTGAGCTTTAATTCTGAAGCATTAATTTGTTTTGTATCGGTGATATCAATTGAAGAGACGTTGGATAAACGCTGGATTGACTAGGTACTTATTCTAAAGATAATGAAATAAAATGAAATTATTTATTTATTTGAAAATGAAATGCAATGATTTATTTGTAGAATATAGTCTTATAGAATCAGGGTTACTACTTACTATACCTATACTTAAAGAAGAAGCATTGAAGAATTGTGAAATGTAACTGTGTCTTTATAATATTATTATTAATCATAATCAGTGCTTATTTTCTGAGAAGATAAGGCAGTAGCTACAAGTATGTTTATTTCCAAGTATTGCGATGAACTCGCGATATCTCGCATCTGCACTTTATCTGATGCTAAGATAAGTAGATATTAAATCAAACGACGCCGCTTTTTCCAACGCCATTGTTATTCATTAAAGCTTTAAATAAATGAGAAAAACCTGCAAGTGGGGGGCTCACATAAAGCGTGGTGGCAAAAACGACGGATTCCGATTTTAACATAAACTGAGTAAAAACGATATCGGCGAAGATTTTCTGCACAATACATAATATTGCGTAGGTCCATTCCTTCTAGAATAATATGGTAGGTACCGTAGTATTTCAAAGGCATTCTTTGACATATTTTACTGTGAAAATGGGTTCTTCTTCTTGGTCATAATAATATGTTAGTTTTACCATACTAGAATAAATAATTAGATGTACTATACCATTGCAATGTTTAGGTACTTTGGTTACCTACATTAGACTTATTATTACCTACTTATTTGTTTTTTCAAGAGGGTTCCAGAAACCTTCTTCTGAATAACGTTTCTTCAGTTACGATCTAACAAAACAATTTTAACATGCATTAAAAATAAACACTAAATCACAAAAACTATATCGGTTGGTTAGTGTTATTTAACTGAAAAAGGTATTTTTTATAATAATGTTTGTAAAATAAATTCTAAATACACATCGTCGGCAGATCCGTGACTTTTCTTTTACAAACCTAAATAGGTATGGGCATTTAATTCTATGAAAGGAGAGTCATTATAATTTGAGCCTATCGTACCGCGACGATGTCCTTTAATTACTTTAATTGGAGCATCAATAAGCCAAGATGGCGACTTATCTGATGGGTTTAATTAACCCGTACATTAATTACATTATAATTACCGGCGGACAATGACGCCACCTGTCGGCGGAATGCCGAACTAACGATCGATCGATCGGTGTATTGATCTGCCGCTGAAATGCGTTGCGCCCGCGCATCCGTTCGTATTTGGAACAAAAACTCGCCAAGTGGGAGTCGGACTCTACTCTCTAGATTCCAATTTCAGCTATTCCATTTAACCGTTGCGTTATTTTTCGTATTTTACAAGGAAAGTAAGAAAGTAGTAAGATATTGTTGCATACACGTTGGCTTTCGAATAAAATAAAAGTAAAATAAAATTACACGAGATATGCTTTTGTATGGTTGATGAAGTTTCTTAAGCAGTAATTACTTATGTGTTCCCCAAGAACTCAACCTATGAGTATATAATCATTCGCGAGTGCGTTTTAGAAAAGATCGAATAAACATTTTCTAGAGTCTAGAATTCAAAAATTATACCTATGAGTATAATCATTCGCGAGTGCGTTTTAGAAAAGATCGAATAAACATTTTCTAGAGTCTAGAAAAAGAAAGGGTCTAGAATCTAGACCCTTTCTTTGCTGGGTATATTATGCAAAAGACGAGACAGGAACGCCTATTTTTTCTTAAATCTTGGGCATGAAATAGGTATAACATGATGGTTGGGCAAAGAGTGCAGGGAATGTAGTATTAGCTCCTACAAAAAATTTAATTTAGATACTTTCCAGTTTCCAAAGAATTTATAATAATAAATTTACTTTTTTTAATTAATTTATTTATTTATATATTTTAGCGTCGTAACCATAGAGGTCCAAGAGGTAGCCCTAGACTTCAAAATTTGCAAACCCGATGCCACAATAGATCAAAAATAGTAAAGATCCGAACATTTTACGTAAACCTTCTTCATACAAGCAAACAGTCATCTGTCAAAATACCCGCCGCCGCCGCTGACCGAACTACCGCGTGGCCTTATACTGTTGGTACTAATGACACCCATAAACTGGCGACATTTTTTCGCACTGTTCGCCCTGTCTTTAGTATACAAGTCTGTGGTTACTAAACAATTTTCTCACGCACACTAGCATCCGCGCACCATACACATTTCAAATAGACACACTCACACTACAAAAAAAAGTTGCCGCTCTCACTGTTAGGAGCTGTCGTTGTTAGGAAGGGCTCTATCTAGTCGGAGCGCGAGCGACAACCTATTATAAATCTATGGTGGTAAGCCATGAGCAATTATGACCAAGCCTTCATTCTGAGACAAGACATACAAAAATAGTTGGGGCATCAATAAAGTGTTCAATACACCTACTATCTGTTTTATAACCTTCGTTGAAGGAACCCAAAAAGAGAAGTTTATGGTAGAAACAAACAAAAGTACCTATAAGCTCTTAAAAAATTGTCACTATGTCGATGGTTGAAAAAGGATACGGCAGCTGCGCGGTGCAGTGTTCGGCTTCTGATAATGGATTTGTTTTTAGTCATTAGTTGGGCTTAGTAGTAATTTAGTGACAATAAGTCTTTGGGGATTCATTTGTGACTGAAATTTTTATCGCGTACAAAATTTTATTAGGTACTATTAGTTTGAGTTTGTATAGTAGGTAATAATGATGATGTCTTCTCTACCGATTCGATCACGGAAACATAATATTTTTAAACACAAGAAAAAGGTTTACTATGCAAGAGAGGATGAGAACTTAATTTATGAGCTATGATAGCAAACTCATTGTAAGTAGGTACTCTTTTTATACGTACTATACTCCGACATTTAATTAGATGCAGTAATGATGCAGATGTACGTTTCGTATTTTACTAAACTCCATGAATCCTACTACATAATACATTTCACCAAAATAACTTTAATTATTATGAAAAGAGAGAAGTAACTTTCAAAGCAAAATAATATTTGTGTGAATTACTGTGATATTTTTTTTTTGTTTATTTAGTTTACCAATTTTACTGCATATAATTGAAAGTTGAAGTAGGTACCATCTAGGTACCACCGGCATCTTCTACAATGTCAATTACTTATTTTGGAAGCTACCTACGCTATGACATCAGATATTTGCTATAGAACTAACCAAAAATCACCGCGCTCTTACGTTGGACGATAGCAAGTACAAAAAAATACTTGCGAAGTAACGTAGCTTCCTTAAACAAACTTAAGTTAATTTACTTAAATAATCGATAAATCTCGCACCCACATCATGAAGTTTTCATGATATAAAACAATACAAAGATATAACAACTTAGAAAACAAAAATAACTCTTCAATGGAGCAAGACTTAACGTTTCCTTTTTTAGCAAAGTGTAGGGAGACGAGCGAGCAAAATTTTAAGTGATAGATACGATTTCCCATCCCAGGATGTATAGTAACATCAAAAATAACTAAATCATGAGGAACCCAAGGAAATAAACTTAAATGTAAGTTGTGTTTTTTCCATAGAATACTTAAGTACACAAATATTAATAATCTGTTTGTAAATACCTAACTTTCATATCTAATTATCAAAAAATTTCGTTGTCGAGAGTGTCGGTTAATATTTCTTAATTTTACTCGTATCAGTTATATATTATGTTTCTGAAGTTTTCATTGCTATCAATTTTATTTAACAACGTCTTAGATACATTAATGGATATTAATAATACATAATATCCATAGACATAACGTTTGTGATATTAAAGTTGAAACTGTAGTAGGCCTACAAATCAGTATCTTAGGTTTTAGTATATCAGTGCCCTGAGCCATCACCGATGCACCAGCCGATAATCCGAAATAACAAAATACGCGAAGTCGTAAAAAGATCAAATGTATGAAGCGGCCGCGGCGCTCGGACGGACGGACGGACACAAGCCACAAGAAATCATTATTACTATGGAATCCATACAAATAATTGGCCCGTAAACATGTCAGAGCGGCGTCTCTGCTATGCATGTTGCGATAGGGTTGCCACAACCGCAAAATATTTATTAAAGTGAAACTTTCTTTGTATCGCCCTAAAAATGTCGAATGGCGTATTACAACCGAGTCGGGTCTCATATCAATTGCGTAGTAATCTCTAAAATTTATGTGGTAGGTACTTGAATGTTAATTTTTGTTTTACAAACTTTTACTTTCGCACCTAATAAACTGTTGCGTCGAGAGATAGGCGCTGTTCAACAAATTATTTCACAAGCCGAAAAAAAGTTACGATTGCATAGTGATTTCATAGAACCTTTCAATTGAATTTAAAAAATAAAACCGGCCAAGTGCGAGTCGGACTCGAGCACCGAGGGTTCCATACCATAAAAGAAGTTAAATATTAAAAGAATCACTTTTGTTCATGATATTAAGAGTTTAATTTACATATTATAAGTACTTTTGTTGGCAAACCGCAAACCTAACTTTGTTTTCGGCGGATTATTGTTATTAGCAAAAAAAGTATAATAGTTAGAGGTTTGATTTTATTTTTCCTGTAAAATATACGTTAACTTCTATTGATCATATTTATTTCAGATTTTTCGAATGGTAAACTTCGGAGATAAGGGGGGGGGGTAACGGTATTTTTTTCGACAGTTTGCCCAATAAATCAAAAACTATCAGGCATAAAAATAAATAAAAATTGGTTTTAGAATATAAAAGTAACGCCCTTTTATAAGATACCCCACTCAATATTGTTATCTCATTTTGAAATTTCGGCGACCCGGTTTTCCCCCCTTTTTAAATAAAAATAAAAACAATTTTCAAATTTTTACGATTGCTATGACGTCGCGTCACTATTATCTATAACTATTCTTAATTTCAGGTCGATAGCTTGAATAGTTACTGAAATAATCGAGTGTGACAGACGGACGGACGGACGGACGGAGAAAGTTTCACCATAAGGGTTCCATTTTTACCAAATTGGTATGGAACCCTAAAAAGTATTGTGTATCTGGAGATGCCGGGGATTGAACCCGGGGCCTTTCACATGCAAAGCGAACGCTGTACCACTGAGCTACATCCCCTATGAATGATAAATTGAAATGCCTGTAATAGACATAAATTCTATCGTTGATATTTATTTCAAAACAAGAATTGTTCAGCTGTGTCAATAGTTATCTAAAGCTTATTAAAAACAATAGCTTCAATTAATCTTCCATTTGTTGAAGACATCGTTTACTGAGAAGGAGAGTAGGCCAGACTTGTTTCATGGTCTATTAATTTTTAGGGTTACACAAAATGGTAAAAATGGAACCCTTATGGTGAGACTTTCTCAGTCTATCCGTCCGTCCGTCCGTCTGTCACACTAGATTATTTCGGTAACTATTCAAGCTATCAACCTGAAATTTAGAATAGTTATCTAAGATAATAATGACCCGACGTCATAGAAATCGTAAAAATTTGAAAATTGTATTTATTTTTATTTAAAAAGGGGGGAAAACCGGGGTATTGAAATTTCAAAATGAGATAACAATATTGAGTGGGGTATCATAAGAAAGGGCATTACTTGTAGAGTCTAAAACAGATTTTAATTTATTTTTATGCTTGATAGTTTTTGATTTATTGGGCAAACTGTCAAGAAATACCGTTCTCCCCCCCCGCTTATCTCCGAAGTTTATCGACCGAAAAATCTGAAATAATTAAGATAAATAGGAATAAACGTATATTTTACAGGAAAAATAAAATTAACTCTCTTACTAGTATATTTTTTTTGTTAATAACAATATACTGCCGAAAACAAAGTTAGGTTTGGGGTTCGCCAACAAAAGTACCTACCTACTTGTAAATTATACTCGTAATTTCAGTGAACAAGTGATTCACTTAACGTTTAACTTCTTTTATAGTATGGAACCCTCGGTGCGCGAGTCCGATTCGCACTTGGCCGGTTTTTATTATACTTCACACGACTTTTCATATTGATGGCCCAACCAAATGGGTGTGCAGTGTCAAATAATTAAATCAGCAGCGATCAATTATTGCGAAGCATTACCGTGTTTTCCGCAAGAATGATAATAAAATTAATAATTATATGGGCTACTGCAAATCATGACGTATTTCCACTACTCGCTGCATTGGTTTAATTTCGCCAAAATGTAAATAAAGTAAAGCCACTGAACGTTCGGTTCAACCCTGCGTGTCCACAAGCGTCAATGTCACGTCAATAGTGTGGCGCGTTTTTCCTGCGCGGGAGTCTGGCTGCAGCAGCGACACTGTGATCTCTTCATTGTTAACTTGTACTAGCATGTGATAATTCTTGTGCTAGCATGTGATAATTCTAACTAATATTATAAACTAGCTGTAAGCCGACTCGTCCCCACTTAGCTCGGGTAATCTGTTTAAAATTTCACGAAATTCTTAAATAAAGCCTCGAATAAACATTCTTTAAATGGTAATAGTTGTATGAAAGTACGTACCTAATGTTTGATATAGTTTTTTTGGACGGCTAAGGGGGCTTGGCGAAAAAATTGATTTTTTCCGTGATGAAAAGGACAATGATCATGGATGTATGGATTCTCGTATCAAGCTGAATCAAACCGAAACTTAATTTTTTATAGACTACGGTCTCCACATTAACTCCTACAATTATTACTTTTTTGATTAATATTCGGATTCTAAAGTTATAGGCAAACAAAGAAGTAGTACCTACTCCTTAGTAAAATCAGTGTGACACAAAACTCGCATCGAAAAGAAAGTAACTTTTTGTATGGAAAATTAAATTCCGGATATGAAAAGCAAATTCTTAGTGCCAATAGTTCTTAAAAAACCCTATTTTATTTTCCTAGACTAGTTTGGTTTTGGTTCATGAGAAAACTTGATACCTACCACCTTTGGTCATTTTATTTTCCTAGTTTATTTTTCCTTTCACACCTTCACAGCTACATAAAGCATTTAGAGAGTGACAAAAGTTTCATAGATAGAAAATGCCTAACGCAACTCTTCATCATGGGAAATGGAGAGGTAATGTGGGGTTTGCACCCACAAAAAACTGTCTGTCTTCATGACGGACCGCTGGCGGGAGCACGGGATTCACTATCGTATTCACCTTCGCCTAGGTCTCAACCAGCTGCCTATTACACAAGCGTACCTATTTACACAGCTGAAAGCATATACTCGACTCGTATAATCATTGTTTCTGACTTCAGGCAGCTTTTGCCTTTCACGCAGTGCAGACATGGGGGATGTAGCTCAGTGGTAGAGCGTTCGCTTTGCATGTGAAAGGCCCCGGGTTCGATCCCCGGCATCTCCAATTTATTTTTGTATTTTTATCAATCGAATTCATGTAATTAATTAAAACCTACTTCACTAGATGTTTACCACTCGCATATGCAAATAATATTTGTTCATCGAATTAAATTGCTAAATAAGTATTACACGCATTTTCTCATTTTATTGAAATCTCGAACTGATAAATAAGTAATTTTTTTTGAAGATATATTCATCTAATACTCTAATAACTACTGCATTATTACGGAAAATACTGTGTTTCGAGATTACTAACTTTTTAACATAACATTAACATTACTAACCTTATCTACAGGGTTTCGGTTTTGGCACTGAATCCGGAGAATTAACACCAAGCGGCATGCCGCTTGCCATTAACAATGGCAAGCGGTCATCACTTACCATCAGGTGTTCTTTCTCCACTGTAAATTGGAGCACTCTTGTCTAGGAGATGCCTATTGATTTGAAGGTAACCTAGTTGTAGGTGGTCGAAAAAAGGGAGGCTGAGATAGTATTCCAGACTTCTACATTGCGTGTCACGAGGAATCAAAACCGCTTCGTACGTGTCTTTAGTAAGTTTTTTTTTTAATTCAATTTAGGCGTATGCTTAACCATAATTTCACCTGATAGAATGTGACGATGTGGTTGAAGATGGAACGCGCTTATCTAGAAGAACTAGGGGTGTAAGCCCACGGGCCACATGCCACAGTCTCAGACGCCACTAGAAGCGCGGCCACAAAGGCGACAGTCACTTATGGCCGGTGGCATCCACTTTTTAACCCATGCGCGCAGTATCATAAAGTACTGTGAGGTACTTAGAAGGTTTAATTGCGAGAATTGCGTGAGAGGCGTGTGATGGCCGCTGCGGGCCACAAATGAGCAGGGGTGACTTAAAGCGTGTGGGTAGTGGGTACCACCACATGTGCAGCGAGTCCATATAAAATGTAGGAAAACTACAGGAAATATGCCAGTGACGTTGTTTTGTGGCTGTGTGTGGCCCGTGTTACACTTAACGACTGGTAAAAGTTAATAGCTACCTATTTCCTATTCACACCGTAACAGAGTATCACCCGAAACTACCTTCTGTTACCGTCTACGTACAGATCAATACAAGCACGTGACTGGAGTTCCAACTCTTAGCGCTATACGTTGAGTAGCAACGAATATTACGTTAAACTGAAAAAGTCCGTAAGTACTTTATAATAAAGGTGATAATACCGTAATGATATGGCAGTTTGGTGCAGTGTATGGGGAAGAAAATTTCATAAAAAAGTATAATCCACACGTAAGAGCTTAACTACTCTGTTTTTACCGAGTCCTTGGGAAGGTGTTTTTACTTTTTAATGGACTTTCGAGGTTCGATTTGAAACATTTAAAGCTTGCTATATCGCTATATGTAGCACTAAGACAGAAGGTATATGAAGTAGTTGTAGATACCTTTTAGGTAAGAAGGTAGATATTGATAAGGTAGGAGTAAGGTTAAGAACAAAAATGAAAATCTTTATTTTTACCCACGATATTCTTGGACTTGTAATTATACTGATAGGTTCTTAGTTCTTACCTTCCTTCAGTCGGGGATTTTTAAAAATTATTTAATCTTTTTTCAATAACAAGTCTACAAAAGTCGTGGATTCTGTTCTAATATTTTTACTGTACGTATTACATACCTTCAACAACAATTCAATCTAGCTTATAGGTAATATACAGAGCCTTCGTCTTCTTTGAACATGAAAGACACCTTCGTTTACATAACTATTGAAATTATCTGGTCCTAGTCGTGTAAATTACTCATCATCATCAATACCAACATTGACTTGTCAAATCTCTCAAATGTCGTTTTTTATTAAAAAAAAATATTTTGTTTTATTTTGTCATATTTTATTCCAAAATTTTCAGGAGACTTCTGAAATTTCGTTATGATCTCTTGAGCCTTATCGATTGCGCGTCTACGCTGCCAGAATAGTTAATGTAATGTCTCTGCAAACTTTCCTTTGCGGTTTAAATGGACTTAAAAATCAATGGCATAAAGGTTTAATTATATTATTTTATATATACCAAAAGCTACGTCAGGTTTTAGACTAACGTGTCTAGTAAGCCTGGTCCAAGTTGATGGAATGCTTGGATTCTGGGTATTCTACTTCTACTCGTATCTCCATGTCAAAGGATAATGATCATAGACATACGGAATCCCGTATGAAGCTGAATCAAATTAAAACTTTGTTTTCTATAGGGAATTAAACAAGTTGTATCTACTTTTAACTAAAATCTGTGTGACGAGAAATGTGCATTGAAAATAAAGTCACTTTTTGTATGCAAAATACAAAAAAAAATCCGAATATGAAAAGCAAATTCCTAGTGCCAATGGTTTGAAAGTTAAAATGAAAATGAAAATAGCACAGGCCTAAATATAATAGACACCCATGAAAAGTCAAAACTCCACCGCCAGGTTCGGAAAGCAGGTTTGCACCGAGAAGAACTGGCGAGAAACTTGGCTATTACTATTTTATTTTACTGGACGATTTTGGCTTTAGTTCATGAGAAAAGTTGATACCACATTTGGTCATTCTCTTTTCGAGCAGTTGTAAGGAGTAGGTATAACAAGAATATACACACATTGCCCAGCTGTGGGAAATAGGCCGTTCTGACTTCCCTTCAGAGCCTTATCGATTGCCCGCCTACGCCCATAGAATACCTAATGTGAGACTTGCATAGTAAGATGTGCTTTTTACGTGGACTCTATTAACGGTAGAATTAAGATCATTTTTGTTTGATTCAGTGCGTTTTTGAAGTTTGCGAAGCTCGTGTAAAAGGTCAGTGAAGTGGTTCAGGAATTTTGGTTGTGGGAAGAAAGTCCTGAATTCATTTCAGTCTAAGACAAAGATTTTTCAAACTGAACATAGGTTTGTTTAGCAGGCGGTTATGTACCTTCACAAAGACGTAGTATACACTTTATTTCCATAATTAAGTATTATTTAATAGCGACATTAGGGAAAATGTAGTTTTACTTTCTTAGTTGAGGTAAGAAAGAAAATCTTTATTTTAGCTTATTATTTAAATATTAATAATAATAAAAAAAAAACAATTTTTGTCACCTAGTCTTATGTTTAAACTACTTTACACTACTTTACTAAGTACAAACAAGCTTCGATTTTTAAAGTTAATTTTAGGTATACCTACCTACATAAAATCAATTTCATATCCACACTAGATATAAGCAAACCGTAGAACTTTTTTTCTCCGCACTATTAATTATACGTATCTTTATTTTAGCTACGTACGTATTATATTATTTAGTCTGAGTAATTTGGATATTTAGGGCCGATTTTTCAATCGCCAGATAATCGTTAACTAAGGAATAAATATGACGTTTAGACAGATTTTTTATCTGGCGATTGCAAAATCGGCCCGTAGGTAAATAAAATGCTTCCACGGGTTCTACGCCGCGTGTCTAAAAAATGAATCTACGCCGTAGCACCGTAGCAGCAGCTGTAGTCCGTAGCTAATAGAGCGGGCTTATTCTGTACATTCAGTAAACCAATTATTTAATATTATCGCATAGCGGAATTCGCGCGGCCGCACCACGCCCACTGCGCCCACTCGCGCCCACGGCCCACGCCTTCTCGACGCGTTCCGCCGCCAATGAGAGCGCGACATTTGAATTTCAAATCGACGCACGTGAGATATAGCCGTTTCGCTCGTTCCGTTGCGATCTGATCACAGAATAGAGGTGATTTTAATAAGAAAGGTTCTATTTTTCAAACAAGAGCTACTAAGTACTAATAGGTAGAAAATGAAAAAATTTGGCAGCAATATTGTTCAGAAGACTATGCCATAACTTTAACGAGACCATAGACGTAAATAATATATTTTAGCTAAATCTTATAATTAAGGAAGAAAAATATTTTCTATGATTTGATCGTTATTGGGTAGCTTATTGATATGATTTTAGAAATGGGCTACATCCTAAACTTATAGGTATAGTATGGTTAAAAATGCGACACTTAATTCAACAACTTTTTAAAGGTAACCTTAATATAAGGTTAAACGTGTTTTTCTTAATAAGAATGTAGTTAAGAATAAACGTATCTAGTAGGTATTTATTGTCTACTTGTATGTTTTTAGCTTAAAAAATTCACAAAATATATGCACGGACATGATCATCTTAGGGTGAAAAAATGTTTTATTTTTCGTATTTCGCAGCAACCCCTTCTGTAATAAATATACGTTCCTAATCCTTTAAGATGTAGGAACTTTTGTGTGGTACTATACCTATCAAGAATTTTTATACCAAGACAATATTATATTAATTTGTAACTATTTCATTTCATAAATATAAACAATCAGCTAATAAAAGTTGTTGACCCCGCGTGCCCTTCATAAAAATAGTTCAAGTCTCCAAAAGTATCTTTAAAAATAGAAAATTTTAAAAGCTCTTTGTATCTTACAGGTACCTAAACTGTCACATAAATTAAAACAATCAATATAGCCATTGTTTAACCAGCTTGTGATAATTATCGAGTTTGTAATATTGTATAAATAATTATTGTAGCAAAACAAGTAGTCTACCCATACTTACTGGATAGGATTTCGCGTTGCAGATTCAAAGGGGATGTAGCTCAGTGGTAGAGCGTTCGCTTTGCATGTGAAAGGCCCCGGGTTCGATCCCCGGCATCTCCAAGATTTTTGATAATTTAAGTAATGAGCCAGAAATAACCAGTAGTTAAATAATACGCTTTGTTGGCAGAAGTTCGTAGGTAGAGGTAATTTTTTTTAAGATAAATATTTAATTAAACCGCTTTTCCAAACAATTGCAATAATTGCCTTTTTTCTGATAGATACAATAAAAATATTTGCGTATTTCTATTTCTAGATCTAAGCTAAAAGTGCACGCAGAAGTATATTATACCTACCTATATATGCTTTTGTGTGTGTGTTTTCGTGTATGTAATTTAATGCAATGTAAGTAGAACCTATTGATGTAGAGTTACCTAACCTAACACCACGCTCGAAAGGATGCGGGGTAAATAATTTGATAATAAAAATAATAATACTTGGTATTAAATATAGTAAGTTTACGAAAACACTTTACCACTTTTATAAGACTTTTCTCTGTCCACTTAAAAAAATATACCTATAATGACTACCTACACGTATTTTCTTTCCCTTTTCACTTACAAATCTTAGTTCGATTGTGAAAATATTATTATCTTCATACAATTCACACACAAGAACTATTATCATTATACCTATACTGTACCTGATTGCCGTTTTCACATACTTTATTCGCATGTAATCCAAGCACCGTTAGCTTCGTCATACTGTATCATTTCACCAAGCAATTACTTGCGACATGTCCAGTATAAAAAGACCTCCCATTTGGTTACTACAAACTCCTTTGCCATCTTAAATTGTATGAACTCAGAAGGGGGGAAGAGGTCAAGAGATATCGGTGGGTCGTTCACTTGAAAATTGCCTTTGACAGTTAGAAATAAAATGCACATTCGAGGCTGGGTCACAGGTCATAGGTGATAAGTCGTGAGAAAAGCTGTTATCATGTTTATTGTCGAGCCATTTTAAATATAATTGCGCTTTTTAAAATTGTCGTAAGTATTCGTAAATTAGGTTCTTTATTAGGTTCTTGATACTCACGTACTAAAATGGTTAGGGTCTGTGCCTCTGAGGTAGGTAGGTACTTCATTCGAATTAAAAGTTGAATCACCGAGTCATGGAGACGTTTTCTGAATAAGCTGGTAGACTGTAACATTTTGGCTAATTGCCTGAGATCTTTCCTTATTTAAATACTTATTATTGTAATCTTTTAAAAATATGTTATCTTGAAGTTTGGTACATTTTTCCTCACGTAATTTTGCTAATTAGCATAACTTATAGACATTATGTATTATAGCGTTTATTTACAATTAGATAAAAAGATTCTTTGTTAGTAGTAAAAAATAACCTAATAATGTAGAAAAGACAAAAGTCCTCAGTAATGTGTGTAGGTACTTATGCGATTGAAGTAGTTCATGTAAAGAAATTGTCACCGTCCACTGAACCCTAAATAGCTTGACCAATTTGTATGAAATTATCTGTATTTAAGTCTAAGTAGGTAGGTATTCGGTAAGCTTGAGAACTATTTTTGTGGATGTTAACTATTTTTCATACCCTAAGTGAGAAATAATTCAAATAGGATAACAAAGTTTGCCGGGTCACCTAATGTATTAAATGTTATTATGGTAGAGTTCTACTAATTCCCACAAAGGTATTTCAATAAACCTGACCAAAAATTAAAAAAAAATGTATAAAATCCGGCAAAAAAAAAAAACATCAAAACGAATCCACCCGAAAAGCCTTTTTACCATTGACGTATACTCTAGACGGGGCGGACCGCGTGAAAAAATGTCGCCAGTTTATGGGAGCAAAAATGTCTATTGTGACCCCCTCCGGCGTCAGTAGTAAGCTGTAAAGCCTACGCAGTATTTCGCAGGAGTTTCGACACATGGTGCTACATTTTCTTGTATGAAGAAGGTTTACGTAAAATGTTCGGATGGGCCTATCTTGACTATTATTATCACTGCTTTTTACACAAACACGAAAAGATTAGCGAAAGTCGTAATTAGAGCACACCCCCAGCGACGTGCGCCGTGCGACGCGCGACGCGACGTGCCACTCCCGCGCGGCACGTAAACCTAACCCAATTACACCACACGTGACGGGACGGGCGCCGGGAGACAGCGGCACGAACTCGGGAAGTGTTTGAGCTCGACCATTGATATATAAAATAAGGATTTCGGGTCAGCGCTAAAAAAGTGTCCGAACCTAATGAAATCCAAAACGCGAAAAGTGTTCCAATCGCCGTAAAATTAGGCTGTATAATTATGGTTTAAGACATTGTTTATTGTTTATATAGATTTTCACAGGACACTTTTTTCGTGAATTTTGTATTACACCCGGGGTCCATAGATTTATATGCCATTGTCGAAGACGCATTTTTTTGTTACAACTCCTCAACGACGACCTTCCTGGCGCAGGGTCGCGCGCTCGGATTCGAGTGGGAGATTGCAGGTTCGATGCCCGCCACGGGCCACTTTGGAATTTTATAATTTCGAAACTGGCGCAGGTCTGGTCTGGTGGGAGGCTTCGGCCGAGGCTAGTTACCGCCCTACCACCAAAGACGCACCGCCAAGCGATTGGGTGAGTTTACTTACCCCTTCCAAGTTAGAACGATAACATATTTGGCTGCTACATCAAAAATTTCTCAAATATGGCGTCGCGCGTCATGCATTACGTCAGCGGTACATTTCGGTACCGCTGACAGCATATACCGCTGTCGGTTGCTTACATTAGCGCCATTTTACAGTTTTGACAAATCAAAAATCCAGCTTCAGGGCGGAGCCTAAAAATACATGCGTGACGTCAATAAGTGCTGATCCTTTATACTTTTAATCATAATAATAATCATAATGGTAGTAACATATTACACAGAGTGTTACCAAGGACCGCCTAAAAATTGACCACGATCTCTTGGCGCGGAAATTCGCCAGCACGCTATGAGAGGCGCGGCGTGCCCGTGGCTCTCGGGCTCTGAGAGCTAGTTTCGTATGCCCGCCGCGGCCGCACGCCCGGCCGGTTCGCGCACACATCCACCGCAGCCGCACAGCCTCACACTCAATGACCGCCGGACCGACAGCCTCGGCACACGTGCACGCGGCCGCCGCACGAAATGCATGTAAATATGCATGCATGCACGCGCACGCGTCTCGCAGCGTACGTCGCGCGCGGGAAAGCTTTCCGCCTTGTAGTCGCGTTTGACATTTCCCTGTTCCGTTTTTCCTAAACAGGCCCATTATGTGCCGCGATAGATTTTTTTTGAAGTAAAGTTTGGACTATAGGTTTGTGTCGTTTTGAACTAACAGCATTTGATATATTTGTCATACAATTCGTGTGCGATTTGTCTTAAGTGTAATCGGAGTGAGTTTTCCGTTTCAATTTTCTTCGTATACTGTGACTGTGCTTAGTGATTTTTCAAGTGAATTAACAGTGATCGTACATTTTTTTGACAGTTCTACAACCTTTGTATGTTAATACTGGCAGCTCAAGTGCTGATTTACTTAAAATTAAGCTAAATTAATAGAACAAACGTATAATTTATGGTTAGACTTAATGGCTTCTTTGTTTTCATAAGTCATTCTTAATTTTACTTACTTAATACATCGTATTGCTATCCAGATACCTATTTATGCAAAAAGGAAGTTCCAAATGTACAATAGGCTCTACCGTTAGGTACTAAGCTGATACAAGCCTAAATGCTATAATTCACACTAGATATAAATCAGACATCGCTTCCTTTGAAAAAAAAGGTAAAAGTAAATAGATTTAGGAGACCTTTTTAATTAGGTCTTGTGAATAATAATAAAGTATCATTTTCATACCTATTTAAGAACAATGAACATGAACACTTTACACATTTAATTTTGTACTAGCCTTTATCCACGGCTCCGAGAAATTCAATTTTCTTCACGCAGGAACCTTAGGCTTCTTTTCTAAGCTAAAAAACCCAAGTGTTAACCCAGGGTATGATCTATCTCCATTCCAATTTTCAGCTAAATCAGTTTAGTAATAATGACGTGAAAGACTAGCAAACATACACACACTCAACCTCCTCCTTTTTTGAAGTGGGTTAAAAAGAGGTAATAGCGCCAGCGTCTTGGGCACTAGGTAAGTAATAAGTATGCCCATAAATGATCAGTTGGGTGGTGTTTACATTTAGTAAATATTAAAATTTAATTTCATAATCAAAGCTTTACTTAAATACATAAACTGTTTGAAAGATTTTGCAACACTACGTAGGATGCAATGTAAGCTGCCATTGCCGCAACGCCATCAAAGAGTATTAAAAAATGCGCAAACACAGAATTTTAGTGATTCTCACAACCGTCCACACTCCCGCGCCGCGGAGCAACTCAAACAGATGTTATTGCTCGACAAACATCGAAACCCGTAATCGCATGAGGTTAACAAAACATTAACGCAATAAATACTTTAGCTCAGAACAAACACCGTATCGGCTTTACTAATAGGTGCCGATAAATAACGACTAAAACAATCCGTCTTACGTAAACCCGCTCTGCAAATATATCGGATAGACCTCAGCTTACAACGAAATCCAACTTGAGCTCATGTTAGAAGTCATTGACTTTGATTAGAAGTGTGAGTTTACACCATAAAGGAACAACTTAAATTATAAATAAGTATCGATGCCAAATAACGAGGCATTACAAAGCCTCAATGGGGTATACCCCAAAAAGTTCTTTGCACTTTGCAGCTTTGCTGTTTTGAATTGGTCAAACGTTCCTGTAATTGACAGCAATTTTAGAATCCCTGAGCCTCCTCCTCCATTGCTCATTTGGAGCTAAAGACTTCTATGTAGTTTGTTTGGAGCCCAAATTTTTCTTTAGTCAAGTTCTTGGATCACCGGCAGAGTCGCTAACCCTTTCATAAGTAGGTACACCAATTTATTTGCTGGAGCCTTTTGGGTTATCAATTTATAACTCTCCTATTACTATACTAATTAAACTTTGAAGAAATTTGACTGAGTATATTCAATATTTGACAATTTGGTATTGTTGTTGTACTAAAGTTGATGAGCAAAAAGTATAATATTATGGAAGACATAATATCCAGGCCAGTCAGAGCTAATGGTAAATAATGGGTATTGCCGCTATGGGATTTGACAATTTTTTTATTATTTTAGCTTGAGATTTAAATAAAAAAAATCAGAATACATGTAACCCGAATTCGGAAATACAGATAAATTGAATTGAATTGAATATATTGTATGTTGTATGTATGTATTCGTACCACCCTAAAAAGGTAAAAGTTAAATGTCTGCAAATTATTATTATCCATCCATCACTTTAATTGTTTTATGCTAATGCTACTTTATTACAGTAAAGAACACTACAGCTAAGCACAACAACTATACTAGTATAGCAAATGATAAAGCGTAAATATATAGTTTAGCCATAAAAATAGTATGCAACCAATAGTGCAAAACAGTGATAAAACTTAACCCAAAATCAAGACTAGAGAAACCATTAGTGACGAGATGTGCGAGTGATATCTGTGTTAACTAGTCACCGATCAGTCACCGGTCACCGGTCACCGGTCACCGGTCACAGCGCAGCATGGAGCACGGCGGCGGGTTCGCGTCGTCGCCGTGGGCGGCCATGATGCACGGCATGCACGGCGTGATGCACGACTACCACGCCGCGCCCGTGCCCATGGACCTCCACGTGCCGCAGCCCTTCCCCTACTACCGGTAAGTTTAACGGCGTAGAAGCCGTATTTAAGCCATCTTTAGTTAAGTTTTATTTCAAAACTATTAAGACAATTAGTTTTAAATTTAAACGTCAGAAGCAGAAACACGATTGGATAAAATTTTCTCGATAGAAAGTTCTCCCAAAAGTTGCTCCAAAATCTCAGTTTTTCTTAGTTTTATCGGAAACTACAATGGATGTAATTGTTATTTTAGGTTTAATGTATCGGTACTAATAATATCTAAAAACGTTGAGAAACTGATTTTTGATAACTTTCTTAGCTTTTGAGTAATTAGCGCGCGCTACATGTCGCACCCATCAACGTATCCGTGAGAGTGACAAAGTCAAAAATAAACTCAATAAATCCCCTTAGCCTTGAAACCTCACTATGTTACACCCACCTGAGTCTACCTGAACATTTTATGTAAATCTTCTTCATACAAAAAAAAACCGGCCAAGTGCGAGTCGGACTCGCGCACCGAGGGTTCCATACCATAAAAGAAGTAAAACATTAAAATAATTATTTTTTTCATGAATTTACGAGACTAATTTACATGAAGGTAGGTACTTTTGTTGGCGAACCGCAAACCTAACTTTGTTTTTGGTGGTTTATTTTTATTATCAAAAAAAGTATAAAAGTTAGGGAGTTGATTTTATTTTTCCTGTAAAATATACATTAATGTCTATTGATCATAATTATTTCAGATTTTTCGATCGATAAACGTCGAAGTTAAGGGGGGGAACGGTATTTTTTTCGACAGTTTGCCCAATAAATCAAAAACTGTCAGAGATGAAAATAAATAAAAATCGGTTTTAGAATACACAAGTAACACCCTTTTATATTATACCCCTTTCAATATTGTTATCTGATTTTGAAATTTCAACAACTCGGTTTACAATAAAAATGATTTATTAAATGGTTAAATCTTATTTGAACTACGATGTCAACTAAACTGTAACAAATAGGAGTCCATGTTACATTGGTTTTTTTTTAATTCTTAATTAACCATACCCTGGACTGAAATTTTTTAGGCAACCCACTTGCAATATATTTATTGACATATTTAATCTACTATATAAAAATAAGTCGGGTTTTCCTTCCTGACGCTATAACTTCAGAACGTACGAACCGATTTCCACGGTTTTGCATTCGTTGGAAAGGTCTCGGGCTCCGTGAGGTTTATAGCTAAGAAAATTCAGGAAATTTTCAACAGAAAAGCGGGAAAATCTTTTTTCACATACAGCGCCATCTCTGAAACATAGCATGTACTACACACCAATATTTTAAGTAGATGGCGCCGGTGCGTGATACATCTATAAAGAGGTAGCATAACAATGTTTGTGAGTTTGTGCGTTTGTGAGTTTGTGAGTTTGTGACGTTGTAAGGGGTAATATCTGGATCTACCGAACCGAATTTCAAAATTTTTTCACCAATAGAATGCTATGTTATTGTGGAGTGTCATAGGGTATGATAATTTCCAAAATTAATTACGCATCTTTACTTAAACTTGAATAATATAATCCAAGTCGTAAAAAAAATTGCTTCCATCGCGTGCGCTGCGGAAACTATTAAAGATAGAACAAAACAATGTTGTACAATATTAAAGAACGTATCAAAATCTGCAAAAAAAGTCCGCGATAGCTATATGCCTATCTCCTACGAGTAACTCACAATAAGTGCTTTTACTGTTAAAATTGTGAATTAAAAATAAATATTGTTGTGAAGCTTATTTAGCCCATATGGTATTAATTTATATATTTGTAAATATGTTTTTAGAACGGAAAGGAGAATGCCGATTTTGGTAATAAAATTGGGCTATACCCTTGCGTCTTAACCAAATCATGACACCTATCATGAAAATCGCCATTACATAACAAAATGATACGTAATTAAAATTAAGTTAATATAATATACTATTTGCTTATAAAATTAAAAAAAAATGATATGTAATGACAATGATATGTTATGCTTTTGCCAGTTTTTCGTGGTGCAAACCTACTTTCCGAACTTAGGGGTAGAGTTATCCTGTAAATTAGGCCTGTGTGAAAAATAAATTCATTTTCATCTAGCCTATTAGAATCAGCAATTCATCTATTCAAATTGATTTAAAATAGACTAGTTGGATATAAAATAGTTTTCATCCAATAAGCAGCTCGGTGAAGGTCGTTGTATGGCGGGATCTTAGACCATTAAGGGCGATGGGTACCATCCGGGCGCGAAAATTCAAATTTTATTTAGTTTTTCGCTCATAGTGGGCTAATTATACATCGAAGGCTAATGGCAATGAGTTTTGCGGGCACAACATTTATGCATCCACATGTTTTTAATAAAAACTCTGGTCAACAATACTCATTTACTTCATATTGGTTCCCGATAGCTCGAAATCTGGGAAACTGCAAAAAAATATCTTTCGGGAACCAATATGAGATGAGTGGGAACTTTCGAGCAAAGTTTTTACTAAAAACATGTAGATGCACAAAAAGTAGGCCCGCAAAATGCATTCCCATAAATCTACAATGTGTAGTTAGTGTAATATTTGCGAAAAACTAAATAAAATTTGAATTTCGCGGGCTGGTAGGGCCGCAACACCTTAAGTCGATAGCTTCGATAGTTACTGAAATAATCGAATGTGACAGACGCTCGTACGGACGGAGAAAGTCTCACCATAAGGCTTCCATTTATACCATTTTGGTATTATGTAATAGCCAAAATGGTATAAATGGAATGGTATAAATGGGCCAAACTTACAGCTTGCGCCAAAACGTTTAGCAAGTCAGAGTCTGAGTACAATCGTAGATTACATAATTACAATTCGTATTCTATTTTGTCAAGGAGCAAAATTTTTAAAGGTAAATTTATTACTGTTTATTATGGGAGTTTCCTCAATTTATGGTTCAGATTAAAACCAATACAATAATAATTATACCTACCTCCGCCAATAATTATGATAATGTAAAGCTCACAATGTAATCAAAGCATTTTCATTTCCGCTTGTACGAGTATGCACGGTCAATCAAATGTTAACAGACATTCCTTCACCTCAACGTAAAGACAATGAGGGTTCAATTAAAATGAGTGCAGTCCAAATTGTCAAGTGACGCCTTAAAATGGCCACCGAGGGTGCTTCTGACGCGCTTTATACCTCGTTTAGAATATATTATTATCAAGTAAATTGAGAATGGAGATGCTGTAAAAAGTTAGTAACTGAACATGGAATCGTTTGCGAGACACTGCAGTATTGTTTTTCAGAATTTTCCTTTGTATGCGATTGCTATTTGGTTACTTTCATTTATTTTCATACATTACTTTGCACACACACACACATCATGCCACAACTTTTTAACTAATTGGCGTTTTTAGAATGAAGATATCCTGCTTTTGTATAGTCTTCCTAAGCAAGGGGTTAATTAAACACTGAAATCTATGCAGAAAAAGTTGCGGGCGCCTAGTAATAAAATCTCTCCAGACTCTAGAAGGCCGTAAGTTTCGTAGGCGTATATGAAAACCTAGACCAAGATTCAAGTAAGTCAAAAAATGTATTGTTTCCTAATTTTCTTAGTTTTCGGTAGGTATATTTTTAATCTTTATTTCATTTCAGATTTTATCTTCCCGATTAGTTCATTCTTGTCTTGTATTGTAGTATAGCTATAGTTGATTCTTTTTATGTGGATGTTTAGTAATTTGTAGCCTAACAAGTTTTGACGAGATACTAGCCCTAATAAGTATCTATACATAGTGCTGAATTTGTCAGGCTAAAATACCTAAGAAGTTCTCTAAATATAACTCAGAGTTAACCAAAGAATTTCGCGAAGCACCGCATAGCAGTTGCATTATACCATCGGAGTAAGGGTGCTTGCCCACCAGAGGTGTGTTACGTTGCTATGCTATTAGTTTGTAGCTATTCGTATGTAGATTCGTATTTTAAAAATTTTTTTAGGAACTCTGTTTTTATGTCATTAAGGTTAAAATTTCAATGGCAAAGAATAATCTTTAATATTTGATAACTGTCAAAGTATAGTGATGCATCTTAACCGTGACTCGTAAAATTATCGATAAAGTTGAAAAAATCAATATGAAAAAATCAAATGTTATTAATTTCTCCAAATTCATAAAAATCACATAAAATGACATAATGGGCCAATCAGAGAACTGTTGAAGGAAAAGAATTTACTAAGTTAAGTTGCTACATGCAAAACTTTGTTTAATCTTATGTCTTCAAACGAGCAATTCGTGTATATATTTGAATCTCGGAAACAGCTCCAACGATTTTCATGAACGGTATACAGGAGGTTTCGGGGACGATAAATCGATCTCAATCGGGATTATTTTCAGAAAATATTATATTCACCAAAAAATAAACTGAGTAAAGACCGATTTGAAATACAAAACATTGTTTCATGTAATATTATGAGGAAAAGTAAAACTCAAATATCCTTGAAACACTGTCACTCAAGTGTCAACTTTAATTTAACACTGTTGGGAACAGGCCTAGAATCACGTGATTCTAGGCCTGTTGACTGTGACTATACACGCACCAGTGCGCGACGAATCAAAATATTTTTACGTGGTTGCGCTCCAGTTTTATATATATAAGACATTGAGGATCTCCAAAATTAAACCACAAATTGTTTCTCTGAAATAACAAAGTTTTGTTTTATTACAAGTTTTGTTTTATTTTACAATTATCTAGTTATTATCAAGTTACGACAATTACACTTCTATCTCACCTGAAATAACAAAGAAACGACATTTAAAGTTCACTATATCTCGAGTCCTCAATCACATTCTTTCTATGAGTTTTTATTACGACAAAAATGCACACAACAATTTCAGCGTCCCTCGCCATTTTAAATCATCGACACAGATCACTAATCATAGGTACCTACGCGACAGACAGCTGATACGCGAAGCGCGGCAAATTCAAATGAATGAAATGTCACTCATTTCATTACATCTCCCCCCCTAAGAGCGAAAATTCTAAGCAATATATCTGTAAAATGTACTTATAAGTCATCTTCATATTCATTATCATCTCCTTCATCTTCTTCAGCCTCTGTTATGACAGGTTGCAATTTTGTTATATGAAATAATGTTGATTCTGTTTTTCTGTTGCCTGTATCAATCCTATAAATGGAATTCGATATTTTCTCTATTATCTTGAAAGGGCCTATTTTTAATTCGTCTAATTTCTTTCTATTCAGTCTATTTCCATTTTCTACATATACACTGTCTCCTACATTAAATTCTTGCATTTTTCTATTTCTATCAAATATTTTCTTGTTATACTCATGAGATTTTATTGTATTCTCTAATGCCAATCTTCTATCAGCAATCCACTTGTCTTCCTTTTCCATCGTTTTGAATTCATTTGGTAGAATACTGACATTTGTACCATCCAGTAAATATTTTGGTGCAAAACCTGTAACGGAGTGTTCTGTTTCATTATATTTTTGTATACATTCTCTTGCCAGTGTTGTCCATGTTCTCTTATTATTTTTCTCATTCATTTTACACCTTATTTTATTTACTATTGTTTGGTTTAATCTTTCATTCAAGCCGTTCGAGAATGGTGTATTCACGGCTGTAAAAATTAGTTTAATATTATTTTCCTGCAAAAATTGTTTAAATTCTCTTGAATTTATGCCCGGATATTGATCTGTCAGGATAATTCCAATCTCATCTGTCTCTAGTACTTTCTTTGTTAAATTTATAAAGTCACATGCATTCTGGGTTTTCGAAGTCGCAATAAATGCATATCTTGTGTAGTGATCTACTAAAAGGTGTAGATATTTCTTTGTAGACCTAGATCCTCCAAATCCACCAATAGTATCCATTGACATTATTTCAAATGGTTTGGTGGCTGGTCCCAGTTGTGACAGTAATCCAATTTTTTTTTGACATCTTGATTTATTTTTTATGCATATTTCACATGTTTTACAAATATTTATGATATTTTTTGTTAGGTTTATAGCCGTATATATTGAACTTATTTTTTTCTGCAGTTGTCTGATCCCAATATGGCATAAATCTTCATGCACCTTTTTTATAAGTTTTTTACTAAATTCTTCTGAGAGGATAATCTTTTCCTGTTTCTTTATTTTTTTATAATAGATATTATTTTTTAGTATTAAATTTTGTTTCTTTTCTCTTATTGTTTCATTTTTCTCTTGGTCTCCAACTATATCTTTTATTTGTATTAAATTAACTATTCTCAATGTTTCCTCTCTGTTATCTTCTGGTTCTAATACAGGGTTTCGGCTCAAACAGTCTGCTTCTACATTTTCTTTACCAGGTATATATTTTACGGTAAAGTCATACTGAGATAGGTAGTATGTGAGATCACCCAATTCTTCATCTGTCCTGCATTTAATGTTCATGTTCTCTAGAGGTTTGTGATCTGAGTAAATAGTGAATTGTTTTCCGATGAGCCAGTGCTGCCAATATTTAACAGCTTCTTTCATAGCAAGACATTCTAAATATATAGCCTTTTTCCGTTTTTGATGTTCATTCAATTTTTTTGAGAAATATGCCACCGGTTTGTCTTTACCATCTAGTTGTGTCTGTTTTAATATTGCTCCAATGCCCTCCAAAGATGCATCGGTAAAGATTTTGATTGGTAAGTCTTTGTCGAATATTTCCAAGACCGGTTGCGAACATAAATATCTTTTTATCAGATTGAATGCTTCTTCACATTTCTCTGACCATACAAATTTCTCGTTTTTTCGTAATAAATTGTGTAATGGATCTAAGATAATTGCACTTCTTGGTATATAGTCATGGTAGAAGTTTATTTTTCCCAAAAATTGTCTGATGTTCTTTTGCGTCTTAGGAGTTGGAAAGTTCCTTATTGAAATCAAATTGTCTTTTAGTGGTCTTACTGAATTGTTCTGAATTATATGGCCGAGGTATTTTACCGAGTCTGAAGCAAAGGTACATTTCTTAAACTTCAGTCTAAAGCCTTCTTTAATTATTGCCTCTAATACATTTCTAATGTGCCTTATATGTTCTTCAAAGGTAGACGAGTATATCAAAATATCATCAATATAGTTAACAGAGTATCCTGTGAGATTGTGTTTTCTTAGAATATTGCTTAAGATTCTCTGGAAAATTGCTGGTGATGTTTTTAAGCCAAAAGGGAGGCAGGTCCACTGGAAGTGGCCATCTTGTGTGACAAATCCTGTTTTACTTCTGTCTTCCACCCGTAATGGTATTGCCCAAAATGCTGAGTTTATATCTAGTGTAGTAAAATACTTGCAATTTCTAGTTTTAATAATTAGATCATCTATCAAAGGAAATGGTTGAGCTTGTGGTATAACTATTTTGTTTAACTCTCTGAAATCTACACATAAACGGGATTTTCTATTTTCACCTTTTTTAAACGCCAATGTCACTGGAGCAGCGAAAGGACTGTATGATTCTTCTATTAAATTGTTCTTTAGTAACATCGATATTTGCTCTTCAATTTCTAATCTATCTTGTATTGTACATCTGTATGGTCTTTTACTACAATATTTATTTACTTGTAAATCTATGCGAGCTTCATAATCTTTAACTGAACCTATATCATACTTGTCCTTAGCAAATATTGTTTTATATTCCTTTATAATTTTCTCTATCTCAATTTTCTTTTGATTATCTAAATGGTCTGTCATACTTATAAATTCCTCTGTTTCTATGTGTTCATTGAAATTTACTGTATATTTTTTTATATTATTATCTTCATTTCTGTTATCTTTAGACATCCTGTCTATTTTATTTGTTATTTTCTTTTGTTCTATCTGCAAGTTCTCATTTTGGGTTAATCTGAATTTCTTTATCATATCTAATCCGATTATGAAATCATCAAAATCTTCATTTTCTACTATGTATACATCCACCTCTTCTTCTAAATCAAATATTTTAATTTTTATTGTTATCAAGCCATCCATCTTCTTCACACCATTAACCGTTTTCATGTATGCTATGTTCATATCATCTTTTTTTTCTTTTACTTTTATTAATCTTGAATTTATTATAGAAATCTGTGAGCCTGAATCATAAATACCACTCACTTCTAGTTTATTTTCTAATAAAAGCTTGATTTTGATTAATGGTGTGCTTACTAGTTTTTTTTTCAGTATTTATGTCTACTTCAATTATGGAGTTATTGTTTACATTTTTAGTTTTAAGAACTTTTTCAGGTTCATTTTTATTTTTCTTGAACCAACATGACTCCTCCGGATGATATCTAATTCCTTTGTCCAAAGACTCACAAGTCTTACATGACTTCTTCTCATAAGTTTTATTTTTATTATAAAATGTACTGCTCTTTATGTTAGTTGAGTTTTTCTTATATATCGTGCCTTCATATTTTCTTATCTCGTTGAACAAGTCAGTAGTGTTGTTGAGTTCATCCCTGTTTAACTTATTTAAGATAAATCCAGGTAAACCAGTTGCAATAAGATCTATCATTGTTTTGGAATCTATAGATTTGTTTATATCTAATAAAAGCCGTTCTTTTTTTATGGCATAATCAATTAACTGTCCTTCTTTATACCTAAATGCGAGAGCATATGTGACTATGTCCCATCCTTGGTTTTTAAAAGTTTCTAAAAACTTGTCTTTCCATTCACTCCATTCAGAATTTATTGTTAGTTTTATGATCATCGAGCTATACCAATCCAAACAAGGTTTATCTAAAAATAACCTCAAAATATCTATTTTTGTCTCATCTTTTGTTATATTAAAGCGCGCACACTCTTTTTCAAAAATTTCTATCCATTGCATCGCATTAGGATTTTTGCTTGTGAATTTTTCAATAATAAATTTTTCTGAGATATGTTTTAAGTTATGTTGACTTTCTTTCTTAGTTGTAGTTTCTATTAATTGTTCCAAGATTTGTTGCAAAGTGTCATTTTTGTCCTTTGCTTGTGTTGTGCTCACTTCATCTAAATATTGATCTAAAAATTGCATATTACCTTCCTCATCTACATATGTCTTCTTTAGATTTTCATCCAACTTTATCCATACTTTTCTACTCTGGTGTCTTTTTTTAATGCTATTTTTTACTTTTGCGAAAGTGTTCGTTTTAACAATATATGTATGATGACTCACCGGCTTCAGTTCCTCGGGTAAAACATAACATTTTCCTTCTTCAGTACATATTGAAGTTATGGCTAATACATTTGATTTGCCATCATTTGAGGCTATCATCGTAAACTCAAACTGAAGCCGGTCCATATTCTCTTAGTTCACAAAAATGTCGTTTTATAAGACATTGAGGATCTCCAAAATTAAACCACAAATTGTTTCTCTGAAATAACAAAGTTTTGTTTTATTACAAGTTTTGTTTTATTTTACAATTATCTAGTTATTATCAAGTTACGACAATTACACTTCTATCTCACCTGAAATAACAAAGAAACGACATTTAAAGTTCACTATATCTCGAGTCCTCAATCACATTCTTTCTATGAGTTTTTATTACGACAAAAATGCACACAACAATTTCAGCGTCCCTCGCCATTTTAAATCATCGACACAGATCACTAATCATAGGTACCTACGCGACAGACAGCTGATACGCGAAGCGCGGCAAATTCAAATGAATGAAATGTCACTCATTTCATTACATATATATATATATATATATATATATATATATATATATAAAACTACCACTAAATAAAAATTACCGCTTTTCTTAACAGTAAAATCCTTTTCCAAAAAATGATCGGATCATATTGTACTTGTTTTTGAAGGGAACTAATGTGGCCTTCCAGTAGCTTTGGTCCATTTTTCTTTTAAAATTGGCTCCCTTAAGAAACTGAAATAGTAAGATCTTTAATTCTTAAATAAATTTACTGTAATCTATTACCGCAATGAAAAGCCATTTTTCTACTATTGATAAGCGTACAAAATCCGTACAGTAGTGATAAAACTTCCTAAGATTACTCTGAACAGATTCGTCTATACGCGGAACAGTCGATAATGTTTTATCGATATTGTAAGGAGGACTGTACCTTCAGTCTCCATAGCAACAGTTTTCTATTATTATTTAACTTGTCATACTACTGTAAAATAAAAACATTCGTCACAAGTTCCAACAGTATTTATTTTATTTTAATATGGTAGCAGAGTAAAAATAAAGCGATAAATACGTTGATCACGATGGCGTCGAGCTCAAGTACAAAAATTGAAACTTTAAATAAAGAAAATTTCGACACATGGCGAATTCAAGCAAGGGCCGTACTCATCAAAAATAAATTATGGAGTGTTGTTGAGAAGCCGCTGAATCTTGAGAAAGCCGATGAAGAGAAGAGAGAGAAGGATCTTTTAGCTCAATCTGAGTTAGTACTTTTAATTTCACCCTCTGAATTGAAGCAAATAAAAAACTGCAAAACAGCTCACGAGATTTGGACTTTACTTGATTTTATATATGCCAGTAAGGGACCGGCTAGGAAGGCCTCTCTTTTAGTTAATAGGAAGTTAATATTGTCCAAAATGGAAAATGGCAATATTATAGAGCATTTAAATAAGTTCATGGACGTGGTAGACAAATTGCAGGATATGGACATTTGTATTCATGAGGATTTTCTCACTGTTATGATGCTTATAATACAGCTTACCACCTGACCTAATCCAGAAAAACCGTAACGAAAATTATCTGGCACTCCTAAAGTAAAGCTTTTGGTACTAGGCTAGCATGACAGCAAGGAGCGCAACTCCACAACTTTTTAGTTTTTAGTTTGCCATCTATCAAAAAACAGCAGAACTTTTTAATGAGTTTTTGAAATATCAAGCACGTGATATTTCAAAAAGTCATTAAAAAGTTCTGTCGAGTGTACGTCGTGTCGAGGAGCTGGATTGCCTCCACGTTCACGTGATGGTACAGCCGATGTTTATATTTTTGGATGATGATATCTACGAAGTCTATTCGAAGATAATACACAAAACGATGTCCATTGGTACGATTGACACAAAACGCAGCATAGCAACGTAGAATACCGCTGGTGGAGAGACACCTTACACTTGTCTATCAAACGATCGCGCGTACGAACAAAATCGCGGCGCAAAAACCAGGCACCTCGGATAAGCTTACTTATTAGGGCAAGATGCCCGACGACTGGCTTTTTGCGCCTGCCGCATAAAGCACGGGAAAATAAGGATCCAGGAGGTAAGTTACGACTTACGACTGTTTACGACGTTGTTGAGTCGTTTTTGCGACTTTAGGAGTGAACGAAATATTCGTATTGTTCGGAAATTCCTTCGCAAGCATTCGATATACTTAAAAATCGATTCCGTTTTCTTTTGTGGACGGTCAAAATATTTACGTAATGCCACCTGCATTATATATGTCAAAAAAGACAATACCTTTCAAATTCAAACTCAAATACTATATTTCACTACAACCCACAGGCACTTATGAAGAGACAAAATTGTTAAACAGAAGGTGATATCTATTTCATGTTTTAAAACTAAGTTCATATACGAAAGATTAGAGATTTATTGTGTAGACAAATAATTGATATAGGTAAGTATTTCCTTTGAACAGAAAATATACTGCAGTGATCAGGATTTGACTCTCCAACTAAATAATTTCTGTAAGAATTGACATCGAATCTATGCTATGTAAATAAGGAATGAGCATTATTGAATGGAAACGAGCGTTGTTTGTGGAAATCCATAATAATTAGCAGAACAGATTAATTTATATTTCTGTAAACCGCTACTTGAAAAGGATCTGTATGGTCCAACATTCAGAAACACCGCCCACATAAAAAACCACACACAAGTCTTCCAACATTTTCCCGTCCCTACACCGGTACATCCTCAGGAGATGTTGACTTCACAATGAGAAATCGTAGAATCTTTTTCAAGTAGCGAATAACAGCAAAAAAATCTAACCACCTGATGAATGAGTAAACAAACGAATTTTCATATTTTTTGATACAATGATTTCTCCAGTCGAATTTCAAATTATCTGTAGCTATAAATTCTCACCAAGTAAAATATCTACGCATTTTTCTCATTCATCACTGTACCTGTACGTTACCTTTGGCACCGCACTATAATCTGTGGACTGAGCTCGTCCGAAATTACTTTTAGGTCCTACAATCAAAATGGCGGCAAGGGTGTCATTTCGCGGGTCGCCGTGGTCATCTGATCCGATCCTAATTACAGTTCCAAGGCTGGTCCAGTTCCGATTCGCAAGACATCAATGCGACTATCATTCCTGACTGATCTTGGAATATTTTAACCACTGTATACAATCTCGTACAGAGTCTACGTTGTTATATACTCGTAATATTCTGTGTTTAGCGAGGTTTAGACTTGCAAAAAAACATGCAGAAGTTATGACTTCTGCAAGCTAGACCCTTTTTTATTTAGTAGCTTGCTTGACTGTTTACTTTGCTTTCAAAAGCAAATTCTGCACGTTTTGTTGCTAATCTAAACCTCGCTTTAAAAGCTCAATTAATTACTGAAGTGTTATTGCAATTTAAAAAGCACGAATTTAAATTGCATTAACACTGCCATACCTATGGCATTTTGGGATATGGTACAAAAATGGAAATTGAAATAAATTTAAAAATTAATGCATTCGACATAGACCGGTCACGTGACTTCTGCGCAATTCTTATACATTTTTTGAAAAGCGATTCGCTAGCAATCTTGATTTAGTAGTTTCGGCGTAAAAGAGGAACAAGCACTTAAACACAATTTTCTGCCTTTATACTCGTACCTCTTTCGCTGTGTCTATTAATTTGTCGATTGTCATCATGTTATTAATTCTCAACGGAAAAATGTTGTGTTATTTAATTTGATGTGTATATGTGTCTCACATTGATGTATGTATCGTTATATGTATTGTTTTATGTGTATCTCATAACAATAATACGTGTATCTTTTATTTCCAACTTCAAAATATTTGGCGTATTGCAGTCAACTGTACTTCATTAGCCGCTGGTGTCGATTACCGCAGATGTTTGTTTGTCCGACTCTTTATCATCAATAAATTATTAATGCTGAGTCCGATCTGAACGCTTCGCAAAATTAAAACAAATACCTACCTACCTCGTATTGCGAGCGGAATTTTAATTTTTTTACGTATACCGTCTTCGAAGTTCGGATTTCGGCTCATTTGTTTCAAGTACAAAGGCGATTTCTTGTAAATATTGCAAGGCTTAAACTTTAAGGCTGTCTACACATCAGATAGAGTCCACTTCGCGATAAGAATGGCACGTGTTAAGAAACTAAGTTTAACGGCGCGCGCCTTGTTTGCTTGCCTTAGCTCTCTACTTGTGATAAGCTTTTGACTTGTTTATACCATAAAGTAGCAGGCACTGTAGTCGGAATTGTGAACAGAACGTATAACGTGCATAAGTTATTTACTGTAGTCGGAATTGTGAACAGAACGTATAACGTGCATTTTTATGTCGTCATAATTTATATTGTTTTATCTCTGTGCAAAACTAATTTCTTGACAAATGACATTTAATTACAACAATAGAAGTTGTCATTGGTGACATTTGACAGCTAGTAATTCCAGCCACAGATAATAACTTGTTTATCGTTATACACATCCCAGACTCAGACTCAAACAGATTACGGATGTCAATATTATTAATGTTGTGTATTGTATTCTGTGTTCGAACTTTCGAAGCTGTACCAATTTTTAGAATTTAGTGTGTATGTACAGAGGTTTATTGAAAATACGGTAAATTCTTAAACTATTATAATTTAGTAGTTATATATTTTATTTTTACCGATGGCCGATAGGCGAACAAACGCACAAACTTTTCCTTTTGTTTTTACGTGTATTTTTATTTATTTAATACTTATATATTTATTTTATTTTTAATCTATTATTTTATTGTATTTTTTATAAGTAGTATCGGTGCTAAAGACTGCGACAGTAATACGGAGGACGAAAATGATTTCTTTTCAGTTGCATCGTCATCTGAAGACAGCTTTCACAGCCTTACTTCCTTACCACTTCATTCACTCCTTGACTCCAAATTCGTATCTTGCCCTAAAAACTTTAACGTAATCCATATCAATGCCCAAAGTATCCCATCCCACTTTCCAGATTTTCTTTCCACTTTTGACAACAACAACATTCACGCTGTTCTAGTTTCTGAGACCTTTCTTAAACCATGCCTACCCTCCACCTCGTATAGCTTGCCAAATTTCCATTTAATTCGAAACGACCGTACAGGTAAGGGTGGTGGAGGTGTGGCTATCTATCTTCGGAATCATATTCCGTTCACTATTATGAATATGTCAAACTCACAATACTCAGAGTCTTTGGAACACCTTGTCATTGAGGTATTATTTGGTAGCTTGAAATTGCTTCTTGGAGTCTTTTATAGTCCGTCTCTTCATATAGATTACTTCCAAACTTTCGAAAATCTTCTTGAGAACTATATTCCAAGTGTAGATCACACAATTATCATGGGGGATTTCAACACGTGTTTGCTAAAAAAGGACTCTCGAGCGAAACGTCTTACTAATATAGTAGACAGTTGCAATCTTCACATTCTTCCAACCAAAGCAACACACTTCTTTCCTAATTGTGCCCCCTCTCAACTAGACTTAATGATAACATCCTCTGTTGAACATGTGCAGTGTCATGGCCAATTCCCCGCAGACGCATTTTCATACCACGACCTTATATTTTTATCTTATAAGATTCGCCCTCCTAAACCTAAGCCTACAGTTGTTATGCGGCGCAGTTTTAAACACTTTGACAATAACTCGTTCATGCAGGATCTTAACACTACAGTACACGCGCCTCTAAAACGTACTTTAGTGCTCGCGCGGGCTACACTTGTAGCCCATTTTAAATTAAAATATTCTGAAATATAATCGTATGATTTTTAAATAAAACACGTTTATTATTTTAAATGACATGTATTTAGAAAACTCAAATAAAAAAGTATCTTCTCTTTCTTATAATTAAAAGAAAATTACAAAATTTCAGACTTCTCAAAAAATCACCTAATTTTTACTGACTTGAGATCAATCAATTATTGGTGTAGTTGTTATGTTTTTTTTAATTCTTTTTTTTAATTTTCATCACACGAAGGACAAATTAAAATATGGTGATCATTACATATACGCCTGTAGCATTTTGAGCAAAATTTCCTTGTGCTGCGATCGCGCATTCTGCTACAAAACGCACAGCGTGCCACCCTCCCACGTATTGGTATAGTTCCTTGTTGAGAAGCTTCTGACACATTTAACAACAATTTTGCTTTTGTTTTTATGCTTCTTGGAATATTATCCTGATGAATACGATCTAAAATTAATGGTTTTACAAGCTCAAACCCCAAAAACTGGAGAAAAATGCGTCTGACAATGTTTTCATTTGAATTATTCAACTGGTGAATAACTAGACTGTTTATTCTGCGAGTGGCATGCTGTCGTCCGATACATGTTCGTCCGATAGATGTTCAGTATCCTCACCTGCCTGATCTTCTTGTTCGCTGTCGGTGTCGTGCGGAAAGTGAAATATATTTTCTTCTTCCCTCAAGTCGTCTTCCTGTTCACTCTCAATCAAATCCTCCTGATCTAACTCCTCTTCTAGCCATCTCAATACGTTTTCCTCCATTCTTCGATCCATATTTAGCAATCTGAAACAAAACATCAACAAACACTTAACACTATATAAATCTTCAACGGTAAGAAATATTTGAAAAGGTAGGTATAGATTGCAGATGTAGGTGCTGTTATTTAATCATTCCAGGTCATTATAAAGACAAAACAACGTGTGTCGGGACAACAAGTATAATATATAATACAAAAAATAATAAAAAAAAGATAAATACTTACATCAATTTATAAAAATATATCCCGCGTAAAAAGTTCCACCAGTGCACGCGCGGGCTACATACGTAGCCCAACAACTTTAAATTCTTATTTTTCGCACATGCGCGAGCGTCGAGTGCTCACGCCACACTCAACGCGTCGAGCAACAACCAATCGGAGCTTAGCTAGAGACTCGAAGTCAAATCGCGTGATTTCGCAAAGTTATGAACAAAAACAATACCCTGGGCTACATATGTAGCCCGCGCGTGTACTCTAGTGTTAATGCCATTGACTGGAACACAATTTTCAATGCCCCTAATGCCAGTTCTAAACTCGAAATCTTTAACTCATTACTAATGACGCTATTTGATAAACATGCTCCGCTGCGTCTGATAAAATTAAAACACTTACCAGCCCCGTGGTTAACGCATGAAATTAAGACGTTAATGGCGAAACGCAACGCCGCGAAGACGAAATATAAAATGAAGCCGAATGATGAAAATTTTGGCAAATATAAGACATTGCGCAACCGCTGCAATAAAGCCTGTAGAGCGGCTCAGAAAAACTACATCCACACTACGATTAAAAATAGTGATTTCTCAGGGATTTGGCGGTTCCTCGGGTCTTTAGGAATAGGACGGCAGCGCTTGGGTACCTGTCTTAACATTGACCTCGATGCACTCAATAAGCATTTCACCAATATTGCCCCTATGAATACCTCGATAAAACAAGAAACTTTAAGAAGGCTTGGATCCTTGTCACCCCGTGATATCCCGCCCTTCCACTTTGCTCCTGTTACTGCATCAGAAGTTAAAAAACACATATTAGCAATTAGATCGGGTTCTGCTGGTTGTGATGGGATTAGTCGAAGGATGTTAGTCCTTGTCCTAGACAGCACTTTACCTATTCTCAGCCACATCCTTAACGCCTCCCTATCTTCAAGTGAATTTCCGTGTGCCTGGAAAAATGCTCAAGTAATTCCCATCCCCAAAACCAAAAACCCGTCTTCTTTCTCCCATTACAGGCCCATTTCTATTTTGCCCTTTCTGTCCAAAGTCCTGGAACGCATAGTACATCACCAATTACAAAACTTTCTATCTAAGCAAAATACTCTAAGTCCTAACCAATCTGGTTTTAGGACTGGGCACAGTACTGTAACGGTCCTTGTTAAAGTCTGTGACGACATTAGGTTCAATATGGACAATGGACTCGTCAGTGTCTTGGCTCTTCTTGATTTCAGCAACGCATTCAATACTGTTGATTTTGATCTACTTTTAGGTGTCCTCAGAGTAATTGGTGTTTCTTCTGAAGCCGTAAACTGGTTTGATAGCTACTTGCGTGGCCGTCAGCAGTATGTGAAAACAGACTCCCGCATTTCTTCTTATAGTCCAATTACTGCTGGCGTTCCACAAGGTGGTGTCTTATCCCCCCTTCTTTTTGCCATATATATTAACACTATTTCTGAATTGCTTTCCGCGTCACATCACCTCTACGCTGATGATCTCCAAGTTTATACGGCTGCACCATCTCATGACATACACACGGCTATTGCGAACCTAAACTGTGAACTTCATAAAATTACCACCTGGAGTGAATCATATGGTCTGTGCATTAACCCAACAAAGTCCCAGATCGCCCTATTAGGTAGTAGTAAGCAGCTTCAGAAGATCGCTGTAAACAACCTGCCGCCAATCCGCCTTGGCTCTTCCATTCTTGAAATCTGTCCAGCGGTAAAAAACCTTGGCATTATTATCGACCGCTCCCTGTCCTGGGACCCTCAGATATCTGAAGTTAGCCGAAAAATGTTTGCGTCAGTGGGATGCTTAAGACGGTGGAAAAACTTTCTTCCAACGAAAACTAAAATTACCCTAGCACAAACACTTCTTCTACCACTACTGGACTATGCTGACTCTTGCTACCCTGATCTAACTGAGGCACAGTTAAATAAGCTGGAACGCCTTCAGAACTTATGTATTCGATTTATCTTCGGACTACGTAAGTTTGACCATGTGTCCGAATTTCGGGCTCGCTTAAAGTGGCTCCCCATAAGACAGCGTCGTAACGTGCATGTACTCACTCTCCTATACTCCATCCTCTATAACCCGAACACACCCTCTTACTTAAAAGAGCGTTTCACTTTTCTTGGAGCCAACATCGAGCGACAAAACCTTCGGGCGTGTAAGGACAACCGTCTGCATGCTCCAAAAAGGTCCACTTCTTTCTATGCTAACTCATTTACTTGTAAGGCAGTTACGCTGTGGAATGCTCTTCCTTCTGAAATACGACACTCAAAATCCCTCTCTATTTTCAAAAGTCGTCTATATGAGTTTTACCTGTCGAACCCTCGTACCTAATTAGCATACGAAACTCCACAAATGTTGTAGATTTCTACTTTTACTCGCTATAGGTATACTAACTACTCAGTGTTTATATGAGATACTATATGTATATATTTATTTTTATAATATGTATTTGTATTTACTATGTATGTATATGTATTAGTATATATTATTATGTATATTTTGTAAAACTATATTAATTGGTATAATATTTATTATTCTCCACACAATGTGCACTAGCCCACACTTACACTATATTCATTTATCTCTCACCAGAAGGAAAAGGTTGTCTGGAAGAGATTGCCTATGGCAATAAGACCGCCTTTTGCGCATCACGTGCCTTATATATAGTATATGTTTCTTATAATTATGTTTCTTTGTGCAATAAAGTATAAATAAATAAATAAAATAAAAGTTATTTTATTTTATACACCGCAAATTAAGAGTCGCCGGAAGGCGCTGGATACAGGTAACGCAGGATCGTGTGGGCTGAAAATCATTGCAGGAGGCCTTTGTCCAGCAGTGGACGTCCGTCGGTTGAAACGAACGACTCTTTTTACGTATACCGTCTTCGAAGTTCGGATTTCGGCTCATTTGTTTCAAGTACAAAGTACAAGTACCTAGCGACCTATACACGATCGTAGCCTAAACCTATATTAGTTGTTTTTTTTTTCTAGTTTTAACAGGTCCTGAGTCCTGATATATTTTGCCTTGGAGTTATACATATATTAAGTAAAATTTAGTAGCAATTATAGGCTATTTTTCTAACTAAATTGTAATGTTATAAAGCCTGCTCCAAAGTGTCTATAAATCGATTGCACACACCGATGTTAAAGTTTAGACGCGAAATGTAGAATCTCGGGCGAACCGATGGTTGTCAGGTTAAGTGTACGACCAGCCTTACATTAGCTGGCACTTAATTGAAATCTTAATTTTTATTGGATATCATTTTCAAGTATTCCTGAGTGATGAACTGAGTTTCTTCTCAATACCTCGATTCGTGTCTTCGATTCAATTCAATTTAAAATAATTTCAATTCAAATTCAATTTTACAAGTTCTTGTGCATCGTCAGAGTTATGCCCTTTAATAATAAATAATGAATGATTTGCAATCTTGTTCCAATTCGAACCGTTGAATTTTTTTTTATTTAATTATTATGGTTTTAATAATATCGCCTTTGCAAATGTCGATGATAAATTAGTTATTCCAATATAAAAGATATACAACGTGTAGATTATTTGCCCTAATAAGCCGAAAGCCTAAAGAAGAGAACGATGTATAAATATATGAAAAAGTGTAGCTCATAATCTGAGGGAAATATAAGGGAGTTCAAAACTGTACCATAAATTTTAAGTGACATCCCTAAAAACAGCTGGTTCAATATCAATGAACTAGGAATATTAATGAAAATGATATTATGAGTGTTGTTGTTAAGAAAAATTTAGCATCCCTGTGATATCATCACAGGGATGCTAAATTTTTCTTATTTTATTTTTGTATTGAAAATAAAATAAAATAATTGTGACTTCTTATAACGTTAATGTGTTTCTAGGATCAAGTTAAATGGTTAGCTGCGGGCACACTACGAGTATACGAATTAACCCACACCTTGTATAGAGAGGTACCTACGTGATGAAATAAAACAATAGGTATTTTTAATACATAGAATAGCATCATCTATTTTCCAGATAACTTTTTTAATTTAATTAATTTAATTAAAATCACTGAAATTAATTATTTTTTGCCACCAGCCAAAGAAAAGTAGTCGAAAAATAAACCAAAAAAATGACACCACAGTTCGATTTCCCCGAATTCTGTGATACCAGTCTTTGCACTAAAACTTCATAAGAGACAGGGACATTATCCTTAAATGGCTCTCGAGGAATCCGAAAGCTTCATAAATCGAAGGCGAACCAAAAAACTACTATCCACAATTGCCCTTTAATTCTCCGTAACGTGCATTGATCGTAAAATATACGACAATTAGTTGGAACGGGTTTATTTTTAGTGTTTTTAGTTACTAATAGTCTGTGGTTTTGCGCTGTAACTATACTGATTTATTTGTATGTGAGCGGTGATGGATTTAAGATTAGTCTTGGATGCGGTTGCCTTATCAAGAGGTATAAGACTTTCATCTTATCCTTTTTCTTTAATTTTTTTAGGCTTTTACTTAATTGAAAAATTGTCCTACAGTTTACGTGATTTAAAACCATTATTATATAACATAGTGCAATATGCGTATGCGTCTATTTAATTTGCAATAAACAAAGACTTGAACATTTATAATAATTTTACAATGAAGTATATCAGTTTCATATACTTGTGGTTACCAGGTGTTCATTTTAAGTTGTTTGGCATACGATAACAGTAAAAAAGAATGTGTTTCTGTCGTCGGATGTTTTTGGAAGTAATTTTGTAATTTATCAGTCAGATTGGAATCTTTGAAATGAAATCAGGATAATATACCTTCTTAGAGCAGTTTTGATGCCGAGATTGATTAAATAAAATATATATAAAAAATCGGGAAAAAGATATCTCTTGAATCGGGAATTAGGTTTCTTATCTAAATCTATTTCTGTAGACGACTTTAAACCGGTTCAACCTAGGCTTATTCACAGCTGTTGCAATGAAAAAAATATGTATCAATTTGGTCAGTTTTTGCATGAAAAGCTTATCCTACATATTCATAATATCTTCAGTGAATTGTGGAATCGTTTGCATTTTAATGCAAGTTTATTCCTCAGTGACAAATACACAGTACACACCAATATTATAATACACTTACGATAATAAAAATTCATGAAGGACCCAATTTGACTGACTTAACAACAAGATGCAGCTGCGTTGACTGTTGACGGACTTAAAATCAAACAAATTGCCGCACCTCGCGGGAGCAGTCGAAATAAATATAATATTTAAAGTAATAAAGATGGTTCTCCCTTAGTTTATAGTGGTTCGTATTGACGCTTGATGGAGTTATCGCCTTATTGTATCTGTTGTTTGTGTGATTCGGTATTTTTTTTCGATTGTAAAGTAATTTGTTGTGCCCTTATTTTACTATAACATTGCACTTTGAAATTATTATGCTGGTGCAACTTAGTTTATTTTATGTTTATCTGGTTAAAAATAAAATAAACTAAGTTGCACTACTCTTTACAGACGATTACTGTGACTTTTAAATACCTAGTAACTATGAAAGTAACTCGTGATGTCCTTATAATATAAGAATGTAAATTAAATACTTACGGGCTAAACAGCCAGGCCGATTCGTTCAGTAAAAGAAAAATAAATCTATACTCTACCGTTCAATTTTCGAATGCTGATATATTAACACCCTGGATAGCTACTTTTTTTCTAAGTACGGAATAATCTATACGTTCCTTGCAGATTTATGATTAACCAAAATACATGCTTGCATGCATACATGCAAAGTTTCTTGCCTGTTCTTCTAGCTTTCTGAACGTGGGTGAAGTTTGACATTTCATCAGTGCCTGAAGTTTCAAATTAGGCCTATAAGAAAATTTGATTTGCATTTGTTTTTGAAACTTCGGTCAAATTCTAGCAACAGGTATCATAAAATACGAGTATGTTATAATGAAGATTATTGTGTCCCTGGCAAATTATATTAACACTAGTAGGGTGCGTGGGGGCGCGGGCCACATGTGGCCCGCGTGCAGTCTTCCCGCCCATAACGGTATCGCCGTCATCTCCATCGCCCATTGGAATCCGATTGGCAGTGAGCTGAAAAAATCACCAAGGAGCACGGTCATGGTTTTAAAGATAGTTAAGGGCAGTTCGAACAAAAAAATACGCTGAACCTCATCGGATGAGGTTCAGCGTATTTTTGGTTCGAACAGCCCTTAACTATCTTTAAAACCATGACAGTGCTCCTCAATCATCATCCAAATCCTAGATCATTGTCTCATAGTATGTACATTATTCCATGGAAAGAAGAATTCCGCCACAGTGAATTATTTTCCATGCATCCCGTAGAACTTGAGATCCTGATCATCTCTTGCTAAGAAACCACTCTCTTATCTTTTATACTTTCCGAGATAGAACAACACGAAATTTGTATGGCGGCCATCTTGAATCCGCCATTTTGTTTTTTTTTCAGCTCACTGCCAATTGCCTGAAGTTCCGAGTATTTTTTGTTTCAGCAGTCCCCACCTAACTACATATAATACCTTGTCCATGCTCCTTGCCTGTCTTTCAAATCTTCAATCATCACCTCATTCCACATTTTTCTCTGGTAGTCTTCCAAAAAATCGCGTCAAAGAACTTCATGGTTTACAACTCGTGGTCTCTTCAATATTCCTCATACATTTTCTATGGAAAAATAAATTCCGCCATATTGGATTTTTTTTTTCTAGCCATCAAATAGACCTTATTGTCCTGATCAACTCTTGTCAAGAAACCCAAGAAACCGTTCTTCCATCTTTTACACTTTTCGAGATATCGAGGAAATTCGAAAGGCGGCCATTTTGAATTTTTTTTCAGTTCACTGCCAATTGCATGACGTTTCGAATGACATTTGGTCGAGCACCCCCCACCTATCTCCAATACCCTGGCTGTGCTCTTCACCCGTCTCCAAAATCCTCAATCATCAGCTCTCTCTGTATTTTTCCTCCTCATGAATTTTTCCCCTCTATACGACATCATCCTTCAAAAAAAATTTTTTCATACAAAATTGTTCAGGAGAGGTGATCAATGAGTCAGTGAGTCAGTGTTGAATCAGCACAAGCAGCTATATATATATTAATTATTGTGTGTATGGCTACATTTATAGTCGCAAAGAGCTGTTTTTCCCGTCGCAAGCTTTTCTGCGTGTCTCGCATAAAGTTCTCGTGGACTGCTTTATGCCTTCATCAATACATCAAAGTCTACATCGGTGCGCTGAAACTTAATATGTCTCATTTAAAATACACTAAGGTTGTAGAAAACTAGACATCCCTAGCCTTTGGAGTTCACTCCGTATGGACAAAGAAGCATTACTTAAGTAGGTACCTAATTAGGTAAGGGGCTAAAAGAGCGCACTATCTAATTTATAACGACTTGATACAATGGTTAAAAACTGTGGTTAAAAACTATAAAGACAATAATTATTAATCTCAAACGTAACGTAGCAGAACATAAATAATCATCAAAATTAGTTCACCCACTCATAAGTAATGACGTATCTAATAAACGAAAAAAATTGGATTGGGAACCTCCTACTTTTTTTGAAGTCATTGAAAATGTCATTGGGGCAGGGATGAAACTTTGAAAGGTGAAGAGAAGAGGTCTTTAAATGAAAGACCAACAGGGAAAAGTAACTGTATTACTGCTGCTATTTAAAATAGTTTGGTTTTGTGACGAGGGGTTTTACATTGTCTGAGTGAAATCTTATCCACCTGACCTGGACCTGAGTCCACCCTTACGTCACAACACCTTTGATAAGGTATAACAAGCACTACACAGACCTAGGAAACAAATATGGACACGCCCCGTCTACAAAATTAGCGAGACTATTTTTAATCTCCCAAGTGGCGCATAAGATGGCGTCACGTGTACGGCACTCAGTATACATGAACATTTGACAACAAACTTGGCGCGCTCTACATAGCACCGCATGTCACGCAAGGCTAGGATAGAATGAATTAATGGGGAGCCTTCCTATAATAGTGTTGTTATCTCTGTGTGTCACAATATAGCGCTGTGTTAGAACCAAACTATTTTAAATAGTCTTTTGATTCAGCTACAAAGTGCCATAACGGGTACAAAGTGCTACAATCCCGCTACTTCAACTTAATTGCCCCATAGAAATTAATTTGAGAAAGGCCCCCTGTCATGGTCGGAACAGCCATATGAATGGGAGTGCTTTGATAATAGGGTAATCTGATCACATTCATGTATCGACTGCGGGGTAAATGATCATCTTGTTAGCTGGAGTATACCCACCTACTCGCACTTAAGCTATTGCTAGAATTGTCACATAGTTGTATCTTAAAGCACAAAAGAGAGTAGGTATACCTAGAGCCCGAAAAAGTTCTTCTTCTTAGTTCATTCGTTTTCAGAAAATACATATTTAGGCATAAATTTTTAGGCTCTGCCTTGAAGCTGGATTTTTAATTTGTCAAAACTGTAAAATGGCGCTAATGTATGCGTCCGACAGCGATACCGAAAAGTACGACGCGCGACGCCATATTTGAGAAAATTTTGGCTTCAACATCATGGCGTCACTGCATGTTTCACGTCCTCTTAGCGTAGCTTATTTCGTCATTGGATATTTATCTGATGAATTGTAACTTTCGAAATACGAGTATTAGTTAGTAGCTTTTTTCCCGCGTCTCCACCCGCGTGAACTATCATGTTCATCGGATTATGAGAGAGAGGGAATAGAGAGTGCGTGTGTTCACGCAAACCTTCTGTGCTATTCTACAAAATGTCCATCTCTGAAATAGCTGCCAGACAGCTGCCAACCCGAATATGGCATGCAAAATTGTACTCTATTACAACTGACAAATTCATAGATGCATAGATGTACGCTCGTCGCTGTTTTGCCGAAAAGCACGGCAGTACTCGCAAATGTTCCGCATCTGTGGAAAATATCGGCAGAGATTGACCACCCTGGCCGGATTGGTCTGGAGGACATTATTATTTATTTCTTATTAAAAAAACAAACGCCATAACCCAAGCAAGTCAGGCCGCATTATGCAATAATAGCGTACCAGTCAGCAATAAGGAGCACTATTATGAAGCATTATGCGGTTGCGCAACTCCTCCGCAACCGGGCGGTGACATTGTGGTTACGGTTCCACTCGCAATTACTACATACCGATTACCGAGTACCCTTGTTAGATACCTGATACCTCTAAAGCCTTGTCAAAGACGCGGGTTACGAATTGTTCTTCGCCTTAGAACTTGTATGGACGCTGTGTTAAGTAAGGCGGTGGTCTGGTCACGCCAGTTGCGTGATGCAAACATGATCTGAAGATGATACGGCCGTTCCCGCAATTTTACTGCCGTAAACTTAAATGGTTTTGGTTGGTGGTATAAAACTACATGAAGGCCGGCTAATTGAGATCACGCTATCCTAAGGCAACTAATGGCGGTTCCCAATATTCGATCTATCCGTGGTTCGCCTTACTAGAGATAGAAAGAACAATGGTGCGGGCCCATACATCGCTTTCGGTCACGTTACGCTATTGCAACTATAAATGAAAAAATATTTTTTTGGTTGGACCTGCAAGCCTGAACTCAATGCTAAAAGATTTTTCTTACAAAAAAGTGGAGAAAAATTAATATTTATTTTCAAAATACTGTATCTGAGTATTATAACAACTGCGACCTCCGCCATGAAGCATCTGAGAGCATAGACAATACACTATATTATACTCTTTGATAAATACTTGTCACTTGTCCCAGAATTTGTCAATGTCGACAGTTGAGACCATGTAGCCATCATGTAGCTGTCGGACAATGTTGCGAGATGCCGGAATTAAAAAACTCCAATTGACTGAAAGAAAAATCTAATTGAGTTAATAAATTAATATTGAATTACAAAATCACAAATATTCAAACAGTTTATTTAAGTGAGACTGGCTCACACGTAAAAATAATATTCAGTTTTACTCCAACGCAATGGAAACCCCTAAACTAATTTAATCTTTTTATGTAAATATATTCGAATAAAATAAAATGCAAAAAAAGAACGATTGAAATCGACATTTATATTTATTATTTTAAAAAAAAAAGCAAGTGCCGAGTTTCTTGGCCGTTCTTCTCGGTGCAGTGCTACTTTCCGAACGAGGCGGTAGAGTCTTAACATTTCGCAAGAGCCTGTAAGTTAGGCCTATGTGAAAGAATACAATTTTTGAATTTTGAATTTGAATTTTGACACAGTTATTATTGTCTTGTATTCTACAGTCTGATCTAAGAATTAACGTAGTACTTGAAAATAGGTTTTTCTTTAGTATAGTTTGTTACATGTTGTTCTCGTATAAAAGTGGACCGATCGTCAAAAAGATGGATCATAAAAGTGGAAAAGTTTGGCATCCGGCAACACTAGCAGTCAGGAATGTGGAAACGGAACCTATCAGTATCAATTGAATTTCTTTAAATATTTTATTTTTTGACCCGTCCTTTACAATAACCGGTGATACCTTGAAAAAATTCTATTATTTATTAGAATCGTCTTGTAATAAATATTACATCTAGACGCTAAACTTTATTTGTGTACATTTCTGCCCATGTTCTTTGACATAAGGTCCATAAACGTTACGTCAAATTTCTATCTCTAGTAAGGCAAACCGTGGATAGATCGAATATTGGGAACCGCCATAAATGGTTAGAAACCTTATAGTAGGCATGTCAGAGATACGGTCCATGGGCCGCGTCCGGCCCTCAGCCTATCACGCCGCGCCTCATATGGATTGCTTCAGCAAAAATATGACAAACCGAACACACCGGCCGAACCGAACCGAAGTCGGCAAAAGCTAGTAAACAATAGTTATTTGTTATGCAAGGGCGCAAAGTGGATTTTTGGGCCGAGTGTCAAATTTGAATGCTGAGCGGCGAAGGATTCTAGGGTTGAACCCTGAGCGCAGCGAGGGGTTCAAAGAATAGAATCCTGAGCATAGCGAGGCATTCGAAGACACGAGACCCAAAAAAATTTGCGCCTGTACGTAACACAAAATTTTTCATCTCACCACAGCAAGGACAATCACCAGAAGAACACTTTAGATCGACATTGCGAGTTATGTTAAATGTTGTTTTTAGTAACTCTGAATAATTTCACTTACTGAAACCACCTTCAATCATCATCATTATTTTAAAGTTAAAACAAAAAAATAATGAGTAAAGCCAAAAAAGTATTAGGTAGGTATTTTGAAAACACAGACAACTAACACTAGATCAGAAAAAAAAATTGAGAAACTTTTTTCTGTACTTTTATTTTGAATGCGTTCTGAAATAACAATTTCTAAGAACCGTAGATAATATAAAATTTTATAAATATATTAACAATAAATACATAAACAATGAGGATAAATCAAGGATTTAATTAGATTTCTTTTATAATTAATAAAACTAAATAAGAGTTATTATTTTAATTAATATTATATAAGAAAAAGTAAATTAAAAAACTAATATACCTATACAAACTTTAACGAACTTCGGTATTGATCGTATGTGTTATTAAAAAAAAAGTCTTCAGCTTTGACATTGACATGACACGTTATATGAGTTTGACCACAGATAACTCAAACAAATTTGACTTTGGAAATGCTTTCGAGCCTAGGGCCGGAAGGAATTTTCATACTACTTTGTCTCCCTTGGGAAAAATGAAAATGCTTTGACAGCCTAGGGAATATAATAGCATTTCCCGCCCGCATTTCGGGCATTAAAGATCGCTTTTCCGAGCGGGTGAGATGAAAAATTATCTACCACCATAAACAATGAACACTATGATAATATTAAATTAAATGTCACATCAACAAGAACACGGCAATTTGACAAAACGACTGTTAAGAAGTTGCAGCAATTTGCCGTGACCTTATACAAAACGTCGAAGAATTCCACCTTTTATACCCATCCCGCCCCCGAGGGGAGAAAATAAATAAATTAGCGACACATAATTACTAGCAGGAGATGGTAGTCGCGACGATCTTTAAAAGGGGGAAATAAAAAGTGAAAAAGTGCAAATAAAAGAAATGTGTTCAAACGACGCGCGATTGAGCAAATGAAAGGACTGAGGACGGAATTAGGAAAACAATAGGAACAACGGTGTCATGGAGTCTTTTATTTCATTAATAAATATTAAAAAAATCTTTATTCAGTAAAATACTTACTATTAATACAGTCTGAGTACCTAAGTTCCATCATCAATGTAAGAATCATCATAAGCTGCATACTCATTGCATAATCTCTACTTTCAAGAGGTTCGGCTGGGTAAAGTTGAGTTATAAAACAAACCCTTGGATGTGAAAGCGAATTGCTTTGACTTGCAATAGGCTGTTAATATTATTTAAGTAAAAAATAATGGTAACAAAATAAAACTACGTGTTTCTCGTAGGTTTCTTCTCAGTCAAGGCGCGTTGCAACCCGTAGGTAACCATTAACAAATTTATAAATAAACATAGTTACTTAACAATTCAATTCCAATGGCTCTCAACAAGTGCCTGTATGAGTAAGTTAGGCCTATGTGAAATAAAGTATTTGAGTTTAATATAATAAATAATAATTTATATAGACTAAGATAAGTCGACTCAGCAGCATTGCAGTCATAACTGCAGCCTACTTAACAATTCAATTCCAATGGCTCTCGATAAGTGCCTGTACGAGTAAGTTAGGCCTATGTGAAATATAGTATTTGAGTTAAATATAATAAATAATAATTAATATAGACTAAGATAAGTCGACTCAGCAGCATTGCAGTCATAACTGCAGCCTGCGCAGAATGAATGGGGTGCGAGACCGAGAATTAATGCGCTCAGTGTCAAGACCATTTTGATTATTGGATGACGTTTTAAAATGGTATTACTGTACAATGAAGTAAGTAGTGATAGCTCATTGGTACAGAGACTACAGACCCCTAGCTTTGTCAGGGGGTTCGACTCCAAAGGTTTTCTTGGATTTGTAATTATACTGATAGGTTCTTAGTTCTTATAATTTCCTTTAGTTGGAGAGTTTCAATTTGAAGTCTACCAATGTCGAGGTGTTTTTTTTTAATTTTTCACTTGTTAAACTGGTAGGTTAAGAAAACTTCTGTTAATATTATTTTTGTTAAGTAAACGTAAATACGAGTCCACAAAATCTCTGTACACAAAATAAGTCCGTTTTTTACCTCGCAAGTGTAAATGAAAAATGTCGTATGATACGCGTATGCAAATTAATCGTTACACTCTCGGCTCCCTTGTGTATTATATAACCTGCGGTGCGCAGTAAAATATCTTTATTTTTCAGTAGAATCGATTAATTTGTTTTGCTATAATCCGCTACTTGAAAAGATTTAGCAGAGTAATTCTCTACGATTTCTTATTGTGAAGTCAACATCTCCTGAGGATGTCCCGGTGTCGGGACGAAACGTGCGTCGAAGAAAGTATTGGAAAATTGTGTGTGGTGTTTCATGTGTGAAGTAGTAGTGGGTTCCTGCATATACCATACCATCTTTTCAAGTAGCAGATTATAACAAAACATTAATCGGTCCTACTTATTATGAATTTCCGCAAAATAACCCCTGCTTCCATACAATATCTTTATTTTTATTAAACTCAAATCAACGGTAATAAATTCAAGGCTACAATGGAATTCCTATCTCGTCATAAATTCGCTGGCGGTTCGTAATATTTAGTCATTACTTCATTAGCATTCAAAGTGGTCTCGTCTTACGCATATTAATTAGACGAGTTAAATGATAAAAAAATTATATGGTGCTTTATAAAAACTTGTGGTCGCACCTATTGATCGAAGTTCTCTTCTTTTCCTTAAAAAAATCGACTAATTGTTAGGATAAATTAAAAAAGGTACACGTAAATTCGATTTTAGTAGCGGCTTCGCCCGCGTGCTCTTAGGTTTTTCTCATATCACGAGCTTATAGAGAATTTCCCATTCCCTTTCCCTGATGTGACCTTTAAAACTATCTACTTTCAAAGTAAATAGGTTCCTATAGCAATTTATACACACATAGCTTAAGCTGTAGATTGCTATGACTTGGGTTACGGCATAATCTATCTCCATTTCAAATTTCAGCCAAATTGGTTCAGTAGTTGTGGTGTGATTAAGTGAGGTTTTTATCTGCGCCAGTTAAAAACTCTACTAGGTATACAAACATTTATAAACATACAAACTTAGGGAAAAGCATACCTTAATGGAACCGGATAACTATAATGTATTTTCACTAAAAATCCAATCTTCTCTACTTTTCCCTTACGGAGATAACGGACTGTATTTCCGTGTTGAAAAAAAGGATTCCTCGTAAAGAGGTCTGTTATAATTTAATATCGAGTTACAATAAAATATTGTTAACAAATTGAAACCTTACACGTTTAATATACGAGAACCGTTTAAAGTTATGATTTTGTTACGATAAAATTAACAGGCTGTTCGTTGGAGATCCTGAGGGTCTATTCACACTTACCGTTTGTAAATAAATTAATTTTATTATCTATACTAATATTATAAAGAGGTAGCGTAACGATGTTTGTGAGTTTGTGACGTTGTAAGGGGTAATCTCTGGATTTACTAAACGGATTTTCAAATTTCTTTCACTACTAGAAAGCTACGTTATTGTGGAGTGTCATAGGCTATAATAATTTCCAAAATTAATTACGCATCTTTACTTAAACTTGAATTATGTAATCCAAGTCGTAAAAAAAATTGCTTTCATCACGTGCGCTGCGGAAACTTTTGAGGATAGAATAAAACGATGTTCTACAATATTAAAGAACGTATCAAAATCTGTAAAATAGTCCACGATTACGATAAACAAACGGCCGCGCCGGCCGTTGCGTGGCGATAGGTATGAGTGTCACAGGTAAGTATAGGCAGTCCGCAGTATCTATATGCGAATGCCTCGCTCGCGTCAGCGCTGTGTGCTGTGGCATACTATTGGGTGTTCCATGGCTATGGTTATAAGCACGTATAAGGCCTGGTTTCCACCAAAGCGAAGCTGTATTGGAGTAACCAATCAGATTTCGTCGTTTTGACATCCGGACCGGACCTTATGCGGGACAAACGGGCCAGGACAAAATATTTTTAACGCGGAACGGAGTCCGCGGGCACTGCTAGTTTAAGATAAGAATAATATAGTAGGCAATTAAACATGAAAATATAATCCTCTTGCAATGAATCAATGACTTTGATTGAATTTTTTATAATTACAATTTAGAGTTAGGAAGAATGTTAGGATTTACTTTGGATGTATGGCAATTTTTTTCAATGAATATAACTCGCGAACTAGCAAGTATTTACTACGTGTACCTGTTAGATGAAGGCCAAAAATAATTTATGCCAATCGTAGCAGTGGTACGCGCACGAATTCAAGTGGGAGGTCGCGGATTTAATTTCCGCTACGGACTACTTAAGAATTTTATTGTAACTAAATTACTTAATTGCTTCAGGTCTTGTCTAGTAGGGAGGCCGGTGCTAGATACCACTTTACTAGCACAGACGCACCGCCCAACGATTTTGAAACCGCTAGAGGTTACTTACTCCTGCGAAGTTAGTAAGTACGATAAAATCTTCGGGTGCATCATCAAATTCCATCAAGTGAGATCACAGTGAAGTACTAACTTGTGCGATGTACCGTGTAAAAAAATGTACTTTCAAGCAATACTTCAGAAGCGATATTTTTCAGGTATCTTATACGATGCGGCGTAGGTTTTTAATAAAAAGAGTAATGATGTTAACCCTCGTAAACTTAGTTTTTAAGTCGTTAAATAGTTATCACTATTAATAAGTATATGTACCTACTTGACCTTTCATGAAAGCTATCAAGTAGTGGCCTATATGAAATAAATGGTTTGAATCTTTGAATCTTTGAACTATCTGAGTCCTGAGTCTTCCAGCGTATGTGAGTAAACCCTACCCCGTTATTGATACCCACCATTACGGCTTACAAGGCATCGGTGACAAAAGTCACACTTTATCCACCATTTGTTTTATTGAACCAATCAGTGTATTAAGATATACAAAATACACCATGGGGCTGTGATACTTGCGTACTGATAAATTATAGAACGGTAGGGGGTTTGGATAAAATATGTTCAAAAAGTTATGAGGGAGGTATTGGCTGGTTGGCATTGCAAATTGTTAGCCGATTGCGTTGGTTAAGTGACCATTGATCCAAGACAGTGACTGGATGGATGGCTAACATGGTGATGGGATTTTAGATGTTACCTTTTTTTTGTACATCGGGAAGCACGTTACGCTGTTGATCTCGGTTATTGGTTGTAACATGACTTTATATCCGTGCTTTAGTATATATTATTCCTTATCCAGTTTTATACCATATTAAATTGTTGTCTAGTTTTTTTTCCTTATTTTACAAATTATCTAAAGATTTTAGTATTATTTTATTATTCACATTTCTTTCAAATTTATTCCAGCTATTTTTCAACATAATAATTGACTTTAATAATAATAATTTAACTGTTTCTAAAAACTAAGAAAAAATGTACTGTAGGAAGAAATGCAAATCAAATATAGTGTATAGCAAGCACATCGTAGGTCCATCGGGCATTAATCGATACAATTTATTACTTTAAATAATATCTAAAAAATCTTAATTAGAAGTTAGTCCAGCAAAACGTGTCCAAGTAAGTAAAATAATCTACTAAATTGTCACGAAACCACATAAACCATCTCGCAACAGAGTATAGGCAGCGCGGCGTTATCTCGACGGTATACTTTCATTAACCGCAACAAAATCGATACAGCAAAACGAATTGAGTCATTAATTAACCGGTACAGATACAACGCCTATAAATCCGACACCGTTCGACGCAAGCGCCGACGGTGGCTTGATAACGACTCATTCACAAATTATTCTTAAGGGGAAGTCGTCTAATATCGTTATAAAAACCTACGGGGTAGGATCGTATACCCTATATGAAACCATTGATTAAACATCATTTTGACGACCTTCGTGGCGCAGGGGACGCACGCTCGGATTCGAGTGGGAGGTCGCGGGTTCGATTCCCGCCACGGGCCACTTTGGAATTTTATAATTTCTAAACTGGCTCAGGTCTGGTCTGGTGGGAGGCTTTGGCCGTGGCTAGTTACCACCTACCAGCAAAGACGTACCGCCAAGCGATTTAGCGTTCCGGTACGATGCTGTGTAGAAACCGTTGGGGTGACTTAACTTACCCCTTCGAAGTTAGTACGCTAACATCTTCGACTGCATCATCACTTACCATCAGGTGAGATCGCAGTCAAGTACTAACTTGTATAGCGTAAAAAAAACATATTAAAGGATCAGCACTTACTGACGTCACGCATACATTTTTAGGCTCCGCCGGATAAGCCGGATTTTTAAGTTGTCAAAACTGTAAAATGGCGCTAATGTATGCGACCGACAACGGTATGTCATACGAACTTACAACGTCTGCGAGAACGGCAGAGAGCGTTCAAATTGTCGTACTGGATTTTCAAAAACAGCGTGTTTTCCTCTATTCGATCACGTGGTTTTTCTACAGTCACGTGGTTTGTCCAGACATACATATATTTATCTACTTTCGTGAACGCTAAACGACTGTTACTTTGTCTAGCCCCGCTGGCAACCCTACCTGTAGTTAGCCCAGTGGTTCCGTAGTCCGCTGAAGGGACAGTAGGGTTAGTACAGGTTTTTGTACGAATTTCGAACTCGCATCGCTCTAACGAATCGAATCCCTCCATACATTTACAGCCAGCGCCATCTATTGACAGCCACATCTCAGCGATTGTCCATAGATGGTGCTGGCTGTAAATGTATGGAGGCGTTCGATTCGTTTGTGCGATGCGAGTTGACTCGAAATTCGTACAAGAACCTGTACTAACCCCTCTGGACGTATTTTTTATGTAGGAAGACTTGTCGGATCTTTACAAAGGATTGATTTGTGTTTGAATGTTCTTTTAAAGGATGACATACTCCGCCGGCTGCCGCCTGCCGGTAGAGTATGCTGGTGATAACTTACATTTCGTTTCACGCTGGGAATGTCGCTGTTGTTTATTTGTTTGTACTCACTACTCCCTTTTTGGATATCATATGTAATATTTTAATTTAGTCCATCAATTTATATTATTACGTCTTGCTATCGTTTCTGGCGTTGTTCTGTCTCTTCAGTGGTCTGTTTTAATACTACCCATTATTTAGGTCTAAAAATTATGATAAAGAAATGGGTATGGGAAAGGAGAAGATATAAAGAACTCCATGTGGAAAAAAACCAATGAGTTCATTGACTCTTTTTTTGGATAAAAGTATGTTATAATTTTTTCATCAATTATGTATAGTGAATATTAAGAAGATGGCCCGTCAGTGTATTAACCTATATAATTTTAATTTGCGAGGTGTTTGAACATTGATATGTCGCACTATTTTCAGGTTTTAGCTGCTTGTATCTAATGAAACGTCGGAGAAAAGACAAAATTTCTTTTAATGAACTATTGAGTTGTATTAAAATAATTGCGGGGTTTAGTGAAAAATATTTGTTCGGTTCATTGAATGTTATAATAATCGACGCCCGCGCTAAGTAGTGCTTGTTACTATTTGAATATCAAAAGAGGCTCTCCTCGTATATGTATCAGATTTCCTTATTTATCCGTCCGTTATCTGCGTATAAACGAACAGGGCAGTAGTTAATTACTACAATCTTAACTTTATGCGGCCAGATTGTGATGCTAATAAGTAGGGGGAATACGCTTTTGTTGTTTTCTTGGAATGTCTCCAGCATTAATAATGACAAACGTTCCGGCACAGTGGCGCGCGATTGGTTTAGAGTCGGAGGTTGTGGGTTCGATTCTCACTAGGCCATAGATTATGTCTGAGGTCAGCAGTTCTAGTTGGCTAACAATTTTTAACACAGCTCACGTATTATAATAGGAAAAAAAATATCCTACTTCGCTAGGAGTAGCTTTTGATATAACTACATTAAGGACGTGCTCACAAAATATATCACGCAAAGCTGTCTGGAAATGAGTGAATCTACGTAATTTCGATAATTTGATATTTTTATTTTATATTTGGTCATTTATTTTTACCCGACTGCAAGAAGGGTTATGTTTTTCGCGCGTATCTTGTATGTATGCATGTAAATTTCTTTATGACCACGTATCTTCCAAACGGCTGGATGGATTTTGACGTTAATGGTATCGTTAGATTCGTCTCATTAACCCAAGTGTTCTTAGTTAGGTTTTTGAAAATAAAAAGCAAAATGGCAGATTTTGGGCCTAAAATTATCAGTCATTTACAAAATATTTATGACCAAACCTATCGAGTGGGGCATCAAAATGAAGGGAATTACAAGGAGATTACAAAAATATATATAAGACATATGTTTCGAATTAATTTGGAATTATAAACAGTCGATCAATGCGTTCAAAATGGTAATATTTGTAGTTTTTGATAGCGTTAATCTTGTATTGACCAAATGTGTGTCGTACTTTATATTGTGCATTTTTACTGCTATTTTATTAGCTCAATTAATTTTTAAGAGATTACCTATGTAAAATGGTGAAAACAAATAAAAGAAAACCCGGCTGAGTTTGTTGTGGGCTTCTTCTCAGTGCAGGGCGCGTTGGAACCGAGGGTAAACTTAGTTTTAAGTTGAATAATAGTTATCACCATATCGTTTTATATTAAATAATATAAATGACCTTTCATAAGTCTGTAAGTTAGGCCTATGTGAAATAAAGATTTTTTTCTATTTCTATTTGTAATCTCAGTTTTTCCCGAACGATCCGCTTAAAGCGACGTGAGTTAGATACGCCTGAGCCCTAAACGTACACAAACTACACCTATGAAATGTTACTGGTCAGCTTATATATTTCCGGGATAAAATCCAGGTTTGCGTTTGACGACACTGTTTACAACTTTTACTTCTTCCAGTGACTGACTGACTTGAACCGACATAATATAGTATATAACCAAATATACCCACTTTACGTCTTTGACATTGTGTAGATAAAAGTGCTTAGGTTTCGCTCGTAAAGTGTGGCAACTAAAAAGCCTGAAATAAAATAAATAATTAAAAAAATCAAAAAACCCGACTGCAAAAATGTCAACTAAAATGCAATAACTTAAAAGACTGAAACAAGGCGGACAGCGAAAACAAAATTATAATAAACTTAAAAAGATGCAATTTTTACTTCATTTTAACAAACAACATTATGAGCTGAAAGCTTTAGTTAAATTTTCGCATTCAATTTAAAAATAAAGCAGGCGGGACCTATTAATTTTCTCTATGTTAATTTATAATTTGCGAAAATAGGTCCCGCCTTCTATATTTTTAAATTGAATGCGAAAATTTAACTAAAGCTTTCAGCTCAAAATGTTGTTTGTTAAAATGAAAAAAAATTGCATCTTTTTAAGTTTATTATAATTTTGTTATCGTTGTCCGCCTTGTTTCAGTCTTTTAAGTTATTGCATTTTAGTTGACATTTTTGCAGTCGGGTTTTTTGATTTTTTTAATTATTTATTTTATATTAGAACGGAGTTACAAAGTTACAAAGTTTCTTCTCGGAGGATATCGCGCAAGAGGCTAGGCGAAAAAAAGTGTTACTGATCATTATTTTTAGCCCGCCAGAGATAACTAATAATGGAGGAGTAATAACTAGAAGTGACTTTTTCCACGTGTTGCGTTGAGTAATATTCAATTATGATAGGAGAAAAATTCGGCTAGACTCCTGGATAATTGCCGGGCTCATACCACATGAGCACAGGAATTATAAGGAATTATAAGGAAAAAATTATAATTTTATTTTAAAAACTTTTCACTTTCAATGCTATGAAAAAAGAGTACGAACGTTTCAAATGAAAATGTTCTTTGAAAAATAAAAATCTGAAGATGTTATCCACAAAATCTCTTTGTTTTAAACGAAGGAAACTTATAAATTATATCAAAAGTTATCAAACACTATTTCTGAAGTATTGGAAGCTTAGTAATTTGATATCCTACTTTTTTTGCAGTAATCATGGTAGCACTAATAATAAGTCGTTTCAAGACCCTCCTTAAGTGGAGTTTTCGTCGATTTGTAACAGATAAAACGCATCGAAATTTATATTAAAAATCCATTTAAAGACGTGTTTGGTGTCGCTTGCGTTTGATAGTTTTTTTTTGTTCTCTTGACGGCTAGTGGTCACATTTTGCAAGCCACCCTGAAACTAACTAGTTGCTATTGTAGTGATTACTTGAATGCTAATTTTGCTGTTAAAAGTTTACTACAGTGTTTAAACTACATTATATATTACATATTATATATAACTTGTGAAAACTTGTTATTACCTGTAAGATGTATGACTAGTCTGTAAGATTTAGCTGTAAGTTTTCCTTTATAAATAAAAAAAAGTAAAAAAAATAGATCTACAGGTACAGGTAGGTTTTACTTATACAGAAATCTTGACTTAAGAGGGGTAGTACAGGTTTTTTTTACGAATTTCAAGTCGACTCGCACCGCACAAACGAATCGAATCCCTCCATACATTTACAGTCAGCGCCATCTATTGACAGCCATATGTCAGTGACTGTCGATAGATGGCGCTGGCTGTAAATGTACGGAGGAATGCGAGTCAACTCGAAATCGTACAACCCTTCTGAAACCTTGTATCGATATTCAATATTATGAAGGTATTCGGCGCGTATACCTATATAGGTAGTAAGGTTATACACGGGGGTATTTTTAGACGTTCAAAACGGCCATAATGCGGCGCGGGGCCGCATCGTATGGCCGTAAAATAATATTCCATAATACATTATAATAGTCGCATCCCGGGTAATGTTCCTAAGTATTGGAATTACAGGGCGGCGTTCGGGGTCTTATGTGGTGTGCGGTGCACGTTATAAGCTTTTCAAACATCTTAGTTATCAGAAAAAAAAACTTTAACGCAAAAAACTTCACAAACTTGTTCCTTTCTGTATAAAGACGGGATGTCTTGACCTCCCTCAAACCTCTCAATTAGAACCGAGAGAACCTAATTGAGAAGTTTTATTAGATGCTGTTGCTGTCAATTCGATGGCCGAAACGAACATGTGTAAAAAAGCATGATTTTTCATTAAAAAATATACCTACCCCAAAATAGAATTCATTCTACTCAACAGTAGGTACCTGTTAGCAATAATTTTTGTTTTTTCTTTCTTACAGACAGTAGTGAAATAGCTACACAATGTAATTAAATCAATAAGTTACGAAATTGCAAAAAATAATAAATCTGTTTTTAATAATTTGAAGTTTTGATTGTTAATTAAACTTCAAAGGATTATTTCATTGCTTGAGATGAAGATATAAGACAATAAGAATTTAAAAATGAGGCCACAGCGAGAGTAATAGTAAAACAAAGCCGCTACCGCTTATCAACTTGTACCACAAACTCACATCGCATCTCATCGGTGCGTTTGATTGGCTGCGGGTGGCGAAATTGTCCGACGATGATTCGATTCATTTCGATGACAGATTATTTTTCGAATTTCGATTCGAAACGATTTCGATTTGAAGCCGAATCAATTTTCTGCCTGATATGGGAAAAGCTCACTCACTATGAGTGTGCTTAAAGATTTTAACGTACTTATTTGTGTGCTGTGTGTATTGGTTGACGTTTTGAGCTCTGGTAAGCGAAATTTCATATTTTTGAGAGTGAGCTGTCTTCTCGACATATATTTTTAGGGTTCCATACCCAAAGGGTAAACACTTCGCGCCATCCGTCCGTCCGTATGTCCGTCGCGTCAATCCTTCTGTCATCAGGCTATATTTCTTAAGCCGTGATAGTTAGACACTTGAAATTTTCGAAGATTATGTATTACTGTTGGTGATATAACAATAAATACTAACAAATAAAATATCTAGAAACCGTTAGGGGTTACTTACTTCTTCCAAATACCTTCGGGTGCATCATCACTTACCATCTTGGCAAATTCTGCCCCCCCGATTGGCTAACGTAAATAAGCGAACTAATCAGCGGGCAGAACTTGTAAACGATAACGATGAATACGTTTTTCTTACACAATCTAGGGGCATATAGCATACATATAATATAGGGGCACATACTTGTATACTAAAGACAGGGCCAACAGCGCGAAGAAATGTCGCCAGTTTAAATGGGTGTCAATAGTACCAACAGTACGAGTATAAGGCCACGCGGTAGTTCGGGCAGCGGCGGCGGCGGGTATTTTGACAGATGACGCTGTTGTTTGCTTGTATGAAGAAGGTTTACGTAAAATGTTGGGATCGGCCTATCTTTACTATTTTTATCTAAGTATAGGGGGGTGTATGATAGTTGCACGTGGTTTTTGGTTGTTATCCTTTATAGTTAGGTGCGATACAGGCGATTCGCGTCGGTGTCCTAATGAGCCGAGCTAACGACAGCTTGTTTGAGTACTTAAATAGGTTTGAACAAGCCGTGGAGGCAATTAGTGGCGTTGACATTAGTACTATGCACTTAAAGTTTACATTTACAGGTATGAGGTAGTTACTTTGTGCACTTCTAGGTAGGTAAGGCTTTCACGCACCTACCTACCTGAGCTTCGTATCCATAGCCAAATATCAAGGAACCAACAATTTCGCGGGAAACATTTTTCTTCCACGTTTCTGATATGAAACGCTAAGGGAAGGATTGCCCTGCCAGCCTCCGTGTTTCTAGCCAAGTAGGTTCAATTTGAGTGCCTCCAAAAGAAGAGTAAATAGGCATTTTCTAGGCGAACGCTCTAAATTGAGATTTACCCAGACCTCATCTGCGTTGCTTTCCATCTGACATTATTATCGCCAAAAAAAAAAGATTCCGACGAATTGAGAACCTCCTCTTTTTTTTGAAGTCGGTTAAAAATAAGCAACATAAATTTACTACCTGCATAAATATAAAATAGTAAGTATCTCTAAGTTATCAAAACCAGATCGAATCGAGACGGGTTAAATATAGTGTAGGACAAAAAATGTTACACTTCAAAAACGTTAACTTAATATTTAACCGATAGAATACACAAGAAAACGTTGAAACTGTTAAAAACACACAATTTCTAACAATTTCCCGCGATCTGTGACACAGCACATTAATTTACAGATTAACGAAAAATACCGACAACATTAACCTATTAACTTTAGTGTGAATGTTCTGTACCGTTACTGCAAACTAGCACTTTTTTCTACTAAAAAGTTAAATAGGTACATACCTAATAAAAAAACAATAGTAAATATAAAGTACATTCGAATAAAAATTTATTTTTTATCGTCCCAAATTCTTTTCTTTTTTTTTCATAATTATACCTATTTAGGCCTAACTTAATAGGCAGATTTATAATTAATAAAAAAAATTTACGAAGGTTAAACGTACCCTGAGACAAGAACAAGCCCACAACAAACTCCAATACTTTTTTGGTAATCTCAGCCCTTACTAACACTTTTTGAGCTCTATATAATTATATAGCTTTGGTTAACAGGCACAGTTATTCGTAGCATTACCGGAGGATTAAAATTCAAAATTGCACTATTTTTTAATATTATTTACGATAGAAATAGATAACATAATTTCAACACAGTGATAAATAAAATATAGAGGCGCGAATGCCGGCCGAGACAGCATTATCGGGCGGGTTGGCCTAGCTTGCCATTCGGCCTCGCCACAATCAGTAATTTCCTATCACCAGCCGCAACAACCGCTTATTAGTATCGGAAAAAATAACAACAATACAGATATACGGGATTATAGGTACAGTGTGCGATGGTATAGAGTGGATATGGGCAATAGATAAAAATAGTCAAGATAGGCCCATCCGAACATTTTAAGTAAACGTTCTTCATACAAGAAAATGTAGCGCCATGTGTCTAAACTCCTGCGAAATATATGTTTATTTTTTATATTTTTTTATCTATGTGTCTGTGGTAACCCTGCCTGCAATATTATTATTAATTCAAAAAAACAAATAGGTCTTTACCTATCTACCTAAACTGACTTTACTGCTGGGGGTACAAAATAGTCATTCTTGCTCCCTTAAACTGGCGACATTTTTTCGCGCTGTTCGCCCTGTCTTTAGTATACAAGTCTGTGATATAGGCCTTATTTTGGGCTTGTTTGCGCGCTTTCAACGTTGCTGCTACCATGTTTATATGGGCACATAATACATAATAGTACCTAACGTTACACAAGGCTCATTCCGCAAGATTTAAAGAAATAGCGACTCTAGCGCTGACACAACAAGTGCAGTTCAGTTCGCAATAGCACCTGTCTTCGCCTCCGCAAACAACACGCAACAAACGCAAAGATGTTGTCTATTTCTATCGCGTAACTTTATCTCATTCGACGTGCTAAAGGCGCACGCAGTGCGTGAAATAGAAATCTCGTCTGAAGATAGGCCGTCTGAAATAAGTACGTCGAGACGGCTACCTGTAATATCTTCGATCAAGTGATAAGTGGACCTGACCTGATATGGGGCACAGTGCACCAAGCACCATGCAGAGTTGGGGGTGCCCATTTCTGGGCTGTGCCACAAATGACAAGCGGGTCTGGTGCTTCCGTCACTTGGGCAATAATCTAGTATTTGTTGTCCAGGTGGTGAAAGCTTCAGCTGTGTTATTCTACAAAATGAAATAGCTGCCAGACAGCTGCCAACCCGAATATGGCAAGCAAAATTGTACTCTATTACAACTGACAAATTCATAGATGCAGAGATGTACGCTCGTCGCTGTTTCGCAGAATAGCACGGCAGACCTCGTTTTACTGCATGTGTGTGTGCATTGTTTTTGTTATGTGTTGCATATGGAAATATGGGCATCCGAACGATTTACGTAAACCTTTTTCGTATAAGATACTAGTAACGCCATCTGTCAAAATTCTATGGGAGGCCGCTGAGCGAACTACGGCACTGTTACTGTCGGTGGCAAAAAAAAGCATTTTGGCAACAATAAAACGGCGATGTTTTTTCGAGCTATGTATATTATGTCTATTTGTATGGCCTGTAAAATTCTGCCCACAAAGTGTTAATACACTGGCTTCTCACACCTTTGAGTGCCTTGGAGATCGGTTTTCGAATGCCTATGTTTGAAATAGTTGTAAGTACAAATAATAAAAAATTCTTGACAACATTACTGTCACTTTTTAAGGGCGAGTTATGCATTTATAACACAAATTCCTACAGTTATACAAGTAATACTAATAATTCATATGAAATATAGAGAGAACTTAATACACCTGTTCGTACCTATCATCCTACGTAATATTGTATTTTTATATACCTAAATAATAGTTGTCTTTTTTATGAGCATAACATGTTACTTCTATTAAATAAATAATAGCAAAATACATTTTAACAATGCACGTCAATGCATTCATTATAAAAGGATATGTAAAAAAACAAATTCATGTGGGCGAAGCCGCAGGCAACAGTTAGTATACGAATGAATAAATAAAATATCAGCTTTATTATGTAAAACAAAGAATAAACAATAAGTCTTATCCACTGCATTATCGATAGGTCGATTCGACCGCGGTGTAAAATCTCCGATAGGTACAATAATTCCTATAATGCATAACCTTTCACACTAGGACTGGAGTCTGGAGCACTGAACACAGCACTGTGCGCGATTGTACATTTTCATGCCTATTGCGTTGTGAAACGACTGTACTTCTTGAACATTATCTTTGTCTTGTTAGTACTTTGATGCTTTGATTAATATACCTAATCAAAGCTTTGATGTACAATAGGATGAATAAAAAAAATTGAAGCATAGACAAATAAAATATACAAGTAATTATTTAAAAATTAAAAGACACGACTGCCCTGTGGTAAAACGACTTTTTACAAAAAAATATAGCCTAATGATTAGGTAATAATAAATCCTTAGATTAACATAGTATGTTACTCGGAAGGATCTCGGAAGGATCTCGGAAGGATCCTACCGAGTAACATAGTATGTTACTCGGAAGGATCTAAGGATTCTTACGATACCCCATATATCCAAATCTGTTCAGCCGTTCAGAAGATATGGTGAAATAAAGAAACATCACATACATATTATATTCATACATACATACATACATGAACCCTAAAAACATTACACTCCTTTTTTGGGCAGTCGCGTAATAAATAAAGGTCCCTGGGTTAAATAGTTTGCAAATCAATCAATGCAAGGGTCTAAATTCTATTTTGGTTTTTCGGAGTAACTTAACATCACATTGGTGGCAGTATCATTTGTACACGTTCGATTTTTTCACATTCACTTTTGTTTGTTTCGATTTTGGCCACGCGCCAAGATAGCCTTGTCGCACTGTATATCGTATATGGCATACAACAAGATGGACTGAGGTGTTACCATTCGCAAGGAATCTGCAAAAGAAATGTTACCACTGCACCAGTTGTAAGTTGTAACTTGTATCACAAATTGGCAAATGAGATGCGACATTGCCATCATGTTTTGAATGTAAATTATATTTGTTACGCGCTCACTAACCGCGTGCGCGCATAAAATTACAATTACCAACACCCAGCCTTTCCATTTATTTGTGTGTAGTAATTATTTCAATGAGAGCCATTGATATATATAATACTAAGGATTCCGGGTCAGCGCTAAAAAGTGTCCGAACCTAATGAAAGCCAAAACGTGAAAAGAGTTCCAATCGCACTTAAGCAAAATTAGACTGTATAATAATGGCTTAAGACACAAATTACAATGTTTAAGTTTTAGTTTTTCTTTTTATAAAAATACACATGTACCCTCGTTTATATAGGTTTTCTCGAGACACTTTTTTCGCCAATTTTGTATTACACCCGGGGTCCATAGATTTATATGGCAATGATGATACCTGATAATATAAAGTCCATTCAAAATTGACGCCATAAAGTCTGAGTAAGAGAAATACAGCAGGTGTGTTTAATTATTATAAGTCACTTGTAAGTTTCCCTAGTTTAGAAAACTTTAGATGCTCATACACGTATATGCCTTATTTAATGTCAGAAATTTGGCTGAGTTGGTTGTGGGTTCTTCTCGGTGCTGGTCGCCATTTAAACGGAGCAAAGAAAGGCGAAAATTTATCTATAAAATGATTTCATACTGTTTCATAGTAAAGGTTTTTTTTCATACGTAGCTTTGTCAATAGTAGGAAGTTAAAATCAATGGTAACATTAGCATGTGGACAAAGCGTTCTGAAACGTTAAGCGAGTGATATAAAAGGCTAAATGACAGGTCGCGGGTGCTGACAATAGCGCGGGAGATGTCAAACGACGTTCCAAAACTGAATTCGATTACGTTTTATGACGTTCGAATTTCGAATTGCGCGCGTTCGAAAAGTTGTTCCAGATTTAAAGCGATGTTCCAAATTCAGTTTTCATTGTGTAGGGGATACGTATGGGATGGAAGTTGGTGCAAGCATAGCATTAAATAAGAAGTCGGTTATAAATCGATATTTCCTATTAAATACCGGTCGTAGTGTGGTGCGATCTCTGGAGGTGATGGTGAGGTCCATTGTAGAGGGGTTCTGTCATGATGCAGACAAGGGATAAGGGAGGTTTTTTTGAATTTCTCCAGTTAGTAAAAACATTCGTTTTTCGTTTTTGTATTCCTCTGTTAATTAAAATAAACTAGGATATAGGCAGGTAGATATAAGACCGAACAATTTACTGGAAAAATTTTGTTCAAATAAGTCTTTTTTAATAAAAACAAGATGTAAACATCTTGTAAACATTCATAAGGTGTGAACATAGTGAAAAAGCATCAATTTCGCACACGTGTCTTGCTCGCAGTGGAAAATTTTAATAAAGAACCATCGACGAGGGCGCCGGGAAATATGAAATGTGAACAATAATAATTCCTATGGCTTTGATGGGATCGTAAAAACGGTTTCATTATAATATTATTTTCCAGACAAATTCGACTTTTCTAAGCCCGTCAGGATGCAAACCTTTTTAGGGTTCCATACCAAAATGGTAAAAATGGAACCCTTATGGTGAGATTTTCTGCCTCCGTCTGTTACGTACTCGATTATTGTTCTGTTAATATTATAAACGTGAGTTGGTATATTTTTGTTACTCTATCCATGAATCTTTTGACTGAAGTTTGTATTTATTATATTATGTATTTGTTTAATAGACTTCTATTACGATTCCAAAAAATCTTTGCTTTTCACGACATTTGATAGGATTCTAAATCTACCTACGTCTCGACCGATTGTTATGAAATTTTCTGTGTATATTCGATTGGTCTGTGAATAGGTCGTTTTTTTTTATATCTCTGTTGGCAAAACAAAGTTTGCCGGGTTAGTTAGTTCTTAGTTCGTTTCAGCCGACGGACGTCCACTGCTGGACAAAGGCCTCCTGCAATGATTTCCAGCCCGCACGGTCCTGCGCTAACTGTATCCAGCGCCTTCCCGCGAATCTTTTAATGTCGTCAGTCCATCTGGTCGGAGGCCTGCCAACACTGCGCTTACCCGTACGGGGTCGCCATTTCAGTACTTTGGGTCCCCAACGTCCGTCGGTCCTACGAGCTATGTGTCCCGCCCATTGCCACTTCAGCTTCGCGATACGTTGAGCTATGTCGGTGACTCTGGTTCGTCTACGGATCTCCTCATTTCTGATTTGATTCCGCAGAGATACTCCGAGCATAGCTCTCTCCATCGCCCGCTGAACTGCTACACAGCAGTTCTTAGTAGGTATAGATAATTCATAAACATATTGATAAGGTCAATATTAACGCATTAATAACAAGCTGAACAGTACCTACCTGTTATACCACGATCTATGTACCTATACTATTACTATACCATAATATTCGCAATAAGATGTTCGTAGCGCCCTCTCCGACAAATTACTCAGTAATTTTACCATCTGTATGCGCGACGGGCAGCCTTCCTATATTAGAGTAAAGCTTGTACTACCCGATGGACTGCATTGCAATATGATGCTTATCGCACTGTAATAAGAGTCAAAACAAACATTTCCTCAACATCCTGCATACGCTTCAATCAGCTTCATGCCTATGTATAGCGAATATTTCACACTTTTGTATTTACAAAACTGAAAATTGTAAAATTAGTGGTTTACTGATTTTTTTTTATAGAAGCACGTGCTAAAAGGTCATGGCATTTACGTCACTAAGAAGAAGATATTGAAATGAATTTTTATTGCGAACATTGAGAAATTAATTTTAATTCCTTGGAAAATAATGAACGACACAATAATTAACACTCAAACAGAGGTGTCGGTTACGGTAGCAGTGGTGCAAGTTCAATGATTTTTCCCATCTCAAATCTGCCCAAAGCGGCTAAAGAAGTTTTTAATACAAAAATCACTGCCAAGCGCTAAATTGCATGAATTGAATAACAATTAAATAATTTAAAAATTAAAGAACACGACTGCTCAGTGGTAAAAAGACTTTTAAAAAAAAAAAAATTAGCCAAAAAATTACTCGGAATGATGTATCGATTCTAACGATACCCCATATGTCCGAATCTGTTCAGCCGTTCGGAAGTTATGGTGGCATAAATAAACTCACATACATACATACATGAATACATGAACCCCAAAACATTACACTCCTTTCCTTGGGCAGTCGTGTAATAAAGAGAGAAACAATACATCCTATCATATATCATACTAGCTGTTACCCGCGGCTCCGCACGCGTAAAGAACGGTTTTCTGTAAATCCCGTGGGATTCCTTTATTTTTCGCGGGATATATGTAAAGTTCCCGAGTTCGACGGGCCAGTAGTTGGAGTCTCGTTCTCTCAGCCATTCTCTCTATCAGCTGTCAACGTGTTATCCTCTTTCACACAATCCATCCACCTCTTCTTTATTCTTTCTCTACTTACTAACCAAACTACTACTATGCTGAGAGGAAACGTCCAGCTATTGTAAGGTGGAGGAGAAATTCAATTAGGTCTGATCGTTCGTTCCGCAAAGGGATGTAGCGTTCTGGTGCGCTGCTGTGTAGCAACCCGTTCCTGCTTTGCACGGGTTATCTTGTGGTGATTTTGCAAACTCCTATTTCTTAACAATAATAATGTACCTTCAGTTTCATGAATACATAGTCGCACCATCAAAAGGATGATTTTAACTGTCCATATTTCGACCCAGTGGCACAGGTCGTGGTCACTACGTGACCACGACTTGTACCAGTGGATCCAAATATCGACAGTTAAAATCATCCTTTTGATTGTGTAGGTAAGTAACCGTGGAATGTTATATCCATTATTCGTCATCTCCTGAAACCACGAAATAATTGTCAAAAATGATTAAATCATGTGAAAAGTTGTACTGGTGGTGGACTGGTGGTGGTGGTGGTAGGACTCTTCTTGGAGAGTTCGGCTGGGTATAGGTACCACTGCGATAAAATACTCTACTAACAATATTCCCCGGCCCAACATCAGGCTTAAAAGTCTTAACTTCATCAGCTTAATACTATCCAAAATATCAGAATGGCCATATATTATTTCCTTACGTAAAGACGAAACAATTAAAATGAGCCATACGTTTAAGTATAGTTTTTTTGTCAATTCTGAGTTCCAAGTTACTTGGACTCACGCTAAATGTTCATGTCTATAATCCGTCATCTTCGGTGGTCACTTACCATCAGCGAGATTACCATTAAGTTTTAATTAGTGGGTGGTACACTTCGGTCGAGGCTGGTGAAAAACGACGTGGCTCTCCAGTCTCCAGGAATGTCGACAAAAGTGAAAACTATATCTCTTGTCAAAAGAAACTTAAATTAAAATTATTTCTTAACAGTGCCATCTCAGAACACAGTGAGGCAACTGTCAGTAGATTACTCCATGACAATTAAATAATAAAAAAAAGTCCCGTAGACAGACTTTGACTTCAAGTACCACGTTAATTGTAGAGATGGCGCTATATGGTATGAGGCGAAAGTCTCAGGCGAAGGCGAAGGCGTCTGTAATTTCTGAACAGCAAAACTGATGACTCTTGAATATTTCTAGAATCATCTTTGGAGTACCTTCTTTCTAACAAAAAAGAATGAAAGAAATCGGACAGCGCGTTTATGAATTATAACTAAATACACATTTTGACTTTGAAGCCGTCTTCCAGGGAAACCATGCTGAATTTTGGAATAAAAAGTATCCTATGTCCTACCTCGGAATAGGAACTATGAATGATTCTGGTGTGATGTTATACAGAAACATGTTCTTACTTCGCACGGGTTATCTTGTGGTGATTTTGAAAACTCCTTTTTCTTAATCATAATAGGTATAAAGTTTCATTAATACGTAGTTGAAAGATCAGAAGGACGATTTTAACTGACGATATTTTGACCCAGTGGCACAGGTCGTGGTCACTACGTGACCACAACCTGTGCCATTATCGAAATATCGACAGTTAAAATCGTCCTTTTCAATGTGATTTTTATTCAGAAACCACGAAATATGTCAAAAATCATTAAACCATGTGAAAAGTTGTACTGGTGGTAGAATTCTTCTTTCAGAGTTCGGCCGGGTAGGTACCACTGGGATAAAATACTCTACTAAAAATATTCCCCAGCCCAACATAAGAGTCATTTAAAAAACCTTTACTTCATCTCAATACAATCCAAAATATCCGAATGGGCAATTGCTATATATTACTTTACGTATAAAAAGACCTATGACAGTCAGTCGGTTAGGATCGATATTTGTGAACCATTATTTTACCCTTTCCATATTACGGATGATAAAAAAAGACGTGGCACTCCGGGAATGTCGACAGAAGTGAAAACTTTAATCTGCAGTGCCATCTTAATATAAAGTCATGAAACAGTAAATCGCATGACAGTTAATTATTATTAAAAAAAATTCGGTAGTACCTATCTCAGAGTTTTACATTCAAGTTTCACATAAATTGTAGAGATGGCGCTATACGTTATAACGTAGCGAGTTTCATGATTTTTGTTCACCCTAAAAGTGAAAAATCTTAAACCATACAAAATCTTCTGCTAAGCCTATTTATTTACGGCTGTAAGGGTAGTCCAGTCTGACTTGAGCCCTTACGTCCTAGCCCTAGGTGCTTGTCCATTCCGAGATTCAAGTCACCTACTTGAACTCATCGATAAAGGTTCTGATGTCTATAATTTCTGAACTACAAAAGTGATGATGATAAAATTTATACGGAATAATCTTTAAAGATCCTCCTTTCTAACAAAATAAGAATGAATGAAATCGGACAACGGGCTAATGAATTATTACTAAATACACATTTTGACTTTGATGCCGTCTTCCAGGGCATCCATGATGAATTTCGGGACAAAAAGTATCCTATGTCCTACCTCGGGGTATGAACTATAATCATGTCAAGTTTCATTGAAATCCATCCAGCGGATTAGCCGTGATGCGCGGTCGTGAAACAGACAGACAGACAGACAGACAGACAGACAGACAGACAGACAGACAGACAAAAATTAAACAAATTACAGTTTTGGCTTCAGTATCGACTAAATAGTGTCCTCCAACAAAAATTTTCAAAATATCTTTAATGTACAGAATTCGACCCTTTACAGTTTTATTATAAGTATAGATAACATACGCCTGGGCCAACAGTGTCGGGTGTATGTTGATGTTTGCTTATCGCTACCAGTTCTGCGGGATAATTGGCTAATTGCGTTCCCCTGTAGCGTAACGCAATACGCACACGGCACACTGTTCAGTGCACACTGCACAACACGCGGCGCGGGCGCAGCCACACCGCTGTGTTTGCTTTTTACAACATCCCAGACGCATGCGGCGTAGGTACTCGTACTAACGTACATAAGTAGGAATAGCTGGGTGACCGAGCTTTGCTCGGTAGTATATCTACCCACCAATAGATGGCAGCATTGGTCATATCTTTTTTGGTAAATCCGACATTTTCTAAAAATGAATCCTAGCTAGATCGATTTATCGGCCCCAAAACCCCCTGTATACTAAATTTCATGAAAATCGTTCGAGCAGTTACCGAGATTTGGATTATATAGAAATAAATATATATATACAAGAATTGCTCGTTTAAAGGTATAGGATATGAAGTATTTCTGTTACAGATAATCCAATCGTGTATCTGGTTCACAGCGTATTTAGATAAGTAAAAGACCCAAAATACATGATGTTTAAAGAAAGTCTTTCTAGTCTCTTGTCAATGTCTCTTGTTCATAAGTAGTTCAACCAACATAGTTTTAGTTTTCAACCTGCAGGACACTAAAAATTGCTTAAAAAAACCCTAGCACTCCGTTAATTGGATGAGAGAGTTATAAAATGATATAGGTAATAGATTGTGGCTAGGAGCAGTTTAAAAAAAATCTACAAAGATCTAACCTATCTTAAAAACTTTCAAAGTACGAGTCACTTAAGATATCCTTACTATTATAGTGAGTAGGAGCTTTTGTAAAGTTGCAAGCCTAAGCAAACAAAGGTGCTTACTAGGTATAACATTTCTGTGTACATTTCCCCTTTCATAAATAGCACTTAAACTTAAGTGTAACTTAAGGCTTCTTTCTTTATACCTAGGTCTTTAGTCTTTCTGTTTAGACCGGAGAGTGTAAAAGCGTGCTTAAGCTAATGGTTGTAGGTTTTAAGGTTAGGAAATTAACTTCCATTTTAACCGTCTTTCGCATTGTTTAAATGGTTTTGTTTTTCGACATGGCAAGTATAAGTAGAAGTATATAAATTTAGGCACCGAGGAAGTTTCATTAATTTTGTCGTAGAGTTACAATTTCAGCGTCATAGAATTCTGTCTTACTTATGGAACGAAATACAAAAAATGTGAGAGAATGACGTATCCGATCGATGGATTGAACACGAGATTTGTCGAAAACAGCTGTCATTCACATATTTTGAAATTTGTTTCATTAATTTTATAGTTTGAAAGAGAGAACGGTAAGTTTCAATGCAAATTAGAGATAATTTAATTGATATTATTTAATTTAATTGAGATTATTTAATTATTTCATTGATATGGCTGTGCTTTTATAAAGTCGGCTTCATGTTTTCCTAAGAAATTTATGAAAATCTAGATTAAAGACGCTGGTAACATTAGTTATTAGGAAATAATATCTAATTGCTCGTGCATTTTTAGAGTTCAGCCTGCTAACGAGCCATTAATTATAAATTATCGCATGAATATCGAGCGGTCATACATCACAGATCGACATTCCAGATCTAGCTAGAGCGGTGTAGACGCTCTAGGCAGACGGGTGTAGGCACGGACTTCGGCACTTATTAATAATGTAGCCAGTATTTACTGGACCGATGTGAATTATTCATTCGCCGCCCGGGAGGTCGTAGACTTTGAAAATGGTCTAGGTCATTGATGTAGATATACGCGATGCGCTACTGATATCCACTCTTACTTGCTTTTGTAATGTATGATTCATTTTCTGACATAATTGTACGCTACGCTTTGTATGAGGCTTCTATATATTACTAGCTGACCCGCCAAACGTTGTTTTGTTATATAAATTAATTTTTTTTTTTTTTTTTTTTCAAATATGATAATTTTATTTTTTAATCACCTTAATTTAAACATTAAATACATAATTTATAAACTAAAATAGTGGATGATTTAATAATAATAATAAAAAAATTGATTGATGGATGTCAAATTGATTGGGAGCAAAAATATTGTGCTCCCGAAAGTAAATATTTAAATACAATATAAGTTTCATATTCGACTGTGAACCATAAAATTGATTATAAATTACGGCACTCCTACTTATTGGAAAAAGTGGTGTGGTCAAATCTAATCATTTCCTTATTACCAGCAACAATTCTATTGGAATTAGAGGACAGTGTACAGCGAATTGAAGAAGTGATTTTGAAGAGATGGTGCTAAAACAAATAGACAGGATGTAAGACGAGAAAATTTAGAGGTTTTTCACTTTGTTGTGTTTACTCCAGTCAATACACATAAATTCTTTGCCTGACAAGTGGATGTTGCAGTGCGAAGTGAAGAAGATCAAACATTTACTAAAACGCAAAGGATGGTGTTTATAGATAGCAATTAGCAGTGCAAAGATTAATTATATTCATATTTATTTAGTTAATTTCTTTTATAATAATATTTTTAATTCTATTTAGTTAAGTTCTTTTTATTAATATTTTTTATGAATATTGTTGGATCTCCAGACGTGGGCCCCTGCAGTCGGAACGACTTGTCACTGGAAAGCAATCTTTTGAAATGTAGCCTTTGTTCTGATTCTCGTTTCTTTAGGGGCAAGCGGGGTTTGAACATACACATTGGCAAGACACATAAAGCACTTAACAGGAATGTAAACTCAACACCTCATAGTACAAGCTTGCCTTTGGGAGATACTGAGTGTTTTCACCAATCATTGTCTTTTTTAAGAAGATCAGTGGCAGTTGTAAAGCGTATTCCAAGAGGGGCACGTATTACTGTCGCTGCCGCCCTTTCAAGAGCAATAAAAAAGGTAATTGATGATAACACGAAAGAAAGTTGGGAACACCTTCTGACGTTCCCATACTTTATTTTACATGTTAAAAGAGATGATCGCAGCTCTTTGACAAATTCAATTAAAAAAAATTGTGCCGACAATCCTTTACAAATAAATAACCTATTTTGTAATCCGATTTTCAAAGAATTCAATGTATACAGGAAAATTGAGCAAAAGATGAACGATGGAGATGTTAAAGGAGCTGCAAGACTTCTTTTTTCGAGTGACGTCATCGCACCTGACTCGCCTGAAACGCTTTTAGCTCTACAGTCGAAACACCCTTTACCATCATCACCACACAATTTCCCGGATACGCTTTGCACTTCAGAAAATTTACAGGTAAAAGCAGAGGACGTTCTGGTGGCGGTAATGTCGTTCAAAAATGGCTCTGCCGGTGGATTAGATGGTCTCTCACCACAACACTTGAAAGATCTCGTGTGTAATGCCACTGGTGATGTCGGTAGAACTCTTTTGAATGACATAACGGCTCTGATAAATATGATGCTGGCTGGGAATGTGAACCCGCTGATAACAAACACCCTTTATGGCGCCAACATTTGCGCTTTAAAAAAAAAGGATGGCGGCATTCGTCCCATTGCGATTGGTAGCACGTATCGGCGGATCGCATCTAAAAGAACAATGGTGTGGGCCCATACATCGCTTTCGCTCACGTTACGCTATTGCAACTATAAATGAAAAAATATTTTTTTGGTTGGGCCTGCAAGCCTGAACTCAATGCTAAAAGATTTTTCTTACAAAAAAGTGGAGAAAAATTAATATTTATTTTCAAAATATTGTATCTGAGTATTATAACAACAACGACCTCCGCCATGAAGCATCCGAGAGCATAGACAATACACTAAATACTCTTTGATACATACTTTTCACTTGTCCAAGAATTTGTCACTGTTGACAGTTGGTAGCCATGTAGCTGACGGACAGTGTTGCGAGATGCCGGAATTTAAAAAACTCAACTGAAAGAAAATTCTAATTGAGTTAATAAATCAATATTGAATTACAAGGGTGTTTCGGAAACGCTAAACAACCAAGACAAAATAATCTATGCTCAAAATAATCGGTTGTAATAGATTTCAGTATTATTAAAAAGTGTAGTCTTCTGTCAAATAATCTCAAATCTTCAAGCAGTTTATTTAAGTGAGACTAGCTCACGCGGAATAATAATATTCAGATTTACTCCAATGCAGTGGAAAACCCTAAACTAATGTAATCTTTTTATGTAAATAATATATTCGTGTAAAATAAAATGCAAAAAAGGAACAATTGAAATCGATACAGTTATTGTCTTGTATTCTACATTCTGATCTAAGAATTAACGTAGTACCTGAAAGTAAGTTTTTCTTTAGTATCTGTTACATGTTGTTCTCGTACAAAAGTGGACCGATCGTCAAAAAATGGAGTATAAAAGTGGAAAAGTTTGTCATCCGGCAACACTAGCTGTCAGGAGTGTGGAAACGGAACCTATCAGTAATCAATTGAATTTCTTTAAATATTTTATTTTTTGACCCGTCCTTTACAATAACTGGTGATACCTTGAAAAAATTCAGTTATTTACTAGAATCGTCTTGTAATAAATGTTACATCTAGACGCTAAACTTTGTTTGTGTACATTTCTGCCACTGTTCTTTGTTGCAAATATATTCGATCACACTTGTCTTCAGTTTTCTCACCACATCAATTGGGCTTTGGATGTAGAGGCGGCTGTGAGGCAGCTGTCCACGCAGCTAGGACTTTTATGTCTAATAATGAAAACGACATATTTCTAAAGCTAGACGTCCAAAATGCTTTTAATTCTGTTAACAGAGGTGCAATGCTTGAACAAGTTAAAGAGCACACACCCTCAATTTATAAATATCTTTTACAATGTTATGGTGAATTCTCAAACTTAAATTATAGAGGTAACACAATATTATCTGCGGTGGGTTGCCAACAAGGTGATCCGCTCGGCCCCGCAATTTTTAGTCTGGCAATACATCCAATAATATCAAAATTAAAATCAAAATTTAACGTTTGGTATATAGATGATGGCACTTTAGGTGGTTCAGAGACCGAAGTTTTTTCAGATCTGAAAAAAATTATAGAAGAATTTGATTTAATTGGCTTAAAAATTAACTTTACTAAATGTGAATTATATTTAGACAACAATAAACATGAAAAAAATCAAATCATTCAAAATTTCAACTCAGTAGCCCTTAATATTAAAATTTTAGAAAAAAGGTCTCTTTACCTACTTGGTGCCCCAGTTTTCTCGGAATCTATCCCACCTTTTATTGATAAAAATATTGAACAATTTAGAAGTTATTCGGACCGTTTACAAAAAATTCAACCCCATATGGCTCTTTTCATCATTCGCTTTTGTCTATTTGTGCCACAGTTTACGTATGTTTCAAGATGCAGTCCAATATGGATGTTTGAAAATCTTTTAACAGCACTGGACGACATAATACAAAGTACATTATGTTCAGTATTGAATTGTTCAATAGTCGATAAGGCTTGGGATCAGGCCTCCTTGCCCATCAGATTTGGTGGACTTGGTGTCCGCAAAATTTCTAGTGTGGCTTTACCAGCCTTTTTGTCATCATCTCATGGCACGCAAGATCTTGTTTCTAAGATTATCAATACCAACAAGATTGCGTGCTTGGATGATGCCAAGAATGCTTGGTTAACAAAAAGTCAGTCCAAAATTCCAGTGAATTTACACATACAAAGTCTGTGGGATGAGCCCATCTGCAAATCACTGCAACAAGGCCTTTTAGCCTCTTGTACTGATCTTGTAGATCGGGCTCGTCTCCAGGCAGTCACTGAACACGAGTCAGGTCTCTGGCTGCAGGCGTTACCTTCCACTAATTTGGGTACGTTGCTCGAGAAAAGGAGTCTCTCAGTCGCAGTAGGCCTACGTCTGGGGATTAAAATAGTGGAGCCTCATCGATGCAGATGTGGAGGCTGGGTCGATCAGCTCGGTCACCATGGCCTTTCATGTCAACGCAGCGCCGGCCGTCTGTCCCGCCACGCCTCGATTAATGACGCGATCCGCCGGGCCCTAGTCACCGTTAACGTGCCAGCCATTTTAGAGCCGAACGGCTTGGCACGTGACGACGGCAAGAGACCCGACGGAATGACGCTCGTCCCGTGGCAGCGGGGCAGATCCTTGGTGTGGGACGCCACTTGCGTCGATACGCTAGCACCGTCTCACATCAAGGATACTGCTATAGCTGCGGGCGCGGCGGCGGCGACGGCCGAGAGAAAAAAGCGGCTGAAATATGCAGGCCTGGGAGAGGGCTACATATTTTCGCCGTTTGGCGTGGAGACTTTGGGGCCATGGGGCCCTGAGGCGCGTCGTTTATATAAAGAGCTTTCGTCGCGCCTCTTTGATACGACCCGGGACCCAAAGTCTGGCACATACTTTGCTCAAAAAATAAGCATTGCGATTCAGCGAGGCAATGCTGCCAGTCTTTTGGGTACGCTCCCATCAGGTGTCGATGTGGATCCACTATTTTAGTTTATAAATTATGTATTTAATGTTTAAATTAAGGTGATTAAAAAATTAAATTAATTATTTCTTAATTTAGTTTACGTTCTAGTCACTGAGAGTTTTATTACAAATACTATGTTGTGATACGAGAATTTTTTATACACATATTATAAAATGTATGGAAGAAGAAGATAAGAATTTAAATTAGTATGAAATGTTACAATAAATCATATTATTAGCTCATTCTAATTACTATACAAATCTTGCCCGCGTGGAATGGTGGCAAGAATACTGGCTGCATTTCAGCGTTGAACAGCTAGGCTGATACGTTGCGCAAAAAATGAGCCAGCCCTTCTGTCACCAGTTGAGCCATCAAGCTCTAGAAGGAATTTTTATTATCTACGTTATATTATTTATAGTTGTTCTTTGTATGTGAATATTGCGAATCTTATAAGAATATCAGAGAAAAATAATTACTTAAAGTTCAAATACCTAATTTTAAGCAGCTAAATGTGTTGTTTATTCTTCTGGCAAATATAATTTGAAATTTTTTAAGATACTATTCAATAATTTTATTAACATAGTGAAAGAATATAAAGATATTATATTAACTTAAATTAAAAATTAAAAGTAGCTATAAAATAAAACTAAATCTTAATTAAAAACTACGTATAAAACTAAATATATACAATTTAAGTCCCTGTTGGCAAGGTTCCGAAGATACTGGCCCTTTGAATAGCAAGGCTAATTCTTTGTCCGAGGTAGCTGCCAGCTCTTCAGTCTCCTGTGATGTCGACTAACCTTTTTGTTATTTCTTTAAAAAGGCAAGTAGCGCTAGGAAATTATTTTTTTTTAAGTATATGTACTTATATGTTTAAAAAACTCAAAACAATAATAATAATCCGATTACCCACCGTATCGCTTCCAGTGCATGTAATCTTTGTCAGGTGCGAAAGGAATTGTAGTGGTTTATCTCTAACTTGAATACAGAAGAATATTTCAGTATCTGGTCCATTATCGCCCATCTCATGCCTTATTGAGCTGAGTTTTTTCAAAAAACTCCATCGTATAGAGCTATCTGTATAGCTTGACGGTTTTATTATACTGTTATCTCTAGGCTGTTGGCTGTGATGCCCTTTCTTGGTCAAATCTAGTCATAAAGCAACACGTCTAGCGAGAAGATTTAGCGTTCTTGTCAATAACAGAAACGTATATGTACATTGTAGTTGTTAAAGTTTATGGTGACGGGTGGAAATAAATAATACTGATAGAATCGCACTTATTTCACGATTATTTAGGCTTTCCAGTGTACGATATCACGTCCCATTAGGGAAGATCTTAATTAACTGTCAATGCACTTCTAAGTCCCATCTTCTACTGGATCTTAATAAAATGGAAAGGATTGAAATGTCTAATTTGTGGCAAATAAGTGATAAAATTATTACCTAGGTCACAATAATGTAACACATGATCTTAAGAGGGGGTACCAAGTGATAATGCCAAGGCAAGATTTGATTTTTACAGTAGTAGATCAAGTCTCAACGACCTGAAATAAAACACACGAATATTACATCATATTGTCGAGAAACTGTACAAGTATAAACATAAAAGGATAAATTTTTGTCGATAAAAAAAAATCTCGAAGTTGCATCCAATTTTTTACAATTTTCAATTTATTTCCAATGTTATACGCACTAGAGCGCCAAGATTTAGGATTTTAATTCAAATAAATATTACGAAGTACATTTACTATTGATTCCTTTTTAAATTCTGTATTTTAAAAGTTATTACTGTAAATTATAAATGGCGTTTATTACGTTCTTATTTCGCGTAATACGCTATGCTGTTTTGTACCAAAATGATGTTTTGCGCATGACATTTCAGTCATAATCGCTCCATTGAGACGTGAAGACTGTATTTCTGTGCTCCAGGCCGAAAAAATAGTTCTTTGTATGTTTAATATATAAATTATGAATTATAAATTATTGTATGCGTATCGATAAATTATTTGGAGGTGTTAATATTATAATTGTAAGTATGGCGAACAAAAACAATGAGTTACAAGTATATTAAAGCATAAACCTTTCTTTCAAATATCGACTTTCACTCTTTATTTTTAAAGCACATAATTAACTAGCACTGCATTCCTTCAAGCAGTGACGGCAAGAGGAAGTATATGCAAAAAAAGACGATCCCGATGAATTATGAGATGAGGGAATAGAGAGTGCAACATGTTCACTAATTTGTCACTTTAGTGTGCAAATATCTAAATATAGCAACATAAACTACTTATTAATGATAGTATGTTGATTATTTCTAAGTAAATAAAGTTCAAGATATAATGTGCAATAATAATATGTCAAAATATGAAAAATGATAACATTTCAAATTCATTGTGATACAATGTCAATAGGAATTATATACTTTATTTGTGAGTAATGAATTATGTGAAAGTGTGTAAGAGAAAGAGTAGTGTGAAAGAGACTCCGCATAAATATTTTTGCTGGCTTATTTTTTGGGTTCCTTGCCCAAAAGGTAAAAGCGGGACCTATTACTAACGTTCATCCTTTGCCTGTCACCAGGCTGTATCTCTTGAACCGTGACTCTTAGAGACTTGAATTTTTTTTGCGGTTACTCGTATAACAATAAATAAAAAACAAAATGAATATATTTTGGGGCTCCAATACAACAAACGTAATTTTTAACCGAATGAGGAGGATCTCAAGTCTTCGGAATTTTATTTTTTTAGGGTTCTATACCAAAATGATAAAAATGGAACCCTTATAGTGAGACTTTCTCCGTCCGTCCGTCCGTCTGTCACACTCGATTATTTCAGTAAGCTATCGACTTGAAATTTGGAACAGTTTTAGGTAATAGTGACCCAAAGTCATTGCAATCATAAAAATTTGAAAATAATTTTTATTTTTATTTAAAAGGGGGTTAGACCGTGCTCTTGAAATTTTAAAATAAGATATAATTCTTTCTGCTTTTTCTGATACCAACAGTAGCCCAGTCACTAAATTTAATTGTTTTGTTTAAATCGACACGTTTAAGTTTAAATTTGTTATTAAATTCGTTGTCTATCATTGTAAAGAGAGTACCATAGATGCTGTCAGGATTTTCGTGTTCAAAGACAAGGGCAGGAACCTTAGCAGAAATTTCATCTTTAAATTCCGCCAGTTTCTTTTTGGTTATTTGTCTACAGTGCACAATTTGTTTATTTTCAAAATTATTATTTACAACAGTAACTTTTTGACCGCAGTGATCTGATCTTAACTTATTTATTATCGCCTTGTCTAAAATATTGCCGTTGTAAAAAATGTTATCTAGGCAGGAAGCAGAAGTTAGCGTGATTCTCGTTGGTTCTATAAACGCATTACATAGGTCGAAACATTTGAATAAGTTTAGAAACCTATCCGTTGTTGAGTTTTCTAACAAAATATCCACATTGAAGTCCCCACAAACTATAATTTTTTTATTCGAAGCAGACAACCGCTTGAGTACATCCTCCATTATATCTTCAAAATGTTTAAATTCACCTGAGGGGGGTCGGTAAACACAAACTACATTGTAATTTTCCGTCTCCACACAAGATAACTCGATGGTGCGCTCGATAGAAAGATTAACTATATCTTTACGTTCCTTGCAATTAATATTATTTCGAGTTAATATCATAGATCCACCTCGAATGGCCGTCTTTCTTGAGAACGCACTTGACAATAAAAAATTGTTAAAATTTATGAGCAATTGGCTCTTGTTCAGCCAATGCTCTGTAATACATAAAATATCAACCGTACAATTATTAACAAATAACTCTATTTCATGTTCCTTGCCGGATAGGCCCTGTATATTCTGATGGACTAAACAAATTTTACAGAGCTTACCCTTTGTCGTAATATTTAGTTTAAATTTTTATTTTGGTCACAGTTTACAATAGTAGTATTACTATTACATGAAGTAAAAATAGGTACATTAGTATTGTTACTAATTTTGTCAATAATATTACTTGTACAACATGTACTGAAGTCGATTGGCTTCGTGCTACATATAGCCGAGTCTACAATATTACAAGCTACAAGAGTAGCTATTCGTTTTTTATAAGTAAAAGGTAAGTACATCGTACCTTCTCTCATTGGCATTCTGTTCACAAATTTATTTAGGTCAAAAATATGGAAAAAGTCTCTATGGCTCAATGCTAAATTATACAAAGCTGCATTGAGTTTGTATGCCTGCTCATTTTGCTTTTGAGTCAAATGGTCTGAGTAGGGAAATGTACATATAATGAATTTGCACCCAGACTTCTTTTGCAAAGTAACCAAATGCTCAAAGCTTTTTATAATTGATTTCTTGGTTATATTTATACTGTCTCCTATCATTAAGACAATAGTCGAATTTTAAAATTATATAGATTCCACTATTCAAATCCGGAAATAAACAGGATCTCAATAACTTTAGACCGATTTCAATCCTGCCGTGTTTAAGTAAAATTTTTGAAAAAATCATACTAAACCAACTTTTGGATCATTTTAACTCAAATAAATTACTCCATTCCGAACAGTATGGTTTCACTAAAGGTAGAAATACAACAGATGCCGGTGCAAAACTCCTTAAGCATATTTATGATGCCTGGGGTAGATCTCAGAATGCCATAGGTGTATTTTGTGACTTATCTAAAGCTTTTGATTGCGTTGAGCATAAGACACTATTACTCAAGCTTGATCACTATGGTATCAAAGACAGAGCACTTGATCTCATTGCCTCTTATCTGAGTGATAGAAGTCAAATGGTCTGCATAAATGATGTAAAGTCACAGAGCTCCACTACCATAATGGGTGTTCCTCAGGGTTCAATTCTGGGTCCTTTTCTTTTCTTAGTGTATATAAATGACTTACCATTCCATGTAAGTGGCACTTGCGACATAGTACTGTTTGCTGACGACACCTCTCTGATTTTTAAAACTGACAAACATAAGAATGACTTTGACGATGTAAATAGAGCTATCTCGCAGGTATCACACTGGTTCACGGTAAACAACCTGCTTTTAAATGCAAAAAAAACCAAATGTATAGATTTTTCGTTACCAAATGTAAAGAAAGTCGTTGATAAAAATATCGTAGTAAATGGTGAAACACTAAAAATAGAAAACTCCACAGTTTTTCTAGGAGTTACCCTTGATTGTAAACTCCAGTGGGGCGCTCAAATAAAGACACTGGCAGATAAACTTAGCTCTGCTGCGTATGCAGTCAGAAAAATCAGGCAGTTTACCGATGTAGAAACAGCTAGGCTTGTTTATTTCGCATATTTCCACAGTATCATGTCCTATGGGATCTTACTATGGGGAAATGCTGCTGACATTCAATCGATCTTCGTTTTGCAGAAAAGGGCTGTCAGGGCTATATACAAACTAAAGTCTAGAGAATCTCTCCGTGACAAATTTAAGGAGATTGGTATCCTTACAGTAGCTTCACAGTACATATACAGTAATGTTATATTTGTTCATCAAAATATTAATACTTATAAGCGAAGAATTGACATAAGTCATAGACCAATCAGACACGGAGGGCATAAACTGGTTGAATTATCACACCGCTTGCGCAGAGTACAAAAATCCTTTGTGGGGTTGAGTATACGCTTTTATAACGTGATCCCGAAGGCAGTTTTGGACCTACCTATACATAGGTTCAAACAAACTGTCAAAAATCATCTTCTAAGTAAGGGTTACTATACAATAAATGAATTTTTAAATGACAAAGACCCTTGGATCTAAGTGTATATTCCGTCTGCTCACAAGAGGCTTATTATAATGTGATTATTGTTTAAAACAAAATTGTAAAAAAATATTATTTTTAAAAAAAGCAAGTGCCGAGTTTCTTGCCCGTTCTTCTCGGTGCAGTGCTACTTTCCGAACGAGGCGGTAGAGTCTTAACGTTTCGCAAGTGCCTCTAAGTTAGGCCTATGTGAAAGAATAAAATTTTTGAATTTTGAATTTTGAATTTTGATAATAATATTGAGTGGGGTATCATATGCAAGGGCGTCACTTGTGTATTCTAATACCGATTTTTATTTATTTTTGTGCCCGATAGTTTTTTATTTATTATGAAAACTGACTGAATACCGCCCCCCCCCCTTATCTCCGAAGTTTATCGTTCAAAAAATCGAAAATAATTATCATCAATAGAAATAAACGTACATTTTACAGAAAAAATAAAATCAACTCTCTAACTTTTATACTTTTTTTGGTAATAACAATAAACCACCGAAAACAAAGTTATGTTTGTGGTTTGCCAACAAAAGTACCTACATGTAAATTATACTCGTAAATTCATGAACTAAAGTGATAATTTTAATGTTTTACTTCTTTCATAGTATGGAACCCTCAGTGCGCGAGTCCGACTCGCACTTGGCCGGTTTTTATGTATATTCATCGATTACTCGAAGACACGTGAACCGATTTGGAAAAATCCTTTTTTGTTTTATAGGTTATACTTCCCAGAAGGTCCCATGGTCATCAGGTCCTAATAATGGGACCTATAATAATGCGATCCTGAAGAAGTCGAAGGAACTCTTCAAATTTTATTACATTTCAAGCGATTTGGACATTTGTTGTTTTCCATTTAAAAAGTAGAAAATAAACTGAAAAATGTTTTCCAAAAACCGACTTCAAATGCCACTACAAAGAGTGAAACAATTTTAATGTACTCCAATTCAAAGTCAGGTGAGGTTTTGGACAATCATAGTCCTTCGTATTATACTACGCGATGTGCAATAAAACGACGATCTTATAGACAATCGTCCAATTTCGAATTGGAGTACATTAAAACACACTTTGTAGTGGCATTAAAAGTCGGTTTTTTGAAAACAATTTTCCATTTTTTATTTTATTAAAATAGATAAATAGAAATGTCATAAAGAAAAAACTCCTTACGCTTCGTTAAAAAGATCGCCCCTGGCTGTACCCAGCCAAAAATACCCATCAGACTAGCGGCATTGCTCCGCTGTATTGGGACAGGAAGGTCCCAAATTGCGGACTGAGATTGAGAATTCATTTTTATAGTAACGAGCCCTCAGTGCTCGAGCCCGCACGTACTTGACCAATTATTTATTTATTATTTAAAAATTCATACAATCTGTTATAATTTTGAAAGTATGAAGCATTAAACAGGGTCGTCGTGTTTTTTAATTTTTTCGTTTTTCATGCAATTTTTTTTTAATTTATATTTACAAATAAATTGTCCTAACCAGTCAACTCTTTTTGTCAAAGATTTGTTGACTTCAGGTAATAATGACTGCTAATTTTCGCATGGGATAATTACTGTCGTATCATCGATGAAAAGAATAGACGGGTGTTTTATGGATGCGATACGTTTGCAAGGAGGATGTCAATATACAATTAACGTTAGACGTTAATGCCAAGAAGACCTAAAAGGCTTATCTGAGGAATACTGTAGCTGTTAGATTCATGATCGGATTCAAACATCCCAATGTTATTTTTAATTTGTTATTGTCATTTTTTAAAATACATACCAAAAAATAAAGTTTAATCGATTTTTTTATTCGCATTAAAAATGTTTGAAAAAAAAGGTATTTAAATTTTTGTATAAAATGTCAAGAATCATTTTTCCAACAACTAGATGATCTGCAATGCACCCGAATTTATCTGATTATCTTACCTATAGTGATCGCGGTTTTGTTGAGTTTTGTTGACAGTATTTGACAGTACACGACTTTTTTTTTGCTTTCCGCCACCTCTTAAGGAAAATGCCATACTCATTCCATGAAAATGTCATGCGTACATAGTTGTTTCTTGACACGTCCACGGCGGCGGCGTGAAAGAGCTCTATGTATAATCTACTATTGTACTTTATCGTGTATCTGTTATCTATATTAAGTGTATTACACTTTAAGAAAGATGAAGCTAAACATAGGCAAAATTGCTTCTACTAGGTTCTGCTAGAGTTTGGACCAACTGTTGCAAAAGTATATAATCTCTGGTCCCGGTCCCGTTTATGGACCCAGTGATCAAGTACTTTTGTAAAAGTTATAATCGTTGTTTAGTTATACCTCCTCTTCCTAGCTAACTTTGCTACTAATTACGATTCTATTAAATAAACAGTTATTCTTTTTTCATTTTGTTTGATAGGTTGCATGGTCGGTTGATATACGTCATAGTACTCTTACTATGTATGATAAGGTTTGTGATTTTAATTTTTAGAATTAGAAAATATGTTGATTTAGATGGATTAATTTCACGGATAAAATATTTGGCCAGTACTTACTCAAAGCAACCAGAAATTATGTTCTTTTCGTTGACAGTGCAAGCGCACTATAACTTGAAACTTCGTTAGTTTTTAACGTAATTAGAGAAAACTTTTTATGGTTAACTTAAGAATTGGCGAAAATATTACTAAGATTTTCAATTATTTTTAAGTAATTCATAATTTTAATAATTCGTGTAGTTGAAATGTTAATATAGAATTTATATTATTTCTTTCAGGTATCGTGACGAGGCGCTGTGTTGGTCTGACAGGTAAATACCATCATTTTAACTAGGCAATGGAAAATATTATCATAATTATATCTTTTGCCTTTACAAATTTAGTGTGATTCACTAAGTAGATGGTTGTATTTTTAATTCAAATATACAAATTATACTAAAGGCCAAGGTTAATTTCTTGTGGACAAATAAATAATAATGTTTGGGTTTATTAAAGCAAATCTATAATGCCAGTCAATGTAAATATTGATCTCTAATAATAATATGCTGTGATTTATGTATAAGGAAATCGGATTTCAACTGAGACACACAGATATACTCGTACAGTCAAACGGATGAAGATTAAATAAGGGTTCAATTTTGGTACAGATCCCTAAAAAAGAGGCGATTTAACGCATCTGATTATTTGGTCTGATTTAAATATAGTGAAGCTAATATTAACAGGAAGATTCTTAGGTTTTATAAATGAAAAGTGTATGAAAATTAACGCTACCAACGGGATTCGAACCCGTGACCACCACCTGTCGAGAGTGACCGCTCTTCCACTGAGCTATGGTAGCGAATACCGTTGGCACGATAATTTCGATACACATTGTTTTTCCAGTCATAGGCTGACCGCGGAGCCATCTATTGGGAAACTACGGTTTCACCAACTCAAAGGCCCATATTACGAATGGAGCGAACTTTGAACGAAATGACTACCTTGCCCTTTTGTGAAGCACTATAACAATAAAGTAAAAAGATTCTTAGGTGTTCATCAAAAACTTGGTTTCTTTTAAGTGTAGATATATTATGTGATTTGAAGTCAGTTTTCAATTTAAGTTATTTTTTTTTTAATAATTTTGATGTTCCAACCAAAGTCACAATAATTCACGAGTTTTATTTACCAGCCTTAGGTATAATACTATGAGGTAATACCGCCGAGCAAACACCGCTGTCCACTCTAATATTTTAATCTCGGTCCGAGCAAATATTTGCTCGCTGTACTAATCCCACGGATTTTGTATTAGAATTTGATTTAGGGAAGTTGATAGTGGGCGCTGTTTGTGTTGTAATATGACCCCGGCTTTGGTTGTCTTAAGCGGGTATGATTGGATGAGACTAAATAAGTACGAAATTATTTTGACAACGATACGCTTAAGTCTAAGTCTGCATCCTAATTGGGGGTTCGAATTCTACTAACATCGATTGAAACCACAGCTATTTTTTTGTCTATGCTAGCGCTTAATTGTGATCACACAGCTGATGGAAAGTGATGATAATATATTCTAAGGTAAGGAGGGCGCTTGTCTAAAGGTAATACGTTTTCACTCTTGATTTGAACGAGCCCATAGTTATGGGAAATGCAGTGCCTGGTATTATATCCTCGTTCGAATCAAACCGTTTCATAAGTCAACTATGTAGGTGTAAAAACCTTGCAGTTCTATGGTAAAAAGGTGTCGGGGAACCAAATTAATTAGTTCTTGAGCGCACTCTCCGAAATAAATTCTATAGAATACCGCTAAATATTCGCTAAATAACCTGCTTTCCGAACTTGGCGGTAGAGTTTTGACGTTTCATACGAGCCTGAAAGTTAGGCCTATGTGAAAAAATAAAGATTATCATTTATCATTATAGTATATTAATGTTTTTAAACCAAAAGTATGTTATTGCTTATTATTTTTATACTATTCAATTTTTTAGAGTTTTCATATTATGTGCCTGTCGGTAAGACCTATGTAAAATAAATAATTTTTAATCTTTGACTGTCTATTAATAATAATTTATTGACTTGTCCTAAGTGCCTGTAAGTTAGGCAACTTAGGACAAGGCAATAAATTGTTACATATTATGTGAAATCAAAACTATATATACTACCTAATACATAATATTATAATAAACGTTTAAAAAATAAAAAATGGTTTAATTTATGTATTTTTTTATTGTAATTTCTTTGATTTTTCTATTTCAATTTCAAATAACTGAGATTTTAAATGTAAAATATGCATTTCGGCAGCATGCCTGTCCTCGTTGTGTTTCAGGACTTGCTTGTGTAGCTCCTCCCTGTGCCTTAATTTCTGCTCCAGCTCACGCTCTTCCCTCTCATTTGTTTGGTCAATGACTTTTTGTTTTTTCTCAGTTAGATCCAACTTTTTTTCATTCAGAATTTTGTACGATTTTCTTAACACTTGTGGTGTAACCTTAGTGTTACGGCTACTGTCATGTGGTCCTGAAACATACACATAATAAATAAATATCAGCAATAGCTTACAGGCAATAATAAAAATCAAATCTATGACCATACTTTACAGGTAGTGCACGATAGTCGATAGATACCTTGGGACCCCAATGCCTATCATGTCTTAGTAATGCAGCAATGGAAAACCCAGATTTTAGTTTTAAGTTGCTGACAGTTCAGCACTTGATAAAATAGCAACACCGCATCGAGTGATGTCAATCAGTTGAGATGTAGTAGTGAATATACAAACGTTTCAATGGAGAAGAAACTGCTCGTCTAAGTAGGGATGCAGGAGTTCCACTATCAAACACTGGTAGTTCTGAGTCTGTGACAACAATCTGAAACAGTTAAAAATACCTACCTGAAAATATATACTTTAGATAAATAAGGTATACCTAATTTGTGTACAATGGTCTTCTGGTCATGGTTGGTGATCTCTTTTTGTAAAGTTTGTCAAGTTTTTATAAGTTAGTTGCAACTATTCATATCCTTTAAGAATAATGAATGAGATCACTACTTCTTGATATTAGAAATAAGTAGAGTCTGTACTCGTATATCAATCAGACAAAGATAAGACTCACACAACAAAGAAGGAGCAAAAGTTTGTTTAAATTTTACATACTTACTGTTTCAGTGTTATTGTTTTTTTCTTGACTTTCTGTTAAGTCTGAATATTCGGTTTCCATTGATGGTCCGATCACCTGTAAAAATAATCACAAATATAGTTCAATTCAGCCTAGTCTAGATTTCCTAAAGTTATTGTGGTGAACTCTCAGGCAAAGACCTAAGAGGAGACCTGCCCGACATTGGGATCTAAAAAAATGGTTATTACAATACAAATATTAATGCAATACAAATCTTTTAAACATTAATCAATACAGAAAAAAACAAAAGACATGGTTATTTTTCTATATGTTTTTTAATTATCTCTAGTGAATTTTGTAATTGAAAATAGAGGAGATATAAATAAATACTCACAGTTTGTGGTGTCTCTGCATTGATGGATTTATCTATTTTTGATAATGAATCCTTCACATGCGCTGTAGGGCTCTAAAACAAAAGGGAAAATTATTATTTCTAAAATAAATATAAGGCAAACAAGAGGCAATAAAGGTTTATTAATATAATTTTAATAATTATTATTATTTCGCCTGTTCAGTCTTTTTTATTTTCCTTTGCTGAACTTTGCCTACAAATATGAATATGTTTCATCGTCAATATTTCTGAACTGCCAAAGACATTAGGGTCCGGTTCATATTTTGTATAAATACTCTAATGATGCCACTGAACCACTGAACAAATAGATCCTTATTTCATGGTTGAACAAAAATCTTGAAAACAGTACAATTGTTCATACTTGAACAGGCATGGAATCTCCTTTAGCAAAATTAATTGTTTCAGCCCTGAAATGTAACAGACAGACACCCTCGCTTGTACATCTTGCTTGATTTTTCATTTAATCTGTGTACCTACTCTACTCTACAAACAAACTCACTGTCTTTTTAACATGCTTATATTTCTTCATAATATAGGTGTAAATACAATTTTACCTTAGGTTTTATGTAATCGTCGTCAAATTTTGACTCCAGTCCATCAGTTGATAAAACAATAAAAGATCTCATCCAGTCTTTATCTTCGCAACCAGTATTGGAAGCAGGAGGAAAATCTGGTCTTCCACCGCCCGTGCGCCGTCTCTCCTGACGTTCTTTGCTTGCATCCTAACCATAATAATATTGTATAACAGTTACATGTAATAATTTTATAATTATATATTTAAAAACAAAGCGCTATTTCTAATTTTCTACCTACTATTACTAATATACTCACAAAACTAAACTACCTACTATTACTAATAATGTACATGGTACAATTTAAATTTAAACACATACTTTACGAGCAGTCTTTTTTATGTTGTCAAATTTGTACTTTAATTGTTTTACTGTGCGATGCACAGTCGCATTTGAATTAAAAAGTTGATGAATATCTTTCCATGCAGATTCTTTTAAATTGAAAGATATTGCATCAGTTTTTTTGCAAAAAAGGATATCATGGTGTTTCTCTATTAGAGACTTTAATTTCTCAATTTCCTCCGATGAAAAATTTGAAGACCGTTCTCTGAAAAATGAAAAATAAAAGTAAATGCTCTGTAGTTTTGTATTTATAGGTACAGGTACACAAGAGAGAAGTAGTTAATAGGTTAAGTTTCCTTCATTCAAAATAATTTAATGATTAAAAAGAATAAACATATTAATTGTGGCTTTTCTCAGTGCAGAGCGCGTCCGAACCCTCGTAATCTCGTATACTAAATTTTATGTCGTGAAATAAATAAAAACCTATCACCATAATAAAATGTTTAGTTAGTTTACCGTCTTTCTGGGCTGTACGCATAATAACTGGCTTATGTGAATTGAAGAGCTTTATGCGAATGGGTACTTACTTTACAGAAATATCCATGATAATATTATCTAAAATCTTTCTTTTTTTATATTTTAATTCGAGTTTCGACCAACAGACCGTAAGTAAACATCACAGAACACAATATAAACATACACAGATGACACGACGACCACCACAGAGCAGACCACTGACCAAGGAAGTATAGTCACCTCAATGCCACAAACTATTATTTTAATAAAATGTTGCAAGTTAATAAAATTAAAAAGAATAAAAAACCGGGAGGGGAGCGATTATATTCAGGGCAGCCCCATTAGCTCAGGTTACTTCTGACAAGGGTTAAAATTTACGTCGTGCAACGCCATACGCAATTTATCTGTGCGTCAGAGCTCGGTTAGGGTTAAAGTAAGGTTAAAAATAGCCGCGGTTACAACCTTAGCTACAACGTACCGGCAACCCACCCTTAATTAACAATGCAGGTAAACATTGCTAGGAAATCTGCCGGAGGATTCCAAGCAGGTGTGAAGCCTGTAAATCCACACTAAGCCAAACCTTTCTCATTTTGAGAGAAAAACCGTGCCTGTGTGACTTATTTTTTGGGAGATTCCGGGTTCGATTCCCGCCTTCACGACTTTTCTTCGGACGATTGGGTAGAAGGCTTAAGCCATGGGTGGTGACTGAAAAATGACAAACAACAAAACAATTTAAGACGACGCTATGTAATTGTATTATATAATATTACTAGCTGACTTGGCAAACGTTGTTTTGCCCTTAGGGGTGATAAAAAATAGATAAATTGAGATTTAAACTATCCTATCTCTCAAGTTGGATCGAACTGCACATGGTGTGCGAATTTTATTATAATCGGTTAAGTGGTTTAGGAGTCCATTGAGGACAAACATTGTGACACGAGATTTATATATATTAAGATGGGTTATAATATATAGGTATAAGTACCTAACACAGTTTGGAGTTAGTTACATACGTATGTACCTTTTAAGTATGATATGATAGACCTAGATATGATGACCACTACTTCGTCACTTAGCATCTGATGATATCGCGCTCAAGTTACCTACTAACGTACTTGTATCAGAAATATCGATCACAGCGAGATAAGCTTCTGAGACTCCAAAGCAATATTCTTCCCTAGTACGATACATGAATAACCCTGCAGATGCAGTGTATGGGTCATTTCAACACATCAGTTATTGGGTCTGTATGAGCGGAATGTTTGCTATCGTGCGGTTTCAATTGGATATCGACATCCCTCGCCGTGGGGCGGTCAGCGATGGCTTGTTTGTGGCGTGGAAAACAATGGCCGAATGTAGTTAGGGTTGGCAGTGACCTTACTTTTGCGTTGACTTCATGTTTTGCAGGAAAGATTAAATTGTTAAGCTATTATTATACCTGAAAAGTGAAAGGAATCATGCACAAGCTGGAACAAGTCAAGCACCAGCCGCCCTAATACTCAAGCAAGAAAACAAAGTTCCCAAGCGAGCATTACCACCAACAATTATAAATGCAATACACAATTCTTCTCACACGACATTTTCGACGCACGTTTCGTTCCGACACCGGGGCATCTTCAGGACTTGATGAGACTTCACATGAGGTAATCATAATTTAATAATTTTATTTGTTCTTTATGAAGGAAAGGAATAGAGGAAATCGGTAAAGAAACCATAATCTTATCAATTAAATGATAATCACATCTTCATTTCCATTCGTTATCCATAAATAAATAAATTAATAAATTATTCATAAATACCCATAAATAAATTAAAAATAAATAAATTGATTGATTGACATAATTTATAAGCCATAATGAGATGAAGCCAATAACTTACAATCCAATTACAAAAAAGGTAATTTTTTTCTAATTAGATACATATTAATCAAATAACCGTGATGTAACTGAAGAAATACTTCAAAATCTGTAACTCTTACAAATTTTGAGACAAGTAACGTAGGAAAAAAACAAAGTTGCTATAGATATGGCTCTATTTTAAATGTAGCTTAAACAGTGCGACAAGGCTATTCTGGCGCGTGGTCAAAATCGGTACTAACGCTGCTATCATGTGATACTGTTTGATAGTTCACTCTGTCAGTATATTGCTATTGTTTGTTGTGTTGTTTTTGCTTACTTTTAACTATTTTGAACTAAAATTGAAGTAAAATTGAGGAAATTTAATTTTCTGGGTGCCTTTGTTGTATAACAGCGCCCTCCTGTCAATGTCATTCAAGTGCCAAAAGAGCCTTGTCGGACTGTAGCGCGTTGTTTCAACCCTAGAACAATGGGTCAAACCGGTCACCGTTTGAGTGCGGGTTGGGGCGCTATGTGCCGCCGCGGTCCCGGTTAGCAATTACGGCGGATTTGGGGCCATAATGACCGCGTGTCGCCGCGACGCGCGACGGGTTGCGATTGTTGTTTAATTGTTTTATAGCTTGAGTTACGGTCGAACGTACCGTATAGTATAGGTTAGTTTAGACATTAATTATTGTTATAGGTAAAACACAATTTATGGGTGAAGAAAAACAATGGTAATAAAACGTACATGCCTGCGAGTTCAATGCATAAATGTGTGTTCAGTGGGAAGACCCGGGTTCGATAAGACAGTTCCGAATTTTATTATTTTTCTATACTTACTAATAATTTCTGAATTTATTCAGGTTTGGTTATGATGGAAGGCTTCGGCCGGTTGGCAGTTGGCACCCAACCGGCGAAGACATACCCACTATATAGTCACTTCCAAGCGATTTTACGTTCAGTACAGCGATACCGTGTAGCAAATCTAGGAGTAATCTGGTATTATGAAGTACGCTGAAAAGAGAGAAATAAAACATAATTCAAAAATGTATGAAAAAAATCGCTAAATTTGTCGTTTCGTGTTGAGTTGAAAGCTAGTATACAATATAGCAATCTTAAAAATAACGCATGGGCATGGTCATAATTTATGGCTAGAGTGTAGTCGATTCAGCTAGTTATATTTAGTACGTATGACTTGTATGTTTGTAAGTATAGACGTTTAGATTTGCCATCAAACGCCGCGGGAGGGCTCTCAGCGTGTTTCGTTCACAAAAATCTTAAATTAACATCTTTCTGGGGTGTTTTCGATCGAACGCAGCGATTTTGATAACCACAGGCTTCGGGAAATGCAAATAAGTGACGCGCGAGCTTTCGATGCCGCATTAACTGGCGTTTGACCGTTACCAGATACTAAATGTAAGCTGATTTACCGGTGCAATTAAACTCCTTATCGTTATCAACCCTTTTAATGTCCCACTGCTGGGCATGGGTCTCCTCTCAGACTGAGAGGGGTTTGGTCATAGCCCACCACGCTGGCCAAGTGCGGGTTGGCGGGTTTCACACATCGAAAACATTTTTGTGAACTCTCAGGCATGCAGGTTTCGTCACGATGTTTTCCTTCACCGCTAAGCTAGTGATGTTTAGGTTTCTAAAAAATCACATAACTCGGAAAAGTCAGAGGTGCGTTCCCAGGATTCGAACTCGCAACCTTCATATGAGAGTCCGAACCACTGAGCTATCACTGCTTCTCCTGTGTATAAATACTTATTAAGATTTATTTTAACTACTTATCACAGTCAAAATAAATCTTAAAACTTAAAATATATAAATTACACATCACGTTGTTTGTCCGCGTCTCCTAAACTACCCAACCGCTTTCAATCAAATTTGCACACCGTCTGCAGTTTGATCAAACTTAAAAGATAGGATAGCTTAAATAATTGATATGGCAGAACAACGTTTGCCAGGCTAGTTTATTGTAAAAAACATTGAAAAACAAGTTCTTCATAAGTTATTTAACAGTTTCACTTACGCAAAAGTTTCATTTCAACCGGACAACTTTTCTTACAATTTTTCTGCAAGTGATATCAGAGTAAAAATTGGCAGAAAACTCAGGGGAGTTTTCTGCCAATTTTGTGATTCTCGCAAAATATAAAATTGTACATCGGCCAACCGTCGAAGGTAATCATAGCAACGGAGCCATCTGCAGCCAATTCTCGCCTTGGCTGCATAACTGACGCAAGCATTAACGACGTAGAAGCCATATTTAAGCAATATTTAGTGAAGTTTTGTTTAACCACTATAAAGACAATTACTTTTAAATTAATACGTCAAGTATTTTGGGTCTTTAATCTAAAATCGTTGAGAAGCAGAAACACGATTGGATACAATTTTCTCGATAGAAAGTTCTCCCAAAAGTTGCTCCAAAATCTCAGTTTTTCTTCTTTTTTTTTTCGAAACTACAATGGGTGTAATTTTAATTTTTGTTTTAATGTGTCGGTAATAATAATATCTAAAAACTTTGAGAAACAGATTTTTGATAACTGGCTTAGTTTTAGAGAAATTAGGTAAAAGGTCGTTTTTTATCAACTTATCCGTGAGAGTGACAAAGACCAAAATCAACGCATAGATGTTAGCTCGTCGCTGCTATACCTAGGTATTTTTTCAGAATCAAGGGTCTGCTCAATGATATATTATATATAAATAGGAGTAGATATGTGACAAGCGCGCGCGTTGTGAAGACCCAAAAATCCTACAATAATTGTAAGTTTCGTAGTTAGTCTGCGTCGAGCGCAAACATTATTGTTGTCTCTTTCGTTTGCGTGCTGTTTCGTATCTTTTGTTCTATTTATCAGTGAGTGGCAGTTCGGCACAGATTTAAAACGCAATTTACTATGAACGTAACGTATCTTGGTGATCTATGGGTCTGCTACAACTCCGAACTGGGAATCGAACCAAGATACTTTTGATCCACGGACGAATGTACTTGCCTCCACGTTAACGAGGCATTTAAATTATTTTGTTTAATTTTAGCACAAAGGACTTGAGAAAAGCCAAACACAACCTCGTTTAGTACCTACAAGGAAGTACACAATGGACGGGTGTGTCAAAACAACAAACAATGAAACATGACAGCGAGGCACGACGAGTACATGTTCACTTCGAAAAATTGCACTTCAATTCAACGCAAAACATTTAAATAATACTTAAAAAAATATTCACGAAAATAAATTGTATTTAAAAATGGTGTTGCGGCCGTACCAGCCCGCGAAATTCAAATTTTATTTAGTTTTTCGCAAATATTAAACTAACTATACATTGTAGATTTATGGCAATGCATTTTTCGGGCCTACATTTTATGCATCTACATGTTTTTAATAGAAACTTTGCTCGAAAGTTCCTACTCATCTCATATTGGTTCCCGAAAGATAATTTTTTGCAGTTTCCCAGATTTCAAGCTATCGGGAACCGATGTATAATTAGATTTCGATGTATAATTAGCCCACTATGCGCGAAAAACTAAATAAAATTTGAATTTTCGCGCTCGGATGGTACCCATCGCCCTTAACAAAGAGAATAACAAAGCTTTCGTAAAGGTTAAACGTTTAAATGAGTACAGGCATAATTTAATAAATGAGTGATATGGAGAAATCTATCTAAGAGTCTAATATCGGGAGACTTATTAATGGCATAAAAGGGTTATTTAAGCAATTTTTACTGAGCTGCAAGGTTGAGCTCCGGAGCAGAAACACGATTGCATAAAAAATCACCATTATTCTGATTATTACCGGAAACAACAATGAATGTAATTATTGTCTTAATGTGTCTAATAATAATATCCAAAGATGATCCGAAACGGATTTTTGATAAATGCCTTATTAGGTTATTAAGTAAAACGTGGGTTTTCTGTTATATTCTTCCGCAACGCTGCATATCGCATGTGTTCGTAAAACCGAGAAAGACAAAAATAAAATCAGTGTCTCCTCTTAAGGGCGATGGGTACCATCCGGGCGCGAAAATTCAAATTTTATTTAGTTTTTCGCTCATAGTGGGCTCATTATAGATCGAAGGCTAATGACAATGAGTTTTGCGGGCATAACATTTATGCATCTACATGTTTTTAATATAAACTCTCTGCTCAACAATACTCATTTACTTCATATTGGTTCCCGATAGCTCGAATTCTGGGAAACTGCAAAAATTATCTTTCGGGAACCAATATGAGATGAGTGGGAACTTTCGAGCAAAGTTTTATTAAAAACATGTAAATGCATAAAAAGTAGGCCCCCAAAATGCATTGCCATAAATCTACAATGTGTAGTTAGTCTAATATTTGCGAAAAACGAAATAAAATTTGAATTTCGCGGGCTGGTAGGGCGGCAACACCTTAAGAGCCTCCACGTTTTTATGTAACACTTTTGGGATGCACTTTCCGAGCTTAGGTTTTAAAAATGCAACCAAGTCAAGTGCGAGTCGGGTTCGCCACTGAGTTTTCCGTATTTTCAAGACCAATTCTCAAGAGCGTTTAAAGTAAACTAAACTAACCTGCCCACCAAACTCAAAAACGAGCGAAAAATCACGTTTGTTGTATGGGAGATTAAATTAAATATATTTTGTTTTAATTTAGATGAACTATTTGTCTTTAAGTGAATAAGTATACTACACATTAGTAGTAGCAAGTATTTGTTGTATAGCGGCTACAGAAATTATATATTACATCATCTGTGAAAATTTTAAGTCTGTGACTATCACGGTCCCACCGATGTAACAATACAGCCTGGTGACAGATGGACGGACGGACAACGAAATCTTAGTACCTAATAGGTTCCAGATTTTACGCTTTTGGTACGGAACCCTAAAAATTAGCATTTACCACCGCAGTGCACGCAAGGTTAAACGTCTCAAACGCGCAGCAATAGGGTATTTGACTCCAATTTTTTTATTACTTTATTATAAAGTAGAATTAAAATAATGACGTGCACTGAAAGAACTAATTAAATCGATCAAATAACAAAAAAGTTATAAGCATTTAAAGATTTGTGATTAGACAGAGATAGCAACATGAAATTGTGACGTCACAAAGTACCAATGCCATAGTAGCTTCGTGCGGCTTCATACAAATTTTCGTTTTGCGAGAAAGGGATAGAAGATCCCCCCACTCCAAAGTTTAAACGCCTGTAACTTTGTAAATCTTCGTTGGATTTTAATATTTCTTTCACTGCACGTTATTATTTTTATCCTAGTTTATAATAAAGTAATATTTTTTATCAAATTCAAAAGTAGTGTAAGACCCCATTTGCCAAAGCCTGAGTGAGATATAAATCATTTTTTCATTACGTATACCTCGTACAAAACCGTAGCCTTAATATTCTATTAGTGTCGACGTGATTTATTAGTGTTTTATTGGCTCTGATTCTGATTGATTGCACCAGGTTTTGGTGTTGAACACTTCAATATCTGGGTGACCGAGATTCGCTCGGTAGTTTAACTACTGGCCAATAGATGGCAGCAGGAGTCATATTTTTAATTTTTTTTTGGTAAATTCGACATTTTCAAAAATAAATCCTAGCTAGATCGATTTATTGCCCCCCAAACCCCCTGTATAATAAATTTCATGAAAATCGTTCGAGCCGTTTCCGAGATCCAGATTATATAGAAATATATATATATATATACAATAATTGCTCGTTTAAAGGTATAGGATTTTACCGATCTTTTTACCGATATGGAGTTATTATTTTAAAACACCAAAGAAATTCGCGTCTTGTTTTTTGACGTTTGTTGCAATATCAAACTTGTATTTTTACTCAACTTGCGGCTCATTTATTTGTAACCTCAAAAGAAAAAGAAACGGAAGCCTTATAACATCACGTGTAATATAAATGATAAATATTAGGCATGTTATTTTTTTTTTACCAACTCTAAACGTGTCTAACTCTGTGGGTACCTTATTATAAGATGTCTTATTAGATGGTAAGTAAGTAAAATTAGATGTAACGAGATTTCTGCTAGTTCGTATTTACATAATATTACTAGCTGATGCCCGCGACTTCGTCCACGTGGGATAAAAACTATTCTATCTTTTAAGTTGGACCAAATGACAGATATTCACGAAGTTTGAACTAAATTAGTTCAGTAGTTTAGGAGTCCATTGAGGACAAACATTGTGACACGAGATTTATATATATTAAGATAAAAGAGTACGTACCTATGTAATGGTTAGTTAATCTAAATCTAATTGTACGAAGATTCATCTTTATTTGTCATCTGTTTAGTTCAAAAATAACTCTTACGATATACTAATGGCGTAGCGGTAGCGAACCTGCCTTCTGCATCGGAGGTCGTGGGTTCGATTCCCACTACTGGAAAATGTTTGTGTGATGAGCATGAATTTTCTATGGTGTCTGGGTGTTTTTTAATATTTTATATTTATGTTTAATGAATATTTATAAGTTATCTAGTATCCATGACACAAGCTACCGGTTTCTTTGGGGCTAGATTGCGATCATGTGTGTAATGTAAAAAAGTAATATTTAAGTATTTAAATTAATGTAGTTAAAGTTGAAACATAGTAATTTAACATTACCTACGACCAAATTACTGGACAGATGTTGTAAAATAAGTCAATATGTACATAATAAGACTATAATTTTCATAATAGGTTACAGGAAATTAAGTTAAGGTTAAATTGAGGTATCGATAACCAACTTACTGAAATAAAATTAATCGTAAACATAATACATGATACAGAATGTGAATTTTACTTAGGTATAGACACTAGGTCATTCAGAGTCAAATTAATTGTTTTTATTGTTAGTAACAATCAGTACTTTTTAGGATTATGAGGTACCTACGTAATGGTGATAAACTTGAATTAAATCTTTGGGGCATAAATTTTTGTTTTAAAAACATTTTCGTACTTAGGTACAGCTTTAATTAAAGTTCAATAATGGCTACTTATTCTTTCCTTAACCTTAATTAAACCACAATCACTATTTAAAGCATTCATAGATAATGTTTTAAATATTATCATAAATCAGAGGTAACTTGTACAACTAATGTTTTAAATATTATCATAAAACTATACAGACGTAGCTTGTACAACCAAAAAAAAAATGCGAGAACATTGCGTTGTGCGAAATTTTCATAAACGCATCAAATTGCCGTCAGTAATAACACGTTTATAGCTCTGTCCCTTTCACTCCTTTGTCTTAATCTTCTGTCTCAGTCACACTTCGATCGATCTACCTCGATCCGAGAAGGATAATAATTACATTAATTTCTCGGGACACGCATATTATAAGTTGATTGTACAATAACATTGCTGGAGATTATTTAAAAACTGAAAATAAAAGTATCAGGAACTTGCTAGACCTTATTATAAGTTTATTAAGGCCATAGACCATGTCAGTTTAGTAGTTATAAGACTGCTGGTTTTACTAAAAATTAGAAAAAATAAACCGCAAACATTTACAAAAATGGTTTAATTTTAGTTTAGACTGAAAAAACACCAGACCAGATAAGTAAGTTTATATTGACGAAAAAGGCTCGAGAAGCTTATTTCGAAAAAGTTTGCCTTAGTAAACTGCCCTCGTTCATCGTTGGCGGGAGTATGGGATTCACGAAATAACTACTACTTAACAATAACTTTAAACCAGTCGATTACAAATACAATAGAAGTTCTGAAAATGGGTATTCCTGTAAATTAAAGCTTATTCTTATTTTTTGTGATTGTGACTTTACATAAGCTTATTTAATTAATTGATATTGAAAAGTGTCAATAAATAATGAGCCATTAACAATTAATCTTGAAAATAATACGAAATAAAACATAATATATTGTATAAGCTTGGAATCATTAAAGAAATTGTCACCATAAAGGGCACCTACCTACAATTATTCCAAATATAATTGCCGGATAAAATATCCTTGGCTGTTCGATTAACAAACGTTTAACGCACAAAAAAGTGTTAAAATCACCTTTATATTATAAGTAATAAGACATAACGCGGCCGCAAAAAGGATATGGTTTTAGAGTCGATTGAGAGAGCCTATTATCGAAAGAAAAAAATGATAAGGGGTTTATTTCGATGTCATTGAAGAATTGATTGGTTTCTAGGTATCGATTTTAAGTGCCCATAATAATACTTGGAAATATGGTAACTACTTGAAACGATCACTGGCATTGGTCCATTGCGGTAGGAATATATTTCATCTCGTAGTACGTTTATACATGAGTATAGTTGATATTACTACATAATATAGTATAATACCGCCTGTTTTTCACCCAATTAATAAAAACAGTACAAAAGCATTCTTAACTTCTTTGCAAACTGATAATGAAACAAATTTGAAACTATGAAATCAATATCACCGATCATTCTTTTTTTTTTTTTTACGCTATACAAGTTAGTACTTGACTGCGATCTCACCTGATGGTAAGTGATGATGCAGTCGAAGATGTTGGCGTACTAACTTGGAAGGGGTAAGTTATGTCACCCCAACGGTTTCTACACAGCATCGTATAACTAGCCACGGCCAAAGCCTCCCACCAGACCAGACCTAAGCCAAATTAGAAATTATAAAATTCCAAAGTGGCCCGTGACGGGAATCGAACCCGCGACCTCCCACTCGAATCCGAGCGTGATCCCTTGCGCCACGGAGGTCGTCAAATAATTCATAATAATTAATAATAGTTATGTACAAGTCAGATAAAATACACAATAAGATGCCCATCTTAATCATTGATCATTCATAAAAATCACACAATGGGAGCACCATTCCCAGATGCTTCCAACCGTACGTTCCATTTCCAATCGCAATCATAACACGAAAAATTGACGAAATAAAGTGCGCGCTCGGACTCCGATCTAATTCCGCAACCGGCCGAAATTGATCGAACGAAAACAAATACCGAATCCGATAGTATCCAGCCATTGTTGCATTCCTTGTTTTTGAGACGCGCGGATGCCTTGCATCGCTCGTCGAGACATCACTTCGTTTAAAGTGACGGTTTTTGCACGCATTTGACAGAGCTCGTCGAGTTGAGCACAATAGTCTTACACCTTGTAAGTAGGTTTGAGCATTTCATAATAATTGGCTGCACTGAAGAACTATTGAAAGCGTTTTGAAATTGCCACGGCTGTTATTTTTATCATTACCTAGAGCCGGATTTACACCGAATGACGCACACGACTTGGTTTCTCGATGAAACAAATGGTGACGAATTTACATCATATGCGAACTTAACTCTGCTATGTTAAGCGGTTATTGAAGCGATTTGTGACCTGCCCCTATAATTGTAGTGTGATGTATTTATAGGTATTTTGGCCTTTTACTTTTAATTCGCTCAGAAATGGAAACACAACTGGAAAACAAATTCTCGATAGAAATTTATCCCTAAAGTTGCTGCAAAACTTTAATTTTTAAACCTTTTTTTTTTGGATTTTTGTTCTATATTGTTTTTAATCTAGGTTGGTAGAAATAATTTCAATTTTTTTGTGAACTGGCTTATTTTTTTCGTAATTAGGTAAAACGTCGATTTTCTGTTTAATTCTCCCGCAGTGAAAATAAAATTAAAAGTACATAGTTCTATGTACTTTTAATGAGATCTTTGTTAACAGAATACATATAAGACATTGAGGATCTCCAAAAACAAACAACAAATTGTTTCTCTGAAATAACAAAGTTTTATTTTATTTAACAAGTCTACAATTATCAAGTTATTATCAAGTTACGACAATTACACTTTTATCTCACCTGAAATAACAAAGAAACGACATTTAAAGTTCACTATATCTCGAGTCCTCAATCACATTCTTTCTATTAGTTTTTATAACAATAAAATGCACAAAACAATCTGCGCGTCCCACGCCATTTTAAATCATAGACACAGATCAATATCATACCTAATGCGACAGACAGCTGATACGCGAAGCGCGGCAAATTCAAATGAATGAAATGTCACTCATTTCATTACATCTCCCCCCCTAAGAGCGAAAATTCTATAAATCAATCTTGTGTATGTAATGAAATGTCACTCATTTCATTACATACATAAGATTGATTTAGGTACGCTTTTGGCACGAAATTTAAAAGTATTACAGTGACAGTTATTATCGATAAGTCACGTGATCCATGAGTCGATCGGAAATATGATTCTCATACATTTTTTTTATCAACTAAACTCAAAACTAATCGTAAAAAAAAAATAGATAAGTCATGATATGGCTGCAAATCATCAGCCAATCGAACCGGAAATTTGATCTCCATTGGCAGTTATCAACAGATACAAAACTGTTGCATTAGAAAAATAGATTTAGGTTGACATCTCTACATATCATTTCGTTTTCGTATTATTCGAAAGCAGTTTAAACGTTACTCTAGGCGACGCTGGAAACATCCTAGTTGTTCGATTATCGCGCTTATGTTAATGGTGATAAGATATATCTGTACTTAGGCAGTTTTAATGTGTTGTCTTACGTGTAACACACTGTGTCGCAATATTTGTCATTACGTTGTAAATGTCTGTCGTTAGGACAACGAGAAGAGAAAGAAGTGTTTTCGTTCCATGCGGTCGAATTCCCGTTGATGGCATGGTATTCTACACTACTGTATTGGTAAACTATTTTCTTGCTACTAGAAATAGGCTCCAAAAATCAAAATTGTACAAAATGTGACCTATCTAAGACAGCTTCCAAAAATAGAATTTTTAAAGTAAGAAAATTATAAATCTATATTACTATAATTATTCTATTCAATAACTTGTCTGTAATAGACCCATATGAAACTAACGGTTGAATATATAGTTTATGAGTATGTATTTTATTATTATTTTACCTTCAGACTTTTGATTCTTATAATAGATTCATCTGTAAACAAATCACGAAGGTTATTGTTAACGTGGCTGTATTTTTTTCTCTTGCATTTTTCGGGATATCACTCTGGTCGGAATATGAGTCGATAAATTAAAGACACACACTACAGGCGTCATTATTCGTTATATCGGAAAATTTCTTTAGGGCCGATTTTTCAATCGCTAGATAATCGTTAACTAACGAGTAAATAATTGTCGTTTTGACAGATTTTGTATGGAATATGTCTCAAATTTATTCCTCAGTGAGTTTATCTGGCGTTTAAAAATTCAACCCTTAGTAAAATATGTATTTAACTCTGCTGTAAATAATAATTGCTGGAGAGTCTAATCCCCCAGCATCAACGCGAGAGACGGGCTTGTGGTCGGCCGACGACCGAGGTTTTCACACTGTCCCCATCTGAGTCAGGCGGGTCAAACAAAGGGGTTTTTGTACTAATGTAAATTTTTATTATTCTCCACACTTAACATGCAGATTGGGAACGCGAAGGACCACCGATTGAAACTTTCGAACCGTCTCGCGGACAAAAACGACTCAAAAACTATTTATTAATGTTGGCATGTTGACTAACAGGTGGGAAAAGTAAATTTTCGGTTAGAGAAAAATGTAGAAAAAATTACTTGCAATGTTACCTATTTATACATTGATTCTCGCCACTATTGCTAACGTTATGAAAATGAAAATTTCTTAAATGATACATTGACCACGTGACCGATAACGATTGTCATTCCTCTGCTTACAATAATCAAAGCTTTTATAATTTTACAAAGCGAATTTTTATGTAATATGATTGGTAAAAGATGTTAAGACTAATTTAATTTCACTTATGCATTTAGTTAAATAGAGGGACAAATGGTAGCAAAAATTCGTATTCTAAGTCGTTTCCTCAAAACCTAATCCAATCAGACTTAACTAAATTCAAGTTCATGTTGAGCATCCTCGAATGAGATAGAGTCGAGGTGAAAAAAAATAACTTGCATTATTTACAAATGAGGATCCCTAAACCTATCCTTGGTTGAGTCTATGTAGAGGAAGTCTCGAGGGAAAATCTTAGAATATGGATGGAAAAACCTCTTTGTATCTCTCAGACTTATTGAGTATGGACTCACTACCTTTACACAGACACAATAACTGTACACCCTGTGTAATATGTTGTACTTGTATGTTAAACACACTGACATAATATTGTGACTGGTTTTTATGGCTTCGCATAATATTATTATTTTTACGCGGTCATCATTGCCTAATTTTTCTTGTGTTGTGAATTGTGGCGTTATATTTATAAATCACATCACAGTCATGTTACAAAGGCAAAAGTGTGTGTGTGTGTATATTGTGCGGGTGTGTTTTTTTACACTATACAAGTTAGTAGGTACTTGACTGCGTTCTCATCTGATGGTAAGTGATGATGCAGCCGAAGATATTATCGTACTAACTTGGAAGGGGTAAGTAAGCTCACCCCTGACGATTTCTACACAGCATCGCGCTGGAACGCTAAATCGCTTGGCTTGGTGTGTGTGTCTGTACTCTGTACATGTGTAAGTGTGTGTGTGTGTGAAATTTTGTGAGAAATAAGTAAGCTGGAATACGGAGGAGATTAATTGAGTATACAAAACTTTGGCTATCCCACTTATTAGTAGATAATAAAGCCTGAAAAGTAACAGCTGATACCTGACAATTGTGCGTCTGTGCGTCTCTCGTATATAATGGCCCCGTGACGTCTTCCACCTCGGCCTGCGCTTGCGCTTTGCATTTCAAATGCAACCATTGTATGCACATTTTTACTGACTTATTACTCTCTATGTAGCGTTCGCAAAAATCTCTTTTGATATTTTTTACTCACTAGCAAACCCGGCGAACTCCGTTTCGCCACCAGATGGCTTCCCGCTAAAAATATTTTCCCGCTTTTCTGTTGAAATTTTTCCTGAATTTTCTTTGCTATAAACCTCACGGAGCCCAAGACCTTCCCAACGAATGCAAAACCGTGGAAATCGGTTCGTGCTTTCTGGAGTTATAGCGTCAGGAAGGAAAACCCGACTTATTTTTATATAGTAGATTACAAGTACCTACTTGGCTGCAATCTCAACTGAGATGCACCCAAAGATGTTATCGTACTAATTTGAAATTTGGTACATAAATAGACTAGAGCTTAGGAAAGTACATTGGCTACTTTTTATATCGAAAAATGTCACAGTTCCTGTGGGATTTTGAAAGTTCAAAGATGCAATACTTTATAGAAATATACTTATAGCTGTGGTGTACAGCTATAAGTATATTTCTATAAAGTATTACCAGTACCAGTACCAGCTGTAGAATAGATATAGGTTCATTATAATAGCTAGTTTATTTTAAAGTAGAATAAAGGTTGGAAAAGGGAGTGGGAATGGGAACAGGAACACTATCGGTCCTGGGATTTGTAAAACAGCAACACAACAGTGAGTTCTCATATATTTTTTGAATTTCCACGTTTCAAATCTGCACATTTCACTACGGCTGTAGATGAAGGTTTGTCATTTTTGGATTTTTTTGGAATCCTGATGTCCATCGGTCCTTAGAACATTGCTCCTTTGCAGCTTCGCTTTTCCTAGGAACGTGTGCGTACGGAGTACTTAGTTACTTTTTTAAAGCGAAGTTGAATATTTTTTTGCCGACAGTACTCGAGTAACGAACCGAGTGCAGGATCAAATCGTCGGGAGTAGTTTTGTTTAAATTGTGACTGATATACCCCGTTAGGCGCCTCGACTCAACCGAGCTCACCTCATCTCGACGGACAGGTATCTTTATAAGTTTTACATAAAGTTACCCTTAACAGCCAGTTAACGTTACAACCATGACGATTTTTAAAGAGAAATTTTTATAACATCGTCTTAAACTTTTTCGTCTGTGATGGTCGGCCGCGGAGTAGGGATAAAGTGAAAAGCGCTCGTCAGAGCAGCCGAGGTCACAAACGTTTCACTTTTACCGTTGTTACATATAATCACACAATCCTTTTTTCTATTTATGGTTTTTTTAGACGCGTCAGTCACGTTTCAGTACACGGAACAGTAAACTAGAAAAACGGGACGGCGCTTGTTGCTGGACAGGGTAGCCCGTAAGGGTGACAGAGCTCGCTACAGACGGCCTGATTCTCAATTCTATTGCAACGCGTGCAGCGAGAATTGGTGACCACTAAATTATGTATTTTGAAGTATGTTGCATAGATGTCAATGAAACTATAATTGTCTCTTTATACTTTTTGCACGATTGTCTTACTTTTGTTGTTTTTAAGAAAACCGAACTAAAGATCAGACTGTCATAGCAAATTTCATTTAAAGCATAGAATACAATAATAGTGTTAAAAGTGAGTATGACTGTTGAAAAAAACAGCGGGATCGGGGAAGGAAAATACACCATTTCGTCGTGATTTGTAAAAAATCAAAATTTATCCGGGAGACTCCGTGGGCGAAACATAGTTTAATTTATAACCTAGAAAAATCTAGAGCTTCTTTAAAATTAAATCACCATCTCGTTTTAAAAGATTTCAAGATACAAAGAGCAAACTGGAAAGCAGGTTAAAGTCCCAACACGCTCGTAATCTCATAAAGTAATTAGCGAAATCCGCGGAACTCCGCCGCCTTCTAAGTTTTTAATGTCCTCCCTGTTAGCCTGGGGTTACTTTACTTACTTAAGTTTGCTAACTTTTTGATGCATACACCCGGATTTTGACTAGAAATAAAGAATGAATTTTAAGAATCTGCTTGCTTAACATATGGACATAATTACTTATTTGATTTTATAATAATATCAGCTAGCTAGGCCAGCCGTATAAGCCTTTAATTTTAATCGATGTACGAGTATGTCCTTATTTCTAACCTAGTCCTAATATCCTAATCCTAATCCTAATTCCTAATAATATTATAAAGGCGAAAGTTTGTGTGTATGTTTGTTACTCCTTCACGCCTCAACTACTGAACCGATTTGGCTGAAATTTGGAACATAGATAGCTTATAACCTGGATTAAAACATAGGCTACTTTTTATCCCGAAAAAATCCACAGTTCCCGTGGGATATTGTAAAAACCCAAAATTTCTACAGAAATCTATAGCTACATCTATAGGTAAATTGCTTTAGAAGACTTCCGTGAAAGTAGGTATTAGTTAGGCAGGTAGGTAGGTTATGGGAATGGGAACGAGAATATCACGTTTCCCTCGGGATTTGTCTAAAGTCGAATTAAATGCGAGCGGGGCCGCGGGCGTAAGCTAATGATTGTTAACATAAATGTGAAAATGGGCATTTTGTTGGTTCTGTATCACTGTTTGTGTTTTAGTTGAGCAATGGGATATGGATTACTAATCATACTAATACATGGAACAGTAGAGATAGACGATATCCGGGAATTACCAGATTACCGCATTGGTATGCCGCAACTGTTGAAACGATTTGGCTGAAATTTGGAATAAAGATAGACGATATCCTGTAATTACTACATAGGCTACTTTTTATCTCGGAAAGCCATGGTCTCTGTGGGATTTGTGAAAACAAAATTCTTTCGGGGAAATACTCCTTTACACAAAGGTACATTCCTTGAAACATAGATAAATTTTCTACCTAAATTTTCTAAGGCAATCTTTAGCTACAGATATAGGTAGATTACTTTATATTATATATTTAAATAATAATCTTTCTTAAAAGTAGGTGTAAAGACCATTAAGGAAATTCAAGTTTTTCTCGGGATTAGTGAAAAAACGAATTCAACGCGGGCGGAGCCGCGGGCAAAAGCTAGTTTACAATAAAGAAAAAAAATATTTTATAAAAATGCCGTATTATGTATGCTAGGAATCATTGCGTTCCTTCAAAGTGAGGTTGCGGTATTTCAAAAGGAGCCAATTTTAAAAATATTTTGGTATCCAGGTGTCCTAAGAGTATTTTCCTTTACCGCTAAGCTTCACTTTCTAACATAATGCCTGGGATTCAAACATCTAACCTCTAATTAAAATGCAGATGTCGCAAAAATTCGGCTATTTTTATGCTTTTATTTTCCTTAATCGCCATATAAAGCCCACATTTTATCCCCAAAAACTCGGCTAACCTTAATGCTCCTTGCAACGTTAGTATTAAGTTGAGGCTTTCTGTAAGTCTTTACGCTCGTTTTAAAATTACTTCCAGTGAGCTATATCGCACATTTGCTTAAGTACCTTTATGTAATGTTTTGAGAAACTGTGCTTATCATAAGATATGGGCTTGGGGGATGAATGTCTCGGAAAAACATCACTTTTAAGGTAGCATTGTAACTGGTTCGGCTTTTTAAAAAGTTGTATTGCATGAAAATGCCTTCCATAGTTTTATAACAATTAATTGAAAAGTTTAATAATGACCTAATTGCGTTAATTAGGTCATTATTATAAAACTACAATGAGATAATGAGTGAATTCCATTTTCAATCAAAAACTGCTCAAAAATCATCTTGGTTACTCGCTAAATCTAGTGACTGAAAAATTATTATAATACTTACCTATTTATTTATTGGTTGTTTTTGTTTACCCAACTTTGCGCAAATTCATTTAAAATCATAATAAATAATTAAAATTTCCTACATTTAGGTACAGTTTGTACCTAATACATTATTAACAGTACCTACTGTGCCTATGTCATGTAAGTTCTTCCCAGTACTGCTTAGTAAAGTAATTTTATGCTCAAAATAATATAAGCTACAGAAAATGATAATTACACGATACAAAATGCAAGTTAAAAAACTAATTTTCTCAATACTTTAATCACCTACTTACCATCGAGCAAGCAAGCGCGATGATAATATTATGCAAATCGACATCAGAATATTGATACGGCGGCAAGGAATTACATTTTTTTGCGTTCCAATAATGTACTATCCAAATAAATATCTAAACCGCTGTGGGCGAAGCGATTTTAGTCATGCTACAGAGTTAAGAGGTTAAGACAGGACTAGATTTTAACCAACGATCTATTCTAACGAAGTAATGACAGATGTTTCGCCCAGACAAACTGATTTTATTAATTTATTGATGAAGGAATACGAGCAAGAGCAACTTGTACATTTCTGAAGGATTGAGGAATCTTCATCTTTATTCCTCATATATTGAGAAAATAAGTTGGCTTATAAAAAATCTTTTTAAAAACAAACTTTTTAATCCATTTTTGAAACAGTCTACGAATAGAGAGGTAGAGCAACCTCTTTGACACTGGGTCTATTAAGAGGTATGAGGTGCCAAAGAGAGTAATTAATGTGCGATTCTAGTAATTTAACATAAATATAAGAACATACCGTTGAATCTTCAAAGTGTCTTTTTTAATTCACTTAAAACACTACCTCTGCGTATTTCCTAAACGTATTCAACCTCCACTTTTTTTATTTTCAAGGTATATCAAGAGCGCACGTCAAGTCAGGGGTAGCACAATAGCAATAAGTCGGTTTACTATCGCACTGGGACGCTCATAAAGCAGGGGATCTAATGAGGATTTATGTCCGCTGTATTACAGACTACAGTGAGAGTCAAGGTACTAACATTTTGCGGGTTTTTCGGAATATTCTTAAAGAAATCTGTATTTACATTTTTTTTATTATTGGGAATACAGCTCCCAAAGTTAAATACTATAGCTATAATATATATAGTATCGCAATAATGAACATGGAACGAAATTAAAAAAAAAATGAAAATGATTGCTAATCTCGAGATAATCACGAGACTTCGCATTCACATTGTTTGTCTTACTCCGAGCATGTTAATTGGTGTAATAAAATATTAATATAAAAAATATTTGAGAACACCAAAAATGTTATGCACTCCTGTCACCCACGTATAGAGTTATGTAGCACTACAGTTCATCCGATTTTATTTCTTTTACACGACTTTACTGTCTAAGAAGGAATTTATTAATGCAGGATCTGTATGCCTGAGCGTTCACCACTATGTCCTCAAAGGTGTGTGAAGCCTGCCTACCTGTACTCGGCCAGCCTGGTAGGCTATGGTTAAACTACTCTCATGGAAAACTGTGCCTAGATGTGGGACATAAAAATATGTAGGGTACGAGAGTTCTTCAAAAGGAGAAAGACCAAAATGTGGTATACATTTTTATCAAGAATGTAAATTAAACCTTTTTAGAAAAAAACAAACGTATTTCCTAAAAAGAACTTGAGGATCATGTGGCATTATGTTTTTAAAATCCGAAATTTTAGGTGCCGTCTTTTCAATATACATTTCTTATCATGTAGATACTGATAAGTACAATTTGTTTATTTGCTCATTAATTTGGAATAACAAAATTTTATTTAAAAAATGTAGGAGTTAATGTGGAGTCCGCAGTCAAAGAAAAATAAAGTTAAGATTTGAATTCTCTTTTAATTCATAAGTAAGTACAGGAAATACGTACGTATTTACTTGTAGTATGATTTTTAAAAATAATTCCCCTAACCCCGGTATTGGTAGTTTAAGTTAAATATTAATGATACTGATACTATAACAAATAAGGCAGAAGGGACATGTTTAACAAAAACCGCTGCATAATGCTACAAGCTCCGCGTAATTTGCTATGCAACTTTTTCCGACGCGAATTCGTCTGTGAGAAAACTGCTTTACAAAATCTGTATAGCTAAATGTATATTTCGTGAAGAGGTTAAATGTGAGAAGGGCAAAAGTGGAATAAAGGGATATCAAACAAATCTATCACCTCTGCCCACCAAATTCAAAAACGATTAAAAAATCACGTTTGTGGTATGAAGCGGCGGAGCCCCCCTTACCTATAATTTCAATACTTATTTTTAAAATAATATGTATATGAATATTCTGAGTATATTTTAAGCATTTAAATACCTGTTGCCTTTATCAATATCGAGTAAAAACAAGCAAAAAGATCACGTTTGTAGTAAGCGAGCCCCCTTAAATATTTATGTTATTCTATTTTTTAGTATAGCGGCAACAGCAGTACATCATCTGTGAAAACTTTAAGTGGCTAGCTCTCATGGTTCAAGACATACAGCCTGGTGACAGACGGACGGACGGACGGATGGACAGCGAAGTCTTTGTAATAGGGTCCCATTTTCCCTTTGTGTACGGAAACCCTAAAAAACATTTCAAGGAAATTTTCCCCGGTCCGTTTAGCGTGTTTTCGCATGCCCCTTGCATCCATGGTGTATTTTCCCAATATTAGGGTAATATGACAACGCAGGGCAATACCGTGAATAATAGATGCGCTCTGGTTGGTACCCGCGACACATTCTGTCAATTATTTATCAACAAATGATGGAAGTGCTCCTTTTATTCTAGAGGAAAAACCACCAGTTTTTATTTTACTTGACTCCAAAAGGGTTACGAATTTGTATGATTTAAGCATGACTCTTTTTATGAAAATTAATTTTACATTATCTTTTGTCACCATATGCACAAAGTTTTTCCATTTTCCGTTTATTTAATTTTATCGGAAACTCACAATGGGTATAAGTAGGTACCTACGTAATATTAAATGTTTCCTTTTTTATTCATGTCAACAGTAATAAATTCAAAGTCAAAAAGAAATTTCTTTATTTCACATAGGCCTAACGTACAGGCTCTTATAAAACGTTAATATGATAACTACAAGTCGACTTAAAACTAAGTTTACGAGGGATCAAACGCGCCCTGCACTGAGAAGAAGCCCGCAACAAACTCAGCCGCATTTTGTTTTCTGTTATCACTACTTCACAATAATTCTTAAAAACTAATTGAGCTAGTATAATTACAGCAGTTCATTCACTCCCAAGGATTTGATTTCAAAAAATGTTCAGGTTTTCTTGTTAATAGCTTGGCTTAGTTTTCTTGTAATTAGTCGTATTTAGTCAGAGGATAAAAATAAAAACCATCTTGGGTCTTAATTCCCAACATCAAAAAACAAACTCAAATAAAGCCCCATAACAATTAATATACGTATTGTAATAATTCATAATTAATTCACGATTTCCTCAAACACAAGTCGTAATAACCTCATGTGATGTTAACCGCAAACTTTGCTTCAAACTCCCAAAACCGCAAGTCAAAGGTGAACTTGAAACGGCATGTTGCATGAATTAATGAATCATTAAGGTGGCTGCACACTTTGGTATGCGAGTATGGGAATACGCCATGGAGATTCACTGAAAAAGCAGATCGGATATCTTGGAATAATTTTGTTACTGTACAAGCACTAACCCTAACCATATTAGGTATCCACTTACCGTCACCGCCACCCAGAAAATACGGACTCTAATGAGTTCACGGTTTTGTCTACAGGTATGTCTCTCACTCGAGATAAAGGCCTGTCCCTTGAAAAAAATAATAAGCTGATAATAATACTGGTGATGAATATATTTTTTTAATTTTTATTTACAGTAACAAAAATCATTACGTTTTTTCCCTAGGCACCACTCAGCCTCGACGGCTAATCTGGTATTTATGATTCTGTGTGAAAGGCAGATAGATAGGTAGATACTAATACTATATCGTTTAGATTTACCTTCCACCCACCAGGTTAAAAATTAGAAAATAGAGCTCTTTGAAAAATAGCCAACTGTCCTTTCGTGTATACTCCTTCCTTGTGCTTGTATTGGTATGTCCTATCTAACACTAAAAACAAAAGTAAAGTTAAATATCTCCAAGAAGCACACATGTACCCGGTCGGCTGTAAACACAAATGCAAGGGGATGCGAGTTTTCCGGAGGGCGCGTGCTGTGTCCTCGCACAATCACGTGATGAGCCGCGATGATCGCAGGCGTATACGCGTTGTGAGTTCCATTTTTGAAAGTTCAAAGTTAGTTCCGAAAAAGTTCTATTGTGGCAAAAAAGAAAAAGACTTTAAAAACCAAAATCCGTCGTTTATACATATAATTTCACCGCGATGATCGCAGGTCTATACGCGTTGCGAGTTCCATTTTTGAAAGTTCAAACTTAGTTCCGAAAAAGTTCGATTGTGGCAAAAAAGAAAAATGCTTTAAAAACAAAAATCCGTTGTTTATACTCGTACATATAATTTCACTGCGATGATCGCAGGTCTATACGCGTTGTGAGTTCCATTTTTGAAAGTTCAAAGTTCCGAAAAAGTTCGATTGTGACAGGAAAGACAAAGACTTTGAAAACAAAAATCTGGCGGTTATAATCGTACATTTAATTTCGTTGTTGCATATCGTTAAGTAGACGAATAGATGGAAGTTAGTATCGGATTAAATGAGATAAATTAATATTAGTCGATGTATCGGGAAATATTGAAAAAAAAAAATGGTTATACTCTTAGTTACGAGAAATGCTTCGATTTAGCACGTAACGAGCCGCGATGATCGCAAGCCTATACGCGTTGTGAGTTCCATTTTTGAAAGTTCAAAGTTAGTTCCGAAAAAGTTCGATTGTGGCAGGAAAAAAGAAAAAGACTTTAAAAACAAAAATCCGTCGTTTATACATATAACTTCACCGCGATGATCGCAGGCGTATACGCGTTGTGAGTTCCATTTTTGAAAGTTCAAAGTTAGTTCCGAAAAAGTTCGATTGTGGCAAAAAAGAAAAAGACTTTAAAAACAAAAATCCGTCGTTTATACATATAACTTCACCGCGATGATCGCAGGTCTATACGCGTTGTGAGTTCCATTTTTAAAAGTTCAAAGTTAGTTCCGAAAAAGTTCGATTGTGACAGGAAAAAAGACAGACTTTGAAAACAAAAATCTGGCGGTTATAATCGTACATTTAATTTCGTTGTTGCATATCGTTAAGTAGACGAATAGATAGAAGTTAGTATCGGAGTAAATGAGATGAATTAATGTTAGTCGATGTATCGGGGAATATTGAAAAAAAAATGGTTATACTCTTAGTTACGAGAAATGCTTCGATTTAGCACGTAACGAGCCGCGATGATCGCAAGCCTATACGCGTTGTGAGTTCCATTTTTGAAAGTTCAAAGTTAGTTCCGAAAAGTTCGATTGTGGCAAAAAAAGAAAAAGACTTTAAAAACAAAAAATCCGTCGTTTATACATAATTATAATTTCACCGCGATGATCGCAAGTCTATACGCGTTGCGAGTTCCATTTTTGAAAGTTCAAACTTAGTTCGTCGTTGTCGTTAAAAATAGACAAAGACTTTGAAAACAAAATTCCGGCACTTTTACATCTAATTTCGTTGTTGCATGTAGTAAAGTGGATTATTATTTAAAAAAAATTGTACTCATTACCGCCTAATAAATACCAATTACAAATACCACATAATCTACCAATTCCGATGCGCTTTTTTATTTCTAAGCCAGTTTTCTCGCGTTGTTTTTTTATTAAGTTTGGTTAATATCGGTCCAGCAGTTTAGGACTCTCAGCTCTTTTCCAAAATGATGTAATGATCACTCGATAAAGTGCTTCACGAGTGCCTGTGTAATAGTATTTAATGACAAGTATAAGGTTGTTTTTATTAATTTATAGTTATTCATAAAATGTAATGTATTGTAAAATATAAAAAATAGAAGAAAGCTAAATTGTTTGCATTAAAGCGCTAATCTTTATCTTGTTTGAACTTTAAAATTAGACCATAAGATAAGTACTAGCGTAAATAAAACAATATATACGTTCATTAATATAATCATAGATCTTGTGGTAAGGGTTTTTATTCGTAAACAGCCGTGCTATTCTGCAAAACAGCGACGAGCGTACATCTCTGCATCTATGAATTTGTCAGTTGTAATAGAGTACAATTTTGCATGCCATATTCGGGTTGGCAGCTATTTCATTTTGTAGAATAGCACAGCAGTTCCAAATGCTACTTAGTAAGGTACAAAAACATTTAACTGCAAATAAAACAAAAACTAACAACATTTGAATTTCGAATGACATTGCTAGGTTCTTTATCATTGTACACTTGATGTTAATACGCAGTGATTTTCACTTTGAATAAAGTTTTAGCGACACAGGAAGGCATAAAGGCTTTTTTGCGACGAATATCGAGTTTAGTGACGAGAGAACGGGTCTGTGATCGATCGCTTATTCGCAATGTCCGATTAATCACTCGCGGACCATATTCGATTAATCGTGGTTTTTGATGTTTTGAGGAGTTTTCTCGGAAACCCACGATGTGGGAGTCCAATTTCTTGCTCGCGCATACCGACCGCTCGTAATGAAGACATTTGTATTGACTTGTCGAACACGTAAATGAAGGAATTTAAAACCCACTTGCATCACTTACATTGCGTAATTAGTTTCATGAGATTTTAAATGTTTGACATTCTTTGTGACTACTTTGTAATTTTTCGGTTAAAAAGTGGATTTCTTTTGATTTAGGAGTACCTATTTAAATACATTATTATTAATAGAGAGGGTAAATTATACGTAAATTGTGAAACGTAAAATATGGTATGCGACGATGCAGCTATATTTGGAAGGAATAAAAAACTCCTAACATTTGCTATGCAGAATCGCACCGGCACACATTTAAATAACCAATCGCGGACGACACTTTCCGCCAGGTGATAGCATTCTTTTCCACACGTAAGTATAGGTATAGTCGTAGCGGCTATTTAAGGACTAAAAGCCACAAATGAAAAAAGTTAAAATTGAAATGTTAAAAGTTAGGTATGGCGCCAAAATTCAGTTGCAACTTGCAAACTGCGTATAGTCTGTTAAAAAAGTCATGAAACAAAAAAGAGTAGAAAAATATTTATACAAGTCCGATAAACTATATTTTTAGTGGATAATTAAATAATCAAAAATTATACATAATTCTTTTCAATATTCACACTTTTTAATCAGTCATATAAGGCAGGGAAAAATTATTGTTTCCGTGAATTAATTGTTGTCTATGGTCGATCATGACTACCAACTAAATGTTGTCTGTGGACTCCTTATATAAAAAAAAACAAAATTGAGGATTGGCTCTACACTCTCTTTTGGCTATGACGACCACAGAGAAAAGAAAGTTATTCCCTGGTCTGTGATGACGACACACAAAAATACAGGAACCCAGAGCCGCGTATCGTAATAGAAATTATTCAACTATCTAGAGATATTTCCATAGTACAGCGATGTTATAATGAATAACTTTTTAATCATTATAGAAGTCTGTGAATAAAGTAGGTCAATATGTAACACATTTTGATTTCATAATTCGAACTTTAAGCAATGAGCGTAGATAAACCTCGTTTAAGAGTCCGTAATACTATTAACAGTTGTTAATATATTTTTATATTAAATCCACTTCGTTTTATTTCCCTTGGTTCAATAAAAAAGTAAACACATTAAACTATCTTGTTTACGGTGTCCCCATGATAAATTCAGTCGCCTTTGATGCGGCCGACTCTGGATCGCAATCGTTATTCGATTGTTAGTACACAATCGATTGTGGATCGCAATCGGATCCGGTGGCGGCGGTCGACGGTTAGGTCGATTTGTGATTGGTCTGTGATTGCCATTGTAACTTGTATCAGAGGGAAGTGTCTAGAATGGATCGAAAGTTATCTAGCAAATAGAATGCAGTGCGTTGAAATTCTACATACAAGTCATTCCTACCGTAATGCACATCGCTCTCAATATAAATTACAAAACCCATACGGCGTACCACAAGGCAGCGTATTGGGTCCTTTGTTATTTCTTCTTTACATAAACGACCTACCAAACAACATAGAACAGAGTTGCTTGATGTATGCTGATGATACTACAATAATTGTTAAAACTAAAGAAAAAAATACTGTAGAAACTTTAGTACACCATACATTATCAAAAGTAATTAGCTGGTTAGAAACAAATAATTTATCAATAAACATGCAAAAAACTAAAATCATCCAATTCATGCCATATAACAATAATTCTTTAAATCTAAATGTTAATTATAAAGGCACAAAAATCGAAGAAGTCAAAGTAACACCTTTCTTAGGTATACAAGTTGATTGTCACTGCAATTGGAAATACCATGTTGAAGTGTTGTGCGGAAAATTGGATAGGTTTGTTTATGCACTAAGACGACTGCGTCAGACATGTAGTGTTAAGACGGCTTTAACAGCATATCAGGGATATGTATCATCATTAATTCGTTATGGTATTATTCTGTGGGGAAATTCTGTGCACAGCAATAGTGTTTTTGTCTGCCAGAAGGCCTGTTTAAGAGCAGTGTATGGACTTGCAACATTAGACACATGTAAGCCGGTTTTCAAGAAACATGGTATTCTTCCACTACCATGTTTATATCTATATGAAATAATTATATTTGTTAAACAAAATCCTAGCTTTTTCAAAGGTTACAATGATTTGGAGCAAAAGAGAGTACGACGACAAAATAAATTACTAGTGGTTCCCCGACGGCTGGACATGTGTGCAAAGAGTTGCCATTGCATGGCTATTAAAATCTACAATAAGCTGCCTGATTCGTATAAGGACTGTAATTGCATTAAAGTATTTAAAAAACGGGTGTTTGACATGTTGTTAAGCAAATGCTACTATACTGTATCAGAGTATTTAGCAGATAATGTTAAATAATAATGTGTGACTACGGATATATTGTAAATGAATTTTTAAATGAAACACATTTTTGACTTTATAAACTATGTTATGTACTTTCAATAATTATTGACATCCTGAATTATAATAGACAATAATATTATGAAAAATTGTTATTACAAATTGACATTCTGAATTACTAATTTTTAATTTTATAAATTATGAATTTACAATTATTGACATCCTGAATTATAATAGACAATAATATAATGAAAAATGGTTATTACAAATTGACATTATGAATTATTAATTTTTGACTTGATAAATTATGAATTTTCAATTATTGACATCTTGAATTTTAATAGACAATATTATGAAAAATTATTCAATTGACATTCTGAATTACTAATTTTTGACTTGATAAATTATTAATTTACAAACATTGACATCCTGACCTTTATCTATTGTAATATTATAAAAAATGATAATTTCAAATTCAATTAAACAAATATTAACACTTTTTTTATATTCATACGCCATAAGGCAGAATGTATAAGGATAATAATTGTTATTGCTGACCACCTAATGTACCTGCATTCTTATGAATAAATGACATTTTTTTTTTTTTTTTTTTTTTTTTTTTTGTGACTTGTAAAATGTTGGTCTTGATACTTTGAAGAGGAAAATATCTTAATAAAAATAATTACTAAATACAGTCGAAACCGATTATAACGACATCGTTTACAACGACTGATCGGTTATTACGACTAGACCGTAAGGTCCCGGCCGAATCTCTAGTAAATTATTCAGTAAACATACCGCCTATAACAACATCGGATACAGCGACATATCGTTTACAACGACGAAACTTTATCGATATTCATCGACTATAACGACCAACCGTTATTGGCCCAATAAAAAAAACAATACGAACAATTTTAGATCTTATTACTAAGCATTGAAGGAATATTTACGCACTACGCACTTTCTCCCACACCATCCGCGAACCTCTTCCCGGTCATTTGACCTTGCATATTTCACATCTATTGTTAAGTGCGCTAACTGACTGCGTGAGTGACAGGTTGATTTTTAAGTTTTGGCTTTTATTACACCATTATCATGTCGCAAAATAAGAGGAAAGTGTTTACTATTGAAGAAAAACCTCATATCATATGGAGATTAGAAAATGGCGAGTCAAATAGTGAAATTGTAAAGGAATGTGGAGTTTCGCACTCTAAAGTATCAACTCCACTCAATATTGCTATCTCATTTTGAAATCTCGACGACCTGGTTTACCCCCCTTTGTAAATAAAAATAAAAACGATTTTCAATTTTTTATGGTTGCAGTGATGGCGGGCCATCATTATCCACACCTATTTCAAATTTCATGTCGATATCTTTAATAGTTACTGAAATAAAGCGTGGCACATAGACAGACGGACAGACGGACAACGTGATCTTATAAGGGTTCCTTTTTTCTTTGAGGTACGGAACCCTAATAATACCCGTGCGAAGCCGGGGCGGGCTGCTAGTACCTATATACGGTAATATAACTACTTGTGTATATGTATTGCTTATAACAACTATCGGGTATAACGTCAGAAACTATACGGTCCCTTCAATGTCGCTATATCAGGTTTTGACTGTATTTAATAGTAGATAAATATATTAATTATATAGCAGCCTAGCGATTCACGTAATCCGTCGGGTGCAATTCGTGAAGTGAAATGATTAAAAACGTCGCGGCTTTATTGCGTCTCTATACAGACTTCAAGTGTTCCCACAGCTTCTCCCATTCCCTTTCCAAAATTAGAAAAATCTCGATTTTTATAATTTTAACTAGCAGATACCCGCGGCTTTGCACGCGTAAATTTTAGTTGTAACTATTCTACGGGAACCATCCATTTTCCGGAATAAAAAGTACCCTTTGTGTTAATTTACATGAAATAATAAGTATATCTCCATTCCAAATCCCAGCCAAATCGGATTGTGCACTTGCGGCATAAAGATTTTTTTTCCGCGTGAATTTCGGTTTTTTACTAATCCCACGGGAACCATGAATTTTTTCAGGATGAAAAGTAGCCTTCGTATTAATCCAAGATATAATCTATCTTTATTCATAATTTCAGCCATATCAGTTCAGTAATTACGGCGTGAAGTAGTATTTTTCGCGTGTGAACATCAATGTTTCAGGTTTCCCGCAGAAACCATGGATTTTTCCGGGATGAAAAGTAGCCTATTTATTAACCCAGGATATAATCTCCATTCCAAATTTCAGCCAAATCGGATTGTGCACTTGCGGCATAAAGATTTTTTTTCCGCGTGAATTTCGGTTTTTAACTAATCCCACGGGAACTATGAATTTTTGCGGGATGAAAAGTAGCCTATGTGCTAATCCAAGATACAATCTACCTCCATTCCAAATTTTAGCCCATTCTGTTCAGTAGTTGCGGCGTGAAGACGTATTTTAACTTGATAAAATCCAAACTTCGGATCCCCGTTTCACCCCCTTAGAGGGTGAATTTTGAAAAATCCTTTTTTAGTGCACCCCTAAGCCTCACAAGGAAGATGTGTGCCAAATTTGGAGTCTCTAGACCCAGCGGTTTGGGCTTTGCGTTGATATGTCAGTGAGTCAGTCAGTATCTTCTTTTATATATTTAAGATAGGAAACTACAGTATGTAATTATTGACTTGCTCTCTCGGTAATAATAAAATCCAAAAATGGATTTTATAATAAAATACTTAGTTTTTTAGTAATTACTTAGGTAAGACGTCGTTTTTCTTTCCGCGAAGGTGCATGTCGAAAGAAAAAGTATACGCGTTGAGATGATGTGCTCGTAAGTCGTAGGTCACTTCTAAATAAACAGGAAACTTATTATTCCCGCTCTAATGAACAAGGACGCATTCGAAAATCGAAGTTCGAATCAAGGCCCGATTTCGTATCCACGCACTCAGCGGGCGCTAACGACATCTTCTGCCGCTAAGTGGAACTATTATGCGATTCGATTCGGTCGGCTTCGGTCGGGACAGCTCGTCTCCGGCGGCTTTCTGTCAACTAGCTGCCATTTAGTGACGGTAGCGGCGTATTTTAAATTTGGAATGCATAGTTTTTGTTTGGAGTACCTTTGAGTGGACCTCCTTAGGTTTTATTATCTGTAGGAGCCTGTTGTTAGTTGCTACACCATCTTCATCATTATTAACCTATTATTCAAACCAGGGCTTCTCAAAGTGGGGTTCGCGAAAACTTAGGAGTTCGCCGTTCAACTAAACGATAGTGGGTTCGCGACAATATTTGCGTATTAATGGCAGCTGGGTGACTGACATGCACGTGCGTTTGGTATTTACACACCTACCAAAATATAATACGTAAGAAAATTTCATAAAAATCGGTCGAGTAGATTGGAGGAGTGCGACAACGAACACATGCACAAACAGATCATGTTTTGGGGATTATAGGTTTGAGGGTTCGCTGGTCTGGAACTGATTGGTTCGCTGGTTCGAGAAAGCTGGATTTAATTTTTAAACCAATAATAGGCTGGCAAGTAGTGTCTTCATATTTTAAAGGAGGAATATTATAGCAAAGACAATAAAGCCATCTGTAAAGGCCTGTAGCGTTACAGGAAGGCTGTAACGCTACAGGCCCTTATAGGTTATAGGTCCTGGACTCTTTCATAATATTCCTCCATTTGTCATTGGACGCCCTGCGCCAGTTTGTGATTTACCCATTCTCTCAGAAATAGACAGCCATTAGAATGAAACCTAACTCTAACTAACTCTAGTATTACTACAATGCGTTTTGGCTCATTTTCATATAAACAAAAAAATTAAAGTTTTGCGCTAAACTTTGAGGTGTTCCCTCATGTGAAGACGATTGATCCAATCGGCTTTACATGAGGGATATTGTATATCACGTTAGCTGCGGCACCAATTTTTGCATACTTTCCGTTCCTGCGGCACGAGGTATAATCGGCCCGTACCGTGACCAGACGTTAGGGCGACACGCGGTCTATTAGACCCCACCTCCTTTTACAGACTAAAATCCATTTTCTGGCGCGAAATCAAAGATAAATGAGAATTTTGGTCCTTATTGATATAGACAGTGAATTGATGAACCCTAATCCAACGTCGCCCCGGGATCTGATGGCTAGTTTAGGAATTATTAGCAAAACAAAATATGGGATCTTATACACCTCGTAACGCACTGAAATAGGGCAAATTTTCGCTGCGATTAGTGATGGGAAAAATAATATCGACGTTTTTAAACTGTCTTAACTACGCAACGACTTGCCCGATTTTGATCAATTATATCTCATTAGATCGTTTTAAGGGCAAAACCTGGCAAAACAACACAAAGCTATCAAAGGATACATTTTTTTTAAATAATCTAAATTGTGCTTGAAGGCGCCATAAAGAAAAAAAAACCGGCCAAGTGCGAGTCGGACTCGCGCACGAAGCGTTCCATTCTATACCATTAAGAGGCACCTATTACAGACTTATTATTGGAAAATAATGGATTACGGTTTATGCATAAGGTTTATCTTTCTATTTGTATATGAAAATCTTAATGCGGTTCACAGAATAGAAAAAAAAGGCAACCAGAAGTAGAAAAGAAACTGTCCTATTTATTCTGCCTCGGGCTTTAAAAATACAATTATTAGGACTTGAATTAACATTAAAAAATCAGTATCAATATACTTTTTTATAAAAATCTCAATATATATGTTGTACTTATTTATGAGTGTTTTTCATTGAAACAGGGTAGACAATAAGATTTTTTGCACTGAGTGCACTGAGTCAAAATCTTTTTGGATTTTTTATCAGCTTCACGAGATGGTAAAAATGTGCGTAGTTTTTGGTAACAACCAACACATCTTCTCCTTTTTTCACCCTTTTCGAGGCAATGGCGTGCGCTTTCAGGTGCTGAAAAATAACAAAAATGTAAAGATAACGTAATAAAACTGACATTGTTACTTAGGTTAGATCGTAGATGAGAATAACAATGATAATGTAGGTATAACTGCATCAAATGAATGTGTTTGTTTTATACTTAAAATGTTGAATGTTAACTTCTTCCGACATCGTTTAGACATGTTCGGCGCTGTAAAAGGACGTGCTCTCCAATCGACACAACACTGGTCGCGGGAAGCTCGCGTTGAGTGCGGTACGAGGTCAGGGGGATATGGGACGTTTTAGCCTCGTTCCGCACTGCATTAAAATTATATTAAGGCTGTTCACGCGTTAGAATTGTGGTTTAGTCAAAATTTACGATTTCCGACGGCACATAAAACAGTAATGTGTTCAATTACTGATTTGATGATTGACATCACATTATTTGGAATTTCATAATCTAGTTTTTGTCTAGAAAACATTTGAAAATATTTGTATAATTTTCTCATTAGAACAGTTCTGGTACAGGCTGTTTGCTAAAATAGCGGTCGACGCTCTACGCAGACTCAAGATATTAGCCAAGTTTGATATTCAAAACTTATAAAATAGTCATATTTAGAAAATTCATAACATTTATGAGAAAGTGTCTAGAAAAAAAATACGATTTACTTAAATTTTCATTCAAAAACAGTATAACCAAAAGTGACATTTTTAGTATTTTTTCGAGATATTAAACGGGTTATTTCAGGATGTAATCCGAGATTTTTTGTTACTTCTTAGGTCTAATCATTTAATTTAATTAATATTCAAAGTCACTGTACATTTACTTTTTTAATAAGTTTTGCATTTATTTTACTATAAAATATTTAATAATACTATAAATCGGCGCAAAATTGCGTCAGCGCTACAGAATACGTTAATAGTATGGGCCGAAACGCGATGCGCGCGAATTTGCGGGAACCCTCTTAATTCAGTGCGGCACGAGGCCTAAGACATCCGGTACCAAGGTAGGTACACCACCGAGTCCGGAACCATTAGTGATCTCAAATATATATTTATGTCTTTCCTACACTGGACCAAACCAAAGCTATGCCATTCGCACGACAGAGAAATTCACTTTTTTGCTTGCCGCACCACAGGGAAGTTGCATCGGGGGTGATTTAGGCCTCGCTTCGCACTTAACGTGATATACTATTAACATTGATTAAAATAAAATTAAAGAACATAAAGTCTATGCCTTCTTTTCAGAACACTTAAGGCAAGTTCCTAGGTACTTAGATAAAATTAAGTGCTATTATTATTAAAAATGTATGCGATGTCTATGATGAACCTATGTGCCCCGTATCTAAACCACTATGCACCGCGAGGGCCTGGTCTCCCTGAGCAGTGTTGGATGTAAGTAAACGTAATTTTTTTACACTATACGAGTTAGTACTTGACTGCGATCCCACCTGATGGTAAGTGATGATGCAGCCGAAGATGATATCGTACTAACTTGGAAGGGGTAAACTCAAACCTAACGGTTTCTGCGCAGCATCACGCCGGAACACTGAATCGGTTGGCGGTGTGTCTTTGCTGGTAGGGTGGTAACTAGCCACGGCCGAAGCCTCCCACCAGACCAGAGTCAGACCTAAGCCAATTCAGAAATTATAAAAATCCAAAGTGGCCCGTGGCGGGAATCGAATTGATCTCCCTGCACTCGAATCCGAGCGCGCGTCCCCTGCGCCTGGGAGGTCGTCAAAATATCTTATGTCAACATAGTAACCTATAGCTTAGAGTACCTAAGTCCTCTTATGTAATCATCCCGAAATTCGAACTGTCCAGATGACTGTCGGTGTTAAAATTATAAAAATCGGTCCAGTCGTTAAGGCCGAGAAGATTTACAAATACACGCACAACGAAAAATATCTACTACAAAATCAAAAACTAACGAAGCTGATTACTATCTGCTATACCTACTTTTGTATTACATTAATCTCAATTTTTTGAAATTCACTAAGACTTTCTACCGTGTTTACCTACCTAGGTACTCATAAATCAAACTTTTTTATTTCTCTCAAGGACTCTCCAGTTCTGCAACTGAACATAAAGTACTTGAGCCAAAAGGTTTTCAGTCAGAAACGTGCCAACTTATTATTAAAAGTATGACGCCTTGCATTGCAAGATGTACTCATCTAAAAAAATAATTGTTTCAGAAAACCGTCAGTAGATGGTGTAAGCAATGCAGCGTCAGTCAATAGTCGGTAAGTTCGCAATTTTTTATTTAAATTGATGAAGATGATTTCGATATGACTGGGTGCGAAAATTCAAATTTTATTTAGCTCAAAATACCAGATTTGGATCTATCGGGATAAATGTGTAGTAATTGAGTATTTTTGACCAAAGTTTTTATGAATAACATGTTCTTGTACCTAGATGTTATGCCCGCAAAACTTACTGCCAAGCCAAGGAGAATTTTTACATTAGAACACCTTATAAGTAAATTTATTATTATTAATTTATTTATTAAGGTGGAAACTTTAAAACTAACATATATTTACCTGTCTATATCTAATATATAAAAAATAATCTCGCTTTGAGAGGGGTGTGACGTAGACCATAATATAGGAACATCCTACCTTCGTATATCTATACGTCTAAGGCACGGGTCTAAGGATACCTATGTGTACAATAGATGACTCTGTGTAATGGGATTGCAGGCATAGTAGGTACTATTAACTGTAGGCACTTTACAGCTTCAATAAATTGACTACCGTTTTAAATCAAAACATAGCTTGACGCAAAACAGCCCGGGGCGTTATTCTAAAATCTAATCTCCATACGCACCAGGATCCCGGATCGATAGCGATCCAGTTTTGAAAACGACCTCAAAATCCCACGTATCCGATAATCCAATCTCTAAAAATGGTAATTTCCGATACGCTGTTCTCACGGACGAAACAAAGGATCACGAGTGAAAAAAATATCATGGTGAAGCGCGAGCTGTGTTCACGAGGTGTTTCGCTGTATTATATAAAGTGAAATTATTCATAATTTGAGATTCGATTATTTAAGTTTCAAAGTGGCCACAACCTGTGCAATCGGATCGACATATCCGCACCTAAAATCGTTTTTTGATACATACTTCTTACGTATTTTACGTAAATTATGAAATTATTTCTTTGAACCAAGAATTAAGTCATATATTTACACAGAAGAAATAACTTTTACTCAGGATTACCTATTAGTGCATATTTTACGAAACTACTTACAAAGGTGGGTGTTCTGATTCTCTTTCTCTTCTTTGATTGTTATAATGGTTAGAATTTCTAACCATTATAGGTAACAATCAAAGAAGAGAAAGCGATAGAACTATTTCTTTCCAACTGCATCGTGTTGAAAGGGATAGTAGATTTTTAGACGCTAGGAGACCGGCGAACTCCCATATATTTCCTGGCCCAGACTAAAATCCCCTCCAATCCACGAGTCAGAAAAATCCATTCTCATTCTGAAAGACCTATGTCTAGTAGTGGGTCGGTGATAAGTTGACTTTTTGTTGCTATATTTAAAAAAATATTGCCATTCGACCGGTTTTTTAATTGTACCTATTTTATTTATGATTCCCTACTTCTAAAAATATGGTGTTTACACAAAATAATCTATGAAAAATAGCAATCCAAAATAAATCATTCCAGAATCTGAACGGTCTCTGGGTTATTTTTGTTAGAGCTGGGCCAATTTTCGCCATTCTCCTTTAGAGACTCTAAACTATCGATCTGCATCCATTAAACAGACATTAAGCGCCTCCACAAGAAAGTTTTTTCGCAACCACCCAACACGGTTTTCATTCACACCCCACGGAACTCCGGTTACACTCGATTTAGAAAAGGGAAAAACAGACAATATCCAATCACAATTATGTCGATCGAGATGTTCCTAATTTGACGTTAGAGGCGTAATGGTAGGTACGGGTGATACAGCCTCCCAAGTCCTGACTGATACGTGACATTGGCGAAGTTAATTATTGCGCTTGATTTGCAAATGATACGATTAATATTTTTGGAAATTGTCATGTATGGTTCATTACTGGCACGGTGTTGGAGGAAGCTGTACTTAAAGTTTTTAAGCTATTGCATAGCTTCTATCGCGGGCTTTGACGGTGCAGACCGAATCCAGAAATTTCGTAACGAAAATAACCTGGCACTCCTAAAGTAGAGCTTTTGGTACTAGGCTAGCATGAAAGCAAGGAGCGCAACTCCACAACTTTTTAGTTTTTAGTTTGCCATCTATCAAAAAATAGCAGAACTTTTAACTAAAAAGTTTGTGAAGTTGCACCTGGTACCAAAAGTTCTACTTTTCGATTGATGGCAAAACTAAAAATAACTTTAAATTCTATGCAATAGCTTTACCGCGGCAGTCTCCGAGTGCCACACGCCTTTTTTTATTATTTAAGGTTTGCGTATATCACTTGAAACTAGCTGTCCCCGCGGCTTCGCCCGCATGAATTTTGATTTTATATATTATCCCGTTATAATGAGCCAACCTTAAAAGATAGATAAGTGGCGTGGCGGACTTTTTTTAGAATAAAAAAAAATAAAAATCCGTAATATTACATGATTCTTGCGTAACTTTAACAATTTATACAGCATATGCAACGGAATATATTCAAAAGGAACCATTTTTTCCGTTTTTGCAACACCATGCTTTGCTTTGCTTGCTCCGCTCCTATCGGCTGTAGCGTAATGTTAAATAGCCTGTCCAACACAAAAAAAATTCGATTCAAACCATCAGTCAGTTCCTGAGTTTAGCACGCACGCAAACAAACAAACAAACAAACAAACAAACTCTTAAGATTTAAAATAAATAATATATATAGATGTGAATGAATTTCATTTATTTGCAGTCAATTTTTGAGGAGGTAAAGAAAGAACAAGAAGCGATTCTGTTAGAAAAAAAACCTGGACCACAATTTTGCTCTCGTTGACCTAAATATAAAAAAAAAGATTTCAAATACGAGTAAAGTTAATTCGTATATGTATGTCTTATTAATATTCGTGTCGCGTTCGGAAACTCCGGGCTTAAAGACACTGGATGAAAATGAAAAACTCGGCCTGACTAAGCCGCGGGTAATTAGATTGTATATTACGTGATACTCTTTGGTACACCTTTGTCCCTATAGGCAGATGTATCGGCTTACAAGTATGTAGGCAGATACGATAAACTCGATAGTTTATACTCGTATATGATATTAATATACTCGTAATACAGGTCTCAGGAACTCATTTCTCGTTTGGTATTTAATCATAAATTATATTTTTAGGGTTCCGTGCCTCAAGAGTAAAAAATGCAACCCTTATAAAATCACTTTGTTGTCTGTCTGTCTGTCTGGATACTTTATTTCAATTTGTAGTTAATAATACCCCCCTTTATCTCCGAAGTTTACCAATAGAAAAATCTGATATAATTATGATTAAGAGGAATTAATGTACTATTTTAAATTCATCTGCATCTATAATACTTTTCTGGTATTAACAAGTAACTTAAAAAAAACAAAGTTAATTTAGCGGTTCGGTAAGAAAAGTGATTCTTATGGTTTTATTTTTCATACGATAAAATGGTGAGTCGTAACATCATGTACCATCAGGTGAAATGGAATTAAAAAATTATATAGGCTATCTCGGAATTCGGATACAAAATGGTGAATACATTTTATCAGTCTACGCCCATGTGACGGCAGCAAAAAGGACCAAACTAAAGTTTAGAGTTTGTGAAGTTAGGGCTTGTAAAGTTAGGGCGTATCGTGTCGGAAGTCTTGCTCTACATGAGATCTAGTAACTTTTTGACATTGTGACTGTGAAGCAATGTTATGCATTCGTCTTGGTAACATTTTACATGTAACTATTTTTTTGGGAATTATAATTTTGAGATTGAACCAGTTTACGTTTTCTAGTCTAAAAATCTGTTCGTAGTTATAGTTATTGCTTCCGTTCAATTAGGTTACTCTAAAAAAACTCCATTTAATTTTCCGACCACTTTAACTTTATTTGAATAACGCTCCTATAACAGCCTCGCTCTGATCCTCATAACTATCGCAATATGCAAATATCTTTTGATTAAAACAATAACAATAAACCAACCCGAATCGAATAAGGAATCGATACATCGGTAAATCGATACCGATCTAGTCGATTCTTGTCCCCTACTAGGCATTCAGTAATTACTCCCAACTATTGTCATCGGATTTATCATCGGTTGTTATGGTTTGTTCAATGGTTTAGGATATGCTTTAATGAGCGCGGTAGGTTTTACGATGTCCGTACGATTGTAGATTTGAATCGAGTAAGCTTTATTCGATTTTAAGGTTTAATGATGTGAAACGAGAAACGCCGCAAATTAATCTTTGCCGCTTCCTCTTTTCGATAGAATCTATACACAAAGTTAAAGTAACATAAAGTACTTAAACTTAACCTGTACCTATCTACTCGACGTTTTTGTGCAAAGTGCTTTAAAATAAAGATTTAATGATTAGCGATTTTGTAGGTATTTATTTATTAATATTTTAATGCTTATGTTTTTCATAGTTCCAAGTCTTTTTCGGAATAATTTCCCAAAGCAAAGTACGGTAAAATTTTGAACTTAGAACTGAAAATTTGAATTTAAAGATATAGGTAGGTATATTAATTACTAATTTTATGATTATTTTTCAGTTAAATTAACAAGGTGTCCTTTTCAAAAAAATCCTGTAATAGGTAAACTATATTGTATTGTTACATACATATTATATTCAAAAGAAAATAATATTTTTAATACATCAGACTATCTCTCCTTAACCCACGAATTTATGTACCCACTTCTCGCTCACTCCACGGAGCACGTGACCAGCTTACGAGCGTGAGAAGTTTTCCCAGTTTTCCCTACTTTACGGCAGTTTTCATGAAAAATCACCTGCCCGGAGCACCGGGCGCCTGCAAAATGAGCTCCCACCTATAATCGTTTGGCTATAAAGCTTACGAAGATTTCTTGGCTGCATACTAGAATATACTGAACGTATTTTAAAACTATCCTAAAAGTCCATGCTACTTTAGGGGTTTTACAGACATTTTGTAGACGCATTTTCGTTTCTTTTCTTTCATAATATGATACCCCTATATTAATATTGTTATCTCATTTTGAAATTTCGACAACCTATGGCCCCAAGTCTGCTAATTTAACATTTTTTGGCAATCCAACTGAGATCCAATTATAATGCCAAAACCGTTACTTATCATTCATCGTTCCTAATAGTAGCCCACAATGCTAAATAGGTAGTTACTCGAGCGTCGTGAGGACCTATTGCATTGTAAATATTAGGTGCTCAAACGAAAAAGAGGCTATTTGAAGTTTGCTATTTCAGTAATCAGCATATATCATATGACCTGATTTTTTTAGCATCTAATATTGAAAATCCAATAGATCCCACGACGCTCGAGTAACTACCAAAATCTCCACTTGGGCTCCCCTACTATAGCAATTTTATAATTGACGTACGATTGAAATAGTAGATTAGCAAAATCGGTAAATTAATTATAAGTAAATTATAACAATAATGGACCAATTGACTGATAATTGAGATGTTTACTCAATAATCAGTCAATTGGTCATATAATATCATAGCAGACTTGAGGCCCTGGTCTCCCTCTTTTTTAATAAAATTAAAAAACCATCTGTCTGTCGCGCTCGAGTAACTACCAAAATCTCCACTTGGGCTCCCCTACTATAGCAATTTTATAATTGACGTACGATTGAAATAGTAGATTAGCAAAATCGGTAAATTAATTATAAGTAAATTATAACAATAATGGACCAATTGACTGATAATTGAGATGTTTACTCAATAATCAGTCAATTGGTCATATAATATCATAGCAGACTTGAGGCCGGTCTCCCTCTTTTTTAATAAAATTAAAAAACCATCTGTCTGTCATGATCCTTTATTTAAGTAACTTTTATATGCAATTTGGAATAGTTGTAGGTAATAATGGCCGTCGGGCCATTGATGACGACGTCAATCAAAAAAAAAGTTTAAATCGTTTTTATTTAATTTAAAAAGGAGGGGGGAAACCAGAGTATTGGAATTTCAAAATGAGAAAACAATTTAGAGTTACGAGTAGGTATCATATGAAAAGGCGTTAGTTGTATATTCTAAGGCAGCTTTTTATCCATTTTCATACCTGATATTTTTTGATGTATTGGGAAAATTGACGAAAAATATCATCCATCGGTCCCCCCTTTACTTAAATATATACGTCGGTAATTAACTTAATAGTTTGGCGGTTGGTTCCATTGGAAATGTCAAAAAAATCTCATTTCACGCGTATTGTTCGGTATTCACTATTCAATCTCACCCGGAATGCCGCGTGCGGTGTACCGTGTATGTATGGGATGAAAAGTGAAGTTCTATATGCAGAACTGAGTTGTCCGCGCCTATTCGTATGCTAATACACTTTTTAGGGGAGGCTCCGGTATTTTCTATCCATTTACGCTCTCAATATTGTCAAACGTACCTTTACCCTATAGTCTAACAAATTATTAATAAGTATACAGTCGAAATAAAATCTTGATAACTATTAGTAAAGTAGTAGCTGTATGAACTTTCATGTGAACTTTAACAATGCCTAAAGATAACATTAACCAGCACTAACTCGTTTATTTGTGTGTTAATTTTTCACGCCGCAACTACTGAACCGATTTGGGTGAAATTTGGAATGGAAATAGATTGTACTAGATCAGGATACAAAGTAACTTAAATATTTGTTTTATTTTAATTTTATTAAGTATTTATTTTTAAAATGAATCCGTAATCAAAGATTCTGTGAATATTTCAAGTGTCTATCTGAAAATCTGTGCTCTATCCAATATCGGTATCGAGCAAAATGAGCAAAAAATCACGTTTGTTGTATTGGAAGGCCCCATTTATATCTTTTACTCTGTTTTTTAGTATTTTTGTATAGCGAATAAAAATACATCATTTGTGAAAATTTCAGCTGTCTAATTGTCACGGTTCAAGAGATACAGACTAGTGACAGATGGACAGACAGCGAAGTCTCAGTACATCGTCCCGTACCTTTTAGGTACGGAACCCTAAAAATCAAGAAAAAATTGTAAAACAAACATACAATACCAAATATGAATTAGTGCTACAAGTGTCCGAAATCCCGGTTTAATAATATGACGTTGGTCATCTGATCCAGGGATCAATGCCTTAATCCTTGGACTAATAGCCTAGAGGGAAGACTTCACTTAATTTACTGACATGAAATTATTAACACAAAAAACTACTTTACTACATTTATCATAAAGTTCAAAGTGGATTGTTTGTTTTGCATTCCATGTTGTTTTTAATTTAACAATGTTTTGGAATAACGACTTTGGTAGATGAAGATAAAGTTTAAATTTGATTGTGAGCAGAGGTGTTGGCAAAATGGTTTTTGGGGTGGCCAAGTAGGTGGTTGGAATGTGAAAGCATTTCTATGTAAGACTATGATATTACTCTAAGTTCTAGTTATGGGCCATGGTGGCGTGACGCATTTATGGTTTGAAATATTATGGGATTTTTGGAAAACGTCTTGGAATTCATAAAAAAAGAAAATAAATCGTGGATTTAGTATGGTATTTTTTTGTCGCTAAAATTAGTTGCACCATCTCTTATACATTTCCTATTTAGTACGGTCTGTTTTTTAATCCTGGAGACTAAAATGACAGCTCCAAATGTCAAACTTAAAAATAATGATACGAACTTTACGACAATAGTTGTTGTCTTCATGTTTCCGGTAAATTCCGGTTCATATAAAAATCGTAAACAAAATAATATTACAACTAAAATAAACTTATGAAATGTATAATTATGAGTTTAGAAAGTCGCTCTAACCATTTATTATTTGTATTACTTACAAAATAATTAGAATTAAATATAATGTCAAAAACATAAAATGGCCAATTTATTACTATTTTGCAATAACATGAAAAACTCGTAAAGTTAGAATCAGCCCATATTTATTTCATTTGAATTTGAATTATTTTCTACATTGGTGTCTTATACGCCTATATACCGGAAAATCTACAAATATTTATTGATAAGTATCGATTGTATCCATCACTATTTAAAAGTCGTAAAAAACTACGACGTTTCGACCTGTGTTGCCTACACAGGAAACGTCATTTTTGTCTCAGGAATTAAAAAAACAGAGTGTAGTTAGTACTTGAGTGCGATTTCATCTGATGGTAAGTGACGATGAAATCAAAGATATTGTAATCGAAATAATAGAAACGGGTACGCGAGTTCGCGCGCCTGGCCATTTATACCGATGATGTTACATTATAGAGTAGAAACAAGTAATTTCTTAAAATATCGAGTGAAAAAAGTCGTAGAACAAAAGTTGTTAGTTTTAATGTGAACAAATACAGACCGAGAGCGATTTGGTATATAACCCTGTATGTAAAAGAAATGACGTGTTCAAAAAATTGCGCTCACTTTTTAATTTCATTTCGAATGTAGGTACTCAAAAACTCCACTTCCTTGAGACGAAAAAAAGAAATCCCCGAATTTTCTTATAAAGAGCAAATAAATTACTCCCGCCCAACTAATTGGTGCTTCCGAGCATTTTCAAGGAGGGAATTTATGCAAAACACCGGGCGGACAAATTAAAAGCGCAAATGTAAAAAAGTATAAATTAATGCACCCAATACTCTCTGTTTTTAATTATGTCGCCTCTTGAGAAGGTTGGGGATAAGGCGGATATAAATTAAGAAAAACTCACGCATTTTTATTTAATTCGGAATTGTAAAAAACCCTGGAGTTATCGCCAGCTGAGCTAAATTCGTTTGAGCCTACAACCTACAAGACTTATTGGACTGATGAATAAATAATAATAGACACAAGGAGCTCGAATGGTGATAGTGATAGAGGAGACATTAAGAGCTGGAATAGTGATTCGGATAATGGGGACATAAGGAGCTGGAATGGTGATTCAGGTAATTCGTACACAAGGAGCTGGAGCGTTGATTCAGATAATGAGGACAGAAGGAGCTGGAATAGTGATTAAGGTAATGGGGACATAAGGAACTGGAATGGTGATTCAGATAGTGGGACATAAGGAGCTGGAATGGCGATTGGGTTAATAGGGACACAAAGAGCTGGAATAGTGATTCTGTACCGGGAAAATTCGTATTAAAGACGTTCACAAGGAGCCGTATATAATTTGTGTAAATATAAAATTGATCATTGGTAAAAAAGAAATGAAGCGAAATTGATCCTTGTAGAACATCCGTTAAAGACTCAACTTTGTATATTAATGCATTCCCATTGAATTTTCTCATCAAGATAATAAGCCATGAATGTAAGTAGTATGTTTTTAACTCTTACTTAGCTTAGCTTTAACAACAAAGTTGTATGATCAACGCAATCAAACGCTTTGGGTAGATCACAAAAAATGAGTATGGCATTCTGTGGCTACTCGAAAGTATCAATGTTACATTTATACTTTTTTTGTTTAATTTCAAAGTGGTTTAAGAAGGTATGTCCATATTAGGACTTTAATTTAGTCAATGTAAAACATCGAGGGTCAAACAGTGTTATAATCGAGACAATAAATTTAACTTTTCCTAATTGCTAGGACTGAGCATTCTTAGATTGAAAACAGAATAGTTCTTACGGTTTCACGTACTTTCCAAAGTTAATCATTTTGATAAACTTATAATCATCCTCCTTCATTGCATTCAGATGTAACTGGCCCGCATTAGAGTTTAGTGGAAATTTTAAGTATTAATTCCCTCTTTCCTATGAAAAAGAAGAAATTTACTTAAGCAGTAGGAGTCGATACGCTTAAATCAAGACGTTGAAGAAACATATACCTAGTGTGTAAAAGAAACTCCATCTATAAGAAATCTCACGGGAGCCAGTAGGTGTCCTTGTAAATTGTTCACAGTCCTGCAAGCATTAGGTTCTGTCTGAGCTTTCACAGATACTTATAACTCAGTGAATGATGCCAATATGGCCAAGTAGGATGCAGGCTCCTGGAAAATAACTAAACAAAACACAACCTGAAGTTACTAACGAAATAAAACACTACCCTGCAAACAATTATTAAGGCAAGGCCACACCGTCTCGTCTCGAGCGCGCCTAATTCCTTATAAATATTCATGGTACCTGGTACACTCGTCATATTGTGATACTTTGATTAAGTGTCTCCAACCCTCGCTCCTGATTAATGGAGGTCGCCGATTGTTGTCGCGGTGTCTTTGACGGGTTTTTTTCTTTGACAAGTTAAGCGACAGTAGCGTCTTTCGTCGTCGGACGCTTGTATTTTGTATTATATTTTTCATCGCTTTTATTTCGTTTGGATTATTGGCATTAACAATGGCTGGTGGTTTATCGTTATTTTGCGTTAATTACGAAAAAAAATTGAGTTTAGCTGTGTCTATATTATTATTATTTCATAGAATTCATTTCAATCTTGAAAAAAATCATAATATCTATTTATTCGTTTGTAGACAAAAATATATGTTTCTTCTTTTCTTTAAGTGTTCCAAGACTGTGCAACTTGTTGACAGAGGTCACAGATTGTTGAGACGGTTTTTTTAAAGTTTGACGGTTTTTTTGACAAGTTTCATGATAAAATAATCAATAACTGTCAATAAGTAATCTTGCTGAAAGTTTCTTTCAAACTTTTACAACCGTCAAAGACCTATCTATCCAGTCGTAGAAAATGAAGAACATTGTACTCGCTTAAGTTTTATTCGTTGCAATTCATCTCGATCATTTAACGCTACTTCGTACGAGGGGAGTGATGTTTCAAATGTTTGATTTTAATTAACTCAATCATCGCTAACGGTTTTAATAATAGCTCAAGAGCCAGAGGTGAAATTTTTCCTCGAAATTAACATTATTTTTAAATTTTACTTAGTAGTATCATTGACATGTTATTACGTTCTTTAAATATCGTATTACATAGCGCTGATATGTTCTTGTTTACCTACTGTTTTTTGTATTTTTTTTGGAATTTTGTGGACTTTTTTAGACAAGTTTCTTCTAAGGGAAGGATTTTTTGCTGAGCTATTATGAACAGAGTAGTTTTTTAAATTTACAGAACCAGTTGCAATAGAAAACTAACATAATCAGTAACATAACTTACACGTATCTTGTATGGCGTTGCGTTTACTTCGAGATAATACCTAACGCTGTGTGTGCTACGAATGTGCTTAGATTTTATACGCAAGTCATCACACTATTATTATAAAGACAAAGGTTTGTATGTGTATGTGTGTGTATGCGTGTTGTGTGTGCCACAACTTTTGGATCGAGTCATAGTACCTTCAGCAGCTCTAGTCTTATTTCCCAGCCATGCGTTTTTTTTTTAAGGATTGCTATTACTTTTTAAAATATAATAAATAATAATAAGTCATTATTGCATTACTTTCAAACGAAACTCAAAAATGTATTTAAGAATGCGTGGGGTCACGTGAAAAATTTAGCGCTGATTATCATCACTTTTTTCATTCATGAAATTTTTGAATTTCGTTCTATTTATATTTTTTTAGCGTATCGCAAGATGTCATAATGATTATGACATCTTACTCAATGTCATATACGCGATAAGTTGCGATCTCTTGGCCTATAAAGCTATTAATAAGCCGCTCGTAGCCGTCGTGTCGCGCGTCAACGCTAATCATCTTCGCTTAGTTGCGATGTGGCCCCACCCTTTGCTGCGATAAGAAAGATAATAAATTGAGCTTCGCTTATGAATATTTGAGCTTCTAATTTAAATATTTGAAAAAATCAAAGAATCTAAGATATTTTTACTTAGCTTAATATCATCCATCAGCTAATGCGGATTTTAAATACAGACTTTTAACCAATCGTCCGTCGCCCAAAACTTAGGACAGGCCAGGAGGTGAGGTCAGGCTACCGACACAATAATGGGAGCCGCTGCTGAGGTGGTTAGTCGAGACCCGGGGCGTGAGCGCGGTGAATACGACAGTGAATCCCGTACTCCCACCAGTGGGTCCGCCGTGGAAACGAACAGTTTTTAGTGGGCGCAAGCGCCTCGTAACCTTTCAATTTCCCCTGACATAAGATGGCGTTAGGCATTTATAATAAATGCTTTTTACCAATGAACTACTTGCTGGTTTGCTTATTTTTAAACAGATTTTTATACATTTTCAATTTTCATGCCTGATAGTTTTTTAGTTAATAAGCAAAATGGCAAAAAATACCTTCCCTCCCATCTCCGAAGTTAACCAACAAAAGAAGCTGAAATCATTATCAATTTTCATTAATCTGATGAATCTGTAAGCGGTAAGTAATTCAAAAATAATGATCATGATTCCGAAACTGTAAAACGTACTTCCTTAATAATTAAGAACTTACTTGAACGCCTTTACCACCACTTGGCTACCCAAGTGGTAAAGAAAAGGATGTTAAAGGCGGCAGCTGATAGCGTCGCCAGAGAGACATATAAATAACCAAATTAGCTCATGCTAATTCCATGGATTGGAGCCAAGACATCAAACTTCAATAATCAAAGTTAGCTCCCTCGGGGTGAAGGGGCTTCTTTGTATCTCGCATGTTTATTAGAGCGAACGATTCTAAACAACCACCTACAGGATTCTACCGATGCGCGAAATTTCAGAGACTTGTTCCTTACAGATGGTTTTCTTCGTGATTTTGTTAGGCAGTAACCCGAATTGACTTTAATATAATATTTAACCTATAGTCTAATCTAACCTGTGATTTTATCTGAAGATAACAATTCTTACTGTGGCCTTACTGATTTACTATTGGCGACGACCGCTGATGACTATGGCGCAGTGGATTCGATTTTAAGATCGCGGGTTCGTTTCCTGCCACTGGGCCCACTTCAGAATTTCATTATTTCGAAATTGGCTCTGGTCTGAGGAAAACTTCGGATGTAGCTATATTTACCACCCATATCAGCAAAGACCGGCGCGATGGCGTGTAGAAACCGATATGTGTTACTTACCCCCTTTCCAGGTTAATACGATAACAGCTTCGATTGTATCTTCCCTTACAATAAGTGAGATCGCGGTCGGTTGCCAAAATAAAAAAAAAACTCTGAACCTCTAATAAATATATTAAGAAGCGTTGATCTAAAAAAAAAGAAAAAAATATACTGTGAAGTAAGTAGATAAGCAATCTCCCGCAAAGTAAGTAGAAACTGGAAAGAGACCCTCGCAAACAAAATTCTCTAAATTAACGCCTTTACCCCAAAACCAAGACGTATATTACACAACCCTTCCATATTGGCCATAATCCGGTGAGCGTTTGACGCCCCTGCTAGGAGTCTCGGATTTGCTTAACATATGTAAAGAGTGAGGGAAGGCAATAAATAATAATACAACCTCCTAGCAAGATAAATCGACATATGTTAATGCGTTTTGGTTGCACTTTTTTGACCCTTTTAAATAAATATGGCATCTCATAGGCTTATAAATATATGAACGACGAGTGTACAATACAATATTCACGAAAAAAGTGTCCCGAGAAAACCTATATAAACGAGAGTACATGAGTATTTTTATTAACAAACTAAAACATTGTAATGTATGTCTTAAACCATTACTATACAGCCTAATTTTCAAACACGAGACTGCGATTGTACGTCTTTTCGCATTTTGTTCGTCATTCGGTTCGGAGACTTTTTAGCACTGACCCCAAATCCTTAATTTATAAATCAATGGCACATCTTAGTTAAATGAAGTCGATTTGGCTACAAGTACTAACTTAAAGTGACGATGCAGTCGAAGATGTTATCGTACTAACTTTGATAACGCAATCAACCCCTTGACGGATTCTACACAGCATCGCGCCGGTCTTAAGTCTTAACTGATATGGTTGGGTCGTAAATAGCGATAGCCGAAGATGTCCATCAGACCGGAGCCAATTCAGTAGAAACCAAGTTTGGAATAACACCTAAAACAAAACTGTTAAACCTAAGTTTGCAAGACAAAAATTAACATCCCAGTATCACAGATGGCGCTATAAAATTCACGACGATTTCCATGACACAGTGACGTGCGCTCGGATTCGAGTGGGAGGTCGCGGGTTCGATTCCCGCCACGGGCCACTTTGGAATTTATAATTTCTAAATTGGCTCAGGTCTGGTCTGGTGGGAGGCTTCGGCCGTGGCTAGTTACCACCCTACCAGCAAAGACACACCGCCAAGCGGTTCAGTGTTCCGGCGCGATGCTGTGAAGAAACCGTTAGGGGTGACTTTACTTACCCCTTCCAAGTTAGTACCATAACATCTTCGGCTGCATCACCACTTACCATCAGGTGAGATTACTAACTTGTATAGTGTAAAAAAAAGCACCCCACCCCGGACCGACTGTAGGACACAATAAAAGTTTTTTTTAAATAGGTGCATAATAATAACCCAGAACGAAACGAAGAACGGTATAGGTATGTTATGCGTTTGGAGAGAGAGACCGATTATATTTGTAACTTTGTTTATTTGTACACACAAACCAATGTTCCCATTTATTTCATTTTCAATATCTGAACAACATGTTACACGGTAATCGCGAGCACTCTTGACAAATAACGCCAATAAAACAACGCAGGATTGGCTTAGCGGGACTCACTTTATCAGCCGACCCGCGCTCGCGCCGTGACGTATTACTGCGGAGGCCCTCCGTGGAGACTGGAGAAGGCTACAAGTTGGTAGGATTCTGAGAAGAAAACGAAGAATAATAGCTAGGTACAGTGCGACAAGGCTATTTTGGCGCGTGGCCAAAGTCTGAACTAAGGCCGCTACCTTGTGCTACTGTTTGATAGTTCGCTCTGTCAGTATATCACTATTGTGTGTTATGTTGTTTTTGCTTACTATTAACTATTTTAAACTAAAATTAAAGTAAAATTGAGGAGATTTTGTTTTATGGCTGCCTTTGTTTTGTAACAGCGCCCTCCTTCAAGTGCCAAGAGAGCCTTGTGTACTTTATTTACTCAAAAGCATGAAAACCTTTTTTTTATACACCAAAAGTTAGTACTTGGCTGCGATCTCACCTGATGGTAGGTGATGATGAGTCCATAAGATGCTTGGTTGTTAGCAAGTAACGGTTTCCACGAATTGAATCGGTTCTACCAGAGTTAGCAAGTACCGTTTCTACACAGCGTCGCGCCGGAACGCTCAAACACGAACTTCAAAAAATGACAGGGAATGACAATATTCGATCGACAAATTGGTTATTTGACTTGTCGAAAACAACTGTCATTGTTATCAATCAATATCATCAATCATCAATCAATACATATAATAAATCTGTTGTTTGTCTGTTTGTCTGTCTGTTTGTACGGGCTAATCTTTGGAACGGCTGGACCGATTCCAATGAAATTTTGTGTGGTGGTAGCCTATGTCCCTGGTCAACATATAGGATACTTTTCATCCCGGTAATATAAAGAGTTCCCGTGGGATAGTTAAAAAACTGCAATTAATTTAACAGCTTTGTAAACAACAACTAATGAACTTAATTTAGTAAAATTGGTTATGCTGATACCTTATGTTGCCTTTTTAACAAAATATATATAAAGTAAAACTTATTAATCCAATCGAGTTCCCGCGGGAAAGAAAACATTACAAAAACAGTTAGCAGGCGTCTTTCAAGTAACGGATTTTAATGAAATTTTATGATCCTACTTTATATATATGCCCGGTCAACATTTAAGATACTTTTCATCCTGAAAAATTTGAGAGCACCCGTGGGATGTTTAAAAAAACCTATAGCTACTTATCTCCGTAGCACAATCAAAACGGGGTCGAAATATCGACAGTTTAAATCGTCCTTTTGATCGTGCAACTTGGTATAACTATCAGAGGCGTCTCTAGCCCTAGTGGCGCCCGTGTGCAGCCAGTAACCTGACGCCCTCGAGCGGGGTCAAAATGGAATACAAGTGACCGCTCCCATACAAGTACTTTGTATCGGAGCGGTCAGCTGATTGGCCAAATATCCATACAAAGTCCAATTTTTTTTTTTGAGAATTCGATATGAGTTCCTTGGGGAAAGTTGTTCAGTTTCATGAGTAGAAACACCCCTCAAGAGATTTGCTCTATTTTACCTAACACCCTGTATTTTCAAACGGAAATTCGGATGCAAATGGTGCAATTTTAAATGATGTCAGGAAGCAAAAAGTTTTTCAGGAAAGAAGGGGTTATAAGAATAAAAAATCACAACTTTGTAGTTCTTTCAAAAATATTTAATTTAAAAACTATTATAGTTACGTAACAGGACGGTCGTTCACACAAATAATATAATAACACACAAATGTATTTACAAAAAAGTTACTTTTCGAGCTTTTGCATTAGCGAAATCATTAACAATGTCATTAACTTCAATTTTGATTTCGTGTTCAATACTTATTAACGATAAATTTGTCAATCTACTTTGCGACAATGTTGATCTAAGGTAGTTTTTAATTATTTTTAGTTTAGAAAATGACCTTTCGCTATGTGCGACCGTGACTGGAAGTGTCAGGTATATCCTCAGTGCTGTGGACAGATTTGGGAACACTGAAATTAATTTATTCGTAAATAAGTAATTTAAAATATCCAACGGCGTAGTGGAATCATCAATAAACATTGGTAATAATTCGATTTCATTATAGAGCTCGAACTGTTCCACATCTGAAGAGCCAGCATGGCAAAGTTTATTTTCTAAATTAGAGCAATGTGTTTTTTTTTGTATCAGTGTCCAAATCTTTCCAGTTTTACAATTTTTGAAGAAATGAAAAAATTACATTATTTTCATTCAAAAGTTCGAACCGTTCGTCGAACTTAGTGATTGCGGTGTCTAACAAATAGTAGTAAAAATTTACTTTAAAATCTGTTTTCGCATCTGCTATCGGTTCATCCTCCGCCTCATAATTAAAAAACCTTTTACGAGCGCGAGGGCGTGCAGGTGTGGGAAATTCTACTATTGCCTCGACTTCTTCCGCTACAGTTTTCGCACTGTTAAGGAGCTCCTCAAAAGCAGACTCATTACGAAATTCAGACAAACTTATTTTTGCATTATCAATCATTTTCACCGCTTCTGACAATACAACGTCTGACTTTTGAAGGGCCTTGCTAACTATATTTATCTTGCTTAAAATTTCAAACCAAATAAGCAGAGAGCAGATAAATTTAAAGGACTTAATTTTTGCCAGCAATGAATTTGCCATATTTCTTGACTCTGCATCTTTGCTCCTATCGGAATATATAGTAAACAAGGCATCATACACTTTTCCCAGTTCAAAACGTAGAGCTTTTACGGCTTCAACCCTGCTCTCCCATCGAGTATTTGAGAGTGGTTTTAGACTTAAAGTTGGCACTTCTTTAGCAAGTATTTGCCAACGTGCTGTTGACGCAGAAAAAAAAACATAAATTTCCTGCACAATTGAAAAGAAATTGACAATGGGGTCTTACACTACTTTTGAATTTGATAAAAAATATTACTTTATTATAAACTAGGATAAAAATAATAACGTGCAGTGAAAGAAATATTAAAATCCAACGAAGATTTACAAAGTTACAGGCGTTTAAACTTTGGAGTGGGGGGATCTTCTATCCCTTTCTCGCAAAACGAAAATTTGTATGAAGCCGCATGAAGCTACTATGGCATTGGTACGGTGTGACGTCACAATGTCTCTGTTGCTATCTCTGTCTAATCACAAATCTTTAAATGCTTATAACTTTTTTGTTATTTGATCGATTTAATTAGTTCTTTCAGTGCACGTCATTATTTTAATTCTACTTTATAATAAAGTAATAAAAAAATTGGAGTCAAATACCCTATTTCTAATGAACTTTTAGCAGCGTCATTCACTACCAAATTAAGGCTGTGTGCCGAACAAGGTACATAAAATGCGCGCGGGTTTAAATCTAAAATTCGTTTTTGTAGACCTATATTTTTCCCTTTCATGTTTGCACCATTATCATAACCTTGACCACGAATATCTTGTATGTCAATTTCGTTTGAGATTAAAAAATCTAACAAAAATTGAGTTAAGCCCAGGCCAGTAGTGTCTGTAATAGGAAAAAAAACCAGAAAGTGTTCTTTTACTTCAGCCTTGTCGTTGCTTGCATTTAAAAGAACGTACCGTACGACAACCGATATTTGTTCTTCGTATACTCCAGATATTGCACACAATATCTGGAGTGCAATCTAAAATAATGGAAAAATATTTAGATTGTTTCAATTCCAAAACAATAGTTTTTTTTATTCTTTCTCCCAACAATTGTATTATTTCGTTCTGAATATTATGGCCAAGATAATGAGTTAGGCGTGACTTGGATTTTTGAATAAGGGCAATGTGTTCCGCAAGCACATTATCAAAGTTAGAGGTATATTCAACCAGCTTTAAAAAATTACCATTATCAGAATCGTAAAGTTTTTGAGATCTTCCCCGAAAAGCCAGACATTGCCTCGCTAAAAAATGAATTAGGTTGATTATTCGCTCGAGTACTGCAACCCAACGTTTTTTTTCCCGATCAATTTCATTTTGGTGCAAGAAATCTACTGACTTTTCTTTTAAAATAACAGTTTTCAATGTAATTTGTTTCTTAAGACATGATAGGTGCCCTAAGCTCTTTTCATGACGTTCTATAGCAGTAGACAAATGCTGCCAATCTTTGTAACCTATTTCACCATTAAAAGGAGTCAGACTCGCATCAGCATGAAACAGTTTACAATAAAAACAATAAACAGAATCAGTTGACTTAGAGTAAACCAGCCAGTCTCTTAAAACGGTTTCATTATTTAACATCTTTTTAGTATAATAAGCATTTGAAAAAGATCTTTTCGAACTATTTGAAGGATATGAACCCAGTTTTACATGCACGGGCCCACGCTCCATCAAAAATATTCTCTGTTTATCGGATAACACCTGTGGCCATAACGCGAGATCATTCATTATATCTTCTCGAAGTATATTCTCCGGGGACGCTTCGGCACTAGGGGGTTCTTCGTCTTCTTCGACTACCGACGACAAAGACAGCAGCGGCGGCGGCGGCGGCGGCGGTGACTTAGAAGTGACGAGTTCTGCTGTAGAATTATCTTGGTTTTCATATGTCTCTATCTCCAGGTGTTCGTCCGAGGATGGACCGGGTCGAACAAAAAACTTTTTAATAGAACTTGTATTCTTTTTCAGAGACACTTCCTTCTCCAGCTTTCTTTTTCGACTCTGTGCACCAGACAGTTTCTTTTTTCCATCGCCATCAGACATCTAAAATAAATAATAAACTTAGTATACCTAGGCACCTAAAAGAACTATCAATGTAAATAAATTAATATACCTAGGTCCAGAGAAAAAGCTGCAACTTGGACTAGGACTTGGAGTATTATTTATTACAAGCTTCTTCCCGCGACTTCGTCCGCGAGGAATTCTTAGGTATATCGCGATTCCCCCGGGATCTGTGCACTTTTCCGGGATAGCAATTAGCCTATGTCCTTCCCCAGGACGCAAGCTATCCTATCTCCATACCAAAATTCATCCAAATCGGTTCAGCGGTTAGGCCGTGAAAGCGTAACACACAGACAGACAGACAGAGTTACCTACTTTCGCATTTATAATCATCATCATTTCAGAATAAATAAATAAAATTTAAAAGTAGGTAGTTCGTTGTTCAACGGTTAGGTACAAGTAAGACCTAAATAAATAAATAGGTACCTAAGTACTTATACTAGTAGGAGCATATTACACTTGAAACTTACCGTTGTTTGTTCGGCACTGCAGTAGGATAAACAAATGAAAAATGCTAGGTCGTATAGGTACGAGTACCTATTTAACTTCGATATTACTATCTATCACCGATGTTTTGTTTTCATGAATTTCGCTAGCTATTTTTGATGACCTCCGACCTCGAGGCATGTCGCAATAATTGTGAAAGCAATTAACCAAATCTTACCTTTTATATAATTTTTAGCAAAAGAAAAGCCGATTTACTTCATATTTACATGTTTACTCAAAGATGATACTTAATCCAATTGCATCAAGGCTTATTTCGCAAAACTACGATGTAGCGGTAAAACAAAAATTGCGGCACGCGTACACAAGCCTTTGAAAATGACCGCCGCACGTCCCTGGGAAATTTAATTTGAACTTTATAGCATTCTAATACAGCCGAGTTAGCAATGATTGTCGGCCGCGGCGTGTTGTCAAACGAATCAAAACAAACAGGTGCCGATGCCGGCACCCGCCTTTCGTAGCGATGCGACATTACGCCAATTTAATCTTTTATTATCTGTTTTAAGGCTGCTTTCATGTTGAAACAAAAGTAATTGTGTAAATTTAAATAGAGTAGGTAGGAAAAGGAGTAGTTTTGCTTTGCTACCGCGCGCCCGGCGTCGGCCACGGCGGGCGCAGGGTCTTTGAGAGCGACGCATCTTCGGATGTGTCGCAAGGGCGCTCGGCGCGCGGCGCCCCCTTTAGACCCGGCGCCCGTGTGCGCCGCACACCCTGCACTATAGGTAAAGACGCCTCTGATAACTATACAAGATAACCCGTACGTAGCAGGAACGGGTTGCTACGTACACAGTAGCGCATCAGAATGCTTAATTACAATATCTGGGCGTTGGTATCATCTCAGAATAAGATAAGTTTGGTTAGTATAGATATTACAATCCACGATGACACGCCCCACTCTATCTTACTCCATGCGAATTGAGTAACATAAGCGATTTCGACAGAGTGTATAAGTAGAGGAAGACCAAAGACGATATAGGTAAATTGTGTAAAAGAAGATAGCACGTTGACAGGAGAGATTGGAAGAAGACTCCTTTACGGGTCCATCGAACCCAAGGACAACTCATTTTGTACGGGAAATCTTGGGAAAAATTAAGAAATTCCACGGGAAACATTTTTGTAAAAAAAACGAACTGCACGCGGGCGGAGCCGCGGGCAACAGCTAGTACTTTCTATTAGCATGTAATTAATTATTTTATATATGTATTTTTGTGCCGATACCATTAATTTATGATATGATTTATCCTGAAAAAGTCCTTGATATTTGTAAAAAAAAAAATGAAAATTACATCGTAACAGTAAATATATTGCGAATGCCATAATTTGTCTAATGTTATAACTACAATAAATATAAAATTTAAACATCTGTTAAAGTTAATCTTATAATTATTTTGTTGAAGTACCTAACCTTACTTTAGGAGTACCTAATCTATACGTTTAATAGATTAAACAATAGATATTGCATTTTGTTAAGTCAATTGTAGAGACAAAAAAATGGGAAAATTATACCCCTGCATCCATCTTACCCTTGGCTGTACGGATAAGGTTTACCCCTCGATAAATAATTTGGCATCATATTAGCATATGTCGATTTATCTAAAGTCGGGCAAGATACAAGAAATATTATATTCAAAGCTTATTTGCGTCATGTTTCCTGTGTCTACTTTATTTGAATAAGATTTGCAGCTATAAAATTAGTGCATATTGTTGATACGTGAAGTAAAACTAGTAAAAAAATGTACATAGGCTATTAACTAATGCCCTTTGTTTGAATAGTGCAATTTATATTTGGTTTATACATAGAAAAGGTCTATGGAAATAGGTATATTAAATTATTAACCACGGGCACCTTGATAATTTATTTATATATCCGAAAATTCTTTAAAATTCAGAAGGAAAGTCTCGTAAAATTAGTTAATCTAAATTGAAAGAAATGTACATATTTACCCTAATTTTCATTCAGAAGCAGTCTCAAAAATCATATTAAGATTCAGCCTATTTTAACCGACTCAAAAAAGGAGGAGGTTCTCAATTCGTCGGAATCTTTATATGGTGGTAATTTAAACCCTTAGTTAATCTGAACTGACAGCAATGTATTTACCCTGTTAAAATAATAACTGGATATGTTAAATGGCGCGTGAGTTATGGCAATCGTTCTAATCAGTAGGGTATATTTGCATCTCTTATTCCGTCACATTAAACTGTAATGTTTAACTTATGCTAACTAAAATGGGTACAGCAAATTGCTTTTGTTGCTCAAGAGGCGATGTTCGTGTATTTATTTATTACTAGCATTTGCCTGTGTCTTCGCCCGCGTGGATTTCGGTTAATCAAAATTCCCGCGAACTTAAAATTTCCCTGTTCCCTGGATAAAAATTATTTTGATGAGTTAATCCATAAGCCTATAATTATACCAACAGCTTCGAAGTGAAGTTTTTTACATGCAATATAAAATAAAGTGTTGCAGCATTGTACTTTTTATTTTCTCAGACTCTTATAAAAGGTCGAAACTCTACCGTCTAGTTCAGAGAGCAAGTTGTTCACCGAGAAAAATTGGCAAGAAAATAGGGGCTCTTTTCAAAAATGTCATTTATAGACTACTTTTTTTCGGTACAAAGTACTTATGAAAGTTTATTACTAGACTTTTGAGATATCTCGTGAGGAGAAGGAAGCTTATCCTTATCATTCCAATAATCCTTGTCATTAAAAAATTCTTCAATGGTAACCCTGATGTTTCTGACAGTCACTTTACACATTTTCAAAGGTGAGCCCAAAGCTGGTAAACTAACTGTAGCTAGACAAACATGTGCTTTAAAACCTTATACACTTACATACATTGGAATGTTATTTGCCAATAATGGCCGTGAAAATATTATCGAGAGTAAGCAGTGTTGAGTGTATCGCTCAATTTTCCATTCAATATAATAATTATGTACCTACTTTTAAAATACACCTATCTTAAAAACGATCAAACTTAGAAATGAGTGCAAATATCCGTGTACTCAGTAAAAGGTACCTATTAAGACAGCTGAGGAGAGGTCGTAAAAGACATTGGATTTTTTCCAACCCCCGGGCGGGGTTTAATTATTGTTTTATTACGTGTTAGGGGTCGAAAGTCGGGGTCTTGATGGTAATGCGGTGACAATGTTCTGTGTTCTGCATTTTGTACATGGAGTGGAAATAACCGTTAGCGACAGTTCTTTTTAATGCAGAACGATGTATCTACCGATCAGATAAAGATTAAATAATTATTTGCTCTGATGACTGGTCTCTGCCACATTTGAATCGTTGTTTTTAGGGTTCCGTACCCAAAGGGCAAAAGACGGGAGCCTATTACTAAGACTTCGCTGTCCGTCTGTCCTCCGTAGTAATCTCACCTCTAACGGTTTCTACACAGCATCACGCCGGAACGCTTAATCGCTTGGCGGTGCGTCTTTGCAGGTAGGGTGTTTACTAGCCAAGGCCTAAGACTCCCAATAGACAAGATCTAAACAAAGGACATGGCCGAAACTTGTATGGAGCTGTGCCCTGGAAAAAATATTCATGGTCATCGACAAACAATACGTCATATTAAAGCTTATAATTATGTCTTTACATTCGTTTAAGTTTTATGATCAGAGAACTAGCGAGAGAATCATAAATCTGCATAACAATTTGCAACAAAATGCGCCTAACCGTTTTTAATAGCAATGATTTTTTAATAAAAAATTGCTATGCAATATACTCGCATACATACGGATACTCGCATTTTCTACAAGTTATAATAATTACATCATATTTTTATATTATAAAAAAATAATAAGTTCATATAATCTTCTGCCCCGGCTAACCCTCCACAATACCTACTGTTTCAATGAATATGAAAGGCGATTTTTTAAGCGGACGCGACGGCATTCATTACACAAATGTCAGTGAACCTATAGGATAGATAATAAAATACTATTTTTATTTATATTTACACAATTTTTATTATTTATTTACAGATTGTGACAATAACAATTAAGTTATACCAGCCATTAAATATAAAAACTAGTCACTCCCCAAAAAAAAGAGTGTAAAGAAGCAGGTGTCGTGTCACTATTAAACAACACCTATAAAACAGAACTAAACAATTGCGAACACTATAAACAAAGTATATAGATGTTTTTATGATATTTATTATACAAAAAATATGCATTTAGATTCATAAAAAAGTCCGATAAATAGCATCGAGAACCACAAAAATCAAATCATGTTAATATTCAATAATAATATTTTCAATGAACTTGCGGTTGGCGCCAAAATACTGAATTCCTTTGAATAGTAAAGCAGCCGGCACAGACCTGCAGCCGGTAAATATGTAGGAAGGTAGAAATAGTGAAAGTTCCAAAAAACAGATGGCGCTTCAAACGTAAATGCAGTCAGTCAGTGAAATGGATTTCGGAATTCGGATACACGCAGTCTTCAATAGGATTAGGTACCTACATAATGAAGTCTATGCTTGCGTAAAGTCACGTGATCATTTAGTGCTGTGCATAAAAAGCCTTGTTTGCGATAATCGTGAATCTTATACATACTAAAACAATAATTCTGACCGTCGTGCATTATTTTACTTAATTTATTATTTTGTTTAGTAATATTTTTCGTTAATATCTGACCATAAGCGCTAAAAAAAGCGTTTATACTGTACGTGTATCCAAACGGCAATGCAAAATGTACCTAGGTACCAACAAAGACAAAAATAACAACCCACATTCATATTTTTTTGTGATTTTTCCTCGCTAGTTCTAGAGAAATATAATTGTTGCGATATATTTTATTTAATTATAAAAGGAATTTTCACATATTAATAATTATTGACCATTAATGTTTTTTTTTGACGATTCGAGGGCAGAATCTGGCCATGTCATTTAGCAATCAAAAAATTCTATAGAGGTACGTGGCAGGAATCGAACCCGCAACCTTAATAGTCTCAATTCTCGGCGCAGACCAGTGGCTTTTTTATTTCTACATTGATACAAGTAGTTTGACAACCACTATAGTATAGTCTGAACCAATGATCTTTGAGTCTGAACTACCAAAAACATACTGTCAAGCGATATACGGTCCGATGCGATACTGTATAGCAACCCTTTAGGGATTATATAGAGCTGGTTTCTTTTGATAACATCTTCGATTGTATCGTCACTTGTCATCAGGTGAGAAAGCATACAAGCTCTCTTACTCGTATATAGGATCGAATAAATAACTTGTAGTAAGTATGTTAAATAAACTCAAATTAACTCAAGGCCTGTCCTATCTATTCACGTAATGGTTCAACTACATTTTGTGGAGTGAAATCATTGAAAGGTTCAAAAAACATCGCGCAATTTGCGTCTTTACGCAGAGTACATGTGAACCCTCCTGCCCTTTTCGTCCCCCGCTCACCCCTGCTTCGTCACACCTACGTGAAGTCTGTGGTGAAGTGAAGTGAAGTGAAGTTCTCAGTGTGTAAAAACAATACGCGAATCGGCTAGCAGAAATCATCTACGTTCATTCGAATGCTCAGTAAACAGTAGTAAATGCAAGCATATAAAGTAGACAATTTCAAAGTATAGTGGTTAAGGCGAAGACACAGCTCCCAGTAGAGTCGTCCGAGAAGTTTACGAGATCCTAACGAGCGGGTGGCTGCTTAATAGCCCTTAATGAGAACTTGCTAACTTCCTACTCAACATATACAAGACTTATTTTGATGAAATTTCTTGGACTGCACGAAGTGTGGCTTAGTTGCAATACTTAGCTCAGATTATTGTAATGTGTAGGACATTGATTTACCTAATTACCTACGTCACATTAAATAAGAATAAAGGGAAAAATCTCTGTATAGTTTTCTTCTGTGTTAAAAGGAGGAAGCAGTAAAACGCTGCAAACGAACAACGGATTAACGTATTTTTTAACCGACTTCAAAAAAAGGAGGAGGTTCTCAATTCGTCGGAATCTTTTTTTTTATCTATGTATGTTCACCGATTACTCGAAGACGCGTGGACCGATTTGAAAAATTCTTTTTTGTTTAAAAGGGTATAGTTTCCAGATGGTCCCATTTTAATCAGGTCAGGATCTGATGATGGGATCCTGGAGAAATCGAGGGAACTCTTCAAATTTTATATGGACACATGAAACAATTTGGGTATTATTTGAAAGAGTAATATTTTCCAAGTTGTCCTATGGTCATCAGGTCAGGATCTGATCATGGGATCAAAGTTATAGACAATCGCCCGACTTCGAATTGGTGTACCTACATTAAAAATTATTTCACTCTTTGTAGTGGCATTTGAAGTTGGTTTTTTGGAAAGCATTTCCCATTTTTTTATACATATATATGAAGTACCTACTTCAAGACGTTTGTTAAAGTTTGAAAGTTTTTATGTAGGTATAACCACATACAACTAAGTATAACGAATATTTGTTTCTGCTTTACGCCGCAATACTGAACCGATTTTACTTAGGAAGTAAGGAAGATAGCTTATAATAACTTTTGTACGCCCGAATTAAAGATAATCGGTACTCTAAGTTAATAAAACTTGTTATTAACTCAACTGTACTTCATTTATTTGCTGTCAATAAAATCTCTGCGATAAATGCAAAAGCATCTCCTTTATTGTGATCTAAAGGTAGACTTATACGTCAATATCAAAGAAAAATCTCCATAGACGTCAGACAAAGAGTGTCTCACAAAGACATCCCAACAGAAATCCCATCTCGCACGTCTTTTAGGAAAAGGTATTTTCTGATAACAGCTCCCAGTCAATACGAGCAATGGTAACAAAGAGATCCTACCATTATGAAGAACCTAATCCAACTTATATGAGATAAAATGCTTTTTTGAGTATTTCATTCGTGACCTTACGACTCACGAGTAGATCGACTTTATCACTCTACTTTCAATTCTACTGCATTCGAAATAAAGATTTATCTGTATTTTATCTACGTTGCAATGACACGAGCTAGAGACGGACCAAAATAAACTATATTTCCTAAGAGGAAAAGTTCAATTTAGTTTCGATTATATAGAATTAAAACTTGCTAAGGAATGCCATTCTGATTCAGCGCGCAAACGTTCTTTAGTGAAAATGTGCAATCTTATAGAAATCAGATTCATCAGATTGTAATAAAAATATATTTACTGATGTCATCTATATATCCGTATACTTATCTGTTTTGATTATTTTTATATAAATACCGATAAGATACCTATGTACTTACCTATTCCTATTGGCTTTTCAGTTGCAGTAACCGTTGCATCCATGGCTATTGGCTGTTATTTCATACTTTTAATATTTTCTCTAATATTTAAAATTCTCGTTTCAATTTTTTTTACCAAACTCCTTCGAAACGGCTCGATCGATTGTTATGAAATATTCTGTGCATGTTCAGTAGATGTGAGAATAGGTCTTAAGCTATTTTTAGGGTTCCGTACCCGAAGGGTAAAAAGGAACCCTATAAATAGCGAGACTTCGCTGTCCGTCTGTCTGTCCGCCCGCTTCAAATTTTCACAGAATATATTATATACTTACTATAGAAATAAATCGTTAAATTAAAATAAAATAAAAAATTAAGGGTGGTTCCCAGAAAACAAACGTATTTTTTTTGCTTAATTTTGCTCGATATTGATAACGGTGACAGGTAGACGCTTCAATTATTTACAGAATATTCAGTTATATACTTACTGTAGAAATAAATAGTTAAATTAAAATAAAATAAAAAAATTATGGGGGGTTCCCATACAATAAACGTGATTTTTATACACGATTTTTGATTTAGTGGCCAGGGGTATTCAGTTTACTTTAATACTGTAAAGAAAGGGAATATACTCTTGATGGTACCGGTACGGAACCCTCAGTGCGCGAGCCGGACTCGCACTTGACCAATTTTTTAACCCAGGTAGGTTAGACAGGTACTTTTGTGAAATAAAAAATTTTGTATATTATTATGAATTTTATATTGATATTCACGAAAACCTTCATAAAGGCATTCGTGAATTTCAATAAATCTTTCAATGTCTTAACAATTCACACTTTCTTGCGGCCAGGACAGTGCAAGTGGTTCGATGGCCATAATCGATAAATTAAATCACCCTGCCTCGACTGAAGGCATTTTAACGCAAAACAAAACGGTAATAATATTATACAGCGTAACTTTATGTTAGGGTTTAACAAGGTTATAACAAAAACACTTAGGATCTGAGAAAAAATATGTGTTGAGTGAAAATTAAAATACAATCCTGCGCATAATATCAGTGTACAAAACAGATTATAAAATAAATAAAAGCTTAAAAGAGATTTATGGAATGATACTTTTTCGTAATTTTTCCCGATAAATCAAAAACTGTTATCATCCAAAAAATAAAATCCGTTTAAGAATTTATAAGTAAAGCCCTTTCATAATAAGGAATCGTGGATTTTGCCGGGATATTAATATCTAGTGTTCCCGTTACCGCTCCCATTTCCTACCTTTATACCTACTTTCAAAAAATTTGTTAAAAACCAAAAAAATTCAAAATTCAAAAATTTTATTCTTTCACATAGGCCTAGCTTACAGGCTCTTGCGAAACGTTAAGACTCTACCGCCTCGTTCGGAAAGTAGCACTGCACCGAGAAGAACGGGCAAGAAACTCGGCACATAATCTATCTACGAGTATATCAAAAGTTATTTATACATTGCTAGAGCGAGTTTTGGATTTGACGAAATCTCACGGGAACCGTTTTATTTTTCGGGATAAATTAATGTATAGCCTGTGTGTTCGTTTAGGCGTGAAAATGTATTAGACAAATGAGCTTTTATAGTTTGACTTAGACATACAGATAGACTTACTTTCGCATTAAATTTAATATAAGTAGGTACAGGGATAGCGAAACATGATCGAAACTAGATGCGCGCCGCGAAATAGAACAGATAAAATAAAAATAAAATATGGCGGCGGCGGTCTGTGCGGCTGTATCCTATTTATTATTTATCAATTGTATAAATTATTGAATAGAAATATCCTTTACTGCTCTTGACCCTCAGAACGGGCATGTAGGGTCACTTTTACGAGCGGCCGCGTTCATCTACTTATATCTCAATTTATCGCTGGACTCAGTTTTATGTGGTCCGTCTCCTTTTGCGAAATACTGTATTATCCATGTATAAATGAATAATATCAAGAAAATGGTTTAAATGCGTTTTTAACCCTAATTGAAATAAAACTTAAACTCGTGCATTAATATTTGCCCTAAACAATTATTCAGTAATTATTACTTACCTGTAATAATTCAGTTATTATTACCTACTTAACAAAAATAACCATTCAGTAATTATTACGTACCTGGAATAATCGTTTACCTACTTGTAGATCTAAATTAAAGCTTAGACCTCTAATTGAAATCTGCAAGACAAAAAGTATAAGTAGGTAAATTGAAACGAATTCTTCACTATGATTTAATTTATCAACTCCAAAAGTCACTTTAGCATATTTATCTAATGATACCTGTTTTGTGCATAAATTATTAAGATATATACTACGTCTATAGATCTAGGTTTGTAGGTGATTTTTTATAGTTATCTGAAACAGTGCGTTTTTTTATCAGTAATCTACGGAATACTGGAAGTATCCGCAAAACGATGGAAAAGTAAAGAGGGATATAGGGATGACCTCTAACGGCGGGATAACGGAAACCAACATTTATCCTAATCCGAACTGTATTATACAAGGTAGATTGGTTTCTTATGCACGACCAAGTCTAAGGCGATGAGCGATTTTCGTAAAAGTACACCCCAAAGTGTCTCCCACGCGAGTTCAAAACTCAGAGATCGAATACACTGTTAAATATTCTTCGTTACGGTCGATGAAGGTAATTAAGTAACAGTAATAAAAGTTTTGTTTTTTTTTTGTGTGGGATATAGAGTTACACAGACCATGATGAAAATAAGAATATTTTTAAGACTTGGTTGGATGGAGTACCAACGTGGTTTGAGTAAGTAATTATTCCAAACATTTTCTAATCACATTAAAACTGTAGAGGGGGATTTGTAGGCGTACCCATTTTGCTGTTTAATGAAATACATTTTTACCGCAATTTAGATATTATAAAGTTTTTGTAAGCTCTTGTTTAAAAAGGAACTGTGCTTGTCGCGGAGCTCTTCCATTTAAGACCACACACTCAGCCGATTGTCTTAACCCAAAACCGAGTGTAAAAATGCATCAGATAGCCGGGCACTGGGCGGTTATGTCTCATAAAATGCGAGGCAGTTTCGATAAACGTTTGTTAGAGGCTATCGGGGCAGTTAGATGGAATTCCGGGGCTATAAAGGCGGTTGGATTGTCATGAATGGACTGCGTACAGACCTTTCGCTCTCATAATGGAATAAGTAATTTTGCGGGGCTCTTCTATTTTATTCGTACAGTAGCAGGTTTTTCGTACTGAGCGTTGCAATCCCCATGGCTGACCTTAGTTTTATGTCGTCAAAATATACAGGGTTAAATAAATAATTTGTCAAGTGCGAGTCGGCCTCGCGCACTTAGGGTTCCATACCATCAAGACCAATCATGGTTCACGAGAATGACGAGATACAGCCTGGTGACGAACCGACGGAAGGACAGCGAAATCTTAGTAATAGAGTCCCGTTTTTAACTTTTTACTCCTTCGGTACGTAACCCTAAACCAAAAATCTCTCAGACTTGTAGTTCCTATCATTAAAACTAACAACTTCTGTTCTACGACTTTTTATTAAACTATATTATATTTAGTGAAATGAAGTAGTGTACCTTACAGTCAGTATACAGTATATACACTTAGATAAAATAGGTACATATATTTACAGATAAAGTGCGAAAAAGACATAAACTAACTAAACAAAGTAGGTACGATAAAAATTCTAATTCGAACTAAAGCTTATTTTTTCCATATTTGTATATATTTTTCATGAACGTCGTAATGCCAAACTGCACACTTGTGAAATTGAGAGAAAAAAAATTTAAAATATTTTTATTTCCGCTCACAATGGCAGCTTGTTATCGTTGCAAAGCAAAGTTATGCGCTCGGAAAAACGACGCGATTTCATATAAATAACGATCGGCTGATTGACGGGTCCCGCGGAGCTACAAACACTTTTAGGGATCCGCATACTTTCTGTTTCATTCGATGACAGAAAAAAATGACAGTTCTACATTGTCACTATAGAGAGCGATGCCTCATAAAAAGAACTATGGACTCTATTTCCATAATTAAATAATTCTATGACTTCATCATCTAGACCCCAGCAGCTGGTTATGTATCTTTCATCTAAGAAGAACGGTTTGGCAATAGGTCATTTTCAAGTGTCGGTTAGCAGACTTCAGACACCTTTGAGAAAGTTTTGGAGAGTTCTGGGTTTTTATCCTTACGGAAAATTGGCTGGTTAGATTAGTATCTCATACGCGATCAAACCAAATTGAGGCTGAAAAACAATCAATTATATTTTTTTAATAAGCCCACACAGGGACAAAGCACTGGTCCTAAAACTTTTCATAAAAGAATAAATCTTTAATCCTGCAATCACTTACCCAAATAAAAAAATCTTTGCCTGAGTGATTACGTGTTAGAAATTATCAATAGATAGGTATTATGTGCTATGATAATAGTAGTTTATGGTACAAGTGAGTAAAGTTGGTGATTACCGCTGTGGCGCTATAGTGACCCGACTGCCATATGAATTTATCTGTTCAACTCAAATAACTTTTTTTTTACTTTTTAGTTGGTTTTATTTGTTTTAGTTGTTTTTAGTTTAATTTTTTTTAATTATTTATTTTATTTAGATAGTACAAAGACAAATTACACATGTGTGGTGATTGGTGTAGATACATTTTATTTTTACTCTCAATAGCTAGTTGGTTATTAACGTCATTGGGAGCTTTTAATGGACAATTGGAATCAAAACGTATTCTTTCTTTATTAGGACCTAAATTAGTAGTACAACAAGGTAAAGTAAAAGAGAAATCGTTTCAGATAGTCCGGCCAAAGACTTCCTCGAAAGCCCGCTTGCACCTGTTTGCAAAATTAATTCACCAGCTTTTTTGACTCGCTGCCTTACTTACGAGTTTAAATTAATTAATTATTCATCAATGTTTAGCATTCAATGAATATTAGCGGGTTAATATTATGTGTAGTTCTGTGTTTTTGCGCTATGGCTCCGAAAATCAAGTGGCTAATTAAAATCAATATGGCCACCTCCCTTGCTGATCTCAAAGATACATTTAATTAGCATCCGGTTAAGTTAACTTAAATATTGAACGTTTATCACCTAAGTGGTAATATTTCTTTGCCCGTGCCCTTTTAATCAGTGCATATTGCATAATACTGGCCATTAATTTTGGCAAGATTGTTATTATAATTTCTATAATGCTCACATAAATAGTTCAGTACGTAAAGAATTTAAAAGCGTTTATCAAATTTAAAAAACTTTATCTTATTTTCATACTATACTTATTGAAGTTTTGATGCTAATTCTAGGCGTTAGGGATATAATGCTTTTCTTCCCGGCTAGGTTTTGACCTTTTTAATTTTTACTACTATTCCAGCGTATTTTTCACATTGATATACAATTTTTCAAGAAATTAGCGTTGAGCACATGACAGTACCATTGACTGACTTCCTTATTGACTCACTTACCCATTAACTCAGCATCTCTCAACCCAATCTTGACTCTACGTCAAATTTAACTTAGTTAGTAGAGTTATCAAAAATCCTTTTCTAACGGATAATTGAGTCCTCATATTAAGGACGATGGGTACCATCCGAGCGCGAAAATTCAAATAATATTTAGTTTTTCGCTCATAGTTGGCTATTTATACATCGAAGGCAATGAGTTTTGCGGGCACAACATTTATGTATCTACATGTTTTTAACAAAAACTCTGCTCAACAACGCTCATTTACTTCTTATTGGTTCCCGATAGCTCGAAATCTGGGAAACTGCAAAAAATTATCTTTCGGGAACCAATATGAGATGAGTGGGAACTTTCGAGCTTTGTTTCTACTAAAAATATGTACATGCATAAAAAGTAGGCCCGCAAAATGCATTTTCATAAATCTACAATGTGTAGTTAGTCTAATATTTGCGAAAAACTAAATAAAACTTGAATTTCGCGGGCTGGTAGGGCCGCAACACCTTAATATGAGTTTCTCGCCTGTATTCCAAATTTCAGAGCGACCAATCCAGTAATCTATTTGAACTGTACGGTCATTAAGTCAGTCAGTCAGCCAATGAGTCAGTCATCTTTTCCTTAAATGTACAGATAAATATAATATGAGTGTTTGTACACTTGCGGTATCTACGTGAGGGGAGGAGGATATTGGTCAGAACCGCACGGCGGGGTCAGCATCGAATTATGTAAAGTGTGGTCATTACGGACACTACGACTCTATCTCTAACACGTGCAGAGCGCTCGAGACCTCTATATACTTGTAGAATCTTAAAAAACTTACATTACACTATAAATAAAATACAACATTAATCGTCATCGGTTTTTTTAAAGTTTAATTTCAATTTTATATTATGTTATTGAAGTTTAAACTTCTTTAGGCGCGTTGGGGATTTTTTAAGATGGGAAAAGCCATTGAACTCGTGACATAGTCGATTAATTCTTTATTTGAGTATTTGTTATGTATAATTTGTTTCCACTTCTGTCGGTACTACCGCGATGCCTAAAAACTATTGTCCAAAAAAGTTGCCAAAGCAAAAATGTATGCTTTAATGTAATGTAGTTTTAGTGTTGTCTATGGTATGCATTACCCGGTAAAATTAAGAATATTTTGTCTACGTACCTGTTATTTAGAGTGAGAAAGAAACTGAATTTTATCGGATTAGAATTTGGTATATTTTAATATATACTTAAAACTAAGTATACTAAATCAACCACGCTTGTAAAATTTCTTGGATTGTGAGAATTCCTTGTATTTTCTCTTTTTGTATTTGAATGAATTCCTTTTTTATAGAATCATAGATATAACAAGAGAAAAAGAGAATCCATGTATAGAATTGAGTTATTAATTAAAATGCGCTTTACACCAGCAAGTGTTAACTTAACTTGGTTTGTTTGACTTTCACACCTGTCCTGTCTCGTATACCAAAATGCTCAAGATACTTTGATCGTGCTATAGGGCAATAGTTTGCACCACGTGTAGTTTAGTGAGGGTCGTGGGTAGTTGTATAAGAATCACAATTATTTATTTACGCGATTCGACCGTCGATCGCGATATGCTATGCCTTTGCTTTTAGTACTAAGAAACCTAAAAAGAATAAACCTTGAGTGTCAATTTCCTTTGCAAGAAATCATTAGGTACAAGAATGTTTTAGGAAATAGGAACTCAATAATAAAGGTATGATAACAATACCTACGTACATAACCCGTTCGCAGACGCTTTGCCGATGACTTTTTCTCCCACTTCATGCGACTGCCACCCGCAATCGTCTGATAATGATGAATTGGGAGGGGAAGTCAACGGCAAAGCTACTGCGAACGGGCAGAAGATAGGTGTTAAGAAGTTATTTTGTTGGTTAGAAGATGCTGCATCTAATATCTCCTTGCTGATCAAATCTTGGCTATGGCGGTTCCTTTTAATTCCAATAAATCATATTCTATCCCAGCTTCCCTAACCAAAGTAAATATCCTTGTTAGATCAGCCGCGATATTATGCAAATCACATTATTATTCATACCTTCTACGCTGTTTTTGCGAAGGGTCCTGCCGCTTCACCTACTGAACCCTAATCTTACACTCAGCTTATTGACAAACTTATAATCCACAGCTTTTTATATCATTCATTTTAAAATAAGCCTTACTGCACTGAAATACGATACAAGTTTTGTTAAAATTCTGTATATAAATGGGTAATATAAGTTTTAGTATGCTATTCGATACTAGATGGCGCTACTAGTACAATATTTTTTAAATCACATACAAAGCAAAAAGCTCTCATTTAAATTATTAATAACAAATATTAATTCTTGACTATTTAGGTTAGGAATTAAGCATTAAGTATGTACCTAATATTATAACGGTCATAAACATCTTTCTGAATGTGCTAATATTCTTAACGACTGATCGATGGTGATTGAAGTTTCAATCATAAGAAAGTAGGTATGGGATGGGATTACTTAGGTAGGTACTTACATAGGTACTTACACAAATAATAATTTATGATCTACTAGTAAAGGGACCTAGGTATATTTTTCGATCGTTTTTACTATTTAAAAATTAATTTAAACATTCTGAAAGGAATTTCCGTTAAAGAAAAATTGGGGATCTTATTCTGAGTGGCAAAACATCTGTAAGTTATTCCAAGTTATTATGTAATAAGATTAAGGCGCCGGCGTTATTATTTCATAATGTCACTTTGATGGTGGGGTGTGATTTTGTTTGTTGTGATTGGAAAATGGTGCGCCGAAATTAATTTTGGGAATAGGGACGTTTGTATGGATTTTCCATATTTTTGTATGAGGCATGAGCTGCGTAGTTTTATATTTTCTTATTGAATATTTTACCGTGATTTTAATAAGTGATACTATGATTGTTTTTGGGGTAAGTACAAGTTGCTAGATAAATTGTAATTTTCTTTCGCTTTGCAATCTAGGTATACGCAGTAGGTATGTGAGTAATCGAAACGTTTAACTTTGTCGAATTCTTAGCAGTAGGTATTGTATCGTGTACTAACCCTGACTTTCAGCACATCGATAAACCCATGCTGGTAAAAAAACATTCTCAAAGAAATTTCCGTTAAAGAAAAATTGGGGATCTTATTCTGATTGGCAAAACATCTGTAAGTTATTCCAAGTTATTATGTAATAAGATTACGGCGCCGGCGTTATTATTTCATAATGTCACTTTGATGGTGGGGTGTGATTTTGTTTGTTGTGATTGGAAAACGGTGCGCCGAAATTAATTTTGGGAATAGGGACGTTTGTATGGATTTTCCATATTTTTGTATGAGCTGCGTAGTTTTATGTTTTCTTATTGAATATTTTACCGTGATTTTAATAAGTGATACTATTATAGTTTTTGGGGTTAGTACATGTTGCTAGATTAATTATAATTTTCTTTCGCCTTGCAATCTATATGCAGTAGGTATGACGTGAGTATTCGAAAACGTTTAACTTTGTCGAATGCTTAGCAGTATTGTATCGTGTACCTACTATACCTGACTTTCGGCACATCGGTAAAACCCATGCTTCCTATTATTACCTATTACGAGTATAATTTTACTAGTGCAATACGAAACTCCGTCTAAATTGTGTTAATTTCTTACAGTGTCCCGGTGTCTCTTGGAATTATATGTAATATCACGGTTTTAATGATATCCCGGCGATATTATAATATTTAAAGAAAAAAGGTAGGTAACTCACCAATCGACTGACAGACAAAATTTTTGTTGGAGTCAAATTGGACGGTACCTATATCCTGAAAGGCAAAAGGCATACAAATATCGGTAGTAGGACGTAGGCACTAGGCATTTATGTTCGGTGAAGTTCAAGGATGGTTTTTACGGTGAGAAAAATTCGAATAATTGACGGAAAAACCCTAAAAACAGCCCTTTTCTTTTTTCATAATGTTTTCTAACTAAATGTTTTTAATCATAATGTTTTCTAACTAAAACGTAGAGTCAAATTGAGCTTTATTGCTATTGCATAAAGTTCATATGTTACGTCCTAACGTCAAATTATTAAAATGTTTATATAATATGTTTTGTTTAATTATTTTTTATTCACACCGCCCCCGCCCTATCAGCAGGTGACGGTTCTGTTCAGGAGAATTTTTGCCCCGACTATGAAATAGGTGGGAGCAAAAAACTGCCACAATAAAAATCTTTTTGACTGGACGAAGTCTGTCGGGTCCGCTAGTATGAAATAAACAAACAAATAAAATAATTAAACATAAGTACATATGAAATAAGCAAAGCTTTTAACCGTTCATCTCCCATAGGCCATAGCATTCGGTCGTGGAGGTGCGTTTGTACCTACCTACTTTCACACAAACAAATCTATCCACAGAGGTCACGGAATGGTGCGAGATCGTGGGATTGGTATAGGTAAAGGCTTAGCCAACGTAGGTAAGTAGGTCTAAGTAGAAATAATTATAGTAATCGTATTCGGCTATCTCAACTTAACTCGTCTGTAACTTTTTATTTATTTCCGGTTCCATACTCTGTAATAAAATAAATGATATTAGGACGTCTATACAAATGAATACTTTTTTCTAAAATCTCCTTTAAAATCCGTTAAAATCTGTGAAAATTAATAAATCAGTAACTTAATGGTACACATTACTTAGTTTGAATTTGAATCTGTAGATGTTTTCAGTTTATTTTATTTATCATAATTCTTAATAATTTTAGGGTTAATTTTTCGCATTCGTATAGGTTACTCATGTACCTACCTACCTTTATGATTGATTCAGCAAATTGTACGGAGTTGAAAAAGTTTTCATGTTATTGTATGCTTCAATCGTATTAATATGTACTTCAATTGATTTGTAACTATATCTAATTATTGTTAAAATGTTATTATTCGGCCACGACACAGACTTTACCATTTATTTTTATCCATTTTACTTAGCTTTTCCCAGTCACGATATCTTATAAGATTCCATTACTGCCATCTAGTGGCAAGAGTTGCGTTCAAAACTAGCTTAGCGTGCTCGTTCTTCTATACGACACAAGATGGCGGTAAAATTTCCTTTCCATTATAATAGTTATCAATGTTTATTAAAGTCTGTCATTTTAATAAGTAATAATAAATACTATTAACAATAAAACTTACATTGTTTCAGATACTATGCACCTGAGAACTGGTAACTCCAAATTATTTTTTAATTATTAAACGTTTTTTTATTGCTAGCACTAGAAAGATCTATACCAATAAGTAGGAATGGTAAAAATTGCGAGTTAGGCTCGCGCACTGAGGGTTCCGTACTGTGGTTCCGTACCATTAAGACCTATTCGCTATAATATTAAAGTAAACTAAACACCCCTGCCCACTAAAACAGAAACGAGCATAAAAATCACGTTTATTGTGTGGGAGCTCCTCTTAATTTTTTATTTTATTTTAATTTAACTATTTATTTCTACAGTAAATAAAACTAAATTTGAATTGTCTACTTGTTACCGTTATCAATATCGAACAAAAGCAAGCAAAAAAATCACGTTTGTTGTATGGGAGCCACCTTAAATCTTTATTTTATTATTATTTTTTAGTATTTGTTGTTAGAGCGGCAACAGAAATACATAACCTGTGAAAATTTGAAGTCTGTAGCTATCACGGTCAAAGAGATAGGTACAGCTTGGGTGACAGACGGACGGACGGACGGTTAGCGAATTAGTGTCCTTAATAGGGTTCCTTGTTTACCCTTTGGGTCATCATCTCTTTCGTTGCGCTCTTGTCAAAGCGGTCGTGGTCATCACTTTCCAGTGACACAGTTGACAACCCGACTCCATTCCTCCCGGACAGCTGCTTTTCTTTAGCACACACGTAAAGGGACGTCCACTGCAGTCTTTACTTGGTCTGTTCATCTCATAGGCATGTTACCTATTATACCATTCATAAAGGTATATATCTCAACGTAGGTAATACTTTCATGCCGTCATCCCTTCTTTGAAGAGAAGTTAGAAGATGCTCCATATTATAGGTAGGTAGGTACCTACCCAGGAATCAGGTAAACAGGAATGGTTTTAATTGTAAACAGTTTTCTTAAGGCGATACCTAATTTCTTTTATTGCAAAAAGAAAGTATTACATGGTCCGTTAAGCCGTAACCCTTCCGTGGCGAATGGGAGCCGCTCAAGGAATTAAAAGTGAACCTACTACAGTAGCGGGGGGTTAAGGTTTTATTGTAATTGCAGTGTGCTAATTGACCGTTTTATAGTCCTTAGAGTTAACCTTCTTGAATTTCGTTTTTTTTGGAAAATTTCCTACCTACAAAATCTCAACCCCTTTTTATGTCCCACTGATGGCACTCCTCTCAGACTAAGAGGGGTTTGGCCATAGCCCACCACGCCGGCCAATTGCGGGTTGGCGGGCTTCACATACCTTCGAGAACATTTTTGTGAACTCTCAGGCATGCAGGTTTCCTCACGATGTTTGCATTCTATTAAGTTTCCTAAAAAATAAACGCACATAACTTGGACAAGTCAGAGTTGCGTGCCCAGGATTCGAACCCGCGACCTCCTTATGAGAGGCAGAGGTCAGAACCACTGAGCTATGACTGCTTTAAACACTTTTCTGAACGATATTTCTCCCATAGCATTGAAAATAGAAATTAGATAAGTGCAAGGGTAAATAAAATACTAGGGTTACAGTAGGGTAGGATACTATGGCGACACAGTTGACAGCGTGCAAAGATTTTAGCGAAAGGTCTAGGGTTCATTCTCTGGTCACTTTTTAATTAATTCTATGTAATTTCTAAAACTAACTATAGCAGTAAATCAAGCATCTTTATATTTCTCCAACTTAAATAATTTGGGGATTGTTTATTTTAATACAGGAACGACCCTCCACTACATTTTTGTCTGAACGTGAAAGCGTAAGTATGTGGAGGGGCGTTCATTTTTATAAGAGACGATCTTCGATTATTTATTCATAGTTAGTTCATTATTCCTCAAGATATACGTACTGATTTGTGATAGCAATTTATCCCGCACCCTAGCATGGATCGACAGGGTTAATATACGACAGACAGACGGATCGGGGGCTTGATAAGTGTACACAATATGTACTGCGTGATACGATTGCCGGCGGCTGCGTTTGATTAATGATTGTTCAGCTTTGGAGAACGTGGAGAAGAAACGTTTTGTTGGATCCCAAACGAATATAATGATGGAATAGCTTTATCTACACATAAGAAACCAAGGTATGTGCTGGAGTCTCTACACCAGGCCAGACATACCTAATAACACAGGAGAAATCAGGAGAAATCGGTTCTTCCAACCCAAAATTATGTATTCTCTTCATTATCTCTTATCCATGTTAAATACAAGAATCTGTGAAAGCTAATAGCCAACTAAAGATATTTTTTAACAATTAATTTGTGTTCTAGTTTTTAAATTTGACTTTGGCCCGTTGACACATCCTTAATCCTAAAGATATATTCCTCAGGAAATTCAGTTTGAGATCCCTATTCTAGACTATTAGCGATTCGAGCTGTGCATATGTCAGTCAGTCAGTTTTAGAAATATTTAGATGAAATTTTGACTTAATCTGCTGTGCTATTCTACAAAATGAAATAGCTGCCAGACAGGTCCCAACCCGAATATGGCATGCCAAATTGTACTCTATTACAACTGACAAATTCATAGATGCAGAGATGTATGCTCGTCGCTGTTTTGCAGAATAGCACGGCTGTTTTCTAGTAACTTTAACCCCCTCATTATTTTGGTATATGTGTACGCACACGCACAGTGTCAACAGACGTCAGACGCCTCAACAGGTGGACGGACGACATAAAGAAATTCGCGGGGAATCGCTGGCTGTAGGCGGCGCAAGATCGTGGTGTTTGGCGGTCATTTCAGGAGGCCTTTGTAGCAAACAATCGCCGCCCGTGAGGCTATAAGAAAACGGAGATTTGCTATCTCTGTCGCACCTACGAGATTTTCTCCGCTTTTAATCGCGAACAACAAGTGTCTGCGACAGGAATAGTAGGTTTTAAAATCTTCAGTCGAATTTCATACTAAAACTAAGATCAATCCAGTATCAGGTACGGGCTACGGCATCAGGTATTCGTCGTGGGTCCGCATTTGCATATAAATTGCTCGCTGAACTCTCTCGACGGAGACGTGCCGTTGGGAAGACGAGAACGCTTCGAAAAGCCTTGTGGCTCAAATGTTGGAGGGTAGATTGAAATCTGGAAGATCGCGAATACGTTGCCAGTTAGCACCTCTAGCCATATAGCATTTTGCGATATACGCTGAATAGATAGATGATCATTAAAACATGTTCTCCAAATGTAAAGAGTCTGCTTACCCACGATGTCTCCCATGCATTCATAATACCAAAATCATTTGTAATTCGTGCAAATTTCGATCATGTTGTGGTGTTATTCGGGTTCATATAGTAATAATCTATGCTCCTGGACATATCTGGTTCCGAAATACTTTTGTTAAACGAAATTGTAAACGAATTTAGTTTTGCTTATTTTCATGTCAAAGAGGACATGTTTTCTGCTTATTTGTTTCGTAATAAAAACAACACTAAGTATCTCACGTCGCATTAGTTCAGAAGCACAGTTTTTATTTTCCAGCTAAAGAAAAACACCAGTTAATAAAGAAAGTTACAAGTTTTCATTCATATAATTTTGTGGTGAGGAAATAGGTACAACCATTTTATGAATTGGTCGGCTTTTAATCAAAGGTTTTATCAATAATTAGTGATTGATCAAGAATTAGTGATGCTAAAATCTGATCTCGAAATACCTAAATACACTATTTTGGTACCCAGATAAGTAACTTCTTACTTACCTATACCTAAAAATAGGTTTACCTTAAAAGCACAATAGGTGTAGTTTTTCCAAGATAAAACCTATTATAAAAAGTACTTACCATAAAAATAATGCGATTTATGTATGGAAAATAAAGCTCTTCACACACCTTATAAAAAGATTTCCTTAACCCCGTAACAAATCGCGAGTTATTAACTGCTATTTTTTCCGCCTATTTGTCTCGCAGACGAAGACATCATAACAACCAGACTTTCTTCATCTTTATTTTATTTTTGATATTGCTGCATTAATTTCAAACTTAGGTATAAAGAAATAAAAACTAACAAGGTCTTTTTTTAGGAGCTACGTCCTTAAGAATAAGAATAGCTCCGAAAAAATAATCGGATAAAAATATATTTCAGTGCGCTTCATAATATTATCGTGTGATTACACAAGCGTTGATTGAATTTAGAACAAGATTTATTTATCTTTCCATCAAGATTGATTAAAATTTCTTTATCTATCATTAATTGATTGCTTATTGCAATCAATTAATGATAGATAAAGAAAGGTTAATGGATTAGCCTCATTTGTTTTAAATAATTTGTGCGTTTTAACAAGGATTTTGGACAAAAGGTAACGATAGTCCTTATCGCTAAAACTCAACACCAAAGGTACATACTATCTGGTAAGTATTGTGTGGTAATTCGAATTACCGCATGTATTTACTATTTACCGATATCATGAGCAACGAAAGTGCGTGGACGCCTCCGTTCGTGGGTTTAGATTATAGATAAAAAGGAAAATTTACGTAAGTCTGGCATTCGTTGGATCTTACATCTATTGCCCGTTAACATGAATAGGGTGCTCAAGATCCATTTGTTTAAATAAACAAAGTGACAGCTTCGTAAAAATGCTAAACGTTTTATTGGCGAGATGAGATTTTTAAATTCAGGACATATTTTTCAAATAATAGGATATGTATATTAATCGATTCTTTTATCACATTTATCTTTTTTTCTTCTGTAAAAAAATATTTAATATCCCGAAAATTCACGATGCCAGTGAGGCGGCTAAATCTTAGTAAATAAAACTAAATGTCTTCTTATAAAATCGATCAAGTGCAAGTGTTGTATTGGATTAAATATTCATTTTATTCAGTATTAGTAATATTTGTTGTTAAATGGCAACATAAATGTATCATCTGAACTGTCCAAATATCACGGTTCATGAGATACAGCCTGGGGAGCTGATAAGGGATAAGAAAGGATAATTTATTCCCACTTGATAACTGTAAAGAGGCTGAGCTACGAATAATTACAAAATAAAAACTTTTTGCCACCCACCCTATGATAATAACATCAAGATGAGCCCATCCGAACATTTTACGTAAACCTTCTTCATACAAGAAAATGTAGCGCCATGTGTCGAAACTCCTGCGAAATACTGCGTAGGCTTACAGCTTACTACTGACGCCGGAGGGGGTTTTTCTCCGATAAACTGGCGACAATTTTTCGCGCGGTCCGCCGGGTCTATATTATAGTTGTCTTTGCACCCACCTCATTTCCCTCATGAAAAAACGAACAAGAAGTTTAAATTTTAAGCACCATTAAACATACAAATGCGCTACAACGAAAGTGCCGCCAATCCGCGTCTATTGAAGCGGTTTTAAGTCATCGGCTATAAATCGCTGGCAGGTGCACTCTGGGGACAGTGTGCGGGCGCCCTTATGTTTCGAGTTGTTAAGGAAAAGGATTACTTCTATTTTCTTTTTATGTTGTTGATGGCTAATTTGACAAACTGGCAGACTTTTTAATGTTTGGGGTTTCAGAAAAACGCATCGCCAAATGATTTAGCTTTCCGTTGCGATGCTGTGTAGGAATCGTTATGGGTTATGGCTACGTAGCTACCCATTCCAAGTTAGTGCTAACTTAGAATGGGTTGTTGCGATATGAATTTGCAAATAAGGTCCCTTGCAGAATAATACTTTGAATCTAGTTACCTAACCTTGATAACAGTTTATGGTATAGGTAGTTAGTTATAGGTATACAGTGTTAGCTTTTAAGCTATAATACGTGTAGGGATTTTTGAAGTTGACTGTACTTTTGTTGGATTGAAGCGAAGCGTTCTTTCATGGTAGTCAGACATCCCTTCAGAAGGCCTTTGTCCCATTTTCAGTAGTGATCTATCTGCTCGGGTCGATCACTACTGAAAATGGGACAAAGGTAATTAAAGTAATACTTTGATGACTTTTTCACCCTTAACGCCCCCGCTCCGCCTTCTGTGTGCTCCAAGCTTAACTGGCTAAACTATGTGAGAGCCACTTAAACATTCTAACTTAGTTGCTCGGTGATATTATATGACGACATCGAAGACATTTCATTATAACTTATTCAGGTCAGGCATCGAATTGACTACCGTTTCCTGTCCTGCCAACTGTTGGGCAACGATCATGTGATGTCTTTCACACTATGTCATTGGAAAATAATTTATTATGTATATAATGTGTTGGATGGAAATGTATTACCTATTTGGAAAACCTTAAACTATAGCTAAACCGCTATAAACTTGGCCCTCCCATGGTCCGCGGACGCGGGGCGGGAGCTACTCAACCACTGATCTCTATTCTATGGATTAAACATTCTATACAATTCAGGCTAGGTTCACTGTGGATCCATAGAATAGGGATCAGTGCATTCTACTAATCAGCTGTCAGAGACTGACGTGAATAACGCTACACACGATGATATTAATCTTGCGACGTGGATAATGATACTCAAGAAAATAGGCGAATTCTCAAGATGCGAGCCATTACATCGTATCGTGTATAGCCAATCGCACACCTGCCCCGCGTCCCGCAGACCATAGGAGGGCCAAGTTTATAGCGGTCAAGCTATAATATCGATGGCAGAAGTCATCACGGGCATATTCCCACCGTTCACAAAAGTTTACTACGATAGAAATACACTTTGCACGGAGATATAGGCAATCTCGGCCACTGACCATCCAAATTTCACCAAAAACTATACAGCTCCTCGGGTTAGTACTACCAATCGATAAAAAAAAAACCCAATTAGATTAGATTAGATTAGGTTGTTTCTTAGTTGAGTTATCGCTCCGACTAACATGCTTGCATGCTCGCTTACTTGTCGACAGACTCATGTTTTTTGAGGTTTTGAAAGTTTTGAAAGCACCAATTTTGATGCGGTTTACGCCAGTAGACGTGAAATTCCAAAGAGAAACTGCTATCAGCGATACTTATGATTACTAACTTAGCGACCCTGGTCTGCTAGGTCAAAGATATAGGTACGAATAGATACGTCACAATATTATTTCAGAGATATAAACTTATCGTATCCTCAGATTACCAAACGGAAAAATATCTCCAGTCAAAACATCCAAAAGGAAGCCTAATCAAGGAAACAGAGCACATCCATCGCATCGCAACCCTTAAGCGCCGCAGTCTAAAACGTCCCCTCAGATAATAAAAACCGTTAGAGTGCCGTAGACAATGCGGAGATCATAAGACACGATCATTCTAACCCTCCTCCCGGCAAAAATTTAAAGAAAACGCGGTCAAAGTGTACATGAAATAGTAGCTTAGGTTCCGTAGCTTTCCTGACGCCACATTTTTGTAAAAAAAATCACAGTTTATTTTTGTAACGAAGTTTCTTTCAGGATCAGCAGAGGGCTAGGCGAAAAAGAAACGATTTTTTTTTCTACCACGAAAATCCATGAAAACCCCACTGTTTCACACTAGTTAAAATTCTCGTTCATTATGCCCACATACAAAAAGTATCTGCCGTTACAATTATCAATCAGCAGTATGATTTTGTATGAGAAACTAGTTAGCGTGGGAAAACTCGATATAACGCCATCTATCAAGCGGTGGATGAACTACGTTTCAACCGAGTTTTCCACGACACTCACGTTTCTTCTGTTATAAACCCGCTTTTACGAATAAAGAGTACTTTAGCAAACTAACGAGTAAATTAGCTTAAACTTAAGTCGAGTAAATTAGTAAATCATGTTTCCAATGACTGACGTGGTTAGTAAGGCGTTCAGCTCGTGTCATGGGTTTTCCTAGCACCCCCCATATTAGTAACCTATTACAAAAAGATCAATTTTATCATGATACTTAATTAAGAAAACTGCAACTTAACTCTTTGATTAAAATTAATGATAAAAAAAAAAACAAAAATATTTTTATCCATAATAAAAAAAACTAAATCCGTTTAAACACCGAATTTTACGGAACCCTGAAAACGATTACAAGGTAAACGGTGTTTTGAGAGCGGCGTTGAATTTCAACAATATTGTCGCGTCGGGGTTAGTCGTAACGACTTACGATTACGACTTTACATTTTGTATATATACAAAAATGTTTTATTTTATTGGCTCTGATTAGTAATAATGAAAGTAGATTTAAAAAATAGAGTACGAGTATGTAAAATAATATTATAGTCAAAGTTTTTAAGTAGATTCTTCTATAAAAATGCGTGGACTCTTGTAGTTCACTCAATTTCAGGTCTACAATAGTCAATATACCTGTAGCAAAGAGTCGCTGCCCGCGGGGTAATACGATAGGAAAATATGATCTACCGCTAAGCCTTACGAGCTTCAACTCGCTCTCTCTCTCGCACGTAAGACTTTTTGGCGAGAAATTTTTATCCAATCGTGTTTCTGAAGTTAGGTTAACACATACCTATGCTGATTTTTTTTTCAGAAAATCCATGACTCCTGATTTGTAAAACCCCGAAATTCACGCGGGCGAAGCCGCGGGCAAAAGCTAGTAAAAAAAAAAATGCCAGTTCATGGATTTTTTTATTCAATTACAACTTGACATGAAAAACGTTTTTATCTACGCTCATACGCAAAAAATAAAAAATATCCTTAGCTGTTCTTACTAGATAATCGTTGAACATAATATAGTAGTACATAATATAAAAAAAACTCCATTCGGGAAAGACATCCTTTGTTTTCCAAAAGAAAGGCGTATAATGTTATTATTACATGTAAAACTCTTTTTATTAAGAGCGGGCGGTAGACCGTTTCGTCATCGTCCCCCGTTTTAAGACGGATACAAAAACCGCCAGTTACCCCTGACCCCCGGTGCCACTACCGCCCTTGTTTTCACCGACTTCAAATAAAAGGAGGTTCTCAATTCGACTGTATTTTTTATGTTTGTTACCTCAGTTTGTTACTTTCTTTCAAATGGGTGAACCGATTTTGATGATTTCTTTTTGATTTGATAGGTAGCTGGTGCTCTATTTCCCGTGTCCTATTTTGGCATTCATGAGAAAACCAATTAAGTATTAAAGGATAATGACCATGGATGTATGGAATTTCATACCAAGCTGATTTAAATCCAAACTTTATTTTTATAGACTACGGTCTCCGCATTTGATCCTACAATTTTTTTTAAGTAATCAACATCCGTATCTCAAAGTTATACGCAAATAAACAAGTTCTATACCTACTTCTCAATAAAATCTGTATAACATGAAATGTGCATTGAAAAACTTTTTGTATGGATTAATATAAAATTCCGGATATTGGGAAAAACGAATTCCTAGTCCCAATGGTTCTTAAAAAAACACTAGGTATTTTTTTTGTTGAATAGAAAACTTGATACCTTTGGTAATTCTGCTTTGCATTAACGTGAAATCAACGGGTCTGCCCGCGAAATTCAAAATTTTCGTGGTTTTTTGCAATTTGTACGCTAATTAGACATGATAGGCTTATGGCAATCAATTTGCGAGAATGGCAGTATCATCTTTACATGATTATATCAAAATCTTTGCATAAAAATGTGTATCCTAGGAAATTAGTCCGAGTATCGAGTTTTATGTGAGTAACTCGCAATTCTCGGACTAATTTCTTTAACTCGACACTTTCGAGCAGAGATTTTTATATAAACACGTGAAGAAGATATTGAGATTATCGCAATTTTACGGCCATAAGCCTATTATGTCTTATTAGCTTAAAAATCGCGAAAAACCACCGCGAAATTTGAATTTCGCGGGCACACCCGTGGTGTGCTCCTTAAGTAGACAATTGAACGAATAACTCATTACCAAGCCAACCGATTTAAGAGCGCGTACAAACTGATTATAGCAGGACGAGATTTGATTTTTATAGTAGTAGATCAAGTCTTAACGACCTGAAATAAAACACACGAATATTACATCTTATTTTCGATAAACTGTACTATTATAAACATAAAAGGATAAACTTTTGTCGATAAAAAAAAATCTTGAAGTTGCATCCAATTTTTTACAATTTTCAATTTATTTCCAATGTTATACGCCCTAGAGCGCCAAGATTTAGGATTATAATTCCAATAAATATTACGAAGTGCATTTACTATTGATTCCTTTTTAAATTATGTATTTTAAAAGTTATTACTGTAAATTATAAATGGCGTTTATTACGTTCTTATTTCGCGTAATACGCTATGCAGTTTTGTACCAAAATGATGTTTTGCGCATGACAATCAGTCACAATCGCTCCATTGAGACGTGAAGACTGTATTTCTGTGCTCCAGGCCGAAAAAATAGTTCTTTGTATGTTTAATATATAAATTATGAATTATAAATGATTGTATGCGTATCGATAAATTATTTGGAGGTGTTAATAATATAATTGTAAGTATGGCCAACAAAAACAATGAGTTTCAAGTTTATTAAAGCATAAACCTTTCTTTCAAATATCGACTTTCACTCTTTATTTTAAAGCACATAATTAACTAGCACTGTATTCCTTCAAGCAGTGACGGCAGGAGGAAGTATATGCAAAAAAAGACGATCCCGATGAATTATGAGATGAGGGAATAGAGAGTGCAACATTTTAAATATTTTGATACTTTAGTTTGCAAATATTAAATATAGCATCATAAACGACTTATTAATGATAGTATGTTAATTATTTCTAAGTAAATAAATTACAAGTTATAATGTGCAATAATAATATGTCGAAATATGAAAAATGATAACATTTCAAATTCATTGTGATACAATGTCAATAGAAATTATATACTTTATTTGTGAGTAATGAATTCTGTGAAAGAGACTCCGCATAAATATTTTTGATGGCTTATTTTTTGAGTTCCTTGCCCAAAAGGTAAAAGCGGGACCTATTAACAACGTTCATCTGTCCGTTTGCCTGTCACCAGGCTGTATCTCTTGAACCGTGATTGTTAAAATTGTTAAAACTAGGAGGATCTCAAGTCGTCGCAATCATATTTTTTTAGGGTTCCATACCAAAATGATAAAAATGGAACCCTTTTAGTGAGACTTTCTCCGTCCGTCCGTCCGTCTGTCACACTCGATTATTTCAGTAAGCTATCGAAGCTATCGACTTGAAATTTGGAATAGTTTTCAGTAATAGTGACCCAACGTCATTGCAATCATAAAAATTTGAAAATCATTTTTATTTTTATTTAAAAGGGGGGGTAAATCGGATTGTTGTAATTTGAAAATAAGATTACAATATTGAGTGGGGTATCATATGAAAGGGCGTCATTTGTGTATTCTAATACCGATTTTTATTTATTTTTGTGGCCGATAGTTTTTTATTTATTAGGCAAACTGTTGAAAAAATATCGTCCTCCCCCCCCCCCCACTTATCTCCGAAGTTTATCGTTCAAAAAATCTAAAATAATTATCATCAATAGAAGTAAACGTATATTTTTACAGAAAAAATAAAATCATCTTTCTAAATTTTATACTTTTTTTGAACCACCAAAAACAAAGTTAGGTTTGTGGTTAGCCAACAAAAGTAAATTAGCAAAAAAAAGATGTAAATTATACTCGTAAATTCATGAACTAAAGTGATAATTTTAATGTTTTACTTCTTTCATAGTATGGAACAGATGTGCAAAGAAACGACGATCTTATAGACAATCGTCCAATTTCGAATTGGAGTACATTAAAACACACTTTGTAGTGGCATTAGAAGTCGGTTTTATGAAAACAATTTTTCATTTTTAATTTTATTAAAATAGATAAATAGAAATGTCATAAAGAAAAAACTCCTTACGCTTCGTTAAAAAGATCGCCACTGGCTGTACCCAGCCAAAAATACCCATCAGACTAGCTCCATTGCTCCGCTGTATTGGGCCAGGAAGGTCCCAAATTGCGGACTGAGATTGAGAATTCGTTTTTATAGTAAGGAGCCCTCAGTGCTCGAGCCCGCACGTACTTGACCAATTATTATTTATTCATTATTTAAAAATTCATCCAATTTGTTATAATTTTGAATGCATGAAGCATTAAACAGGGTCGTCGTGTTTTTTAATTCCCAAGTAAGGTCGACCTTCACCGAGCTGTTTATTGGATGAAAACTATTTTATATCCAATTTAATACGTCAATAAATATATCGCAAGTGGGTTGCCTAAAAAATTTCAGTCCAGGATATGATTAATTAAGAATTTAAAAAAAACCATTGTAACATGGACTCCTATTTGTTACAGTTTAGTTGAAATCTTAGTTCAAATTAGATTGGATTAGCGATTCAGGTCGCAAATTGCAATTGTGCTTATTTACCTATGATTTTATTATCCGTTAACTTTCTTTTGCCAAAAAATATAGAGCAGAAATACTTTCCTCAGCCAGGAAAGTATTTCTGGCAAAAAGCACTATTTATAACATCCAATCTAATTTGAACTACGATGTCAACTAAACTGTAACAAATAGGAGTCCATGTTACAATGTTTTTTTTTTTAATTCTTAATTAATCCTATCCTGGACTGAAATTTTTTAGGCCACCCGCATATATACCATGTTTTAATTAATAATTTGCATAATCGTGTTTTAGGAATTAAATTGCATATAAAATAGTTTTCATCCAATAAACAGCTCGGTGAAGGTCGTTGTGTAGCGGGATCCTAGACTCTAATTTTTTTACTTTTCATGCATTTTTTTAAATTTATATTTACAAATAAATTGTCCTAACCAGTCAACTCTTTTTGTCAAAGATTTGTTGACTTCAGATTATAATGACTGCTAATTTTTGCATGGGATAATTACTGTCGTATCGTTGAATATGAAAATAATAGATGGGTATTTTCATACTCTATGAGTATTTTATGGGTACGATACGTTTGCAAAGAGGACGTCAATATATAATTAACGTTAGACGTTAATTGTATATTGACGTCCCAAGAAGACCTAAAAGGCTTCTCTGAGGAATACTGTAGCTTAATTAGATTTATGATCGGATTCAAACATCCCAATGTCTTTTTTAATTTTTGTCATGTTTGAATCCGATCATGAATCTATCATGATCGGATTCAAGCATACCAATGTCTTTTTTAATTTGTGTCATTTTTTAAAATACATACCAAAAAATAAAGTTTAATCGATTGTTTTATTCGCATTAAAAATGTTTGAAAAAAAAGGTATTTAAATTTTTGTATAAAATGCCAAGAAGCTTTCTTCCAACAACTAGGTGATCTGCAATGCACCCGAATTTATCTGATTACCTTACCTATAGTGATCGCTGTTTTGTTGAGTTTTGTTGAAAGCATTTGACAGTACACGACTTTTTTTTTGCTTTCCGCCCCCTCTTAAATGATTCTTTTTTTATTTTAAAGGATGTACTTCAAGGGTGGTTAGATGAGAATTGAAGTCTTTTTATGTTTTTGCTTAAATTTTATATTATTACCAACATTTAAATCAGGAACTCCGAGATCGGGAGGTCAGGGTAGAGTGGTCATAGGACGCGGCGGTCGTTTGTCATGTCAGATGCTGTGATACCGCGTCACGGCCAGAGATGGACACAAAGTGTAACGCCGACAATATGAATATTTTTATTATGACAATGTTGCTTACTGTGCGAAATTGGAAAGCGTCAAGTGTATTTAATAAATCACTAAAAATACCTACTGTATAAAATTAAAAAAATCAAAATCAAAATATCTTTATTTCACATAGGCCTAACATACAGGCTCTTGCGAACGTCGGTATGACATTTCTTGCATAATAATGGTGATAACTACAAGTCGACTTAAAACTAAGTTTACTAGTTTCATAGGTAGTAAAGAATAAACATCGTCTAATCTCTTATTTAAAAATTGGTCAAGTGCGAGTCGAGCTCGCCCACTGAGGGTTCCTTACTATCAATATCCATTCTCAATAGAATAAAAGTAAACTAAACAGAACAAACAAACAAAGAGCGCCCCTCCACGTGTTTGCGCTGATTCGTTGAAAGAAAAATGTAGTGGAGAGGCGTTCATTTTGTATTGGACGATTTCTACGCGGCGATTGTCGAATCATGTATTTAATTAAATCTTGTACTCATTTCAAATTTCACAAATGCTAATGAGTATAAAATTAGTACTGTAGGTATGCCAAAAAAGAGTAGATAAAAATGGAAGCGCCAATTGTCATGCGAAATCCTATACCTTTAAACGAGCAATTCTTGTATATATATTTCTATATAATCTGGATCTCGGAAACGGCTGCACCGATTTTCATGAAATTTAGTATACAAGGGGTTTTGGGGGCGATAAATCGATCTAGCTAGGATTCATTTTTTTTAAATGTCGTATTTACCAATAAAAAAATATTATTCTATACCTGATATCTATTGGCTATAAGTTAAACTATTACAGTAATTTCCTGCTGGCTATTATCTATTGGTGAGTGGCTGTGATATTACCAAGCAAAGCTTGATCAACCAGGTATAATCATTTACTTCATATTTTTTCCCGATAGCTTGAAATCTGGGAAACTACATGACATCTATTAGCGAATAGTGAAACGAATTTTAATGACCGCGGCCGGCATTTGTTTTAACGAGAATAATATTATAATGCTAAAGGTAAAATATGACTTCTCCCGACATCTATTGGCGAGAAGTTATATTAATTTTTTTATGGAGTCAACGAACTGGGCGCGAAAATTCAAATTTTATTTAGTTTTCTGGTTTAGTGGGCTTATACATCCTAAGTTTATATAGTTTATACACAACATTTATGCATCTCATATTTGTAATCAAAACTTTGCTCAACAATACTCATTTACCTCATATTGTTTCTCGATATATTGAAAACTAGGAAACAACGTGACATCTATTGGCCAATAGCAATACTATTATAATGGCCCAGGCATCCAACTGTTTTAACGACACAATAAATATGACTTTCTGCTGACATCTATTGACGAGAAGTACTTAATACTAATTTTTTTTATGGAGTCAACGAATTGGGCGCGAAAATTCAAATTTTATTTAGTTTTTGCTAATAGTGGGCTAATAATTATACATCGTAAGTTTATGGCAATGAGTTTTGCGGGCACAACATTAAAAGGGGCAAGGTGGTATTCTCTCGTTCAAAGCTAGCTCCATTCGAAATAATGGGCCTTTGAAATTGGTTTTTAATCGTAGTTTCCCAATATCAAAATTATCGTGCCATCCACAGAGCAAGATAATCCATGGCACAATTGGCAGGGCACTCAGCCGTGATAGCTAGGGGGTACGGGTTCAAGTCCCGTTGGCAGCGATAATTTTAAACACTCGAAATAAAATAACTTACGTAATATTTGGTTGATGTAATGTAAAAAATTAAGTATTAGTATAATATATAAATATTAAACTAATTACACTCGTGATTTTTATTTAAGGAGGACACCACGGGTGTGCTCGCGAAATTCAAATTTTTTGTGGTTTTTCGCGATTTTTAACCTAATAAGACATAATAGGCTTAAATTATGGCAGTCAAATTGCGATAATCCCAATATCTTCTTTACGTATTTATATAAAAATCTCTGCTCGAAAGTGTCGAGTTAAAGAAATTAGTCCGAGATTTGCGAGTTACTCACATAAAACTCGATACTCGGACTAATTTCCTAGAACATTTTTATGCAAAGATTTTGATAAAATCATGCAAAGACGATACTGCCATTCTCACAAATGCGTAATTAGCGAACAAATTGCAATAAAACAACGAAAATTTTGAATTTCGCGGGCAGAGTCGTTGATTTCGCCTTAACCATACATACTTACGAGTTCATATTTTTTTTTATTATTATGTCGATAAGATCGGAAAATATTTTTTCATATTCCATCATTACATTAGTACCTATGTAATTCATATTTAAATATAGTTTCTACTCCAAATTACAATTTACAAAAAAAAACCGAGCGAAGCTCGGTCATCCAGGTACTTCCAGGATAATTTGTACAATTTGAAAACATTTTCAAGACGTTTTTGCCTAACTCTTTCGCCCAATACTTAACCGAAAATATTATATATTATATATATTTAGCCTAAACGATCATTGTTGAAAATTTATATGAAGAAGAAGTGTATTGAAAGAAAAAATAATGAATTACCGTCAAATTTTGACCAATTTTGGCTGATTTGCACGGATTGTCGTTAGAAAGTGGAATGGTAGCTAACGCATAAATATTTTCAATTTTTTTTCAATATAAAATTCATCACTTTGGAATAATTGTATTGACAAATGTTGAGATGTTCACAAATCAATCAAAGCTTTGGGATGTTTGGAGTTGAATTATTGAGTTGGATAAGTTTCACAAAGATGATCAAACTTTGTTATTATTTCGCATACAATAGGATTTGCATTTAAGTTATCCCTAAAATAATTATTTTTCTCTCTATATTTTCCTTTGTGCCTATCCCACCTTTCTTTCTTCCACTTTCACCTATATTCAACTATATTTCTGTTTGTTTTCTTTGGTGCATATAAATAATGAAAATAAATAAATCAAATAATCCCGCAATACTTCATTCCACAGCGACCAGATTCCCAAACCCATTACAACTGTATGAATAACAAATAACAAATCGCACATTAATATTAACCCCTATATCCCCTAGCCCGCACATAAATAAACATTAAAAAAAAGCAACCGCACAAGGAGTGTCTTAAAAAATTCATCGGGACCTTTCCACAAAGCAGGGTTCACACCTCTGGGTTACTTAGCAGCGAGACCTCGAGGAGTGCCGTGTTTTTCTCCGAATAAAATTTACATATTTTCTATTTAAAGCTAGCAGCAGACTGCCGCAAGATACGCAGGAGTGTACAAGCTACACGAAATGATAAATCTCGATATCCGAGCAGTGGCGCACTGGCGCATGCTTGGATTCGAATGGGGAGGTCGCGGGATCGATTCCCGTCACGGGCTAAATTTAAGAATTTTATGGAGGCTTGGGCCATGGCTAATTAGGTACCACCCAACCAATGAAGACGCACTGCCCAATGATTCTGCGATGCTGTGGAGAAACCGTTAGGGATGGGCTAACTTACCCCTTCCAAGTCAGTACGATAACATTTTCGGGTACATCATCAGTACTGGCATGGCAGGTGAGATTACTAACTCGTGGAGAGTAGAAAAGTCTTCTAGATCGATCGGTAATAAAAATAGGATAACATATGATCGAAATGTTTTTGTAAGAAGACTACAAATTAACTAAGTATTACAATCTCCCAGCCAAGTTGACTAAGCATGTTATAGTCGGAGTAACAGTATTTAGTTGTAATAAATAGTAGATAACTAAATATAATATACCCAGTTACCTTAGGGCGTACAATCCTGCCCAAGGGAAAATGTCGCCAATCTTAAAACTTGGAGTCACTGAGAATTTCTTTACAGAAAACCATAATTTTTTACGAGTACCACTAATTGTTGTTAGCCCAGTTTGCAGCAGTGTGCTACCAACTAATAATTTAAATATTTCCTCCGTAAATTTGTCTACCGCCTGAAGATTACAAGTATGGAAATTTGGCAATATGCCGCCGCTGAGATTTCTTGAGACTTTTTTTTTGTTTTCGCCGCTTAATTAACACTCGAGAATTTTTAAGTCGGTCGTAATATAAGTCAATCACTTTTTTGTTTCTAACGTAAGACTCCATACATTTTTGTGATTAAATTAGTTTGAGTACCTACCACTCAAACTTTTGATTAGTTTCAAACAACTAGGAGAAAAAATAATTCATAAATGATATCCGCAATGAAAGCTAGCGCTAATAAAATTACACCAGTAGGCGCCACTGATACTATAAAGTAGAAGTACAGAAAAATTTCATTCAAATACAAATTATAATTATTTATCTTATCGCAACAGCTACACATACTAACCTTTCAGATTGCCAATGTCAGGCTATCAAGTACGAGTAAGTAGTTACATTGTCTTTCGTGAAAGTGCAGTATTCAATGAAAATTCCGATCAAGCAATGTGTTTAAAGATTAGAAGGTGTGATAATGTAGACATTTAAATTATAATTACTCAATGAGCTGTCCGGAATGTAGGATCGTCATGTGTAAGCGACAGACGAAGCGCAATATCGGCTGCCACTATTACCCGCCATTTTATGGCCATTTTCACAGAACGTATGCGCTCATTGCGCGCCTTATGCATACTTTATTGGCCGCGATAAAATAAATAGACTGTTTAATAAGCGAATCATGAACGCCACTGGCCGGAGTATGGCCACACAACTCAGTATGGCCGGCGTGTTCTATTTTTGAAATGTGCACTAACGGTCCGAGTGCGTGATCGCGGTACAATTTAAATTTTGACGTTCGGAGAAATTCGGCCGCGCCGCTGACCAATCGCTGCGTCCGAACAACGAATTAGCATCGTTTCTCTTTTTAAAAATTCAAATTAAATTGTTCTCGATGCAATTTTAGGCGACATTCATGACTTCTAGCTATTTACAACTTAGCGTACCTACTGTAGTTTTTCAAGACTGTTGTGGATACTCGCTAATAGATGGCGTCACTGTACACTTAGTTCGCGCTTTTGTTGTAAGTACTTCAGAAGCATAAGTAGTTGAAGAAATTAGTGAAATTTAACTTTGCGCAGAGGCAATATCGTAACCAATGAGGTTAATCCGAGGTGCGATTATTGCTAGTTGAAAACTTTACCAATACCCCGCCGTGTGGTCGTGAAATACCGACCGCTATGGCAATTTTTGAACGGCTGTAAAAGCCTAATAATCTTTGATATATACGTAGTGTTCATACTCCGATAATAATGACAAAGAACATATTGAATTTTCTTGAAAATACAACATTTGCGAAAAAAATCTTATGATTTGATTATACACAGATAATAATAATATTTGTTACCACTTTTGCAAATTATACCTGTTGAAAATTAAAAATGTGAATGAAAAGTGTTTTTGTCCGCGGCTTCGTGTTTGAGATAGTCAAGCTATCTGTTGCACAAATTACGAATAAGTATTATAGGAAAATCGGTTCAGTAGTTGTGGCGTGAAAAAGGGACATACATACCGACTCGTAGTCATCCAAATAAACGTACCTACAATTTTTTTTGTTAAATTAAGTAAGTTTTCCTTTTACCTTTTACATTTCTAAATATTTCCATACTTTTTAGCACGTTTATAAGTTCTGTTAGATACTAACTTTTTCTTTAAAGTTACTTACTCTTTCTTCGTATTTGCTACTACTTAGGGTAACACCACTGTGTTACAAAAAACTCGTTCGGTCCCCGGGGGCGCTGTACAGTTATTTAAAGGGATATTTTGTCGCCAAACAAATTGGTGTTGCGCTATTCAAGTCAGGGCACGGACAAGACGCGACCTTTCAACTTTGGATCCGAGACAAAAGGGGTTAACTGAAAATAAGATTCTATAAAAGAAAGTTTGGATGTCAGTCGTTTATGCCGATATTGCCCTTATTTTGGATTTGGATTTATTTTGGATCTGTCTGTATATCCTCAATTAGCACATGATTAGGTGGAAAATACAGTTTAATTGGGATTTTTACAAAAAAAAATTAAAACCACGAGTTGGACCCGCGCACCGAGGGTTCCGTATTACTATAGGAAAAATAAAACCATAAGAATCACTTTGTTTTTTGAAAGTATATTAGATGATCGTACAGAGTTAATTTTATTTTTCCAGTAAAAGATACTTTAAAGATACTTTAATTCAGATTTTTCGATTGGTTAAACTTTGGAGATTAGGACGTGAATTAAATAATCGACAACACGTAATTTTAAGGGATGTACCTTTTGAGTTTTGATAAGAACAAAACCAGATTTAATACGTGTGTAAGCATATTAAAATAAAATCACTGTGGCCAATGCCATGTCAATTAGTCCTTTTTGCTCTGGTGGGGGACCTCAAAACCAAACCAAACTCAAAATAAAATGTCCAGAAATGAGTTCGTGAAGGTTTCAGAATGAGTTGCTATAACTAACAAATATAGTTATATATCGGAAATATACTTTGGTTGTAAACCATCCAAAGTAGACTTAGGCCACTTTACTTGCGGGAATGACGTTAGGGTTAGATGAAAAACGAGCGGGCAGAAATTAAGTCTCGCCGTGAAAAATGGTTTTCTTCATGCGAGTGGGCAGTGTTTACTATAGGCTTGGCCCGTTGTTCTTAGACGAAAACGCGATAAACAAAAAAATCTTTGATTAAGAAACAAAATTTTTTACATTACGAGCTGACCCAGCAAACGTTGTTTCTCATTTAGGAGTAAAAATTGTAGTTTTCGTCTTATTTTCAGACGTACTAAATATAGGCAGACAAAAAAAACACACTAAAAACAAAAATATATTAATTCAAATTCTTTTTCTAAATAACGGAACCGTATTTAAAAACAAACCCACAAGCTAAAATAATTTTCTCATAATATCTGCCCTGGGTATACCTATTTAGTTTTTTGAGTCGGTGACAAACCAAAATTTTAGGACAACGAAAATCGCTCCACGTACTAGTACCTAATTAAGTTTACAAATTCTCCGAACTAAACTATTTTTTAAATATATAAAAAAATATATATCGCAGACGAAAAAAATACAAGTATGTTTACATAGTTTGGTTACTAATCATAACGTTATCATTCATCAAAAGCGCTCGAGAAATCCTCAAAATGCTCTCATTCCATCCTACACTCACATTATATCACACCTACATGCTCTTTCATCTCGGCAAAGTGCTTCAATAAAAAAGTTTACGCATATCTCTATACCAGTGGTTCCCAAACTTATTTTGTCTACTGCCCACTTTGAGAATAAATATTTTTTTAGCGCCCCCATTTTTTCACCTATTTAAAAACCACTATAACTTCAAATTGAATTAATTAATTATTGTGACCTATATATGTATATTAACGGAGAATTCTAAACGAAACTTTTACTATAACCCGCAACTTGAAACCTGAGCGCAGTAGGTAACATACAACGGCGCTTAAGGTCTCAAGTTAACTCTTACGGGCTCCACCTGCCAATAAGAATGATTATTGAAACGCAACTTTATAGTATTAAAACAGAGTATCTTTTATTAAAAATATAACTAAAATAATCAATCCTTATATAAAAACTAATGTGAAGGATGAATCTGATGCTGTTTAATAAGTTTGTTGATATCAGGTTCCAATTTACTCAAGAACAGTCGCAAGTCGCCACGTTCGGTAACAAGCAAACGATTTCGCTTTTTAGTAAGCAATGTTGTCACAGCACTAAATCCACGTTCACACAAATATGACGATGGGAATGCTATCAAGAATCGTTGAACGATTGACCACAATCCAGGGTACAATTGCGGGATCGGTTTTTGTAGCCAAAATTCTTGGTAACCATTTTTGAACTTGATTTTTATTTCCTCGTTTGTTGTCAATTCTATAAGTTCTTCTTCCAGCTGAGGTGACATTGCTGTGTTGACATTTGAAAACGGATCCAACACCCAGTCTGGTATTTCCAAGTTCAAAATGTCCTGGTATCGTTCGGTGAAGTCAATGTGGAGGTTTTCCAAATGTTGGCAGTAGGCAAACAATTCGTCGTTACAGCATGATACTGATAAATTTGGAAAATTGTGAAACTCACGTCTGCCCAGATTCTTTTTGTGTAGAAGCAGTTTGGCTGCGAAAGCAGCAACGACGTTTTTTGTTTTAATTAAATTTAGTTTATCGCCTTGCATTTGGAGATTCATGTCGTTGAATAATTTATACAGGTCTGTCATGTAAGCTATATCATTTTTTGATGTTATGAGCTTGTCGTGCAATTCTGTATCTTTAGTTTCCAAGAACTCTATAACAGAGTCAAACAGGTTGTAAAATCGAGTCAGACAATTGCCTCTTGATAGCCAACGAACTTCAGTATGATACAACAAACGGTTGAAATCCTCGTCATTAGTAACACAAAGCTAATGAAATAATCTATCATTCAAAGAGCTGTTGCGGATTTTATTGACTGCTTTGATGACATATTGCAGTGATTGAAATAGTTTTTCACTTAAGTTTCTAGCAACTAAATGTTGTCTATGAATAACGCAATGTACACCAAGGACATCTGGAATTTTATTTTTTAAGTACGCTATGAAGCCTTTATGGCACCCTGTCATAGCCGGAGCGCCATCCGTAGCAACTGAAATAATATTTTTCAAAGGAATCTCTTTCTCATCGCAAAACTTTTCCAATGTATTGAATATGGTTTCACCTTTTGTATCGGTCTCTAAATTTCTAGCAAATAATAGTTCTTCACATATTTTCTCATCTTTAATAAACCTCACGTAAGACAACAACAATGCTTCATTAGTTGGTAAAGTGGACTCATCGAGCTGAATTGAGAATTGACTTGTCCTCAGGTGATCGCACAATGATTCTTCAATGTTTTCAGCCATTTCATCAATTCGTCTTTGCACAGAATTATTACTCAAAGGAATTTTTCGGATAATATCTGCGGCCGGTTTATGAAGCACAGTAGTTATTACTTCATTTATTGCTGGCAATATTAACTCTTCTCCGATGTTATGTGGTTTGCCTTTTTGAGCAATTAACAAAGAGATATTGTATGAAGCTCGAAGTCCGTCGTCATCTTGCTTAGCAGCCGCCGAAAATAGTTTTGCTACACTTGGCTGTGTATTATGCTTCTTCTCTAGGTCTTGAAAATATGCTACATTCTTGTCTTTCTTATCTGGATGCATTTTATTCAAATGATCTTGCAGCCTTGAAGGCTTCATTGCTTCATTCGAAAATGTTTTTAGACATAGAAGACACAAAGGCGACGATGGGTTTGTGGGATTTTCAATAAATCCGAATTTAATATATTCCGCACAGTATTGCCGTCTCTTCTTTTTTACTTCCGACATTGTTTTGCAATGAGAAATACGTTCAACTTCGCGAGTAGTGTAGAGGAGGTGTAAGTAGTGCTCATCTATTACGCGCGAGACCACAAATGAAAATAAAATAAATATTACATTGTTTATATAGAAATGCTTAAGCAGCACGCACCGACAGGAATAAAACAAACATGCATAAACTCGTTAATCTCATTCGACGCTCAATCGTACTCAACAAGTCCGAACAAGTATTCAATGAATCATCCGACTGCTACAGGAATGCACAATTCGGGTTATTTAACAAAAACTTGTTAAAACATGATAGATATCTACGAGTACTAATAACTATTAAAATGCGAAAGTGTGTCTGTTGCCTTTTTATTTGTGTCTACTTTCATTACGAAACGGAGCGACCGATTGACATGATGATTCATTTTTTCTATATTCAATAAAATATGACAGATATATGAACTACGCGGAGAGAAATATAGAATCGAGTTTGAGCAATCTTTTAATTCATATTAGTTGATGTTCACAAGTTGTTGTTGAGAGTCGAGAGCTCTTGCAGTTAAGAGGTTGTTTAAGAGGCCTACTAGCTAAATAAAATTACAAATCACCCCCCCGCCTCGACACAACGCCCCCATTTTCTTTCTGGGTCTCTTACCGCCCCCCTTGAGACCTGCAGCGCCCACAAGGGGGCGTTATCGCCCACTTTGGGAAAGACTGCTCTATACCTACATCTTCATTCAGTAAAACCTACACGGAACGTCGTAAAGATGATTAAAATCGGTTCAGCAATTATTTTATTGTAGTCGTAAAAGAAGAAACACTGATAAGCAGAGATAGCGCAATGGTTCAGACGTCGCATTCTGTAATAGAGGATCACTGGTTCAAATCCCTTCACGCACCTCTGACTTTTCATTAATGTATAGAAGTCCATTGTGGGGTTGAGTGTACGCTTCTACAATATGATCCCGAAGTCTGTCTTGGACTTACCTTTGCACAGGTTTATAATCACTGTCTAAAAACAACTAATAAACCGGGGCTACCATGCATTGAATAATTTTTAAATGACAAGGATTCTTGTAATATCTTAACCTTAACCTAACCTAACATTATTTGGTTTCATCTGCTTACCAAATATCTTAAAATACTTAATAGCTGGCGGTAGAGTTTTGACTTTTATCAGGCCCGTGACACTCAGTACAAATAACATAACTTAACTACCTACACTACTACTAAAATGCCGGCCCTATAAGCATTCATTTCTATGTGTGAGTAAATGTCATCGTAGCCCGTTAGGGCTGGCAAAACTCGACGTGTGCGCGACCGATGCACAATGCCAGGGTGACAACTTGCAGCCCACTGTAAAACATTTGAATTGCGGTACAAATGCAATACTTTGTTTAGTTATTTCATGAAAACTAATTATATTTCATTGTGTTTATCTATAATTTTATTAATTTCTAAGGATAAAATTAAAATAGAAATAATAATATATATATATTTATTTTCATAAGTACATAGCTTTTTTCCGTGGCTTCACTGACCTGAATTTTGGAGTTTCACAAATTCCGTATGGACTATGGATTTTTAGGGATAAAAAGATAGTAATGTGTTAATGAAAGTTAATATAATATCTTCATTCCAATTTGCAGCCAAATCGGTACAGTAGGTATGTACCTACCTAGTTGCGGCATGAAAGAGTTACAAACATCCAAACCCACAAGCTTTCATATAATTCACATTCATTAAACAATAGGACATTATAATGGGATACTTATAAAAATCACTGCAAAAATTATTAATTACGGTTCCTTGCCCATATGATTTTTTCATTTGTCAAGCACAATCTGAGAAAACTTTATTAATCCTACGGTTTTTTCATAAATTTTACTAATAAAAAAATTGTCATCTAAAAAGGTATGCTTTTATTTATAATCAGTAGCCTTATGATGATAAAGTTATGAATTTGTGGCAAACCTATTGAAATAACGCACTCGCGAGACAGCGCCCACGAGTACCACCCGACGCGTCGCGCTCGCCGCTCTGGGGTAATACATTGACGGGAGGGTGTGAATGTCCCTTCTTTACGTTAGTAATATTATATATTCGTTGCTTTTATTTAGGTCTACTATGTGAAAATGAAGATTTTCATTTTCATAATATTAAGTAAGTAGATACTATTCGCCTTTTAACACCATTCATATTCAGACCGTTCCGAGTGGTGGGCTATTAAAAGGGGGTTGAAAAAAAATCCTTTTCTACTTTCTGTCCTCAATCGGGGACAAAACGGAGGACAGCTTAGACTTATTCCAAAAGTCAAAAACATCTTGATACGCGGCTGTATGCATAAGGCCCAGTTCCCACCAAAGTGGATAGGAGACGAGACAAGCGGGGATGTTTTTTTACGAGCAGATTACGTTATTTCCACATTTCCTCTCCGCTTAGCTTCGGTGGAAATGGATCAAGCGGAGAACAGAAGGTATATCTTATTTTTCTATAGAATTTTGAAATTTCTCATTCTTCTGCGAGCGAGCAAGCGGCGCGGCAGAGCGAAGATGTCCGTAGTCGGGCCTCCTGAGGTCGGTCGACGCCGCTTATTTGATTGGCGCTACTCCGCTATGCACAGCTCACATCTCTTTCCCGCTTTTTATCTCTCCGTACTAGTGTAATTTGTAAATAACCAGACAACTTGGGAACGCATATATCCTCTTGTCTCCTTTCCTCTCCGTTTTGTTGGAAACCGGTTCTGAGCATTGAAAGAAAAAAAAATAGGAACACGTGCGGGGTGTTAAAACAGTGTACCAACATTAAAATTACCTCTAACCCTTCAGTACTAGGAACCTGCGTAAACGACCCCAGATTGTCATCTAAGATTTTTCTTTGAAGAGCAAAGTTTTGAGGTAAAATTGAATATTAATAGCGAAATTATACCCCTCGTCGTCCGTTTTCGGATTTTTATTACTTTATCAGCCTCTTCCTTTTAATAGTACAAAAACAAATAACTTTTATACATTTTATATGTTCCGGGAAGGTAGGTGTCAAAAAACAGTAGCATTTTTATGGATTTTTATAGCTTAATCGCCCTGTGTTTGTTTTATATAATTTATTTATATTAGTAGGACTTGGTTTTGTGGGTTGCAATAAAGTTTTTTTGATGAATCTTTTTTAGAGTACAGATCTCCGAGGCGGTGTCGTAAAGTTTTTTTCTTAAGTTTGTATTTTGATAACGGATAACTAATTCGGTTGTAAAATCATATCGGATGAAGTGCTTACAAGCGTTAATTTTTTTATGTCAAAGTGAGAACTGGATAAGAAAAAATGACAGAATTTATAAAGCACAGGCCAAACCACTGGACAGATAGGGTTGACAATTTAGTAGGTAGAGATATTAGGTACCTACTACCCGTTCGCAGTTACATTACCGATTAGTACCTACCTATCTACCCCTCCCACTTCAAACGACCGCGTCTCCGCTTGGTTGGCTCGTCGTAGGTACTGACCAGATATGACGAGTGCGGGTCGCGGTCATCTGAAGAGATGTAGGAAACTCATCGGCAAAGCTTCTTCGAACAGTATATCCAGAATACAGATAAGCTAACCAATTCTGTTTAGAAAAAAATTGAGCATTTCACCCCTAAGGGGCAAATACAAGTAAGCCAAACCGCGGGCGCATGCTAGTAAATTACAACAACCAATAAATTAAATTTACACACAACTTGTCAAAATATTGTATTGTAAGGAAGTCAAGAAATAGAAAAAACAATAACAAATTGGCAATAAACCATGGAGGCCCGTTTTGTCTATGATTTATGCGTTTTTTCCTGGCAATAAAATCTTTGCCTTTCCCAAACGAAACTGATTTCGATTAAGTCATATATTACCTGCAAATTGCTTTAGATAATATCAAAAAATAAGTATTGAATTTCAAACTATTGTTAAATGTTTGTTTTCCCATCAACAAAAATATGAAAGTTTTTTTCGTTCATGCCAAATATTTGCGTAAGTGATCTACACTTCCATTAAAATACAAAACTTTTCTGCAAACATTTTCAAAGGGTTTCAGGAACAGCCCACTGCAATGGCTTAATACGGGCAATTAACTTACTTAATCAGCCTATGGACGTCCCAGCTGGAGCCTTTCCAAGAGCTCGCTATTAACACACGGCCCTCCGCCTTTCACCCGCTGGAGCTTACCGGCACGCGGTCTCCACCCCAGAACACGTCTGCCCCAACAGCCGTTGGTTCTGCGACAGATGTGGCCCGCCCACTATCACTTCAGCTTGCTAATCCGTTGGGCTATGCCGCTTACTTATAGTTATCCTACGGATGTCCTCGTTGTGGATTTTATCCCTCAGAGAGACATCCAGCACAGCCCTCTACAATAGGTATAATATATCCTCATAAATTATGTCAAAAAGTCTTAGCAGCCCTGGGCACCCGAATATAAGGCCGAGGTCTTAACTATCTATTGTGCTAATCCATCCCTGATATTTGGCACCTATACGTGTTCATTTCTTGCCTAGATGTAGGAGAACCAAAGTTACCGACTTAGCCCAAACCATTAGCAAGCTGAAGTGACCGGTGGTATCGAAAAGTCTTGGAGTGAGAAGAAGAGCGACTTCCAGCTCATTGGACCAATATAAAGTGAGTGGCGAGAAACGGCTGGATGAGGAAGGCTGAGGACAGTGTGATTGATGGTCGTGGTGGTGAGTGCTTAGGAAGTAGCAGCCAAGTAAGTACGTATACACAGGCTGAAATGATGATGAGGATAGAAATTCTACAATATAATATTCGTCAGTCCTCGCCCTCCGACGTTACGATTCCACACAGTCTAGTAGGAATTCCACAAAAAACCTTCCCCGCCAGGTAAGGCCAGCGTCGGAACACCTGAGTTTGACGCGAGATGTCATGTCCGATACCGGGATCATAACGCGCGCCCAGATTTATGACGTCATAAAATACTCCACAATGGGCTGATGACAAAACGGGCGCCTGCGTCAACCCGGCCCTCCGATCGCAACAATACCGGACTGCTGTGATAAGGCTTTGATTTGCTCATAATTTTGACGTTTTATTAATGTTATGAGGTCGATTGTTGGTTTGTGAAGTATAGGCGTTGTTGAAAAAACCGATCGAGAAATTCTTGAAAAAGTGTTGGGAAAAATATCAACCTGTTGAGGCATTATTATATGTATAGTTATTATGTTCTTGTCTGTGACATAGTCTGTTGTTATAGCTACTAACTTACCTACTAAGTTTAATTTAGAAAAAAAGATATTTTTCAGGAAATGTGGGAACTCGACTAAGTACCTATAGGTATTCTCGTATAGCTCCGTTGCAAATGGTATTTTTTATAGCAAACTAGCTGGCCGGGCAAACGTTGTTTTGCCATTTCTGGGTATGATAACGACCTATTCTCATAATTATCGAACTAGCCAAAAAATCATCAGAATAGGTCGAGCCGTTTCGGAGACGAGAATTTTATAGTATACTCGTACGTCCGTCCGTCGTCGTTGTATAGTAGTGCGTCCTAAGACTATGTACTGCAATATCATATAAAGCACTGCAATGCGTTCGTCGTCCTAAACCATTGATAATAATAGTCAAGATATATATATACGAACATTTTACGTAGACCTTCTTCATACAAGAAAATGAAACGCCATGTGTCGAAACTCCTGCAAAATACTGCGTAGGCTTACAGCTTACTACTGACGCCGGAGGGGGTTTTGCTCCCATAAACTGGCGACATTTTTTCGCGCGGTCCGCCCCGTCTAGAGTATAAGTCAGTGTCCTGAACACATAAAATCAGTAATTTTAGCCGGCTCTTTACTTTCAGTGCTCTTAAAATTGAAGTCCTAAAAACAATACTTATATGCTTTACTTTACAGTAAAATATCTGACACTATACGGTTGTAGTGGTACCTACGTACGTGCAGACTGCAGACTTTATAAAAAGAACACCTAAAACCTGGTAAAATAAAATTAACAATTTAAGCATAACCCATCGCCTTATCGCTACAAAATAAAATTAAATTCACTTCGTTTCTTAACAGTCAACAGTTCGCGAACATAAATAAAAACTCAACCCTCCGCCCGCAGCACGGTACAAAACGGCTACAAATTAAAAAAGTACGATAAATGGAGGAGACACTATGATAAATGGCGCGAGAAATTAAAACAGCGCGATAATGTTATATCTATCTTATTTACGGTGCACGATAGATACTTCCTGAAACATACTAATGGTAATTTAATGTGCTTCAATTGAAAATGATATCAAAAATACACTTCAATTATTAGATAATAAAAGTTTGATTTTGTTTCTTTCTATTCCGAGTTTTTGACATCCTCGCATAAGTATTCATCTGTAAGTGGTTAGCTTATACGAAACCAAATTTTTAATAGTTGATTTATTTTCGTACCTCATTGCCTTAGATATGAAATGTCGCCTTTGCATAAAATAATAAAGAATAATTCAGTATGTTATGTTACTGGTTGTCTCTATGCTATACAATATTGTAGAGAAGTGAAAATAAGGCAATAATTCTAAATCCTTAAAATCTCGCTTAACATTCCACGTTTTCGAGAAATTCCCTGATAAAAAGAATCTCTTCGGTGCAGTTAAAAGAATTGCAAAACGACGCCCCGGGGCCTCCTAGAGCGCTGCATCTGTGAGATTTATTTGAATAAATTATGTCTTACGGTAGGTACAAAATGTACCCACCTGAAGTGAAGGGTTGTTACGAGAATTAATGTTTGCAATATTTTAGGGTAATATTTTTTGGGAAATATAAATTATTGTAATATTTATCAGTTTTATGTGAATTGATACTAGCTGTGAACTGCGATTTGGATTTTGGTTGTTCCATTTGTGGGTCAGAACAGAAGTGACCTAAGCCTATTTTCAAGTTTTCCATTAGGTCATCATCATCATCAACGGCGCTACAGCCCTTTGTGGGCCCGGGCCTGCTCCAAAAGATTCCTCCATCGGTCTCTGTCCATTGCTTTCGCTTCCCAATTATTAATAATTCCAATCACTTTTGCATGCTGCTTCACTCCATCCAGCCAACGGAGCTTTGGCCGACCAACATTTCTACGGCCATCTGGGTGTGAGGTCAATAGTTTTTTTGGTGGCCTCTCGTCACTCATTCCATTTCCATTAGGTATCTATGGAAAAATTCCGTCAATCAATCGCACTATTATTGCTTAACTAATGGATTAAACTCATACCTATGCCTTGTATGTGCTTTTTTTGGCTCATAATTAAAATGAATTACGTATGCCCTTTAACCTTTTACTCCTCTACCTCTATAGTCTATACTCTCTATTAAAATATTAAGTGTAAGAACAGAACTAGTGAAATGAATAAGTGTCGATTATTTCAGTTGGGCTAACCAGGTTACAATTTTATTCTCTTTTAAACCAATCAAAATAATAATCGATAACGATTGGCCAAAATATGTCAAACTCATATATTTTGGTATTACCTACTTGGTCTGCAGTTGTTTTATTAAAAAGTTTTTCCATCTCATTAAAAAATATATTGAATTAGATTTTTGGAACCAGTTATTCGCGATTTAATTCTATTCGTATGCTATGATATAACTTAACTTCTACCGAAGTAAAGATCTTTATTGGCCATATTCTCAATATAACAACTTCCGTTGAACAACGAAAACAATGACATGTAAAATTTTAATGCAATTTTTTATTAGCCATTTTGTATTGAAACATAAAACAATGTGATACGTTCGAAAGCTTAGCCATGACATCATCGCTAACAATCACCAAAGTGAAACCCACACACACAAGCAAGCACACATACACACACCACCAACATACGAGTACAACATAGAAAGAAATACCTTTTAACAGGAAATAGTTTATATTCTCAAAACAAATTGCAATAAATTGTTCATGTCCACAACACCCAAACAATCAAAAATCACCTCTGTTCCCAACAACTAAAACACATTATTAAATAATTGTAATAAAGTTTGATAAAAGAAGACAGTGAACACGAATTAAATCTGTAAAACAAAAGTCATTGGTCCGAATTTGAAATTTCGAATCGAACACTTAGGTCCGTTTGAATCGCGGCACGCGATTGGTCATTTGCGATTCAGCGCGCGAACGTTTGATGGATCGATGATGGTTGCCGCGAGCGGGCGAGCTGCCGTTTGACCAGAAAAATTGACTTTGATGCCGGACCGGGCCACGTGGAAATAGTATATGACCGAGCGGAAAATGGAATCCGTTTTTCCATTTTTTTCCCAGCTTTGTGAGGTCTTTTTATGGATCGCATACATTCGAAATGATTTGTGAAATATGGATAAAGTTGTATCGTTATCGTTGATCGTAGGCACTGATATGATCCTGAGGATGAGCCAATTGGAACTTTTTTTAATAATATAGACAAGACATTACACACATTGCTATCTAGTCCCAAAGTCAGCAATAGCTTGTGCATTATGGGCTCTGTATGACTGATAAACGTCAACCATCTTCATACAAGAAAAAGTAGCACCATTTGTCAAAATTTCCGCTAGTATGCTGCAACATGGCGAAAATTATCCCTGTGCAGGAAACTCGGAGTGCGGACTTATATCAAGTAGGTATAGTGATATGTGGCTTGGACCGCGGTTCATAGGCAATCATACCTGCGGTCGGCTTACAACTTACGCTATTGGTGTCAAAAGAAACATTTTTGACACCAATAAACTAACGACATTTTTGGCGACTGGCTCTGTATATAAGCTATTACGCAAAAAGTTTTACCTCGATTTTGAATTAAACTAAAATTTTTCATAGCAATGTATTGCTATAGCTAAGTATACTTATTATTTGATTTATTTTAAAATCGATATACACATGGGCGAAGCTGCGACCAAAATCTAGTAAGTATTTGAATAAAACTTGTTTTCGTCAGCATACCAGAGCAACAGAATCAATTCGCAATTCTATTTCGGAGAAGGTACGCACGAGCGAGTTCTTTGCGAGGGCTCCAAAAGTCTCTTTGTAGCACTGTGGGGAATGCCTATCGATATACAGTTGTGACTAGCGATGTTACTGCTTTATACTTGTTTTTATTACAGCGCAACTTATGCTCGTTTCGTTGCTTTGTCATATTGCATGTTTTTGATTGTCAAATATTATTTTAATCACTTGGTGATTGATGAAACGGTGTCCAAGCCGGATGAGCAAAAGCGTAGTCTTCTGCACAGAGAGCGAGTCCTTTCGGGGTAGGTGCCTTCGGGCCTCGAGGTTTGCCTCTTTACCCAAGCGAAGTGTCGCAGAAGCGCTGCGTTGGAGTCGTTTTTCAAGCCCCACTAAGGGGATACTTAACTCCTGCCACACTGTCGTGACTTGTGGGTCTTGAGTCACCTTGAGTAGCGGTCAGCGATCTTGCCGCCATTGCAACGCGATCATATCGAGGCCCCATTTGTTACCGGGAGAGCAGCAGCGTGGTCTTCTCCGTAGGAGCGAGTCCCCTTTGGGGTTACGGACCTCGAGGCTTGCCTCCTGACTCGCGCCATTCGTATATCATTCTGACGATCGGGAGAGCGAACGACGACGGACCCTGATTGACCTCAGTCAGTCGAGAAGAATTGAATTGAATTGAATTGAGAAGACCCCTCTTCGTCGGCGAGTGAGATAGGTTAAGGTGGTTTACCACATAAACACATAAGATGGCGCAAGTATTGGGTACCTTGAGGGTAGCTTCTAGCAGTCTGCATCACAGTTACGAAGCTTTCTTTGAAATAGTACTTTCTGGGTGCATAACATTTGAAACAACAGCCGTCCTTTACCATAACATAAGCATGGAAAGACACCTAACAACCAAAAACAGTAGAACTTCCAGCACAGTTTAATAGAATTAGGTAAGTAGTTAGGTATTAGCCATCTACAGTGGGTAGGCAAGTACTCCTTATCAGTTGCTAAGAGCTGTAAAGTTGATCTTAAATTCAGTCGCCATTAGTTACTCCTGAATTCTTCTTTTCGTCCTAACTATATCTAGGTCCTTTCACCTTGGCACGAGTAAATACATCAAAGGATATCAAACGAAATCTATCAACGCCTTACAAGAAATGTCAAAGCACCTAATTCGACGCCGATGGCTTCATACCACTCAGATTTCCCGGTGGATTGGTGTTGGAAAGGGACGGAAAATGCACGTTATGTACAAGTAGGAAAGAGAGATGAGCACGGTCACGGAGTAGGTTCAGATGATTGGTGTACGTGCTGTGACGACCGCGCCTATACGTGACTGCTGAGTTCGACTTTGAGATAGTTGTGTGGAGCGACGTGTTTTGATACTTGAACTTCGTAAATATAAACAGTCTGATTCATAAAAGTTTTCCAACTAAACGATCTTTCGACTTTGCCTGTCATCAAGACGACAAAAAATTGTTTCAATTAATTTTTGCTGTTACTAGTAATCTACATTTATAAGTCGTCAGTACAAGATATAATAATGCTGTGTACATTTAATAATGCTAAGAAGAAAGCGTTAAGTATATTATATTCATATGTGTTTCTGATTACTCTACGTACTTATATAGAATGCATGGCGAAAATCGAGATTCGAATCGTAACGAATTGTATTTACGTAGGTTGGTACTCGTTGTGGTCGTCGTCATTGTTGTTTAAGCCGATGGACGTCCACTGCTGGACATAGGTAGTAGGTAGTAACTACACGTCGTAAATGTCGGAAAAAGTGAGAAAATTAGTTCTTGAAACTTCATCTATCTAAACAAGATGCGCAGAAGTTTTTAGCTACATTGTTTTATAGGCTTTAACAAAAAAATATTAAAAAGAAAATGTAGCCAAAAAAGATAGGAATGAATGAATATTGTATAATACAAGTATCAAGACTAATTGATTTATTGGGCGCACTACAATCGTTTGACTGACAAAGACGCATACCTCAGCAAGTAGCTACTGTGTTATTGCTGCGAGTCCATTCATTGTTTTATGGTGGCTCCCAATATTCAATCTATCCATGGTTTACCTTACTAGAGATAGAAATTTGACGTAACTAATATGGAGCTTATGTCACAATGCTATCTCTAGTAGGGCAAATGGAAGATAGATAGAATATTGGGAACCGGCTTTAGTGGCCGGCTTCTATATTAGACCCTGACCGCTATGAAATATCCGATTATGTTACCAGGTAATAGGGTATTTTCATCGCAACCGCTTTTAATGTTCCACTGCTGGGTACGGGTCTCCTCTCAGACTGAAGGGGTTTGGCCATGACCCACCACGCTGGCCAAGTGCGGGTTAGCGGGCGTCACACTCCTTCGAAAACATTTTTTTGAACTCTCAGGCATGCAGACTTCCTCACGATGTTTTCTTTCACCATTAAGCTAGTGATATTTAGTTTCCTAAAACCGCATATAACTCGGAAAAGTCACAGGTGCATTTTCAGGATTCGTACCCGCGATCTCCTTACGAGAGGCAGAGGTCAAAACCACTGATCTATCACTGCTTTTTTTAGGGTATTTTACTCAAATCAAAATACTGATTTATTTAAACTCCTTTTAGAAATAATATTCAAAAATAAATACAATTTTGAAAAAACAAATGATATCGACTAAATAACGAAAAAAATATAAGCAGTCTAATCATGATTAAACAGAGATAGCTATATCGGATAATGACGTCAGTATCACTCATGACGTAGTAAGTAACAAGTGTTAACTCTATACAAATTTTCGTTTTGCGAGAAAGAGAGAAGAAAATTCAAATGCTAAAATAATATCTATGAATAATACATGTATGCATTTTTAACCTAGTTTACAATAAAGCCTTAAAAAATGAACTGAAATACCGTATTAAGTATCAATATCTTAGTACCTAAGTGGAAATTACCTCTAAAATGCATTTCATAAAGACTTTTCAAAAGTGCAATTTAGACCTAAGTACTACCTATGCTAAACAAACAATGTGAAATTTGAAGTTAATGTCATTTCACACAAAATGCATTAATGTTGGAAGTTGGAACACACCTGCGTAATTTACGTAGTCGTTTTGCGGCGACCTGAATATTACGTAGGTACCTACCTAATAAAAGTGCCTTATGCCAGAACTAAATTTAAGAAAATCCTAAATGGCCGAACCGTTCAACTTAATATCGTACAAAATTTCGCCTAAATATCTTCATAGAAATAAAAAATACGAGTAAGTAAGGTCTATCAAATTCATAATGCCATTTGTATTGTAAAATTAAGTCTCAATGCCAGGCACCGTAATGGACAAGTCATGTTTTTAATAGCGACTTTTTTAACTCCAACTTTTTTCTTGAAGTCACCCACAAACTTGCGTTCATTACTGCCAATTGAGGGGTTGGATGTAGAACAGTGAATGTTTTAGATAGGACAAAGTACCCTTCTCATAGTTCTAAGAATAAAAAAAAATGTGAACTGTTCCGAATTAAGAGGCGTAAGTAAAAATGAATGGTATACAGAAAAAATCCAACCTATTGATTGAACTATGTCGATTAGTTATATGTATTTTTAATATAATACTAGCTGACACGGCAAACGTTGTTTTGCCTTTAGGGATATAAATAGCTTAGGCCCTACCCTCATACCTACCAAACATACACAGAAAATTTTATAACAATCGGTAGAGCCGTTTCGGAGGAGTTCGGTAACAAACACTGACACGAAAATTTTATAAAATTTTTAAAAAGAAAGAAATTAGATATTTTTATGAAATTTAATTTCTACGAGACACCTGCTAGATGCACTTGAAAATAACATTCTGAGTACATAAGTAAGTATCTCTTACTTTTTGCAGCTATTATTTACAAAGACTATTCGATTCAATATTTTACTGGTTTTGGACGACTCTATGCATTAATACGTCACTGTTCAATGTCCATTGGGGTGTGGCATCGTGGGTGGGTGCAGTTAAGCGAATTTTGTCGACTGTCAACACGTCTTCAACACGCGTATTGTTACAGTACGCGGGCGGGGAAAATACGCGTAAGTGACGAAATTTTTGGGGTACTAAACAACCCCATGCGTTTTTTGAAGAATATTCTTGACCTAACCTTTTTTCCCACCGATTACGCATAAAAATGAAAAATGTATGTGAGTGTCATGAAAGGTGAAAAAGCAACTAGCATGGGTATATTGACATGATACCATAACCGCAAAGAATGAAAAAATAGGATTATTAATAACCCAGACAGCGCAGGACCGACTTAACGTCTTAACGTGCTCTCCGAGGTATGGGGATGAAACATCCATTTCCCAACTCCTGGCTTGAACTATTTCCTGATAAGGAAACCCAAAACTAAATTCTCAAGCTGAAGTGGCAGTTGGCGGGTCATATTATTATCTGTCGCAGAACCGACGGCCGTTGGGGCAGACGTGTTCTGGAGTGCAGACCGCGTACCGGTCAGCGTAGCGTAGGACGACCTCCTGCCCGCTGGACCGATAACCTGAAAAAGGTCGCTGGTAGCGGGTGGATAAGGAAGACGGAGGACCGTGTGTGGTGGCACGCTCTCGGAAAGGCCTATGTCAAGCAGTGGACGTCTATAGGCTGATTAAGTAAATTTTTTGGCCCGACCCGGGAATCGAATCTAAAGCCTCATGATTCGCAGTCAAACTCACCATCCCAAAGCATGAAACCATCGTATTGGTATTTGAATACCAACTGTCGAAAAGAGCGAATAATTTTCGAAACGTAAACGCGTTTTGCATAAAACCATCCAAGATGGTGTCTACGACTGTACACGCAATTGAAAAATTACTCGCGTTATTAGGTTTCCCGAAGAAAAAAATTCACTTACACTTTTATTGGTGCCGGTGAAAAAACGCGGGCACCCGAGCAAGAAAAATGTTACTCTGTAGGGGAGGTGTTAATAGAATCTAGCATTGTAAGCGCCAATTTGCAATTACACTTCAACAAATGTTCTTTTAAAGAAAACCATCTGAGAAAAAAGTTGGTTGTTTTTTTTTCCCAAACTACAGTGTTCAAGAGTATAATAATGCCTACATAGGAATCGTTGTCAATGCTTGAAAAGCCAGGAATATGAGCTGCGTCTTTCACTAGATGCGTGATGCACGATAGAATTAATCCGGCTATAATCTCATCAAGTATTTATAAATTTATTTTTTCTTATCATACTTCAACAACATTACGAATGATAAGATTCAATTAAGTTTGTTACAATTTATAGACCTTTTTAAATATATAAAATTTTCGTGCCAATTTTTTCATCTACCAAACTCGGCTCGGCCGATTGTTATGGAATTTTCTGTGTATGTTTAGGTCTGAGAAGTTATATTCCTGAAACGGCAAAAAAATGTTTGCCGTGTCACCTAGTATGACTATAAAATTCTTGCGTCTCGTGTTTGTTACCAAACTCCTCCGAAACGGCTTGACCGATTGTTATGAAATTTTCATGTTCAGTAGTTTTGTGAGTAATAAGGTAATAATCAATTTTTCATATCAGGCAAATAGCGAAACAACGTTGGCCGTGTCAGCTAGTACATGTATACATTTAAGTGTTAATTTCAATTAAAAATTACTTATAACGCACCCTCTAATTAATGTGAAGTGTCGTACCTTTAAGAACACAAACACTTTTCGGCCTTACTTTAGCTATAATACAATATACAAATCCCGGATCCTATATCTACATATATAGATACAAACCCCGGATCCTATATCTACATATATAGATACAAACCCCGGATCCTATATCTACATATAGGTATTTGTAGAGGTAGTAGACTTTCGTCTCTTAGCAGGGGTTGTCAGCGCGTGTCGGGAATGCTTGATGCAGCCTCCAAAACTCATATCCGGTGCGGAGCTATTTTTACTTGTAGAAGCAGGATTAATATCTCCACGAGGCTATTTCTAAAGATGAACTTTGGAAGGAAGTATTATTATAATACTGGTGGAAAATAATTGAGTTTTACGCACTATCAATTTTGTACAGATTTTATTTATCAATTTATTTCTTTTATGGAACGGCTTTAGAAGGCGATCATGATGGAAATTAGTATGGTCTAGAATGTAACACGATTGCCTAGGAAATGGTATATTAACTATTCTTTTGAAAACGCAGAGATTTTATTTAGCTGTTCGTATCAGAAAAGTGAAAATCAAAATATCACTAATCTATTTTGTAATGTTTACATAAGTGCAAAGATTTGGAAAGGTTAAGAAGAAGTATGTGTAGAAAGTAATTAAAATTTGATTTACAGCAATTGTTTATAGCTTTTTTGAACTATGTTGATTTTTAACAAAAAAACCTATTTTAGGAGCATTAGAAATGTTCCACAAAACCTTTAATCTGTGCTTTAATCAGAACACGAAGGGGTTAAAAGATCATATCAAGATAGCTTAACCCTTCACAAGGGGTTGTTTTATTAATTTATTTATACTCGTATCTTCGAAATTATACGAATTTCATCATAATTGGCCCCATATGCAAAGTTTAATGTTGCGCCCTGATTTTATCATTGCTTAATACATTTTCTTGGTTGGGGTCCAAATAAAGTATCGGTATGTTTTCATATTCCTGTTCATAAAGAAGTTCAACTTTTTAAGTGCTTTGCTATGAGTCAAATGATTGTATAGGCATATTGAATATTTTTTTTATTGTGGTCCTATTTCTTATTTTAATCTGTACCGTTGTACGTAAATTGTTTTTTCATTTAATTATTAAAAAAAAAAATGTAAAAAATATATGACGGTTTTTTTTATTTTTACTATAATATACACACAAAAAATCACGTCAAGTAGTTAAATGTTACAAAAGAAACCAACATTCGTTATTCTAAACTTTTATATAGCTCAACGAAGCTGCACTTCAGCTTCGTTGAGCAATGGGCTTAGCTCAAAGAACCGACGGACGTTGGGGACCCAATGTGCTGGAATGCGACCCCGCACGGGAAAGCGCCGTTGCTGGCAGACTATAACCAGCTGAACTGGCGACATTAAAAGAATCGCGGAAAGGCGCTGGATACAAGTAAGTACCAAAGGACCGTGTGGGCTGGAAATCATTGCAGGGGGCCTTTGTCCAGCAGTGGACGTCCGTCGGCTGAAGCAAATATTTTCATTTGACATAATAAGTATACAGGTATAATTTACCTTATAAATATAAGTACAAACAAAATAAGCGATTTCATTTACTAGCAACACAGCAGCAAGCGTAAAGCGCAAGCAATTAAAATTAGAATATCTTAATACACATCGAAGTATCTGGGTTGCCATCTTAATGCTCGCATGTTCCCTAATTCCGGAGATAAACTCGTGTAAGTCCCTGGACATGTTTATTTGTGTAAGTGAATGTTTATGGTGGAATTTATGTGGGTACACGGGGGTTGGTATGGAGATTGCGCGGTATTTATGCCTAATTAGTATGTTATAGCTAATTGGGGAAGTTAAATTTTGTTATCTTGGTGGTATATGCTAGAAAATGTCTCTGGTAAGAGTATTTATATAAGTTAAGCAGTTATTATATTCTAGTTATAGGAGTGTATGTGTTGACAGTTTGTTTTTACTTAATATATATTAGAAAATGTCTCTGGTAAGAGTATACGTATAAGTTAAGCAGTTATTAAATTCTAGTTATAAGGGTGTATGTGTTGACAGTTTGTTTTTACTTAATATATATTAGAAAACTAGCAGATACCCGCGGCTTCGCACGCGTAAATTTTAGTTTTAACTATTATACGGGAACCATCCATTTTCCGGAATAAAAAGTACCCTTTGTGTTAATTTACATGAAATCTATCTTCATTTCAACTTTAAACCAAAAATTTTCAGTAGTTGTGCGTGAAGGAACAAATTTTCTCCCGCATGAATATCTGTTTTTCCCTATTATCGCGAAAACAATGGATTTTCCCGAGAAAAAAGTAGTTGATTCTAGGATGTAATCTATCTCCATTCCAAATTTCAGGCAAAGTTCAGTAATTACGATGTGAAGGAATATTTTCCCCGCGTAAATTTCACTATTAGTATAGAAACCATGAAATTTTCCGGGATGAAAAGTAGCCTATGTATTAATCCAGGAAAAATCTATCTCCTCTCCGAATTCCATTGATATCAATTCAGTAATTACAGCGTAAAGTAGTATTTTTCGTGCGTGAATGTCAGTTTTTCAGTTTTTCCGCGGAAACCATGGATTTTTCCGAGATAAAAAGTAGCCTTCGTATTAGTCCAGGATAAAATCTATCTCTATTCCAAATTTCAGCCAAATAAGTTGAGTAATTACGGCATGAAAGAATATTTTTCCCGCGTGGATTTCTGTTTTTCACTGTTATCATAAAAACCATGAAATTTTCCGAGATAAAAAGTAGCCTATGTATTAATCCAGGATAAAATCGATCTCTTTTCCGAATTTCAGTCATATCAGTTCAGTAATTCAGCGTGAAGTAGTATTTTTACCGCGTGAATATCAGTTTTTCAGTTTTCCCGCGGACATCATAGATTTTTCCGGGATGAAAAGTAGCTTTTGTATTAATCCACGATATAATCTATCTCGATTTTCAATTTCAGCCAAATCAGTTCAGTAATTACGGCATGAAGGAATATTTTTCACGCGTGGTGTTCTGTTTTTCACTATTATCATAGAAACCACGGAATTTTCCTGGATGAAAAGTAGGCTTTGTAATAATCCGGGATAAAATCTATCTCCTTTCCGATTTTCAGTTATATCAATTTAGTAATTACAGTGTAAAGTAGTATTTCTCGCGTGTGAACATCAATGTTTTAGGTTTCCCGCGGAAACCATGGATTTTTCCGGGATGAAAAGTAGCCTTTATATAATTCCAGGACACAATCAATCTTTATTCCGAATTTCAGCCATATCAATTCGGTAATTACGGCGTGAAGTAGTATTTTTCGCGTATGAATATCTATTTTTCATTTTTCCTGCAAAAACCATGGATTTTTCCGGGATGAAAATTAGCCTCTTTATTAACCCAGGATAAAATCTATCTCCGTTCCAAATTCCAGCCAAATCGGCTGTGCACTTGCGGCATGAAGATTTTTTTTCCGCGTTAATTTCGGTTTTTTACTAATCCCACGGGAACTATGAATTTTTTCGCGATGAAAAGTAGCCTTCGTATTAATCCAATATATAATCTATCTTTATTCATAATTTCAGCCATATCAGTTCAGTAATTTCGGCGGGAAGTAGTATTTTTCCCGCGTGAATATCTGTTTTTCCCTTCTCCTGCAAAACCCATGGATTTTTCCGGGATGAAAAGTACCCTATTTATTAACCCAGGATATAATCCATCTCCATTCCAAATTTCATCCAAATTCGTTGTGTACTTGCGGCGTAAGATTTTTTTTCCGCGTGAATTTCGGTTTTTAACTTATCCCGCGGGAACCATGAATTTTTTCGGGATGAAGAGTAGCCTATGAGGTAATGCAAGATATAATATACCTCTATTCTAAATTTTAGCCAAATCGGTACAGTAGTTGCGGCGTGGAGACGTATTTTAACTTGATAAAATGCAAACTTCGGACCCCCGTTTCACCCCCTTAGAGGGTGAATTTTGAAAAATCCTTTCTTAGTGCACCCCTAGACCTCACAAGGAACATGTGTGCCAAATTTGGAGTCTCTAGACCCAGCGGTTTGGGCTGTGCGTTGATATGTCAGTCAGTCAGTCAGTCAGTCAGTTTCTTCTTTTATATATTTAGAGATGTCTCTGGTAAGAGTATACGTATAAGTTAAGCAGTTATTAAATTCTAGTTATAAGGGTGTATGTGTTGACAGTTTGTTTTTTTTAATAAATGCAGGCGTTATTTTGCGGAAATTCATAATTAGCAGGACAGATTAATTTGTTATGCTATAATTCTATTTTTCCGTATGGTTTTGACTTTAACTATCTATTATTCCTCAATCGATAAAATTATTATAATATAAATCGCTTTCAATATGAATGATATGGAAATAAGACGAAAGTACTAAATGTACCATTCTCATCATCATCTCAACCCCTTTTTATGTCCCACTGCTGGGCACGGGTCTCCTCTCAGACTGATAGGGCTTTGGCCATAACCCACCACGCTGGCCAAGTGCGGGTTGGCGGGCTTCACACACCATCGAGAACATTTTTGTGAACTCTCAGGCATGCAGGTTTCCTCACGATGTTTACCTTCACCGCTAAGCAAGTGATATTTAGTTTCCTAAAACGCACATAACTCGGAAAAGTCAGAGGTGCGTGCCCAGGACTCGAACCCGCGACCTCCTTATGAGAGGCAGAGGTCAGAACCACTGAGCTATCACTGCTTAACTTAAATGTACCATTAGGAATTTTAAAACCATCAAAACAGGTTATTTTTTAAATATAGGTACTTACCTAAGTAGGTATACTTATATTATAAATTTCACAATTTTCTCCGAAAGAAACAGCGGTTCAAGTCATTCCAAGATTAAACACCAATTACAGCTCCCGACCACGTCTGTGCCACTATTATTGAGGATTTATTGGACCCCCTAACAATAAAATAAAGGTTGGGTCAGTGTACCCTCAGATGTGGGGCAGCACTCGATCGATGCTGCTTAAAATTCCGTATTGGTGTACTTTACTGCACTTACTGGGTTAGGTGACGTCACTACTCACTAGTTGTTATCACTTTATAGGATAAACAATGATCTGCTAACTTAAAATTAGAAGGCATGGTGGACTCAAGCTCTATGAACTAGCAAAGAAAGAAAGCTCTATAAAAACCAAAGAAGAATGACCGAAGGTGGTATCAAGTTATCTCATTGACGACCTCCGTGGTTGAGTGGTTAGCGTGCCGGTTTTCAAGGCCATCTCTGAGGTTCCGGGTTCGATCCCCGGTCGGGGCAATGTAGAAAAATAAGTTTTCTACATTGTCTGGGGTCTGGGAGTTGTGGTACCTTCCTTGTTTCTGATTTCCTTAACACAAGTGCATAAGCTACTTACTAAGGGATCGGAGCAATGTATGTGATGTTGTCCACTATTTATTTATTTATTAAAAAAATATATATATATTCGGTGGTTTTACTTTCAAATGACCAAATCATTGCAGCGCCTGATGTTTTATTTACTAAAATGCAAGCTTACCTGTGAAAAAGGAAATGTAAATAATGTATGTAAAAATGTAAATACTCGAGCACGTTTTCAAATTAAACGAACCAACCAATAAATAAACTAACAACTAGCTAAAAACAGAAAAGGTAAACACAATCAATAGATTTTTTTTCAGTAGATAAAAGTAGGTAATCAGGCATCATACTGGAACGCTATTGGTGCTTCTGTAATTCCAAATTCCCCAATGTCAAGACCACAGCAGGTTCAAACACCTGACGAAGGGGAAAAAATGAAAAATCACGAATTATCCAATAAGAAGCACTTTTCTACTTGATTGTCTGTTTTTGCTACCACTGTGGTAAGCGGAGCGGTTTTTTATTTATTTTCTATTCATTCCACATCTCAATAGTATATTTATTTGTTTGATTACTTAGAAATAATAGAATTAAAGGACAAAAAAACAAATGTAAATTTTAAAACAATTATGATCGAAAAAAATTACGTAGCCAAAGTTCGTAACCGCGAGCGTAGCAAGCCTATTCGTAGCAGCGTAGAACTCCCTTCTAGACATCAACGCGTGCGCAGCGAGCACTAGTATTTATTACTGTAGCACACAAATGACTATAATGATATTATTTCTCTTGCTTTAGCAAGTTGAAAAGAGTTTCATCAACTTGGAGTCCATACCTAGAGGTGGGCAAAACGGCTTAAAACAATAAGCAGACTTATCTGTTTTATTATTTTTCAAAAGTCACTTTCAATTTGTTATTTGCTTTTTTTTATTTTTCGTTGTTTGCTCAACTTAAAACACATTATTATTCAGTTTCGATTAATAATCTTGCAAAACAAATCCAACCTTAAACTTTATGAAATAAGATCCAGAATCCTATCCACTATAAATTTTTAAAAAGCAATCGAATCATAGCAGACTTTTTTCTAAATAACGCGTTATATTCGGTGTCTGTTTCGTTTAATAATCTTGCAAAACAAATCCAACCATAATGATTATGAAATAAGATACAGAATCCTACTCACTATAAATTTTAAAAGCAATCGAATAATAGCAGACTTTTGTCTAAATAACGCGTTATATTCGGTGTCTGTTTCGTTTAATAATCTTGCAAAACAAATCCAACCTTAATGTTTATGAAATAAGATCTAGAATCCTACTCACTATTAATTTATAAAAAGCAATCGTATAATAGCGGACTTTTTCTAAATAACGCGTTATTTTAATTATTTAAAAAAACTACTTAAAATTTACGCTTTCGTTTAAACGCCCACCTCTATCCATACCTAGCGTATACGCTCGCAAACTTAATTTCGTTAGAGCTATTTTTCTTGACTAGAAATCTTGCAGGCAAAAGCATTAGTTACTGTTCGTAGTCTATAGATATTTCAATCCACGATGACGCGCCTGTCAAACTCCATACGAATCGAATTAAACGTAAGCGATTTTGACAGAGTGGGGAGAATCTTCGTGGATTGAAATATCTATAAATTAGCTAGAAAAACCTGCAAAGAAAAACCGGCACGTGTATAATTTTACAAGCTTTTATTTTACTTGCAATGTATATTTGTCTTTAACCGATTGAGCTGAAATTTTGTATACCCATTTAGTTTGGACGACAATGCATGTTTACTCGTAGCTATGCGACGTCATTCTAAATCCAACATGGTGGTACACCCAAGATGGTGGACTAATCATTTATCACTCTTGATCACAATGTGGTTATCAAACGAAAAGGTTTGCTGAGAAGAAAATTGACATATTTATTAAAAATGTTTTTTGCGTTTATTCCGTTCAGCCTATGCACTATGCGCGCCCGCCGCGTACCAACGCGTCCGCTGCTAAGCAGTTCGCGTGACCGTGTCCACCAGAGCGCGCTGTTTATTGATTACCACTGTTTACCGTCACTACAACTATGCCGCCAAACAAAAACATCGGAATGGTGAAACAGAACGATGAATAAGCGTGCCCAGCGGGGCTGTCAATGGAACGTTAGTTTTTTTTATAGAAAAATCCTTAAATACTTAGGTATACCTACTGCGAATTAATGCAATAGGTACACTATTGTTATACGGTACGGTACATATTGAGCTCCTGTTGCGATTTAACCGAGCAAGTGTCCAGTTTCTTGACCGTTCTACTCGGTGCAAACAGCTTCCCGAAAATGGCGATAGAATGGCATAAGAGCCTATATAAGTTTTAGGCCTGTGTGAAAGAATAAACATTTTGATCTATGATTTTGGTCTCTATCGCACTTACGGCAGGCCTGACAGCCAACAGGTGCAATGCAATTTCTCCTTTTTAATGCCCCGCGGGCAGCAATTATTAAACGACATTAGGTATTTTCGATAAAAATACGTAGGTAGGTAGGTACGTATTACACACTTTTGGGAACCTACGGAAAACTTTCAGAAATGCCCGTTCAAAATATTTTTTTCGTCGTTAAACATTATCAAAATATTATATGCCTGTTGGTATTCGAATCCCTGATCTTACATTATCTGCCAGATATTAGAACCACTCATCATTGCTCTTATTGAATTTTGTGTTTATCTGCCTATATTATACTTACTTATATTATTTTCATATCACTACTGTTATTAGTTATTGTCTTATAGTGTATTTTGCAATATTATTTAAATATCAATGACTGTCGACGACGCAACGTGTACAGAAAAACTCATAAGAGTTTATGAATGCACCTTTTATAATTACATTGTATGTTAAGCTTTTTCTATGTAAATAAATAAATTATATTTATTAGGTAACACAATAAGAGTCAATCATACCGTCAGTATAGGTACGTTACGCAATAATAAAGCAACGAGCAAATGATGAGGTCCTGTTATAGTATTGCCCGCTGACCGGAAGTCCATGCATTTGCGGTTTCCGTTCGCGATAGCCTGTGATTTAGCTGTTAGACTTATATAGATACTATAGATAGGTACCAATAGCAATTTACCTTTCAGAAAATCGTAAGTTATCTCGCTTATGTCTGCTGTTTTTTGCTTTCAAAAAACTTCGTTGGCCATTTTCATTTCATAAATAATTTCACAGTATCTAGGTATAGGTGTAGGTAGGCAATAGGTATACTTGTTTATTGACGTTTCACACCGACACTTGAGCATCATCCGATGTTGTCGAGTAGGTATGATAAGAAATCATCAGTGGAGTTAGTACCGACAAGTTGTTGGATCTTAGATTCGAATGTCGATTCGGTTTCGCCATTAAGTTCAAAAACGTATTTAACTCTCTCGAATCAAAAAAAATTTGGTAGATATGTGATTAATACCTGAAAATTGGTGTCATATTTCATTGATCCGATATTACGAACTGTAAGCGAAATGCAGATTTTTCGATTATAGTTCATTAAGTAAGGATCCATTCCAATCCTAAAACTGTTACCAACTATAGAACTGTTACAAAACGTTCCTAATTATAAGTCCATCGGTTGAAATTTGACTCGATAAATATCAACTTGGATAAATATCGATTCGTTTTTGCCAATGTAATCGACCTACCTATAGGTACCTACTTAGGTAATGCGCGAGAAGAAACTGACGCTATCGAATTCTCAGCATTATTGTACCATCTTGTACTAGCCCCCCAGCATAGAAACTTTAATCAATTAAACCTTCCTAAATATCGATTTCTCAATGTTACACACTCACAATTTCAAGTAGGTACAACATTGAGCATAGAGCATAGACCGTCTGACGGGAGGGAATTCTATGGGCGACTCGAAGTGTCGGCCGGCATATTAACTACTGTTCCGTGAACGAACTTGAACCCTAGTTAAATGTGGAGTTTATATTACATTTCAAGGGAGTCGTGGTTTTCCTTATTGATGATTGTACCTACCTGGTTTGTGGATGATGTGACCTAATTATGACTTAGGAAATGAATCTTATTTGATCAATTTTGTCTAAAACAAATCTTGGTATTCACCAAGATTTGTTATATTGATATTCATCAATATGAACAAGGGCTTTTAAAAATAAGTGATCGATCTCGAAGTTTTAATTTTGTTTTTCTAATCCACATACTAGGTACGTATTTCGGTAAACAAAATAAAAAAAAAATCGTTCTTTCATTTAGGTACCTAATTATGTAGGTAGGTATGCCGTATGAGACACCTCACCACTTCACCAGGCTACGTATGAGATAAAACTCTTGTTTGAATTGCCTATAAAGATCTATATCTATCCTAGGTTACTGACAAGTAATTTTCCTACAGGTAGGTGACCTTATAAAACAGACCGCATATACCTAATACAGTCTTCACCTCCGATGACAACGTGTGATGAATGAATTAAAAATTTGATTGCTGTTTATAGATTACGGAAGAAAATTTAATTCACTTGGTATCTTTGTTTAAAGAGGTACCTACTTAGGTGCATTAGGTAGGTAAGTCCTTTTTAAAAAATGTAGAGTATAGGAAATAGTTTTTACTTTATAGGCTCTACATTTATCGTATTAATTTCTGAAATGATTCTTCTTCTTCTTCTTAGTCGTTCACTCTTGATAGAGTGGTCGTGGTTATATATTCGTAGTTACGATGTCTTATTATGTGTCACTGTTGCCTTAGCGATAGTTCTCCAGCGGCTCCTGTTGGCGGCATTGCGAGAACATTCAATAATTGAGGAATTTGTAGCACTCCGGATTAGATCAGTCCACCTCGTTGGGGATCGACCACGTGGACGCGTCCCTTCCACTCGCCCTTGAACCACCAGATGTTCGATAGTATCTGTTCTTCTTGATATGTGGCCAAAAAACTTAAGGATTCGTAATTGTACAATCGACGAAAGCCTCTGGTCAATTTTTAGCTCCTTGAGGATGGAGACGTTCGTACGATGTGCTGTCCACTTTATACATAACAGACGTCTCCAGCACCACATTTCTAAGGCGTCTATTTTCCTTCTGTCAGACTGTCTTAAAGTCCACGTTTCAGCTGCATACAAAAAGATTGGAAAGACTAGACATCTCATCAGACGAACTTTTGTATTTTTCGAAATGATTCAGCAGATCTATAATCTAGTGGAAGCATTGACTTATACTCTAGACGGGGCGGACCGCGCGAAAAAATGTCGCCAGTTTATGGGAGCAAAACTCCCTCCAGCGACAGTAGTACCTAAGCTGTTATAAGTCTACGCAGTATTTCGCAGGAGTTTCGACACATGGCGCTACATTTTCTTGTATGAAGAAGGTTTACGTAAAATGTTTGGATGGGCCTATCTTGACTATTATTATCAATGAGTGGAAGACACATGACACGACTGCAATTCTGTAGGTATAATATTTACCTATCTAACCTAAGTATTCAGCTAGATTCCTACCACTTCCATAAGTTAAGTAGGTACCTACCTACAGTATAGTAAAGGCACGATAACGATACATTTTCATATTTTGGATCTTCTTTAATTAAGAACTTATTAATAGGTAAGCACTTAAGTAGGTACTTATATCAGGAGAGAACGAATGAGAGTTAAATTTATTCTAAAATTTTAGGTACAAATTTCAAATTTTAAGTTAAGTTTCATACAATGTGTTGCTGTTCTTTTCTTTTTATACTTAAACACATTTGTTATCATTGAAATGTATATAAATTGTTCGAACTCCTATATCTAACTAGGCAATTGATTGAATATCGTAATCGTATCGAGCTAGATACCGAAACGTAATAAGCGACAGACTCAAATTCAAAGATAGCAACACTTAGGTATAACCTGAGAAGATTTACCCATCTATGTTTAGCTACCTATAGGCACTTCACACATTGTTATCCGAATATTCCTATAGCTAGGTCACTACAGCCAGATTCCTATTCATAGATACATTTATGTTTAGGTGCGGCGTATTGATTTAGACGCGTTGGGGGCGTGGCCGAAGAAAGATTAGGAGGATCGTGAATAACATAAAGGAATGTATAAAACTATGTATTTATTTTATTGTTCTGGACAGTAAGTAACCTGCGGAAAGTTTCATTATCGAAATGCTTTAGCACTAATTCGTATCAAGGTAAATACTGCAGCTTGCCTATATTAGGTACCTAGGTATACGAGTAGGGGGTCTTATACCGAGGGTCTTATATCTAGATAATAATAAGTAGGTAGAAGAAATTGCCTACCTAGCCTAGCCTACCTTGTCTAATCGTCCAAGGTGAGAATTTTCGGTGATGTCTAATTCACTAAGGTAAAGTTGATAAGGCCTGCAGTAGTTATTTAGGTAGATTTACCCTGAAAATGATTATATCAGGAGTCATACAAAAAGTTTATTTTCTTATGTTTAAAATCAGGTGTAGGTAGGTGGGTAAGTACTAAGTAGACGTAGCTGTACCCTAGATGAATAGGAGCCTGGGTCCTCTGATTGAAAAATAGGTAGGTATAAATGTGATGTTGGTAGATGCTGAGTAAGTATATATCTTTCTGGATGGAATGTTTTTAGTTTGAAGGTAAAGCCTACCAAGCGAATGCAATGCTGCATCTCCGAGAGCCTTATTATATAAATTCTTGAAACCTGTGTGCTACATGGTTGTGTTTAGCAGCAAGACGGTTGGTTGATTAGTTGATAATGATAAAGAGGAAGCACCCTGAACCTTCGTCTTACTTAGCATAAGATGCCATATCGTTTAAAGTTGCAGTACGAGTAGATTGGCCAGTAAAAACTTGGTAGGTATGTTGTAATGGCATCATCACAAATTAGCATCAATCAATGCCTACAGGTGCGTGCCACACCCTCGAGCGCCAGACGCTCATACCTCGTCGTCTGATAACGCATTAACGTGAACTCAACGGGTCTGCCCGCGAAATTCAAAATTTTCGTGGTTTTTTGCAATTTGTACGCTAATTAGACATGATAGGCTTATGAAAATCAATTTGCGAGAGTAGCAGTATCATCTTTACATGATTATATCAAAATCTTTGCATAAAAATGTGTATCCTAGGAAATTAGTCCGAGTATAGAGTTTTATGTGAGCAACTCGCAAATCTCGGACTAATTTCTTTAACTCGACACTTTCGAACAGAGATTTTTACATAAACACGTGAAGAAGATATTGTGATTATCGCAATTTTACGGCCATAAGCCTATTATGTCTTATTAGCTTAAAAATCGCGAAAAACCACGAAAATTTTGAATTTCGCGGGCACACCCGTGGTGTGCTCCTTAACGGTGTTGCCACAATTAAAAACCCCTACGCGAATCCGACCAAACCGCAGCTCCCGGCGCGAAGATACCCATACTACTTATTATATTCTATGAGCGCGAGCTATAAACGTATTCCCGAACATATCACGTGCGAGACTACTACCAATTTCAACCAATCAGGTCGCGACAATTCAACTTAATAGTCCAAGCCACGCCCAATCACGTAACCGCCTATTACAGTTCGTGTAACGACGCAGGCTTTTAACTTCGCGATGACGTCCGATCGATTCGCCTCTCGCTCGGATCCGTAGCCCCGTCCTCGTCTAATCCACGAGGATGTGCGGGACCTAGACATAGTGAGGCGAGTGAATAAAGTCGCGTTTGGCGCGTGCTTCGTCTGGGGTCTCAGTCGCACGTCCGAGGTTGAAGGAGGGGGTCGTGCAACTGTTTTCGATAATCGGCTGCGCGTTCCGTACGTGAAAATCGGCCAGTTCCCGACCGGTCACGTCTGCGTAAAAACGGATATATGCCCAGAATATTTATTAAGTGGGTGGCTGTGCGTGACTTTCCTCCAGTGAATAGGTTATAGCTTGTAGCTGCCCACGTAAATCGGTCGCGAAATAGGGCGGTTTGTTTTGTTTGCCAACTGAAAACGTTTGCGGCTGAAACTGCTGACTCTACGTGTGGATTTTTCGCGGCTCGCACTCCGCCGGAAATGTTCTAATTTCAAAGTCGTGTCAAAGACTCGATAGCGGCTGTAGTGAGCTTATTTATTTGAAAATGGAATGAACTGAAACATTGTTAAGTGAAGCACCTCTTATTTCGAACAGTGACTCTGTGTGCAACGCGTGTTTGGAAATGGAATAAGAAACTTTTTTAAATTTGGAACGTTTACAAAATGAGTGTGACAGCGCGGGAAAGGACTGTCAAAGACTAAAAGATTAAAAGACACAGACGTGACACAGTGATAATGTTGCCATACCAAGCGGTTGCAATGGACTACGTGGCCTCAGGGTTCCACCACCACCAGCGGGCCGGTGGGCTGCCCGTCATGGGCCTGCCGGGCCCGGGGCCTGGCCTCAACCCGGGCCTGAACACGGCCTTCACCCATTCCTGGTTCGTACAGACAAGCCCGGATATCTGTCGGCAGCAACAAGCATCCAACCAATCGCATCTCGAACCTGGGCACGTTTCATTTTTTTCTTTTTTATATTTTTATTTTTTAGTTATAGTGTTTCTACTTCTGACGACCACTAATTTGCTTATATTATCGAATAATTCTCCATAACAATAAAAAAAACTTTGCATTCGGTGCTCGCTACGCTCGTTCTTATTATTGCTTATTTATTGTTAAGTTTTCTGATTTCTGATAAGCAATTTGGTGGTCGTGTGTTCAAATTAGCATTATTTTCTTAATTTCGCGTCTTGTTTATTTCTAATGCTTTGTTTAATGTGCTTTATGGACGTGTGAAATTGATGTTGTTCATTCAAATTATACTCAAGTGAAGGAACACGACTCAACAACTGAAGTTAAGACTGAAGAAGTGTCTTCAAATCTTCAGTATTAATTGACTAAAGTTGGAATGGTCGTTTAGTAGGTACCTACCTACCGAATCAGTCATTCCTACAATCTGCCAAAACTAAAAAGAAAGGTGTAGGTACTTATTATAGAATGAAAGGAGATGGAATATTAAGTATCTTACTTACTTACCTATTTATTTCTTATTTATAAGACATGATGACTATAATTACCTAGTCATTTATTTATATGAAGAATAGTGAGACAAGCAAGATGTTTATCTGATGATAAGTGATAAGTACCTACGTATGGCCATCCAGATGCAGTACCTACGTCCCATAATTTTGCGATCATCCTGAGACTTCAGTTCTTAGGTCTCATTATTGAACTGCAGTTGTCACGTCGGCGTACAGTGCCTTTCAATACAGTACCTAATAGGTACATCGCTATTTCACTAAACTGAGGTATAAGTATAGAATAAGAATAACTCACGCTGCGGTGGTGCCTACCTGAGGAACTCCGCAAGTAAAGTCCACCAGTAAAAAAAAATATATCTAACACTAATTTTAATAACACTAATTTAAAAATTATTATCTTTCATTCCACCACAAAATCTGTAAGTACGTAGGTACGAGTACTTACTTAGCAATATACTCAATGTAAGTAATTTCGAAACTCTTAACTCGATTTCATTCATAGCTTAAATTTTTTAACGCATTAAGTAGAATACAAACTAGTTATGCGCTACAATTTTTGGTAATTTTATTATTTCACGTTACGAAAAAAGGTCGTGTAATGAAACAGCAACTAAACTAGATAATAAAGTTGTTAAGAGTGTCCGAGTCAGCGAAATTACTCAAAACTGTGCCTGATTTGCATCTCAACGACACTGTGTGACTGGTTCTTGACATGATCATTTCTAAACCGTCCAAACCAGACGAGCTACTAAGCATAAGCACCTAGGTAGTGGCACCTACAATCAAGTCAAGTTGTAAGAACATTTTTAGAGCTCCTTAATAGTAACTCTATTAAAAATATGGAAACCTAAAAACTGGTCAATGAGAGTCAGGCTCCCGCACCGAAAATTTCGTGCCTATCAATAATTTTGAATTTTATTCCACCTCTTAAAATTATAAAAGTTATCAACATTTGGTCTTTGTTTCTTGCCAAATAAAATTTTCATAAAAGAAACGATCTATGGTGGCTATAGGTCTTGTAACCAAAATTAAACATAATTTTGGTGGTACGGAATCATTAATAATTCTGGTGAAATGAGAGCATTTGATTAATTTTTGTACTAGGATTGTAAGAGCTTAATTACCAGTAGTAGAGTAAGAAGATATACGTGACTATATATTGCTCTACGAAGATGTCAAAAAATAAACCTATTATTTTTATCTAAGTATCGATTAATATTATAATAATTAAATTTAAACATTAAGTCAAATATTTGCGAAAAACTAAATAAAATTTGAATTTCGGGGGATAGTTTCGCTGAACCACCTTAATGAAGTAAGTAAGTAGGCGTTCATCTGTGCGTTTGCACAGGCACTTGCTCACTAATGCTGGTTTTCACCTACACTTTAAGAAACGCCTAAGCTGATAGATGACAGTTTTCACTTACAACAACTGTCACCTAAGGGCTTCAGGTGTCCCTTAAAATGTCAAAAACGAGCATAAGTTTTCCTGCGCACTTGGTAAATCTCTTTAAAGATGGACCGCTGGGAGAAGATCGGTTGAAGGCATATTGTTATTGCGTGATCAAAACAAAAATAAATAGCCCGGTATTGTCCACGAATCATGACTCGATAACAATCTTAATTTACCTAGGCTCCACTCGCAACGGCATGTTTTAAATATTGTTGTTTTATACGGAAAATCGTATTAACCTTGGTTTTTCATCTCGTCGAGAAGTTCTTTTGTTTACGTTTTTATAAATAACAAAGGAATAAGTTTTATTCAAAGATCTCTAAGTATCTAAGCAAATTATTAATACAAAAGTTATATTTGAGAGTAGATTTTAGTTTGTTATCATTTACCTAAGTATTTATTTTTAGTAATAAACTAAATTAAAGTGGAATTGATTCACCTAAATAAACTCTTAGCCCGTGGGTACAATCATCTTAGATCGTCTACTGTTAGTTTCTTAAATTTAATGATGCTACTGAACCACTAAACAATTTTATCTTTCTATATAAAAAACAGAGTTGGACAAAGTTTTAGGAACGAAATTATATCCGAGTTAAAAAAGGCAAATAACTTACAAATCCGAAGAAACCCAAACAAACGCAGCAAGTTATAAAAATACGAATATCTAATTTAAATTTCTTTCCAATACCGTTCCCGTTAGTTCGAAGGAGGATAGTCTAGAATTGAATTACTACCTAGATTTCTAAAATGTCTAGAACCTAATTACTAATTTACCGCATGGCTGCCGATGAAAGGTTACGATAGACGTGAACCTATACGTGTCTTTTACATAAATGTAAAAAAGCGTGGATGGGTGCCAAGTGGTATGCGTCAGAGTAAATAGTAAACCGCTAATTGTTAATTTTCCACCACATATAGGTAGGTTTTTTAGAAACCGCTATAAACGTAGGTTGATACATCACGTAGCTGTAGAACGCAGGTATCATTAACCTAGTTATAGGCAGGCCAGGTCCACTTATTACATGATCGATAAATTACAGGTAGGCGTCTCGACGTACTAATTTCAGATGGTCGCCACGCACCAGATATTTTGTTCGCGTTAAATACGCCCGATGACGAGGTAGCCCTAGTACGTCGAATGCGATAAAGTATAGAAAGAGAAGTTCTTTTCGGAGGCGTAGCCAGGCGCTATTGGCAAATTGAATTGCACTTTAAGTGTCAGCGCTAGAGTCACTATTTTTTAAAATCATCTTGCCGAGTGAAAATTCTGTACCGTCAGGTACTATTAGGTATTCCGTGGTATAAGGTAAACTACACATAACGTTTATATCATCAGACGTAGCCAAGACCTATGATAGATATTAGTTATATTAAATATTTGCGATAGCCATGTCATGAGAACGACATAAATATGTGAATGACAGGTGCCTGCGTAAGAGTCACGTCCTCAATTTATAGCGATCAGATATGTCTTTTTCATACATTTTTTGCATTTCGTCCCATTTGAGCGAGCGACATGTCATATCTATGCTTATAGCTGAAGCATAGGTACCGAGGAGGTCTATTATTTAGAAACAAAATATGTTTATGACTTAGGTATGGCAAATTCAGTTTCTACATCAAAGCACGTCGTTGTTTATGTTAAAAATAAAGCTTAAAAAACTTTTTAAAAAACTTCTACGATGGTAATAAGCCTATTTGGCTCGCTTTATGAACTCGCGGATAAAGGGAAAGGAATTTCTTGCTACAAAGAAAAAAGAAAATAAATTGAAATTCTTCCTTGCATATAGCATCAGAAGGCACTGGCCAATTATGATATTATAAATCACACTAATATTATAAAGCTATGATATAACAAGAGAAAAATCTATGTTATAAAGACGAAAGTTGGTAATTATGTATGTGATGTGCGAGAAAATTGTGGAAAATCGTTATACATCCATAGTATAAGTCCAAGTCCATTTTTGGTGTCCATATATTGCCAGTGTTTTATTTACTCATAAAGTCCCTCTATACTGACTACATTTCATAATACGGTCTATATAAATATAAACTTCATATAACTACTAGACGCTATCGTTAAATCAAGTTATGTCGCAGTGTAGGTAATTTGACGTTTTCCCAGAACCATATTTTGTAATGATTTAAGTTAAACTGTACATACGAGTTAGTTAAGAACATGATGCTACTTCAAAATTATACCTAACTAATTGGTTTCAGTTTTGAATCCAATTACAAAAACCTGAGAAGTGTGGCCCGTACCTACGAAGGGTTCCGTAACCATCGCAAAGACGTCAAGAGATGCGCCAATTTTTATGGTTGATCAAAAAATTTGTTACAAAATAAAAAAAAATAAAAACTAAAAAATATACCTAAGTAGGTTCTTAAATTGTCTATTTGTTACTGCGTCCATCCTAGATAAAGCTTGCTGATAATGAGACGGAGAGTGGAGAGTTCTAGAAATAAACCAATCTTGCTATAAATTAAGTATCCTGTAATAAAATAATTAGTCGGTCTTTGAAGTTTTAAGTGCAGCTAAGACAATATGTTCTTCACATCATAAACAAAACCACCTAACATCCTATTTAAACTACAACCTAGTTATTATAAAATTAAAGACATATTTTAAAGAAACCATCAAAAAAAAGCCAAAACACTTTTTTATACCTTTTAATATACCGAAAACAAAAATCTTTTGACTCAATCTATAGAACCCTTTTACACTTCATCAAAATTTCCTAACAAAAACCTTTTGAAATGAGGTGAAAAAAGTCAAAAAGTGGTCCACATCCGTTGTCTAAGATATTTTGATTGGAAAATAAAGACCGTGACTAAATGGATCCGTACGTACATGAATTTGATGTTAGAAAGAGGCATTCTTTTGATTTTTCGAACATAATCTATTGGACCCGTTACAAAGTAACCATTTCTTAAGTAGATAAGTAAGTAAAAACAAAAAAAAAGTTAAATTTATTTTTTTAGACGATAAACGATGCCTAATAGTTACTAAAGAATAAGTAAATAACATCTTTACCAAAAATGTAAACTTAACCCTAGAATTATGTATGAGTAGGTATTGAGTATCCTATCTACTTAGGTAAAGGTATTTTTTAGTAGCAGTATTTATGCTAAACAGTAATCATCCTTCATAAAACAATAGCTATTTCAATTTTCTACTCAGCAAAATCTTAATTCGAGACCCACATTGTGATGAAGAATTCATTTAAAATAACTAGTCCACCATATTGTGTGTTCCGCCATGTTGGATTTAGAATAGCATGCATTGATATCCAATCCAAACTAAACAGGTTTACAAAATTACAGCTCAATTGGTTGAAAATATTTGCTTCAAAATTCCATAATTCCACCTTAGTAAATATACTTTCATTGCAATAAAAGCTTGTAAAAGTTTATCCTAAAAAATTAACCGTGAAAATTTTTGAAAATTAGTATAGTAAGTAGTATTTGTTAATATAATCTAAATAAAAATTGAGATGGTAACCTAATGATGGAGCCATGTTAAAACTTTGTAACGATTTTTGTACGACAGCTCTTGGACTTGCTCTGTGCCTAAACATCCATTCACATGCAATTAAAAAATGACTCTCCCCTCTCGCATTTTGTAAAGAATAGTAACCTAAGTTTAATGAACTATTCCTGTGACTTCTACCCAACACTTCACAGAATATTCTAATTGACTGGCGTTATAGCCTTAAGCTAGAATTAGTTCTGGTTAGGTCTCTTGTGTGGTCTGTATAGCTTGAAAACTACTCTTGATAAAACATGCCAAGGTGCAAAATACAACTAAATAAGTAAGTAATAAATACGTTTTTGAATACATACTTTTTTTGAGTTAACAGAGTTAGCACTGAGGTGCTCGAAGACATTTCAAATATTTAAGTGAATTCTTCTGTACTTACTTAAACTTATTTAATTGCATTGACTCCATTTCTATATATTTTGTGTAATTTTTTATTAAATTAATTAATGTAAGCTTTTAAATTTGTTTTTAAGAAAAGTCTCTATGATTAGTCTTCATACGTAATAGTATAATACCTATAATACTATACTAATAATACTATACTAATTAATATTTAATCTCCATTACTATCAACGCGATAGAGTTGTTGTGCTACTTACCTACTACCAAATGTTACTACCAACATTTACGATATACAAAACAGTAGCCTAGCAATAGCTAGATACAGATTCATTACAATCGTTTAAAATAAAAATAGAATACTTCTCGCATTTTAATTTTGAACTCTATTCCAATGTAATAACGTCGTTACAATTTGTACTTGGACAAAAATCTGCTACGGCCGGATTTAAAAGTGATCGCGGGCCCTTTTCGAATATATGGATCTATTACGTTTTGTTTTGTATTTTTTTTTATTGACGATTTCGTACGGGATGATCTTGTTTTGTCCGCATATTTTCCTGTTAATTTAAAATATTATCTGCACTTGATAATACCCCCTAATAGCATTCTAATTTCCATAGTTTCTAACGGACTGTAACTTTTTAGTTGTATACTAGTATCCAAAATAAGTATGTTTGGCCTATCCGAGATAGAGACGTAAGCATCTCTAGTAAGAATTTTAGTAGACGTTGCAAAACCAGTAGTTCTTAATTTTAAATCAAAATACTTAATTATAATCTTTAACATAGTCCTAATTGTACGCAGACAAGTAATGTCGGACTCACCGGACTGTTTGGAGCTACATAATGCTTTAACTCCTTTAATTTTATCATTGTTTGTCAACAGTCATTTGACTTTGGAAGAAAAAGGACAAAACATATTAACTATTCCACCGTATTTTATATTTATAAATCAGGGAGTTAAGAGATTACTAAGTGACTCTTGTGCCTGAGAATTAAACTAATCAAAAGCTAGAAAGATGCGATTCATGAGCCAAAGTAGTCTGGTGGTTTATATATTTTCCGCGCTACACCATGTATAGCACGGTAGCCAGTTCAATCAGCGGGTAACCGCTGAATCACGGTAATTCGTCCCGCCTTCTGTCCATTGGAGTTTTTGTGTGATCACAGATCGAGCCCGACTTAACACTTTCCACTGCGACTGTAGATACAGTTTACATGTTATAAAATAACCGATAAAAACAAGTACCTACTAGTACTTTACTTTCGACAAATTGACAGACATATCCATTTTGCAGGTATACCTAAGTTCGCACGAGTAGGTATATTCGGAAAAGACAATTTTAAACTACGAAAGAGGAAAAGCTCTTGTGAAGTTTCCTCCAGTAGGTAGAGATGATGCTTGGTGGAGAAGGTTAGTACATACAAAAACTTTTGTGCAAATTTAGAGTCGGATAAACGGAACGGATTTCTTTACTTTTACAACTAAGGTCCTTAGCGGAAATATTGCGAATTAAGCATTCGGCGGTGTTCCGCTTGGAGCGCTATGTAGATGTATGCAGAAATCTGTTCAGTTTATTCGAAGCAAGTCGACTCAAATGTTGTACTAACCTTATACTGATCAATATTTTCTTTGGAACTAATCGAACAGGTATTATATTTTGACGTATGTACGAATATTTTAACGCTGTTTTCGTTTGTAATTGAGAAGTTTCGGGATTTTATTCCCGGCTAGAGTCGGTGTAGTATTTTATGAATCGGCTTTTTCTAAGAGGTAAACTTTAATACATTATACAACCAAAAGTAGGTACCTAGGTACTTAGTTGGGTACAAGTCCAACTGACTTTTTTCGATTACAAAAAGGCACCTGCACCAAACCTCAAAATAATCCAAACCGCAGACGTAAATTGAAGCGCTTTTTTGAAACATCGATTTCTTAACTTTTATTCGGTTTTATATCCAATAATCGTTTTGTAATGTAGGGTAACCGACACTCAGGTACTGTAATGATTGTAACCAAAACACCACTTGTTTGGGAAGCTGTGTTTTAAATTTAGACGAATTTCAAGCGTTTTGTTTTGTGATCTGATTACCTACATTAATGGTTGTGACTTTATATGTCGGTACATTTTGAGGGAACTGCAATGACAACCTGCTAGGACTCTTCTTGCAGACATGGCAGTATACCCATCTGCACTGCTTAAATATTTTCACTCGAACTTTGTTTTAGTTTGTAGGGAGCTGTAGCCAACGACCTTAGGAACTTAGGCATCAGCATAGAAGCATAGAATACCACAACAGTGAAGTACCTAAGTACCTTTTAATGAAACATAAGAGCGTAGTGCAGGGTGCAATATTGTATGGCATTACCAAGCAATAACCTTAGAGTCCCTACGTCTGACATAAACAGTCTTGTCCAATATATAAGTTATATCAGGTGAACGTATAGGTAAACTCGTCGAAGTTTTTCAAAATAATAAGTCTTATAAGCCGAGGAAACCTATCTAGATTTCCTATATTTATTTTTTGAAAAATTAAATAAATTTTATTTTAAGGCGAAGTGAAGTATTGTGACGAAATCACCGATATGAACCTAAAGATGAGCCCATTGGAACAATATATACGACAACTTTCTTTCAACAAGAAAAAAGTAGCGCATTTGGCAAAATTTTCCTTAATACGCCGTAACATGGCGGTAATTCTCCCTGATGTGGAAACTCGCGTGCGCACTAATAACAAGTAGGTAAAGTGATCTGTAGCGTGAATCGTGGTCCATAGACAAACCGACCATTGCAGCATGGTCGGTTTACAACTGACACTGTTGGTCTTGTGTCTAAACATACATTTTTGACACCAGGAAACGGGTCCTCTGTGTCTATTGACGAAACTCATCTGACATAGATGTCGAGAAATAAATGATGCTTTTCTCAATAGCATCATTTCAATAGTCAAAATCTAAAGTTTGCACGCGCCCTTACCCTGTCCTTACCTCGCAGCGAGATGTGTAGCCACGATAGCTCCGCATTCCGCGATGTTGTCAGCGTAAACGACGATCGCGGGTTCATAAAAATGTAAATTACACAACTAAATTAATCTCATTACTGAAGACTTTAAAAATAAATGTTTTCGCTCTTGAATTATAGCTTTGAGATGTTTTGGTGCAAAAGTCATCGCAGACCATGTTTGAATCCCAATGCTGGGCATGATCTCCTTTCAAAATAATTGGGGTGTAGCCTATTACGATGGGATGGATAAAATTAGTTTCTGAGCGTTTTTGGATATTGTTATTACCAACACACTAAAACAAAAATTACAATTATATCCATTGTAGTTTCCGATAAAAATAAGAAGAAATGGAAACAGAAACTTTTGGGAGAAATTTCTACCGAATTTTTTTTATCCAATCGCGTTTCTGCTTCAAAGCGAATTTAGATTATAGACCCAAAATACATGATGCTATAATTATCTTTATAGTTTTAAAATATCAGGTTACTAAAAATCGCTTAAATTACCGTTGTACGTGATAATTTTCTTTCCACAAACCCAAAGAACTAATTCCCAGGATTTGAACCTTCGGCAAGAGATGAGATTCGGAGTTAATGCAGATCATTGGGTTTTCACTGCTTCGGTAGTGCAATGGTGCAGCGATATATAAAGTATCACAGCAGGGCTAGACAATGTAACATGTCAACTGTAGAAAAACCACCAGTACAACACATAATATTATGAAAGCGCTGTTCACTGTGCCTACTACCTGCCCACTACAGTCGAAAATCGAGTATGACTATTTGTCGTTCTCGCAGACCTTGTAGATAACTTTAGCGTTCTGCACGCGACAAGTGACACCGGCAGCTGCAGCAGCAACAACGCGTAGAGTACATTCTGCTTTCATATGTTGTGTACTGGTGGTCACTTGGTTTTTCTACAAGCGTCAACGCTTAACGCTTATGTTACATTGTCTAGCCCTGCAGGTCAATAAAGGATTAGAGTAAATCTTCTAAATTATCTCAAATGTTACCTGGTGGAATATTTCATTCGTGTTTGAGTACTTATCAAACGCCCCTTCAGTCATAACCTATGTACCTATGTGATTTAGCATTAAAGTAGGTACAATGCCAGTGGTCATCATGAGAGAACACCGAAGCCACTAGTGTGTCCTAAAAAGGTGTTAATTGAACCAGTTAACTACTGAACTCGAGAATAGCAAGGACCTAACTAACCTAACCTAACCTAACTAAAGGCTTTAGCCCGCCATGCCATAACAGCGAGCGATCAAATATTTAATGGACATTCCAATAGTGCGACAGGGTGACCATCGATCACGCGGGACCAGCCGGGATTAACGGGACAAGTGTCCCGTAAATGATGCATTATTCCCCCTTTACTTCATCAGCGTACTTTTGTAGTGACCCCTGTTGTTTTAATTCTTTCTTTTAGGGTTGAATTGGTATTGGAATGGGGTGCGCTGAGGATCATTATTGGGTCCTTTGTGGTATGTACCTATAGGTTGTGAATATGTATGTCTATTATACATTTTTGTAAAACCTCCTTCTTTCTTACTATTTTTTGACGAAATAAAAAATCTTCGGACTCACAACATTCCCATTAGTTGCTCAAACAAATTCACAATGTTTTTAAAACTTAGTTTATTTTCGGACAGTACCGGGCAGGGGCTAGGTGGAATAAAACTTTTTTTTCCGTCAAGAAGGAAATCCACGAGAATCCTATCATATTTTATACATTCAATTTGCAACTATAAGTACATAGTTGCAAATTGAATGTACGGTTTATAAACGTTATATGTACCCAATATATCTATTGATTTATTGTAAGGAAAAGGTTTGTATGATGGAAACATAGATTTATAAACGTCGTCGCTGGCTCTATGGAAGGAAATAATTCTGAAAAAAATCCGAGGAAAAGACTTAGTTGCGGGCAGCAGCCATAGATTAAGACACTCTTTCTTCTTTTGTTATATATCTAAGGCAGCAGCAATAGCCGATAAGTCTGAGATGAAAATTCTAAGGACTCAATGTCCCTTAAAAATCTGTTTAACAAAATGTTATAGAATAGAATTGTTATGTTAGAATTGGAACAGTCATTACCGATAAAATCCGCACAGTGGGGTTAAACTGCAAGTTTCCAGACAAAAATAGGTACACGAAAAAATTCCTCTCCCGCCCCGGGCGCAATCAGCCGTCCCTTCAGCCGATTATTGCAAATAACTATTATTTCCTTCGCCTTTCAATTGGCAGAATGTGGCCCCAACGGTTCTCTTTGTATTGCTAATTTTGCCAGCGCTAGTTTTCTCTATTTAGGGACTCTTAAGGAGCTGGATTCGCTAACTCGCTAACTCGATTCAATAGACTTGCTATACTCGTATTGAATACAATTTATTTAAATAACAGAGTAAATTCGGAATACATTAAAACTTAAAATAATAATAAGTCAGTAGGATTACTTTTAATAAATTAACACTGTCCAAATAACTGACAAGATACAATTTAGTTCCTTGCAGTTATGCTTGTTGTTTGTATCTGGACTTTCCAAAACAAATAAAAGATGTAACCATTTGTAACCATTCCAAATCCCTAAATCAGATGGGACCGCATTATATCATAGCATCACAATTTTATTCATCACAAAGCTATCCACGGCCGATCCCGGTTTATTGCCTTTATGAATGAAACAATTTTCCAGTTTCGCTACGATTTCGGCGGGCAATTTGCTAAGCGGCCAGCGACCATTAGTCATGCTTGTATCGACGCGTCGCGCAGATTGGCCATTTTTTGTCCACGACCGCCGGATCAGTGCCCACTGGGGTGTAATATGGATAGGTACATTGCTTCTGTGAATATCGTTAGTCATTTCAAAGCTCTGTATTAAAATTTACGGTAGCTTGCAATGCAATGTAAATTCTATTTTAATTAAATTATTAAAAACTTTTTTTTGCTTTTTAAGACGGAAACTTTTTTTTTTTATTGTAGATAGGCTTGCGCTTGACGACAAGCATGCCTGATGGAAAGCAATGATGAGGTCTAGGTTGGAGCGCGCTTGCCTAGAAAATGCCTATTCACTCTTCTCTTGAAGGCACCCAGATTAACTTAATAAAATAATGAATAATTACCTATTTTCGTTCAGCTAAAAAATTGAGCTTATAAATAAATTCTCATGTCAGTTTTTGTTAAATTCAATCCCAGCAAAAACATTTTCATGTAAAATGTTGCCAAGACGAGAACATGTGGCTCACACTATCAAAAAGTTATCAGATCTCATGTAGAGCAAGACTTCTAACTCTACACGCCCTAACTCTATAAATCCTAACTTTATAAACTCTACACTTTAGTCAAAATATATTATGTCTTGGCTGTTTCGGTACCATCACATGGGCGTAAAGTGAAGAATTTATTCACTGTTCAGTACTTTTCTAATAGAGTTTTGCAAGTGGCATAATGGACCATGCAAAATTCAAGAAATTTCACATTAAAATTAAATGGTATCACCATTGTTATGGGAAAAAACTTCCATTTATTAAAAATATCCTCTAAAGCAAAGGAACACACTTTTGCAAAGTGTGATGAAGTATTTGAAACCAATGCAGTTAGTAAAACCTAAGTGCAGTTTCTGAGGAGACTCAATACCTATCTAATAAATAATCGTTACTACAGAAACTAGGTATTGTATATCAGAAAAGTACAAAGTCAGTGAATAATATTTTTACTTTACACCCATGTGACAGTAACGAAACAGCCAAGACATAATATATTTTGACTAAAGTGTAGAGTTTATAAAGTTAGGATTTATAGAGTTAGGGCGTGTAGAGTTAGAAGTCTTGCTCTACATGAGATCTGATAACTTTTTGATAGTGTGAGCCACATATTCTCGTCTTGGCAACATTTTACATGAAAATGTTTTTGCTGGGATTTCACTTCTTTTTGTAAGTTGTTTACGACTATATTTTTTATTTGGTTAATTTCCTTTTCTTTGGTGTATTTCTTGAATATCATTGCAAGGTGGATATTTGTCCGAATCAAGTATCCCCCCCCTCTATCATTTAAATGAGGGAACCCTCCTTGGTTCACCTAGTTTATTTTTTTCCTTATTTGTAGTTTATTACAAAGAGTCCCTATATCAATTTTGAGACCTCTAGCATCAATATTTGCGGTAATTTCATACAAACTTCCATCCCCTATTTTAAGGGGTTGGGGGGTTAAATTTCCAACTTTTGGATTTTTTTTGTTGGTTGTGTGCTAATACTAGCTTATATACCAAATTTCAGAAATTAAGTTTTTATTATACCTATATACTTATGGGAAACCCCATACGAACTTCCAACCCCCTAATTTTATGGATGTGGGGTGATTAACTAAAAACCCTGAAACACGTATTTAATTGTTTATTACAAAGAGTCCCTATATCAATTTTGAGACCTCTAGCATCAATATTTGCGGTAATTTCATACAAACTTCCATCCCCTATTTTAAGGGGTTGGGGGGTTAAATTTCCAACTTTTCGAATTTTTTTGTTGGTTGTGTGCTAATACTAGCTTATATACCAAATTTCAGCTTTCTAGGTCTTCAGTAAGTACCTAGGAATTTTGATGATCATCAGTGAGTCAGTCAGTCAGTCAGTCAGTCAGTCAGTGACGAAATTTGGGTTTTTTAGACGTCAATAAAATCTAAAGTATAAGACCTATAAAATTGAAACTTTATAGGTTTAATAAGTTCACTGGCGACATCATTTTCCGAGAATTTTGATTATCTGAAATAATTCTGGCCTAAGTTATAAGGGTTTAAAAATACGGCGAAACACTTCGAGAAAAGATAGGTAGTGCCCTCGCGCTTCGCTTGGCTCGTCTTGGCGGGGACACTACCGTGTCCCCAGATTTTTATATTTTGGTGTGCATACTTAAGAAAAGATATTGTAAATTAGTTACTTACTAAAAGTATAAAAGTAAGTAAAAAGTACATTATTTTTAGAGTCGAAAATTAGAGTCGAAAATTAAATTATTACGTATATAAGTAAGTACAAGAAGATAAAAATCTTGACGCGTGCGTCGAAGCGACCTAACACGTTTAAATTAAAGTCTTTTGTGAACATTGTTGTTACATACTTGATGTAATTTAGTCATTACTTTGATATACGCCTTCATAAAAGAGTGACGCGTGAACAAAATGCTCGACACAGAATTTAGATATTGCACAAAAAACTGCTTATTCCATAAAGAATGTCTCATTAAAATAAGGTGACGCTTGAAATTGTTTCTTTTACCGTCTAGTATTTTTTACCTGTCTGAAAAATCTAATTATTCTGCACAAAATCAAGAGATTGGTCGGAATTTATTGTATATTTTTTGTAATTGATTTTTTGAGTATATTTAGTAATATTGAGTGGTTTGAATACTAAGTAAAGTTCCGCCATTGCATCCGGTTTAGCTTCTATTACCTTTTAGAATAATCTGAATAAATTAAAAATTTTAAAAATCACCGAACATTATTCGCCTTTCCTTGGTAGGAGCTATCTTGCACTTGGTCATAGTGTAGGTACTTACTACTTACCTACACTAAGTATAAGATATATTAAGTAAAGTTTTGATATATTGATGAGGTGGTTGTGAAAAAATATACTATCCCGCATTTAGCGGCGGTGTCTTTCTTTTCAATTTTCAAAGCTAAGAACCTTGTTTGAATTTGATGAATTAGTCATCAAATTCAAACAAAAAAGCAATCAAAATCGGTTAATGTATTTTGGAGTTACAAAGCCAAATACAGAAGCACAGACACGTAAAACTTGCAACATAGTGAGGTACAAGACCGTATTTCCATTGTTTGGGAATAAAAATGGGAAATGCTTTCCAAAAAACCAACTTCAAATGCCACTACAAAGAGTGAAATAATTTTTATTTAAATTTTAGGTACACCAATTCGAAGTCGGGCAATGTTTCATACAATCCCTAATAGTCCTTCTTACTTACTTGATGTGCGAAGAAATGACGAAGTCATAGACAATCGCCCGACTTCCAATTGGTGTATGTACCTAAAATTTAAATAAAAATTATTTCACTCTTTGTAGTGGCATTTGAAGTTGGTTTTTTGGAAAGCATTTCCCATTTTTATTTTATACTTTTTAGTGGAAAACAATAAAATGCACAAGGCGTTGTAAAAATACCCAAATTGCTTGAGATGTGTTCATAAAATCTGAAGAGATACCTCAAATTCACCAAGATCCCATCATCAGACCCTGACTTGATGACTTTAGTCATCAAATCAGTATCTGCTAGCAAATGCACCAGTAACTATAAAAAATACCCAACTCGCTTCAAGTATACTAGCAAAATTTGAAGAGTTCCCTCGATTTCACCAAGATCCCATCATCAGACCCAGACTTAATGACTTTAGTCATCAAATCAGTATCTGCTAGCATATGCACCAGTAACTATAAAAAATACCCAACTCGCTTTAAGTATACTAGCAAAATTTGAAGAGTTCCCTTGATTTCACCAAGATCCCATGATCAGATCCTGACCTGATGACCATAGGACAACTTGGAAAATATTACTCTTTCTAATAATACTCAAATAGTTTCATGTGTCCATATAAAATTTGAAGAGTTCCCTCGATTTCTCCAGGATCCCATCATCAGATCCTGACTTGATTAAAATGGGACCATCTGGAAACAAAACCCTCTTAAAAAAAAAAAAATTTTTCAAATCGGTCCACGCGTCTTCGAGTAATCGGTGAACATACATAGAAAAAAAAAAAAGATTCCGACGAATTGAGAACCTCCTCCTTTTTTGAAGTCGGTTAAAAATAGCCTAATCACTAAACGTTCCCTAAACAGTATTATTAATAGAAATGTGCCTGATAATTACCTCCAATTTGAACTAAACAAGCTTTCAATCAACATCTTAACACCCTATTTGGTATTCGGCGTCCGTAGCAAAGGAAAATTGGATATGACGTGATTATTAAAGTCCTCCTAAAGAGCGGCAATTTGGCCAGCGCGCAAATCGTTGGTCCCAACGGACAGGGCAGTTTGGCTTTATTTATTTTTGTCCAGAATTCTACGATGGACGCACCTTTGTGCGAGTGGCTAACCTACCCTATTTGACTTTTCTATAAATCTGTAAATAAAAAGAAAAGGACTGACTACGTGACTGATCTACTAAAACTGCATGATGGATCGAACTATACAATATGAATTCAGCTAGTGAGAAAAAAATTATTAAGGTCGTTTTGACGGTTTTTTCGCCCTCCTCGCTCTAACGAATACGTTGGTTGGTGCGACGCGACAGACAGCATTGCGAGTTTGGCAGAAAAACGTTTTACCTGATTACTAAAAAACTAAGCCAGTGTTATAAAAATTTTAATCCAAGAATAAAAATAAAATAAATCATATAACATTAATTTTTTTATCATAAAATAAAAAATATAAATCCTTAAAATGGAGTTTTTGAAGTAACTTATGTTGAAATTTCGTTTTGATTTTGGATGTAGGTAATTTTTATACATATTAAGTATAGTCCTTACCCTGCAGGTCGCTTTGATAACTGCTGAAGGTGTTATCGTACTAGCTTGGAACAATAATTGTATATAACACCAAACAGTCGCTACACAGCATCATTCGAAATGCTTATTCGCTTAGCTTGAGTTTGTTGTGGGCTTCTCCTCAGTGCAGGGCGCGTTGGAACCCTCGTAAACTTAGTTTTACGTCGACTTGGAGTTATCGCCATACAAATGTGACAAATATCATAACCATTTACAAGCGCCTGTATATTAGGCCTATGTGAAATAAAGATATTTTGAGTTTGAGTTTTGCAGTAGGTACGTCTTTCCCGGTAAGAATAATTCCAACAGCGGCTGGCAAATCGATCTTAAATGGTTCGAGCCAGAAATTGAACCCGGGAACGCCCACGGGAGCATCGCCAATATTCTAAAGGGATACTAAAAATAAAAATGACCGTGAATTAATTTACCCGCACCCACAAAATTCCTCGCTGTCTGATAAACGTTATCAAGATCCACCGCAATGACATCACTCCAGTACTCTGGTCTCTGACATTAACTGTGCAAGTGTACAACCGTACGAGTAGTTAAAACTGTGCTAGACAAAACGTTCTTAATTAGGCACTTATACTAACTTCCCATCCCATCTTTTACGTCACGACAATATTTTTTTTTATTTTACTAAAAGATTCGCCCGCATGAATTTCTATTTTTCACAAATCCCGCAGAAACTATGATTTTTTCCAAGGTAAAAAAGTAATCTTTGTGTTAATTCAGGAAATAACCAGTCTCCGTTCCTATTTTAAGCCAAATCGGTTCGGCAGTTAAAGCGTGAAGAAATATTTCCCCCACCTAAACTTCTGTTTTTTACAAATCCCGCGGAAACCATGGATTCCAAGATAAAAAAATTAACCTATGTGTTCATCCAAAATAATATAATCTATGTCCACTCCAAATTTCAGCCACATCGGTTCATTAGTTGCGGCGTCAAGGAGTATATACAAACTTGGGACCCCTATTTAACCTTCTTAGGAATGAGTTTAGGAAACACTTCCTTAGTGAAACTCTAGTAGCACATAAGCAACCTGTGTGCCAATTTCGGAATCTCTAGACCCAGCGTTACAGTTAGGAATCGAGAAAGCAAATGTTTATATTTAGCAAGATTTAAGTCGCGTCAAATATATTATACTTACTCAATATGTAGGTACAGTTACCTAAATTTACAAGGGCATCAGGAATTTTGCCGAGTCATTCTTTCCTCATCATAGGGGTGGCGGCAAAATAGTTATCCCGAGAGACTCTACAGGGATACGATTTTGATCCGTATCCTTATCTTATCACCAGCATATTCATGGTATTTTTCTAAAACATTAAATTGAAAAAAAAATCAATATAAATAATTTGAACATGTCATGGTTGAACCGAATTTTCCCGTGGATTTTCCTTAATATTTACTTTTAAAGAGGAAGATTGTGGAGTGTAAACGAACAAAAGTACATAATATCGAATATAAAATCCTCTCTTTTTTTCAATTATTAAACAAGTACTTTTTATGCCAAAGTCATTTTTCCATAGGTATTTAATTTTTTTTATCAAAATTAAAACTTGATATATCTGTGTACGCCTACGTAAATAAATAACTTAGGTAGGATATTCAAGTAAGTACCTAGGTACTTACTAAAGCTACTTCGTTACTTTAAACATTTTGTTTCAACTATTATTACGAGTTGATAAACTATTGTAATGCCGGGATATATAAGTATTATGGCATTTTACCTATACACTTTTCTGACTAAAATCGATTAAATATGTAAATCATTAAATGATATCGATAAAAAATATTGGTCTATTTTCTACTTAAAAACAGCTGTCTAAAACCGTACAGTGGGTAAAAAAGACATAGTCACGTAGATACCTACCTACTTTTTGTCATTTTGCTAAGCGAATCGACTATAAAAATAGTTGTGACCAATTCTCGATAGAGCACGGCGTTTGGTCACACTGTCCAATAATTGGGGAGGTACTCAATGACCAACGTGACCTTTCCTGTCACGCGTATTTGCGATCGTGTTTAACGCCGTGGACCAATTAAGATACAAAGCTGGGTATTTTGAAAAAAAAAACAATACACTTTCTTTTGTATGTCTTTAGCCCCCCAATCTAGTAATTTTATATCAATCGTTAAAGGCCTTACCTCACCTCTCGAATGGGTTTGCAAAATAGCAACTCGATACATTGAACTCGATTGATCCGCACGAAGAATAAAATAATTTCGCCAAGGGATTAATACGGGAAATAATTATACTCAGTTTATAACACCGACGCAGTGTTCCCTGTCAAGCGGTTTTTATAGGATAAATTTTGGAGAGTTTGCTCAGGAACTTTTAAACCTAGCACCTCCTTCACCTTTCTACCACAGACCCACAAGACGGCGAGACAAGTGGCATCTTTATGCGGTTGATGTCGAGCGAACTCGCATGAAACGTTTTTCTTCCACGTTTCTGATACGAACCGCTAAGGTTGTGGAGCACCCTTCCAAGTTTCAAGTATAAACTGGGTGCCTTCAAGAGAAGAGTGAATAGTCAATGCGTATAGATTGTCTTGCTCTTCGTTGCTATAGATATAGATTGTACCTATGGTAAAACCAAAATCGAGATTCGAAACAAACAAAACTTATAGAGATACTTGTTCTAAACTCATCACGTCAAACGGTTGTTGTTAAAGCGGCAATAGAAATAGGTACATCGTACGTCTAGTCCAGTTCATGAGATTGAGTCTGGTGACATACGGATAGACAGCGGAGTCTTAGTAACAGGGTAACGTTTTACCTTTTGGGTACGTAACCCTAAAAATGACCTTTGACTCACAAATTACCCGCACCACAAAATATTGGTATTTGTCATAATAATATTTATGTATGGGTTTAGCGCCGAACAATCATTCAAGGAAAATAAAAACCACTTTTTTGTAAATTACATGCATATTTGTTCAAAACCACTACAATGGAATGACACATAACTACAAGGATCTTGATTAGCAATTGCCTAAAATTACGCCATACATAATTGTACAGTACTTTTGTATGACTAAATAGGAATTCCAAGTTAAATATATTATAAGGTGTATTGCACGTTATTACTATGGCCTTATAACCTTAAGGATATCTACGCAGACATACAATAATAATAATTGGCAATTGTAGAGTTGTTAGCAATCAAAAATGGCAATGATGATTATTTAGACGTAGTCTTACATTCCATCTAGCTCTTGGGTTTATACATATTGTTATGATGTAGTTAGTATCTGAGTATAATCACCGAATATATATTTTGGTATAATTCATACACAAATTACTATAGATCACAGTAGGTTTTAAGTTAGTACGGGGAATTTAAGTTGACCCAAAATGGCGAGCCTCTGCGCAGGTATGTTTTACCACTCATTACCAGTGCTCACGGCACCGACATCTTTGTTGACACCCGACAGTAATATGATGTTCTGGGTAGGGTTCAACTTATATGCCGCCTATTAGAAGTTTTATAAAACTTAAAGTGCAATAAATGTTAATAAAATAAGTTTCACAAAAACGTATGTTATTTTACGTTATAAGTATTGATTAATTTTCGCAAAGATTATTAATTAAAATTGCCTAAATAGAGCTAACCCGTTAATTAGATCATGGGGCACCATTTACCCACACAGACGATATTATTATTATCTGTGAAAATGATCGTCGGCTATATCAATAATCCCATGGCGTAATAAGCCGATGACATTTTCATTTCCGACGTCAAATAGTAACAACAGAGTGACACCCCAATGAGTGTGCCCTTCGAATAAATATTCCGGCGTTAGATCGTTTAGCTAATACGTCCCGAGTTTAATAATGTTGGTATTAGGTGATATAAGGAGACTGTTTTCATGATGACATAATATATCCCTCACACATGTTTATTAAAGTTTTGATAATTAAATGGTAATAAAATCGTGAATTTTCTCTAGTATTTGCCAATTAGGTTCTTGTATTTATAACCATTAAGAAGTAGAAAAATAGGCACATTATGATAATGATTTAAAATCAGTAACATTTTAACTTAGATCATAATAAAGTGTAGTCTGTAGTATATAAATATTGTATACGTTTAAGAGAAAATTGTCCAAAGAGTAATCGAATATTATTAATCTTTAAGTTCAATACAAGACCTTTGGTGATAAAGCTTTTTGCAAATAGGTACTCAACATTCATATAGACTTAAACGCACATTTTATATGGCTGTAAAGAAATAAAGTATTAATAAAATATCAATAGCAAGTAGCAACCCCTACAATAAAGGTTTGAAGTGCGGTGAGAATTTCATACTGACAAATATGACATGTCACATTGTCACCATAAAGTGGCTACGGCTAAATGGCCTCTTCAGATCAATGGCGCGTCTTAACAGAGATCTCAATGTCATACTTAATATTTTTATGAAGAAACTTTACAAGGGTAGGCAAACAAAGACGTTACTATAAACTATTGAAACATTTACAGATGAATGATATTATTAGAAACTAAATTTTCATAAAGTAAAGTAAAGTATCATTTATTTGCATAAAAACTCGTAAATACAGGTGGAATACAAACAACAAAGGAATCAATTTGGTTTTACCCACAGACATTGCCCACAGGTGTGCAAATATTAAATGTGTTTATAATTAAACCTAGATTCGACAATAATAATAACGAATTAATTATAATTTAATCTGTAATATTAATTTTATCTTCCATGAAATCGCTTATTGAATAATAACATATTTTGCCCATTACATAATCATAGATTCCTAAGCCTAACTCACTTACCTTTATTTGTTAATTCAGTTAGTCGTTTCACATTTTGGGTATACGTGAATTGGGTGTCTATTTTTTTCTTTGTAAAAAAGGCTCTATAAAGAAAAATTCCGATACAAAGTACAGCAGTAGGTAATAGAGTTAAACGGAGTGAAACTTTTCAAAGGGAAATTCACACCCCATACACTTAAGGGTCGGCTAGTTTTCTTTAAAAGCGCGGACACCCGAGCCCCTGGAATTTAGTCAAGCGTCCAGTCCCGGGGGCCTTTCAGACCCACGGTCACTTGGAAGGAAATTCAAATAAATCGACGCAATCCAGTGTTAGGATTTCTGTAGATGAGTCCTATCAATGTAAAGATTACTATTTGAAGGACATTTCGTCAATTATTTCCAATATAATTTCTGTTTTTATACACGACTGCCCAAAAAAAGGAGTGTAATGTTTTTAGGGTTCATGTATGTATACAGTATGTATGTATGTATGTATGTATATGATGTTTCTTTATTCCACCATAACTTCTGAACGGCTGAACAGATTTGGACATATGGGGTATCGTTGGCGGATGTGAGGCGCCATTTTCAAAAGTGGAAAACAAAATATTTTCTTCAACTATCACTATAAATATGGGGGGCTGTTCTAAGGAACACCTATTCTAATAGGTCCCCAACTTCCATATGAATTTATCTGTCCAACTAAAATAACTTGTTTCTTACTTTTTAGTTCGTTTTATAACAGGGCAGTCGTGTTTTTAATTTTTTAATTACTTATATTTTTTTTAAATGCGTATTCAATTATTCATAGTATTGAATCGCAGCTTGCTCCTAAAATAATGAATAAAAATAGTTTCATTATTTAATAATTAATCAATTTTTAAATGATGAATACGCCCCTCATATATAAAAAAATCAATAAATTATCAATCAATATGGAATTGATAAAAAGCCCCTTATATATAAGGGGCGTATTCATTATTTTAAAATTGATTAATTATTATTACGGAGTAAACTAAAAATTCTGACTGTCTTGTTTTAAGACAAATTCTTAGTTCTATGTATTACTGACAAAGAAAAATATACAGAACATAATTTCGCTCTCACATCGAATACCTGTTCCTCATAAATTCTACTTAAACTGAGGACCACTCCAATGCTCCGTCCTATTTTTATGACGGCCTCCCTTCATCTTAGAAGTGTCTGTCTTTAAGTGTTCACGTACGTGTCCCGACGCGCTGCACACCTGGGAATCGAACCCACAATACGGCACTAACGTCTTGACCCCTTACTAAACTCACTACGAAAACCAAGCAAAAATCAACCTTAGTTTATTACACATAAAGTTAAAAATGAATTGGGAAGTTCCAAACGAGTCGGTCAGCGTTGATTAGCGAAACTCCAACGAGAAAAGTCGTAACTCACAAAACTGGGGGAAAGAAAATCGTATCTTATTTCGAAGAAAAAAGAGCAAAAGCTAAGGAAAGCGACACGTAAATTGAAATAGTAGAAAGCCGGGGCACGCAGAAATCGAACCCGGTCATAAAAAGGCCGGTACGCAACCGTGTCGCAGTAGTTACGGCTAATGTGCCCGGGACAAATTGAGTTGCGCCCGGGTAGGAATTAGTTCACCCGGGGGACTTGCTTGCATAGTATGACGGAGGTGTCAGTCTATGATTACATTTGCTTCGGGACAGGGAGAAATAATTGCAGCTATTTTGCAGAAATATCACACAATTCTAAGACAAAGTTACAGTAAATTAAGTCTCTTTTGTGGCGTTTAAAAGCTCCAATCTGTATAGGCATATAAATGAAAGGGGTGACTGACTGACTAATTAACCTTAAACCACTAACGGACGGGGTCGAAAAGACCACGTCAATTTCTTTTTTGCTGAGACGCTTCTCTCATACAATTATCTTATCAGTCACTCTCCTAATATTAAAATAAATAAATAATTAAATGTCATTTATTCATAAGAATGCAGGTATATTATATTAGGTGGTCAACGATGACAACTATTATCCTTATACATTCTGCCTCATGGCGTATTTATATAAAAAAAGTAAATGTTAGTCAGTATTTGTTGAATTTGCAAGTATCATTTTTCATAATATTATATAGATATAATTCAGGATGTCAATAATAAATACATAACATAATTTATAAAGACAAAAATGTGTTTCATTAAAAAATTCACTTACACTGTAATAACATTAATCCATCAGTAAATCATACGTACACATTTAAAGATATTTAAAGTATTGTCTTTATATGTGTCAGTAGTTAATTAAAAATATTATTATAATATTAGATAAGGAAATTAGCTTTGACCAACATTGGAACAAGTTACCACAGTGCGATTGGCAAGCAATTGATAGTACCAGATACAAGGACTATCGTAAGTAAGTTTCCTATTGGTCAAGTGAAACTTAGTAGTCAAAAAAACCCTTGATTACGACATAGAGTCTAAAAGTTCTTTTTAAAATTACATTTCTATCTATGAAAAATCTATAAGCACAAGAAAATCTAAATCCACAGTAGTTGCAGATAAACACAAAGTGTTATAGTGTTACAAAAAAAGAAGATATCTTATAAATGACTACCGTTAAGAAAGCGGTAATCCCTTTTTAATAAGTTACCAATGGAGTTCAGCCTTTTATTGAAGAAATCGCACTTTAACTTTATTATTTACAGATTAAAATATTGGGTAGCGGAAGGTCGTAGGAAATAAGTGTCTCTGGGTACATTATTGTCATCTGTCACCTCTGAAGGGTTGACATCAAAGGTCGATCGATTAACAGTTCAAATGATGGGAGTGTATCCGGGGACGTAATCTCTTGTTATGGGTCTTTGAGACCGCGCCTGGGAACTTTGGAGTATTTTCTGCTTGAATAGTTGTAAGTCTAAACATTGGTTTTCTTTGTTGTGGTCCAATGGGTATTGATGATTGGTGTAAGAAATTGATAATGGTGAGGATTAAGTGTTATAATGATCGAATTGGGTATTATTATTTTGTGAATATTTTTCGAGTTTCTACAAAATGTAATACGAAATAGAAATTCGTATTAAATATTTTTTTCACAGTATTAGGTTCAGTACATTTTGTGGATTCCGGGTCTTAGCGTTTTTTTATAATAATTAAATAAAAATAAAGAACATATTGGGTAAAAAAATCAGCTTCCTTTAGGTCCAAGAGGAGTCTAGGCGAAGAGGAGTCAGTGCGTGAATGATTGAATCATGACTTCACTTTTTATTTATATTTAAGATTATATATTTTTTCGATTACGTATGCGATTCCTTTATTCCTTTTATATCTGTCTAACTACTAGATACGGAACCTACGGAACCCTCTTATACATTTCCGCTAAATTCAAAACAACTCAAGATATTACGTAATAGCTTGGGGCGGTCAACCCTCGGCCACTATAAAGTTATTTTAAACAATTTAATGCCGTATTGGGTCAAAACTGACCCCCGAGAAACATTAAATCAAGCTCCGAGGGCCGGTTGTTCTATACATTAGCCGTTTTGTGTGGTTATCGGGAAATTTGATCTTTTATCGTTTAAACGGAGGTAGGATTTTCTTTATTTTTTAAAAGAGTTATTAGTCCCTGAACTGCAGTTACTTTTGTGATAACGATATCGTTATCATTATATGGTTGTTTTTTATTTGATTCGCATTTATAAGTATTGTAAATACTTTCGTTTTATATTTGCGATTTATTACTGGATATGTAGAATGATTGAATTATCTTAAAACTCTAATATACAGAGTAGAGTAACGACAACGGTAACAGTGTCGCGAGTTCTATGTTTTTTCCATCTCAAAACTTTTATAGACATGCAGAGGTGTCGGATAACAATATCGCGAGCTCAATGGGTTTTCCCAGTATAAAACTTTATAAACAGAAGTGTCGGTAACGGCAACGGTAAACAGTGTCGCGAGTTCTATGTTTTTCCCATCTCAAAACTTTTATAGAGATGCAGAGGTGTCGGATAACAATATCGCGAGCTCAATGGGTTTTCCCAGTGTAAGACTTAATAAACAGAAGTGTCGGTAACGGCAACGGTAAACAGAGTCGCGAGTTCTATGTTTTTTCCATCTCAAAACTTTTATAGACATGCATAGGTGTCGGATAACAATATCGCGAGCTCAATGGGTTTTCCCAGTCTAAAACTTTGTAAACAGAAGTGTCGGTAGCGAGTATCGACGTTATGCCTAATACTGTCGCGATTTTAACGATTTTTTTCCCATTAAAAACTTTTATAAACGGAAGTATCCGTAACGACATTGATAACAGTATCATTATTTCAATGGTTTTTCCCATCTTAAAAATGCCCAATACGAATATTTTCTTTTATGTTGCAATAAGAAGTAAAAACTTTTGCACGCATCAACGAAACGGGCAGTTTCCGATGTCCTTACTCAGGTGACAATAAAGCAGCGGCTCCCGGGAGCAGGGGTCGGGCTCGTAACTCGTAAACTGGGCCCATCAGCGGAGCGCCCACTCAGCACAGGTTTAACACTCTGCTGGGTACGCGGAGTTTAATGCTTCACGAAAATGACATGGCCGGATTCTGCCCTCAAAAAAAAATATTCATGGCCACTGACAAACAGTACGTCATATATTAAAGCTTATAATTATGTCTTTACAATCGTTTAGTTTTTATGATCAGAAAACAGGCGACAGTCATAATATCAGCATAACAACTTGCAACAAAATGCGCCTATATATTTTTAATAGCGATGATTTTCTTATTAAAAAATTGTTTTTCAAAATATTTACTCGCATTTTATAAGCTATGTTATATGAAAAAAATAATAAGTTCATAACCAATACGCATAATTTAAAAAAAAAAATCGTTGCTATTAAAAATATTTGGGCGCATTTTGTTGCAAGTTGTTATGCTGATATTGTGTCTCTCGCCTGTTTTCTGATCATAAAACATAAACGATTGTAAACATAGGTATATAAATCTATGGTTGAGGAGTGTAATACAAAATTCACGAAAAAAGTGTCCCGAGAAAACCTATATAAAAGAGGGTACATGAGTATTTTTATAAACAAACTAAAACATTGTAATTTATGTCTTAAACCATTACTATACAGCCTAATTTTCAAACACGAGACTGAAGTGCGATTGTATGTCTTTTCGCGTTTTGTATGTCATTCGGTTCGGAGTTCGGACACTTTTTAGCGCTGACCCTAACTCCTAGTTTATAACTCAATGTCCACGGGTTAACACTCTGCTGGGTACGCGGAGTTTAATGCTTCACGAAAATTGGTTTTATATTACAGTGTCTTGACTTTTGGGCGCTAAAATATCTAGATGTAGGAGATCTACTTCTAAGTGTATTGTCAATTTTTATATTTTTGTCAATTCAGTAACTTTACCGATTGGGCTATGCTAACGTATCTTGTTATCTTTTTCTATCAGGTAATTAAAACAGCAAAGTATTTATTGATAGGTACCTAATAAGTAATAGGAATACATAGAACATTTGAAAATTCTATTAATTAGTGTCGATTTTCGCTTGCACCGGTACTGCAAGATTCTATAATGTCAACATACCAAAACAATTGACTAGTGCAAACGAATCTGTTTGAAAATTGATGAACCTTTTCGTTCCCTTACTGTACCTATCGGCTATTAATAGTACGTCATAAAAAATGTGTAATCAATGCATAGGTCGGCACCTATACGAGTGGGCAGGTTGCTAAGTGTAGCGTTTAATAAAACAGAGTGATTAGCGTCGCCGCCCGTGGGAGGGGCGTGGGAGGGCCGGCACTCCCACCTGATGCGAAGCGGTTTTTAACACACTACTGCCCATCGGTACTACAGGGCTATGTTTTGTAAAGGTTGAACTAAGTTTCATAATATAATTATGCCAACAGACTGTTCAAGGACTATTCGTAGCATATAAGATGTCTTTATCAATAAAATACGGTCAAGAAAACACTAAGTATTTTTTAAAACAAGCACAGTTTATCCGTATATCTCTCAGCAAACTCTTACATTTGACACCCATATTACAAGAGTGCATTAAAAAACAAGTCCGTCATCTTGTGTGTTAAGTCATACTTATTTAATTTAGAATGACGTTACACAGCTATACATGTATTGTCATGCAAATGCAAACGTTTATTTATTTATTTATTTATTTATTTATTTGAAAAGTAATCAACAGCGTTACAGTAAAATTGTTTACAATTATAAGTTAGTTAAATAATAAGGCCAAAAAGATTACACAAACATAATTATAAGAATAACATAGTGAAAAAGGTTGATTAGTAACATTTGACAAGCCAATAACTAAGTACTAAAATACAACATGAATTACAAAAAGATTTTACAACATAACAACGTAACGAAAGATGTGTGTGTGTGTGTGTGTGTACGTGCGCGTGTGTGTCTGTGTGTGCGTGTGTGCGTGCGTGTGTGTGTCTGTGTGTGTGTGTGTGTGTGTGTTTCTGTGTTTATACAAAATTCAAGCTCAATCGGTAGAAGATACTTATCTGCTTCTTAATTAAGTTGCAAGATAACATACCTACAAAGAAAAATAAAAGTTTGCAAAATATCAAAAAAGGTCAATACCTTCCCCTCACGTCTGCACCAAGAAGCCTTTACATACAAAAAGAGGAAAAAGATTTTCTTCAAATTTTACGTAATTACGTACCTTAGTAAAACATTTTACGTAATTGTTGTTGCTAAGGTACCTATATTATAAACGTAATTTCCATATAAATAAGTATAAATCGTATAAACGAAAATTGAGCGCTGAAATTGAGCCACGTGTTTACGATAACACGCTCAAATAAACAATGTAGTGGAGGGGCGTGCATTTTTAAATTAGACGATTTCTACCTATGTTTTCTTAATATATAAATAATAGTACTTAAATATAAAAATTAAATAAATATCACACAAAGCATAGAAAAACATTACTAACTTTACGTTTTCCTTACAGCATCCTAGAGCTGCGGAAAGAGAAGAGCAGAGACGCCGCCAGGTCGCGTCGTGGTAAAGAGAACTACGAGTTCTACGAGCTGGCGAAGATGCTGCCCCTCCCGGCGGCCATCACCAGCCAGCTGGACAAGGCGTCCATCATTAGGCTGACGATAAGCTACCTCAAGTTAAGAGACTTCGCCAACCACGGCGATCCACCCTGGAGTCGGGATTTACCGTCCAGTAAAGCGTTAAAAGGTAAGTTTCGAGTTTAACTCTTTCATACCTAAATGTTTAATTTTAAATCCAAAAATAGTTTTAGGACCATCGTTTTCACCAACATTTAAAGGGACGTATCACGTATAAGCCCATAGGTGACAGTTGTTGTAAGTGAAGACTGTCACCTAGCGGCTTAGGCGTTTTTTAAAGTTTCGGTGAAAACGAGCTTTAGTTAAACACAGACAGTACTTACAGACAGAATAGTTTACCAGCGCCAGTTTACCGGTGCCAAAAAGGCTTTTTTGTCACCAACAGTAAAGTTACGATGTAGTGCGCTCAATACCCAAGCCAGCTATAGAATTTTGTCAAGATAGCTTTACTGAGGGCTTAGTACCGGATTTTTACGAATTTTGAATCTACTCGCATCGCACAAACGAATCGATTTCCTCCAGCCAGCATTTACAGCCAGCGCCATCTATGGACAGTCGCTGACATACGGCTGTTAATAGATGGCGCTGGCTGTAAGTGTAAGGAGGCATTCGATTCGTTTGTGCAATGCGAGTCGACACGAAAATCGTACAAAAACATGTACTAACCCTACCTACTGTTTGCTTGTGCGAAAAAACATTCAGATACCCATATCCTCAGGTGCTTAGGAGTATGCTTTTCGGTGTTTAGGAGCCAAGATGGTTTTTATTATCGTACTCTTTGGTCTTACGATTACGGTGATTTTCAGGGAATTATTTGCGGGAATAAATATACTCGTACCTACCACACAAAAACATTTGACGTAATAATTATTAAAAACCTAAGCCAGTTATCAAGAAAAACTTCTGAGTGTTTTTGAACGTATTATTGCCGACATAAATTAAGAAGAATACATCCAGTGTAGTTTCCAATAAAAAATTTAAAAAGTGGAGATTTTGGAGCCACTTTTGGGAGAACTTCCTATCGAGATTTTCCAATCGTGTTTCTGCTTCTGAGCAAATTTAAATACCTATCTATAGGTACTAAGAATAATTTTGTCCAGCAAGAGACACCCTCCAAAACTATGCAAAACGAGTGAGTGGCTTTAAAATAACCGGGGAGGGTTCGCAAATCTGATTTGCCTTCGTCAAGTCATTGTCGGTACTAACCGTAACTAAGGTGCCAAGGGCGCCTTAACTAGGTTTACGCTTACGTATTGTTGATTTTATACTGAAATAGTTGTATTTACTCATTGGTGTTACAGTAACTCGAATCACTTGATGAATATAAAATCACACTAATATTATCGAGACGAAAATTTGTACATAATACCTAAGTGTTTATGTTACCTCTTCACGCTAAAATTACTGAACCAATTTGGCTAGAATTTGGAACGGATATAGATTATACGCTGGATTATCATATAGGCTACTTATAATTCCAGATCTGGCTTCTTGTGAAATTTGTAAGTACCTACATACATAATCGAAATTCACCCAGGCGAAGCCGCAAGCAATTGCAATTTTTATAGTTTTACTAGCTTACCAGGTAAACGTTGTTTTGCCATTAGGGATATAAAAAAATAGCTTACGAGTCTTACGACCTACTTTTAAACATCCTGGATATACACAAAAAAATTCATAACAATCCGTCGAGCGGTTTCGAAGGAGTTTGGTAAAAAATATATGGGCACGCGAATTCTATATCTTAGAAAGTTCACGAAATTACACTAATTTTGAACTTTTTGGGTGTGTCTAAGTCATTTTAACAAGTATCTACAAAAATGCTAAAAATAATGATGCAAAAATATAAGTTAAGTGGAATAGTAACAAAAATAGATATAAATTGAATTCCGCACAGTGCGGCTAAAATACAATTCTCTGTGCAAAATTTTTCTCGGCTAAAAAAAAGGCGCGGACTAAATCACAAACATTGACAAGCGAAGCGTGCACGCAAATAAAGACGCCTTGGGGACACTGATTCACCGCAATACTTCAAATAAATAAATTACCTATACGTATACGGGTATTGGGAAAAATACAAACGTTTGCTTTACTCTGCAAACGTGGCGCTTGTGGTTGATTGCCGAATGTGATGCGGAGTTTATTTCGTTTTTGTTGCTTATGTTTATGTCGTAGATATTGTATATTTTTTTTTATAAAATAAAATCATGAAATAGAGATATTTTAAATGCTCTACTACTCCTTATTAACTAAGCTTTAAATAAGACTGGGATGATGAATCAATTCTCCTTTTTCTGTATTGATTATGTAAGTTATTATAATTTTAGTTGAGGTTAATAAAAAAAACATTTTAAATTAAGGGCAAAAGAGCGCATAGTAAAGGAACTAAAGTCCCTAATTTCATCTCTAACGTTCAGGAAAAAAATTACCAGCTACCTTTAAAATATATGATTAACATTACTATTGAACAACATAAAAAGTCATTAATAAACATTAAACAACATATTTGTAACAAATACACGTAAGAAGAGGTTTGATTCCTTGTTCCTGATGAACCTGATACAAACTACAAAAGTCTGAAATACACTCCTACAACTTGGACGCCTTCAAATCAAGAGGCATTTCCTAGCGCTTACGCGTTCCACCTTAGACTCTACCATCACTTTCCATCAGGTGTGATCATAGTCAAGCGGTACACTAAACAAAAAACTTAAATCTACTCGAAGAATACAAGAATTTCCACATCCAGTTTTTTAACATCACCAAATTCGTAACAAGTGCACCAACAGACCGCCCCACGACAAATCCAATTTTGGCCCCTAATACGCTTAATGCGACCGCGGAGCGAATCACTACGTATGCCACTGTCATTTTAACTCAATTTTCAAACCCACCTATAGTCTATAGCGGTATTAAAATAAAAATATTCGACAATAAAACATCGCCATTTAGGGGTGTCAAAATTGTGCAGGAAAATGTTTTCGGGGAACGCAATACAGTTTCCAATATGCTCACGTAGGCTATAAACTGGGGGTACTTTGAAAAAGTACTTCGATTTGTAAGTAAATGTCACCTATGAGATTTATACGAGTTCCACAATGTATTGAGTGGGTATACTTTGTATTGTTGTTGCAGTGTCTTATTTAAATTATATCGTTTAGTTAATCAGATGGGTATTGAATTATAATAATTATTCAATTATTTTAAGAGTCTTTTTATAACACCTTCAACAGTTAAATAGACATCTGTGATGCAAAAGAACATTAATTTATCTACAATGTGTATTGCGTTGTTTGCAACATACTTAATTCCTTTGTTTGTTATTAATGTAATAAAAAATATCTGAAGTGTAAGTAAGATCAGATATTAAAAAAATACATAAATATTTTTTTTTATCACAATGAATTTATCATTAAAATGTTATTGTATGATAAAATCTACGAAAAGAATAAATGTATACCTACTTTACGTAGATATTTATTTCATTAGGTAGGTAACTACTAAAAATACACTAACTGATGATGATCGATAAAAACTATGAAACTGAAAAGTATTTAAATCGGACCTTGAATTATTTTTAGAATATGAACAGAGCAACAACAAAAAATAAAGCAACTGAAACATTTTTTTACAACTTTACCAGGTTTAATCAAGGCGGCACTAGCAAAACATAAAAACGAATTATGAATGCAAAATAAAAAAAGTGTCATACAATCAGGAATTGTATTGAAAGTTTGCCGAAGAATTTTATAACAAGATCGCCTCAAACGCATCTGTCAACATCCAAATTGTAAAAGACACCGCTTAAATATCTAATTATTCCGGTACCTCCCCTGTAACAATACGCCGTGAATTGGGCCAAAATTTTTAATCTAATCAATTAACAATCAGTGCAAACGATATACCGCTAGTTAGTGTTGCTTATTTGGCGAACGTGACTTGGTTATTCAAATCAAACGGGGGTTCGTCTGACGATTTTGTCTGGCCCGTTTAATTGGTTACCACTGTGCGTTTTGCAGTAAGTTTGACGTTTTGAAACACTTCTTCATTTCTCTTCTGTGTTTTAGAAGCTTTTCTTTCTCTTCGTTATTTAAGCTTTGTATTCTATTTTTTTCTTTTTAAGAGCTGAGTCTTTCAAGTGACTATGTTGCTCTGGTGAGGCTACATATATTATAACTAACTAATTACTTAAGCTACGTCTACGTTCCAGCCTTTCCAGGCTTTTATCATGTTATAAATGAAATTTGGCCTCCTTAGATATTAGGTTCGCCAGGCACACGTTTGCCCAACCACAGAATATTTCACTCGGCACTTCGCTACAGAGATTTTCTATTTCTTTAATCAAAATTATTAAATTACCGTTTTCGTATTTTTGATACTGTAATGTCAAGTAAGTTAGCCGCTTTATCTCAATCTTTATCTAATTTTGATTGTATTAAATCTGAAGAATATGTAAATTATTATTTGAGTCCCCAAACAACAATTTTTTTATTTTTAATGCATAAAAAAATCTTGAAAAAAGTTACTTTGAACATAGCCAGCTTTGTACATCTTATCATTTCAACTCCCATATTTTTGAACTAAGTATCGTGTGGACGGAATACATCAATGTATGCTCTGCACGTTGAGATTACATGATCCAAATGCATTTACTGCATACTGAAGCAAAAAGACTATAACGATACAGTCACCAGTTATATTACCAACACCATCATAGGACCAAATGATGTTATAAAGACGCCTACTGGTACACCTACCGCATTTTTATTGGATAGTTATTTATTTTTAATTGGCTTTACGGAATTTATATAAATTTTTCACACTTTTTAATGTGAATTGTATTTTTACACCCGTTAAATTACCAATACCATGATGGGACCAAATGATGTTATAAAGACGCCTACTGCACGCTCAGTGCATTATTATGGTTGATATATTTTATTTTGCTTTTATCGGTTTTACTAAATTAATTGTTTATTAATATCGCACATTTTCTACTAGAAACTTTTAAAAAAATTAGTATCCATTTTCTGTCATTTGGAGAGTGTAGTATTGTTTGAAACAGTATGTACTTATTTTCACGCGACGACATAAAAATATACTTCTAATTGAATTTGCGGACCTATAACAGTAATTAAAAAAAAAGGCGTGTGGCACTCGGAGACTGCCGCGGTAAAGCTATTGCATAGAATTTAAAGTTATTTTTAGTTTTGCTATCAATCGAAAAGTAGAACTTTGTGCGTGATATTTCAAAAAGTCATTAAAAAGTTCTGCTATTTTTCGATAGATGGCAAACTAAAAACTAAAAAGTTTGTGAAGTTGCACTCTCTGCTTTCATGGTAGCCTAGTACCAAAAGCTCTACTTTAGGAGTGCCAGGTTATTTTCGTTACGGAATTTCTGGATTCGGTCTGCACCGTCAAAGCCCGCGATAGAAGCTATGCAATAGCTTAAAAATGCCTTTCATACTTAATTTTAAGTAGGTACATTTACTAAAATTTAAATAAAAAAATGTTGAAGCTGAAATTATTCCGTACAAATGAGCTGAAGATAAATAACCTGCTGGTCATTCCGCCGCAAATAAAGCTGATCGCTATCGTTCGCGAATGCCCTAATATGGTCGTACAAGTGATAACATGATTAACGCAAATGTCAACGGATGTCAAATTAGCTGGTATGTAGTTATGTACTGTTAAGATTATATGCGCAGTTATAATTGAGTGATTGGCAAACAGGTTTCTTCGTTAGGTACTGAAGTACTACGGCTAGAGTTAATGTAAATAATGCTATAAATTACATTGACTGTGATTTTTTTAATTTTAACGTTGTCAGCTCTGTGTAATTTGATACAGTGATATTTTAAGTTTATCAAATAATAACAAAAAAAATGTAAGAAGAAAAAAGAAATAGCACCTAAATTTATTTTCAGACAGCCTAACCCTAAATTAAAATGAGTATAGGAAAAAGTTAGTTTTACTATAGATTCATAGTTTTTAGTTATTGAAAAGTAGTATTCCAATATGTATACCTATAGTCCATTCGTTTTGAATTGCGTTAAAAGGTAAACAAACTAACCTTTTGGCGTACACTTCACTTCTCAACCATTTTTCACGATGTTAAAGTAATTTATAAGTCACACAAACTGCTTGCCGTCCACAAACAACATCTGAAGTTACCTTACGTATAACATTTCCACTATTTTATCCACTATTTTAGCAATAATTTTATGAAAAACTGAATCAAAACACAAATTGAGTATGACAGATTAAACTAATATTTTATTTGTGACATCGGATTTTTATCATTGACATTAATGTTGCGCACAGAGGCAATTGCAACCACAGACAAAAAACGAACGATTCATACTTAGTCAGTGACCGTAGTTACATCGATTAATTCGTTCAGAATCGATATCACTATCGTTAGTATTTGATTATAACTTGTTAACGTGTATTTAAAAATCATGCTATTGGTCGTAAATACTGACGTAATAAATAGCAACAATATTGCTATAAAATTTTTTACAGGGTCGTTTTTTAAAGATGTTTTGGTATAATAATAATAACTTAATATTTGGGTTGGGTAGATATAATAGAGGAAGGAGTACAGTTATTAGACGTTAGTTATACCTTTTATAACTTTTAGTCCTTTAATGACGGTAACTGTACAACAAAAATAAAATAACGAGTAGATATGAGTAGAAAGATTTAATATTCGACAATTTAACTGTGCCTAGTTATATAAATAAAATCAGCATTTAGATTTTCTTTATTCATAGACGAGAATATTTTCAAATAAAAATATTCGTGAGAGTAGGTATAGTAAATTTCTGCAGCGGCCAGCAAAAGAGGCATTGAGGGATGAAAGTGTAAATGATGATCAGTCTATCAGGGTTCCTCAGCAACACTCCAAGATATCCTGTGCGACCTGGGAGGCCTCTTCGGATTCTGGAGTGAGCTCGGCTGGCTGGAGTGATCCGGCGAGGACCCGCATCAGCGACTTCACGCGCAACGGACGAATTCGGCCAAACAGAAGGCCAGGGATAGAAGAGAAGAGAGAAGAGAGTCTATCAGTGCCAAGTTATGGCCAAGGCTTATATTATACTTTTTTTCAAACAATACGTGGAAACGTAGACTAAGTAATACATCAATAATAATCACAGTAATGATATCTAAGTTATCATAGACAGACATTTTCAAAACCAATTATGAACACAATATTGCTTTCCGAGTAAAAATGTTCATTTGTTTTGTTTTTCACTAAACAGCTTTCTTTTTGAAAAGCCAGTTCGATTTTTAAATGAAACCTTTGTTAAGTTATCTCCTTGGTTGCCACGTGTCGGATTGAAAGAAAGTCACATGTTTAAATTACACAACACATTTGAGTTTAGGATGTAATTAATGCGAAATTACCACGACAGTGATGGATTTTCATTTTTCATACAACTTTTGGCAACTGCTGATTCCGATTTATTCGTCGTTAATTCCGATTTATCTCGTGGAAGGTTGTTAAAATAATGCCCAAATTTCCAAGCATGTTTCAGAAAATATAATAAAATAAAATAGCGTGATCTAGTCAAATCGATTATATTTTCGATTCTGAATGAATTACATAGGTAATTTGGATGATTACGGTCACTAACTCACTATAAGTATCTGTACCGTTTCCCTTATCTAAAATACAATTTCCAAATTACAAGGATGATCGTTCAATAGTTCATTCCTGATATGGTTCAGCAATAGTTACATCACTAGGGCTATGTCAAAAAAAAGTGACGTAATCAGATCCGCCATATTTGTTTACCTTTTAACTCAATTCAATTTGAATGAAGTATAATATCAATAGCAAGCAGTGATTCCCCCAAGATTAGTATAATCAGTTATTAATCCCGAATATCAATAATAAATTGGTACAAACCGTGCCTGTATATGATATTGATATGGCAAAAGTTTTCCTCTTTGAAAATAATTCTTAAAGTAGAAACATATTTCAAGACGGCGATATTTCTCAATATACAATATCAGACGCAGCAGATAAATTCGACAAATTAACTGGGTGGTAAACACATGTTCTGTGCCCCATGTTGCCTTCGCGACGCGAAGCGAGCACCTTTGATTTATAGCGTTTAGGGGTCGGAGATGTGTAGTTGTATGTTACTGGGATTTTGACTTGTTGTGCTCTTTTTAATGTAAGATGTTGCTATTTTAAAGCAATGTGTTGGATCAAAATACTCTCTAGATTCTAGAAGGTCGTTAAACTCTCCATTTTGTAGAGTTTCTTTGCAAAATTCTTTATATTGTAAGTACTAAATCTTATCAAAAAGGAAGCCATTTTACGAAAAACTAGTAGAAGTAATTGTTCTTAACCAAAACTTCTATTTCTCACTTTATGCATCTTATTTACCTGCACTAATTTGTTCAGTTTTGCAACAAAATGCGGAAATTAGCAATAACATTTTATCTTTTGATATTTGATGTTGCTATTATATTGAAGTAAACAAGTCTTGACTGAAATGTGGTTGCAGTTAATATAAACATCTTCAATAACCACTAAATAAATTTTATTTCTCATCTTAATCACGTTCTAACCCAGTTCAAAGCCCTTTATTGTCCCACAGATGGGACAGGATTCCCTTCCCAATAAGAGAGTTTTAACAAATTGCATTGCAGGTTGACTATAGATTCCTTTGAGTACATTGCGAAAGTATGCGAACTCTTAGGCATGCCTCTTCCCTTATAAGTTTTAAGTGAAATCCAGTTTCCTAAAACGCAGGTACCTAACAAAAAAATAAATAAAGTTACGTAGGTACCCGGGATGTGAATTTCCAAACCCTTGAGGTAGAGATGATGTACCTAAACCAAATAATAAATTATAATAAATATTTTGGTCTTAGTTGACCTGCCGCTTATGAGTCCGGCTCCTAAATCCTAATACCAAAGCTAAAGGCGTCCGTAAATCATAGTACGGCACATCTGCCGGCGAAATAGAAAAATAACAATAAATAAGGGAAAATGCGCCACGACACCGGTTCACACACGGAATATTAGATTTACACCATTTTTCTCCTTTGGCCAAGGTTTTGTTTTTTCTTGTAAGAAATAATGTTCTATATTATTAATTTATAGCGGGATTATAAGGGTCTTTACATTACAATCGTGGTACGAAAATATTTAGTGAGGTATACACTATTTACATTCAATTTCGCTACTTTTTTACCTTCTATTGTTTTTATCAATCAATTTATTATAGATTTAGATTTTTTCCAAATTAGCAGGACAGATTAATTTGTTTTGCTACCACACACAATTTTCTATCACTTTCTTCGACGCACGTTTCGTCCCGACATCGGAACAACTCTACGCTTTCGCATTGTGAAGTCAACATCTCCTGAGGATGTCCCGGTGTCGGGACGAAACGTGCGTCGAAGAAAGTGATAGAAAATTGTGTGTGGTGTTTCATGTGGATAGTATTCCTGCATATTGCACCATACAGATTCCTTTCAAGTAGCGGATAATAGCAAAACAAACTAATCTGTCCTGCTAATTATGGATTTCCGCAAAATAACGCCTGCTTCCAATCAATACTTTTTTCCAAATATTAAAAAAAGCACCCCAATGTGCATTTTGACAGATTTACACTAAATACTAATAAATTAGGTAAACACCACATTTGGTATTATCACAAATAAAATGAATAATCTTGAATCCTGCAGGATAAACCCAAAGAAAACTCTTTCTTATATTAATACCCTCATGAATACCTTGGTCTCATTCAATGAGTTAACCCTTCGTAATCCATCTTTGATTAACTCTTCAGATCTTAGAGACCAACTCTAACCGAAGTTCATTACAAGTTAGCTCTATTACTCGTAAGTCGTAATTCTAATAGAAGCTATTTCTTTTTATTCCTTTTTTGTGATATTCTCAATATTTTTGAATTAAACAAAAATAGGAAAAGACACACAGTTATTTTAAGGTAGATACTTACATATATAGGTTAGTAAAGAATAATTAATTTTGAACTCAATTGTAGTTTAATCTTTGAATTACATCTACTTTGAGGAGCACGCCACGGGTGTGCCCTCGAAATTCAAATTTTATTTTTCTAATTAGGGTCCCATACCAATTTGGTAAAAAATGGAACCCTTATGGTGAGACTTTCTCCGTCCGTCCGTCCGTCCGTCCGTCTGTCACACTCGATTATTTCAGTAACTATTCAAGCTATCGACTTGAAATTTAGAATAGTTATAGGTAATAGTGACCCGACGTCATAACAATCGTAAAAATTTAAAAATAGTTTTTACTTTTATTTAAAAAGGGGGGAAAACCGGGTCGACAAAATTTCAAAATGAGATAACAATATTGAGTGGGGTATCATATGAAAGGGCGTTACTTGTGTATTCTAAAACTGATTTTTATTTATTTTTATGCCTGATAGTTTTTGATTTATTGAGCAAACTGTCGAAAAAAATACCGTTTTCCCCCCCCCCTTATCTCCGAAGTTTACCAATCAAAAAATCTGAAATAATTATGATCAATAGAAATTAACGTATATTTTACAGGAAAAATAAAATCAACTCGCTGACTAATATACTTTTTTTGATAATAACAATAATCCGCCAAAAACAAAGTTACGTTTGCGGTTTGCCAACAAAAGTACCTACATGTAAATTATATTCGTAAATTCATGAACAAAAGTGATTCTTTCAATGTTTTACTTCTTTTATGGTATGGAACCCTCGGTGCGCGAGTCCGACTCGCACTTGGCCGGAATTTTTTTTTAAGCTAATAAGACATAATAGGCTTATGGCAGCCAAATTGCGATAATACCAATATCTTCTTCACGTGTTTATATAAAATCTCTGCTCGAAAGTGTCGAGTTAAAGAAATTAGTCCGAGATTTGCGAGTTACTCACTAACTTGATACTCGGACAAATTTCCTAGGATACACATTTTTATGCAAAGATTTTGATATAATCATGTGCAGGTGATACTGCCAGTCTCGTAAATTGAATGCCATAAACCTTTATGTGTAATTAGCGAACTAATTGCAAAAAACCTAAAAAATTTGAATTTCGCGGGCAGAGTCGTTGATTACGCCTTAAAGTCACCCACATACTGTTTTGTTGTTCGCGACTTCTTAAAAATTTTTGAATTTTCGACGCCCATTTTTGGCTAGTGGGTAACCAAACTTAAAAAAAATCTAGTAGGTTTTAAACTGTGGTTTTAAAGTTTTATGGGCATCCATTTGTATTTTCTACATGCCTAATAAAATAATACAGTGAACACAAAACTATCTATAGCTTCCGTTTATTTTCAATCCGCAGCCGAATCGCCATTTTTGTCCCTTTGGCCGGTGCATCACAATCATCGCCATTCTATATTGACAGTACGTGTTGTGAATGAACAACATTTTCCGTACTTTGGAGCTATTTTTATTTGGTATCGATCCGGGCCGCTTCGACCCCGGTCGGCGATTGAAGGGTTATTCGCCCATGTAATTGTCTAGTTACAATTCATTATGCTATACAGATTTTTCGGTATTTCGCACTCACTTTGGGGCGGGTATGGGTAGGTAGGTGGTATTGTATGTTACCAATGTAGTAGAACAGGTTTAAATTCCTAAGTGCCATGAAATGGGTACCTATACATACCTAGAAATATTTAGCTTCATGTAGATATTTAAGGTAAAAGTACGTAATTCCGACAGTGTCCCAGTACCCGATAACGAGTTAGATTTTTTATATTTGTAGCTTTCTAGCAATAATAAATAAAAATTTGTGAATGGCAATACATTCTTGGTGATATTTTTTACAATTGTAATGGCAACGTTGACCAAAAAGTGTAAAGGCGTCGTAACTGTGCAACAAACAAAGCGTGCTCTCCACAAAAAAATAAAAAATTCAAAGTTCTACTGCTGAACTACGAGGCGACCCTGGAGGATTGGTTTGCTTGATACTCTGCTGCGTATAATGATACGGTAAGAGTTTTACTTTATTATAATATTTGAGTATATTGTTTATCGATATATCTTAGTTTTTAAGGTGAATCGAATTGGAAAGTAAATATTTTTGCATGTTACATCTATTGGTACTGACAAATCCCTACTTGACCCAGTGCTCGACAAAATTTTAATATTTTTTGTCGGATATTGGTACACTTTAATTTGGTAGTAGTAGTTGTACCTAACCCGATATCGAATCTCTATTGCCTTGAAATAAGACTCATTTTCCCTTGAACTGCAGAATACACCCCGTCGGTTACTCCGTCGTATAGAAACAGTTGCATCTATGCTCGTCATAGCTCTTATTGCATTGAGTTAAGTCATATTTTTCTTTGACTCGACTTAAATTACCTTTAGGTACCTTGTTTGTATTGTTACCTCGTGGATTTGATAGTTATTTTGCATTAATTTTTTATTATTGTAAACTAAAATGGATAAGTATATCGGGCTCGTCGTTATTATCATTATTAAACAATGAATATTTGTATAAAATAATTATTTATTATAAGGAACGATTATTTCTTTTGTTTCTCAAATGTAGGTGAGTAAAACTGATGAATTTAGAAGGAAGCTGTTGTGTTTAGTATAGAAGTCTAATGTCGGTTTACAGTCTTTGAATAGGAAAAATATTAAATTTGCCTATAAATAATCTTTCGAAAAAATAAACAAAAATGTAAACGTTTATAAACTCGTAAAAAAGGGATTAAAAGAAAACACACTCGGTAAAAACTAAAAAGTCGTATCTTTACTGCCCTCCTACAAATTTCCCAAGATTTATCTCAATTCACTCCGTGAATTCTATTTATCCTACTTTCCCCATATAAGTGTACTTAACGAGGAATCGACTTGCAAAATTATGAGATAAAAATAAACGTATAATTTATGTAGGAAAAATGTATAAATTATACATAAGTACGTAACGTGTTATTTCTCATTTCAGCTATAATCATGACTGAAAAGAAAAAGGCTATTTTAAAGGCTATGGAGGCAGTTGACAAAGGGTCCTGAATATCAGCTGCTGCAAGGCAGTACGGTATCCCGCGAATGACTTTACATGAAAAACTACGTGGCTTCTCATCTGTTCTATGCTCCAAGGGACCACGAGGAAAACCATCAAAAATGGATTCCGCAAATGCGGTTTGTCACCATTTGATGCAAACGACGTTGATTATTCCAAGTGTGTAACAAGTCGGTCAAATAAAACAGCTAAACCGGACAATAATAACCAAATGCAACCACATGCCGCCAGTCATTTAAAATACTTCGAATCCCAAATAAGTCCCGAAATCCTCAAAGCTGTTTACGCCAGTAAAACACTAACCTGGAAAGGGGATTAAACCTTAGAAGGCTTATAAATTTTGATGTCAAAGATGCACGTCGCTCTGGTCGCCCTATTACGGATAAAATGGATGCCATTTTTGAAAAAGTTGAGCAAGATCGACAAATCAGTAGTTACGACGTAGCTGAAGAACTGGGAATTGACTACAAAACAGTTTTGGCGCATTTGAAAAAAACTGGGTACACAAAAAAGCTAGATATTTGGGTACCTCACGAGCTCACTAAAAGAAACCCAATGAACCGTGTACATATTTGTGATTCTTTCTTACGACGTAAAGAAACTGAACCATTTTTGAAGAAGCTGATAACTGGTGATGAAAAGTGGATCACGTACGACAAGAATGTGCGAAAAAGGTCGTGATCAAAGGCCGGTCAGGCTTCACAGACTGTGGCGAAACCAGGGATAACTCGCAACAAGGTGATGCTGTGTGTGTGTGGTGGGATTGGAAGGGCATTATTCATTATGAGCTGTTATCACCAGGCAGGACCATCGATTCTGAACTCTACTGCGAACAACTGATGAGATTAAAGCTAGAAGTTGAGAGAAAGCGGCCGGTATTAATTAACAGAAGGGGTGTGGTTTTTCATCATGATAACGCTAGACCTCACACATCTTTAGCCACTCAGCAAAAATTAAGAGAGTTTGGCTGGGAGGTGTTAATGCATCCGTCGTATAGTCCTGAGTTTGCACCTTCAGATTTCCACCTGTTTCTGTCTCTTCAGAATTCTTTAGGCAGTGTCAGGTTAACATCACTACAGGACTGCCAAAACCACTTGTTGTGGTATTTCGACCAGAAGGCCCAAAATTTCTATAGCAATGGGGTCATGTCCCTACCTACAAGATGGCTAAAAGTTATCGAACAAAATGGTAACTACATACTTTAGTTAAATGTAAAACTACACTAAAAAATGTTTTGAATTTTCTTAAAAAATGCGAAGAAACTTTTTCCCCAACCTATTATTACGTATTATGGGCAATGCAAATTCGTAATATTTTATAATTCCACCTTAGATGTTGGAAAAGGTAAGACGTATTGGCAACTTTTTAAAGAATTTTGATCTCATTTTATTCTGCCAAAAGTTTGAAGTTAATTAAAAACTCAGAAAGTAGCTGAAGTAAGCTGATTGTAAAGTATTTGAAACTTGTGAATTACAAACTACTTATAAAACATTTTTCAAATGTTGCTCGTTTTATTTCATAAATGTAGAATATATTGCCAATTTATTTTTTAGTTCATTTCAATTTATTTAAATTATCCTTTCCTTAAATAATTAGCATAAGCTCTATTTTCAATGCTCTTAATAATCTCGCAGAAATGCTACATTGATTTTACGTGAACTTTAATGTCGAGCAATAGAGTTCAATTTCGCGCTAAAAAATGTCGGATTTTGGGACCAAAATCCGATTACTGGTACAAAGTTATCGGATACTGGTACAATTCGACCTTTTTTTATATTTTGTTGAATTATTGTGTATTATCGTTAATATTAATGTGAAAACATCATTACACAAAAACTAGAATAAATTCTTTATCTATTTCTGCCAATTTCGTTCCTATAAGATTGGTAGTTTAAGCATAATCGTCCTGCAAAGTCAGCGAAGTTCAAAACTTATCGGATATTGGGCCGTTTACCTTATGTAAAATGTAGTCAAAATTTAATATATTTTTTTTTATCTACATTTAATGCAAAGTGTGTAGGAATTGGGAAATTAAATGGTCGCCTTAAGTATTTTCCTTTACTTTGATCTTATTTATATTTGTCACAGGTTTACCCTTCCCGAGGTCAGCCATTCCCGAGTCTTAGCTAAACAAACGAACAGCAATTAATGACATGTGGATACACTTATGTAGGTAGACACAGTATTATAAGTTCTTGCATTGAAATTCAATTGGATTTCGGATAATGAACAGTCTATATGTCGAAATACTTGTGCTTTCGTTTGAATTTGGCCAATCAATCAATAGCCTCGTGATAGTGGATTCGGCCACAAAGGGCGTAATTCTTCATTAGACGCAGCGGTTCCGGTCAAGTAGCGCCCTCAGGGATTGCCAATCAACGCGAGACTTGTATTATTTTTGAGGGGATGGAGTTTGTCCGACTATTTCTTTTGAGCCAATTCTTAATGTTCTGCAGGACCCTTTAGCTTTCCTTTGAATTTTTTTTTCACCAACCTTAACTTTGTTTGCGGGAAAACTCAAAGAGAGGTGTCGGTTACAGTAACAGTGTGTCAAATATGCTAAGCGTTCCTAAGGGAATAAAAAAAAATGTTGGAATTTGTAGTTTTTCCGTGCTAATGAAGCGTTCAAAGCCTTTAAAGTAGAACGTTGCTGCCTATACATATAGGAATAGATAACCTATAATTATATGACATAGGCGGGCGGATGGCGCGAAAAAATGTCGCTAGTTTACCGGTGTCAAAAATGCTTGTTTTGACACCAGCAGTAAGCCCACAATGTAGTTTGCTCAGCAACTATCTATACCTAGAATTTTGAGAGATGTTATAATAAATACTGTTTGCTTGTACGAAAAAGGTTTACGTAAATCGTTTGGATGCCACATCCTCAGGTTTCTTATCGATGGCTAAAAAAGATTTAGAAAATACAACCCCTGTAAGGTTTAAGGGGGTGAAATAGTATATGTATGATGTATTTACCTACATCACGTAAAGTTTTAAAAAATTTAATCCGATGTGAATATTGGGTTGTTGTTATTCTTAAACAATAAATTCTCGAGTAAAAACAAAACATTTTTTTAAACAATCAATGAGGTAAAATTATTCGCATTGAACGAACTATCTCTGAGAGCCACCCCTCGGTTTATTAGGCGTTGAGTCTTATTTAATTTCGCCCTGAGAAAACAGCCCCGGACAATGTTAGCACTGGCCACACGTCCGAGTGGACAAACACCACTAAATTATTACCTTTTTCTGTCTAAACATCCCAGCTTTCCCTATTTTCCCGATATTTATTGTACACAAGTTTCTGAACGCAACTATGCTCATCTGAATTCCTAATTTTCAGTTTAGGGGCTGTATTTTCAGCTTAAGGGTTAAATTTTCAGTTTAGGGGTTCAAGTTTTAGCTTAAGGGTTAAATTTTCAGCTTAGGGGGTTTAATCTTCAGTTAAAAGGTTAAATTGTCAGTTTAGAGGTTGAATTTTATTACAATCACTAAATTTTGTTTTACTGACATTCCCATTTCTCACGTCTAAATGTACTTGGGATAATTTGTAAAGAACCTATTATAATAGCCATCTTGACATCAAGATTTTTCTAGGAATAATAAATAAAACAATTTATATAGCTCCATGTTCCCCAAGCGAGAACAAATTTTTATTAAGGCCGCTAAGTCTCGGCATAATTTTCTCATTACGCCCGCCCGGTGTGGTATTGCCCTTAAGTCTGGCGCTGGCCTCATAATGGCTGTAATTTCCGAAGCATTACCAGTTACAACCTAATAATGATGTTATAATCAGTGATTTATAAGAAACCTACTATAATATATACGCTTACCGAGTTTATATATAATTTAGTTGGTAGTTAGGTATGTACGTACTCGCATGTATTATAAAATTATGCCTTTAGGAATATATTACAATGTTATGTTGACATTAATTCTTACAATATTATGCATATACTTATTATTTACACACAATATTTGTGAAATGAAGTCGGTACAAAGGAGGTGGCTACGCGAAAGAAAATATTTTTATTTTACGAAAACCCCGAAATGATGAAAATTCACGGAAAAATAACTTTTAGGTTATTAAAATTCTACTTAAACATACTTCTTACTTTAATTTCATGATCAGAAAGATTTATGGTCAGCGATTCAGTTACGTGGTGTTTTAAGTAAAGATAGTTAACATGACTACTTCGATATAAAGAAATCCTTGAAACTATTTCAACATTAAGTACACTAAAACCTTGTAGTTACAATTTTTATCACATACCTTTATATAGTACCTGCGGTGTATCAACAATAAAAATCGTTTTGACATCAAAAAGCGAAACTAATCGTACGACCCAATCTGCCCTGAAATTTTACACTGATAAGAACTAAAGTTCACATGCTCTGTGGTACAGTGAGATTCCAAAGCAGGCAGCGTATGCCAGACCTACGTTATTAAGACAAAATTCATAATTTAAGAATAAATATTCACCTTTCCTACTTGCTAGTTTGATTACTAGACGTAAAAGGCCCAGCAGACAAGTTTAAGTAGTGTTTTAAGTAAATTGCCAATTTGGGATTTTACATTATGTATATCGAAACTTAGTACGGAGCACCCGCGGGCGGCTGCTTCAGGGGTTGCCAGAATATGATATTACCATAAATATAAATAAATAAAATAAATAAATAAATAACCTCCACAAAGCGCCTAACATACGGAAGCGTAGTTGGCTAAAGATTGACTTGTAAAAAAAGACGCCATACAGGAGATGAGATGGGAAAACGCGAGAGAGGGCAGTCACTATCAATGGTCTGCTTCGGTTCGAAAAGTCGTAGATCCAGTAGGGTTAGTACAGGTTTTTGCTCAAATTTGGAGTTATCTCGCTTCGAATAAACGGAACGGATTTCTCCATATATCTTCAGCCAGCGGAGAAGGCGGAAATATTGTGCACTAAGCTCGGCGGTTGTCCTGTACCTATACTAAACCTACTGTAGTTGAATAGAAAGACTTTGCAGCAGTATCGTAGGTCTGGCGCTCAGTACCAACTCTGGACACATGGTCTTTGCCCACATTTGGGCTGCAACTATATTTAACCCGCGCGATGTCGCGATAGGCCAAGCGTGTTCTTTATTACGATTTAATTCAACAAAACAGAGAATACTTGCCTTTGAAATTGCCGACTTGCGGCTTTGCGAGGCGGCCATACTTTCACTTGGCTACGGATTTTCCTATTTTAGGTACCGACCTGAAAACCTTAAAAGGTATATAGCATCATTATCATGTACATCTCTTATTTGCGGCTTAAGCCCTTATTTGTATCATTTTTTTGACGTAAATTTAAATCTTTGTAATGAGATTGAAAATTTATAGGTAAGGTATATAGATAACTGTGTAGGCTGTTTTAAATAAAAATGTTTTAAGGTGTTTCGGCCCTACCAGCCCGCGAAATTCATATTTCATTTAGTTTTTCGCTCATAGTGGGCTAATTATACATCATAGGAGTATGACAATGAATTTGGCGGGCATAATATTTATGAATCTATATATTTTTAATAGAAACTTAGCTCGAAAATTCCTACTCACCTCATATTGGTTCCCAAAAGATAATTTTTTGCAGTTTCCCAGATTTTGAGCTATCTGGAACCAATGTGAAGTAAATAAGTATTGTTGAGTAGAGTTTTTATTAAAAACATGTGGGTGTATAAATGTTGTGCCCGCAAAACTCATAGCCATTATTAGCCTTCGATGTATAATTAGCCCACTATTAGCGAAATACTAATTAAAATTTGAATTTTCGCGCCCGGATGGTACCCGTCCCCCTTAATCTCTCTCTTTCAAGTTAATACGATAGTCATTTACCAAATACAATAGTTTATATTAGTCAAAAGTCTGTCATTAGGTATATCTACATAGAAAAACATGAGCTAAAAGTAAGTTTGTCTAAATTAGTGATGATAAACTTTCAGTAAGTACATACATTTAGTCCTGCACATAAAATACACCTATAAAATAATTAAACAGTAAGTTCTACATTTGTTCTCAAGATGATTATACACTTATCATTTTAGAATGTTCAAGCGTCTGATGCCATAGATGAGTTCAGAAAAACTCGTGAAGGTATCAAAAGTCAGAACTCTATCTAATTGTAAATGGTTTTGAAATAAAACATTATATTCCTAAAATTCAGTATTTCCATAAAAATACAAAACGTGTGGTTTATCTACTCTTCGGTAAAGTCATAGAGTAGAAGTTGTTTTGTTTTGTCTCGTGTAGCGAAGTTACGGTTCACTTCATAAGACAGTGTGGTTTGAACAATATACACTTTTTACAGATTTTGTAAATAATAAATAAATAAATAAATGTCATATATTCAAAAGAATGCAATTAGGTACATTAGGTGGTCACAATAACAATTATTATCCTTGTACATTCTCCCTTATGGCGTATGAATATAAAAAGAAAATAAGTAAATAATGTCAGTTGTTTGATGTTATCATTTTTGTAATTATCATTTTTCATAATATTGTCAATTAAAATTCAGAATATCAATAATTGTAAATAGATAATTTATAAAGTCAAAAAATTGTATTTCAGAATGTCAATAATTGTAAATTTATAAAGTCAAAAACTAGTTTCATTTAAAAATTCATTTAGGTACATTGTAATAACATAACATTGTAATTCAGAATGGCAATTTGTAATTATAATTTTTCATAATATTTTCTATTATAATTCAAGATATCAATAATTGAAAATACATAATTTGTAAAGTCAAAAATTGGTAATTCAGAATGTCAATTTGTAAATATAATTTCTCATAATACTGTCTAATTATAATTCAAGGTGTCAATAATTGAAAATTAATAATTTATAAAGTCAAAAATTAGTAATTCAGAATGTCAATTTGTAATTATCATTTTTTATAATATTGTCTAATTATTATAATTCAAGATTTCATATTGAAAATTCATAATTTATAAAGTCAAAAATGAGTTTCATTCAAAAATTCATTTACATTGTAATAACAATACGTACGTTTTTAAAGATATTCAAAGTATTGTCTTTATATGTTTTTTTTTTATTATAGATAGGCTTGCGCTTAACTACAATCATATCTGATAGACAGAAATGATGAGGTCTAGGATGGAGCGCGCTTGCCTAGAAAATGCCTATTCACTCTTCTCTTGAAGGCACCCAGGTTGTACTTGGCTGGGAACACAGGAGCTGGAAGGGTGTTCCACACCTTAGCGGTACGTATCAGAAACGTGGAAGAAAATCGTTTCGTTCGAGCTTGCTGGACATCAACCACATAAGGATGCCACTTCTCCCGGCGTCTTGCGGTTCTATGGTAGAAAGGTGAACGAGGTACTAGTAACTAGATTGTGGAGTTCTTGAGCACACTCTCCAAAGTATATCCTGTAAAAAACCGCTAAACAGGCAACCTGTTCGTCGGTGTTCTAAACTAAGCAATTTTGCCCGTGTTAGCGATTCCTCGCTGATTATTCTGCGTGTCAGGTAGTTTATTAAAATAGAATTGCCATAAGTATAGTATGAACTCTTTGCAAATATTTCTAGCATCATCAATTTATCCTTTCTACGCTGTCGAACTCCCTCTAGCTTTTAAAGTATTTAGGATATTTCTTTACCAATATAAGTATTTCGTGGATATATAAATATGTTTTAAATATAGAGGCTTACATGTATCAAATTTCAGGGGTGTTTAATTTACTTTAATACTGCTATAAGTAATTGAGAATGAATGGGTCTTCATACTACGTACGGAACCCTCAGTGCGGGAGCCCGACTCGCACTTGACCAATTTTTAGTCGTACATATTAATACTGATACAAAATCCTCAATAATTTAGGGCGTCCGGCCCTTTTACCGAAATGTCCGGCCAAGCAGGCTGCTCTGTCCGGCTATTCAGTTTGACCACCTATACCTGTCAATCCTATACCCAATAGTGCAGTTTCAAAAAACTATGATCCGTGCTAGTATAAATCAACCAAATTTTATATCACGCGTGACAAATAGCGTGTCCCAAAAACAATGTGATATAACTCGTGATGACCATTGCACTGAGTATCGTAATATTGCGCGGGTCGTGCATGTCTGTTCGTCTGTCCGCCGCCGCTACGACTCGGTCACGAAGTTTGCTCACGAAGTGTCCTTGTCGGCTTGTCGACAGCGTCACTTTCAATGCTGCGTGAACGGGGAAAACTTTATGCTGGACTAATAGATAAAAATAGTAAAGATAGGCCGATCCGAACATTTTACATAAACCTTCTTCATACAAGCAAACAGTAGCGTCATCTGTCAAAATACCCGCCGCCGCCGGAACTACCGCGTGGCCTTATACTGTTGGTACTAATGACACCCATAAACTGGCGACATTTTTTCGCGCTGTTCGCCCTGTCTTTAGTATACAAGTCTGTGGCCAGACTTATTGTTTTTTTTACATTCTACAAGTATTTCACTACGATCACACTTCATTGCTTCAATGGTGGTACACTGGTGATGATGCAGTCAGTCGAAAATGTTATCGAACTAACTTGAAGGGGGTTGGGTAAACCTCTAACGGTTTCTACACAGCATCGTACCGGAATGACAAATCGCTTGGCGGCGTATCTTCTCGGTACGGTGGTAACTAACGGCCGAAGCCTAGTACCAGACCAGACTTTAACCAATTCGAAGTTATAAAATTCTTAAGTAGCTTGTGACGGTAACTGAACTACCGACCTCTCCCCATATGCACCAATTAAACGGTTTATAAAAGATGGAATTTTAAAGTAATCACCACTACAACATTTACCTAAGTACTGTGTTTAGGATAAGTAATTTCCATGAGTGGTTTTAATATAGGTCATAATTTGGTTAATTCCTTTAATTTTTAATATACTGTAGAAATATATTGCTCAAGGAATCGAGGAAAGGGTCTCATAAAGTACCGCCGTGTAACATAATTCCGATGGTATCACACATGTCACCACGGTAGCAGATCTGTATACGTTTGGGCTACGCAGTTCATACCCAGCCGACTAAGAAGCTGCGGCAACTGGATGCTGGTTACTCTAGTCGGTGAACAAAGATGTAAGCTAATAAATAAACGCGTGTAAACAAAAGGAAGCTCTCGTCACAAGCGGCTCCGCGATACCATCTGCATCGGTGTCGGGTTACAAGTTACTACTTTCCTTCCACTACAGGTTTATGTGTCCCTTTGTGTCGCGTGACGAATATAATATAATTTTAATGTTCATTCTATTCATAGTGAAGCAAAAAGGACTCCAGTTGATTCAAATAGGTAGATGAAGTAAATAAAAACTGTACAAGGATTCTTGGAATGATACGAATATGCTTCCATCTCCTTACGAGATATCTTAAAAATGTTATGTTCGTAGTAATTTTCCATACTTTAAGAAAAATTGTAATATATTATAATTACATTTTTGAAAAGAGCAAGTGACGAGTTTCTTGCCAGTTCAAAAAATCATTTTCATTTTCTTATAAATACAAGCATTTTTAGGGCTCCAAAGGTGTAAACTAGTAACTATTAAAGTTATCGTCACGAAATATGGAATAGTGGTAGGTATTATATCCGAGAATCATCGAAATACAAAATAAAAAATATTTTATTTATAAAATGGAAAATTCTTTCCAAAAAACCGACTTCAAATGCCACTACAAAGAATGAAATAATTTTTCAATGTAGGTACACCAATTCGAAGTCGGGCGATTAATACGAAGGACTACCTATATGATTGTACGAATAGCCATTTTATTTTTTACTTTTTAGTGGAAAACAACAAGTGCACAGGGCATTGAAAAAAATGCCCAAATCGCTTGAGGTGTGTTTAAAAAATCTGAAGAGATCCCTCAATTTCACCAAGATCCCATCATCAGACCCTGACTTGATGACTTCAGTCATCAAATCAGTATGTGCTAGCAAATGCACCAGTAACTATAAAAAATACCCAACTCGCTTCAAGTATACTAGCAAAATTTGAAGAGTTCCCTGGATTTTACCAAGATCCCATGATCAGATCCTGACCTAATGACTATAAGAAAACCTGGAAAATATTAATATTTCAAACAGTACCCAAATTCTTTCAAGTATCCATATAAAATTTGAGTTCCCTCGACTTCTCCAGGATCCCATCATCAGATCCTGACCAAAAAAAAATGGGACCATCTGGGAAGTATACCCTTACAAACAAAAAAAAAATCCAAATCGGTTAACGCGTCTTCGAGTAATCGGTGAACATACATAAAAAAAATAAAAAATAAATAAAAGATTCCGACGAATTGAGAACCTCCTCCTTTTTGAAGTCGGTTAAAAAGAGTTTTATTTAAAAAAGTACCTACCGTATCGCCTACCATTTAAGAGGACTTTATCTGTACATTCTTAAAGGGTTTTTTTGATTCATATTTAGTATATCGACACCTTTTTTTTTGGTATAAACAGTAATCATCTACAAACAAAGTCCGTTTTACGGTTCATGCAAAAATGATTCTAAAGGTGTTAGTTCTTTCGCAGTATGGAATACTCCTCGGTGCGTGAGTTTGACTCGATCTTGGCCGTATTTTTGTAGGTACCTTCTTGTTGTTTAATAGTCTTGTTTCTGTTGTGACAGGTGCACAGAGCCGGCGGACGGCGGCGAGCCTCGCGATGGAGCTGTTCGAGCAGCACCAAGGCACGCATATCCTCCAGGTAAGCCAAGCCCAGGGGCACTCTCTATTCCTTCATTCTCATAATTCGATGGGACAGCATGAGCTGAGAGAAACTAGGCGCAGGACCGATGGCTTAACGTGCTCAACGATTCACGGGTGCTAAACACCACCACCATATGGCATTTTGTGATACTCTAAAAAGTTAGAAATGGAAATATAACACAATGGAAATGGAAATTTAAAAATTTTTTATGAAAATTATCCCTGAATCGGTCACGTGACTCTGCGCATACTTATCATAAATATATTAATTTCGTTCGAAAGCGATGCAATTGGGTATTTGACGTCAATTTTTTTATTACTTAATTATAAACTAGGATACAAACAATGACGTACACCGAAAAAACTAATTAAATCGATCAAATAATTAAAAAGTTATAGGCATTTAAATATTTCTGATTAGACAGAGACAGCAATATTAAATTATGACGTCACACCTTACAAATGCCATAGTAGCTTCTTGCGGCTTCATACAAATTTCCGTTTTGCGAGAAAGGGATGGAAGACCCTAATTAAAACGCCTGTAACTTTGGAAATCTTCGTTGGATTGTATTAGTTTTTTCAGTGTACATCATTATTTTTATCCTAGTTTATAATAAAGCAATATTTTTTGTCAAATTCATAAGTCGTGTACCCAATAGCAATCTTAAATAACGCTCGAATGGGACATTTTTTAGTTAGAACTGCTGGGCTGGTTTGGTTTAAAAAAAAACTAAATATTAGATGTCACCGTAATCATAAATACATGGTGTGGCATCACAATGCAAGGTATAAACCTACAATATGTTACGAGTATGTATATTTATAAATAAATTTGCGAAAAACAAAACCAGAGAATAATTACGTGAGAATATAGATAAAATTGGAATGCCTGCTTTCACTCATAACAAGAAAAATCACAATCACTGTAGCTTATTGACAAAACTAGATTAGAAAAAAACTTAAACTAAGAATAGCTACTGCGCCTAAAAGTACGTAAGGTCCATGTAGAGAAAGTATTGAACAAGATTAGAATTTCCGGCACAGTTGAACCCAAAAAACTTCCAAGGTCAATGATTATAACGCGATTGGCTGTAACTTCGCAGCTGATATTGATCGTCTCGAAAATTTAGTTCCGTTAGTTTTTTTTCACTAACCTGTAGTCTAAGAGGGAGTTTCCTTTATGATGTAAGTGTTTAACAGGTACCTACTTTGAGCACAACTACATATTTTACGATTATAACATTATATAAAAATACTATATTACAATCTGCATACCCAAAAACAAAATAAAGACATATTATCTATAATTTATAGAATTTAATCAGGATTTCTTCATTGTTAGTAAATCTAAGATAAATAATTTTAATTCATCGTTTACTTTCAATAAGTATCTAAACATTGTAATTGCTCACTACTAAATAGTGATGTGTGCAGTAAAAGACCACATTTTACATTATTGTATTTTTCTTATCACGTGATAGTGTGTTCAGTTCTTCATGATTTGACCTAAATGGTAAAGGTCATAAATTCAATAATTAAAAAAAAACATAGATCGCTAAGGAATTTGTAATATCAAAATCGGCTAATGCGATATCTACAAGTGGAAAATTTAAAAAATTTTAAACACCCACGACTCTTATAGACTTGAAATTGAAAAAGGATTAAATAATATTTTTAAAACTCCCCGACTAAAGGAAAGTAAGAACTAAGAACCTATCAGTATAATTACAAATCCAAGAAAATCCGCCGGAGCTGCTATGTTCTGCCTGTGCCGGTGTTGATGGTGCAAGATGTTGCTGTTTACCAGTGTGTGTGTTTACTTTATTCATTTGGTAACTAATTCAATTTCTTGATACTTCTTATAATAAGCTACCGGTAAGCTTACCTATAGGTACTAACTGCATGAATTGATATTGGAAACAGAAATGTCAATGGCAGCTCCGACGGATTTTCTTGGATTTGTAATTATACTGATAGGTTCTTAGTTCTTACTTTCCTTTAGTCGGGGAGTTTTAAAAATATTATTTAATCCTTTTTCAATTTCAAGTCTATAAGAGTCGTGGGTGTTTAAAATTTTTTAAATTTTCCACTTGTTTTATACTTTTTCAATTAGTATAAGTACCTATTATATTATTACAAAATAAAAATTAATTTTTAAACTAGCCACTATCTCCTCTATGCAGCGTCGGAAGGCATCATTGACCCTCGTCATCAGATCAAATGATACCTACATAGAAGTCTTTGGATCAAATGTGTTATAATGAATAGTTAAACGAAACCTAGTGGGTCCCAAGCTCCAAGTATTTTAATAGTTACGATTGTTGAGTAACACTCAATCCCAAGTTGCATCATCAGATATAATGTCCTCGTCACCAAATATAATGTGTGAGCCTCGTTAGAACATATCAAACAATCTCAAACACTAGGAGTTTACTAGAAACATTATAAGACACATTAGAAAATTTCGCTACCAAATGATAAAGATACGTTTATTGTGGCGCCCCCTGGTGAGTGATTTCCGTAACAACTATCTATTAATGTATCCAAATCGATTCGGTCGTTTTTATTCCAAAAGCTTAAATTGGGAACATTCGTTTGCATTCCGAATGTATTTATGGCGCCCCCTGGTGAGCTATTTTCGTAACTACTATCTACGAACCATCGCCAATAAGTCACTAATATTTTATTAAAAACTGTATCGAAATCAGTTTAGCCGTTTTTGAAATAAATGGGAACATTCGTTTGCACTATAAATGTTTTTTATGGCGCCCCCTGGTGATCGATGTTCGTAACAACTATCTACGAACCATCGCCAATGAATACCAAACATTATACAGAAAACTGAATTTAAATCGGTTCAGCCGTTGTGGAAATAAATGGGAACATTGGATGTGCACAAACAAACAAACAAACAAACAAACAAACAAACAAACAAACAAACAAACATTTTTTTTATTGGTTATTCGTTTTCTGTGAACAATTTAACACACAAACAATCAAAAAATTTCATCAACCAACTAATGTACAAACGGTCTCTCACCCTAAACGCATATACCCGTACTCCGTTCCGTCGTGGGTAAAAACAACAACTACTTATTCTAGTTAACAAGACCAAATAATGAGTACAACTGATATGTGGTATATCAGTTGTACTTGTACTTATGTCTGGTTCAACAGAAAATATTAAGTTTAAACACGTTTAACAAGTATTCAGCCATCTCCAGGTCTACCTACTATTTTCATCACCAACGAAAACGTCGTAAAACGAATCAATCGAACTTGACTTTGTTACACAATATACCAACTTCATGCTTTTTATATCATAACAATAATAAAACGGGTAATAAGTATCGACAATAACATTTTGAACAAAGTAAGTACAGACGCAAGCTTGTGTCCAAACATATTACAACTTTCGACACCAAAATTTAATAATTCGCCGATTTCTCTATAAAATTTCATAACCCTAAATTAATTGAACACTTACATTATTATTTGAGAGAGCAGAGACTTTGATAAAGGATTGCTTAAAAATTGCGGTCAAGTCCGAGCGGCTTTCCTAAATTAGGTTCTGTATAATGCAACTCCAGCAAAATAATAGATGAATAAGTTAATCTTATTGTTGTTTTATAATGACATTTCGTTGTTTTAATCGATTATCTACTGTAACGGCTGGGTGGCATAACCGGTGGGTTGTCAGTAACGATTACTGAAAATCTGCACAATAGTACTTAAAAATGGTTTAACCGTTTTAATTATTGATTTAAAAGATTTTTCAGTAGATACTTATTGCTCTAACTAATTTTAAATCAGGCGGGTGACGTACTATCTTAAAGATAAAAATAGTTTTCTAATCAAACCTTGTAAAAATGATTGTGTATTAAAAATATATATCTGAATTTATACCTAACTGAGAACTTATAGCTTACTAGGTGGGAATAGAATATTTTTTTCTAGAATTCCTTTTTTAGGGTTCCATACCAATTTGGTAAAAATGGAACCCTTATGGTGAGACTTTCTCCGTCCGTCCGTCCGTCTGTCACACTCGATTATTTCAGTAACTATCAAAGCTATCGACTTAAAATTTGGAACAGTTTTAGGTAATAGTGACCCAACGCCATTGCATTCATAAAATATTGAAAATTGTTTTTATTTATATTTAAAAAGGGGGGAAACCCGGGACTTCGAATTTTCAAAATGAGATAACAATATTGAGTGGGGTATCATATGAAAGGGCGTTACTTGTGTATTCTAAAACTGATTTTTATTTATTTTTATGCTTGATAGTTTTGGATTTATTGAGCAAACTGTCGAAAAAAATACCGTTCCCCTCCCTTATCTCCGAAGTTTATCGATCGAAAAATCTGAAATAATTATGATTACTAGACATTAATGTATATTTTACAGGAAAAATAAAATCAACTCCCTAACTATTATACTTTTTTTGATAATAACAATAAACCACCAAAAACAAAGTCACGTTTGCGGTTCGCCAACAAAAGTACCTACATGTAAATTATACTCGTAAATTCATGAACAAAAGTGATTCTTTCAATGTTTTACTTCTTTTATGGTATGGAACCCTCGGTGCGCGAGTCCGACTCGCACTTGGCCGGTTTTTTTTTTAAATAAGGAAATGACTAACGTCTGTGGAAACGAAGGGTAAGTAGCTTGCATCCATAAAAAGAATTTAGGTCTCATTTTGCCAGAAATCACGTCGGCGTATACTTAGTAAAGTAGCATGTAGACGCTCACTGCTGGCGGGAGTAAAGGATTCATTTTTGTATTTATCACGCTCCCGCCATGTCTCGAACGGCCACCTTTGTCTCTATCTAATTAGACAAAAAATACGCGTTTTAGCACAACTATCGCAGAATGCTAAAAAAATCGATTAACTAGCGTATATTTAGTATCATTTCGAACGCGTAAATAATATGATTTTATGCAATCTTACATTATAATGCTGCGGTATTGCGGTTTCTATTGCGGATCGAAAACGGGCTAGTACGTGATTCCTTGATTGTGTTTGACCGGTTTTTTTTAATAAGTGCAACGTTGCGGTACTAGGTGTACGTTTTTCGGATAAAAAATAAGGACGTGCATGCAGCGATTTACGATTTCGAGGCCGTTTCGATTGTGTAATCGATTTTCGAGCAATGAATGATTACGTTTTTATTCAGTTTTTCGAATGAAAGAAATCACGTCTGAAATGTGCTGTATATACCGTACCACCTATTACGTTTTTATTTATAGAGAAAACCCAAACAGGGTTATTATATTTTTATTTATTTTTTATTATTATATTTAAATATTTTTGCGATTTCTTTTCTACTATCAGCATCTATCACTAGATTAGGTTGTCTGTACGAACGTCTTGCGTCTATCTTTCTCTCTGTCGGTAACTGGTCGGTTTTGTAATAATTTAATATGTAGAAATAAGTAATATGTGTGTGCGATAAAGTTAAACAAATAATTATAGTAATACCTACGTACTTATACTTTAGTTCATCCCATCGGATGTCCTTCAAAGAAACAATCAAATCAAACAATCGTTTGGCGTTACAAAAGATTTTTATCTACGCTCATTGCTTAAAGTTCTAATTATGAAATCAAAATGTGTCACATATTGACCTACTTTATTCACAGACTTCTATAATTATTAAAAAGTTATTCATTATAACATCGCTGTACTATGGAAATATCTCTAGGTAGTTGAATAATTTCCATTACGATACTCGGCTCTGGGTTCCTGTATTTTTATGTGTCGTCATCACAGACCAGGGAATAACTTTCTTTTCTCTGTGGTCGTCATAGCCAAAAGAGAGTGTAGAGCCAATCCTCAATTTTACAAACATTTTTTTTTAATATATATGGAGTCCACAGACAACATTTAGTTGGTATAAATATTTTTCTACTCTTTTTTGTTTCATGACTTTTTTAACAGACTATACGCAGTTTACAACTGAATTTTGGCGCCATACCTAACTTTTAACATTTCAATGTGTTTTTTTTGTTACTTCGTCAAAACTTAGCGCGGAAAAATGTCTAGCAGTGAAACCTACTAAAGAAAATTTAACTCCACCTGACTTTTTAGTAATTGCAACAAAAATGACCCACAATCTTTTACCAACAAAGTGAAGGATTTACGACAAACGTTAGCAAGATTTTATGGTTTGGATTTATGATAATTTGAGCGTAGATAAAGTAGTGTATGAAACTCTACATAATTAGGTATTAAAACACTCGTGTGATACTATTAAACTTTGTTACCCACTTATGTTTTAATACCCCCCATTATGCATCCGTTTCATAAACTACTATTGTGAAACATCTCATTTTGAAAATCTGTAGGTACAATTTCGTAAGACGAATTTCTTGTCAACGGTTAATAATGCACCTTTTATCTAAGTACCTAGGAGTATGACTATAGAAAACCTACCTATAGTCGTCTATAGTCAAAAGTAAGCCTAGGGACTAGTCCATGGTCACTGAGTGTATTTAACCAACATCGTTAACAGTAGCAATATTTGTAACAGTATGTTTGTTTGTCCACAGTCTCTCGACGGGTTCGCGCTATCGGTGGCGGCAGACGGGAGGTTTCTGTACATATCCGAAACTGTTTCTATATATTTAGGATTATCACAAGTAAGTATAATATTCAATGACCAACAAATAGTAGATAACTCATAGATATATTATATGTATAAAAAATGTCGCCAGTTTATCGGTGTCAAGAATGCTTCTTTTGACTGCAATAAGGACACCATATAGTTCCTTCAACAGCTACCTAAAGAATTTTGACCTACCAAGTTACATTAATAAAAATTACATTTAATAAAAGTTTTTTAAGTACCACTGTTAACGCAATGATCATTACTAATTACTGATCATCACTGATGATCATCACTATTAACGCACTTAATGATCATCGCTGTTAACGCAATAATCACTGTTAACGCAGTGATAAAAACAGATTTGTTGTTCATAGAAAAACTAACGCATAGATACCTACGTAGAGTTACATAATATGATGACTCTATCACTTCTTTAGAAAAGTTTCTTATATCTAGCCTTTATAAGAATCTATGGACTTCACTGTCTACCTTACTTCATTAGTCGTAGTACAATGAATTTAATGAGATTTAATTATAATATTATCAGGTCGCGGCATGCATACATATTAAAACACATTGTCAGAGCAAATAGCGTTATTTTCAACTAATGATTTCATTAAATACCGAGACAGCTAATACATATTATTGTTATTACCCAAGTCAATGAAAATTAATAAGAGTCAATTAATCAATCAGACAAGCGTATATAAATGAAGCAGGTGAGCTTTATTTTAAACCATTACCTATTCGCTGTTTACGCAATGCTATGAGCAAAGTAGACTTAACAGTAGCAGTACATTATTATATTTAAATTTTCCACCCCATATGGGTAAATATAAGTGATATAAAAGGCAGGTACAGTTTTTAACAGCCATTTCAATACAAGTAACCAAGAGATTGCAAGTTTTTATGATTGACAACAAACTCCCTAATGAAATATTAAACTTATCCCTCAATAAGTTCAAAGTCGCTGTAAAACGAAAGCTCATTAATAAAGCTTACTATAGTATTAAGGATTACTTACATGAATCAAATCCTTGGGGATGAATGAACTGCTGTAATTATACTAGCTCAATTAGTTTTAAGAGGTTTTGTGAAGTGGTGATAACAGAAAACAAAACCCGGCTGAGTTTGTTGTGGGCTTCTTCTCAGTGCAGGGCGCGTTGGAACCCTCGTAAACTTAGTTTTAAGTCGACTTGGAGTTATCGCCATACAAATGTGACAAATATCATAAGGACCATTTACAAGCGCCTGTATATTAGGCCTATGTGAAATAAAGATATTTTGAGTTTTTTTGAGTTTTAGTAATAGAATCTATAAGTTGCATGCAGCAATTTACGACTATAATTCTGGACTTTCTTCTACACATAAACAACTTTATTCACAGCTTTTTTTTCAGTGAAAAATCCTTGATAAATCTGGCGAATCCGATTCAAAATTTTTGTGGTTTTATGCCATTTTACGCTAATTAGACATTATAGTTATGGCAGTCAAATTGCAGGAATGGCATAATCAAAATATTTGCAGTCCGAGTATCGAGTTTATAGTAACTCGAATATATCGGACTAATTTATTTAACTGGACACTTTTAGCAAAGATTTTAATATAAACATGTGAAGATGATACTTGTATTTCCGATATTTTACTGCCATAATGCTATTATGGCTTATTAGGTTAAAAATTGTGAAAAACCAAAAATAATTGAATGTCGCGGGCTGTCCGTCGCATGCTCCTCAAAGTTTTTAAAAGGTCTTTGAATGTTACACGCTTAAAGTCCACACAAAGCTGTGTATTACTTACTACCTTCCATGAATATGTCTACGTAGGTTGTAGATATGACGTACCTACGTCTGTTTCAAAGTTAAACCCACGTACACACACGTGAGCGCTATCCGCGATCAGAATAACGCTCGCCACAGATACTATCGCGGCGGCTGCGCCGTCAAACTATGAATGAAGTTCACTTTTTGAACTTTTGATGGCTGTTGACGTGAGAGGAAGTTGTGAGAATTTATATAAGTACAACTAACTATACATAGGTACAACCCACAGATAGCTCTGAGCTATCTGTGCTACAACCTCAACTGTCCAGCAAAGTATTTTTAAGCTGAAAATATTTTGAATAATTTCAAGTCTTAAAATGCAACCAGCCCAATTCTCAATCTCTTTCACACTTTTCAAATATTTCCTTTTTGTGTTTTTGTGTAATCTACAAGCTCCTAAAAAATATCATCAGAAAATGTAGACGCTGAAGTAGACGTCAAAGACGGACGATTTTGCTTTCCAGTAAGTACGAAGCTGTGTGGCATCTGTAAATAGGGTAGGGTAGATACTTCATCTAGATTAATTAATGAATTATCTAACATCTTCGGCTGCATCGTCACTTATCATTCAGTGAGATTGCAGTCCAATAATGTAAAAAAACATTATTTTCCTACTTTTTACAAAATAAAAAATAAATTAGCGAGCTTCTGAAAAACTTTTATCCCAGCGAAAAATGGAAAATTTACATCCAGATGAAATTAAACATTACGAAATTAAAGGAAAAGGAGGAAAAGATCCGAAAACTGAGAAAACAGTTGATTCAAAATGGCTGGAGGGTGGTGTGAGGGAGACAACGATCGGGGGGAAAGAGAAATGAGATATGCTAGTCACGTCCCGGGCGAGGCGCGCGCGTGCCTCTCATCCTAATGTCGTAAGGTTAGTACAAATTTCGAGTCGACTCTCTTCGAATAAACGGAACGGATTTCATACGAAAAGCGCCAGAAACTTAGTTCACAATGTTTTCGATTGGGACGATGGCTTTAAACATGCATGGAGAAATTCGTTCCGTTTATTCGAAACGAGTCGACTCGAAATTTGTACAATAACCTGCACTAACCCTACCGAGCCACGCACACACCCCCGCACACTCACACAAACATGGCACAAACACCTAACGTATGGATATGGACATTAGGCGTTCGTGTGTGCACACATAAAACACATAAACTTCCCGGTAAATAAGCAGACACAACTTTCTTATAGCCTCCTTACTTATCCTCTTGTTATATTAAATTCTGCCGCCTTTTTTTTCGAGCCTCCCAAAGAACCTTAGGTAATGACGATGATAACGCCGACAATCGGAAATCCGAAATCGCACGTCTATGGATAAATGAGAAAATGGATATTTCACTTTTTGTTTTGACATGTTCTCGACTCGACCCTTCGTCGGGAAATTATTTACGTGATGCTTCTTGTAGGTTCATTTGTATGAGTTATGGTGGATTCCATTACTCATTTATTTCCCGAAATAGATCTTCGGGAAATATGAATTCACATTTTCTTCTAAGGCGTACGTTGGTATTTCTTATACATTACTTTGGCTTTATCACGGATCCTACAGTATATAGTACCACTAAAGTACTTTCAGGTAGACAAAGGACCTTAAGCATTTATTATATTTTGTGAATCTTTTATGTATCAGGCATTTCATATAGGGTCTAGGATGTTCAATATTTTAAAGAAAACTATGCATGTCCTAACGTGTTAGGGAGCTAAGTAAAATCACTACTTAACTTGAATAAATACATTTATACCTGATGAGTGAGTTTCAGGATTTTCAGAATCTGCTATGTATTATTTTATTTTAAAACTGAAAGTTTTCGCAACGTTCTTAATTTATTTATCTTGTTAGTTATTACATAAAGATACCACTTAAGTTTTTTCCATGAAGAATGTAAGAATAACTTTAATCTTTATCGATGGTCAAAAACACTAAACTAAGTATCTTAGTTTTCTAAGAAATTAACCATGGTTTACCTAATCTAACAAACTAGCTGGCTATCTCCTCAGCTACAATCCAGCCAAGGTTTTACTAATAGTCAATCGACGATAATATTATTATTTATCAGTATATTGCAGTACAATGCAGTATATTTTTGGGTAAATGACATGATTTGCGATTTTTAAAAGGGGAATAAATAGAATGTATTATTGAACCATATTGAATTTATTTTAAGTAGTTGTTAAGTTGTCAAGCTAAGTAGTACCAATCTTAGGGTCTCCCTTTATAGTCTCAAAAATTCATGAGTACATAATATATAGGTACGAATAGGCAGTGGCGTATTTACCCTAGGGGCATCTGGGCCATGGCCCAGGGCGGCAGGCTCTGAGGGGCGGCGAAAGCCGCGCCTCTCAATTTTCTTACTTTATTGAGATAGCTTAATTCATATGATCAAAAGTAGAAAAAAGCTTTCTTTCTAATTAGTTACTTCAGGATTTGTTAATTATATCTTATTTGGTTTGAAGTTTGATAGAGATTGCAACTCTAGATATCGTTTAACGGATTATTGACAGGCGCGCCGGTGGTAGAGGGCGGGCAACTCTTGTCGTGCGTGCAACTCGGGAGTTGGGGCAGTTCGGGGCTAGGGCGCGCGGTGCAAAGCGATGATACTAATCGTGTTTTAGTTGAAGTTGTCTCTAACAGAGCATCAAATTATGTTTTGTTTTGGGTCTTAAAATTCTTCCCTATCAATCAAATCATATCAATATGAATCATTTCAAACTCAGCCTTAAAATTAAAACTTTAAACCGTTTATTAAATACGCTATGGGTGGCGGGGGACGATGCTTGTACTAGCCTTAAAAATATTGGCTCTTGGACTAAAACCACAATCACTAAAGGGTGCCTGGAAGATTGCTTGCAGCGATAAGACCGCCTTTGCATATAATACTTTATCATATATTAAAAAAAAACAGGAATTTTCGGCGCTCGCTACGCTCGCATGTCCATTTATACATATTCATAAAGTTTGTTTTCGCTTTTTTTATCGGCTATTTATGGCTTCAGATTCTCTCGCCTTTAAATGTAAATATTATTTTTAAAGATTAGTTTTTTAACTATTCTATTCCATTTATAGTTATTGATTGTTTTTTTTAGACACGGGTAAGTAATAATTTTAAAAACAAGGCCGGAATATAAGATGTGGATTAATTCGCATAGTGTGCCCACAGCTAACCTTTTAACTTGTTTCTAGAAACACATTTACGTGATAAGAAGTCCCAAAAAATATTATTTCATTCAGAAAAATACAATTTAGCAACCCTAACTGACATCAACAAACCTCGTATCATTTTCAATATTCCCAGTTCATTGATACTGAACCAGCTGTTTTTAAGGATGTCACCTAAAATTTTTGGTGCATTTTTGAACTCCCTATAGCTCCCTCAGGATATGAGTTACACTTCTTGTGATATTTTTTCATGCATTGTTCCCTACTTTCAGCTTTCGGCGAATTAGGATAATAAATCTTCACATTGTTTACTGATATATCCTGCGAAAACTAAAAAATTTGAGCTCGCTTCGCTCGCGTTCATTTGTTGCAGTCAAGTTAAATGTTGTTTTTGGCTCGCTTGTTTAAATTGCTGTATACTTGAACCCTAATTGGTAGACACTCAAAAGCTAGAAAAATTTCAGTGGAATACATTTGTTTTTCGTTTATTCCTATGGTCTCTTTGATAGCAAACAATGAAAATATAATATAGTATAAAAATATAAATATATTGATAATATAGTTTATTATATTTTTTTACGGTCGTGCGTGTGTGTTTAGTAAAAGCCAAACTCGTACTTCACTGGTTTTAAAATATCGAAAGCTTTGAAGGGAAAAGCATTTTGGTTCTTGAACAAAATCAATTCGACTACCGCCCTAGATTAAAACAAAGACTACTGTTATGAAAACATCCATGCTTCCAACGGCATTAGCGAAACCGCGAAAATCACACGTAATAATTAATTAATTATATTTCACAATTTTTCCTCTCAATTAAGCAAGGAAAATATGCATATGAGAGAAAAATTAAGTTTAGCGGGTGAGATGAAATTTTTTTGTCCTTACATAGGGCGGCAAGTCCTCCAAGGCCCGGGGCGCTGATTTTTAAAATACGCCACTGCGAATAGGTATTATACATTCAAATACGGACAATTTTAAGATACAAGGAATCACCTTGTACAACGTAGGTACACAAACGTCTATTAGCATAAGCATTATTCACATCAAAATCACCTGTCAACAGCATCAAAATTTGTGGGCCGTCAGCTCAATCGTTGAATCGGTAAACGCCATAAAATGCCCAGGATCTTTCCCAGAAGCGACCACCGTAAGTACACCATTGTTCGCGGCATCGGCATGCGCGGCAGCACTGCGGATACACGGCTCCTGAATGCCTAATAGGATCTCACAATTATATTTGATAAATTTATTTAAAGAAAACATTTGCATACGCCGTGAAAGGAGCAAGAAAGTTAGATAGCAACAATGCTCCAATCGATGGTCAATGGCAATCAAGATAGGTAATTTTCTAAATTCTTTAGCGCCTATGTCATTGATAGTTTTTAAAGTGAACACTTCTTTAGGCGGGTTGGACATACCAACCGTACCATTATTGTTACGTTAACTATAACCGACACCTCTGTTGAGCTTCTGTCGAGACTCCCGGAGCGCCACGTCTTTTTTCTTTATAGTCATAGCATCGTCGACCTATCAAGAGATGGATAGGTAGAATATTTACCCCACGGACCACACTGAGATAGATTTTGTGTTTGGAATTGACGGTACAATGTAGTCATCCTAACATGTTTAAAATCACCTATGTCTATCGGTTCTTTATTTTCCTCTGCAGCTGTAATGTCTCCCTTCACCCAGTATCAAGGCCTAGGACAGTTTCTACCTATACGGCTGTATAGGTCGAAACTGTGTACTACCGGCCCTTAGAGTGTTATTGACAGCTTGACATGATTTTATTTCAAAAGCCTGAGTTCCGTGACGCAAGTTTTTCACGTCTTTGGTTCTTCTCTTAAAAATTCCCATTTTAGCTGCGAAGCAATCTTATCACCACAAGGATCATGTTAATTTAATTTCACTTTACAAGTCTTTCCAGCGTCCGACGTGGTTTGCACGGGATCTAGTTCTGTTTCATTGTCGTTTTTAATACCACCTGCTATGCGATGTATGATAGTGGCTGCTTCATTCATAACGATGGTCGTACGTGAGGTGTCTTCATTTGACTACCATGAGGGAACTTTGGTAACTTCAACCTTATGATAATTTGCTTAAGGTATAAATTGGCTACTGATGATCATGCGAGTGATTATAAAATGGTAGATAAGAAGAGTTTGGATCTTAGTTTGGTTGTTAACATTGTTGTAGCATGGTTTTTAGTTTAATTGATTAATTAATTTGATGACGGGCACAGCGGTAAGTCTCGTTAGTTAGGTACCTATTTAAGTAATTTTAGTAACTGTCGCTACCTTTGTTTGAAGTGATCTGAGATCGCTACTTATTTTATCATCACAACAATAGAAAAACATGTCATAATTAGATACCTCAGTTTAATTAATTTTACACACAGACGGTTTAGTTAGGTATATCATTACACTGAAATGCAGTTTCAAAGACCTTTTGATGTATTAAGCTACCAACTCTTGTTTTAGGCTGATTATTATTAGGTATGACTGACTATACTACTAAATCTATTCATTCTCTCGTAGGCTTATGAAGCAAAAAAAGCCCACTTATCCACATTGAAGTGGCATCTTGTTCTTCTAGTTATGTTACGTTAGTTATGTGAGACATAATAAGTATATCTCGTATTCATGCCAGCAACTATTACTCGTTTTCAGCAACATTTTAAGAGTCACCTAAGCCCATAGGTGACTGTTGTTGTAAGTGAAAACTTGTTGAAAAAATGTTGGTGAAAACGAGCATAAGTATTCTATCTACAATTGGAACTCGAACAGCAACCAAAGTTCAGACTAATTAGGGTTCCATACCAAAATGGTAAAAATGGAACCCTGGAAAAATATCACGCTTGTTAGCCAATATCATGATGATCATCATTATAATCTTTGTCCTCAGGTAGAAATGACAGGCAGCAGTATATTCGACTACGTGCACCAGGCAGACCATGCGGAGATCGCGGAGCAGCTGGGTCTGTCGCTAGCCGGTCGGTCCGGCGGCACCGGACTCAACAGCCCAGCCTCGGGCAGTGAAGAGGGCAGTCAGCACGGGACGAATAATCCTGATGGTACGTAAGTGCTGCAGCAGCAGCTCACTCGAAAGTTTTGTTAAATCTCTAATATATAAAATTCTGTTGTCATTTTTGTAACCAAACTCTGCACTGCGCTTCGGCCCCCATAACCGCGAGGTTGATTGGGCCATGGGTGGTGGAGGGTTGTCCTCCGAAACGGCTCGGCCGATTGTTATGAAATTTTCTGTGTATGAACATACACATATACCTGATAGACCTGAGAGTAGGTCGTAATGTATTTTATATACCCATAATACCATAACAACGTCAGCCAGTTAAAATAAAAAGTCGTAAGTGTCGTGGGACATTCAGTAAAAACAAAGTTTGGAATTACACCTAAAATATGACTCAATTTTATTTTGTGATGTCTACCCACCGCTCGATGGATGGCGCTGTTCTAATTAGCAGTTAGCTTTTAGCTCGCGCCAACGAGTTGGTCATACCAAATCTCTATACGTGATTGCATGCGTGCCCATTCTGTTGATTAGTAAGAGAAACTTCAGGGTTTGAAGATTTTCGTAGATTTCGTGACAACGAAGAGAAAATTCTACTACCGAAAAGAAACTTTTTTTTTTTTTTTTTAAAGAACTTTTAGTGTCTCGCATATTAATTATTATAGGCCACTAGCTACAACTTAAAACGCTGCCACTGGCATTTTTTCTTTAGTTTTCATACATTTTATATGGAATCGCTGCAACCTACATTAGGTATGTTGTCGGTTTACAATTGACTAATATTTCTGTCTTAAAAGAAAGATACTTTCAAAATAATTGACTAGGTACATTCAAATTAGTCTTATTTATATTCCAGTTCGTAAAAAGCTACGTATTCAAGCGCAAATCTGAATCAGTAAAAAAAACAAGAGTTAAATTAGTCACGACACCATGAATATTATTAAACCGTGATCTAAACCCAGTTAGGTGGTATTGTCATTTGTCAAAGCCTCCAGTAATAGCAAATCAAGGCGAGTTACCGAATACAGTTCAATGTATAAAGCCTAGTTTACACGAAGTGAGTGAATCACGAGACTTGTAGAGTATTAGAAACCGTCGATGCAAGTAACATACTATAAGAACAGTGTTGCACGTCAGTGATCGGACCTTTGGCTGACCTACGTGGTTTTGGTTCACCATTTACATAAGCTATTAAAAAAAACAATTAAGGGAATTAAGTATAGACCTGTGCGGTACTTTAAGATTCCAAACAGTCATTTTGTGCAAGTAAACCCAAGGGAACTTTTGGGACCTATAATTATATAGGTACATTAGTACCTATAATTTATTCATAAGTGCATCCCTCTACTTTTTTAAGTTTGTATAACTTATTTGAAAACACTGACTCTCAATGAAGCGTAGATATAGGTACGGATATACCTAAATACTTTTCTCAACTAGAGAAAAGCTTCTCGGCGTGTGTAAACTGGGTCTAAATTACTGTACTAACAAAATTGCGTTACAAACCGAGAAACGTAATTGACAGTTTCCAGTGAAATTCGCAGTACTTTCGAATGCATAAAAACATGACCTGAAACTTTTTTGCCACATTTTTTTTTTCTACAGTAACCAAAAACTGTTAGATCGCGCTTTTTCATCAATAGTTGTACTGTAGGTAAGTACTAGGTATACATCGTTACGCATTATTCAGGAATGAAAATGTGCCTAGAAATTGGACGATCCTCGATTATCTTGAACTATGACAATATAGATAGATCCTAAACATTCATATGACCTTAAAGGAAAGCAGTCTTTAAAAATGAAACCTCTGCTTTACGTGTAATATTTGTAATGTCTAGAAAGCTTGTCTCCTTCTTTTCACACTATGGTTACATTAATAATTTTGTTATTATTGCACCTTTTGTAATTGATTTGCCCTAGTTAACTAGTTAAAGTTCCTAGGTAGGTACTCAAAAATGCGTTGGTAGGTATATCTTACACAATGCTTTATGTTACTAAAATTCATTTACGCAAGCATGACAAACCTACGGTACGCATCACAATGTGCGTTCAATTTTATAGTTATTAGTTCGGTTATGCGTGAAATAGTCATTAAAGCTTTTTGTGACGAAAATATACTCGTAAACAGTAACTCTAGGGGCAGTGGACCGAATAATTGATAGCACTTAGAGAAATTATAATATTAGTAGATATATTTTCACTTTTAATTGAGTACATAATGACGTTCTAGATTTTTAAATTGTCTCTACTTTCTAGTCTCTAGGTATTAGGTTTGGTATACCAGCTACGTTAAACAAAAATGTTGTTTATTTAGTGACTGATATATTATTTTATTCATTTGGTACAAAACAAAGAAAGAGACGTAGCCACTGGCCACAACCACAAAACTCCGTTACCGGTATATTTTAGGTAGTTTTCATACATAATTTATGGACTCTTCGCATATTCGATTTGTGGTGTATTTGAACCGTGTGCGGCGAGTCTATATAAAAAGAATGAAATCTATTATATTATACTTAAAGGAAATATGCCTCTTCCATGGAGAGTGACATTTCATCTTTGGAAAATTAATGATTCCCACGGAATTTTTAAAAACTGAAATTCATAATAATAGCAGTTAGTGGACAATAATTATAATCTGTGATCTTGGACGTCTGTGATAATTAAAAATAATGTTGAGATAATTTTACAATATTTTGCTACAGAATATCTAGGTTAACTCATAAGGTCTTGCGCATTGTATATAGGTAGGAATATACCTATGTCTAGCATGGATGTATCATGTACCTACTAGTAATGGGACATAAGTGTCTAATTGTATTTATATTCTCAGGCTTAAATAATTAACTTAGGAAGTCTTGCCATCCAATGAGGCGTCACATGTCCTTACCACCTACCTACCTATAACTGTACCAGCTATCTTCATGTTAGTTATTTATGCTAGTACTTGGGCGCTACGCCTTCCCAAATCCAATACCACCACCACTCGATTCTTTCCCATAACGATATAAATATAATATTAATCAACAACATAAAGGTCGACGCTGACTCCCCATTGACCGTTTCATAAGGTGGCAACAGACCATGACGTTTCCGTAATCTAATTTCAATTTGGTGCACAATTTATTACTATTATAGCTGGAGCATTGAATGGACTTTTGGGATCAGTAAAGTTTACAGATTCAAAAAGGCGCATTTTGATGTAAGAGCTAGTGATGAATTTTTTGGAGGGGTTTTATAATAATTAATGCTGAATTTTATATAAAAAAAAAGAAAAAAGTAATATTTAGGAAGTTACAGGTTGAAACCGGGCAAAATTTATCGCGTGTCATAACTAACAGTTATAATTACCAGAAATAAAAATATATGGAAATATTTTTAAGTTTACTGTTTGTTTTCTCATTAATATGTAAGTTACGATTTTGTATACAGAATATTGTGTAAAGCTTTATATTAAAAATGCAGTGAGAATTAGAAAATGAAAAACAGCCATTTTGGCGCTTTTTGACATCATTCCTACAAAAACTACTCGGTGCTCTAAAGTATAATTTTTTTTCTTTACCTTTTACCTCATAATACCATTAGTAATATTATGTACCTATTCGGTTTTAAAACTATGGTCTAATAATATAACGTTATTTAGACTGTATCGAACAGTTATGAACTTTTATAGTAAAATTTCGTTTTAACCAATGGCAAATGTTACCCGCCACCTCTCCAGCTATAAGCCTTCGAAATGAGGGAACTTTAATTGAATTCCGTATAGTTTTTTCTCCATTTGACAGTGAGGTCGGTGGAGTTTTTGTAAGCGCTCGTTTTAGCTGCAAAATGCAGCTAAGTAGATTGGCTAACGGTATAATGTCTCTATTTTATAAATTACCGATCTTTATATATTGGCTTTTTTGATGCTAAATTCTTTAGAGACTTTAGGAGTATGTTATTTGAGCTTAGGTATTAGACAAACTAAATTGTTACCACAGCTTATCCCATAAAAAAATATAGCAACTGACGTACTTAAACGTGTCTACGATTCCGGAAAATAATGATTTTCTAATGTTTTAAAATTATTTTGTAAAAATGTTACTTAAAGATCAAGAATATCATTAAAATAATGCTAATTTTTAAAAGCTTTTATTCAGTTTTACCTGTCCCGATATTTGTTTGTCTGTCTGTTTTGTCTGTGATCAAATCTTGCGAGTATAATCCACTTTCCGGTAACCGATTGAGCTGGAATTTGGCTTGTGTAATTCGGATGACAATGCCAAATTATTATTATTACATGGCTGATCTGACGATCATGGTCATAGGAACTCAGTAGTTAAACGACACAACCTCATCGAGTTAGGACTTGTTTGATCTGCCTTGACGAGCACTTTGGTGATAAATGGTAACCTGGGTCTGGTGTTGAGAAGATTTTGAATAATACATACAAAGGCTTGTTTTCTAAGCACTTTATCTGGTTTATTTGGTTTAAGTAACAGGTGCTTATTCTGTTTTACGTTTCCGAAAATATCGGAAAATTTATAGGAATCGTTTGATTTTCATTCGATTTTATAGCTTATGAAATCAAGCTATGTGATGCTTTTGACACAAAACTTTATTTTGGGTATGTAGCACATTTCAGAACATGTTCTTGATTTACATACATAGGTTCGTAAGTAAAAATAGCAATGAAAATTGAATGAATTGGTGGTCTGAGTTATCTGAATAACAATGAACCAATTATAGGTACCTTCTATTCAATGAATTGGTGGTTCGATTTGTCCGTTTGAACAAACACTATAAAATAGACACCTAGTTGTATCGATGTACGTGCCGTCGTCAGCGATGCCTAGTCTATTGTCGAATGAAATCTAAACTACAATCAGATGCCCATTATGTGCTAAATTCCTAACCCGGGATATTATTTTGCGGATTTCAATCGCATCCGGTTGTGGGCCTCGTACATTGTAATTACAGAATAGGTTTACCTATTACCTACCTTCTCTATAATTCAGCAGTATTAATTCTCACCTATTCTTAGGTATTCGGCATCGGCTTTAAATCCTAATCCATATAGTATACTAGCTGACCTGGCAAACGTTGTTTTGCCCTTAAGGACATAAAAAAATATCGATAAATTGAGATTTAAGCTATCCTATCTTTTAAGTTAGAGCAAACTGCACCCTGTGTGCGAATTTTATTAAAATCGGTTAAGTGGTTTAGGAGTCAATTGAGGACAAACATTGTGACACGAGATTTATATATATTAGAAGATGGAACGTGCGATCGACAAGTTTCTATAACGGTCGTAGAAAAGCTAATAGCTAAGGCTGAACACTAACTACTAAGAGCTTCTAAAGCTCATCGATCCAAGATATTTGAGACTTCCTACAGGACGCTTCCAACTCAACGGTTACCTACTTGAGACAAATTAATTACACCCAAGAAATACCGGAGCTTCCCAATCGACCCAGTTCTTAACATGGAATCAATTTTCGCTTTTAATTTGTACAAAAAAATCAATCAAGTCTCTCTGGTGAGTGGTCTGGGGTGACAGTTTGTGATTGTGTTAGGAATGGCGTGGTAAATGATCGAGATACTGATGGACAGCCGACAGGTGACGTGCGTGGATAAAGCCATATTGTGGTGAGATAGCCGTAGAAAACGGTCCTGGTATTGGAAACGAGGTGTTGATTTTGGAACAGCGGTTCCAAAACTCTCGAGAGTCGGGAGGTTTATCGATGAGAGCTGTCATAATCATATTTTGTTTTTGAGTTCCATTAGCAATCGTAGAAATAGAATAGATAAAGTGACATGTCTGTGGCTGCTGATTGGATCCTGAATGAATTATATCGGTCAGATTATGAAAAGCTAAAGTTGTCACAACCCATAGACAGTGTAAAGATAGAAAAGGCACCTTTTGTGACTAGTTTTCTCATTATTTTCTATATTAAAAAAAAATGGAAATCTCAATGGCTCAATAGCAACAAGCACATTAGGTAGACTTCGTGGTAAATCTGGATCATAAAATTTAACGTCAACCGAGGTAGTAAATATTGACACTATGAACTAAGTAGGTAATAAACTACTGTCGAAATATCTCCTTGTAAAATTAATGTACTAAAAAATTAAATTTTGAATACGAGAACTTTTGTTGGTTAAAAATTGCTTCTGATTTAAACGCATCTTGAACAAAATTTGAGAACCAATGAAAAATTTATTTGGGATCGTCAAAGAAATCAATTAAGTATGCTACCAAAGATTCTTGCTCCCAAGTCTCATCGATAAACCACGATCATTAATTAAATATCCGCTAGACGGGTAGAGCCATCATTGTACTACAAAATCCTAGCCATAATGGAGACATCGTTCAGATTTGATACATTTTACACCGCGTTAACTTCTGGTCGTTGGGTAAAAATTAGATAACTTTTTATGGCAAATTTAGATAGCAGAAAAATAATTGGAAACACTTTTTCCTTTTTGTACGAATAATTTCATGGTCACGCTATTTATGGTAGCCACGATGGAGTTCAAGATTCAAAGCAACGTTTTCACGTTAATTTTTAAATAATTTGTTAAATAATTATCGATGATGATGACGTGATGGGGCTAGATAAATATTTACAAATAGCGACTTAGATAGTTTAGAATTTTCAACGTGGCTTGTTATAAGAACCATAAATCAAGAACACTTAGAAATAGTAACTTCAAGTACAATTACTCCAATCTTCTCTTTAAACTATAAAAGGTCAATAGTTCGATAAAATTAAGTTTTTTGCCTTTCCCGCAAAGTCATTCTAATCCTAGTATGCTTTATGGTGTAGCCCATCCAAGACTTCAACTTCCGACTAATGTAGAACCTTAGCCCAAAATTACACCTCATGAGCAAGAGCCCATATGCTCGTTTTCATCCAACATTTTAAGAGACACCCTTGTGTCATTTGTTGTACTTAGAGTGAAAACTAAAATCTGTGGTGAAAACTGTCACCTATCAGCGTTTCTTAAAGTGTTGGTGAAAACCATAAATAGTGTCCATAATCTAGACAAGGAACCTTCAGATAAGATATGAACCCTTTGGAAGTAAAGAAATTCTTTGTCCACAGTATCAGCACAGATGACACTAGCGGCCAGCGGGGCATTATTTCGAGGGATGGACAGGGCGTTTTGCGTACGGATGAAGAGTACTCTCACGAAGAGAGGATGTCACTTCAAGTCATCAGGTTACAGGGTAAGAAATCTCTTTTGACGAACGTTTTACTGAAGTTTTAATACCTTTATCGCGAACTTTTAATTTCACCATGTAGATGTCTTAAAACCGATTGAAGTCGATAAAACTTTGAAATTAGTGTATCATCTAAAGTTAAAAAGCAATGAAAATTAAAAATTAACAATTCACACAGTAAACAATGAGTATAGAAATATAGCATCAAGCATGACTCTGAAATAAAACTTATTTAAATATCAAATGTTGACCTACAATAGCTATTAAAACTTCAGTAAAAACTATGGCATCATATAAAAAGCTAATTACAATCATAAAGTTGGTACATAAGAAGAGAATTTGAAAATTTGTGGACATACTTATCAACGATTCAGAATGAGAAGTAAATGTACGCTGAATTTTCATTTTCAATCTAGGTGGGAAGAGGCAAGGACGGTGAATCATCCAGTAACGGAGAGACTGGTAATTGGCGGGTGGGTATCAGAATAGACCAGTTTGTCTAATGCTATAGATATTTTGTAACTGTTTAGTGTTTATCTATCAAGAGGCAGGACAGATATTTCATTAAAAAAAGATGTTGTTGATACTGATATAACCTGACATAAATAAAATGCTAACGACTCAATACAGCTTTTCTTAGAATAATTAAATTAACTGTTGATAACATTCACACTATAACATCACATTTTAGAATTAACGAATGCATTTGAAAGGGTAAATCAAGTCAAGGTTCCATGGAAACAAGTCGGTAAATATGATCTAGGTGGACACACCGTTCTCATAAATACTCGAATCACCATTTTATTACTCCTAAATAAATTCACGCGGGCGTTATCCTTCCTTAGATCACAAATATTATTGTTGGAATTACTGCGGAGCGTGGGGTGCCCCAGGGCAAATTGTGGGCCCATAATTTTTGCCTTAACTCAGTGTTAGAACATAAAATGTGATTATATCTCTAGCGACTTGCGAATAACGTACTAGGTGGGTAAAATTGTTCGTAATAGAATCTTTCCGCTGGTTATGTTTCTTTTATTTATAGAGTCTAAGAGTTTGTTTCTTTTAAATGACGTCGTTTATTATAATAAGTATCTTTTTGTTTTCATATAACTAATAGGTAATAATTTAGCGTTTAGTTATTATATGAAAGAAAGTGATAAAATATGAGCACAGCACCTGCTTAAGTACTCGTAGGTCCATTATTCAGCAAAGTTTCGATCTAACAACTGTATTGATACATTGCAGCAAAATTTGTGTTCCCTAAAGTGTAAAACAAATCCAGAGATTAACAATTCTAAAGTTATTATAGCCCATAATTCGTATTTATCTCAATCTTAATTGCTCATACAATTCGCAAATATCGACAGAGCAATTAGAGAAAATCGTTCCTAACCCTCTATATGGCTTTTGTGCCAAAGGCGTGGCGTTTATTGCTAAAATTTCAGATTAGTAGGTACTTCGTCCATATAGAATGAGAAGTAACTCGTACCTGGGAATTTGTATACCTACGTGACTTAATCCATTTCAGTTAAATTTCTGAAGTTTTGAATCTTCTTTGGAAGTTTGTCGGTTTGTAAACCACGTCTCGTATTAAGCCCGAAGAAGTTTTAACTGCGCTCCGCTAAAGCTCGTTTTAAATGTCGGAGACAAGACTGTTTGTGGATAAAATCATACAATACACAAACATGATGAAGTTGATGATTTTATAGATCAAAAGACAAAGTAACAAGCAATTAAGTAACTCTCGTTTACACTGGTACATTGTACTACCTATTAAGTAGTTTAACTGGTTGAACTATGTAGTGGGAGTTTTTTAAATTGTTCACCTACATCTAAATTGTTTTAAAAGTTGAAGTAACAAGGTTCAGCAATCTGATTGATTGCTAAGTCTAGATTGACTCTAGACTAGAAATGGGGAAAAAGCTATTGAACTCGGGACACTCTCACTGTTGCCATCACCAACCTGTGTAACCCAAACTTATTGAGTTTGGGTTACACAGGTTGGGAGGCGTTTAAAACTGATAGGTAATTGAACGATTTGTTTTGATTAATTTGTTTTGCTATAATCCGCTACTTGAAAAGATTATGTATGGTACAATATGCAAAAACACTACCCACATGAAACACCACACACAATTTTCTAACACTTTCTTCGTGTGGATGAAACGTGCGTCGTGAAAATATTGTACCATACAGAATCTTTTCAAGTAGCGGATTAAAGCAAAACAAATTAATCTGTCCTGCTAGTGTAATTGTTTAAACTTCCATCAGCACTCCAAGTGCCAATACATATTATTAGTTTTTAATTTGAAACGATATTCAAAGAAGGTATAATATGTCACAAGGTAAATATAAGACAGGAACTAGGAAGTTAGGTTAGGTAAAAGAGCATCTAGCGTGTATATGAAGTTAATTTCATTTCAGCGGCAACTTCTACAAGATGATCATTCTCCATTACATTGTCTCTACTTATATCTTTTTTCTCGTAAGACACTAATTATTTATATGCTGTCTCTTTATTTTCAGGTGGTGCTGATGCTGTGCCGTCTTCGACCGCAGTACTCGTTCTCGCACAGTCGGAAGACCCCGCCCGCCCTACTAGGGATGGTGGCCCTAGCTATCGCCCTGCCCCCACCGTCGGTCCACGAAATAAGACTGGAGTCTGACATGTTCGTCACGAGGATCAACTTCGACTTCCGAATAGCGCACTGTGAACCCAGGTATTAGTCAAATAATCTTTCAAATACCATCCAAGAATCTCTCTAATAATAATCTTATAAGAAAATTCTCGTGTTTTTGAAACCAAACTCCGTCGTAACGGCTTGACTGAATTATTTTATGAATTTTTTTGTCTACAATTGATAGGTCTAAGGGGACGTAAACTATTGTATAAAATTCTCGTGCCACAGTCTCAGTAAGCAAACTTGATCGATTTTACAAAAGTTTTAGTATATATGGCAAAAAAAAACGTTTGCCGCGTCTGCTATAGTATTATTATTTTGGGGCAGAGGATAGTACATGTCTTTATTAAAATGAAAATAAAAACAGTGATATCCCATTCGAGGCCTCTGCCTTTCGTCAGTGGGTCCGGAGTTCGAACCCGGGCACCTCTGACTTTTCAAAGCTGATTGCATTTGTGGAAACGAAAAGAATATAGCTATCACTTGCCGTAAACGGTGAAGGAAAACCTCGATAACAAACGTGCATGTTTAAGAGTTCACATAATGTTCTGCGAAGGTATGCGAAGCCTGCCAATCCGTACTTGGCTAGCTGCTATGGCCAACCCTGAACCGATAGGACCTAACACCCTCCTAAATCCTCCATTTTGACAGGAGACTACCAGACGTGGAACATAAAAAGGGGTTCCTGATGATTATTAAAAAGAAAAATAGAGACCTTTTAGAATCTTCTTATTGCTGATAAGCTTGATTTAATCACAAAAAGTTCAAGTTTCACTGTAATATTTTTTTTTTTCGTCTTTTCCAGCAGGGTATCAGAGCTTCTAGGGTACACCGCGGAGGAACTTACAGGGAAAAATCTTTACGCACTGTGTCATGGAGAAGACGCGAACAAGCTTAGAAAATGTCACGTTGATTGTAAGTAGATATAATCCAATGTAATCCATACTTTATATTCTAGTGTTTAAAATTATTTAATTAAATACTGACGTAGAGGTCCAACACTTCAAAAGTGCGGAAAAAATACTTTGCCTAAATTGCGGCAAACCCGAGCCATCGCTACACAGTTTTTCACACACACTAGCATCCGCGCACCATAAAAATTTCATATTGACACACTCACACTACAAGAAAAAGTTGCCGCACTCTAGAGCTGATGTTGTTAGGTAGGGCTCTATCTAGTCGGAGCGTGAGCGACAACCTATTATAAATCTATGTTACTGGTTTCCTAATGAAATTACTTAAGAAGTTCTACGTTATTTAAGGCGGGTTGCTTGTTGGGCGCTGGTTCAGTCACAGTCAAAGTTAGATACGAAAAGTACACGATAGTACTTGGTAAAGGTTATAGTCTAAGCTTAGATTTAATTATTATCAAAAAATGAACAGCTCTCAGCAGAAAATTAAAACTCTGAATCCCACTCTCTAGTCAAACTATGACACTGAAATATAGCCAATATAGCAAATTGTTAGGCTGACAATGATGAATTTAGTAACCTAAACACATTATCCGATTGAAATTCCGCCGTCGTTCGGTGACGGAAATTCTAGCCGTATAATAGCCCTAATTTTATTACCTAATATAACGTACCTACTTTAATATACACTGTGGTAATATTACAATCCGGAATACCTACGTTTGCGCGTACAGTTGTAACCAAATCACCCGCTTTCTACCCAACACCCGGTGTTATGTATGGTAATTCCAGCAATTGTTATTCCACAGCAGATTTGTCCACATTTGACCGGCATCTGTATATTGTGCATTTTAAATTCAAATTAATGGTCTCGTAAACCTATCAACGGTTGTAGTGAAAAAGTCACTAAATGACGTCGATGGTGCGTGATTCGCCTTAATTGGCGGCCATCTTGGATTTGTTAGTTACGTCGCGCAAGTGTGTGAAGCACCAGCAAAGTTTCAGAGTGAGTCTATTGAATGTAGACAAGACATGGTTTTACAAGTTTCTGTGGTTCATCTGTTTTAGGCCCAAGTTTCGGTTCCTTCATAGCTGAGAATTTTCTCCGTAGGTATCCTTTATCTGGTATTAGTCTTTTTTATTGCAATATGTAGTAAGTACCTATTACTAAAATAAAGTCTATGAGCGTATCTTATTAGTCCGTTGTCTTAGTTCACGTAAACAAATCAGATGAAACAAACAACAATATAAAATTCATATTGTAGACGTTAAACAGCATAATTATAATCTGTAAATAATAATTAACCATAGTGTTTTATGAGAAACCATAACGTCATTCCTCGAACTACTCTTCAGTCTTATTTTTTGTTTTTGCTTTCATTTATTATATCCGAAATTGTTTTTTGGTTATATGCGTCCTTGAAGGTGACCGATAATTTTGTTCTTTTATTAATTGACACTTTTTTTCAAATACAACCTTCCTAAGTGGGTTGACAAACTTAAAAGATAAACAATTTTTTCTACAGGATTTAATACGCAATTTGGATTGCAAAATATCTCGATCATAAAACCAGCGCGTATTACTAAGCAACGATCTTTAGAATCAAATGAAATAAAAGGCAACGTCCATTTTGTTTTATATCCCTACCAAGAACGCTTCAAAGGCATTAGAGGCCGACATTTCCCACGTCTTAGCCAGGGAAAAGGAAACGAAATGATGCTACACAGAATTATTATTCAAATCACAAACCGTACGGCGCTAGGCCTAAATTGTATTCAGACGGATGCGTGGAAAAATAATGATATCACGCGCATAGACCGACGGAGATGACTTTATTTGGCTATATTTTTCCGCTCCTACGTAGACTGATCCTAATATGCGAGTGAAGGTTTTAAGAAGACTTGGTATTTAATTCTTCTAGGTACATGAAGAAAAGAGACATAAACCTACCTAAGTCCTAAGTAATTATGAGGGAGAGTTTGACCAAAATAACAATGTTCCATCATATAGTCAAGAGCCGAAAATCAATCTATGTTTAAAAGCTCTCAAATTCCTCTCTCTACTAATCTGTCCAGATGGTTTTGGAGAAATCAAGTAGAACAAGTACCGTTGGGATATATAATAATTCTTTAGACTTCTTAGACAATATACAAGGATAGATAGATAGAAGGACGACTGGCAATTAGGCATCGAATAACCAAGGCCTTCAAAAAAGTTATCTTAAGTATACCTCTAACCAGTGCTCGAATTGGACCGGAACGCACCGGAACGGCGTTCCGGTTCGTGAAATCACCGTTCCGGTTCGTGAAATCAGCGTTCCGTTTCGTGAAATTTTTTCTCAAAGCGTTCCGAGCTCTGGTTTTTAAATAATTGAGATCGTACATTTTTATTGCAAAGTTGTGGCTCTTCCAATCTATGAAATTAAAAAAAATTGAATATAGTGTTCCGGTTCGTAAAAAAGTCCATAAAAATAAAAGAAGCACTGAAGGTATAGCGTTCCATTTCGTGAAAAAGTTCAATTCGACCACTGCCTCTAACACAAAGCTTAAGCTTTGTAGAAGCTTTAATTACAACATTTGTTATTATTTCGCAATTTTTGAACGTGATGTAAATATAGTATTATATATTCTTCCAGTGGGAAAAGGCGTTTTTTTACCCAATGTTTTATGAGGAAATGTTTTCTTTTCACATGTGTCATTAGGGAATATTTTGATATTCGACAAAATATCCTTATAGATTGAATGAAACGATTGTTTTCGTCGATTCCACCCATGACCCAATAAGAGTGAAATCCATCGGATGGCGTAACCCCACTTTGTATTCAATGTGTGCGAATAGAAATCCATGTCAAGACAACCTCAAGGTGGGAGGAAAATTTACGACTGACTTCTCAGCGACTGGACAATCTATTAAGATTTTGAGTATTGTTTTTGCTTTATATTTCGATTCCACGAAACACAGTTTACTCCCGAGAGCATCAAATGTTTGTACCAAACTCGCGCATATTATGTCTTTAACGTATATTTCAGGTTTGCTAGGCATTATTATATTTTACGTTTGATTTATTTAGTAAGGACGTAAAATCTTTATATTATTCAACTGGTATGGTGTAGGATTTAAAGATGCCTTTTATTTGTGCCAAACAAAAATTATGTCTGTTGACGTACTGTCGATAAATTATTTGTTAATAGGTCTGATCTTTTATTGGTTCTTCAACTACCATATTATACTAATCCATCCATCCATCCATCAAATCACTTATGTAGAGTTGTAAAAAGGCATAACCTCAAATATTAATCGAAACAATTTACCACAACAATAAGTTACTATTAGCAAATGACGCCTTACATTTGGACCGCCGCCATACGCATTGTAAATTAATAATGGCACACAATAAAACAATAAAATAACAAAACCAAAAAGCGGGATTGTCTTAATGATTCACGTACACAATACACATGTCGAACACTTTGTGCTTTGTATACGCAATATGGAATACGATACATGCCTGTTATGGACTATAAAATCTTTACACACGCTAAACAAAATGTTAGAAATCATCGTAAATGAGAATAGTAGGTACATTGTGATACAAGGGTGGAAAGTAGGTTTTTGCAAACGAGCTGTCATTAACAAGCCCGAGCCGAAGGCGAGGGTTTTTAATGTCAGGAGTTTGCAAAAACCTATACACCCGTGTATCACACGACGTTTTTCAATACAGTTGTGAGAATTAGTAAAAAAACAAATCAAAGAGATAATATGTTTGCTCAAGATTTTGGGGGCCAATTTCCATCTTGTTCGGTTTTTACCTTAAATAAAATATCGAAGATCGAAATCGAAGGCGACTTCGAATTCGCAATCGAAAAGATAAAAGATAAAAGATAAAAGATAAAAATATAAAAGATAAAAAGATAAAAAGATAAAAAGATAAAAAGATAAAAAGATAAAAAGATAAAACGATAAAACGATAAAAAGATAAAAAGATAAAAAGATAAAAAGATAAAAAGATAAAAAGATAAAAAGATAAAAAGATAAAAAGATAAAAAGATAAAAAGATAAAAAGATAAAAGGTAAAAGGTAAAAGATAAAAGAAAACGAAAAAAAAATCCTTCTGTGTCCATCCCATCCCAATGTCCATCCCATTTTATTGTACAATTAAAACTCCTTGGTACCAAATGTTTTGCAAAAGTAATGATCGAGCTTGTAAAAGTAAGTTACTACCACGAAAAAGAAAGATGCCTGTGCGTAAGATTTAACTTTCGAATACTAATGACAGCCTCTGAAAGTGCGCCATACCATACAACTGTATTGAAAACAATATTGCAACCGTTTTCACCTAGGAAACTCCTAAATCGAATGCTTAAGCCAGTTGACAGTTTTCACCTACAACAACTGTCACCTTAGGGCTTAGGAGACTCTTAAAATGTTGGTGAAAACGAGCATAAAACCCTCATATAATTCCTCATAACATAAATCTTTAGGACATAATGAAGGTGAAATATTTAACAAATTTTGCCAAAACTAACAAAAATTAAACACGACAATAAGCCGTTTCTGAAAAATAAAATCTTCTAAATGAACCCACAACATAAAAGTTGACTCTAATTTGTATCATGAAATCCTAATAGAAAACTGTCGATCGCTAAATCGTAACTAAACTAAACGTAACGAAATTAAAAAAAATGTATGGTAATGACACTTGTCTTCGACAAGACACTTGATCAATTTGTAGTTCGAATACGGCTCATGACGCAGAACTAGAGAAAACGAATGTCTTTAGACCGCAGTTTCTTATCGTATACGCATCATATTTATTGTTTTGCTTCATTTGAATATCATCGTCGTTCGTCATCCATGCGAATTAAGTCACTAATTCAAGGTCGTGATTACGAATATCCCTGTCCTGATTCAGTTTGTAATAAATATAATTATGGCGGCTGAATTACATGATTAATCGCTGCTATTTCTTTCGATTGTGTATTATGGCTAGGACCTTTAAGTTTGTGTCTTTGTTGTCCTATATTAGGTTGAATATATCCGTACAACAAAAAAAAATATTTCTGGGTTAATTTTAACATGTAAACGTTTACCAGCAATTTCATTCTTTATTTGATAATTAATATCTAAATCGTGCTGGATTTTATCTACATCGTTAATCATCACATCTTCTTTTAAATTGCTTTTCGTTCGTGCCTCTAGCAGATAAGGCGATTTTGGTTCCATGGTTCTGATTTGCATTTTCGATAGCGCCATTCCACAAAGCGAATTAAATTAAATAAAAGCATTATTTAAAGTACAAAAAAATAAAGACTTATAATGTGCTTATGAAAAAACTTACAGACAGACATTTATGATGGGTAAAGTAAGCGAAAGAATTTCTTGAAATGCATCTATGTTTTGGTTTTCTTGCTACGAGTTACAATCAATATTGTCGATTGCGTCATTTACCTAATTTTTCAACGTTACGTCCAAATTACTGATATCGACTGCTGCACTTATTTTTTGCCAAACTATAAATTTTAAGATATCATCACCACCAGCCAAGTTAGAAAGAGACAAAAGGAAGATAAGACAACCGTTGCTACTTATGCGGATTGACGGAATAACACAACAATAACAGTACCTTTTGTTTACAGTGATGAACAAGGGCCAAGTGCTGACGCATTACTACAGGGTGATGAACAAACTCGGCGGGTACACCTGGATGCAGACGTGTGCCACCGTCGTGTGCTCCTCCAAGAATGCGGAGGAACAGAACATTATTTGTGTCAATTATGTTATCAGGTAATTAAAGGAACTTTTGTTTTGCAGTAACAAAATTTAATGTAACCAATACCTTCAGATCAAACACATTCGACTAGTTCTGTTTAATCATAGGCTTCATATTAACAAATAGACTTCATCGAAAGAAGTTATCACTTTAACTTACAGTTAACTAAAGAAACTAACTTAACTAAAGAATCAAATTTGAAAATCTACGGCCAACTTTTGATTTAATCAGTAGGTATCCAGTACCCACCAAAGTAAATTAGCATTAATTGAGAAACGTTTTGTTACATATTAAAATTTATCTTTTCAGTGGTCGTGAATACCCAAACACAGTGATGGACTGCTGCCAATTAGAAGAAAGTATACAGGGTGTAAAACGCGAGGAAACTACAGGGGATCCAGAAAACGGCCCTCCGGATGCGGACACGCCTGGAGCACCCCCTCCTCCCCCGAGACACTCGGCAGAAAGAACCGAAGCCCCGACTAACACTGACTCGGCGTCGACTGCACCACCTACTTCTGAAGTCCCCCATTTAACAAGACTTAACGACACCCAACCCTTATCCTTACACACGACTCAAGAAAGAACGTCTCCAATGCCAGCAAGGAGGATGAAAAAACGAAAACATACCACAGACTGCGAGGAAGACCCTGAGCAAGACGAAGAAAGGCGAAAGAGCACATCGAACCCAGCTGCTACTGTACCTTCCGAACGGGACATGACTAAAACATTGCCCAATTCGATAATCCCAGAAACATCAGACGCGACATCCGTAAGGGATCTAGAAAACGCCATGTCCAAACATCTACCTTCGCTAGACGGAAAGGAGATCTCCCATCGGCCCACAGATTTTTCCACTGATGCATTATTAAAACAACAACAGCAGAAATCTACAATTCAATGGATCGGCACTCAAAACCATCACTTGAATCATTTGAATCGTCAAATACCAGTGAGTCATTCCTCGACGCCCGCTTCGGCATTATTGAGGCAATTGTATGCGAGCCGAGAAAGTGTGATTAGATTGGGCGATGGCAGAACAGGTGGTTATTATTCCAGTGACGGACAATCTGGACCTCTGCCTACGCCTCCAGGCAGCGAAGGGTCAGGTTACGGGGAGCAATTAGGTCACAAAGGTACAGATATCAGTTCTTTGCCTTACGGACCGTACGCGGACTATCATCCGGCGATGACTCCTCCAGGGTCAGTTTCTCCTAGGGACAAACAACAGTACCCATTGCCATACGATAACAGCGCTTATTCCGAAGCGATAAGGCATTCGTATTTAGAGTCTTCATTTCCATTGAAACCTCAGGCGTACTCGGCGGTTCCTGGAGCTTTAGACTACGCGTCGTCAATAGATCAATCCCAGTTCTTCCATCCACCGACGTCTTTCCATCTCTATCACCCGCAAGCGCATTCTGCTCATGCATCTCACTCACACCAATCGACGGAAAAGTCTGCACCTCCAAATACTAATTGGTATTCCACAAGCTCGTAGTAGTGAGGTAACAAATTGGAAATATCCGAAGGAATTTTCCTTATGCGCTTCAATTGTTTTACTTGAATGTTTGTTTTCAATATTATGTTGACTGTTTTCATTTTTCTTGAAATTTTGTTATAATTGATGTATGAAATTTTGGCAAATATTAGTTTTGGTTATAGTTATTTAGTTGGTTGTTAAATGGATATTATGAATTTTGACAAACCAAAAGACTTATTGTTATCAATCGAATACTCAGAAAGGGTCGACATGGTTTCAGATATTGTGCCAAAAATATTAACAGAATGTGGCATACCAGAAGTAATATAGGAATTTAATTAGAAGTAACATACTTAATTATTTATAATTTGGAAACGAAACCATTTATATACGAAGTTAGCATGTATCTACTTAAATACGACGGTTTACAAGCTATTAATTACATACAAGATTCAGAAATAGTATTATGTGTAGAGTGGCATGAAAAACGAGTAAGTATAATGTTATTTAACAACAGCTGTTAACGTTATTATGTATTGTTTTCTAAAATGGCGGTGCATAAGCCATAACAGTATTTTGTTTTTAGTTATAAAGCGGATCGTTGTAACCGCTACGATATAGGTATCTACAAGATATTATTTGAGCAGCGAAAACTCAGATTTAATTATGTCAGACGGCAGATTTGTCGATACTTCTTAGATTTTTAAATGACTTAGTACAGCGATAACAATCTTCGCACGTTATGGACCAGAGTTAAGCTCCTAAAGTTCACGACAGAAACTAATCACGTGCCTCTTAAAAGATATCGCACAAAACCCGAAGATTTTAAAAAGGGGGGTCATCTGAAAATTTTACGTAAACTTCATACATGAAAAAAGTAGCGCCATCTGTCGAAATTCGTACGAACTTGAACAGGACGCGCGGTTGATCGGTTTTATTTATTTTTTTATTTATTTATTTGCATATCTAATAATCGGTTCTTGTATTCTATGACGAAATCTTATTTTTGTATCGCTCATTAAATCTATAATCTATCCTAAACAATGATGAAATACGCTACGCTAAGAGAACAAGAAATATGTGACGGATATTGAAGCTAAAAAATTTCTCAAATATGGCGTCGTTAATGCCCATAATGTTGTCGCTTAGCGTCATTATGGTCGCCCTACATTGATCGCTGACAAAATAACATCTTGTATAGCTTATTGCATATCATTTTAAAAGTTTTATATTAAGCTTCAGTGTAAATTATTGTACAATAGTTAGACAACTACAACATAATAATTATTATTGCATAAGTAATAGATTTGACTACCTACTGTAAATTATAGTTTATAAGTTTTGTATAATATATAGGTACTACTTTACTGTTCGAAATAAGACTCCCTGTATATACTTTAGTAAGTTTTTTTTGGCAACGCTCAAAGACTTCTGTTATAAGTATAAATAATATTGATTTATAGAGAGTAAGAAGTTTTTTATTTAAATACATTTTTTCTAACAGTATATTTTTTTTTAGTAGATGAAGTCGAAGCATCTACGACCCCGCATAGACGATGCAGTTTTTTTTCTTCATATGAATGGAACTTCTATCACTATTTATATTTGAAACTAGAGGACCCGACAGACTTAGTCTTGTCAAAAAGATTTTTATTGCGGCAGTTTTTTGCTCCTACTTATTTTATAGTCGGGGCAAAACATTCTTAGGAACACACCTAAATTACTTAGACAACAGTGAGTGCTTGTAATTTAATATGATCTTAATGCAATAGCAATAAAGCTCAAACTGACTCTACGTTTTAGTTAGAAAACGTTTGTAGGGAAAAAAAGAAAATGGCATGTGACTGCCCTGTGAAAACGTTTTTTCAAAAAAAAAATATAGCCTATGTTACTCGGCATTATATAAGAATTCCAACGATACCCCATATTATGTCCACATCAGTTCATCCGTTCAGAAGTTATGATGGAATAAAGAAACTCACATACGAGTACAAACATACATACATACATACATTACATGCATGAACCCTAAAAAAATTACTCTTCTTTTTTTTGCAGTCGTGTAAAAAATGCGGCGGTTTTCTATTTTCCTGGTAAGGTTCTATGGATTGGTAGTGATATAATATATTCTTTTCAAAAATTTCCTTCTAGAAAACATTGATCTATAATATATAAAAGGATAGATGCAATATTTTCAGGTCTGACAAGTTTAATGTAGATGAGACTTTGTCAACATTAAATACCTACACCAGTATCAAAACAGTTATAAAATCATAATGTTTTAAAATTTAATATCTTAAAACTTAGTTACAGCATGAAACTCATACATTCCCCAAATTCCATTTTTTTTTTAATTAAAATTATCGTTAGGTTAGTCTGATGCATGACAATTACTAGCAATACTCATTCCATTCCAGTTTTTATACACACATTTTTTACATATATAATGCCCTATTGTTAAAATTAAATGGTAATGATTAAAATAATTATATTAATTATACTATATTCACTGTGCAATATAAAAGGAAACGTTGTCCAATTTTATTTCGTTCGAATAGGCTTCGTTATTGTATCGTACTTATATAAGATAAATAAATAATAAAATTATTATCATTAAAATTGTAATAAAGTTGTAATTAAAAATAATAATTGGGAATAGGCTTGTATTGTATGTACTGAATCATTTGTTACGTTTAAATAATTATTTTTCTTTTCGAACTGATTTTTTATTTTATTCTTAACGATGACGTGAAAGAAATCTCTCCAATAAAATATTAAGAATTTTTTATTTGGTTAATTTTATTTCACACCCAGTATCATAATGCAAAAAACATATTATACTTCCGGTATACTCTGACCAAACATTATAATTGTAAAAAATTAAAAAAACCCGTTTTATAGATACTTATTTGATAGTAATTTTATTTTTACTTCATATTGGTTATAGCTCGAAATCTGGGAAACTGCAAAAAATTATCTTTCGGGAACCAACATGAGGTAAGTGGGAATTTGTGAGCAAAGTTTATACTGATAACATGTAGATGCAAATACAAATGCAAAAAATATTATGCCCGCAAAATTCATTGTCAAAACCTACAATGTGTAGTTGGTCTAATATTTGCGACAAAACTAAATAAAATTTGAATTTTGCCGGCTAATAGAGCCGAAAAACATTAATTAATGTATCCAACAAAAAATCGGGAGAATCCCGTAAAATCGGGAGACCTGGCAACTGTGCTTGAAACTTAAATGACATTGACAGGAAGGCGTAGTTGTAGAAAACTTGACCTAAAGTTACAGTCTTGAAAAAGCTTACGTGATACCGGTTACATGTGACTATTGCAATCAATGTCCTAATGGACCTTTTTGGATAAGAGATAGTGACAAAAGTTAGCCGATCGACCTGCTGCTGCTTATCTTTAAGTATTCCTTTTTTGTGTCGATTTGGAGTACCGTGGATCATAGATAACTATGTATGCCGTGGATGTTCGAGGGTTTGAACATCCACGGTACTAAATTGACATTTGTTGGTAGTGACCGTCGTTTTGAACGTCATTTTAATTTAATTCCATAGACGCTCACGCCACAATCAGCGCCAAAATGGCAAAAATCAAGCGTCTTCATTTTTACGGTGACAGGCAGCAATCCATTGAATGGAGATCAGAACAAATGTAGAACAAAGACAGCAAATGAGCAAATTGCAACCTATGCCGACAGAGCTTACTATCAAACAGTGTCACAATATAGCGGTGTTAGTTCCGATTTTGACCACGCGCCAAGATAGCCTCGTCACACTGTACAAGTATCTATAATTGTCAATAGTATTATGCAGATCCAATGCAGATCGCCTGAGCGACGACTGTCATGAGTCTAAAAGTATGCGGTGCTTATCAATAACTCTTGGGCAAAGATCAATTTAAGTGTGTGGGATTTTGAAATATCAAAAAAGCGATATTGATCAAAGAAACAATAGTTTTATGGATTTGTATAAAACAATAGAATTTCTTTTTTCCGTTTTAAGACCTTTTTACCAAGATATAAAAAGCTCTGTTTACATTCACAGCGGTTTCGTATCAAGTCCAGAAATAACATTTATGGACATTAATTTTTTACCCACAGCAGTAGAACGATAAGTTGAAGCAAATTCAAACAACTGAATAAAATGTCAAAAACTATATTAATATTTGTGTGAAAAATTATTTGTCATTTTACAATTCATATAAAACTCAGAATAAATACTTAATAATTAATGCTACTATCTACTATCGGTGGAATTTTGATATAAGTAAATCATGCTTTCGAGTTTTATAGCCATCTCTCTCTCTTGATAGTTACGAGTGAGAGAGATGAGGCTTCTTCTGAAGTGCAGCATATACAGACTAATTTACAAAGGTACCTAATAATGCCAAACCTACCTATCTGATATTTAATTGGAATTTTACTACAACATTGCATGCAAAATGGACGTATATTAATAAAAAAATATAATCTATATCTATACTTATAATAAAACTGTAAAGGGTCGAATTCTGTACATTGAAGATATTTTGAAAATTTTTGTTGGAGGACACTATTTAGTCGATACTGAAGCCAAAACTGTAATTTGTTTCATTTTTGTCTGTCTGTCTGTCTGTCTGTCTGTCTGTCTGTCTGTCTGTCTGTTTCACGACCGCGCATCACGGCTAATCCGCTGGATGGATTTAAATGAAACTTGACATGATTATAGTTTATACTCCGAGGTAGGACATAGGATACTTTTTGTCCCGGAATTCATCATGGTTTCCCTGGAAGACGGCATGAAAGTCAAAATGTGTATTTAGTTATAATTCATTAACCCGTCGTCCGATTTCATTCATTCTTTTTTTGTTAGAAAGGAGGTTCTGTAAAGATTATTCCGTATAAATTTTATCATCATCACTTTTGTAGTTCAGAAATTATAGACATCAGAAACTTTATCGATGAGTTCAAGTAGGTGACTTGAAACTCGGAATGGACAAGCACCTAGGGCTAGGACGTAAGGGCTCAAGTCAGACTGGAGTACCCTTACAGCCGTAAATAAATATGCTTAGCAGAAGATTTTGTATGGTTTAAGATTTTTCACTTTTAGGGTGAACAAAAATTATGAATCTATCACCACTTTATACCGTATCGCGCCATCTCTACAAATTATATGGAACTTGAATGTAAAACTTGGAGATAGGTACTACCGAATTTTTGTTAATAATAATTAATTGTCATGTAATGTACTGTTCCTTGACTTTATATTAAGATGGCACTGTTAATGTTGAGACATGAACAGATTAAAGTTTTCACTTTTGTGGACATTCCCAGAGTGCCACGTCTTTTTTTATCATCCGCAACATGGAAAGAGTAAAATAATGGTTCACAAATATTTTTAACTCTCAGGTCTTAACTGGTCCTAACCGATTGACCGTCATAGGTCTTTTTATACGTAATAAAGAAATATATAGCCATTGCCCATTCTGATACTTGGGATTGTATTGAGATGAAGCAAAGATTTTTAACAGACTCTTATGTTGGACTGGGGAATATTGTTAGTAGAGTATTTTATCCCAGTGGTACCTACCCGGCCGAACTATGAAAGAAGATTTCTACCACCAGTACAACTTTTCACATGATTTAATAATTTTTGACATATGTCGTGGTTTCAGAATAAAAATCACAATGAAAAGGACGATTTTAACTGTCGATATTTCGATACATTGGTACAAGTCGTGGTCACGTAGTGACCACGACCTGTGCCATTGGGTCGAAATATCGACAGTTAAATCGTCCTTTTGATCTTTCAATTACGTATTAATGAAACTTTATATTATTTTTAAAAATGAGTTTTTAAATCACCACAAGATAACCCGTGCGAAGTAAGAACAGGTTTCTGTACCTACAACATCACACCAGAATCCCGCGAAAATCAAGGAATTCTACGGTATACGTAAAAAAATCAAGATCAACACAGAAAAAACTAAATAGGTATCTAGCTACGGCTCGAAAGTGCGAGCCGCTGCAAAACATCTCCGTGACCAACAATAGTTTTGAAGGGGTTGACACTTTTAAATACTTAGGGTCCACATTAACCTCCCAAAACAGCACTGAAGTTGAGATCAAAGCAAGAATAATCGCGGGTAACAAATGCTTTTATGCATGTAAGAAACTGCTAAACTCCAAAATATTAAGCAGAAAAACCAAACTCACCATCTACCGGACGATCATAAGACCTGTTGTGACTTACGCCTGCGAAACCTGGACACTTACACAGAGGGATGAAGCGAGACTGGCGGTATTTGAAAGGAAAGTACTCAGGAACATATTTGGTCCAGTCCGAGAATCGGATGGAGCATACCGCCAGCGCATGAATCACGAGCTTGATGCTCTTATAGGACGGGAGACCATCGTCAGGTTCTGTAAGTCACAACGCTTAAGATGGGCAGGCCACCTGGAACGAATGCCAGACTATAGGGCCGTGAAAATCATGACCAAGTGGACCCCCCAACAAAAAAGACCAAAAGGCAGACCAAAACAGCGTTGGGCTGATGGCGTGGAGGAAGACTTACGGAGCATGGGTAAATACACCAACTGGCGCAGGGAGTCGAAGGACCGCGACAAGTGGAGGAATATTGTGGAGGAGGCCAGGGCCCACAAGGGGCTGTAGCGCCACAGGATAGATAGATGTAAAAAAATCACAATTCACGCGGGCGGAGCCGCGGGCAACAGCTAGTGTAAATATATAATTACAATTTTACTAAAACATTGGATAAAAAATGGACGGATATTTTGACATAGTGAAGGTATTCAGCATTTTTCGCTCGGAGTGCCTTCTTCTGTTTCAGAGACTAATAATATCTACTATCCCTTTCACTATGGTAGGGTTGGAAAGGAATAGCAATAGCTTTTACAAAATATAGGTCTGTCTCTTTCCAATCATACAGTAGCGAATGGAGAAGTAGATATGATTTGTTAAATTTAGAGGCTCTAAAGAAATCGGTACTAATAGTAGCGATTCTGTAGAGTGACCAAACACGTCTAAAATAGTACCATACCTCTACAAAAGTTCCCCTGATAAGTAGTATCCTTCTTAGGGATAGAAGTATATTTAGGCGCGCTAAATGTAGACTCTCTAAACCCGAATCGCTACCACTAAGGTACAACATCAACATAAGTGACCTAACGTGAGCTAAAATCTGTTTGCCCTCAATTCATTACTTAATCTAATTTACCACTTATAACTTAATAGCTAGAAACTTATACTAAACTTATTGTTTACATTTTTAACTGTTGTTTTAATATAAAAGAACTGCAAAGGCACTTGTTACTAGAAAAAACATATCTTAGTCAGATCTTATTTAAATTCCATCATGGTGCCTATTCGAGTTCTCAAAATCCCTTAGCTAATTTGACAGCTCTAAAAATAGTGGTAGATCGTCTAATATAATAATCGGCCAAGTGTGAGTCGGACTAGCATACGAAAGGTTCCGTACCATTATCTATATAATATAGCGAGATGACGATGTAGAAGTAAAGTAAGTGAAGTAATATTGGGTCTACTGGATCAATAGCCAATAATTTGTCAGTTGCGAGTCGGGCTCGCGCACTGAGGGTTCTGTACTATATTAGAAAAAGTTAAACCATAAGGCCCGGTTGCCACCAAAGCGGAGCGGAGCGGAGCTGTGTTTGAGTAACCAATCAGATTTCGTCATTTCGACATCTCCTCTCCGTTTCGGAGATGTCAAAATGACGAAATCTGATTAGTTACTCAAACACAGCTCCGCTCTGCTTTGGTGGAAACCGGGCCTCAGAATTACTTTTTTACCGAACCGCAAACTTAACTTTGTTTTATGAGGTTAATCGCTACTACCAAAAAAAGTATAATAGATACAGAGTTGATCAGAATTTTCGATTGGTAAACTTCGGAGATAAGGGGGGGGGGGACGGTATATTTTTCGACAGTTTGCTCAATAAATCAGAAACTATCAGGCATAAAAATAATTAATTATCTACACCTATACCAAATTTCAAGTCGATATCTTTAATAGTTACTGAAATAAAGGGTCGTGACACACAGACAGACAGACAGACGGACAACAAAGTGATCTTATAAGGGTTCCGTTTTTTTTTAGGTATGGAACCCTAAGAACGAGCAAAAAATCACGTTTGTTGCATGGGAGCCTCCTTTTTAATCTTCATTTTATTCAATTTTTTAGTATTCCTTGTTATATCGGCAAAGGAAATACATCATCTGTGAATTTCAACTATCACGGTTCAAGAGATACAGCCTGGTGACAGACGGACGGACGACGAAGTCTCAGTAATAGTCTCAGTATTTTTCTACCCTTGGGTACAGTAAAAAATGAACGTCTGTCCAAGTGTTTATGCTCACGCGTTGAGAGAAAAATAAAGTGAATGGGCGTTCATTTTTAAATTAGGCGATCTCTGCAGGTTCCTAAATAATTCACAATGTATACAGTCAGACTGGTTTGGATTTTAAGAACCTCAACAAACTCTTAAGTTCTATTATTAAATAAGTCATGTTTTCTACTCAAAATATTGTATGGTACAATTAATGAGAACTTCTACGTGTAACGAAAAGTTGAAATAATATTGAAGGGTACACAAGAGTATTTGATAACGAAGCACCCAGTATAAATATTAAATAGAAATAAGCATATATATTTTTCCATAATGTATGAAAAAATAAAATAAGCATTTCCATTTTTCCATACCTGGAAAAATGAATATGCTTATTTCTATTTAAAAATTTTACAGGGTTATTCGTTATCAAGTACTCTTAATATACCCTTCAATATTAATTAAACTTTTCGTTACACATTGTACAGTGCGACAAGGCTATTAATGTTGGCGCGTGGCTAAAATCGGTACTAACGCCGCTATCTTGTGATACTGATTGATAGTACGCTCTGGTCTGTCGGTATATCACTATTGTATGTTGTGTTGTCTTTTGCTTACTATTAACTATTTTAAACTAAAATTGAAGTAAAATTGAGGAGATTTCATTTTCTGGATGCCTTTGTTCTATAACAGCGCCCTCGTGTCAATGTCATTCAAGTGCCAAGAGAGCCTTGTCGGACTGTATAAGTGTTAAAGCTTAGTCTAATTTATTTATGTACCTTCAGTTTTCATACCTATGATACTTTGTGCACATAAAGTCTCCTCAAAACCGATTTAAATTGGTTGGGCAAATCAAATGTTATTTAGTTTTTTTTTCTGCAATTCCACTAATATTATAAATGCGAAACTTTGTAAAGTCACACTTGTAAAATTTTGACATAGATTTTATATAGATATTTCATATTTCTATCCACAAAGACGCGCCCCACTCTGTCAAAATCGCTTATGTTTCATTCGATTTGTATGGAGTCTGACAGACTGGGGCGCGTCATCCTGGATTGAAATATCCATATACTCTATGGGTTATACACATTTTTTATTTATCCCATAAAAACTAGATTGATGAAAACCCGAGTTACACACATATGCGGGGTGAGATTGTTTTTCTCTTACGTTGTTTAATAATATCAAACTATAGATACCTTGATTTTATCTAATTGGCTCTTCAAAGTAAACGGTACTATAATCAAAGATTTAAAGCGCTAGATAAGGCCTTAAGAATCCTGTGAACTACGATGTCTCCATTCATTCAAAATATCAAATAATTTGTAATTTGTGCATATTTCGATCATGTTGTGGTGTTATTCGGATTCATATAGCCCAACCTATGCTCCTGGCCATATTTGGTTCGGAAATACTTCTTTGAAACGAAATAATAATCAATTTTGATCAAAATTTTTGTAACTTTGGTCGAGTTCTGTGCTCCTGAATTAATGCGACATGAGATAGTGTTGTTTTTATAACATAACAAATAAGCAGAAAACATGTCCTCTTTGACATAAAAATACAATTTTATATTTATTGTTTACAATTTCGTTTAAAAAAAGTATTTCGGAAGCAGATATGGCCAGGAGCATAGATTATTACTATATGAACCCGAATAACACCACAACATGATCGAAAATTGCACGAATTACAAATGATTTTGGTATTACGAATGTATGGGAGACATCATGAGTAAGCGGATTCTTAATCTCTACAAAAATCCAAATTTTGTCTTGTGTGCGACACTGTGTTTTCACTCTTCCTGTCACAAGTGAAACTACAGCATGCTGAGAGTACTCACTCAGCATGTTTGTGGACGTTTTTGATGAGCGCAATGTAGGCTTAGGGCGCATCTTGCGATTCAAATCTTTGGCTATAATATATTTTTTTACTTACTTGCAATAATTTATCACTTAACTCTAAATGTTATTATAGCTAATATTCAATCAATATCTCGATATTCGGCGACTGCATCTGTAGTATTATTTGATACTGCGATAACACACACAGCCAGCAGTAGATCTGGAAATAGACAAAACCATACATTAATCTTCTATATTTTAATATTATCTTTCTAATATATAAAATTTCATGCCAATTTTTGTTACCAAACTCCTCCGATACGGCTCGACCGATTGTTATAAAATTTTCTGTGTGTATTCGGTAGGTATGAGAGTAGATCGTTAGGTATTTTTTTTATATCCCTAAGGGCAAAACAACGTTTGCCGAGTCCGCTAGTAATATATAAACTCCTTGTATCACAGTGTTTGCTATCACAATTCCTCCGAAACGGGAAATTTTTTAATGCCAAAAAGTAGACAGTTCCATGTGTGTTTTGCGTGTGGAAAGTTATTCTTTTCCGCACTAGTGATTTTCTTACAAGTCAAGATATGCGTTAGTCACTAAAATACTTAAATTACTACACCTACTACTACGTTTTGGAGGGCGGGACAAGTCATTAATTTTATAGAACTTTTACACCCCCGTGAATCCTTTTCGATTTTTATTCTTTATCTCTTCTAAAGTCTTTTCAACGAAACGCGATTCCAGACGTAAACAAAAGCCGATCATTTAGTAGTAGCGACGACGGAACAAACAAAATATGACTATCTCTTTCTATCTTGTTTGTTTGCTATCTGCCGCACCGCTCACGACTTTCGCTTTCAAGGTCAAAGCATGTCATGGGGGTTATCGTAAACATTTGGATGGCAATTTGATTTTGTAGATATTTGTTTTACTTCATTCCGTGTCCTGAAGCGCTCGGAGTGATATATAAATTTCGTTCGTTCTCTGTACTTACAAATATTTCCTGTTATTATTTTCGTTAATTATTGTTATCTGTTACTGGTGTATAGTTATAAGTGTTATAATTGTTGTATTAGTTGTTGTGTTTGTTATCTGTTGCTGTTATATCTAGTTGGCTAATATGGAACCACAGCCAAGTACTTCAAAAGGAACGCCCACAGATTTTAATTCCCCAAAGAAAAAACGTCCAAAGGTATGAACGTAACTATTTAATTATTACAAAGATCTTAATTAACTTTGACTGACATTTGGTGCCGAGTCTTATAAAAAAATTATTTATTTTCTTATGTATTTATTTACTTATGTATTTTTTTTTTGAGCTGGACACAATAACACATACTTTTTGAGGGTTCCGTATCAAAATTTATTTCTTATTTTATTTATAAAATAAAATATAATAAAATATAAAATAAAATATATATATTTAATAAAATTTATTTATTTCGAAGCGATTGTATAGAATAGCGCCCATTCGCGTGGATGGCGTGGCGCTGCATGACCTGACGTGCCACTCAGCGTGCTTCTAGTGAGGCACTGAAGTGGCGCGTAACACGAAACTTTCACTTATGTTAAATCTAGTTTCAAGATATCATTAAAAAAATTCAAACAATACGATAGTATTGTCAAAACATAAATTTATTTTAAATTTGAAAAATTAGTATACGTTAAAAAGGTTGCGCAACCCTGCTTAAGCGATAATGACCTGGCAGTCGGTTTGTTTACGTCTGGTATCGCTCGAGATTGAAAAGACTTTAGTGTCTACTTGACTTCGATTATTTATTGTTCTTAGTACTTATTTACCATTTTTTTACTAGTTCACAATTTTTTATTTGCGTAAAACTCCCGTTTACCCAGCATTTTGCCGCAGTTTTGTTATAGAGGAACTTTTACTCACATTATATGCCATCCACAAGAAATCTATGAACGCTGCGAATGTGGCATCAAGCTGAAATGAAAAATTAATGATTAACATCAACTGCTTTCAGCCAAAATATTAATATATAAAATTCTCTTGTAACAGTGTTTGTAATCAAGCTTCGAAATGGCTTCACCGATCTTTAGGGTTCTGTACCCAAAGGGTAAAACGAGACCCTTTTACTGCGACTTTGTTACGGGGATGCAGTTTGTGAGTGTGTTCTTATAATTGTCTGTGAGTGACTCTCTAGAGAGCTATTGAGTGCTCTGTCATCTTTGATTATGGAGTCTGTCTATACTATGACAGACTATACTACCACATTGCCATCACTGCACAAACGGTATGCACGTGTAAAGATGTGTCTCTCTACTTTTATCGCCTTGTTTTCTCTTTCTGATCCATATTGATAAAAAGAGAAAAGAAAGCAACAAAAATAGAGACACATATCTCTATGTGCCTATCTTAGTGCGTATGTCTCTCTATTTATTTATAGCATAGGCTAGTTACAATCTCATAATGTGAACTTACATAGATGTAGTATCCTCCCAGCAACCACAGTCCAAATATGAACTGGAAGAGTATGATCAACCCCATTGTGATGAGCCAAGGTAGAATTAACCCGCGCATCCAGATGTTTATACCAATAACCTGAAAATTTTATTGTTTCATGTAAATAGATGACTTACAATGATATCAACAAGAAATGACTCTTTGTTTGTAGAATTATGTGCTGCACCATTGAAACACAGACCTTTTTAGGCTTTTTTTTTTAACTAAATAGGCTAGTGCTTGACTGTGAAATCTCACCTGATGGAAAGTGATGATACAGTCTAAGATGGAACACGCTAGGCTAGTGGCAGGAAAGACAGTGCTTGGGAGAGTATTCCAGGTCATTGCAGAGAGTATCAGGAACAAGGAATCAAACCGCTCCATACTCATCTTTGGTAAGTGGACTATGTATGGGTGAAAACCTTTTCGTTGCCTTGCCTTTCTATGATAAAAAGGTGACAGGGGGAACCAAATGAAATATGTAGTTGCCGAGCACACTCTGCGAAATATATTCTATAGAATACCAACCGACAGGCAACCTTACGACGATGTTCGAGGCTTTGGAGTTTTTACCAATAGCAATGTAATGGTTAGTTTGACACTAATGCTCGTTTTCACCAACATTTGAGTCACCTAATGCCCTTAGGTGACAGTTGTTGTAAGTGAAAACTGTCACTTATCGGCTTAGGCGTTTCTCAATGTGTTGGTGAAAACGAGCATAAAATTAATAGCAAATAGGTATCATAATAGGAGGCATATTTTATTGAACCCTGTGGATTGTACAGCGGTAGGGCACTGTGAGGTGAAGCATGTAAGACCCAGGCACGAAACATATCTATACTTTACTATTACATAAAGTGCATGGTCTTTGGTCACTGCCATTTATATAATTCTGCAGCTCAAAACTTATCTATGTGGTATTTCCCATCATCTTAGATCATGTAAAGTGGCAGTATATCCTCATTGTGTATAGTCTATTCGCTTAGAATTTGTCGTAACAAGTACATGCATAGCCGGTGCTGTTTGGTATTCTCAAAAACATCAAACAATATCAACCATGCGCATGTACTTGTAACTACAAATTCTAAGAGAATAGACTATAAGTAATTAGGAAAAAATCCAAAGTATTTCCATTTCAGTAGCATCACATGACAAATTTCCTAGTAAGTAAATATCTTATACAATATTTTTAATGAAAAAACTTACCATTAACACTGATGAAATGATAAGTATTAGCAGAATGCAAATGAATATGCCGCCAAAAATTTGTAGAGCTGGAAATAGAAAGATTTCATGATGAATAATAAATATATCAATATTCTCTTTAAATAAGGCAGTTGGTAACTTAAAATTTTGCTACTTATTTCATACTGAACTTAATATTTTGTTTTATAATGCAATTTGCTCCAGTTTTGGGTTAAAAAATATGTAGATATTTTGTTTTTTAGAAATTTTGTGCAGTTACTTAGGTCATTGCACCAAAACCAAAGTAATATCTCTAACATATTATGAAAAGAAAAGACTTAAACTTTCACAGACTCATAACTATCAGCCTAAACTCTTATACTTAGAAATGGCCTCTTAGTCTTGTGGTGAGCATGATTCTCTTCAAATCACAAGGTCCTGAGTTTGATCCCTGGGTCAGGCCAAAAAATAGTACATATTGGGTTTTTCTATCAGCCAATTCTGAGTACCAGGTCACAGTTTGGAAATTAACAGTGTTTCAACCCAATGATGCTTCAGAGGCTGTTGATCATGCGCCTGATTTCTCTCCAGTTATATAACAGCGTTGTCCCATTGGATTATGAGACAACCAAATTGAATAGAGACTGCAATTGTTTTAGCGGACACTTGTATATCTCCTGTGCAGATGGAAAATCTTGGTAGAGATTGACCACTGTGGCCAGATGTCTGATTGCATAAGAAAAACATTTTCATTGTTATCATAATGGTTAGCAAATTCTGTCCCACAATTGGCCGATGTAAATCAATGAACCATTCAGCGGCAAAATTTGTTTCTGATTGTGATTACGATGAATATGTTTTTTCTAAAACAATCTATGAGCAGATTGAATTGGAGGACATAACATATGTAGAAGGCTCAGATTTCTTCAAAAATTATCCTTTTACAATGTCACTACAGAGATCACTCAGGTAAAATAGTGGAAGTAGAACAAGCAAGTAGTCTGGTGGGAGGCCTTGGTCGTGGCTAGTTACCACCCTACCAGCAAATATGTACCGCCAAGCGATGTAGCGTTCCGGTGCGATGCTGTGAAGAAACCGTTGGGGTGACATTACTTACCCCTTCCGAGTTAGTAAGCTAACATCTTCGGCTGCATCATCACTTACCATCAGGTGAGATCGCAGTCAAGTACTAAAAAAAAAAGCATCAATACTTACAAAATCTCACGTCTGCCTCAAATAACGGATTCCACAGCTGTGTGGAATCACCTCCAAGCATTTGGTATACAATGAATGTTATAAGCACCACGCTCACAGCCGCTGTGTACACCGCCACTGCACGGCTGCCGCTCTTCACGTCTGATGCCCAGATGCATGGCGACCAACACGATTCCAACACTGGCATCTTTCAGGTTTAAAGGGCCAAGTGTGTGCCAAATATATTATCAAACGTTGGGCCCACACTAGTTTGTGTTGTAGCTGGAAATAATTTTTGTGATTAGATGATAATGATACAAGTTCTCAATTTTCATGTGGGATGCAGTGTGTCCCTACCATTTGAATTGCAATAACATATTGCACACTGCACTATGCTCATCAGTCATCACACTGAGACATTAGTTATTAAGTCTTATTTATTCTAAGAATATTACAGATTGCACTAAAGTATTTAGTATAGGGATAAAAAGATTTGAATTCTTAACAGAAGGCCACACCTATAAAACGTTACACAAAACTTTTGGCGGCAGGTTTTCACAGAAAAAATTAATGCATTTGAGCTTGACTAAGTTATATTCAAGTCCGGTAAACAGTGTATGGTCCTTACATCTAAATTTAATGGTAAAATAAATCACTTACAGTAGAACAATTAATAATTTAAAAAAAATAAAAAGGTTGTTGACATCACAAAACAAAACGCGAAACTTTTTGATGATTGACTTTTTGTGACATTTGACGTTGACTTCGACATTGACATTTAAAATCAGCGTGCTTGACAGACTAAAAAAAGGGAACTAATTTTTTGAGCTGTTATTTAAATATTCGAGATGTTATTATGATCAGTTGGAAAACATATTGAGCAGTTATTTAATTTAATGGCGGTTGATTAATTATTGCGACAGTAAAACATGAACAGTAATAAAGAAGCAATTAGTCGGTTATTTTATCATACAATATCAAATATCTGGGTGACCGAGCTTCGCTCGGTAGTTTAACTACTGGCTAATAGATGGCAGCAGGAGTGCTTCGGTAGTTTAACTACTGGCTAATAGATGGCAGCCGAAGTCATATTTTTATTATTTTTTGGTAAATTCGACATTTTCTAAAAAGAATCCTAGCTAGATCGATTTATCGCCCCCAAAACCCCCTGTATACTAAATTTCATGAAAATCGTTGAAGCCGTTGCCGAGATCCAGATTATATAGAAATATATATATATACAAGAATTGCTCGTTTAAAGGTATAGGATTCTAAAAATAATTTAGCAGTCCAATAACTGAATGAGCGGTAAAAATGATGGAATGAGCGGTTCCTTTTCTCTTAAAGGTTCTCTGAAGTACGCAGTACCTCCAGTTGAAGCTAAAAACATTCCACTCGGACAAAAAAGGAAGTTTTTGTCCGAGTGGTATTTTCACGAAAGTTTTTTATGTAATACACTTCACAATGTCACTAGCTTTCGTAAATAACTCAAATTAACGAGAAATAATAAGAAAAATTATTATTATAAATCACATTTTTTTAGGTTATGTTTACGTATTTTTTGCCAGTTTGCTAATATTTTTACGAAAGATTTGTATCACACTGTCACTAACTTTCGTAAATCACTGCACAAACGACTTAGGGTCCAGGAGCGAGCGAAGCGAGCTCGGGACTTGAGGGCACCCCGACTCGGCTGGGTTAGGTGACGAAGAGGATGGCGGGGCCTGCAAGGCCCCGCCATCCTTCTGAGTGGTTATTTTCTTTTATGACCACCCAGAAATAGGAGCCCCGCGAAGCGGGGCTCCGTCGACTGGCCTTTAAGAAGATTAAAGACATAAATAATGAGAAGAGGTGAAGATTTTTTAATTTCAAAAAAATATTTCTCGAAAAGTATTAGGCCTCGTACGATTTGGCTTGGGGGGTAGACTCCCCCTACCCCTCCCCTCCCCCTCACCCCCCTCCCATCCCCCCCGCAACGGGTCCCGTGTCCTAGACCTACCATTCCTTCAGTCAAAGCAAAAGTAATTTAATTTTTCATTACTATTTAAGTACTGTTTTTTTTATTGTATTTTACCACCTCATTGTTTATAGAATTGCTTAGAATGAGATTTCTTACCGACAAATTCCGATTTCTTACTGCCCACGCGTAACCGCTCGTTCAATTTTTTTTACCACCCATTTAATTATTTTCCTGCTCAATTATATATTCACTGATCCAGTTCATTATTTTTTATTACTCATTTTTGTTTACTTTACTGCTTAGTTTTAACTGCTGAACTAGGTTATTAAACATGCCATTTTTAATTTTTAACTTATCAAAACTGCTATTTAGAACTGCCTCTTTAAATCAGTGCCCTAAAAAAATACGAAAATATTCACAGCGACTTGAAGATTACAAGCAACAAAATGCTTTTCATTTTTATTCGATACGCACCATCAAAGTGGCTTGAATGTATTGCAATCCATGGACAATGGACATTGGACATTGCGCGCCGGCGTGAGCGAAGCGACTAACACTCTTTGCGAACGCCGAACACTCAATATGGAAAAAATGAACCGTCAATTGAATACCTAATGTATAAAATGTTTGATCCAGCTTACCATTAATTTTATTTATTTTGAAACAACGTATTTTAAAAACACTAAGTTTTCAACGTACGAACGCCGCGACATCAACGTTATTTTTTATCTATAATGCGATACCTATTGGAAACATAGTCTGTGGACAATGCAAGTAATATTGTATTATTCTGTGGTGCGGGATGCAATGTATAATCTGTGATGTACATTCTCGAATCTCGAATTCATTACCTACACAGTCATCATCAGCTCGAATTCATTTTTAGAAAATGTCGTATTTACCAAAAAATTATATAACTCTGCCTGACATCTATTGGCGAAAAGTAAAACTAATATGACTCCTGGTGCCATCTATTGGCGAGTAGGTGTACCTGATACTACCAAGCAAAGCTCGGTCACCCAGACATTAGGTATAAAGAGGTAAGTACAATTTGGGCCCTACCTTTTTACTGCGCTCCTTATTAATTTTCCATCTTATATTATTTTTTTTTCCGAAAGCAGTATCTTTCCAAAACCTAATAAAGTAGTTTTTTTATATACCACTATAATTTTTTTTAATTGTTTTTAATATAAATAATTTATAATTTTAATCTACTATATTAATTTTATATCTACTATGTACTATAATTTTTACTCCGAAATATTATCACTCAGTTTAATGTCAAAAATAAGCTTGCAGCAAGTAAGCTTGGATTAATTAATTATTCATGTTAGGTACTCTCGCTGTCGCATGAAATGAAATGAAATGAAATGAAATGAAATTCTTTATTTCACATAGGCTTAGATATAAGCTCTCATGAAAATGTCGAGACTCTACCGCCAGGTTCGGAAAGCAGGATTGCACCGAGAAGAACTGGCAAGAAACTCGGTACTTGCTCTTTTAAAAAAAAAATGTCTCAATATACAATTTTTAGTACTTAGTATGAAACAATATTTTTAAGATATCTCGTGAGGAGATGGAAGCATATCACTATCGTTCCAAGAATCTTTGTTATTTAAAAATTCTTCAATGGTGTAGTAACCCTGATTTATTAGATGTTTTTTGACAGTATCTTTAAACCGGTGCAAAGGTAAGTCCAAGACAGACTTCGGGATCATTGGATGGATTTGCATTGAATAGCTTTCCTAGAACACGATTATCTTACAATATGAAAAGGAATCATTAGTAACGTATAAAATTAATAGATAATAATGGAAAATACAGCGCTTCTAGCTTTCCAGTTGTAAGTCGTTGACCCTTCCATTCGAAGTCCCTAGTAAAAAGTTACCTAAAAAGTAATTGTAACTAAAAGTTACTTATGTAAATCTACTGGTACCTACTTATAAATAACCGGCCAAGTGAGAGTAGGATTTGCACAGGAAGGGTTCCGTACTAGTACCGTTGTCTATAAAAATGTTGTATGGGAACCCCCTTAATCATTAAGTAATATATTTTGTTGTTACATCGGAAACAAAATGATATCGAGTCAAATACACAGATGTCGAGGGAAAAAACCTACTTAAGTATCACATTGTTGTTGATACCTATAACGAAAAATAGAATTATCACGACGCTAAGGTCGTACCTACCTATAATAGAAATACATATCTTATCTTATCTTATCTTATCTTATACCTTTAAACGAGCAATTCTTGTATATATATTTCTATATAATCTGGATCTCGGAAACGGCTGGAACAATTTTCATGAAATTTGGTATACAGCGGGTTTTGGGGGCGATAAATCGATCTAACTAGGATTCATTTTTATTAAATGTCGAATTTACCAAAAAAATAAAATTATGACTACTGCTGCCATCTATTGGCCACCGAGCGAAGCTCGGTCACCCAGATATTGTACAATTATAGTATCTCGTCGTACCTACTACAGCCATCGATCAAAGGTCATAAATTCATAACAAATCTCGTCATAAGCTACAATGTAACACGGAGCATACAAACTCGCCTATCTATCGAACTAAATTTCAATAACAATGATCGGGCAACATTACTACAGCTTGGCATTTTGTAGTTGTATAACTCGCGCCCGAGAAAAAAGTCCAAGATACAAATTTCAATTTTGTAGGAAAAAAAATTGGTCAAGTGCGAGTCAGGCTCGCGCACTAAGGGCTCCGTACTATCAAGCCCCATACTTAATAGTATTAAAGTAAACTAAACACCTCTGCCTACCAAATTCAAAAAGTTTGTTGTATGGGAACCCCCTTTGATTTTTAATTTTATTTTAATTTTACTATTTATTTCTAAAGTAAATCTATAATAATTATATATTCTGTGAAAATTTTAAGGAACCATAGGCTCTAGGAATTTGGTTTTCTTAACCGGAATTTAATTTTGCATACAAAATGTTACTTTCTCTTCGATGCACATTTCGTGTCATACTGATTTTACTAAGAAGTACAACTTGTTTGTTTGCCTATAACTTTAGAATCCGGATGTTAATTAAATAATTGGTTAGGTGAGAGTCGGGCTCGCGTACTGAGGGTTCCGTACTACTATAGAAAAAGTAAAACCATAAAAATCATTTTTTTTTACCGAACCGCAAACTTAACTTTGTTTTTTGAGGTTAAGAGCTAATACCAAAAAAAGTATAAAGGATACAGAGTTCATTTTATTTTTCCCGTTAAATATACATTGATCCCTATTAATCAAAATTATTTCAGAACGATATTTTTTCGAAAGTTTGCTCAATAAATCAAAAATTATCGGGCATAAAAATAAAAAAAGGCGTGTGGCACTCGGAGACTGCCGCGGTAAAGCTATTGCATAGAATTTAAAGTTATTTTTAGTTTGCCATCTATCAAAAAATAGCAGAACTTTTTAATGACTTTTTGAAATATCACGCCGTGATATTTCAAAAAGTCATTAAAAGTGATATTTCAAAAAGTCATTAAAAAGTTCTGCTATTTTTCGATAGATGGCAAACTAAAAACTAAAAAGTTGTGGAGTTGCGCTCCCTGCTTTCATGCTAGCCTAGTACCAAAAGCTCTACTTTAGAAGTGCCAGGTTATTTTCGTTACGGAATTTCTGGATTTGGTCTGCACCGTCAAAGCCCGCGATAGAAGCTATGCAATAGCTTAATAAAAATCGGTTTTAGAATACACAACGCCTTTCATATGATACGCCACTCAATATTTTTATCTCATTTTGAAATTTCGACGCCCCTGTTTTCCCGCGCTTTTAAATAAAAATAAAAACGATTTTCAATTTTTTATGATTGCACCGACGGCGGGCCATCATTATCTACAACTGTTTCAAATTTCATACGATATCTTTAATAGTTATTGAAATAAAGGGTCGTGACAGACAGACAGACAGACAGACAGACGGACAACAAAGTGATCTTATAAGGGTTCCGTTTTTTTTTCTTTTGAGTTACGGAACCCTAAAAAGTTATAATTGTAGGAGTAAATGTGTAGTTTATAAAAAATAAAGTTAGGGTTTGATTCAGCTTGATACGGGATACCATACTTCCATGGTTATTGTACTTTCCAAAATTGGCAAAATAATATTTTGCATTCCTAAAAATAAATAAATTCGTCAATATAAAGAATTTTGTCACCACTTAATATGTAGTTTTTCCTATCCACAAAATAAATATTTTAGTACTTACGCTTTTTCCTCGAGAGGTTACGACTTACACATAGGTAACGAGTATGTAACTGTACTATCACAACTTTGTATTCTGAGAATTGAGTTTATAAGTAAGCAATTTGTTTTATTCAGGTAACTACCAATCTACGAGTACCAATGTTTTGTTATGACCCTAGAGTGACCTTGGTCAACCACCTCGTTTGTTTAAATCTACTACGAATTCGGTGTTTTGTCTAGGAACTGAAGAGAATACAGATTATTAGGACAGATTAATTTGTTTTGCTATAATCCGCTACTTGAAAAGATTCTGTATGGTACAATATGCAGGAAAACTGCCCACATGAAACACCACACATATAAAACAATATCCGGGTGTAGTATAGTTTAACTACTGGCTAATAGATGGCAGCAGAAGTCATTTTTTTTTTTTTTGGTAAATTCGACATTTTCTAAAAATGAATCCTAGCTAGATCAATTTATCGCCCCCAAAACCCCCTGCATACTAAATTTCATGAAAATCATTGGGGCCGTTGCCGAGATCCAGATTATATAGAAATATATATAATTACAAGAATTGCTCGTTTAAAGGTATAGGATAGGATTTAAAGGTATAGGATACATACCAAGATATCAAAGAAGACGCGGATTTAAATTCCGCTTCAAATTCTACTAACTTATTCAAAGTTTAATAGGATCATTGGTGTACTGGCGTAAGTATTAGATAGGGATCTTGAATATTTGCTACATACATCAGAGCAAAATAGTTATATGGATAGTAGCCAAAGTTGTAGGGACGAAGAAGTAGAATTGATAGGAGTGAATTGAAGAAGAAGACGTATTAAATAGGTATTAGGTATTCATAATGTGGAAAAAGAAGAAGAATGAAGATTAACTACTTATACTAATTCATTTGACTTATCCCGTACCTTTTGACTTCATCGCAGAAACTCATTGACGTGATAAGAAGTCCCAATTATTTTATTTGATTTTCAATACAAAAAGAATTAGGTATTTCATTTAGAAAATTAAAATGTACCGACCCTAGCTGTGATTTCGACAAACCTCTTATCATTTTCATTATTCAAGTTAGGATATGAGCTACACTTCTTGTGATATTTTTTCATGCATCTATAAATCGTTTCCTACTTTAGGCTTTTGGCTATTTAGGGCAATTATAGATTAATTTGTACACGTTGTATTTGCAGTTGAGTCCGCCCGGTTAGTGGCTGATGTTCTACCAATTTCTGCAACCGGATTTTATTTACTATACTAAATGACTGTCTGAGGATGGCGAGCGCAGTGCAGTGTGTCATAATATTATTATGACATTGCGATGCAAACTGTCACGCACTACATTTAATACTGAGGCGTCTAACGAACTTTTTGTAGGTACTTTACTGCAATTCAAAACTTTGCTCTAGGTGTATTGACAATTTGACATAATATTATCCATTATCTAACTGAAAAACAGAGTTTAGACCGTTAAGTAGCTAAATAAGTCAGCGTAGGAAACCCACAGTCGTTAAATTTTTTAGGAGAATCTTTTGGATATATTTTTTGATACAATGAAATAGGAATATGCACTATAAGGTAGGTAAACAAGCGAAAAAGATGATAAGAGACAAAGCACTCCTGTTTCGAAAGCAAATGACCGATATAGAGTCGATTGATACAACATTATCTTTCGGTGATAGACTGGCTGAACGATATCGATTGTGAATTGCTTCAAGGATGGGCCTAGACCACCTATGGGTACTACATATCGCTAAATACTGCAATGTCAATAATGATAAACAGGCGATAAGGCCTTTACACAGAATCGTTCGTTTCAGCCGACGGACGTCCACTGCTGGACAAAGGCCTCCTGCAATGATTTCCAGCCCGCACGGTCCTGCGCCACTTGTATCCAGCGCCTTCCCGCGACTCTTTTAATGTCGTCAGTCCATCTGGTCGGAGGCCTGCCAACACTGCGCTTACCCGTGCGGGGGCAGTCAAAAATGATGTAACAAATTGCGAGGAGACGTGGATGCTCCTGCAGGGCGATCGGATAAAAATGTTTCAATCATTAAAGTACTGTATCAATGTCAAAACAAGGGTTTTGACCAATCACAACACTTGAACATCACGTTTTAACATTGATGCAGTTCTTTAATTAGGTATATACTATTTTAGCCGATCGCCGATCTTCACGTCAGACTGTGCCGTATCCTCGTCCCAAAACCCTCTAACCTGCGCCCAAGGAAGCATAAACAATTCGCAGTTCCATATTGTCACACTGTTGCACTGTTGCTGTTTAGTTTGTTTAGTTTGTTTGTTTGATAAGCGTGTATGTTACACTGTACTTAGTTATTGTACTATTTAATTGCGCATGCTATGTCCACATCCAGTAGACTCAATTAACAACCATATTTTTTTTAAAGATACTAACTTGCTTGATACATTAATTGTAGTCAGTTTTGTGGACTAAATAAATAAAAAAAAAAAAAAAAGATCCATGACGCAATTAATCTCGATCTCAAGCTGCTGAAGAAATGAAATTGGCAGATTAAAACTTTACCAGGGACATCCATATAAAAATACACGATAATTAATTATTATCTAATTGAGGCGGCCTCCTCTATGGCGGGGGCTGCGGCTACTAGTGCCGAACGGGCCAAGGAACGCAAATATGAATCTCTTGACAAGATTTTCATATTTGCGCCTTTTGGTGTAGAGACTCTGGGGCCGTGGGGCCCGGGGGCTCGAGCTCTTTTTGAAGAAATTTCAAAGAGAGTTATCGAGTCTACCGGGGATCCAAGAGCTGGCAGCTACCTTGGCCAACGTATTAGTTTGGCCATCCAAAGAGGCAATGCTGCCAGTATCTTGGGTACCATGCCTCGTTGCGATGGAATCGATGAGGTTCTAAATTTATAACCTAGTTTATAGTCCGTTATTTTTATTTTAAATTTTTTTATGTACATAATATATTTAAGTATTAAATATTATATTTAATATTATATTAATAAATTACTGCATTATAAAAAAAAAAAAATATTATCTTCTTATTAAATCACGAAAACAATGATTGTGAAAAATAAGTGACTTCAACTAAAATATACAATCCAAAATCTCAATCACAACCTGTTCCAAAATTTGAACCAAAACTTGTGTTCATGTCATTGACCGATTTTTTAGACTTGACCGATAAAATCGATTGTTCCTTTTGTTTTAGAGATTGAGAATATTGTTTTGTGTGACCCCGTGTTAATTAAGTACTGGTTTCTTGAAAAGGATTTTAGTTGTGGGTCAAAGATTCCACTTGAGGTTTATGTAAATTGTAAAATGTTTTTATTACTGACGTTGTGATATAATTTCTTCTTGTTTTGGTAATTACTTTTCTGGCTCAGTAAATCAAAGAATAAAGCTGAGCATCTGTCATTAAAACCCTTTGGACTATCCTTACTTTATCGACTCTACTATTACTAAAGACTACTAAGAATAATATAGTCTTTAGTCGAAGACAGTAGGTATCTTCGATTCAGCAATATATATAAGTTCCTACACAATGTTTTATCGTTCATTTATATCTAGTTACTTCTGTTTTGGTAAGAACCTTCCTTTTGTAACAGATAATCAAATATTTTCATAATAATATATACTTTCTCTGTTTTCACCATAATATATAGGTGATTCTACCATCCCTACATAGTTAATTGGAAATACAAGTCTACGAATGCTTTCCACTGTTATATTCTAATACAATTTTTAAATATATGAACCAATTCCAATGTTTCTAATAAGTGGAATCGATTACCGTTTCTATCTGGGTTAAAAAGGCTGGCGGTGTTTTATAATCCGTAATAAATTATTGACCACCAATTTAATTCGGCTTCCTTCCTCCCAATTTAGATTCGAAATCTGGGTTGCGTTAGTTTTAAGGGATTTTGTTGCACATAAATTTCAATTTTATATATCGTTACAAGTCTCCCTTTATTGGCCCTTGCTATTTTGGTCAGGATCACGTCTGTAGGGTTATGATTACGAATATTTTGCTTTCAGTGTAGGATTAGAATGATCTTCAAGTATAAGTTTTCATCTTTATGCTCTACGTTCGGGCTACATTTGGGCTGTAATTAAAATTAAGGGCTGTAAGTAAAATTTGTTGTTGAGTTAATGGTAATAGATTTTGCTTTTTAATTTTATTGACAAAACTCTTACCTGAATATTAATGTCTCTTAGGGAATTGAATTCCATTACTACTTTAATCTTAATTAAGTTTATCAAGTATAGGGATTATATTTGGTGTAGGTACGATTTTTTAATCGCCAGATAACCATTAATTAAGGCATAAATATGAAATTTGACTGATTTTGTATGGCATATGTTTCAAATCTATTCCTCAGATCAGAAAAATCAGCCTTAAAATAGAGATACCTTTTTAAGAGCATTGCTGATAATATTACGTTGTCATTTGTCTAATCAAGTGTATAGTCAGATTATCAAAGATTTGCCTACTTAGGCAAGTCTTTGATAATCTGATATACACTTCTTATTCTTCTAGTTTTACTTCTAATAAATCTGCAATTCTTATAGAAGCGTTCCATCATCTAATATGTGATGGAAATGACCATAAATAGATCCATTTTTCAACCTCGCAGCTACTTTTTGCACACGGCGACATGTGGCTACGCTTTTTTATTTGCGATGCATTTTCAAGATTGCCCGGTATGCTGTTTGCGATGTGGGAGATTCCGACGATGTAATCTCAGTCATTTTTCACGAAAAAGTTTGTACGCGAACGTGACCTGGCTTTCAATGTCGATCGCTATCTGATCGACGTTATTATCAAGATCACCTATAACTCCGTAAGCTTGGCCCTTCGGTTATTTGTGTCGTTTTTGATTATACGAACATATTATAATATCATATTTGCAGTGGAGTAGCGTGAAGTGCGGAGCGTTTTTGGCTGATCAAGCACGGACAGCCACGCTCCCAGTCTCGTAAGCGGCTACAGACTTGAGACTACTTCATACCGGTTGGTTCAGTTTTAGTACGAACCGCGTCCGCGCACCCGCGGCGTCGGATTCTGTAGCCGGCAAGATCGATTCATTTCTTTTTTTTTTCAACAACACACTGTCCGACCACGCAAGTTTTAACTTTTAGTGAACAATCGATTAGAAGAGAGCAAAGACCCTATCGTGGATCGTGCTTCGCGATGTTTGACAGCGACTGAGTGATTTTCTGTGAGAAAGATTTTCGAGTGATAGTTCTTTTTTTGCATCGCAACTTTTGCATCGGAGTCCTGTAGCCGTACCGGAGTTTGGTACGGGTGAAATTGGTACCGGTGTTGGTCTCGTGGTATCTGATACCAATTGGTCCAGTCAAGTTCATTGTCGTGGTTATCTTGATTCAAAAACTGGTAAGTGTATATTTTATGATCGGAGCACTTTCTTTATTGTTGCGGTTTTAATGCTGAATTTTACATTTTTACATTTATTGGTCGGGTTTCGATTTTATTGCATTGTTCGGTGAAACTTTTTATCGTCTAATTTGTTTATTTTACAATATTTTAGCATTAAAATTAGGCTAATGTCGTTTAAAATTTAAATTCTAAAATTCTTAATGGAAATTATATTTTTGTATTCAGGTATTATTTTACTAAATCTACGTATGAATACCTACCTAAGTATTAGCTGTTTACCGCAGCTCTACATTGCGTGTAATTCAGTTTTTATAGTATTTCGGATTTTTCCCATGATAAAAGCCTTACCTTGATACTATGTTAAGCCAACTTATTATCTATCTTCGGTTAAAATTTTAGCCAAATCGGTTTAGTCCTTTTTGCTGAAGGAGTTTCTAGACTCTGTTATAGAGGAAACGTCTATACAAAGTGTTTGATCTAAGTATTTGTTCTGACAATGACGAGCTCAGATTCAGTAAGGACTTTTTAGGGTTCCATAAAAAATGATTTGACATGGAACCCTTATGGTGAGACTTTACCCGTCCGTCTGTTTGTGTGTTTGTCACACTCGATTGTTTTAGTTACTATAAAAGCTATCGTCATGAAATTTGGAACAGTCATAGGTATAGGTATCTCTCCATCAAGTACTTACTTATATTTTTTTTAGATATTAACAATAAACCTCAAAGAGTGAAGTTATGTTTGAGGTTCGTTAACAAAGTGATACTGAATGCTTCAAGTAAGTACTGCTTTTGTAGTACCTATGGTTCTCGTACTTAGGTACCATAGAACCCTCGGAGCGCGAGTCTGACTCGCACTTGACCTGATTTTTTACATAGATAGGTCTATAAAGAATGGTAGGTCCTACCTTTTTAGGAATGTTTTGAATACCTAGGACAAGACGTAGGAGAAATGTTGAAAGATTTTGTTTTAGTAAAAAGAGAGAAGTTCTTTTTTTTTTAACTCTATACAAGTTAGTACTTGACTGCGATCTCACCTGATGGTAAGTGATGATTCAGTCGAAGATGTTAGCGTACTAACTTGGAAGGGGTAAGTTAGTGACTTAACTTACCCCTTCCAAGTTAGTACGCTAACATCTTCGACTGAATCATCACTTACCATCAGGTGAGATCGCAGTCAAGTACCCAACGGTTTCTACACAGCATCGTACCGGAACGCTAAATCGCTTGGCGGTACGTCTTTACTGGTAGGGTGGTAACTAGCCACGGCCAAAGCCTCCCACCAGACCAGACCTGAGCCAATTTAGAAATTATAAAATTCCAAAGTGGCCCGTGGCGGGAATCGAACCCGCGACCTCCCACTCGAATCCGAGCGTGCTTCCCCTGGGCCACGGAGGTCGTCAAATTACCTATGGTATTATAACTATATAGGTAGGTATACCTACTTTAAAATGCACTTTACACTTACCTGATTACAGTTGATAATAATTAATCTACACAAAGGTAAGTTGGTAGGTGCATCTTTTATTATTTGTGCGAAACTGCAAACAAAATATGCGAGTACTTACCAACAGATTAATAATAATCGCAAGCTGTCAAATGAAAAGTGACGTAAGCCATGGAACATCGGAAACAGTTATACAGGCTTGCATACAAAAATATTCTTACCGAGTTTTGTAAGAATATTATGAGCGAGTCACGTTTGGAGATAATAACTAAGAAATTAACGAAATGTAACTTATATACACGTGATGTTTTATGTAAGTATAAGTTATAGTTATGTTCCGGTAATTTTTTAAATAGATAGGCAAATCGTGGGCAAATCTGAAAAAGATCGGAAACTTTTAATTTTAGAACAAAAATAGATTAGAAATAATTTACCTACTACATTTATCGAACCATAATAATATGTATAATTCTTTATAAACGCATTATCGTGTAGTAATTTAAAAAACTTTTATCTAAAACAAAAATCGATAGAGCTTATATTTGTCTTTTTGTTTGCCTTGTCACTAAAGCCATACACATAGAGTTAGCGCCCGACTTAAGTTCCGCTTCCTTTCTGAACTGCTTCAAGAGATTCTTAGCAAGAAGAGGAAACTGTCAGACCTTGTACAGTGACAATGGAAAGAATTTTGTTTCATCCAAAGCCTATTTGAGTGAATTACATCAGTTTCTGCGTTCTGAAGAGTATTATAAGAACTTCAGTTCTGAATTATCCAATTATAGGATAAGCTGGAAGCTTATTTCGCCTGCAGCTCCCCACCATGGCGGAATCTGGGAGGCTAACGTCTAGTAATAATCGGCAAGCAGATCTTAACATATGAAGAGATGCTTACCGTTCTAAATCAAATTGAGGCCGTACTCAACAGTCGTCCTTTATACGTTTTAAGTTCAGATCCTTCTGAACCAACCGCGTTAACGCCTTCCCATTTCCTTTCCACCTTACCGTTGGAGTTCATTCCTGCTCCTGATGTAACAGGAGAACGCGCAAGTCTTCTTACTAGATTTACTCTACTAGACTCTATTGTCCAATCGTTTTGGAAGAGATTTAGGAATGAATATTTGCACAACTTACAAGCTCGGGAGAAATGGAATACTCCAAGTAAGCCAGTTACTATCGGGACTGTCGTATTGATTATAGTAGACAATGCACCACCTCTTCACTGGCCTTTAGGAATTATAACTAAGGCGTTTCCGGGTAGAGATGGCACTATTAGAGTGGCGGAGGTAAAAACCAGAAACGGGTCTTACACTAGACCCGTAGTAAAACTTTGCCCTTTACCCTCTGAATAGTTTATTTTAATATTATTATTTTTTATTTACTTTTGTAGATTATAAGTATACTAACATTTTTTATATAACGGCTATATCTAAATTTATATATTTATTTTGATAACGTCTAACTCTACTTTTGCGAGAGTAGTTCTCGCAAGGAGGGGGGAAATGGTTGATATAGAAAATTCTATTCCGCTACCTATCCCTTTTTATCCGCTTATCCTATATTCCTTTCTCCCTCTGACCAATTCAACGCTGTGCGCCTGCGCACGGCACACCGCATTCGCCAATCGCGATCTCGTTCGCGATCGGACACAGTCGACAACAGTCGAGCATAGTCGTCTGCCGCCGGTCAGCAAATCGTTCGCGCGCCGCGCCGCCGCAAATATTTAAAACTTTCCACGTGGAATTAAAACCGCAAGGACATTGATCTAATAAAGAAGTGAAGTGCTGGTGACCGTGTCGTGACCAACTTCGACAGCTGGAGTGCCTGGACTCCTAACAAAGGTCAGTTTCCTCTTTCCGCCCTTCGCTGAACCATCTTTTTATTTTATTTGGTAGAACAATGTCTCACCAGGATAAAATAGTCTCTATGCCAGGTCAGAGACGGAGATTATCAGAAATCAATTAAGATTGAAATAAATGGAACATACAACATAAAGTACCAACAGGTACCTACAACATAAAGTGGCATGTTTGTATTGTCCTCCTATCCATCACATTTAAAAAATTTACCAAGTTGGTACGGAACTCTGAAATGGTAGATATATTAACATTGTCCTTAATAATACTTAAATAAATTGACACCGTATTTGAAATAAAAGTTTAATTACTTAACTCTAAACAATAAATACGGTGGAAGTTATGACGAAAGGAGAGCAATAAATTTTTACATTTACATAAACTGATAAACAGTTTATGCCCAGACAATCGAACGTGAGTAAAAATAAACTTGGTATTGATTGAATTCAATGACTTTCGAGATTCATGTCATTGATACTGTATATTACAATTTTATATTCTTCTTTCATGGCGCTAACTTAAACATCCTGTATCTCCAAAAATTAATAATCGTGGTGCAAAAATTAATATAACTAAACATGAAGGTATAGAAACTTTTGTCAGAAGTAGGGAATGAGAACAAAAATTTCCGCCACACCCTAACCTCTGCAACCTTTAGAATGTTTATCTGGACACTTGAAGTTATTTCCCCTCAAAATATTTATTTGCCTGTGCTTTAGCTTAGTTACCTCTGCCGAGAGAATTGAGTTTCTTACCCCGGCTCCAGCTCGCCTCGACTCGGCCAATTTGTGGAGCTAGGCTAATAGGTTAGACAAATCTCGGCTAGGGAGAAAAAAGGTAAATAAGTATACCTCTGTTTTTAATTATAATGTAATTTAAAAAATTCTTGTGTTCGTACAAAAATTCCGAATCCTGCTTGGCCGATTTTTATGAAAAGTCTTGGGTAGGATCACAGATTTTAGGTAGGATATTCGGCATGTCTGACAAAAAGACGTAATACGTAAACTACTTTTCTTACCCCAAAGTATTAAATACCTAATGTGTATGACAGCAGTGTTTTCAGAATCAGCTAATATTATTCCAAAAATGCAGGTAAATCTTGAGAGGAGTATAAGCAGTCACTAGTTAGTCAGTTGGGAATAAATAACCCCACATACCGTTTAAGAGCTAAACTAGACTGCGTATCGTAAATCTTGACGGCTACCGAGTTGTGTGCAGCGTCACAATGGTTACATCACCCTATCATAGGCGAAGAGCCCCCCATTCTGTGAGACATCATTCTTTAGAAATGGAGAGAAGAACCAAACTCTCTTGACATGGCCCAAACTATGCTATTAGCAAGCTGAAGTGGCAGTGGGCAGGTCATGCTTGTCGTAGGGGGCGATGGCCGTTGGAGCCTGAAAGTCCTGGAGTCTCTAGGTTGTTAATACGACGATATAAAGTAGATAGCGAGAAGCTGAGGATGGATGAGGAAGACTGAGGACAGGGTGTGTGGCGCGCGCTTGGGAAGGCCTATGTCCGACAGTGGCCGTCCGGAGGCTGAAGTGAAGATGTTGATCTTTTGTGTACAAAATTATTTATCTTCCCTCATTAAAAATGTTATTTTTTAATGAGGGAAGAAAAATAAGTGTGAATTTACATTTGAAAGCTTTTCCTATATTTATAACGCCCTCTCTTGAATTTGTATAAAAAATCACTAATGAGAATTAATATTATAGTCGAGGATTTAACTAGCTGAATCATTTAACTAGGCTAGTGTATAGTGGATTTGGCTAACACAACGAATGGCTTAGAGAAGAATAAAGTGAAAAAATGCTAATACTTAACTAACTATAAACTTTATACTTTAATAAAATAGATACGTGAAATCTTCAATTTTAGAAAGGATTCGATTTAAAAATTATTTTAAGATATTTTTTTAACTTATTGTTTACCATAAAATCTGTGGTTTACCAGCTCTCACACTATCAGGAGAGGCTGGCCATGTCAAAATAATTACCGCCAATAATCTTGTATCGGCTACCTTATTTGCATACATTGACGCATACTTTCTCGTGTAGACTTCCGTATAAGTAGACAGGGCAGCAGTGGCGTTAAAATACATAAATACTTACGCACTATAATGTTGGGTTGATTTTGATCGCAGCTAACTACAATATAGATAAAGATTTTATGCTTTGGAAGACGCAACTGGCGATGTAAGAATTGTACAAAATAATCTTGGATTACTTACTTTGTTGAACACGATTTAACCACCTTGGACAGCGGAGAAAATTTTCAATTCTTCGGAATCTTTTTTTTTTCTGCATAAAAATATTTTAGAGTGAAAACTCGTTCAGGTCATTGGGTATAAAAAACATTAAACTCATTGCCGGCTGAAACGACGACAAACTATGACGTATAGAAGAAAACAACGAAATGAGAAATTAGAAAATTTTGAAAGTAGAAGGAGGAAATAAATGAAAGGAAACGTCGAGTGTCCGAAGTTAACGTTAAAATAGTACTAGCTGACCCTGCAAACATTGTTTTGCCATATAAATTATTTTTCACCTAGGGGTATGTAAAGTAGTTCTATCCTATTTACTTATCGAATATAAAAAAATGTCTTCATTTTGGTGGAGTATGGGAAGTCTCCTTGTCTAGATCATTTTTGGATTTACTTTTAAAACTATTAAGTACTAGATATAGCCAGGATAAAGTAATGGAATCACATGTTATTCAGGCTTACAGTGATGGATTTGATGTAACAAAATACTACTGGACTCATGTTACATGGGTATTAAGTTTTGCACATATGGTCCAAGTACGCCTTCTTAACTATTGGGTCAAGGTTGACCGCCATCTATTTTACTCTTATGATGCCCTCAAGATCATTAAACTATTTATTTTAATGCATAAGCGTGCGCGCATGCACAAGTGCACTCTCTATTCCAGGCCCTCACATGATCCGATGGGAGACACCTCCGACATGACCGGAGAGAGATCAAGCTCAGAACCGACAGCTTAACGTGCTCTACAAGGCACCGGTGAAACCGCCAATTTCCAAACTCCGGTACCCTACTAAAATCAACGAATATATAATATTACTAACGTACTAAAATAGACATAAACACAGGATCCGGCGAACCGTGCAAAAAATATCGCCAGTTTACTGGTGTCAAAAAAGACACCAACGGCGGCAGTAGTAAGCCGACCGCAGTATTGTTTATGGACCGCGGTTAACGTCACAGATCACTAATCTACTTGTTAATTATTAGGCTCTTCGCAAACGGCTCTTAAGCATGAGCGTAGCGTAATCCTCGCGTATGACGAGAGCAGTACGAACACGAACATTTTCAAACATGTCCGCAGACGAAGCTGTGTTGCAGCGAATCGTAGGAGGCGTAATTGTCATATTGTTATGCGTAGCGTCATAACGATACGCTTACGCTTACGTTACGCATACGCGTACGAGCCGTATGCGGAGGAGGTAGTCAGCACGCGTGGTGCCACAGGGACGGTTTCCGCCATATTATTATGGCGAATTAGCAGGAAATTTGACAGATGGCGCTACTTTTTTCTCGTATCAAGTGTGTTTACTTAAAATGTTCAGATGGACTCATCCTTAGGTTCATATCAATGCCTACTTAAAATTTTCTGATGGCAGAACCCAGTAAAAAATGTACTGGCCTGACCCGGGTACTGAACCCAGAACCTATCTTTCATGACTAGACCAACAAGACAGCGTTATAACTCGTACTATGCCATCTTCAGATCTTACCTATGTCTGTGTGATACGTTAAAAGCCTCTAAATTAGTTAATCTTAACTCGTACAGTTAAACAAAAAATGTCTCATTACTTCCGCGACCGACACGTTCAATTGGGTCCGGTGTTTTGGGTATTTTTTGTCGACAGTACTGCATAAATTATAGCCCATTACAATCGTTTAAGATATAAATCTTGCATACTGATGACTTGGTAAAGAACGGGACTCTGAAGTTTGCCTGTCCGGAGGTCCACCAAGACATTTATTTATTTATTTATTTATTTATTTAATAGATACACCAGCGATATACTGTATAGTCATTAATAAATTTACATTATATTTGTCTAGTCCGAGTACAGTAACCATTACAGGTATACACAGCATTAACAGTTTGTCCGGTTAAAATAAATAGTAATAACTAATAGTAATCATTAACTACAAATAAATTTACAATGTCAATTATATAATTTACCTACATTCATTAGTCTTAAGAATTAAACAGATTTGCTGATATAATAATATTATAATGATATTTGACGGTTATGAATAGTTACAAAATAAGATATTTAAGTGCAAAGTTACAAAGTAAAATTTTAAAATTTAATAAGTGCATGCAAGTGGATTTTTTTCTTGTAACAAAATAATGAGTCGTGAAAAATGTCAATGTCCGGTATGGTCAAACTATTATAAGACATAATATAACTGTGTATTATGCTTTTATCGGGATTTCGGTTTATGTTTTTCACTCTCAAGTTTCGATGGAGATCATGTTAAAAGCGAGTTCTGGTATCGTGTATGAAGTAAGGATAAATTAAGGTGAATTTACATTTTGAAATATTTTATGCGTTTTTCGATACGCGTATAGTGAGTTAAAAGTATACTATAGGTATAAGAGTAAAAGTATATTTATAAGAGTGAAAATGAATCCTCACTCTTACGAATGTGCAACTGGGTGCATTGCTTGATTAGGAAAAACGTAGTTTTTTATGATCAATTGCTTTTTTTTAAATTAAAATGTTACAATAAATCTCATTATTAGCTTATTCTAATTACTATACAAGTTTTGCCCGCGTGGAATGGTGCAAAGAATACTGGCTGCATTTCCGCGTTGAACAGCTAGGCTGATACGTTGCGCAAAAAATGTGCCAGCCCCTCTGTCACCAGTTGAGGCTATTAACCGCGTGGAAAGCTCTCGAAGGAATTTTTTGGCACTATGACTCCATGGCCCTAGATTACTTACGAGTAGATACTATTCAGTATTCATACTAAGCATTTACATATCACTATTTTTCCCAAATTACTTAAAAACTAAACCGTCAATAAGAATGACACAATTACTGTGAGTAGGTATTTTTCTTAAAAAATACACTTTGCCGAGTCAACGTCTCCTGTTGATGCTCTAATATCGGAGCGAAAAAGTTTTTTGAATGTAGGGAACCTACTACCATTCTGTAAGGTATCATACGATATTTAGAAGTATAGGTATAAAATACTACAATAATGTTGTGGTTTACTGAGGCAAAGCACTAACAAAAAACTTTACAAAAATCGGTCAAGTCGTTTTGATTTTTGTTACAAACACTGTCACTCGAGAATTTTATATAAGTATAAGAAAAAATTATGCATAGCATTGTGGAGATAATTAAGATGGTGTTAGACAAAATCGGATTAGCTAGGATAGATATAACATGATTGACGTATTCGTAGATTCAGCTAAGCCTCAGTTCACGCTCAGTAAATAGGTAATGGCGGACTGGCGCCAATATCGGTCGTCCACCTTGCTTGACCATAAAAACAACTGTGTCATGTACACATGATAAACTTTGAGGTTGCTATAAGCATCTGCGATAACTTTTGCAGGCGTAATAACCATAAATCGAAAGCAGGCCTGATAGCCCAGTGGTTTAGAGCACATCGAGCTTTCCTCATCAAAGGATCGGGGGTTCAAATTCCGGGCACATAAGCTGTTTGAAGTACTTAATTCCTACTTCCACTTTCTCTGTGCATACACTCCGGCGTAGAAACATGTTCTGGCTGGCAATCCACGATGCGAGATCTTTCTTTCCACGCAAACTATGGAGCCATCTACCAGCAACAGTGTTTCCTCAAAACTATAACATGGGGTTATTCAAGGGGCGGATAGAGAAATTTCTTAGAGCCGGCAACGCATTTGCAGTTCCTCTGGTGCTGCAAATGTCCATGCGCGGCAGCGATCGCGTTCCATTATTTTGCATTGAGATATCATATGACACGCTGCCCTGCACTCATAATCCTGAGACATCAGTTTTTAGGTCTCCTTTTGCCCAGTTATCACGTCAGCGTACGGTGCCCTTCGAAGTTAAACACAATATTCAATAATCTTTGACATGGACTACCTCCATGCATTAGATACTGCTTCGTATTACAATAACTGCTGGACCCCTCGGATGAACTCCACAAGAAGAGTTCTACCGCACCGAAAACATCGCGAGAACTCCCCTCAAGTTCAGGTTTCAAAAGGTTTCAAAAGTGTGCGAAGCTCGCCACCCCATATAGTTAGCCAGCGTGGTGGGTTAAGACCAATCCCCTGTTGACGTTTAGGTATATTTCATTTGTTTAGGTTTTGTTAATCGGAAACCGTAGTCTGGCGCCAGTATTAGCCGCCCACGTAGCTCGACTATATGCTTAGCAAACATTTGTACATGCACCGTTTTTGACGCTTGCTTGGAATTGAATACAAGACATCAATTAAGGATCTTTCTAATGTGAGGACAGGGTCTCTGTAAACCTTTATCCTAGTTTGCACTCGAGTCCTAATCTTTTCTTCCTATCCTTTTTGCTTGTCACTTCCAACCAACACTGCTTTGATCTTTGGCCTATCAGTTCTTCCAACTAAGTAGTATTCATCCAAATTGCTGTTGATGACGCGCCCCACTCTGTCAAACTCCATACAAATCGAATAAAACATAAGCGATTTTGACAGAGTGGGGCGCGTCTTCGTGGATTGAAATATCTATAAGTAGTAGGTAGGCTGCGCAGCAGAAGATGTTCTCGTAGTAACTTGAAACCTGGGTGAGTATCCTCTGATGATTAATATGTAGTATCCCACCGGATTGCTTACCTCATCGTTTGGTCTTTGCTACTAGGGTGATCACCAGCTGCGGCCGAAGCTACTAAACCAGTCTAATTGCGAAAGAAAAACGTGTTCATCGTTATCGTTATCGTTAGCGAATTCTGCCCCCCAATTGGCTGACGGAAATCTGGTAACCAATCAGTGTCACAATTCGTAAACGATTACGATAACGATGAATACGTTTTCATGCACAATCTAGGGGCAGTTCCAATATACAAGTAAATTATAAAAATCCAAACTGAGCTCGGAATCGAATTATATTTCATAGTATGTGATTTCTTACAGCCATATTATATTGTCTTTCTTCTCAAATATTGTGAGATCTTTCCTATTTTGGTGTAGCAATTAGGTACTACCTACTAGAAACTAGTTGTCAGTATTTTAGGCTTATTAATTAGTAAATCGGCAATCATAGGGTGGCGCCAATATCCGTCGCCCACGATGTTTGACCATAAAATTTGCTCAGCAAACATTTGTACACCATATTTGATGCCTCGTTTAACTTGTATGGTATTTTATGAACATACCTATATACCAATAAGGAATGTTTGTAGTATTTGCACAGTATAGTTTCGAAGTATTTATTAATGTTCATTGGCAGATTTGAATGATCTATTTTCAAAAATATTTAAATGCTTTTTGGATAGTACACCAATTATAGATATTTGATCCTTAAAAGGTACAAAAAAGACAGTTTTCCTTATTACTTTAAAGCAAGCCAGCAAAAATTCGTTATCAGCGTATTTGGGGGAAAAAATAATTGAGTACATATGCAGTTTCCGATTGAAAAAAAAATTGAAAGGAGGTTCAAGAGATACATCCTGATGACAGACGAACAGACATACGATGGAGTCTTAGTAATAGGGTACAGAACTCTAAAAAGATCCTTTTAGCTGGTACCTATACAAATAAAAATAAAGAGCTTCTGCGCCTAAAGGAAAATTGTAAATTGTAGGTTGTTTGAGTTCTGTTCCTAGTAGTAATTAGCTTACTTTGTATTTCTCTGTATCGACGATTAACGGAAACCTAGTCCATCCAGTTTCATCGGAAACAATCATTAAAAAAAAATGGGCCAAGTGGGAGGCGGAATCGCGCATCGAGGGTTCCGTAAAAGTTACCGAATACTAAAGGAATACAACCTTAAGAATCACTACTGCTTATAGAGCCTCAAAACTAACTCGAAATTTATGGTTAATATAAAAAAAAAACTACTTAAATGCTAGCTGTAGAGATGGTTTAATTTTTTTCTCTTAAATAAACCTAAACATCTACTGACTATTAATAGGTTAAAGTAGGTATTTCAGAATTCACGATTTAATTAGTAAACTTTGGAGGTAGGGAAAAGTCGGTTATTTTTTTTATTTTGTCTGAAAATCTAATGAAATAATCGCGACTGTAATAGGCGGACAGAAAGAGTAGCCCATAAGGTCCCATATTTACCATATTGGTACGGAACCCTAAACACTTTTTTCTGCTTTTCTTTTGCTGTTTCTTTTTAACAATAACGTCTTGATGGTTAGAATATCCGGCGAAGTAGCGTGAATGTTAAATTTATGTCTTTTTAATTTAATATCCAGTTTCCAAGGCGCAATCATTTTGAATTATTATTCAGGAAGCAAACTTACGGTTAAAGCCAAAATTACTTGGACACTGAATTATAATCAGCTTCGTGGAAGCCTTTTATCCCCTTTTGAGCGATGCTCAAATTACTGCATTTTACAAACCATGCTAAGTTTATGATGTGGCGAAATAAATTACTCCTTCAATTTTATTTCAATTGGAAATTGAAATACACGTACTTACTAAATTATCATGTGTATCATGGTTTAGCTTGCCTATATATTTTTTTTATTACACGACTGCCCAAAAAAAGGAGTGCAATGTTTTTAGGGTTCATGTATGTATGTTTGTATGTATGTGAGTTTTATTATTCCACCATAACTTCTCAACGTCCGAATAGATTTGGACATAATATTATGGCGTATCGTTAAAATTCTTACATCATTCCGAGTAACACAGATCCACAGGGCAGTCGTGTTTTATAATTTTTAAATTATTTACTTGTTTACATACTACAAGTTAGAATGACCTACTTAACTGCAATCTCTTCTGATGGTGAGTGATGATGCAGCCGAAGATGTTATCGTAATAACTTTGGAAGAGTAACTTAGTACCTAATGGTGGCTATACAGCATCGCACCGGAATGCTTAATCGCTTGGCGGTCTTTGCTGGTTGAGTGGTAACTAGCCGCGGCCGAAGCCTACCACTAGACGATCTCAGCTAATTTAAAAATATTCTAGACTCCACTAAGTATATAATAGCACTAAGGACCGATTTTTCAATCGCCATAGAAAGGAAGAATCGCTATCTGAGGAATAAGTTTGAAACATATGCCATACAAAATCTTTCAAAACGTCATACTTATTCCATAAAAAAAGTTTATCTGGCGATTGAAAAATCTGCCCTTAAGAGTCTGCTTACCCACGATGTCTCCCATACATTCGTAATACCAAAATCATATAGTAATAATCTATGCTCCTGGCCATATTAGGAGCATAGATTATTACTATAATATGAACCCGAATAACACCACCACCATTATCGAAATTTGCACCAATTACAAATGATTAGGTATTTTGAATGAATGGAGACATCGTAGTTCACAGGACTCTTAATCACACCCAATCACAGGTTCAATTACTTAAGTCTACTCCATTGTTACCTTATAATTAAATTATATAAAATTTCAACATTACAAATCAAGTACGCAGCAGGTAACTGTTAACTAATGAACTCAACATTTAAACCTTTCACAGATAAGCCCATTAACAAATTTCCCGGCATTGTTGCGCCACACAGACAAAACAACTTAATGTTGAGATGAAACAAACAACTGTGGCGCCTGCAATTATGTAACGCTATTATTTATTACAAGTACCTGTACTTAGTGTTGCAAAGATTGCATTACTTCATTGCGTAACAATACACTTTTGATATTATATATCTACGATATATACAGTGTGTAGGCATTTTTGGCTGTGTTATTTTAACGTTTTACATTATTATAGCGACGGAGATTATTCTACCCAGTCGAATGAAATCATTTGAGAACATGTGAATCAACAGACTTTCAAGTTATTACTGATATTGTGTGCACATACCCAAAAAACGCATACAAAATTGAAATGGCTCTACCGGGGAGGGGGTGAGGCCCCCCCCCTTTTTAAGGGGATTTTTTTTGCTTGTAATGAGCTATAGAACACTCCCTTAAATTATCGCTAGTTTGATCCCGGACACACTGTATACTATACTTATTATAAGGGTTTTAATCCACTAAATTCTATCAGACCACCAGCTCAAGCCATATGCGTTTGTACCGGGGGTAAAAACGCATTCAAAAAAGGGGTTCAGCATTTTTTTTACACTATACAAGTTAGTACTTGACTGCGATCTCATCTGATGGTAAGTGATGATGCAGCCGAAGATGTTAACGTAATAGCTTGGAAGGGGTAAGTAAAGTCATCCCAATGGTTTCTACACAGCATCACACCGGAACGCTAAATCACTAAACGCTGTTTGGATTCAGGCGAAACCGTCGCCGTCCATTCGCGTTGCATAACATACAGCGTGTATTAATTTTATTAATGGCAAATGAATACGTAAATAGTTCGGTAAATCAATCTGAGTATGTATTAGTTATAATTTGTAACTTACAACTTAAATATAAACTAAAAAAACACTACTTACAACTTGTAAGTAGTGTTTTTTTAGTTTTTTATTTAATATTTTTGTTTGTAATTTCTTCTCTAAGGGTCTTTGGTAGCTGGTTGACAAGGCCCAATGGAAAATGTACTCGTCCCGTTTGTATTTATGTATGTATTCTGTTCTCCCAGCCAAGTACAACCTAGGTGCCTTCAAGAGAAGAGTGAATAGGCATTTTCTAGGCAAGCGCGCTAAATCCTATTTATAGACCTCATCATTTCTGTCCATCAGACATGATTGTAGTCAAGCGCAAGCCTATCTATAGTAAAAAAAAATTTGTCCGTGATTATTTCTCGTTTGCCTGAATCGATTTTGATGGGGTTTTCAGGAAAGTATTTGCTATATTCTGAAGTAAGAAAGGAAGAAGGAAGGAAGGTTTTAGTATATTAACCAACTTCAGAAAAGCAGCAGGTTTTCAGTTTGATTCCTATGTTTGTATTTAAGTTCGTCCGCGATTATCTCGAGTTTGGCAAAACCGATTTTGCTGATTCTTTTGCGTTAAGTAGGCCATACTAACATCGGGAATAGTTTCATTTCAATATGCTCAAGATCTAATCAAAGTCTTCGGAGATGGAGAGTAGAACTCCTCAATATAGTATCTACATGTAATTTAGGTAAGATCTAGTTGATAAGGCATCTCAATCGCTTCGCACTTGCTATCGCTACTAGTGGAGTAATGTCTCATATCGAGCTATAGGATCGTATATACGTACCTAAGTACGTACGTACGCTTATATCCTTACCTAAGTACAAATAAGCTAGTGTGCAAAAATTGAACTGTCAGTCTTTTAACCTAATTTACTCGTAGGTACTCGTACAATAACAATTAAATTAGCCACAGGCCTTCCGTGAAGCCCGGAAGTGAGACAAAGAGACTGTTACCCCATTCTATTGCACCGCGTGCAACGAGGTAATGTAACGACTATAGTTACCTAGTAATCGTGTCTCTAAAATATTTTCGTTGGACATTTTTACGACACAGATAAAGTTAGTTGATATGTTGTTGATATTGAATAACAGAGTCGTTATAACATAATATTCATAGCCCAATTTCCAGGTAATGTTGTTATATCTAAGTGTGCAATATATCGCGTCACTTCGGAATGTGATTGGTCACATCTGCCAAGAGCGTGTAACTGCTTGTATAATATCACGCGGTGTTTGACTAATTAGATGCGCACACTTCAGATTATGGTGGATAGGATAGGCTATCCTATCCACCATATCCAGCTATCCTGGATAGCTGGCATCCGGGCGCGAAAATTCCTAAGGGGTTAGTAATGGTTTTTTTACGAATTTCGAGTCGACTCGCATCGCACAAACGAATGGAATTCCTTCATACATTTACATCCAGCGCCATCTATGAACAGTCGCTGTAATTCGTCTGTCGATAGATGGCGCTTGCTTTAAATGTATGGAGAAATTCGATTCGTTTGTGCGACGCCTCGAAATTTGTACAAAAACTTGTACTAACCCTAATGGACACATTAATTTGTTTTGCTATAATCTGCTATTTGAAAATAAATAACCTGTATGATGCAAAATGTATGAACACCGCCCACGTGAAATACGGTAGGTATTCTTCTAACACACAATTCTTCTAACAATTTCTTTGCTTTACGTTTCGTTCCGATACCCGGACATCATCCTCCTCAGATTGATTCTACAGTTTTAAATAGTAGAGTGATCACTCTCTCTCTCTCTACAATTCTCTACGATTTCAAATTGTGAAGTCAACATCTCCCAAGGATGTCCCAGTGTCCGAACGAAGAAAGAATTGTGTCTGTCGTTTTATGTCAGCGGCGGTGTTCCTGCATATTGGACCATAAAGATTATAGCAAAACAAATTAATCTGTCCTCCTAATAATGGATTTCCGCAAAATAATGCCTACGCATTCATTCCAAACAGCCCCGAACATGTCTTCAGGTATAAAGGACGAGAAAATGTGCGATTTTTATCATCTCATGAATCGAAATAGTAGGTACTTATAGAATAATTTGTTTACATTTAATTGACAATAATAAATAATCCCCAATAGACTAATCAACTCATTATGCATCAATAGAATGTGAAAGGTAACTTGATGACAATAATTTAATGAGTTGGTATACTTTGTAGATAGTTAAGAGTTGAGACGCTTCAATCCAGCCCAAGACGTCTCGCTTTACATAGGTACTTTAACCTATGTAAAGCGAGACGTCTTGGGCTGGATTTCCGATGCGGGCCATTTTGGGATTTTATAATGTCACAAGCTATTTTATTTTTATAGATTTTAATTTAGATGAGCATTGAATAAATCATCCCAATCAGGGGAGTTGTAACAATGTTTTTATAGTTCTGTCTTATAACGTGGCGAAACTTTAGCGATTCAAAGCATACATAGTGTACGCTGAAAGTTAACATCGAAGCACCTGCACAGTGCACATCTCTGCAGCAAAGGCAGCCTGTCCTTTACACCTCTGACGACAATAAACAATACTTTACGAGACTGACAGCGCACTAACGTCTCCAATGGCCTGCGGCGTACAAACAGACAGCCATTCATGAGATTTTAATGGCGCCGTTAATCGTGAATGGAGTTTGATGACGCTGACGCTGCGGTTTTTCTGAGCAATTACACGATGATTTGGTGATTCGGTGTTTAATCAACATCATTCAGCTTTTGGGTTAATGATAAGATATTGGGAGGCCATTACTTTATTATTTACAGATCTTGAAATGAAAACTTTTTAGACGCTTTCGGCAGTTTTTGAGATGGTAAAAACCATTAAACTCGTCAACGTTACCGAAACCTAGTACCGTAGTAGGTGTATAATTAAGTGTCTGTTGTGTGGTTTGGTCGAACGATTCAGATTTTTCATTTCAAGTTTTCTACTTTTAATGAATGCTAGTACGGCCCTACCAGTCTGCACTAAACCGGGATTGGTTTTGACTTTTGTATAGACCTCATATTTGGTGATATTATTTGGTAACAAAACTGTAGGTAAACTCACTTAAAGCAGTTGAAGAATATTAATTATGATGATATTATAGTGGTCACTTTTTAACGATGACTGATTTTAAATTTTACAGGAGAAAGCAGGAGCACTACCAACTGCGCTCATCGGCCGTCGATATACATAATTATCCTCCTAGTCAATATGTATATCCTTAGGATATATTATATCTTTAATAAATATCCTTAGTAAATATTATCATTAGTCAATATATCCAGAAATATATTTTTAGTAAATACTGCCGGCAGCAGCGACGGGACCTGCCGCTCTGGTGGCGGGTCGAGGCCTGGCGGGAGCGCGGTGAATACGCAAGTGAATCCCGTACTTCGTGTCCGTGGTCCGTTGTGGCAAAGCACAGGTTTTAGTGGGTGCAGGGCACATAACACCTCCGTTTCCCCTGACGGAGGGGTATGCATCAGGCATTTCCTGTGGGTAAAAAAAAATATCATTAGTCAATATCCCTTAGTATACATATATTATAATTATCCTTAGTCGGTCTGCGAATATAATTTTTCGGGCCACTGCGATCCTTGGGCATTGCAAGTTGGAACAATAAAACACTTAACCTTGTTCGCACATACTCTGAAGTCACACAGAGATTAAACAATAATGCGAAGTGCAAATAAACACAGATATCTCAAGAATGCGGCCACACAGACGTGGCGTGTGATATGTAGATGCGCAGATGATATGCAGATGAGAACAATGGAATACCTGAGCAGTGATAGCACGAGACAATATTGATCTTGACGAGAGATCAAGGGCGATCTTTTATGTGTTATCTACAAACGTGGGTTTTTATTTACTCGATTGTCGAGAAATAATAAATGTTTTTCGAGCATAGTTGGGTAAAAATGTGTATAAGGTCTCAAAGAATTAAATCGCTAGATAAGCCCTAAACGTCCAAAAACCTCCACGTCTTTGACCTGTGTTCGACACGTTGTCATGTTATACACACACGGCGACATAATCATTTACTCTTAAATGAAATTTGCATTTGCGTGCTCTATCACACAATCGCACACTACAGCATGCTATTGCTAAGAGCACTCTCTCAGCATGTTTGTGGACATTTTCGATGTGCGCAATGTAGGCTTAGGGCTCATCTTGCGATTTATATCTTTGGTAGGTGTAGCTAATAGTGATGAAGGAGCCTTATAACCCGAATCACGCCGATTCACCGTAACTTTTCGCTTGTAAAAAAAAGTATGAAAAAAGGAGAAAGGTTGAATTCGCATAAAACAATATTATAATTTCCGCTAACATAAACAGTGAAATGAATTATGCATGTCCACAGAATATATTAGCGTTTATATGTGATCTCTTTTAGGATACAATAAAAATGTCACTTCTATTTAACAATCCTTGAAAATATTTGGGTGAAATCATAATTTATGTCCTATAGCGAATTAGTATTTTGTAATTTTATTCAAAAAAATCCAATAAACGGAATTTTTACGTCTTTTTTATACGGACATTTGCATATATTAATTTCGCATAAACAATCTTAATACAGTTGTAAACTAGTAGAAGTTGCTACCTCTAGCATACTTAATGAAAACTTGTCAATGATAATACGAAAAGTAAAGCTAATATGAATATTTTACATTAAAGTACTGTTTTAAATTTTAATAGAGGCTATATTGAAGCATAGTATATGATAAATCTTTATAATTATTATTATATATTTCATAGAAAAACAAATATTTTGTTTTTATATTACTTTTAATAAAAGTTTTCTACAAAAAATGTAATCAACATTGTAATTTTTTTGTACACATAATATAACGTAACTTCTTGTTGACATTTGATATGATAGTTATTTAACATTTTTCATGACACAACACACAATTTATAATTTTTATTTATACATATTACATTTCCAAAACTGTCCATATAATTTACTTCTAATAGGGATCATTAATAAACACTCCCTGTTTAAGTGGTTAGGTGACAAACAATTAAATCTTGACTTATTAATGCAGATAAACGATACATCAATCAAATTATCTCAGAAAGCAAGGGGATCGAAAACGACAGAAGTCCCTGTTGCCAAAGTACTGGACCACTTGGTCAAAAAGGCAATCATGGTTGAAGGCGGCACTGAAACTGACAATTGCAAAAGTGAAAAACTTCTTGTGGTTTTTTCGTTTGTATTTGTGTCCATAATAATTAATTTTTTCTAAGTTAGATGTTAGGATAGCCCAGTAGCCATAACAATGTCTAAAGTCAGATCGAATATAGGCAGCTTTAGCAATATGACAATTTGCAATACGATGGATGAGATGTTCAAAATTTCAAATATGTATGAAAATGATCACCAAATTGATCACATTTAGTCCACGCATTTTTACACACTTTTTGAATTTCGTTCCATTTTATTCCATCTATCGGATGGCCATGTCATATAATATGTCACTCTCCTAACCGCGTCGCTTTATGTATTAAGCTATTTAAACCTAAAAAAAAATAAGAACCGGTCTAAAAGTTAATGTTATACATTAAAGCTTAATGTTGTTTCATTATAAGTTTCATCAAGTTTGGTGTAATTTTTCTTTTAAGCACCAGCAAAGAGTGTTATTTAACACTAATGGTGTTAATAGATTCAAAAAAAATTGCCCCTTCACTTCTTCACATTCGTTTACTTCTTCGACGTTAACTTTTTTCTTCCTAAATATCTTATTACATTTTCTCTACCTTCGAATCTTCTCGTACGCGTGCAGTTATATGTTATTGTAATAGAAACTATAAGGACACTATAGTACATTGTGATACAAGGGTGGAAAGTAGGTTTTTGCAAACGAGCTGTCATTAACAAGCCCGAGCCGAAGGCGAGGGTTTTTAACGTCACGAGTTTGCAAAAACCTATACACCCGTGTATCACACGACGTTTTTCAATACAGTTGTGAGAATTAGTAAAAAAACAAATCAAAGAGATAATATGTTTGCTCAAGATTTTGGGGGCCAATTTCCATCTTGTTTGGTTTTTACCCTAAATAAAATATCGAAGATCAAAATCGAAGGCGACTTCGAATTCGCAATCGAAAAGGTAAAAGATAAAAAGATAAAAGATAAAAGATAAAAGATAAAAGATAAAAGATAAAAGATAAAAGATAAAAGATAAAAGATAAAAGATAAAAGATAAAAGATAAAAGATAAAAGATAAAAGATAAAAGATAAAAGATAAAAGATAAAAGATAAAAGATAAAAGATAAAAGATAAAAGATAAAAGATAAAAGATAAAAGATAAAAGATAAAAGATAAAAGATAAAAGATAAAAGATAAAAGATAAAAGATAAAAGATAAAAGATAAAAGATAAAAGATAAAAGATAAAAGATAAAAGATAAAAGATAAAAGATAAAAGATAAAAGATAAAAGATAAAAGATAAAAGATAAAAGATAAAAGATAAAAGATAAAAGATAAAAGATAAAAGATAAAAGATAAAAGATAAAAGATAAAAGATAAAAGATAAAAGATAAAAGATAAAAGATAAAAGATAAAAGATAAAAGATAAAAGATAAAAGATAAAAGATAAAAGATAAAAGATAAAAGATAAAAGATAAAAGATAAAAGATAAAAGATAAAAGATAAAAGATAAAAGATAAAAGATAAAAGATAAAAGATAAAAGATAAAAGATAAAAGATAAAAGATAAAAGATAAAAGATAAAAGATAAAAGATAAAAGATAAAAGATAAAAGATAAAAGATAAAAGATAAAAGATAAAAGATAAAAGATAAAAGATAAAAAGATAAAAGATAAAAGATAAAAGACAAAAGGTAAAGGATAAAAACAAACGAAAAAAAAATTCCTTCTGTGTCCATCCCATCCCAATGTCCATCCCATTTGATTGTACAATGAAAACTCCTTGGTATCAAACGTTTTGCAAAAGTAATGATCGAGCTTGTAAAAGTAAGTTACGACCACGAAAAAGTAAGATGCCTGTGCGTAAGATTTAACTTTCGAATACTAATGACAGTCTCTGAAAGTGCGCCATAACATACAACTGTATTGAAAAATCATTTTAATGTTCGTATTCATCATAATTGTACAGCTGTACAGTAATATAATGTACTATTCATATTAACAACGCGACACGTGAGTTGGGCCTGCGTACTACTAGATTATAGTACCTACAGTAGAATGGGCTAGAAATTAGAAAGCCGAACACATTGCACTGGCCTATTTCTATTTTGTATCCTTTTTGTTGGGCTTATTGTTTTGATGGAGACGGTGTGCTATTACAGTTTGGCTATCTTACAGTTGGTAACAAGCAGGCGTTACTTTACGGAAGTTTATGTATAATAAACACAAGAAAAAATTAGTATTAATTTGCTGTATCCAGTGCCAACATACTCGTAAATTCAAAAAAACAAGTACTTATACAGTCCAACAAGGCTCTTGGCACTTTGACATTTACAGGAGGGCGAAGTTGTAGAACAAAGGCAGTCAGCGAATAAAATCTCCTAATTTTAAATAATATTAAGCCAAAACAACGCAAAATAGGTCGATAGAGCGAACCATCAAACACCCACATCACATGCAAGTTCCATACAAGTGTACCTATGTCACGGAATACATAATAGTACCTAACGGTGCAGAAGGCTCACTCCGCAAGATGATTTAAAGAAAGAGCGACTCTAGCGTTGACACAAAAAGTGCAATTCTGTTCGCAATAGCGCCTGGCCCCGCCGCCGTAAACAACACGCAACAAACGCAAAGTTGTGGTCTCTTTCTATCGCGTAACTTTATCTTATTCGACGTACTAAGGATGCCTGGCGGTCGGGCGCATGCAGCGGTGAAATAGAGCGTACAAGAACTAACGCGAGCAAAGTAGCCGGCGCGCGGCGGCCATCTGAAATTAGTGCGTCGAGCCGCCTACCTGTAGTTTCTCTGATTACGTGATAAGTGAACCTGGCCTGCCTATGTCAAATTTATATATTTTTATTCTTATTTAGTTTATTAATTTCGGGCGTTAATTGATATATCCATTACATAATACAATATACATACTGTAAAGTAAAATAAAACTCAATCTATATAAAAAGGATTAAAATTTAAAATACTTCATGTGACATACATGAAACTTTATAATGTTGACAGCAAACGTGGATGTAACATGAAATAATAAAACACGAACATTAAAAGTAACACCGAAATGATTAAAATGGTAATTAATTCTCAGAATCACTTTGCAGAGCTTTTCGTGTTGAGAATTGTATAAGTACATGCAAAAATTGGTTTAACACGAAACTCTAAAGCTATTTCATTTGAAATTAGACTCAGAGGCTACCGTTTCAATACTTTTAATAACAGTACACTATACAAAGTAGGTATGAACTTAAAACGTTAGCAAAGGTCAAGTGTGAGTTCATTTAACTCTGTCCGTCCATATAGCGCGCTGTTTTGACGCTTTGACACCACAAACAGTGTTCACTTAGACAGCAAAATGTAAATCAAAAGTACAACTTAACGTCTAGGCAATAGGGTCGTATCAAATTAAATTGAGGCTGTTATCGTATGCAAATATAAAGTTGTCGGAAAAGTAACTACATCGCTAAAACGAATGCAAACTATAAACGACTTTGTTTGTACAGGGTTAAGAGTTATAGTCGATGTAAATTTGAAAATATGGCTGAGAGTATAGATATTAATTACATTAGATCCAGCGGTGAAAGATAATGGTCATAAATCTCTTAAAAACATTTTAGACGACACGGACTACCTACCGGAAACGTTTTGCTATGATAAATACTTGTAATCTTCAAACAGTTAAGCATATACATTATTCAGGACGTCTTAACGAATTCGGAGAATAATCTTCCTAGTGTGAAACAAGGTTTATTCTACCTATCAGTTACATAAAAAGTTGATTTTGAATAGCATAAAAAAGTACAGTTAAAAATAAAGGCAATCGATGTATTTAATGTAGACGGAAGTAAGAAAAATAATTTTAGGATTCGTGAAATGAATACGCCATGTATTAGACTGAGAATAGTGGAAAGGAAAAAGAACATAATGTGAATCTCAATTGTTGAAAGTATTAAGAAAATATTTAAAAAAAGTAATATTAGTTGAAAAAGAAAAAAAATATTATAAGTGTTTTAGATACATGTCTTAGAGTCAACGATTTGAACATAGAACGAAAAATGATTGTAGTTGTGTACTACTTTAATTGACAATTAATTCAAAAACATCACAATAAAGAAAGGAAGAATAAGCATAATAAACTTAATACTTTATTTACCATCACTACTCAGGAAAGAAGATGGTAAATTATACAAAAAAGCTTTCAAGCTAACAAATTTAAACACTTACAATAAGTACCTTGTGAAGAATCAAGTTGAGTATCTACGCTTAAACATGAATAAATAAGCACCTATATTTACCTTCACCAAATCATCTTTACGCGCATGTTTATACTTTATGTGGTACATCACGCTCACAACAATAAAGTATTATTGTAGGAAGAGCGCCACATTATATAGCTGCATTCGTATTATACTAGCTTACACACTGAAGGCATCGCGCAAAGATGACTTGAAGTATTATGGTGTTCCTCAAACATCCATGTCTATTGCCACTCGGCACGTGACCAAGGCTCTTCACAACTGTATTTACTAAGCTTATGAATTGAAAACGCAAGTTGGAGTTTGTAAAGCTCGAGATAGAGAGAAAAACAATGATGTCCCAAAAGTTATTGAGCAGTTTGAAGCTGTTTTTTGGGGGGATGCTTACGAAAAGTATAAAAAAAGGTAGTGGGTAATGTATGCAAATTAAAAACAGGTTGGTTGCAATATTGCAGATGCTATGTTATGGTTTAAATAGGAAAAATGGAATAGATGCTGCGGAGAAATTGAAATAAGTGAACCTTTTGGTTAAAACCTTCATAAAATTGATTTAAAAGAAGATAGTTTGTTATGCCACTGCGGTTTACCACGCATACAATTTTAAGCACATTCCATAATTTGACGTTTCATGCATTTTAACCGAAAATCGTGAGAAAATTCTCATTTAGACAATATCCAGAATCTAGATCACTTAAAAATTAAAGTTTATCTAAAAGAACATTTCTATAATATTTGAAAATATTTAGAATAAAATTAATCGTGTCATAAAATTACCATTGGAAAAGATACGCCGAAAGACTATAGCCTAATATGTGACGGTAATAAATTAATATTAGTATCTAAAGATTATATCGTTATAATTGATTTTGCATAACTAATGAACCGGTTGTTTTGCATAATGATAGGATTTGTATGATAAAGGGTTAATGATAATTAATTACGTTTAGAGATCATTGTATGTATATATATGTATAAACATACCTGCAGCTGTGGCCTTGTTGATTTAGTTTACAATTACCTACTATTTGGATCGATTAAAAAAAGGATGGGAATAACATATCCAATCGACAAATTAATCACGTGACTCATCGATCATAAACGTCATTGTTATACATTCTCTAGATTCAATACTAATCTTAGAAATAGTAGGTAGAAAGCATCTGCTAATCACCACAGAGACGTTAGTTGTTTGTGAACTATCTCATAATTCCCTTACACGAGTAGATAAAATTGTATTAGCGTTACGTTCCTTCAAAACAATCTAGAGATTTCTTATTATAACACCTAAGAATAGCTTCTCACCATGTGTGATGTATCTTTATTTGTCTCCTCGTTTCGGAGTTCATTTTCCTCCGAATAGTGTAATTCAATATCAGTGAAAGGTCCCAGAGATTTCTCTTTTTACCGAGTAGTATTTTTTGGTGTCCCATTACATTTGTTTGTGGGTGTTCCATTTGGTCCAATAAAAATTCATTGTGATAGTAGACAATACAAGTTGATATACGAATATTTACCTATGTTACTTTTACTTGTCTAACTTATTAACTATATAAAATTGAAAAAATGGCCCTAAGTTACTAGATAGTAGAGTTACTAGATAGTATACAGGAGTTAGTAGATAGTAGATATCTTAGCTGCAACTGTAAATGCCTTCTTCGACAAATTGCAATAAAATCTACTCAACAAAACAATGTTGTATTTTATCAATAGTCATATCTGAGATGTCATCAAAAGGTCAAGCTCCGAATTCGGCATCATCCGAAAGTCAACACCTCTTCATCCAAAACCAACGAACCGTCAATAAACAAAACAAAAGATTAATGAAGCCTTGTTTGCACGTCGATACTTTTTCCACTGTACGAATATTTAACCTCTTGCGTACAAACTTCTAAATTCAATCATGACGCACCTTCGAGTTTTGAAGTAGCTTCGCGATCATAAATCATTTCTATCTTTATTTATTATCGTTGACTTTTAAAGAGTTAACTGATGATTTTTATATTGAAAAGCTTAGCCATAGACGTGACAAAGTCTAAGTAGTTTTTTTTGTATATCAAGAAATATTTTAAACGCAAAAGTTTGTACTCGTAAGTATCGACAGTGGATGCATGGATGGATCTTCGTTACTCTTCACGCCGCAACTACTGAACCGATTTAGCTGAAATTTAAAACATATAGTATAGCTTATAAACCGGATTAACATAGGCTACTTTTTATCCCGGAAAATCTATCTATCTAATCTATCCCACGGGATTAGCGAAAAACCGAAATTCACGCGGGCGGAGCCGTGGGCTGTTATGATTGCGCAAAAATTGAGCCAGTCCTTCTGTCACCAGATAAGGCCGCGGGGAAATGTTTCGAACAAATTTTTTGGCACTATGACTTTACGGTCTCTAAGTATATTATCTTGTTTTATTTGCAGTAAATACGTCATGTCAAATCATTAAACTTAAACTTCTGAATTAAATAATCTTGCCGTGTTACGGTCTACGGATTATTTTCCATGGTAAATGTTTTATCCTCTAATAAGCGATCATTTTATTATTAATTATCAATTTCGCTTTAAAAACTACCAAAGTAACTCTATCGTCTATATTTAACAACCCTCTTTTCTACCCACGGTTTAAGCAAACGTAACGATATTGAATGTGACAAAAAATCGTTTTAGTATGTGGCATGGTGCCAATTCTTATTTCTGAATATTACTTTTTATTAGGTTAGGCACCTTTTAACACATTAGCGAAAGGTCATGCAGTATTAGAGTAGTAGAGTTTAAAGCAGACTGAAACGTTTAAAGCAGACTTTTAGACGACCTCCCTGGCGTAGGGGACGCGCGCCCGGTTTCGAGTGGGAGGTCGCGGGTTCGATTCCCGCCACGGGCCACTTTGGAATTTTATAATTTCCAAATTGGCTCAGGTCTGGTCTGGTGGGAGGCTTCGGCCGTGGCTAGTTACCACCCTACCAGCAAAGACGTGCCGCCAAGCGATTTAGCGTTCCGGTGCGATGCTGTGTAGAAACCGTTGGGGTGACTTTACTTACCCCATCCAAGTTAGTACGTTAACATCTTCGGCTGCATCATCACTTACCATCAGGTGAGATCGCAGTCAAGTACTAACTTGTATAGTGTAAAAAAAACTTTTTTTTTGCGTTTACGACCATTATCATTTATCTCATATCGGTTTTTTGTTTTGTCACTGACAAAGAAAAGTAAAGTTAACTTTAATTAAACTGCTATTCCACGTTTATTTGTAGACAGGCTTTAAAGTTATCTAAACTTTTCCACTTAAAAGGGGGCAAGAAAGTAATTATCTTCCCACGTAAAAAATAGATTCAGGTAAAATAATATATGCCATAATATTGTTAAAATCTGCATAAATCACTAGATAAGTACTAGTTATTTGAGTCAGTATTATGAAGCTAATAGTATTGTAGTTATATCAATTAAGTTAGTAGTTGTTTTTCTATAATGTAATTGGAAAATTATCAGCAAGTGTTTCACTAGTCAGTATTCAATAGTACAAGGATGTTTTCGTTATTATAAAATAAATAAATAAAATAAAAAAGCCTTTATTCTGATACGCTACATAATATTATAATAATTTAGCATTCTGTACATTTTAGCAGTGAGATTGACATAATTTGCATTAACTACTTAATATTATTATTTGTGGTTCATTATAGAAATTATGGTTTTTGTTATACGTTATTATAATCTCTAAAATGTTATGGTTAACTAATGGATACGTCAATGATTGCGGATGACGCCACCAGTATACTATACATACTTACTAAAATATAAATGGATTTCTTGTGGCTTCACTGTTAGCTACGAAACGCGTGTATTGTGAAGGCGATCTAATGCCCATTCTATAAAAAACCTATCGCCATACGGTCTGGAGATTTTTGGCAGCTCTCGGATAATCTTTTGATCATTATTTATGGGTGATGATAACTATATAAGTATGTTGTGATAGACTTAAGTTATTCAATATGTATAAAACCTACACAGTTCGTCGCGTCGCGTGGTCTACTCCATGGAGACTAGTCCCCATGGGAGTACGGGCCTCGAGGCATGCCTCCTTACCCGGGCGATGTGTCGCAGGGGAGCCTTGCTCCCCCGGTGTTGCTCTTTTAGCCCCGGTAAGGGGCTAAGGCCTCGCCTCTTGGCTGGAGGCCCGTTTGTGCTGAAGGTCCGGTGTGCCCCGCGCGGTCAGCGATTTCATCGCCACCCTGCGCGCGGGGATGGTGGGGTCCATTTGTGCAAACCCCGCGTCATCGCTTTCGTCTCCGTCATCGCCCGCGCGCAAGCGCTCAGGGGACGGGGAACGCAGGAGCTCACGAGGTAGCGGACGCCCCGTTGGTGGTCGGTCTTCATGTGATGCGATGCCGTGGAGGTGCTCGTATGGTCCGTGATCCGCGCGTGCGAACAGACTCCGCGCAAGGGCGCGGACAAACTCCTCCACGGTGGGCGTCCTGGTGTCCCGATGGATGACATCATTTCTGACGTACCTCGGAGCTCCCACGATCAGGCGCACACAGTTCAATTTTTTAGAAAGAAAAGTTCCTTTTTGGAAGGTAGAGGGCAGCGCAGGAGGCTACTTAGGCAGGAAGAAAATGGATTTTTCCGATACGAAGAAAATCCACGGAAATCCATTTTATAAACTCAGAAATCTTTCCGTACAAAACCTCATTATATAGTTTCATCAGATATAGGTCCAAATCGGTCAAGCCGTTTCGGGGGAATTTTGTTACAAACATTTTGACACGAAATTTTAAAGTTAGAGCTTATTATGTTAAAAGGGCTTCTTATTATTTTTCTACGGAACCCCAAATTATTATTCATGCGAACAAGATGATTTCCTCGGTAGCAATCTGGAGGCTCGAGAGTCGAGTGTCACTATTGAATAAATTAAATGAACACTTTCCCAACTAATTTAGATAAGACGTGCTAGTCCGCGCTAATGTGAGTGTTTGTATACGTTAATTAGTACTATATTATAATAAAGTAGATAAATATTTAAATAAGGTACATAGTCTCTTTTTCAACCCCTTTTTACGGCCCACTACTGGGTAAACTTCTTTTCGATATCAGGGCTTGAATTCCAGACGGGCATCAAATCAAAAGTCTGAATTTTCAGAATGAAAAAAGAAAGACATCGCGAAAAAAACTATAATGCCTGCCTTCTCCTAAGTGACCAGTTTAAAAACTATAAAAAACAATTACTTTCAAATTAAAACGTCATGTATACTGTCCTTTATCAAAATGCGGTCTGAAGCATAAACGCAATTGGATAAAATTCTCAAAGCGATTAGCGATAGCCAGGGATTTGATTTTAAAAACAAGTAAATAATTTAAAATAAAGAAATACGACGGCCTTGTGGTAAAACGACTTTTTCCAAAAACATAATATAGCCTACGTTATTCGGAATGATGTAAGGATTCTAACGATATCCCATATGTCCAAATCTATTCAGCCGTTCGGAAGTTATGGTGGAATAAAGAAACTCCACATACATAAATTATATACATGGATCCTAATAACATAACACTCCTTTTTTGGCCAGTCGTGTAATAACCAAACTCAAAATACACTTACGAGTAGTTTAAAATAAACCCCAAAATAAATGTCACGTCGCCATAAGAAACAAATATTTTGGAGTCGATAATTCGTAATTTTATAGGTTCAAAGACAATATAGAAGTGGGTCGTCCTTGTAGTGCGGTCGCAATCTGCCGCAAACCACAGATTATCTTGACGTGTCTTTATTTCGCAAGCGATATGGGCTAAATGCCAATATTTACCACTTTAGCTTCAACTCTTTTGATTCGACATATACTTAGTTATCTGATCCTCTGATGTGAATACCACCACCAATCGAGCAAAGTCAAATAAATTATTTTTTTTAAAAATTGAACCGACTTCAAAACCTTGTATAGGCACTCAAAAGCGAAAAATAAATTAATATAATTATTATAACCGCTACTACCCACTCATCTATTTTGAAGTCGGTGCCAGCCAATTCAAATAGATAAGGAAATCTTTATAATAGTGCAAAACTACATCCATAGTATGTAGTAGTAGTAAGCTTCGCTGGCACTGACTTCAAAATAAATGAGTGGGTAGTAGCGGTTATAATAATTATATTAATTTATTTTTCGCTTTTGAGTGCCTATTTGTGGTTTTGAAGTCGGTTCAATTTTTTTTAAAAATAATTTATTTTACCCTTTTTAGTTCAAAAAAATTTTTTAAAGACAAGCTTTTATGATCTAGTTGCCACGTTTTAACCAAATTTAAAACGGACTATCACAATAAAATGCATGTACAATAATTACGGAAAATCCTAAATACCGATATAGGGATTAAACAGAGAACCTCTTTTTTTGACGTCGGTCAATTAAAACATATATTTCAGTCAACTTGAGAATCTCCTTCTCTTTTGAAGTCCGATAAAATCCACACTGCACACTAATATACCGATCGCAAGCGATTTACTATTTTCCGTTGAGGAGTTCCGCTATCCATCTCCGAAGATATTCATTAAATCTTGACGAAATTAAAACGAGTCTACCTGTGATGTATGGCCTATCTAACAAAAAAAGAATCATCTAAATCCGTTTTGCCGAACTCGAGATAATCGCGAACAAACTTAAATACAAATATGTCGATCAAACTAAGAACCTCTTATTTTTTTAAGTGGGTTAATATACAGAATGTAACAAATACTTTCCTGAAAACCGCATCAAAATCGGTTCAGCCAAACGTGAAATAATCGCGGACAAACATACATACATACGTACATACATACACACACACATACATACATACGGGTCGAATACAGAACCTCTTTCTTTTTTTGAAGTCGGTTAATAAGCTTCAAATATCTGGGTGACCGAGCTTTACTCGGTAGTACTTATTACTCTTACCAATAGATGGCAGCAAGGGTCATATTTTTTTTGATAATTTCAACATTTTCTAAAAATGAATCCTAGCTAGTTCGATTTATCGCCCCTAACCCCACAAAATCGTTCGAGCGGTTTCGGAGATTCAGATTATATAGAAATATATACTTATACATATATACAAGAATTGCTCGTTTAAAGGTATGGGATAAAGTTCAAACTAAAATCTAGACCTAGTATTTTTACAAACATTGTTCGTGAACTAAGCTGTGTAAATTAATAGATACGCAATTTTGAGATAGTGAGTGTACACTTTTTTGGGTGGGGGCAAAACAATAATAATAGTTTCCTTGTCTAACAGAAACAGCTAATATCATCATAAGCGATTGTCTCGGAAGGTTATTAATTTATAATTACTTATTTAAATAAAACGAGTATACCATATTGCTTTTTAATTAGGCACCTAATGTTATGGTTGAGATAAACTTTTATAGCAAAATTTAAGATAAAGTTTTACTACCCACCTGAGCATTAATTGTTTTATGTTTTTCTTTTTAACCGACTTCAAAAAAAGAAGAAGGTTCTGTATTCAACCCGTATGTATGTATGTGTGTATGTATGTATGTATGTTTGTCCGCGATTATTAAATAATTCTTCAAAGAGGTAAATTAAAATTTATCTTGCTGTTTCACGTTTAAAAGTACCTAGATAACTCCTTGCACTGTACCTTTTTTCTGTGAAAACCCCCAGCTGTTTTGACTAAACAAACTTACAGACAGATAAAAAAACAACTGCTTCCATACACAAAATGAGAAATAAAAATATTGAAGAGGGCTAATAAAAGTTGACATTAAGGCAATCAGAAATGTAAGGAAGCATTTTAATATCCTTTAATCGGAATAAATACCTCTGTCAACCTTGTAACATCCTTGTATGAGCTTTATACGGAGATTTTTTCTTGTATCGGCTTGATATTGCATGAGCAATAGTTCATCCATTATTTCTGAAGGCTTATTAAAATAAATAAAATAAAAAAGCCTTTATTGCTACTACCACCTTACAAATTACATTTGATTAATTATTATTTAATATCTGGGTGACCGAGCTTCGCTCGGTGGCAAATAGATGGCACCAGTAGTCATGTTTTTTTTTTTTTTGGATTTTTAAAATGAATCCTAGCTAGATCGATTTATCGCCCCTAAAACCCCCTGTATACTAAATTTCATGAAAATCGTTAGAGCCGTTTTCGAGATCCAGATTATATAGAAATATATATACAAGAATTGCTCGTTTAAAGGTATAGGATTAACAGTCAGTTCCTTATAAAAATATCTAAATAATTAAATAATATCTCTATCTATATAATTAAATTGTATCGCTTTAATAAATTAATATATGTATATAATTTTTAACATTATTTATATTACATATTATACAGTTCTTTATAATATAGTGCATTTATTAGGTTTAAGCTATCATAATATGTAATTGTATGTATATTAACTTAATGTAAACTGCGCTGTCTGTTCTATGTGGCAGAAGTCGCCTTCTCGGCGTAGGCCTCCCCCAATTTTCTCCATACTTCCCTATCTCTGGCTACCGTCATCCAGTTTGGCCCCACTATTTGGTTGAAGACATCTCTCCACCTTCTTTTTTGTCGTCCTTTCTTCCTTTTTGCGTGTATTGGGGTCCATTCTGTTAGACGTTTAGCCCATCGTGTGTCTTTCATCCTACATAAGTGTCCTGCCCACTTCCATTTTATTAACCTTGTTCTTTTTGTTATATCATTAAATTTTGTCCTATCCCTGATGTCACAGTTTCTAACTCTATCTTTCAATTTTATTCCTAAAATACTTCTCTCACTTTTTCTTTGGCATATTGCTATCTTAGCCTCGTCTTCTTTTTTTAAGGACCATGTTTGGCAACCATATGTTAACGATGGCATAATAACAGTCTCGTAAACTTTTTTCTTGATGTCAAGGCCAACTTCGCTCTTCATGATCTCTTTCAGATTCCAATATTTATTCCACGCTAGAGTAATTTTTCTTTGTATTTCGTTTCCTGATTGGTTTTCGAAAGAAACTGATTGACCGAGATATATGTATTCCTTGACGAATTCGATTTTTACGCCTTCCACGGCGACATCTTGAATTTCTCCGTTTGTGAGTATTTTCGTTTTTGTAGCATTAAGTGTCAATCCTACCTTTTTACTATGGCTCTCGAATTCCTTTATCATACTCTCAAGCCCCTGCGCAGTTTCAGAGAAAAGTACTATATCGTCTGCAAAGCGCAAGTGACTTAGGTATTGCCCGTCAATTCTGATTCCTTTTTCTTCCCAGTCTAGTCGTCGAAATACCGCTTCGAATACTGAGGCGAATATCTGTGGTGATAATGGATCTCCTTGGCGTACGCCTTTTCTAACGGGAAACTCTTCTCCTTCTTTTTCCAGTTTTACTTTGGCAATACCTTTCGAATAGATGTTGTGGATTAGTCGAGCATAGTTAGCGTTGACACCTTGCTCTAAAAGTGCCTCCCAAATAGCCTCATGCTTTAGAGAGTCGAAAGCTTTTGTAAAATCTATGAAGCATAGATACATGGTTATGTTGTATTCATTGGCTTTTTCTATAATTTGTGTTACCGTCTGCAGATGATCTATTGTTGAAAAATTTTTGCGAAAACCTGCTTGTTCCGGTAGTTGGTGTTCCTGTAATGTATTTAGAATTCTGCTCAGGAGTATCTTTGAAAAAATTTTGTATATATTTGACATCAGACTTATGGGTCGGTAATTATTTAAATCGTTTCTATCGCCTTTTTTGTGTAGCAGTATGATTTTTGATTTCGACCATTGCTTAGGAGTCATTCCCGTTTTCAGAATGTTGTTAAATAATGTCTTCAAGGGGTTTTGTAGAATTTCTATGAGCGATTTTAATACCTCGTTTGTAACGTTGTCTTCTCCTGGTGATTTATCATTGTTCTGCGTCTTTATCGCATACTCTATTTCTGAGTCTAAGATGTTTTGTGGAGGTTCCGGATTGAAAGTACTCGGAAATTTAAACTTAATTTTTTGTGACAGTACTTCTTCTGCTGAGTATAGATCTGCATAAAATTTTGTCGCTTCATTTATGATGTATTGACGTGTATTCAATATGTTGCCTCTTTTGCTTTTTATATTAGCGGTCCATTCTGATTTTTCTCTCAGCTCTTTGAGAGCTTTCCGCAAAGCACCTTTTTTCTCAATAAATTTTATGAACACTTTTTGTCGATAAAGTTTCTTTTCATTTCTTATATTCCGGTTAATTTTTTTACTTATATTTGCTATTTTTACCTTAACTTCTTTATTTCTTTTTTCTTTATACAAGAGCTTCCTCTTTTCTAATAGCTCTAGTGTTTCTGAGCTGATAGGTTCCTTATTTTCTTTCTCCATTTTCGGCAATTGCTTAAGTATGTTTGTGAGATCTTTTTCAAAATTATCGTACTGTGACTGTACGTCAGGTGCAATTTGTAGAGAATCTAACAGTTTCTGTTCCCAATGAGATCCGCTTTCTTTAGTTATTGTTGGGAGGTTTCTCATAATATGAGGTGTATTATTAACAAAAGATCTCTTTTTGTGGTATTTCAAGTTTAGTTTGCACCTTATCATACGATGGTCTGTATTGAAGTTCAGGTTGCTAATGATGTCAAAGCTACGTATATCGTTTGGTCGATTGGTCAGAATGTAGTCAATCTCATTTAGACATTTTCCATTTGGGGAACGCCAAGTCCATTTCTTATGGGGTTTCCTTTTAAACATACTATTAACAAATTTAAGATTTTTTTCCAGTGCAAATTCTACGAGGTTCCTCCCATGGCAACTTCTTTTGCCATGAGAGAATTTTCCAAAAATTCTTTCCTCTCCTATTCGCACTTTTCCGATTTGAGCATTAAAATCGCCCAATAAGATTGTGTTTTTGTTTTTTGCCCCTTCGAGAGCAGATTCTACACATTGGTAGAAGTCCTCTACTTCTTCCTTTTTGTATGCTGCGGTAGGGGCATAGACCTGTATGAGCGTCCAAGGTGTGTTATCATCAGACTTTATATCTAATGATGCTACTCTGTCCGAAAAGGTTCTGAAGCTTCTTATATTGTTTTTAAGATGTTTCTTCACTAAAAATCCAACACCATTTCTGCCATTGGATCCATATGTATGATAAAGTATGTAGTCTTTATATTCTTCAATAACCTCATTGTCTCTTCTTACTTCACAGATTCCAATAATATCCCATTTAATTTTTGCTATTGCAATAATAAGTTCTGAAGGCTTATTGGCTCAACAATTCAAGGGTGCTTGTCTACCTGAGATGTTCTACGTTGTGTGTGTGTCAAACGCACAAATAGAATTGTTTGACATTCCTGAAATGAAATAATAATGAAGTTATTCTACTGGTCCGTTTGGTGTATGGTGGATACGCATCCTTAAAAATGGAATACAATGCTAGACTTCCGTGGAGCATTAATTGCGAAAATTGTGTTTCAGTTTGAAGAGCACTTGCAGTGCGTCATATGACATTGCAATGCATTTACATTGCAATGCATTTATATTGCTAAAATTCCCAGAACATTTCTTAGGATTCGCTGCATCTGACATCTTTTGCAAGGGGGTAAAGCATCAAACTTACTCATCGTTTCAGTCGACGGACGTCCACATGTTATGACCAGCGGCTTTTCGCATATCTCTTAATGTCGCCAGTTCATCTGGTAGACGGTTAGCTAACCACATTCGTGATTCCAGCACTTTCGGTCCCCAACTTCCGTCGGTTTTACAAGCTATGTGCCCTCGCCCTACGTATTTAACTCGGCGTAACTCCGTACGGCTATTTCGGTAACTCTAGTTGGTCTACGCATCTCCTCATTTCCGAGATACTCCGAACTTACTCATAGTACGATGAAGTAACACTCCCAACTCTCATAAGTTAACAATCTTTTAGACACAGATACTTAGAGATTGAAACTGGGCATCTGAATAAGTAGCTAATATGCCCAAAGAGACCCAGCAATAAAACTCCCGTAAAAACTGTTGTTAAGCGCAACCATAATCGATTTTTATCATACTGTCATTAAGATAAATTTACGTGATAAGCAGAGGTGTGAAATGCTAATGTGATTAATTTATAAGTGTGCGACTTGACTGATTTATACACATTAACGAGTTTAATTGACGATGGAACCTTCGACCAGTGACAAGCACGAATCCTCGGCAGGAAGTTTTGAGAAGGACATGATTCTATACAAGTTACGCTTACTATATTAAACCAATAAAGATTAAGTAAAGAAAAAAAAATTAGCTGACTGGCAAACCTGATTTTGCCATTAAGGGGTTTAAAAATAAATTACGATCTTAACTCAGATCTACCGAACGTAGATAAAAAATTTCATGACAATCGGTCACCGTTTCGGTGAAGTTTGGTTACAAAAATGCGCCATCAGTATTTTTTAGTATTAGATTAGACTAGCTGACCGGGCAAATCGTTGTTTTGCCATCTAGGGGTATGCAAAATAGATAACTAGGTAATATGACGAGTAGACAAAAATTTTCATAAAAACCGGTCAAGCTTTTTCGGAGGAGTTTTTTTACACGAGAGTTTTGTATATTAGAAAAGAAGATGTTCATTATTTCATATAAGTAAACCTAAGTTACAGATAGGTACTAGGCAGGTTATAAAATGTCAGAATCTACCGTCGTATTTTTTCTCTAGAATATAAAATTCTCATTGTGTCTGTACCAAAACGACAACGGTATATTACTCGTAGGTAGGGTTAAGAATAACATTTTCCCACCCGCAATAAGTGAGAATTAAAATAAATGGAAAAAATATGTTTTCCAAGTCAGCTAGTATTTTGTAATCCTAATAATATTATAAAGGCGAAAGTTTGTGTGTGTGTTTGTTACTCCTTCACGGCTCAACTACTGAACCGATTTAGCTGAAATTTGGAACATAGGTAGCTTATAACCCGGATTAAAACATAGGCTACTTTTTATCCCGGAAAAATCCGTAGTTCCCGTGGGATACTCAAAATACCAATTTTTCTAGAGCAATCTATAGCTACATCTATAGATAGATTGTTCCAGCGAACTTGCTTGAAAGCATGTTTAAAGGTTGGAATGGGGAACGATAACGGGAAAATGACGTTTCCCTTAGGATTCATGAAAAAGCCAATATGACGCGGGCGGGGCCGCGGGCAAAAACTGAATCTATTATCACTATAAATGTGAAAATGGCCACTATGTAGGTTCTGGACATAGCACTGTACGCATTTAACAAGTGTGTTTTAGTTGAACAAGGGGATATGGGATAATAATGATATAAATAACATGTGCCGGGTGTGAGAGTTAATTTAAATATGGAAATATAAATAATAATGCTATAAAGCTATAAATGATGCATAATGCTATAAATGTGAAAATGGGTACCTGTATTATAGGTTCCGACATAACAACTGTTTCGCTATTAGCATTTTGTGTTTTAGTTGAGCAATGAGATACAGGTTAATAATATTATAACTATATGAAAACGGGTACCTATATGATATAGATTCTGAACTAACATCTGTTTCGTTACTGACAATGTATGTTTTTGTTGAGCTATGGGATATGGTATAGTAATTAGTAATGCTATAAATGTGGAAATGGGTACCTACCCATAAAGGTTCTGAAAGTACAATTGTTTCGCTATTTATAATGTGTGTTTTGGTTAAGCAATGGGATACAGGATAATGCTAAAAAGGTGTTCCTGTATAAGTAGTTTCTGATATTAGAACTGTTTCGCTATTAAAAATCTGAGTTTTAGTTGAGCAATAGAATATGTGATAGTAATTATGCTATAAATGCGAAAATGGATACCTATAAGGTAAAGGTTCTGAAATTATTTCGCTCTTAAGCGGATACGTTGATTTTATTTTCGTCCTTCTCACTCTTATGAATACGTTGGTGGGTTAGGTTAGGTTAGTATGCAGCGTTGCGGAAGAATATAACAGACTAGTAGGGCGCGTGTGTGCGCGGGCCACATGTGGCCCGCGTGCAGTCTTCCCGCCCATAAAGGTATCGCCGTCATCTCCATCGCCCATTGGAATCCCATTGGCAGTGAGCTGAAAAAATTACCAAGGAGCACTGTCATGGTTTTAAAGATAGTTAGGGCAGTTCGAACAAAAAATACGCTGAACCTCATCCGATGAGGTCAACCTCATCGGATGAGGTTCAGCGTATTTTTTGTTCGAACTGCCCTTAAATATCTTTAAAACCATGACAGTGCTCCTCAATCATCATCCAAGTCCTAGATCACTGTCTTTTCTCATAGTATGGACATTTTCCATGGAAAGATAAATTCCGCCACAGTGAATTATTTTCCATGCATCCCGTAGAACTTGAGATCCTGATCACCTCTTGCTAAGAAACCACTCTCTTATCTTTTATACTTTCCGATATAGAACAACACGAAATTTGTATGGTGGCCATCTTGAATCCGCCATTTTGGTTTTTTTTTCAGCTCACTGCCAATTGCGTGAAATTCCGAGTATTTTTTGTTTCAGCAGCCCCCACCTAACTATAATACCTTGCCTATGCTTCTTGACTGTCTTTAAAATCCTCAACCATCACCTCATTCCATATTTTTCTCTGATAGAGTCTTCCAAAAAACCGCATCAAAGCACTTCATGATTTACAACTCGTAGTCTCTGCAATATTCTTCATACATTTTCTATGGAAAAATAAATTCCGCCATTTTGTTTTTTTTTTTTCTATCCATGGAATAGACCATAAAGTCCTGATCACTTCTTGTCGAGAAACCATTCTTCCATCTTTTATACTTTCCGAGATATTGACGAAATTCAAATGGCCGCCATTTTGAATCCGCCATTTTGAATTTTTTTTCACCTATCTGCCAATTGGATGACATTTCAAATGACATTTGGTCGAGCACCCCCCACCTATCTTCAATACCCTTGGCTGTGCTCTTGACCCGTCTTCGAAATCCTCAATCATCAGCTCTCTCCGTATTTTTCCTCCGAATGAATTTTTCCCTTATATACGAAATGGTCATTGAAAAAAAATTTTTCATACAAAATTGTTCAGGAGAGGTGATCAATCAGTGAGTGAGTGAGTGAGTGAATCAGCACGAGTAGCTATATATATAGTAAAAACGTTGTTTTACCTAATTACTTCAAAAACTAAGCCAGTTATTTAAATGTCGTTCTGAGCGTTTTTGGGAATTATTTTTACCAATAAATTAAAACAAAAATTACAATTATGTCCATCGTAGTTTTCGATGGAAATTAGAAAAATGGAGATTTTGGAGCAATTTTCGGGAGAACTTTTTGGCGAGAAATTTTTATCCAATCGTGTTCCTGAAGTTAGGTTAACACATATGCTGTTTTTTTTCCAGAAAATCCAGAACTCCCACGGGATTTGTAAAACCCCGAAATTCACGCGGGCGAAGCCGCGAGCAAAAGCTAGTAATAATAATAATTTGGTTTTAAAATGCTGATAACGACATCTATCGTGGCATATTAAAAGTAAGCTGAAGGCGAATGTCTTCGCGCCCGCCCGCCCAAAGCTCGCCGCCCGCCTATCATAGGGTTCCCGGGACATGCTAGATGGCGCTTGGGTTGTGATAGGAAACTTTTCATGACCATAAAATATGCTCTTTGACCATCTCATCGTAAGAAAAGTATCCCCGTAAATAAACGGGCATTTAAAAAAATCTCTAAAATATGATTCGGCTTATGGAAAACTGATTCAAGTTCTTGATTGAGTGAGTGCCAGCCAAAGTGAGACGTTCTTTTGAGAGTTCCATACCCACATTTCTCTATTTAATATCATTAGAAAGACTTTATAAAAGGACAAAAACGTTGTATACTTCACAAAGGCTTTGTGAAGTATATTCCATATCAAAATAACATAAAATGGAACTCTTTATGGTGAGACTTTCTTCTGGACGATTGTCCATCTCGACGGTCCGCCCGTTCCGTCCACTTGATAATGATTGTTTCAGTATTCAACATTTTGGTTATAAACATTGAGAATTGGGACATTTTATAAGATAAATATTAACTCATTTTATACAAAAGAGAATATATATATGTTTTTATTTATATTATGTTACAATAAATCTTATTGTTAGCTTATTCTAATTAGGTACTATACAAATCTTGCCCGCGTGGAATGATGCCAAGAATACTGGCTGCATTTCCGCGTTGAACATCTAGGCTGATACGTTGCGCAAAAAATGAGTCAGCCATTCTGTCACCAGTTGAGGCTATTAACCGCGGGGAAAGCTCTCGAAGGAATTTTTTGGCACTATGACTTCATTGGCCCAAGGTCTCGGTCTCGGGTCTCGGTCTCGGGACAAATATGTAACTCTCTACATATATAAAAATAACAGGATAAATATTATATAAAATGAATTAATATTCAATTCTATATGTATAGCAGATAGCTATAGTATTCAACTTTATTGCCTTAATCGGTTAAAAGCACCTTTAACAAATTGGAGTTGTTTGTATACCCTTATTAAGTTATTGTGCTACTGCCTACGTAAAACGAAAAGGTCAAAATATAATGTTTTACGAGTACATCCCGCGGGCGATGCTTGTTCCAAAGATCAAAGTAATTGGGACGTTTTGAAATACGATATGCACGCTTGTTAGGGAAATTATAATTTTAAATGTCATTGTTCTAATTCTTGATATTTCTGTAACAGTTATAATATTATTTTCAACACACTTGCTCATAAAGTGGCTCTAATTTCACCGCAACTAGGCACATAATGACACCTTTAATCGCAAACTGTGACTTTTTTATTACTATTATTCATTAGTGAAATAGACAGTTTTTTTTATCTACTAAATAAAATTATTTTTAGTACTATTTTATTCACGAGTGTGTTGAAAAACGTCGTATGATACACGTGAGTATTGATGGCTATCTTAAGACCCTCACCTAACGGCTCGGGTCTCAATGGCGCCTCAGCGGTTATCAGTAATCACCAACTTTACTCACTTGTACCATAAACTACTATTATGTTTTCTCGCATATAAGCAAGTACTTTGGTTTATAACCGTATTTTACAAGTTAACGTTAGGTACTAGTATTTAAGACACTTGTGCTTCAAAGTACACGAAAAGTCATTGGTCGTGTGTTATTGTATTACAATCATGATGGCAAAGATTTTAAAGACTTTTTATAATACTTTGTCGAGTCAAAATCTTCTGATTTGCTTCGGTTTTGGATTGAAACGTAGATTCAAGTTCATACATTGGTGAGTTTTTGGAGTTATATGAAGTTGTTCACCATCGATTGCCAGACAATGACTATCGGTTTTCTGAAAATCTTGAACAAATTTCACTGCTACGTAAAAAAATAAAATCCCGCTTCATATTTGTACGTTGGACAGTTATAATCGGCGTTTTTAATTGGATTCACAAAAAAGTTTTTATCATTTCATTTTCATGTATTTAGTGAAAGCTTTCTGGCATCTAAATTCTATAATCATGCGGACAAAACGATTCTAAAAAAAAGGCAAATGACATAGAACATTAATATCTAGATAATATTGAATACCCCTGGAGATGGAGAGGACGTTATATACCTACATAAACTTATTTCTCTGATAGGTATAGGTATATCTTCACAAGACACTCAGCCCAAAAACTTGCTTTGCCACCTAGCGCAACAAACAACGGATTAACAAGCTGAAGTGGCAGTGGGCGAGACACATCTATCGCAGAAACGACGGCCGTTGGGGCAGACGTGTTCTGGAGTGGAGACCGCGTACCGGTAAGCGCAGCGTAGGACGACCTCCTGCCCGCTGGACAGACGACCTGAAAAAGTTGCTGGCTGCGGGTGGATGAGGAAGGCGGAGGACCGTGTGTGGTGGCACGCTCTCGGAAAGGCCTATGTCCAGCAGCGTCCATAGGCTGATTAAGTGAGATTAAGTAAAACAACTTTTTTCTTGCTACAGTCTTTCTAAAGCTCAAAAACTATGACCACTTCGGGAAAGCCCACTTCATTTTACTATAAATTTTTTTATGACTCAGTCAATAAAATGAATATTATTATGTGCTTTATCTAGAGCACTCCAGAGTCCAGATAAACGCAATAAGGAAAATTTAAAATAGCAGTTCACAAGCCGTCCGAGAAGTATAATAAAGCTTTCTTCAGCTGATGTTATTCTCCGTCTGTTATTGTAAATCCTACCCGTGGTTTTGTGGAGATATTTCCTGTTGGCAAGGTTTATCAGCGGAGATTGTGATATTTAATAGGTTGCTTCAGACTTCATATTATCTGCTGAAAAGATTAGTGATAGATACTAGGTAAAAATGCATCCTGATCCTCCACTGAAGAATTTGATCGCGAGGTTTCTTAAGATCTACTCGTATGTAAGAAAAATTGTAGGTGTATTAGGGTGACATTTTGGAAAGAGTGAATGCGCACTTTTTTGCCAGGCTGTCGGTGAAAACCTGAGTTCTGAAATTGGAAAACTTGACTTTTCATGAGTATGTTAGGTCTATGTGAAAAATAAAGATATTAATTTTTATTTTTCTAATCTAATGTTTGCTAATCATGCTTTTCTAACTACCTAGCTACTTATGTAGAGCGAGATATGGTAGTGATGATAGTTACTAGCTTCGTAGAGTTTGACTGCCTATTAAACATAAGCACGCACTGCTAGCGTTTCGGATCTACAAGTATTTGCGTTTGTAGCAACAGCGTATACCTTAGCGATGAAGAGAATAAAACTTTTTCATCTCACCCGCTCGAAGAAGCGAACTTTAATGCCCAAAATGCGGGTGGGAAATGCGATTATATTCCCTAGGCCCCAAAAGCATTTTCTTTTCTACCTACGGCGGGAAAGTATTTTCGGCCATAGGGCAGAAAAGCATTTCCAAATTCAAACATGATTAATTCTCGTATTGCGTTTATCTTCTTTTTTAAAAACAAGGTCAGTGACGAAGTTTGACCATAAAGTTTGTATAGGTACATTCGTCCTTCGCCGATCAGCATTCAGAGACTTGGCCCAATAACCCATTTTGCAGCCTTGCATAACAAATAAGTATTGCCGCGCTGGCAAAAGCAATCGCAGTTATAGCTCACCGTAGACGCCCGTTCGATTTTCGAGTGGAAACCAGTGCAATGCCTTGGAGGTGCAACTGCCCAAATAGTCTGCACTACTAGGTACTATTTATTATCATGTTTGTTTGTTGTTTGTTGCAGGCACGGGGCGGGTAGCGGCGCGCGCGCAGCATGCGCGGGGTCACGTGATCAATGGCGACCGCGCGCCCCCGCTCCCCGCAAGATGGCCTCCGAAGACGACGCGAGCTCTCCAGGTCCCCTGTATTTACCGAGTTTTGTTTTTTTTGTTATTTCATTAACCTACACCTACTTAGCGTATCCATGCATGTATCAGTGGCACGTCAGTGGGCTGATTTTGTATCGTCCAGTTTGTAAGTAACCCTTAACATTTGCCTCCGTTTTCTTAGTTATAACCATTGATTAAACATTTAAAGGATCAGCTCTTAGTGACGCCACGCATGTATTTTAGGCTTCGCCTTGAGCATCCTTTTTAATTTGTTAAAATAAAACTCATTTCAGAGTTTTGACAAATTAAAAAGGATACTTCAATATTGGCGCTAATGTAAGCGACTATATTATTATGTGATGCCAGTGCTACCTACCACAGTACAGTAATGCACATGAGGTACGTATGAACAGGAGAGGAAAAGAAATTCTTCTTCTCCTCTTAGCGTAGCGTATGCGTAGGTACTTCGTGGTTATAATCCAGTGAGGGTACTAACTAACAAACTGAACGATACAAAATCAGTCGCACTGAAAGACTGCTATAATTGTGCATGCTGCTCTTGGTTGTGTGACGGTTCTCAAACTCTAACTGTCCTTTGATTCTGCAAAAATACTTACATTGCTGCTTTATGAATGAAACAAAATTTTGTTTCATTTAACTATTATTAAGTGTATAAAATTAATAAGTTTTAATATGGGCTCTGTGGATTTAGTTAGAGGAGTTCCTTCTCCAATATCGTTGTTGCATGACAGGTTAAATTTTACGTTATGTTCATATTGTGCGCTTGGAAGTACCTACCTACCTATCTACGTTATACGTATAGATATTTAAATCCACCAACACATTTCATTTGCATTTCTTAAAGCACAACTTTACATTCAGTTTGCCTTCTGCTACATTTTCTTGAGCAAAATAGCATTGTCGGAATGGTATGCATGGAAATAAAATTTATTTCTATCTAGAGATGGATATAAACATCAGAGATCCAGCTAAATCACTGGCGCGTCTGACTCAGCGCATTAAGTATAAATACTTCAATCAAGATGATATTATTTCACGTGTAGGCAGCACGGAGGTGTATCCAGTTATTCACGTCTCCTCTATTCGCTCACGCATTAAACGCAATTTGTCTTTCCTTATCTCGAGATGCGATTCAAGGAATTCAATTACTTAATACGTATAATGAGCACAACTTTGTCCCCTGCAACGAGATCCGAGATGTAAACATTGTTACGAGGCCGCGTATCGCCGAATCGCCAACGCCCGCCTATTTATACCCGACGTCTTCCGTCTGTCTGTCTGCCACCTGCTGTCCTCACGCAGATCGCCTGCTAATTTTTACACTTCGACTTCAATGTCTGACTTCTCCGTGCCGCGCCGTCGCCTTCGTCATGCGTGACAAAGTAATTTCGGCTCAATCGAAGCCTCACTCTATGTCATTCTCATACTTCATCGGCTCATCAAAGGAAAGCCGCACAGGAATCATCCGGTCCAATATAAACGTCGGCCAGAGTGGGTCGCGGGGAATCCTCCCGGAATTCAGCGGCGAGTCGCGCGGGAAGCTGGCCCGCTCTAAATCCGTCGCACTCGCCGCCCGACCGCTCCGCGCGTTACACGTTACGCTAAATATATCTGCGCGTGCGCAGGTCGCCGTACGTGACGCTGGGCGCGGTGCGCTACACGGTCCGCCGCGTGCCGCCGCCGCGCGCCTGCCCCTGCCGCTGCTGCTCCGAGGAGGCGGTGGCGGCGTGCCTCGGCCGCGCCGCGCCCGACCGCCGCACGCTGGAGCGCTTCCAGCGCCGCCTGGGCCGCGGCTCGCGCGACGACGCCCGGGCCTCGCGCCACCAGCTGCTGCGCGACCTCACCGAGCGCCTCAAGCCGCGCGCGCACTCCGCCGCGCCGCCGCCACCGCCCCCGCCGCACTCCGCGCCGGTGCCGCCGCCCGTGCCGCCGCCGCGCACGCGCCACCGCCACAGCCCGCCCGCCGCGCGCGGCGTCTCCGTCGACCGCTGCGACGACTTCGACGCCGACAGCATCACGCTAGTGCGCGTCGAGCCGCGCTCCATCGTCGGCTCCTACGCGCAGAAGACCATCCCGTACCGCAGCGCGTCCTTCTCCCAGGGCGACTTCGCGCAGGACAAATACTATCGCGGGAAACAACCTTCTATTTTCGACTTCGGAAAACGAACGAAGAGAAAAGAGGAAGTCGAATCCCCGCCCGGTCGCGACGATCGTACGACGTGCGTCGCCGAGGAGCACGCGACGGAAGGCGGGTCCGTCGCGTCGGTGGACTCGGCCGTCGGCTCGGACGAGGGGCTGGTCGCGCACGCGTCGCCGGCGCCGCGCAGCTCGCCGCCGGACGCGGTGCACAAGCAGCTGAGCGGGCGCTCGCTGACGCACCCGCTGCCGCGCCGCGTGCCGCCGCTGCGCGAGGAGAGCTCGGTCGACGGCGGCGGAAGTCTCCCTGCGTTGATGCCGCCGAGAGTGCTGCACGAACTCCGCGAAGAAAGTGACGGTTCGCAGGCCGACAGTGCGCAGGCGCACAGTGAAGGAACTTCACCCCTCGAACCCGCCCGACCCTTCGCGTTCCCTCCCCTCCCGGCCCCGCCGTCCGACGCTTGTGTGAATGTAGACTGTGAATGTGTGAACTTCCCGCCTCGTAAGGAATCCCTGAGTGAGATTGACGAATCGATTCCTATACCTGTGCCAGTGTATGAGTGTATAGTGAAACAGTGGTCGAACGATTTGCCGGAGGAAGCTCAGCGTTCGGACGTCGCGTCGGACGGATCGTTAGATAGAGACAAAGAAGACGAGACTATAACGAGTGAGCAAGTCGCCAGTCTGTTAGCGGCAGTGCAGAACCCGTGCTCGCCAGGTCCGATAAGCGTAAGAGAAAGACGGAGGCCGCTCGATAAGACTAAACGGAGAAAAGGTATATACATTACGACGGCGAGCGATGATGGTGGTGAGGAAGATCCTCCGACGTCCTCGATAAACGGATCTAAGCGAGAAAGTAGTGACGCGTCTCTTTCAGATATGCGTTTATCAGCAGAAGCTAGAACGTCTTCCTTGCTCGGTGACAAGTCTGACGACTCTTGCACGAACGGACCCCCGAGTCCTTGTGAAGGATCGATGCCGATGTGGCCGAGGTCGGAAGAGTTGAGAAACAGGCGGGCGAGATTCTCCCACCAAAGTTCAGACGAAAGAGATGAAGACACGTACCGCGTGAGGAGAAAATATGGAGTGGTGTCTCGTGGGGACTCTCCGTCTGAAGCGGAGAGCGATTCTTGCACACGAGATCGAACCGCGTCTCCGTCTCCTTACAGCCCATCGGATGCTTCGGATGTTGAACCGAGACGTCAGTTTTATAGAGGTCCGTTCGGAAAGACATTAGAAGCGCCATCTTGTAGATCCGCTGAAGTCGGCCGACGGAGTTTTTCGGATGCTACTGTACCTAGTCGGAAAATAAGTACAGGAGCCTTGCCTAATAATGCCAGCAATAGATCGAAAGGTCCTACGCACGTGAGGGCAACGTCGTCGCCTTCGAAATTAGCAGGAGTCAAGTCGGGCACGGATTTGTTAGCAGAACTTCTCCGTGGCAGTTCCGAAGCCCTGTCGAACTCTGCTACCTTCGACAACGTGATTCTGACTCTGCATCAACACAACGTGAGTATCTTCTTTTAATACTTATTTTTACTATTATTAGCATTTCAAATAATGGTAGATTATCCACTGCCATTATTTTTACACATTTTCAGAATCACAGTATTCAACATCTTTGCAAAAATATTTATTATTATCGCTGCAATTTTAAAGTCACCTTCGCTTTTCATATGCCCAGCGGAGTGTGTTTGCCTGTTTGGAAACTGAATTAAGAACCACGTTATAATGTTTATCTTAGCAGGAAATAGACTTAAGTACTGTACAGATGTGTTTGTGTTATTGCCAAAACCTCCTGGATTATGTAGATTCTGGACAGCTACTAGTTTTTGCAATTTTCGCAATGCCAACATCATTTAGTACCGAATGTTATCTTCTATTTAAACATTACCAATTAGTATTAGTAGTAATTTTAGGAAACAAAGAGTGAAGTAGGCTTCTTTTCTACTATATGTTTCTTTGTACTGCGGTCCTTGAAAATTCCGCCGATGTCAATTTGGTGGAACAAAGCAACATCTTTTTATTACCTGATAGAATTCAAAGGGAGTGTGGGTAATGATATTCGTAATCAATAGGTCAATGATCAGGTACATCAGGAGTCGTTCTAGTACGTCTTTTGGTTTTCCAAGCGCCAGCGAATTTAGAATCGAGATTAACATGGCTGGCCATCACGGAATGGCCACGTAATCGAACCAGGTACCACCACGTCATATATCCAGCAGGCTCAACCTGGCCAGGGATGTCATCAAAATTTCCTGGATTTGTAAAAATCTCACGAGAGTGTCGCCTTAGCGTCTATTAATACCGCAATCACCCTTAAATTGTAATATTTCGCGACCAGCTGTTCCGTGAGTCAGACGACATTGAGAGTGAGCGATGTTGGGAAGACGAGTTATGTATTTAAACATACGACCGGTGACCGTGAACATTATATCTCTTTTTCTTCCTCTCTCTCTCTCTCTCTCTCTCTCTCTCTCTCTCTCAACCCCTTTTTATGTCCCACAGCTGGGCACGGGTCTCCTCTCAGACAGAGATAGATTTGTCCTTAGGTCACCACGTCGGCGAAGTGCGAGTTGGCGGGCTTTAAACACCTTCGAGAACATTTTTGTGAACACTCAGCATACAGGTTTCCTCACGTTTTATTCGGCTGTGACATCGGCTGCCATAACAATCATTAAATATGGGACGAGCCTAAATCCAAATCTAACTAAATTATAATAAGCCCCAATTTCACCGAAAAATTTAACATATCTTTTCTTTCTGAAAATCTTAGACCACAGTCATTTCCAAATAATAAAATTGTATGACGGAACCCTGAAAAGCTCATGAATACGTTTCATTGTTTCCAACGCCTTGCATAACTTTGTAAAAAAAAACTAACAGAACCGGGTCATTACAAACCGGCAGCACTTTCTTGATAATAAAACAACATTTTAATTGTCACCTTAAACAAATCGGACTCGTAATATTGATTTATCGAATGCAATGAATTTTCCTGTTACTTTCCCTTTTTAATTTTTAATTAAGAACGAAAGTTAATGATTTAAAGTACTCGGACGATTTGTATAACAATCAACCCAGTATTTTTTTATCAAAAAATTTATATTTCTTTAAAACCATTATCTCTATCACCAATCATACCAATTAATATTGTTTCTTGCTTGAATTTAGTTTCTTGCCTGAATTGTTTATTTCCTGAGTTTTGTACCATTGTATAATACACAAATGGGTGATAGGGTAGAGTTTGTAAAGTAAGGGCTAGTAGAGTTAGGCAGTTTAGAAATCTCATAACTGTGTAAGTCATCATTTTATGGTCTCATCTTGGCAAAATTTTAGAAAGTTTTAGGCATAGGCTTATAAATCTATGGACGACGGGTGTAATACAAAATTCACGAAAAAAGTATCCCAAGAAAACGAGGGTACATGAGAATTTTTATAAACAATCTAAAACGTTGTAATTTATGTCTTAAACCATTACAGCCTAATTTTCAAAGTGCGATGCGATTGTATGTCTTTCTGCGTTTTGTATGTCATTCGGTTCGGACACTTTTTAGCGCTGACCCCAAATCCCCCCAAATCCTTAGTTCATAAATCAATGGTTTTAGGTTATAAATTAAGACCGAAATAAGCAATGAATAAATTCTGAAGTGAGGAAGAAACATTGGCTTTATTAAAGAGAAAGACAAAATAACAGAAAACAAAAAAAGGCAAATTCGGCATAATGTAATAGGAAAATGTCATATAGTTCCGTCAATGCATTTTAACTATGTTTTACCTCTATTCTATTGCAAGGGCTGTTATTTGTATGCACCTGTCCAAGTTCCCGTGAACACAATAGTCCGGGAAGAATGGCTCGAGGAGCGGCCATTACTGCTAGTTGCGAATTGCGATCGATGGAAAACTTTTAGATACTACCCTGACAACTTTTCTTTGTTTCAAGTTTTATGTATTGTGATCACTTTGCAATGCGTTCAAACAATAAACTAAGTATATTGACTTGCTTATATTGCTGCTGTATGACCCGGCAAACGTTGTTTTGCCATTAAGGATATAAAAAATAGCTTATGACCTACTCTTAGACCTACCGAACATACATAATATGAAGTAGAATGCCGATTCTTGTATGAGAATTAAGCTTTACCTTGCGACTTAACCAAATCATCGGTAAAACATTAGAAATATTCTCAATATTATGTAAAAAAAGATTAGTAAGATATTAACAGGGAATTTGTAATAATCTGATTTTCAAAGTGGTTAATTTTCTAAGTTTTATAAAAAGTGGCATGGCAGTTCCACATGTTTTGAAACGTTTATTTCTTTTTTTTATAGTACTTTTGAACCTCTTTTCACATTTCACTACAGTAAAAATATGCGATATTAAAATTTGAAAGAAGATTCTTCATGCATACGTGCTTGAGACGCAGAGTGACGCAAATCTAGCCCATTTTCTGGCTTTCTCCTTTCAAAACAATCGCTCGGGCCGTTTCGGCCTGACTGATTGTTTTGAAATTTTATATGTAACAAAAATTGGCACGAGAATTTTATATAATAAAAGAGAATAGAGATGTACATTATTCCACATGGTGTTCAATCTCGTGAAAATGTAGAAAAATGTCAAACTACGTCGAAATGTGGAATCGACGGTTATTGTTCCTATAATCTTTTCATTGAAGGGTTATAGAAAAACTAGTAGGGCGCGTGGGAGCGCGGGCCACATGTGGCCCGCGGGCTGTCTTCTCACCTATAAAAGAATCGCCGTCATCTCCATCGCCAGTTGGAATCCGATTGGCAATGGGCTAAAAGAATTACCTCGGAGCACGGTCATGGATTTAAAGATAGTTAAGGGCTGTTTGAATAAAAAATACACTGAAGAACCTCATCTGATGAGGTTCAGTGTATTTTTTATTCAAACAGCCCTTAACTATCTTTAAATCCATGACCGTGCTCGTCAATCATCATCCAAATCGTAGACCATCATATCTTCTCATACTTTTCATAGTTTTTCATAGGCCTTTGGGTTTATTGTAAGCATTCACATTTTCCATGGAAAAATAAATTCAACCACTTTGATTTTTTTTCATTCATCCCGTAGACCTTGAGATTCTAATTACGTCTTGCAAAGAAATCACGCTCTTATCTTTTATACTTTCCGAGATATAAAAACACGAAATTTGCATGGCGGCCATCTTGAATCCGCCATTTTGATTTTTTTTCAGCTAACTGCCAATTGGATGACGTTTCGAGTTACATTTGATCGAGCACCCCCCACCTATCTTCGATACCCCTGGCTGTGCTCTTCACCCGTCTCCGAAATCCTCAATCATCAGCTCTCTCCATATTTTTCTCTAGTAACTCTCCGAAAAACCGCATCACAACCTTGCATAATTACCAACTGTTAGTCTCTTCAACATTCCCCATACATTTTCTATGGAAAATAAATTCCGCCATTTTGAATTTATTTTTCTATCCATCAAATAGACCTTCGGGTCCTGATCACTTCTTGTCAAGAAACCATTCTTCCATCTTTTATACTTTCCGAGATATCGGCGAAATTCGTATGGCGGCCATTTTGAATCCGCCATTTTGAATTTTTTTTCAGCTCACTGCCAATTGCATGACGTTTCAAATGACATTTGGTCGAGCACCCCCCACCTATCTCCAATACCCTTGGCTGTGCTCTTCATTCGTCTTCGATATCCTCAATCATCAGCTCTCTCCGTATTTTTCCTCCTCATGAATTTTTCCCCTCTATACGACATCATCCTTCAAAAAAAAATTTTTCATACAAACTTGTTCAGGAGAGGTGATCAATCAGTGAGTGAGTGAGTGAATCAGCACGAGTAGCTATATATATAGTAAAGCTTTGACCAACGAACGCCTGAAGAAGCTTTCGCTCAACTGTTGGATCATGGACCGCATACGTACTAGTAGTAAGGCACAAAATATCAGCTGTAGTCCTGGAAACGGCACGCATTGTGAGGTTTTCTATGGAGCCATAACCACCGTTACCACCATTAGCACGAAGACTAAATTTTCTTGTACCCTGTTAGGTAACAAAAATGTTTAATATAGAGAAAACGCGACCATAAACACTGATAAAAACAACGAAATTTTTATCCATATTTCTTTATTTATCTTACTTCTTTATTTATCTTACTTCTTGTTCGTTTTCCTATTTCCTCTACATATTTTCTCAAAATCAATATTGTTCCGGAGCAACAATACTTGCAAGGATATCTGATACTACGGTAATGGGTAAGGTAATATGAGATAGACAGGTCTATAGTTACTTTGTACGCCTTTGTCTTTAGCTTTGTCTTTGTTATAATCCCTTATCTAGGTTTTGGATCGACGTTATGAATAATATGCATAGATCTTCCATAAGGCTTATTCAGTGCAACAACGTATACCTTTTACTATTACTAGATTTAAATCTGTTAAAATTTTATAACCGATATTCTGTTTCTGTGAAACTGCAACCTTTAGCCTGTAAACTATCCTCTATAATTCCTGACCCTCTTTATGTTAGCAGCAAGCAGTAGTTAGCAAGTAAGCAGTGTTAAACCTCAAACGTATTCTTTATTGATCTCCTAAAATCTATTCTTGTTCTTTCTCTACCAAACATCCCCTCTTTTTTGTCCTCTTTTATGTTATGGAGTATAAGTAGAAGGACACATTAATTTGTTTTGCTCTAATCCGCTACATGGAAAGATTCTGTATGGTCCATGTATATTGCAGGAATCGTAGAGTAGAGTAGAGAAGTGAAATCAACATCTCCTGAGGATTTCCTGGAATTGGGACGAAACGTGCGTCGAAGAAAGTGTTGAAAGAAATGTGTGTAGTATTTTATATTGGCGGAGTTTCTGTATATCGGACGATAATATATTTAAATTCTTTTTAAGTAGCGGATTGTAACGAAATAAATTAATCAGTCCTGCTAAATAGGACATGGATTTCTATGAATTTCACCAAAATAACGCCTGCTTCCATTCAATATTATTATTTATTGCACCATGCTACCAGTTAATGAGTTTGTAAATCCAAAGGTTCCTTTCTATAAGATCACAAAACAATAGGTACTCGTATATATATGCCTGGACTATATTTACTTTTAACCCTTCGGCGTGAGTCATGCGTGAAATAGGTCAGTGGCGCTGTACCGCAATGGATGGCGTCTGAAATTATTCCTGTTACATCACACTGTAAATATAATAAGAATTTTAAATAAATATGAATAAATATAAAAATCATTTAAAATATTTTAGAAAATACATGAAATCCGTATTCTTCTTCGCAAACCCTTTCATTTGATACCCGTATTGTAGGGTGTGTTTAAAATAACAAATCCGCCATCTTGGATGTTCCGCCATGTTTGATTTATAATGACGTCACACAAGTAACTATGCATTCTCATCCAAACTTAACGTGTAAAACTCAGCTTAATCGGTTGAAGATATCTGCTTCAAAACTGAGTTACCGGATTCTACCTGAACAAGCATAACATTGCAAGTTCAATAAAAAGCTTCTAAAAAAACGGCCAAGTGCGTGTAGGGTCACATGCCTTTAGGGTACCTACCTCAGTTGCTCGTCACATCAATAGATATATATTAGATATCTATTATAAAGTTATACTCGTAATGCATCTCTCCGAAAAACAATATTCAAGTCATTTATGCAATTATTATTAATGCTTATTAATTAAGCTGATCGACTATATCTTCCTAACATCTATTTCGTAAGTACCTCACCTGATGGTAAGTGATGATGAAGCCGAACATGTTATCGTACTTGGCAAAAGTAACTAAACTCACCCCTAATGGCTTCTACACAGCATCGCATCGCAACATTAAATCGCTTGATGGCGCGTCGTTGCTGGTAGGGTGGTAACTAGTCACGGCTGAAGCCTTCTACTAAACCAAACCTAAGCCAATTTAGAAACTATCAAATTCAAGAGAGAGCGGGAATCAAAACCGCAACCTCCCACGCTAATCCAAATAAGTAGCCACTGCGCCAAGGTGATCGTTGATTTTTTTTTGTATTCGAACCGTGGTACTAGTGCATATAAGCGTCCTAGGAGGAAATCATTGATTAAACATATTAAAGGAGCAGCACTTACTGACGTCACGCATACATTTTTAGGCTCCGCCCTGAAGCAGCAGGGCGATCGGCTAAAAATGTATCAATCATTAAAGAACAGTATCAATGTCAAAACGTGATATTCAAGCGTTGTGATTGGTCAATACCTGTGTTTTGACATTGATACAGTTATTTAATGATTGAAACATTTTTAGCCGATCGCCCTGCCGGATTTTCAAGCTGTCAAAACTGTAAAATGGAATGTATTGCGACCGACAGCGATATCATGTGCTGTCAGCGGTACCGAAAAGTATCAAGCGCGACGCCATATTTGTCTTCTTGTGAAATTTTTGGCTTCAACATACGTCACATCATTCCCGTCCTCTTAGCGTTGCGTATTTCGTCATTGGAGGAAATAAATACATTTCGCGCGTATGACGTTTACGAATAGGTAGTGCAGAGTGGTTATAAAATATTGGCGAATATAAAAATAAACGAGATCAAAACGAGTGAGCTGATGTTTATTCAAAAAGCAACTATATGGGTCATCTAACGACATACAAAATATAAAAATTAGAAAAAAAAAACTGGACACTTTCTTTGTTATTTTTGGATAAGTTACGGACTACGGTAGGTGCGTTAAATAGTTAAATTAGGTAGGTATATAGAAATCGATGAATTTTTGGAATCATTGTAGTTTTGTTAGACATGACGAGAATCTCGGATAATGATATTGAAAAGATTTATCTAAGTTAACTTGTATGGATTTTCCCCTGTTCGTGTGGTTGTCTGTCGAAGGTCAAATTACACAAATTCACTTCAAAGTCTAGTCAAAAAATTACTTAACTTAAAATTGCTTAACTTATAGGTAAGCTTATGGGTTATGACATAACATTTTATCAGAGGAAGAAACTTTTGAAACCACGTTTCTTTTCGGACTATAGCGCGCAAGGATCATATTTTATGTATTTTATTTGATTTGTAGCTGGCGCAAACCGCTGCGCCAACGCTGCATAGGTATACTGAATAATCTATATCCACAGTTTGTATCTAATTAACGATTTTTCAAATCGTGTGTCACTCGAAAATCGATATTCGATATAAAAAATCGATATGAAGTTAAAAATAAAAAATCGAGTTTTGTCTTTGAAGTTATTCCAAACTTTGTTTCTCCCAAGTGTTCCACCGAACTCACGTCTTTATTTTTAATTTTGTTAAAAAGTCGACGATTTTGGCGAGTATTATTGACGTATTATTCCACGTCTTATACATAGATAGAGCAAAGATGGATTGGTTATGGTTATTGGTTATTTAATTCATCATCTTTGCTCCGGTCGCTATCAACATTAGTGTCTTCGTTATTTATGGATAGGACGTTACGTACTTTCAAGTACGCAAATAGGATTTGAGATAAATATGACAATTTGTCGGCTATTTCTGTAACTGGCAATGCCAATCGCGTAGAAATGGTTTTTTTCATAACGGGCGGAAGTCGCTGGCAGACCGCCAAATATCACACTAATTACTAGCTTCGGCATGTGGCGCCGCTTGCTTTGTTGATGAAATATGGTAATTCTGTACATTAAAAAAAAAAAAAGTTTTATTTAAATATTATGCGATACAGTTAAATTTTAAAAATACCGCGCGCTAAATGTCGCCCGTTTGCTGGTGTCAAAAGTGTTTGTTTTGACACCAACAGCGTCAGTTGTAAGCCGATCGCAGTATTGTCTATGGACCGCGGTCCACGCCACAGATTACGATACTTGTTAATAGTCGGCACGCGAGTTTCGACAGGGACGATTTCCGTCATGTTGCGGCGTAGGTATTAGCGGTAATTTTGAAAAAAGGCCCTCCTTTGTTGTATGAAGAAGTTTGAAGTTAAATTTTCCGATGGGCTCATCCTCAAGTTCATATCGGTGGTTCTAAAGAAAATTCAATACTGCGTAAATATTATGCAATTGTATCAATATTAAATACTTTCGCTGGTGTGTACAGTACCAGAAGGGAAATTACCCTTTGGACAGTTGACACTTGATGAGATATCAAGCAAAAAAAAAATATTTTACTTGCTATAGCGGCAGCAGAAATACATCGCCTGTGAAAATTTGAACTACCTAACTATCACAGTTCATGAGATATCGCTTGGTGACAGACAGACAAACAGATGGACAGCGGAGTCATAGTAATACGGTCGGGTCGTTTAACCCTTTGGGTACAGAACCCTAAAGACATCCAAAAAAAAAACACGGCTCGAATTGATAACCTATTTTTGTAGTCTGTTAATAATTGAGAGCAGCGCAAACTTCCGTCAGACGCGACGACGACTATAGCCTATAAAACTTCTATCGGCAATTATAATCCGAAGTCACGTATCATTTCTCTTCTAAACGGTCGCAGCGCAGGCGCGAAGAATTATTCTCTTAATGCATCCACCGACAGACAGATGTCGCTTTGGGGTTTATTGACGTTTATTAATTTAGTCCAAGATTAGACACCTGTTGATTTATTTATAACAGTGTGGGATGTGGAGCGCAGACTTGCGTCGCGACACAATTTTCGATCAATCAGCCCAATTATTTAAACTGACAGGCCAGACCTTTTTTATACTTATACATAATAAGTAAAATAAATAATTTATCAAATATCTCAATTATAATATAATTATAATCATTTGAAACTATTTTGATATTTTACTAAGGCCGATGTTTCAATCAAAGTAAAAGTTAACTAAGGAATGATTAATAATGACGTTTTGACAGATTTGTATTGTATGGCATGTTTCAAAGTTATTCCTCAGATAGTTTATCTGGCGATTGAAAAATTAGCCCTGAGATAAGGAATAATATTTGTGTTAAATTATTTTGTGTTATAAAAGACTTCTTTGATTTTTTATATTTCGTTTGGTTATAAAAAATGTCAGGAGATATAAATTCATGAACATTCGAGTTTATTTACAACCTGTCAGAAATGCTTTGCCTCGGTGACCGTCTTTTATAATAGCGTAGAGTGACTAGGATCGTTTGATTGATAGACCGCGCGTACCTTTTATAGATGCAGTGCCATTTTAGAAATTTATTTGCTGGGTTTAACCATATCCTGTCAATATTTTTTGATCATCAATGGTAAATTATTACAAATGCCTTAGTCGTAGATAGCGAAGATTTTAGATTAATAGGACTCTATTTATATCTATTACAAATTATAATATCTGTGAACAAGACCTGATTCTATTTCTTTTACTTTAACCATTGATTTTTAACTGTAGGTGCTTATTGCTTGTAATAAATTATTCCGATTTTGTTTTTTTCTTATTTCGGAAGGAGTAGAACGTAATTTTATTATTCGTTATGGTATAGATATTAGTTCCAAACACAAAAATACTTCACGTGAAAACTATTAGGTATTATACAGTAGGTAGGTAACCTAAGTACCTACTATTTCATACTTGTCCATTGTATACTGCATTGATACTCACTAAAGAATTCGCCAGTAAATAAAATCTGATGTCTACGAAGCTCTTCCTAAAATCAACAGTGTAACTAATCATTCGTCGTTCTACCGACGCGACTTTTCACTGAATATGAGCTCACTCAGAAATCGCAAGTGACTAATCTAATGTCTACGCTCTTCCTAAATCAACGGAGAGGTGATGTGAATTTACAACGAATGGTTTTCGTTTGGCGCGAGGCTATTTTTAATGGGACGCGTTTGGCGATGCAGTTGAGTATCGGCCTGCCAAGTTCGAGCACTGCCTGGAGTGAAAATGATTTGTTTATTGGTTCCACACTTCACTTCATCACAGACTTCACCTATGCATGAGCATGGAAACGGGAGGGAGGGTATGTGTGGTTTCACGTGTATTCTACGTAAAGAAGTGAATTTCGCGACATTTTTGAAACATTTCACTTCATGAACTGTAATTAATATAAATCGCTAGACAGTGCGACTTCTCACAATGTTTAGGTATATTATCTACCTTCCAACCAAATGTCGAGAAAATGGTGTAATCTGAGATCAGGCCCTAAATGTTTAGATTTCAATATTTCCTGCTTATATACGTAAATGCCATCACCTTTTTAAACAATTCACATCACGAAATATAACGACACATTACGTGAATATCCCCCCCTGTATGTTTCAAACCGAAACAGAGTAAGGCCCACTTGCGTTAAACCGGGTAAGTGTAGTAACTCAGAGTTAACACGTTAACCTAGAGTAAGTTGTCAAAATTTTCCAATGAGAGACGGTGACTCTAGGGTTAAAAATGTAAATATTGAACCCCTTCATCGCGCAAGTAGACCTAATGCACTACTGCCTAACATTGCGACGATCCTACCTACCTTAGACCTGTCCATCTAGACAACATTTGTAAGAAGAGTACTTACTAGTAAAATAAGCTGAGTCACTAACATCCAGTGATTTATTTATAATAAATATTAATAGGATAGAATTTTCGACCGTCAGTTTCAGATTCTCATTATGTTTTTGCGACTTTTATTTAATATTTTTTTTCTCTAAGTAAGACCTAATCGTACAAAGACTGCCAAGTGGCTACGTCATTGACACATATTTACGTTAGCCATTCAGGTTTGAAAAAAAAAACATACGCAAACAAAACATGTCAAACACCTGCATAATGTTTTAGCGGTGTCGAGGGCAATAGGGAAATTTCCCTCCAGGCAGGTGTTGTGCCTGGGGACCGCTTGTGATCCGTACGTGTGACGTCAGAAGTTGTATTTATAGAACGCTCGTCGAATGCTCCGTCAGCGCGCGCTATTGCGCGAGTTACGCCATCTGTCGTCAGCTACCGAAGACCGCTTTCGAAGACCGCTACAATCACTCCCCTCTGAGACTGTTAAGTCGTGTGTCGTCGTGGTGCATCTGGTGCGTGTCAACAGCGTGCAGCATCGTGGAAGTGCGTCAGCGATACCGGGTTGACTTGGGTGGACTGCGTGCCGGCGAGGTGTGAGTGACCTTCGAACCGGGAGTCCGTTGATGATGCGGCGGCGCGCGATCAGTGAGTCGATCGGCGGTGAATGACGTGTCGCGGCGACCAGTGAGTCGGTCGGCGAAGACTGGGAGTCTGATGCGAGGAATGAGGTTTGCGGTTGCTTCTTCGATGTTGTAGCGGTTGATGTGGTTCTTGCGGTTGCGGTTGTTGCAGTTGCGGTTTCGTTGTTTTTGTTGCGTGTTCAAATCACGTCGGGCGGCACCACTTTAGCGGTGTCGAGGGCAATAGGGAAATTTCCCTCCAGGCAGGTGTTGTGCCTGGGGACCGCTTGTGATCCGTACGTGTGACGTCAGAAGTTGTATTTATAGAACGCTCGTCGAATGCTCCGTCAGCGCGCGCTATTGCGCGAGTTACGCCATCTGTCGTCAGCTACCGAAGACCGCTTTCGAAGACCGCTACAATGTAATGTTTTTCGATGGAAAGATGCGGCAAAAATATTTATGTTACGCTGAAAAGTACGTGGAAGAACGTCATTGTGTACGCTACACTGTACCTTTTTACACGAGTGCCCGAAAAAGGATTGTAATGTTTTTAAGGTTCATATATGTATGCACTATGTATGTATATATGTGAGTTTCTTACTTCTTTCCACTATAATTTCTGAACGGCTGAATAGATTTGGACATTTTCGTATTATGGGATAAGTATCGTTAGAATCCTTGCATCATTCCGAGTAACATACTTTTTATGGAAAAAGTAGTTTTATTACAGGGCAGTCGTGTTTTTTAATTTTTAAATTATTTACTTGTTTGGGTATGAAAGTTTTGGAAACTTCTAATAAACCTTAAGTTTACAAACGCACAACTTATATTACTTTAACTTAGTATCTATGAAATAAGTCCATGGTAATCTGCATCTTTTAATAAACCTAAGTTTTTTGAATACATTCGTATTGACCCATGAGTTCGAATCTACTCGTAAGTAACTATTCTATTCCGTACAATATTTTCCGCTGGCAGTCCTTATATCAATGCTTTGTGGAAAGGAAATCTAGAGGGACAGGATTTCTCTATCTCCTTACAATATTTAAACGCTCAAATATTATGTATCTATCCAATATAATTATAAGAAAGCATTTTTAATCTCTTTTGACTTCAGATTAAGTACTTACATAATTGTATTTGCCACTTGACCAATAGTAATGGAAGTATTTAATGAAAAATAATGCCAAGTTTACATGTTTGGGTGATATTATAATTTCACTATATAATTCTTTCAGTCACATTATAATTCCACGCGACTCCAGAGTTGCGTGAAATTATAATGTTACACGACTGTGCCCGTCAAACTGTAAGAAAAGAAGACGATTGGCAAGGTTTCGTAAAATAATAAGTTCACTAGTGAAATAATATCATGGGTTTGAGGTGATAGATATCTCGCGTACATATATTCCAACCATTTTTTGGTAGAATTGCAAAGAAAATTACGTGGTTAATTGAGACAACATTCTCGTATTTCGCGCAGCCAAGACTCCTCTCTCTCTTTCTAATCCCTATTTTATTTTACCTGTCATTTTCCCGATCCCAATTGCTAGTGGCAGCTGAAAGCATTTAGAGTTTAGACGGCGCGTAGCTGTTTCGCAATTGAAAAGACCGTTTGTCTTAGCGCCGCAAAACAAGGTCTCAAACAAAAAGACCCAGTTTCGTGTTCTAGACCTGGTTTGACAAAATAATAGGCGCTTTGTTGACAAGACAACCTATCTAAACGCGTAATTAAGGTTTGGAACGGCTGGCGACAAACAATCATTACAATAAAACCAGCAGTGTAGCCATAATATTGTTGCGATCGCCATAGAAAGCTGTCCATTCCACTGCTGTCGCTAAAGTTCTAGCAAAATTCAAACTTTATTTAGTTTCTCGCAAATATTAGACTAATTACTAATTGTAAGTGTATGGCAATGAGTTTTGAGAGCATAACATTTTAAAATCTACGTTTTTTTTTTCATAAAAACATCACTGAACATTTATCCCATTCACCTCATATCGGTTCCCGAAGGATTATTTTCTTTTTCAGTTTCCCAGATTTAAAGCTATTGGGAACCAACATTATGGTTACTCCATATTAATTTAAAAGTAAAAAAATAGTAAAACTCATTTCCATAAGTCAACGCTGCGTAATCAGCCAACTATTTGCGAAAAACCAAATAAAATTTGTATTTTCGCGCTCAAGTGTCACCCATCCCACTTAAAGGGGCTCGTTTGCGAAAACGTAACTCTCGCTATCGTACCTGTCAAACGCATTTCGAGAAATGGTAAGTTGGTAGTGCCCTTGCGCTTGGCTCGTCTTGGCGAGAAGACTACCGTGCCCCCAGATAATGAAAAGAGACGTTTGACAGCAGCGATCGTAAAATTAAAAATTAACGCCTGTCGCAAGCCCGTCGCGAGATACGTAATATGGAGGCCCATGCCCATTCATGGGCCGTAGAAATAGCGGGTTAGAGGAAAGTACTATTTTTTTGGGTTAAGAGAGATAGTGCTTTTTTCAGGGGTTAGAGGGATAGTACTATTTTGTGCAATGACAAGAATGGTTTTCAAATCTCATTCAGTAGAAATGATTCAATACATGAAACACTGATTCGCAGAAGAGGCGTGACATTGGCGCTTGAAATTATCCAAAGTACTAGGAACACATACACACAAACGATTAAAAAAAACCGCTTTTATTATAGCCGCGAGTTATTTTTGCCACGCTCCCGCCAATGCCAAAGAATTTGCGTCGCTATGATTATTCTGTTACATCTAATATGAATGAGGTATAGATAGGTACTCAATTATTTTCGGTTGTCCACACTGTATTTATGTCATTTTCTCTCTAGTTTTGTTGTCATCAATCCTGATTTTTTAGGGTTCCATACCAAAATGGTAAAAATGGAACCCTTATGTCACACTCGATTATTTCAGTAACTACGAGTATAATAGCTATCGACCTAAAATTTGGAATAGTTATAGGTAATAAATGTTTTTTTATTTTTATTTTTAAATGTAAGTATTAATAAGTTATAGAGACTCCGGATTAAGTACCACAGTGCAGCCATCAGGAAAGCTGTTCATAAAAGTTTCAGCTGCCAAAATGCTCATAATATTTAAAATATTAGTTTATAATCGACTGATATAATATAAACATACATAGCTGTCAAATGTAGGTAATTTATAATGTACATTATTGTAATTTGTACAATTCAAAATTATTTTAGGAGTTCTTTGTATTCAACGTGCGATAAATAACGCTGTTTAGCAAGCATACGGTTTAGAAATGAAAGGTTAATATTAATACTGCTTACTGGTCGCGTCTATTCATTTATTTGTTAAAAAAAATAAACTCTCTAAAACTCTACTCTAAGTACTCTACAAAAATGATACTGTCCAATCTCGTATCTCCCCGTAAACATAAACGTAAAGCATCTTCATAAATGCAATATGCTATAGAAAGTAAAAGCAAACAGTAATACCTACATACTCGTAGCTTAATAATGAATGGATGCTATGCAATACGAGTGATGTATCTCGTATCACGGAAGAAAGACGAATTTGTGTCAACTGTGATGGATAATAAAGTAAAAAAAATTGAAAAAATGGTTATTTTTTGTGAAATGGTCATTTTCATTGAAAGCTGCAACATCTCTTTTCAACATAAACTACTAATTATCTAGAAAACAAGTACCCGCATGACGCGAATGAAGTCACGATAAAAACTTGAGTGAAGTTGACTGAAGACTCCTAATGCGAGATAATTAAACAGCATCACGATTCTTTGATATAATAAATGGCGATTCATCGTTTAAAATTTGCCAAGAAGTCATTTACAGTTTGCGGCACGTAACTTGGCAAGAGTAGTAAAATTCGCAGACGTTTGAGTCTCTTTAGTTACCCAGCAGACGCGGGGAACGAGGCAATGGGATCCGAGCGCGCTACTGATTGGTCAGTTGACCGTTGTCTCTCTTGCACTTCGTTGCGCAAATTTTCCCCACCACGCCAAGTTTGCTTGCCAAGTTACGTGCCGGTACCTGTAAGCTTCAGAACTGTACAATTGCTAGACAGTGGCGCTACAAGATTATCGCAGTTCGTTGACTGATGACTGCATGATTTATAGCAGTGATCCACAGTGATCTCATACTTACAGTGGGCAGCGCCCTACGCGCGGTGGACGGAAATAATGTTTGATTCACTATGTTTCTATTGTTTTTACACGCCTAGTACGACTGACACGTATATTCGCTAATCGCTATGGATGTCCCCTTATAACCGGCACACGATAACATACCGGTAATAGACAATTTAATGCCTAAATACTTTGATTATTACCTACAGTAGGTAATAATTAAAGTATTAAAGCATTAAAGGGATAATATGTCATATTATGCTTCTGTCTCTGAATGAGACACGAGATATTATAAAAATCATGTATTTTTTAACTTTCATAGGTACCTAGTACTCATCAATTTAAAAAAGTTGTGTACTTATTATGAGAGCAAGTGCCGAGTTTCTTGGCAGTTCTTCTCAGTGCAGAGCTGCTTTCCAAACTTTTCATATATTTTCTCGATAAATAAATGATAAGATTTTCCCAAAAGTTGTTCTGCAATCTCAATTTTTCGAATTTTTGTCGGAAACGACAATGGATGTACTTAATTTTAATTTTATTTTAAATGTGTTGGTAAAGATAATATCCAAAAACGGTCAAAACTTTTGATAACGGGTTTAGTTTTTTAGCAATAAGGTACTAAACACGAAGTTTTTCTTTTATATTCTTCTGCAATGCTGCATGTCGCACCCACCAACGAATTCGTAAGAACGAGAAGTGCAAAAATATAATCAGTGTATGATGTATAACTACGATGTCTCCATTCATTCAAAATAACAAATCATTTGTAATTCGTGCATATTTCGATCATGTTTTGGTGTTATTCGGATTCATATAGTAATAATCTATGCTCCTGGCCATATTTGGTTCGGGAATACTTATCTTAAACGAAATATAAATCAATTTTTATTAAAATTCTTAAAACTTCGGTCGAGTTCCGTTATACCAAAAATTATGTTCTTTAGCTGGACAATAAAAACTATGCTTCTGAACTAATTTGACGACGAGATATTGTTGTTTTTATTACAAAACAAATAAGCAGAAAACATGTCCTTTTTGACACAAAAACAAGCACATCGAAATTCATTTATATTTCGTTTTAGAGAAGTATTTCCGAACCAAATATGGCCAGGAGCAAAGATAATTACTATAATATTAACCCGAAAAACATCACAACATGATCGTAATATGCACGAATTACAAATGATTTTGGTATTACGAATGTATGGAGAAAACGTAGTTTCAGGGCATTCTTAAGGAGCATATCTGTGCCATTTTGGTTATGTTACAACGGAATTTATGGAGAGTCAAGCAGCTGGGTGGGTTACAATAATATAATAATTATTAAACATTGATCGTGACCTAGCCAGAAGACTCATAAATTCCACGTACAAATATAAAGTATAATTTTATCACGATTTAAGTGTGTCAGACATGTATCCGCCTAAAGCTTTTCTTAAAATCTATTAAAAAATCTCTCCAGCGCTTTTCTAAGGTCAAAAAAGCAGTAAATCCCTATTTTCCTCTCTTAAATCATGCAAAACATTATGATAACCTATTTTTTTACGGTTTTATGGGGTTTTCACATAGTTACTTTTACGACAGTTAAATCTGGTAAATCTAGGTCAACCTTGAAAACAGTTAAAAAGTAATTCTAGGACTTTTCTGAAAAAAGACTGTTGTCTTTTTGTTCTCGATTGATACATGAGCTCAGGCGTTATTTAAACGAATAATTCAAATTTTATTTAGATTTTCGCAAATAGGTAGTAGGCTAATTATACCTACATCTAGGATTATGGCAATGTGTTTTGCGAGCATATTTATGTACACGTTTTTAATGCTCAAAAATTCCCATTCTTGTAATATAGGTTCTCAGGTAAAAGTTTTATTATAATCTTAAGTTGATTATGATTATACTTACTAATACTTTCCAATTTCGTTATTTTAGCAATATACCTATAGCAAGCAAGCAAGATAGCATTATGTGTAGGTACTCAATCAAGAATCACGAAATTAATCCAAATTGGTAGATATTTGATCCTAACGAAATTAGACTTTTTGCAAAATATAAATGCAAGAATAATAATTTGCTTATAAAGGAATAACGGGAAAATCGCTTCGAATTTCCAGAGCTTTCGCTAGTTTCCGGCAGTCATTTCACGTCGAGCGGTGAACATGTGACGGAAATCGATAGCGCTACCAATTTCTGCCGACATAATGGAGTGAACAGCAGTCATAGACATGTTTTATTATCTCTTTTATTAATACAATTGCTATCGAATCGAAACTTAAAAAATGTATCGGATTGAAATTTGTCTTCGATAAATTATGTGACAACGGTGTTTCGGCCCTACCAGCCCGCGATATTCAAATTTTATTTAGTTTTTCGCAAATTCATATTATACTAACTACACATTGTAGGTTTATGGCAATGAATTTTGCGGGCATAATATTGATGCATCTACTTTTTTTTAATACTTACTTTATTCGAAAATTCCCACTCACCTCATATTAGTTCCCGAAGGATATTTTTTTGCAGTTTCCCAGACTTCGAGCTATCGGGAAACAATATGAAGTAAATGAGTATTGTTGAGAGAGTTTATATTAAAAACCGCAAAACTCATTGCCATAAGGCTACGATGCATAATAATTAGCCCCATTTAGCGAAAAACTAAATACTTAAAAGTTAAATTTTCGCGCCCGCGCCGCAGATAGTATCTATCCCCCTTAACCAATGTCTCGATATGGCATTCGTTAAATTTTTTGGATTTCAATTCGACAGAAATCGTACAAATAGCACAAAATATACAGCTATAGAAATACTACTACTCAAACTTCCTCCGGTTACTTACATGTACCGAAAATAAATTCACGACGCTCTTGCATTCGTTAATACTGTAGTTATATTTACGTAAAATAATAGTTTCTGCATTATTTTTTAGTTTCCCATTGCCAAAATACACTTGATGAAAATAAATACATTAATTGCTGATCCTGTCGTACTTATACTTATTTTGAAAATTGTTTTTTTTTTCAAACTGACATTGACTGTGATCACACCTGATAGAAAGTGATGGCACAGTCTTAGGTGGACTTGCCTAGGAGATTCCTATTCACTTTTAATTTGAAGGCACCCAAGTTGTAGGTTGTGGGAAAGACAGTGCCTTGTATAGGGTAATCAGGAACGAGGAATCAAACCGCTACGTAGTTCGTATGTGTCTTTGGTACGTATACTATGTCTATCTGAGCGCGCGTCATCTTCTGGCAGAATTTTCTTAACATAATTTGATATAAACGAATATTAGTAGTTTATGGTACAAGTGAGTAAAGTTGGTGATTACCGCTGAGGCGCCATTGAGAGCCGTTACGAGTAGATGAGGGCCTTAAGATAGCCGAGGACGGTAATCATCAATACTCACGTCACCACGTGTATCATACAACGCTTTTCAACACACTTGTGAATAAAATAATACTAAAAATAATTTTGTTTAGTAGATAAAATAAAAAAATACAATAATAAATCAAATACAATAATAATAGATCAAAGGTCCGTAATTGTGGGTTACCTGGTAGAGATCACTTTAGTGATAAGGTCGCCCTTTGTGTTTCTCTGTTTTCCTTTCGTTGTAATTTTATGTACTCATTTTAAGCAATAAAGATATTTAAATAAATAAATAAATAAATAAAATACTGTCTAACTCACTAGTGAATAATAATATAATAATAATAAAAATAGTAATAAAACAGTCACAGTTTGCGATTATAGGTGTCATTATGAGCCTAATTGTGGTGAAATTAGAGCCACTTTATGAGCAAATGTGTTGAACAATGATTTTTTTACACATAATACACACGTAGACCTACCTATGGAATTATTTATTTATTGATCACTGCTCATTTTGTGGCGAGTACATACTCGTGCTAATAATTTTATTCACTAGACTGAACAAATCAATTAAAATAAAGTACAAATAAAAAACAACAGTTTCTCTTACGATATCGTTAAGCTTGCTTACTTAACTGTTGTCGACGGGTGTTCATGACCCAAAAATGTTGGCACTCTCTCAAACGCTCTGTGTATAAACATTAAAACACTGCAGTGGACGCTTTGATATACCACTGTTAGATATCGCTGTGTCGAGAGCTTGCATTCGTTAGAATGTATTTCTTTGTAGTGTCTCATGTTCAACAATAGACATATATACCCTGGATCTGTCCAGGTGTTTGGTGTCCAGGACCTGTGTTTTGGCACCGATAAACTGGCGATATTTTTTCATGCCATCCGCCCCATAGATTCAGAAAGATACGTCACCTTCGTACTGCATGCACAAAATATTTGTTCCGCGACACACGCATGCATATTTATTAACATTGTACGTATACAACACTCACACTTTAACACACGCTGAAAGTGCGACAGCAAATTTCCTAGAACACGCTGAAGCCTGAAGGTGCGACTGAGCTCGTATTGGACAATTGTCTTAGTTTTCGATTAGTCTTAGTCCGCGTATACCCGATCTACCTCTTTTCATTCCTCTGGTTATATCATAGATTCGCTCTGTCTAGGTTATAAGTCTATTTATCTAGGGCATTACATTAAAAGAGCTACAAAACTTTTGCATGTCTTACTAAGCTGCAATTCAAGTATGTCAACTTAGTCTATATAGAAGTTTCAAGGAGTTAGAATTTCCAACAAAACATAGTTTTGCATGAACTTAGACACTAGATAATAGATATCGATATTAAACTTCACAAATACTAAATAATAAACTTGGTAAACCTAAACTTCGATGTCCTATATGTACCTATAGGATGCAGATTCGTATTACTATCATCATAATAATTATGTTTTGTTGTCTGTCTTTGAATCGGGGTAAAACTTCTTTTCTCAGCTAGTGTTGGCGACTATTGTTGTAATATCATCAAATAAAACACTTCTAACAATGAAATTTGTATTTGATGTGTTAATGGTATAATAGTAGTTTATGAAACGGATGCATAATGGGGGGTATTAAAACATGAGTGTGAGTTTAAAAAACGAGCCGCAGGCGAGTTTTTTAATAGTATCACACGAGTGTTTTAATACCTAATTATGTAGAGTTTCATACACTACTTTATCTACGCTCAAATTATCATAAATCCAAACCATAAAATCTTGCTAACGTTTGTCGAAAATCCTTCACTTTGTTGGTAAAAGATTGTAGGTCATTTTTGTTGCAATTACTAAAATGTCAGGTAGAGTTAAATTTTCTTTAGTAGGTTTCACTGCTAGACATTTTTCCGCGCTAAGTTTTGACTAAGTAACAAAAATGACACATTGAAATGTTAAGTTAGGTATGGCGCCAAAATTCAGTTGTAAACTGCGTATACTTTAGTCTGTTAAAAAAGTCATGAAACAAAAAAGAGTGGAAAAATATATAAACGTCAGATAAAGTATATTTTTAGTGGATAATTGAATAATCAAAAATTATACATAATTCTTTTCAATATTCTGTATGAACACTCTTTTTAATCAGTCATATAAGGCAGCGAAAAATTATTGTTTCCGTGAATTAATTGTTGTCTATGGTCGATCATGGCCCATTCCAACTAAATGTTGTCTGTGGACTCCATATATAAAAAAAAAACAAAATTGAGGATTGGCTCTACACTCTCTTTTGGCTATGACGACCACAGAGAAAAGAAAGTTATTCCCTGGTCTGTGATGACGACACATAAAAATACAGGAACCCAGAGCCGAGTATCGTAATGGAAATTATTCAACTATCTAGAGATATTTCCATAGTAAAGCAATGTTATAATGAATAACTTTTTAATAATTATAGAAGTCTGTGAATAAAGTAGGTCAATATGTGACACATTTTGATTTCATAATTCGAACTTTAAGCAATGAGCGTAGATAATAGTAGTTTATGAAACGGATGCATAATGGGGGGTATTAAAACATGAGTGTGAGTTTAAAAAACGAGCCGCAGGCGAGTTTTTTAATAGTATCTCGACAATAGTACTCGAGTGTTTTAATACCTAATTATGTAGAGTTTCATACACTACTTTATCTACGCTCAAATTATCATAAATCCAAACCATAAAATCTTGCTAACGTTTGTCGTAAATCCTTCACTTTGTTGGTAAAAGATTGTTGGTCATTTTTGTTGCAATTACTAAAATGTCAGGTGGAGTTAAATTTTCTTTAGTAGGTTTCACTGCTAGACATTTTTCCGCGCTAAGTTTTGACTAAGTAACAAAAATGACACATTGAAATGTTAAGTTAGGTATGGCGCCAAAATTCAGTTGTAAACTGCGTATACTTTAGTCTGTTAAAAAAGTCATGAAACAAAAAAGAGTGGAAAATATATAAACGTCAGATAAAGTATATTTTTAGTGGATAATTAAATAATCAAAAATTATACATAATTCTTTTCAATATTCTGTATGAACACTCTTTTTAATCAGTCATATAAGGCAGCGAAAAATTATTGTTTCCGTGAATTAATTGTTGTCTATGGTCGATCATGGCCCATTCCAACTAAATGTTGTCTGTGGACTCCATATATAAAAAAAAAAACAAAATTGAGGATTGGCTCTACACTCTCTTTTGGCTATGACGACCACAGAGAAAAGAAAGTTATTCCCTGGTCTGTGATGACGACACATAAAAATACAGGAACCCAGAGCCGAGTATCGTAATGGAAATTATTCAACTATCTAGAGATATTTCCATAGTAAAGCAATGTTATAATGAATAACTTTTTAATAATTATAGAAGTCTGTGAATAAAGTAGGTCAATATGTGACACATTTTGATTTCATAATTCGAACTTTAAGCAATGAGCGTAGATAATAGTAGTTTATGAAACGGATGCATAATGGGGGGTATTAAAACATGAGTGTGAGTTTAAAAAACGAGCCGCAGGCGAGTTTTTTAATAGTATCTCGACAATAGTACTCGAGTGTTTTAATACCTAATTATGTAGAGTTTCATACACTACTTTATCTACGCTCAAATTATCATAAATCCAAACCATAAAATCTTGCTAACGTTTGTCGTAAATCCTTCACTTTGTTGGTAAAAGATTGTTGGTCATTTTTGTTGCAATTACTAAAATGTCAGGTGGAGTTAAATTTTCTTTAGTAGGTTTCACTGTTAGACATTTTTCCGCGCTAAGTTTTGACTAAGTAACAAAAATAACACATTGAAATGTTAAAAGTTACAAAGAATGGCGCCAAAATTCAGTTGTAAACTGTGTATAGTCTGTTAAAAAAGTCATGAAACAAAAAAGAGTAGAAAAATATTTATACAAGTCAGATAAAGTATATTTTTAGTGGATAGTTAAATAATCAAAAATTATACAGAATTCTTTTCAATAACATGAACACACTTTTTAATCAGTCATATAAGGCAGGGAAAAATTATTGTTTCCGTGAATTAACTGTTGTCTATGGTCGATCATGGCCCATACCTAAATGTTGTCTATGGACTCCATACTTATATAAAAAAACAAAATTGAGGATTGGCTCTACACTCTCTTTTGGCTATGACGACCACAGAGAAAAGAAAGTTATTCCCTGGTCTGTGATGACGACACATAAAAATACAGGAACCTAGAGCCGAGTATCGTAATGGAGATTATTCAACCATGTAGAGATATTTCCATAGTACCGCGATGTTATAATGAATAACTTTTTAATAATTATAGAAGTCTGTGATTAAAGTAGGTCAATATGTGACACATTTTGATTTCATAATTCGAACTTTAAGCAATGAGCGTAGATATAATACTGAAACGAAATGTGTTCTGGCATACCCCACCGGTGCATATACCTACCATATTTAACATCATGTGAAAAAGCTAACAAGACCAAGATGGATGGTCTATTTCCATAATATATTACCCAATAAAAATATGCGAAAATCAATCAGGGATGTGATGACGAGGATAGCTACGTAAATCTGCTAAAATTAGCCAGTACATTTTGTAAACTGAAGGTATTAAATAAACTATGCTCCCGAAATAAACTATGACGTGAGTAAACAATCTAAAATCATAGAACAAGTTTGTAATGTACGGATTTATCGCATTCCGAGACGAAATGACTCGGACATAAGTTAACGCTTGTATAGACAGTAGACAATTTCCGCTGCGGAAAGATCTTGTAGAGAGCACTCTGCCATCGTTCGAGATAAATATAGACGACAATCTCATAAAAACCGGCCAAGTGCGAGTCGGACTCGCGCACCGAGGGTTCCATACCATAAAAGAAGTTAAACATTAGAAGAATCACTTTGGTTCATGAATTTAAGAGTATAATTTACATGTAGGTAGTTTTGTTTGGCAAACCGCAAACATAACTTTGTTTTTGCCGGTTTATTGTTATTATCTAAAAAAGTATAATAGTTAGAGAGTTGATTTTATTTTTCCTGTAAAATATACGTTAATACCTATTGATCGTAATTATTTCAGATTTTTCGATTGGTAAACTTCAGAGATAAGGGGGGGGGAACGGTATTTTTTTCGACAGTTTGCCCAATAAATCAAAAACTATCAGGCATAAAAATAAATAAAAATTAGTTTTAGTATACACAAGTAACGCCCTTTCATATGATACCCCACTCAATATTATTATCTCATTTTGAAAATTTTTTGACCCGGTTTTCCCCCCTTTTTAAATAAAAATAAAAACAATTTTAAATTTTTACGATTGTTATGACGTCGCGTCACTATTACCTATAACTATTCTAAATTTCAAGTCGATAGCTTGAATAGTTACTGAAATAATCGAGTGTGACAGACGGACGGACGGACGGACGGACGGACGGACGGACGGAGAAAGTCTCACCATAAGGGTTCCATTTTTACCAAATTGGTATGGAACCCTAATACTGTAAAGCGAAATAAAAAAAAAAAATTACTTCACTGTGGTAAGGAACAGGCATTAAAGATGACAAAATAAGGGAAGGATAGCGAATAATTTTTATTCGAGAATCAATTTTATGCGGTGATTGGACACGAATCAGACCGCCATTATTTACGAGTGCACTTTAGTGATAAAGAAAGTAGAGAGACAGCATATTATATTACGCTAATAGAAATAATATGGTCTGAACAGGGTGGCGCGGTGCGAAAAAATGACACCAGTTTATTGGTACCAAAAATGCTTGTTTTGCCACCAACAGTAAGGCCACGCTGTAGTTCGTTCAGCAGCCCCCTATAGAATTTTGACAGATGGCGCTACTGTTAGTTTGTACATAAGACGTTTACGTTAATCGTTCGGATGCCTATTTTCTCAGTTGATTCTCTCAGTTTTCTTATAAGTACTCGTAATTGCGCTAGAGTTTTTTATCAGTTGATTTACTTCATATTGGCTAAGTAATATAATTTTTACAAATTATATTACTTAGCCACTACTTTAGAAAAGCGGTAACAAACTCGATCCTCTGTTTTAGATCATTGTAATTGGTGTGCACTCTGCAAAATACATGCAAGCAACCGTAACTTTCTAACTTTTCTATTATAATTCTGTGATTGCTTTTGTTACGCTTTTGGGACGAAATTCAAAAATTGTATGGGAATGACAGCTGTCATCGATAACACATGATCAATTTGTCAATGAAAAGCAATGGTATAAATGGAATATAATAATATGGCGAGGTATAATATAAGATATAGAGGAGTCGGCCATAGCCCACCACGCTAGCCAAGTGCAGGTTGGCGGGCTTCACACACCTTCAAGGACATTTTTGAACTCTCAGGCATGCAGGTTTCCTAACAATGTTTTCCTTCACCGTTAAGCAAGTGATATAGTTTACGAGTAGTTTCTTAAAAACGCACATAACTCGGAAAAGTCAGAGGTGCGTGCCCAGGATTCGCACCCGCGACCTCCTTATGAAAGGCAGAGCTATCACTGCTTGTCAAATTAAAATAGGCGGTAAGATATCTAGAGGATTTATGAAAGTTGACCGCCAACCTTTAAATAATATGTGTGCACTAGCTTTAAATTGCATTTGTAAAACAAATGGTGCAGAAGACAGACAAATACAAATCGTCTCAAATGTCCCAGCTCCCGAGTCTCAATCATACACCGTAAAGATAAATTAGTTATATTTCGGGAGATATAGTTAGCGAATTCTCTGGCGCACTGGAACGAATACTGAAGGAAATGAGGCTGTTACAGGGTTGGTCCTAATCCAATACCTTTAAACGAGCAATTCTTGTATATATATATTATGTATATATTTTTATATAATCTGAATCTCGGATTTTCATGAAATTTAGTATACAGGGGGTGTTGGAGGCGATAAATCGATCTAGCTAGGATTCATTTTCAGAAAATGTCGAATTTACCAAAAAAAACACCTGCTGCCATCTATTGGTGAGTAGATCAAAGTAGTACTACCGAGCAAAGGTCGGTCATCCAGATCCAATCTGCTTATAAATAACGTTAACTTCTGGGATTATTACTATTTTTGTTTTAAACTAGGTTTGATATTAATATTGAGTGGCAGTAAGTACCAAGTACCAACCTAAAGTGTGTTCAGTACCATTTTTATTAGATTTATATAAAGGATACAAAAGTGTCAGAACTCTGACTCTCTTAGCTTTAAGTACCCTTTTTTATGAAGATATTCATAACGATGCAGCTTCCATACAACGAGCTGAATCGTTATGAGAGGCGAAACTATAAGAGGGTTCATAACAATTCAGCTGTCAAAATCGAAATTGGAAGATTTCGATGCTGGAGCAAAGATTTAAATCGCAAGATCATAGTCTACATTGCGCGCATCAAAAACGTCCACAAACATGTTGAATGATTGAGTGCTCACATAATGCTATAGTTTCACTTGTGACAACGTGCCGTACACAAGACAAGTCAAAAAGACAAGACAAAAACGTGGACGTTTTTGGGGGTTTAGGGCTTATCTAGCGATTAAAATCTTTGTACTGGAGTATAGATAAATTATACTTTTGTGGCAATTTTATTTGTCAATCAAAATGTCTTTCACAACATATTTTGATATTTTTATAACAGAGCTATATTCTCAAATACACGTATTTATTATAAATAGATAATAAATGATAATCATTCAATATCAAGTATAAAAAAGATACGTCAAGGATTCAAGGATATTATAAAGATGTTATAACGGAAAACTTCTCGCAATATCCCTCTGTATCGCAAAAGGGACGGAAAAATTACAGTAATAAATGTTATTACACACAACCTAATGTATTTTCCACCTCCCCGACCGACCCTTTCCTCCCCCCCCCCCCCCCCCCTTTCATCTATATAACCCGCGTACGTATATAAAACGTATCGCACAGGAATTTAATGAATAAATAACTCACCCGCCATGTCAGGCTAAATCATCTAAATTCACCAAATGGATGAATTTAGGTCAATCAATTCCTTGATACAGGGGTGCTAAATTGATTGATTCAAGGGTGCCAAATAAGCAGAAAATACAAATTCTTTTTCAATCATACGATAATTTGCTTAGTATTTTACCTTATAAGATCTCTTTGTTGTCCGTTTGTCTGTCTTTGTCTATCAAGATTAGCCGATTGGTTGCATTAGGCACAGGTATTAGGCGTCAAAAATTATGTTCTTGATTATAATACCTATCAATGAAACTAACGCCACTGGTTATACCTACAACTTTTTGTGTGATGCAATAATAAATTATCAATATATCTCATACGCATATTGCACACTAATTATCACTATGTATTAATGCTTTATTAAAAATTAACGTCAAAATTTGTTCACCATTAACTACCCGTTAACAAAAAGATATTTGCTATCTTTTTATCAACTGTAAACCAATTAACAAAACTATACTCCAACTTTTAAATTGTTGCGGTAAACTGCCATTTTTAACTGTCATTTTTGTTGAAATATTATATGAAGTTTAATGGAATTCAGTAAGATTTGAAATGTACCTAAATTGCTGCACCGAATTAAAAGTCGAAGTATACTTAAACATCTGTATTCAAAGTTGATCAAAATATGCCACCAAGTCTCCTGCGAGGGACTGTAATAAAAATAGCGAAAATCCAATATTGACAAAGTTGACACAAGGGACCTTCGTAGGCAACGATTTTCAGTATTAAGTACACTGCTAACAGGAAAGGAACAAACAAGTCTACTTCGCTGAAAGTGACAAACTCTGTCACTGAGGTAGTCATATTCAGTTATAACGGCAGATGACTCTATATGAAATGGGCACTTAGCACATACATCTTCAAGGGATGTTGACTCGATAATGTAAATATTTGTAGTATAAATCCATAGAGGTCCAAGAGGCCGCCCTCGACCTCAGAAGTGCGGCAAAAAAGCTTTGCCTAAATTGAACCTGCGCCGTCGCTACACATTTTTTCACACACACTAGCATCCTAGCACCATACAAATAACAAGTAGAAGCACTCACACTACAAAAAAAGTTGCCGCACTCACGGAGCTGTCGTTATTAGGTAGTGATATCTAGTCGGGGCGCGAGCAACGACGATAAATCTATGTATAAATCACTCAACAAATATAAATTTATTTTTTACAAACACGAAATATACCTATTGATACTGACGGATTGTCTGGCGCACTTCAGGGGCTTTCTTTGACCAAAAATTATATGTGACAAAAATCATGTTTGAATCATATGTGACAGTTGTTATTTCAAAATAAGTTCATAAAAATACAATAATTCCCTTCATATGAGCTGAGTATTCAATGGCACAGGGGAGGTTTTGTGTGCGCCGCGTGCCGAGAAATCGTCTGCGCCGTGGAAAACTTGAAACGAAACCTTTCAGAAATAACTTCGAAAATTTGTTCTTTGTAGAAAAGTTTAGGAGCCCTGAAGCAATCGCGATAAAATAAAATGGTGTTTTATATCACTGAAACCACACTACAATGTGCTACACAGCAAACTCCTCGGTTCTCGCAATCAACGCCATAGAAATGTATATAAATACTAGATGTTTCCGCATGCCCGCGTGTATTTAAGTTTTTCGCTACCTCCATAGAAACGATAAATTTTTACGGGATAAAAAGGAGCCTATGTGTTAATCCAGGTAATAAGCTATATGTTCCAAATTTCAGCCAAATCAGTCCAGTAGTTGAGGCGTAAAAAATAAAACCCTTACTTACAAACTTTCGCAAATAAAATCAAGGCCTAAAGTAAGCGATAGCTTGTGTTAAGGGTTGCACAAACCCGGTCGAGTTTGTGGTGGGCTTCTTCTCGGTGTTGGGCGCGTTTGAACTTTCGTAAACTTAGTTTGTTAATGAACTGTGGAAGCCAATTATAATTTAATTAAAATTGCCTGAAAATTCATTGAACAAAAATAAAGGCTCGGGAATAAGTTTATTATTAAGTAGGTATTTGTAGGCACGGCAATCTCAGCCTTAGGAAAACTTTAGGAGCTTCCAGGAAATTAGCTGGTTTGAGAATTTAGCCTCTAAGTAGCTACCTAACCTACTTTTAAACAGTAAAATTACGCGGCGGCCTCCGTTTGCGAGGAAGATTATTACTTACAAGTTACCTTTAACTTTTACGGCATGTAGACCATCTTATATTTAATCGATTTTTGCAAATTAAGCTAAAAGCAAAAAATGGTTAAAAGAAATAGTGTTAAAACAAAGAAGCCCTACAATTACAAAGATAACACAAACTAATTCTGATATTTAGAGGACAAATTACTTATTATATTGTAATGATGGCGAGAAAGGGCGCAAAAGAGATACTTACAGTAAGAAAAAGTTACATCACATATTGTTTTCATGACCAAAACTACAAGGCGTTACACTATTTAAATAAATATAATATGTTTTATATAAATGTGAAAAGTGTATCAAAATTAACGCTACCAACGGGATTCGAACCCATGACCACCACCTGTCGCGGGTGATCGCTCTTTCCGCTGAGCTATGGTAGCGAATACCGTTGGCACGATAATTTCGATACACATTGTTTTACCAGTCATAGCGTTAATTTTGATACACTTTTCACATTTATATAAAATTATACCTAGTGTGTGAAGCACTATAACAATAAAGTAAATTGTAAAAAGGGCAAGGTGGTCATCTAGTTCAAAGTTCGCTCCATTCGTAATATGGGCCTTTGAGTTGGTGAAACCGTAGTTTTCCAATAGATGGCTCCGCGGTCAGCCTATGACTGGTAAAACAATGTGTATCGAAATTATCGTGCCAACGGTATTCGCTACCATAGCTCAGCGGAAAGAGCGATCACCCGCGACAGGTGGTGGTCATGGGTTCGAATCCCGTTGGTAGCGTTTAATTTTGATACACTTTTCACATTTATATAAAATTATACCTAGTGTGTGAAGCACTATAACAATAAAGTAAAATATAATATGGTAATAAAATTAATTGTATTCATAAACGGCCGATATAAATATTCATGGCTGTCAATGAAGCTAACAGAATCTGGTGCGGGCAAGTAGGTCAGGTGGCGAGGCACCCCCGCCTCATGTTTCTAGCGTAAATAATAATAAACAACGTTTCCTAGAATAGCAGCAGGGTTAAAGGTTGTGCGGGAGAGCGGGCGAGTGACTACTCTACGAAGAGCCTGATAAATATATCATACGAGGGCGGTTCAAATATAAACCGGAATTTCGAATTAAAAAAAATTAATATTAAGTTAAAAAGCTGAAATTTTGTATAGTTTTTCTAGATACTCTCTGTCACACTCTACACACTTTTGCCACCTCTCCGCAAGCTTTTTGATGCCTTTTTTCGTAAAAATCTCTCGGCTTGTCACGTAACCATTTGCGCACGCGAAGGATTCTACCTCCGTATTGCTTTCGAACGGCAGTCCGCCAAGTGCCTCTTTCAATGGAGTAAATAAATAATAGTCACATGGCGACAAATTGGGACTATAAGGAGTGGTTTTCAGTGTTGCCCAACCCAATTCGTAAAATGTTTCCATCGTAAGCACGCAAACTTCCCAGCGTGTGAATTTTTGCTCAAAATTCAGGAGTCTTGGCACCAATCTGGCTGAAATTTTACGGAAACCGACCCGTTCATGAATTATTTGCTCAATACTACCTACGCTGATGCCCAATATTTCAGCCATGTCGCGTAAAGTACTGCGTTGGTCTTCCAAAATGATTTTTTCCAAGCGCTGACGTTCTCATTGGTATTGCTTGTTTAAGGGTACCGCGCATGTGGCAAATTTGCCACCACTTCTCGACCTTTTCGAAAAGTGGGACACCATTCATACACTTAAGTCTTAGAGAAGGTCTCATTCCCGAACTGCAAGAGTAATTTTCGATAAATTTCTGCGGATTTTACATTTTCCTGGACCAAAAAACTAAAAATGATGCGTTGCGCAAGAGACACTGGTACCGCCTTCTCGCTTATGCTTATAACTACAATAAAAAGCGAGGCTGCGCGGTCCCGATTGTTCTCTTCGCTTCGTAACAGACCAATCTAACACTTTAAGCGGCCACTTTGACGACACTAAATTTTTTCGTGCGTTTATTCAAAAATTCCGGTTCATATTTGAACGTCGTAATAACAACTTTATTACAAACTTGTTTTTCCACGCAGCCTACGTGAGTTTCTGGTTTTCACAAATCCTGAAGGAATTGTGGGTTTCCCATTTCCCAACCAGCCCCTATCCATGATTAACGAGTACGTCAGCTAAATCAGGGGGCAGAATTTGCTAACGATTACGATAAAGATGAATACGTTTTTCTTACGTAATCACTAATCAGACCCCTGGTTTGAAGGAAGTTTGCTATCGAAATCTATACCTCTAGTGTCTACTGTCTTTCGGTTCTTCAAAAACCCACGTGGGATCGTAAATTTTTCTGGGGATAAAAATTAAGTTACACGTTAATTCAAGCTTTAATTTAAGTAATAAGTATCTTTCAAAATTCCAATGAAATCCGATCCAGTAAATGTTAGGTGATTTAGGTCCACTTGCGCGAAACGGGAGTTAAATATTTACATTTTTAACCCTAGAGTCAACGTCTCCCATTGGACAATTTTGACAAAATACTCTGGGTTAGCGTATTACGTTTTACTCTGGTAACCTATTTTTATTCAGTATTAGTGTAAGCTTGACCACAGTCTCACTTAATGGACAGTGATGATGTGGTCCCAGATTTCAGCCTAACTGTAATTGTAGTAATTTCCAGTTACTCAGATTAATTAAGAACTACAAAAAACAAAATCATTTTTGAACAAAGCATTAGCAAATCTATATAAAAATGCTAATGTGTTAAGGGAAATGATTATTACTGCCATAAACTTTTAGTCTAATAATGGCGAAAAAATTAATAGAATTAGGCAAGTTGCCTGGCCTCATCAATCTTAAGGGACCAAAAGTTCAGACACCGTCGCTCCGACGACTGAACTTTCAGCAGGTATGTCGCTTAAACCTTTAAAAAGGGCAATGGGCAAAAAATATGAGACGTCATCAACAGTAATAATGACCAGAATTATGTCATACAAGTACGTTTTGGTTGCTATAAATTTTCGGAGTGTCTGACAAATCGCCGAGGGAAAGAATTATATCAATCCAAGAAAAGTCGTTAATACCGGTTACCTATATATATTACTACTAGAACAGTTCTACTAGTGTCTTTGCCATTAAAAGTCATTTAAATTGCCATTAAAAGGCGTTGACTGAGCTTGCTTCAATGCAAAATTTATCGGAACATTAGATTTTACGTCGAGTTTATATATTACCTATTGACTCTATAGATCAATTTTTGGACTATATTTTTGCGAATTTAATGTATAAGCCGTATAGGTAAAAATTTCACCTACATACCTACCTAACTGAAGGCGCATTTCTCAAACTACAGTTTGAACCGAGCATAATTTTAGTATGAAATTGTTAGAACAACGAGAAAAATAAAAAGTTTTGTTATTATGAGTGCATAATAATAACTTACGTTGTTTCTCTGCATGGAATTAAGTGCTGAATTGTTTCAGAATAGAAAAGAAGTCTTGGCAAAACTATTATATTTTTATCTTCCTCTTCCGCGCATTCACGCATTTAAATAATAATACTGCATTCAGAGGATGAAAAATTATTAAAGTACAAGGTCTTCGCTCAAGAGATTTCTGCCATGTGGAACGTGGACTCGACGATTATTTTATTGAACGGTCTAATAGCGAAAAGCTCCGACCTCTCGACCAACATCTCGTCGAAGCTTTCGCTCGGTTGTTGGATAAAGGGATGCATACAGAACGCTGTAGTCTTGGAGACGGCCTGTATATCGGTATTCTATAGAATATATACTTTGGAGAGTATGCTCAGAAACAATTTAACTTGGTTCCCCCGTCACCGTTTGACCAAAGAAGGGCAAGACTTCGATAAGGTTTCCACTCCTATTGTTGATGTACCACAGTCAGGTACAAAGCGGTTTGATTGCTTGTTCCTGATACGCAGTGCAAAGGTCTGGAATACACTCACAGGCACTGTCTTTCCCAACTCCTACACCTTGGGCGCCTTCAAATCAAGAGTGAATAGACATTTCCTAGGCTAGCGCGTTCTACCTTAGACTGCATCATCATTTTCCATCAGGTGTGGACTGTTTTTTTTTTCACACTTTACAAGTTAGTACTTGACTGCGATCTCACCTGATGGTAAGTGATGATGCAGCCGAAGATGTTAACGTACTAACTTGGAAGGGGTAATTAAAGTCACCCCCAACGGTTTCTACACAGCATCGCACCGGAACGTTAAATCGCTTGGCGGCACGTCTTTGCTGGTGCCGTGGTCACAGTCAAGCGCTAGCCTATATTGTTAAAAAAAGACGGCGCGCACTGTGAAGAGATTCCTCACTCTGAAACCCCACCAATGGTAGTTTTGACCCTAGCGCACTGCTACTGATGGTGTCGATTTGTATAATATTTTTTGATTTTTTTTAAGAAGTTTGTTACAAATGAAATGGTATTGAATAAATGAGAGAGTTAAATTGCTTAAACGGTGATGGAAAAGATATTTTAAAACACCGGCATATCCTAGAGTTGTTCTTCTTACGATTGTGTAAAGTCTTCCAAACCACACTGTATCACACACAATATTGTCATGGGAATAATTTCTAATCCCACTCTTTGACACCTTTTAGACAGACATGTGCCTCTATATTTTTCTCGATAAAGGAGTCAATATATCCTGCAGGTGAAATTGAAAAGGAGCCAGTGACAGCGATCTATTTTGCAAGCAAGCAATATTTTATACTGTCATTACCAGTTTCGCTTTGAGTAAGATATGATATTCTGTGTGGTATCAAAGCTTAGACACGAGATTTTACTTATATAAAAATATTCAGCTCATGTGAAATTTCATACTATATTACCTACTAATATCTACTAATTTATTTATGGATTGGCTGATGATTAGTAGGTAGTAGGTATCCACTACTAATCAAGCCCATCAACTGATGGGACGTCCCATTTATTTGCCAATCACTCGACATCGCGTTATAATATCACGCTTCTTTTCATATTTAGCAAGTCTTACGATGCACTCGTATGAAAATGAAAACGAAAATGAAAGTCTTTATTTTTCACATAGGCCTAAATAATAGGCTTTTATGAACAGTCAAAACACAACCGCCAGGTTCGGAAAGCAGGTTTGCAAGTATGTAGAGACACGATTAGTCCGATTGTAGTACATACGCATAAAGCTTTTATAAGGTGTCTGTCCACCAGTGATAGGCTATTGTTCTGTGCTAAGTTTTTTAGCAAACGGTGCCAACAAGAATAAATTGATCTTCAAAAAATAAGACGGAGTGCAGAAAGTTGAAATTAAAGTACAGCGGCCGGGATTTAAGCCTCCTCAACACTACGTAAAAAATAATAACTAGCGCCTAAATGATATTCTATGGATCTAAAAAGCTTAGGTACACTTTTAGAGGTAAGTACATTACATAAACAAGGAATAATAAGGGATACTTATAACGAAATTTCTGTACTACTTGAACAAACCATGCGCGGATGCCTAACATATTGTATTATTGAGTTATCTGTGGTATTACCGAATACCTATTTACTATTATTACTCGTAACCAAACGCCTCATATCACCCTCATATGCTTATCTATTTTCATCTCTATTGGATAACTACCATTAGGTAAGCTTGTTTGATCATACCCAAGTTTATTGTAATAATACATTAAAGAGAATCACCAAGTTACCTCACTTCGTTAAATCCCGAGCGAATAGGGGATTACAATAAGAATCATCATTTCCTCCGACATGAAACAAAGAATCCCATAAATTTATTAACCACCCAGCGACGTAATGACAGCCGGCATGGCATAACGATTTTGTAGCTCCCTAATGAAACTAGAGCGGGCGGAACAAACGTGTCGAAGCAAAAGGGACAACCCTATTGCTGTAAACATCCTGAAACATTCAGCCGAATGTAGCCTTTATTACCACGCGTTAAAGAGTACCGATGAATTCGAATTTCGAACGCTCCTGGTTTACGGACACGGGGCAGTTTTCAGACAGTGCCGTCCGGGGCGCCACTGAGGGCGGTCGTCGCGACGATCCTGGAAAACCCGCCCCGCGCTTTTCTCAATGGAAAATCAAACATCGCATTAAAAAGACATTTTTGCACACTAAATCCATTAAAAAACCAACATGTGAGGTTAAAATATTTTGCGAGTTAGACAATTATTCTTAAATTCCGCGATGGCGTCATGAAAATAGTGATTTTATATGTGTTTTACGATACACTGGTATCGGCATGGCGTCTTACATGGTGGTGGAATGGGAAATCGTTCAGGATCTGTTTATCAACTCCACGCGATGGTTTTTCTTTTACGGCCGATGAAATGGCAAAGGTCGTAATTCGTTGAGCCTAATTATCATGAAACTTTGATAACTCATTTGTCATTGTATATGGATAATTGGATTGCATCTACAGCTATGAAGGGATGGTTTAACAGATTGTTAAATCTTATTTCTCTGTTTTTATATTATATTTTATCAATTATAATGAACACAATGTATCCAAACTTTGGTCTCATAGGGCTAAGTGCGAATGCCATTACCTACGGACATTGATATAATATAGAATATGCTTCAATCAATGAACCAATTTAATGGAACTTTGGTATAGAGTTACTACTCACATAACTAGAGTAACTGACAGAAATCTCTAATACTGCTAAGTGCATCCTTGTACGTTTATATTTGTCTTACCTATTTATAAATATCTACTCAATATTGGTGGTAAATAAATAAATTTATAGTTTAGAATTGATACAGTTAAGTTAGTTGATGGTTAAGCCTCGGAAAACGAAGTGTTTAGTAATTTAATCTTTCGCTTACATTTTATACTAAGCGAAAGATTAAATTATTGCCATCTAAGAAATTTTGCATCATTGCTTATGTTACAAGTTATAAGCGTCTAAATATCCATATTTTTGGCGCAAACTTGGTTTTTTTTTTAAATATAAATAAAGTTAAATACTAAAAAAACTTACGAGCTTGGATTAAGGTGTACTGAATCTAATGACAACAAAATCCTCAATTTGGTAAACGTTTGGGGGAGTAAAAACGTTATCAACCGAAGCAATATTTCAAGAATAAAGTGTAGGTCAACTGTCTAGCCCTGGGGCCCTATCACCATCTCTTATAGCAGTATTATATTGTTTTGACAATTTTATACAATGTCAGTATGAAAAATTTAATATTTACAATAATACTGCTATAAGAGTTGGTGGTTGGGCACCTGGACTTGCTACTCTCTCTATACGGGCGTATAGATAGCATTTTTGAAAACACCTACACAACGATAATAGTCTTAACTCGAAAATCTCGGTTCGCTCGGTCAGTAATATTATTATATGTTCACGTCTCAAATCCACTCATCGCTTTTGTATACGCCGACCTGTGTATGGAACGGCTCGAGTATAAGGGCATTCTTCAAAAGTTTATTTATAGGTATGTAATGGTCGGGGAATACGGTATCTTAATGATGAATAGCGGTAGGAAATCGAAACAATTTTAGACCGGCTATTCTTGTTAGCTTAGAAGTCAAGGTAGTACGTGCCTACACGTATTGCAGTTTAGAATTCTCCAGGAAAACTGTATGTTAAGGTTCTGTGAAAAAAATAAGCATCTTTAAAAGAGATTACATACAAAGTAGCACAGACCACTACGATTGCCTCTCTCTGGTCCCTCGCTACTGATATATGTCTGTTTCATGTGTCAAAAAAGTATCCAAATCGTAACAACTGAGGAAATTTTTGTTTTAGGAAAAGTCGTTCGTTCCTCATTCGCGAATAATGCGACGAACCACTCACGTAGTTTGCAAGTTACGTTTAACGACACGTTTCATGTCACCTTAAATGTCGGGATACATCTGCGTAATTTACGGTCAAAGTTAGGCCCAAAAAGCACAAGTACCTTACCGTCCAATATAAATACAAGGTCATATTAAAAATACCAAATCGCTCTCGGCCTGTAGTGGTTTAGATTAAAACTAACAACCTTTTCTACGACTTTTCAGAATTCGGTATCATTATTAAATTAATAATAATATAATATTATAAAATATAAATCATGTTATTTCTCTAAACTGCGTGAAACCAATCGCCGCGGTTTCGCGCCGCGACTTCACGCGTTGCCGATGTTACGCAGATTAGTATCTCCGTTAAATATTGATTATTTGATATTACTTAAAGTATCGTGTTAAAAAAGTCGTAGGACAAAAGTCGTTAGTACAACTACAAGCTGAGAGAAAAGAGAGCAAAAAAAGTAGGGAGACATCTCTACGTGCACATACTAGCCCTGTTGATCTCTCTACGATCGTTTCGGAGCTATCGTCCCATTGAATTATGAAAGAGAGGGAATATAAACTGCTCAACAATCATGTGTTTGAGCACACACTTATGTAGATATGTCACAAGCAAGCAAAATATCTCTACAAAAATCTAGAGAACGCACGGTTTTGCGCCTCTTGGATCCAGCGGCTCCTCGTGGCACTCTTAATGTCATCAGTCCACCTAGTCATGGCATGTTGTTGCCAGCCAGTCTGCCAATCAAACAGCGTACGGAGGAATACAATGCAAAAAAGGAACACAAAAATGTTGCTTCATTGTTCATGACCTTTAGTCCTTTACAAACTCTGTGTTCTACTGAAACATGATAAAGAGTAAGTATTTCTGCCCTTTGACCTTTTGACGCTCTGGAATACTGAAATATTTTCATTTACGTAGCTGGTTCAAGTGTTTTCATTAATTATTATATAAGTATCTGGTTACATTTCTTTATTAAGTACGCCTACGCACCCGATTGGGTCTCTTAAAGTTCAAACTTGGGCCTAGGTTTGTGTGGAAATCGTACAGTTTATAATCCTTTGAAAGTTTTATTATTATTTTTTTAATATTTTTTCGTAATTACGATTAACTATAGCCTCATACATTTATAATAAGGTCATCGCTCCAACTAGATAGAGCCCTTCCTAAGAACGACAGCTCCGTGAGAGCAACTTTGTTTTGTAGTGTGAGTGTGTCAATTAGAAATTTATATGGTGCGCTGATGCTTGTGTGCGTGAATAATCGTATAGCGACGACTCGGGTTTGCCAATTTAGGCAGTGTTTTTTGCCGCACTAAAGTCGAGGGCGGCCTCTTCGACCTCTATGCTTAGTCTGTACCTATTCTCTGTTAATTCGTTCATTTTCTTTTTGACACATGAGACAGATAAAGCAATAATGAGGTACAAACACAAACGTAAAATGAGACCATTGATATGTATATATATATATAATTGAGACACTCTCAGGTCCCTAACTATTGCTATATGTATGTCTCATATTGTGTCGAAAAGAAAATGGACTGGATATACCAAAATCTTTTGACCCGGCTACGCTTTTCGATAACCAAAAATCAATGCGGTTAAAGAATAGATAAAAATAGTCAAGATACCTACATCCGAAAATTTTACGCAAACGTTCTTCATACAAGAAAATGTAGCGCCAACTGTCGAAACTCCTGCGAAATACATGTTTTTTTATATTTTTTTTTTTATCTATGTATCTGTGGTCACCTTGCCTGCAATATTATTATTAATTCAAAAAAAAAAGAAATAGGTCTTTACCTATTTATACTGACTATACTGACGGGGGAGGGTGCAAAATAGTCATTTTGATCCCATAAACTGACAACATTTTTTCGCGCTGTTCGGCCTGTCTTTAGTATACAAGTCTGTGGATTAAAGAAAATTAATTAATTTATGGCCGTATCTAAACCGGTATATTGTGGGCTAAAATGATTATATACCTACTCTAAAAAAATTGTAATCAAGTAAAAACTCCAAAGGTATTTAAATCTCAATTCGAGAGTCGTATCAATAAACTTGAGCTCAGTTAAACATTCAGAATCAATTAATTGAAATGTAAACACTGAACGATTGATCGCGAAATTGTTTACGATCACATCGCGATTATTTTGCTGAAGGCTGAACGCGATGAAAATGGAAATTCTTCAGTGGCAGACGTTTAACATACGGCTTTATGAGTACGTGGGCTCTTTGTTTCCGGGCGTTTTTCAGAAGGTACGCACACGAAACGTTTTTACGTTTAAAGTTGTGAAAACACACAGGCTAATGCCATTAGGGTTCTATTTAGAAGCCTATTTTCAATTATGTAGATCCATTACTTTGTAAGTTTGTAGGTGAGTTTGACTTTCGGGGAGAGTGTTACTTTTATTTATTTATTTAGTACAGAAAATTACAACTACACACAAACAGAGGAAGGACATCTTTTCGCTGCATATTCGTATGTACTTTTGTATTTTTAAACCCCTACACGCAATTTGTCGATCGGTAAATATCATTTCCATCAAATATACATATTATGTTTTAATTTTATTCCATTTAGATTTGGGATCGACAGTTTCTATGATAATCGTAGATAAAGTAAACTTTCGCAGCATATTTTTTTTTCAGGCGAGTTTGGTTACTCTTTGCTATACTTGTATTGCCTCCTTTTTAGAAAGAAAATGCCATAACGCAATACGCATACTCTTTCGTCAGCGGAAGCGGGAGAGTGTGTGTTTTGACCCACTAAACATTGACTTTATTCATGAAAGACCCGTTGGCGGGAGTACGGGATTAACTTTGATGTCCACCGCCTTGCCATCACTTATTATTTTTTGTGGTAAACCCATTATCCGTAATTTACTTGGATGATTTTCTAGATTTTATCAATTAATTGGAGTGAACCCAGCTGTTGTTCACCTCAATCCCAGATCAGGTTTTGTGTACACTTTAAATTTCGCTATAATTGTTTTATTTTTTGATAGAGACAATCACGATTGGGCCTGATGGAAAGTGGCGATATTATACCGAGATATAATGCGCAAGATAGGCTCGGCTAGGTTGGGATTAAGAACAAAAATAATATTATGTCAGTTTGAACATGAAGTAAAATATACAAATCCCATCTAATCAGTGTCCGTCAAAGGAAAAGTGCCTACACCTATGGCAATACAGTAGTGTTTATGCTTCTTTTATGTCTCGATGTTACTGTAAAACACAATATATTTATTACTAAGCTATCCTGTCTTTTAAGTTAGATTAAACTGCACATTGTGTACAAATTAAAATCAGTTAAGTAGCTTATCAGCGTGACGTATATATTAATATATATATAAAAAAATCAACGATACTTCCTAGTTCTTACCGATGCGATTTTCGTAATGACAAAAACACGTGCGACACTTGAAGACATCTTCTTAAATATAGAAAATCTCTATTCCAATTCCCAAGGGCAGCGTGCGGGAACACGGAACTGAAGCTGTCATAAACAAGAAATTCCTAACTGATGAATAAGAAATGTAGGAACTCGAAACGAGGGGTTAGTAAGTACAGGTTTTTTAACGGAATTCGAGTCGACTCACATCGCACAAACGAATCGAATTCCTCCATATATTGACATCCAGCGCCATCTATGGACATTTTGCTGTAAATTGATGGCACTGGCTGTAAAAAGAAACAGTCCGACAAGGCTCTCTTGGCACTTGAATGAGGGCGCTGTTATATAGAACAAAGGCATCCAGAAAATAATATCTCCTCAATTTTACTTCAATTATTTTAGTTTAAAATAGTTGATAGTAAGCAAAAAAAACACAACATACAATAGCAATATACTGAGAGAGCGGACTATCAAACAGTATCACAAGATAGATGGTGTTAGTACCGATTTTGGCCACGCGCCAAGATAGCCTTGTCTCACTGTAATTATGGAGAGATTCGATTCGTGTGTGCGATGAGAGTCGACTCGAAATTCGTAGAAAAACCAGTACTATCCCTACTGCACAATAAAGTCCGCAAGGACATTCTAAATGTACGGGGCTCCGGTTATCGTAAACTTGACCTGTTATTTTAGTAATTGGTTTAATCATAACATTTTTAGTGTTCCCAGTGGGTGGAGAGATTTATTTTTACGGTGTTATGGTGTTCTAGTTTTTGTGGAGCGATCATTTTTGTTTTGTGTTATTGACGACGATAATATTTGTGTTTTAAATTGCCTCGCTACCATACACCATTAACATCAAAACTCCAGGTTTCAGCTTGGCAAAATCGTCTAGGAAATAACTACTTTTTTCCTTACTTCGAGTTGCATTCAATAAAAGTATTGTTTCTACAATCAGCTTAGCATATTAATTTTTTTTAATTAAATTTTACAGAGAGGATTCTTACTAGTAGTGCTGTGATTTTTGGTTGAAAATACTTGGTGAGAGTTTTTTCATAAAATGGCTATCAAAGTGGTTTCCATGCTTTGGATGATATAATAAAAGTATCACTTTAATTTAAACCAAAGATATAAATCATTGCTTTAAAAATTTTTTTAAATATCCCAGCCTTGTGATTCTGATTCATGCCGGATAGAGGAAGTAAAATGGCAATAGTTTCGCGTCAAAACATGCGGTTTAAGATGAGTTAGAATAATAAACACAGGTGTATGAAATATCTAAAATATTTGGTCCTGTCCGAGAATCGGCTGGAACACATCGCCAGCGCATGAATCACGAGCTTGATGCTCTTATAGGACGTGAGACCATCGTCAGGTTCTGTAAGTCACAACGCTTGGATGGGCGGGTCACCTGGAACGAATGCCAGACTATAGGGCCGTGAAAATCATGACAAACAAAGAAGACCTAAAGGCAGACCAAAAAAGGCGCAGGGAGTCGAAGGACCGCGACAAGTGGAGGAATATTGTGGAGGCCAGGGCCCACAAGGGGCTGTAGACACAGGATAGATAGATAAATAGTATGAAATATCGCGGTAGAGCAGTCTTAGTTAAATGGAACATTACTAGTGCAAGATAGAATAATGTTAAGAATTCGATGGCGTTACACGTTTTAATCCGAAATTTATCCAGCAACTCTTACTAACCCTCTTAGAATGTTCATGACTTCCAAGAGAATTTGTACTTTGAGTTTAAAATATTAAAACTATGATAACGATGTGTTTAAAGATATTTTATGAAAGCAGGCACTGAACGTTGTTATTTCAGGGCTGTGTCGTGAAAATTTAGAATTCATCATACTACAATTTTAACAAAGGTCTTCTTTGAACAAATTCTTTAGTGAATTAATTTTTTAGTGAAGTTCCTGTAGAATGAATGTAAAATGATCTTGATATTTATGAAAATTATTTTCTCCTTTTGTTTTTTAATTAGTATTTTGTTGTTTGGAATTTTTATGGTTAATTACTTTACCTACATGGTATTTGTTAAAATTATGTGCGCATTTCACCTCCATGATAACTTTAAACCAAAATACGACCTTTCGTTGCCTCTAAAACTTTGTATACCAAACAAGTAAGTACTCAAGCATATTACTTTACTTGCAGAATGTAGGTATGTGTAGTAAATTCGCTTGAGGGGCTTTTTTCCGTGAACATAATATACCTAATAGACAGTTCCAGTTAGAGAATAGTTACAAGTCAGTTAGGACTATAGGGAGTAGAGAGTGTTCGTTAAAACCACTTAGTGGGCGCTGTAGGGCACTAGGAAACTTTATCTTTTGACCCAAAAAATATCAAATAATTTTTCTAATATGCGCTGTTCAAATTGCCTGATTTTGTTATTGTTTAGATTTGTAGATCTATTATTTGATTGCCTCAATCTCACGAGCCACTAGATTACGGCTTGCTTCCGGATAGGGATCTTCTCTCAATGAGTGAAAGTTTGGCTGTCGTTCACCCATTTGGCTATGTGCGGGTGGCCAAGTTTTACCACTCTGTGTAGAATTCTAAAGCATGCAAGTTCAATATTTTGATTTTTAAAACACACCGAAAAATTATTTTATTTATAGAGCATTAGCATAATTTTTAGGTTCTCGTACTTTTGCTATAACACTTATTATAAATTGAATCATCTGGCTATGTTATAACTTTTATAGATTCTTAACATAACTTAACTATAGATTCTTAACATAACATATCATTATGCAAGAACTAAGGTAAAGATAATACCTACAGGTCAGTTGTAATCTAGGATTAAAGTCTCACATGTAACTAGTTTTTCTCTGGATATTTTCCTTTTCAAGTGAGATTTATTTGTCACAGACGCAAAAGTGAAAAATTGTTTATAATCAAGGGTTAATAATAATATAAGATTTTATTTCTTTTGCAACAGAGTTTATCTTTATCAATTCAAGCATCTCGCCATATCATTTCTATTGACTCGCGAATTCGTGACACAGCTATATTGCAAGGCGAGTGCCTGCAAGTCATTTATACAACGCACATTGACCGTGGTCGAGTTAAGTCTTCACAAAGCCTGTTGCCAGCCAACAAAGGCCTGGACAGGCCGAATGAGGGTGTAAGGTTACGGCCATGATAGTAGGGCAACCATCGATTAAGGAATTAACGGGATTGAAATAAAATAAATAAATGTAAGAGCATAACACACGTTGCAATCTGTACTCCGACTTTTAATTCAATGCTTGATTTTTAGTATTTTATTAAACATATTTCATCAAAATAACTTAAAATATTATAATATGAGAGAAGTGACTTTCAAATCAAAATAATATTTATGTGAAATACTGTGATTATATTATATTATTTTTGTTTATAAATATTATATTATTTTGTTTATTAATTCATTGACCAAATGACGTCATTTTATTGCATCGAATTAAAAGTCTAAGTATACTGCTGAATTAAGCGATAGCTTTTGTTGTAAATGTACTGGAGAATTGATATTTATGTTTGGTACCGATATCTACGAGTACATAAATTACTTCGTCTCCAACATGCTTGGAAATTTGAGCATTATTTTGATAACCTTCTTTGGGTAAATTGCTGTACTGCTGAAGCAGCGGAAAAATTGCATGAAAATCCATATCAAAGTCGATACGGGTCTCATATTTGTCGTGCAATTTAAACATGTGACGTTCTTTCTATATTATAATATTACATTTTTCTTATTTTAAAATGCTTTGGCCGTTCATTTATTATGTGGGTACTATTACTAGGTAGTTAAATAAACATTTGCATTGATACAGTACAAAATCTACAAGTAAATTATAAGTCATGGAGACAGATTCTACAATATTTTTAACGCGTGGAAGCCTTCTTGTCTGGGTAGTTGCGTTCTTGCCAACCGACGCGAATAATGTATCACATAATGAGTCTTTTCACAGCATTCTATTTCAGGCCCTAAGAAGCTTTCTATAAAGGGCGAAATTCCTTTGAAAAGTCCACCAGTGTAATTAGAGACCAATTTGCCGATACTTATTGATTGATGAACACAGCTACTAACTTAGCGACCGACTTAGCTAAGCTTAGTGAGTACCTAATCTTATGAAAAGAATGTTATGCAAATTTTTATTTGGATGTTAATTAATTTAACTAATTACCCACAAGCTGTCCTAAAAAAATTCAGTCCTTTCAGTAGTCCTTTCAAGTTCTCGAGTTAGGACGCAATGACTTACCAAAGTTTCATTATAATAATTTAAGCGGCTTATTAAAATACGACCAAAGCCAACCAGAGCTGGGCAAAATGCAATGATAAATAATTATTTACTGACTATTCTAATTGCAATTGCTATTTCCAAAAATAAAATTTCAAGTAATTTCAAAAGTGAAATTCACGAGTAAAATCAGTTACAATAAAAAATCTTTTCGCTCCAGTTCTAGTCAAATCTAATCAAACTGAACCAAAACATTCCCAAAGATAAACCAAAGAAAAAAGTGTTACTAAAAATGTTGGAAGTGACTTTACCGTAGAAATACTACCAGACAAACCGTAGAACAAAGTGTAGTTGTAGTAAAAACAATGTTAGAAGTGGCAGCAGTAATCGCGGATGATGCGTCGTGACTGTTTGAAGTTGAAACTTAGTGACCCTACCCCAGTTTCCGTCAACTTCTTCTGCTCCCAATCTGATGATGAGAGTGACAGAGGCAGCAGAAGTTCCAGGAGTTCTAGGGGTGGAGCTGATGATGCCAACATGATTCCGGCGATATCGGCTACACAAGTAAGTATAAAACCAGGACATCTCGTACCAAATCAATCAATCTCGTTCCAAAGACTCGTACGGTTGATTCCTCGTTCCTTATACGCCCTACCAGACAGCGTCTTTCCCGCCACCTACAACTTGGACGCCTTCAAATCAAGAGTGAATAGGCATCTCTCAGGCAAGCACGTTCCACCTTAGACTATCATTACTTTCTATCAGGTGTAATCAAGCGCTGGCCTATATAGTTCAAACTTTCTAACATCATGTCTAAGAACTGCATGGGCTTCCTACAGAGAATGGGTAGCACATCTTTAGGAACATTTTGGTTTTGGAAAACTCTCAGGCATACATGTTTTCCCACGATATCCTTCTATACTGATGATGCGACTGACCAAGGCAGCAGATACGCTTATCTATTACGTCGATATATTACGTGTGTCAGCCACAAAAGTAAGCAGGCAACTTCCAAATAATTTATGTCTTCGCATACCTTTATGCGTACTATTATCAAGAGCTCTTCGACAAGCTGGTTCCCTGATAATAATGTTTTGAAGTTTAGCTCTATTGGCTGAAAATGAGATCGACAAAGGCAGCAGAAGCGTGAGGAGTTTTATAAATTCAGCTACATTAATATCACTTTATTTAAGTCTCAAAATTATTTTTGTATTACATTTACCTGTTCCTTATCTTCCTTCGTTCCAAGGTTCTCCATCCACCATTTAGGGGCAGTGCAAATAAGGTTATTTACTTATGTACAAACTTTGTTCAAAACCGAGCTCAAGCAAACCTACTTTGTACCTTACCTAATATAACATCATTTTGTGTATATTTATGTACACGAAAGCTTAAATAATGTATAGTGTACCCTTATAACTGTACTAAGCACTGTAAGTAAGTATATTTTATGTACGCATAAAAGCTTTGCTCGACTTTACTTTACGGATCCTATTAAAATTAAAACCCGTGTACTCTCGTAAACGTCACTGTATTTACCCATTTTCGGTTAACTTTACTGTGTTCACGTTAATTATTTTTCCGTGTTTCAAGCGAGAACCCACACTGAAACTTTTTTTGTGGATATAAGCTGTGTTATCCTAACGAGATACGAGTAGGTACCTTGGAAAAAATATCATGTATCATGTCGAAATTGCCGAGTGTTCTAGACTTGTAACTTTTATGATCGGTAGTCTAGGTAAATTCCAGACTTTCCGGAGTTATGCTTCAGGCATTTTAAAGCAAGAAATAATCAGCGTTCCTTAATTCCTCCTTAGTGTTTTTAAAGCCTTAAAGTTTTTAAAGTTTCAAGCTCTTAATGTTTTCAAAGGTGTGTGAACTCTACAAATCCATAGTGGAGAAACGTACGTATTCCCGCCTGAACTCTTATCCTTCTCTGCTATAATAGAGGGAGCCTGTGATCATCTGGGAGACGTTAATGATCTATTAGTAGTAATAAAATATGATCAAAATGGCTAATAATAATAAGCTTTATGAGATTTATAATAACATAATCCCGTATCGATTGATTTTGTATGATAAGAGCTTTCATATTTAGGTCAAGGATAATAATGATAGAGTTTTATTTAAAAATTTCAACCAGAACTTACCTATAACTTATTGTGATAAGAGGTCTCACCTTGTGGTGCAGTGGTGTTAGCTTTGTACATGTCGAGCTTTGATTCACGACTTAAGTTAGGTGGGATTTTTTTTAATTGGTTCGAATTCAATGTTAGGGTTTTGACTTAGTCCGTATATTCTCCTTTCGCACTAATTGCGAATTTACTATCGTATAACGCTCTGTTACGATACCTTACAGGGTTTTATGGTTATTAATGGCGATTAAGAGTATTGATTGCCATGTTATGTCACCAGTCACTATTGTTTTACTGCTTTGGTGACATAATAGCATCTAAACATATACATACAGTTTAGTTAAAAAAAATAACAGCGTAACATCAATATTCATTGCCGTTTCCCTAATACGAGGAGGTCTATCGTCAATCATAAATCATAATCGATCATCCATAAACCATGAGTAGAAATCGGGCAATGTAGTACGTGTGGAAAATTATTATTAATAAGTGGGTCATTTTAACAGTAGATGACCTCCCTGGCGCAGTGGCGCACCCTCTGGAGGTCGCGGGTTCGATGCCTGCCACGGGCCACTTTGAAATTTTATAAAATTGGCCCTGGTCTGGTCGGGTGGGAGGCTTTGGCCAAGGCTAGTTACCACCCTACCAGCAACGACGCACCGCCAAGCGACATACCGAATTCAATAACGAGCAAAAAAATCACGTTTGTTGTAAGGAAGCCCCCTTTAATTTTTTATTATATTGTAATCCCGTTCTTACCCTTTGGGGTACGGAACCCTAAAAAAACTAGTAACAAATCTGTTTGGCTCTATTGTTCTAAAATTTTGAAGATCCTCGTACCTAACTTTTTGCCATAAGAAAGAATGTCGCCAATTAGAAACGTGTCATTCTTGACAAAAAGATTATTTGGCACGAAAGCCCTCATGTTCTTGAGATTTTGTATTCGTTGTCACTAACGAGAAGAGGCCTCCGATTTTATCAGCAAAAAAATATAGATCGTGAGATTCTTGTCAGCAAAATATTGATTATTATGTTTTAACTAGCTGATGGAGTTCTGCTTTGCTCCGGTTTTCACGTAGGAATTCCAAGAAACCTTTCTTATCCCTTGTCTACAGCTACAACATCTCTGTCTCACTTCTCAGCTTTTTAGGTTGTAGTTTTTAGTGTTCATATTGTGTCCGACGTCTATCTGTCTATCTTAAATAGCAACTTCAAGTGATTCTAAATCATAAGTAGTTAGAACTTTATTATTCAAAACTGTGTTTTAACAATATGTTATATTATCATGATCATAAATAGGCCATTCTTTTAGCAACGTGAGTAATAAAATAGCCATTGTTTGTCCAAGCCTTTCATTTGTCTGTGATATTAATTAATGTTTTCTTCAGGGACTATCTAGTTAGTGCACGAATACAGGGGAGAATACTAGTTTATGTGATTATAGCTACAGCCAGTCTATTGTTTACTAGCGAAGAGCTTTCTTCGACGTATAATAAAAGGGTACTTGACAACTGAAGGAGTTGCAGAGTGCCCTAAGTAGGGTTGCCAACTTGCCACTTATAAGGGTTATACAAAAGTCAAACTTATTAGACTTGATATTGATACCTATCCATGTTTTTTTGTACGTTGTAACCCCTTTTTCCAGTCCAAGACAGTGATTAGGTAACCATCAAAATATCATCGAAAAACTATCTCCATTCCAAATTTCCACCAATCGGTTCAGTATTTGTGGCGTGAAAGAGTATCAAGCATACACACTTACACACAATTTTCGCCTTTATAATAGTAGTGTAGGAAAGAAAGTCCTGATCATTTATTTATTCACTCACTCACTCACTTACTCGCTCACTCACTCGCTCACTAACTTACTCACTCATTATCGCCCCACCCAAACCCTAGGAGTGGACCTAGGTAGCTGAAATATTGATGAGGATAAGAAAGGAATTTATGAAATTCCCGCAGGATTCCCAATGTGCGAGTACCTATGTAAAAATGCCTTATTCAGCAAAACTACATTGAAACATATTATACTTACATGAATATACATTGATACTAAAGTACACAGGTACACTAAGGAGTGCCATAGACCTCAGAAAACCAAAGACGTAAGCTTCACAATACATCTATGATTGGTGGTCTATATAATTATTAATTGGCTAAAATATAAATATAATTTAATGAATATTCTAAAATTAATACCATTGTTTAAGTTAAACCGAAGTAAGTACTTATCCAAGTTTCTGTTAATACAGTGAGTATGAAACTTAACGGTAGATTGCGAAGTTAAGTAAGAAGCCTGCTTGTTATAAGTTCCGCTCTAGTTGAAGCTTTTAACAGTTTTAAATACTTACGGGGGCTTAAGAGTTGGTCTTTGCTACGCGGATTTGTTGCGAGATTCTTTATTTATTTAAATACTATAAGTATTCTTCTTTTGGACTACAGTACTTCATAGCAATCTTATCTGATCGTAAGAGACGATTCAGTTAAAGATATTATTGGTCTAACATGGAAGATATGTTATTGTTAATAAGTGTTACAAAGAATCGCATCGGAACGGCACGGCGGCAGATGTGCCTATGGCGGTTAAAAAATCTTATCGACGGACCCGAATATATAACATTTATTAATAACGTGCCGGCGGATTGATTATTATCGTAGCGCCCAAACTTTGCAATGTTTGGGCATACCTAATACTACTTTTACTATTTTATTTACGCCACTAACTCTCATGTTCCGCTCCACTCTGTAGTAGTTGAGAACTCTGCACTCGAAATTGTAGACGAATACCTGGGACATACAGTCCAGCTTGGTAGGTCCAATTTCGAGAAAGAGGTGAACCGCCGAATCCAGCTTGGTTGGGCAGCGTTCGGGAAGCTTCGTGATGTCTTCTCGTCCAATATCCCTCAGTGCCTAAAGACTAAGGTCTTCGAACAGTGCGTGTTGCCAGTGATGACTTACGGATCCGAGACATGGTCTTTTACTATGGGTCTCATAAGAAGGCTCAGAGTCACTCAGCGGGCGATGGAAAGAGCTATGCTCGGAGTTTCTCTACGTGATCAAATCAGAAATGAGGAGATTCGTAGACGAACCAGAGTCACCGACATAGCTCAACGTATCGCGAAGCTGAAGTGGCAATGGGTGGGGCACATAGCTCGTAGGACCGACGGACGTTGGGGACCCAAAGTGCTGGAATGCCGACCTCCACGGGAAAGCGCAGTGCTGGCAGACCTAAGAACAGATGGACTGACGACATTAAAAGAGTCGCGGGAAGGCGCTGGATACAAGTGGCGCAGGACCGTGCGGGCTGGAAATCATTGCAGGAGGCCTATGTCCAGTAGTGGACGTCCGTCGGCTGAAACGAACGAACGATTTACGCCACAGTAACTATAGCATTACAACCACAGATTTTAATTACAACCATCAAGAGTCCATCGGTGCTTACGCTGCAAGTAAATGTAAATATTAACCAATCAGTCCTCTGAGGCTAGACCGATGCAAGCATCAACCAACCAGTGCCTGCGAGGCTCGACTGATGCCAGCATCAACTAACCACGAACCAGTGCTTGCGAGTCTCGACCGATGCAAGCATTACCAGTGCCTGCAAGGCTCGACCGATGCAAGCAATAACCAATCAGTGCCAACGGGGCTCAACTGATGCAAGCATTAACCAATCAGCACCTACGGGGCTCAACTGATGCAAGCAATAACCAATCAGTGCCTACGCGGCTCGACCGATGTAAGCATTAACCAATCAGTACCTACGGGGCTCAACTGATGCAAAGCATTAACCAATCAGCACCTACGGGGCTCAACTGATGCAAGCATTAACCAATCAGTACCTACGGGGCTCAACTGATGCAAGCATTAACCAATCAGTACCTACGGGGCTCAACTGATGCAAGCAATAACCAATCAGTGCCTACGCGGCTCGACCGATGCAAGCATTAACCAATCAGTACTTACGGGGCTCAACTGATGCAAGCATTAACCAATCAGCACCTACGGGGCTCAACTGATGCAAGCAATAACCAATCAGTGCCTACGCGGCTCGACCGATGCAAGCGATAACCAATCAGTGCCTACGCGGCTCGGTTGTAACTTGTATGTCCTTATTCACTACTTTGTATGAAAATCTCTAAAAGTATAAAGTTATCTAATCTCTATATCGATCCTCGTACGTGAATCTGATGGGAATGAACGATATCGAACTAGTCAATATTGATGAAAGGTCATCGCCTAACCTAGACTAGACTATCTTATATCCATTAACTACCTAGGTTTTGAGGATTTGCTGGACTATGTTACCGACCATTTTTTTTATTAATATGTATATGGGAATAATAAATAACTGGTCAAGTGCGAGTTGGGCTCGCGCACAGAGGGTTCCGTACTATTTTAAAACATTAAAGAGCAAAAAATCACATTTGTTGTTTTATTATATTTTTTTAGTATTTGTTGTTATAACGGTAACAGATTTTACCTATCTACATCTTACTCTGTGAAAATTTAAATTCCGAAGTGTCTAACTCTTACGGTTCAAGAGATACAGCCGTACGGGCGAACGGACGGACGGAAACGGACAGCGAAGTCTCAGCCATAGGGTCCCGTTTTTCGATCAGATAATCGAGATTCTACTGTTTTTTTTCGACTATAGATAGGCTTTCGCTTGACTACTGTCTGATGGACAGAATTGATGAGGTCTAGGATGGAGCGTGCTTGCCTAAAAAATGCCTATTCACTCTTCTTTTGTAGGCACCCAGGTTGCTTGGCTGGGAACGCAGAAGCTGGAAGGGTATTTCACACCTTATCAGAAACGTGGAAGAAAAAGTGAAAAAGAACCACATGTCATCATGGCGGCTATGGTGTCTAAGGCAGTGAAGTGTTGTCCAACCCTAGCTTAGTCACTTCAATAATATCCAAAGCTCATGTGCAATGCTATAATAAACCTGGAAATGCTACTAAACGACACCATTATGTACCCGCATCACTTGCATTCCACAACCAATCCTATCACCGAACAATAGAACTTAAAATGCAATGTATTCGATAACACGACAATGTTGCAATGTTACCTATTTGGGCTTTACTTGTTACCATTTTATTAACTTTCACCGATTTAAAGATTGACGTAACAATGGGAATACATTTAAGGTCTATTGCGATATATCAGGGCCGGAAATTTCTTCGCGATCTACGTAGAGCATTTATCAAAGCCACTCGTGTCCGTGAAATCTGCCAGACTCAAACTAACTTCAAGACTTGGCCAACGCCAAAAAGGTCATCGGTTCACCCATAATGATATTACATACTTATTATGTCATTTCAATAGAAGTGATAAATCGATCGAAGAACAGTTCTGTTGTTATTGACTATAGTGCTAGACTTTATACATAATATAATTACAAACTCACATAATATCACCCTACATATTTGGCACCATTTTTCATAGCAAGGGAACACATGGGATTTGATAAAACGATTACTGTGACAACATTTTATGGGGTTCATACTATTATGAACCTCATAAAATGTGCAATATAATATATTGGCACAGTGCCAAGATTGTCAAACCACATATTCATTTACACACACACACAATCCACGACCACACCGTATGCTAGATCTTTCTTTCTACGTATATGCAAATTATGGAACCAGCTACCAGCAACAGAGTTCCCTCAAAACTATAACATGGGTTTATTCAAAGAGCATAATAAACAAATTTATCTACGCTCATTGCTTAAAGTTCGAATTATGAAATCAAAATGTGTCACATATTGACCTACTTCATTCACAGACTTCTATAATTATTAAAAAGTTATTCATTATAACATCGCTGTACTATGGAAATATCTCTAGATAGTTGAATAATTTCCATTACGATACTCGGCTCTGGGTTCCTGTATTTTTATGTGTCGTCATCACAGACCAGGGAATAACTTTCTTTTCTCTGTGGTCGTCATAGCCAAAAGAGAGTGTAGAGCCGGTAGAGCCAATCCTCAATTTTGTTTTTTTTTTTATATATGGAGTCCACAGACAACATTTAGTTGGTAGTCATCGGATGGGCCATGATCGACCATAGACAACAATTAATTCACGGAAATCATAATTTTTCCCTGCCTTATATGACTGATTAAAAAGTGTGTTCATACAGAATATTGAAAAGAATTATGTATAATTTTTGATTATTTAAGTATCCACTAAAAATATACTTTATCTGACTTGTATAAATATTTTTCTACTCTTTTTTGTTTCATGACTTTTTTAACAGACTATACGAAGTTTACAACTGAATTTTCGCGCCATACCTAACTTTTAACATTTCAATGTGTTTTTTTTGTTACTTAGTCAAAACTTAACGCGGAAAAATGTCTAGCAGTGAAACCTACTAAAGAAAATTTAACTCCACCTGACATTTTAGTAATTGCAAGAAAAATGACCCACAATCTTTTACCAACTAAGTGGACGATTTACGACGAACGTAAGCAAGATTTTATGGTTTCCATTTATGATAATTTGAGCGTAGATAAAGTAGTGTATAAAACTCTACATAATTAGGTAATTAAAACACTCGTGTGATACTATTAAAAAACTCGCCTGCGGCTCGTTTTTTAAACTCACACTCATGTTTTAATACCCCCCATTATGCATCCGTTTCATAAACTACTATTTTTAACAGCCGGTAACGCATTTGCAGTTCCTGTGGTGCTGCAAATGTCCATGGGCGGCGATGATTCGCGTTGACAAAACACATTCACTTTTTATGAACATGACATTTTGTGGTCGAGCCCAGATATGTTTGAACTGTCCTTTTATACTGAAAGAACCTGATAGCAAGGCGTTACTTGTTAGCATACATTGCTGTTTGTCAATATGTCTACGACAACTCAGCTCAGTTACGATTTGTATTCAAAAGGTCATAGGTTCCATCAATAGTCTTAAATAGCTACATTTTTGTGAACGTAGCCAAGCGATCCTAGCCGCAGTTCTGGTACAATGCCTTATAGAAATCAATAATAAGCGGTGTATTTATATCTACAGCTCTGAATAAATGAAACATCTGTGATACTAATATTATAAAGCTGAAGAGTACGTTTGTTTGTACACGCTAATCTCTGGAATCACTGGTCCGAATTAAAAAAATATATTTTTGCGTTAGATAGTAAGTACATTTATTGAGGAAGGCGGTGTGGCAACATTTTCCGTTGATGCTCCGCTCCTATAATTGGTCTGTCTATCCAATCCAGCTCAAAAAATTTTTTTTTATTTCAGACCTTCCAGAGATTAGCGGATTCAAAAAACAAAATCAAGCAAACTCTTCTGTTTTATAATATTAGTATAGATTGAAAGTATAATGATTTTCCTTAAGAGTCCTGTGAAATACGATGTCTCCATTCATTCGAAATACCAAATCAATTGTAATTCATGCATAATATTTCCATCATGTTGTGGTGTTATTCGGATTCATATAGTAATAATCTATGCTCCAAGGTTCGGAAATACTTCTTTAAAACGAAATAATAATCAATTTTGATCAAAATTTTTGTAACCTTGTCGAGTTCCGTAATACCAATAATTATGAATGAAAACTTTCTTTATTAACTGGTGTTTTTCTTTAGCTGGAAAATAAAAACTGTGCTCCTGAACTAATGCGACGTGAGATAGTGTTGTTTTATTACAAAACAAATAAGCAGAAAACATGTCCTCTTTGACATAAAAATAAGCAAAACTAAATTGTTTCACAATTTCGTTTAACAAAAGTATTTCGGAACCTTATGGCCAGGAGCATAGATTATTACTATATGAACCCGAATAACACCACCACATGATCGAAATATGCACGAATTACAAATGATTTGGAATTTCGAATGTATGAAGACATTGTAGTTCATGGCACTCTTAAGGCTAGATACCTATTGATGTATAGAATTTCGACGGACTAAAATAATAAACATGAATTGAAATGCTCGTTTAGATAAACTTTATGTTTTAGGAACTGTGGTTCAGAAACATCTGTCTGTAACAAGGTCTTGTTTTGAGTGGTAGAGTTTTAAGGATGGCCTAGTTAGTAACTTTTCATAAATAACACTCACTCGCTCTAGTTTGTCTATTCAGTATAATATCTGACAAAATTTACAGCTCAAGGATTTAGAATCTATACTTAAAATCTTTTGTTTCCCAATTTTTTAAAGTAAATCAGAAAAAGATTTTATTAAACCACACTACAAAGGAGAATTTTTTAATTAATTTTGAACCTACCTTATTTTTGGGAAGGCGAATATAAATATACCGAATCTTGCTGAAGGTTCTTCTCGGTGCAAGGCACGTATAAACTTGAAACTCCCTTAAACTTAGTTTTATGTCAACAAACTATATTCATGGTTGAAAAAATCTCGTCGCATAAACATTAGGCCCAAAATATTTTTAAGCTAACCTTGTACTCGTATATGACAGGACTGAAGTTGTAAACTTAAATAAAAATATGTATAAATACGATTCTTTCCTAAAATATTGCTTTATAGGAGTTGAATCCACATACATACAATAATTACGAATACTTTGTAACCCGTTTCTTCTTGAAAAGCATTACAACTTAAAATTAAATAAAACAAACTTATACAGTGTGTCGAACTAGCGATAATTTAAGGGAGTGATGTATTTATGGTTGACTTATTTTAACGTTTTACATTTTTATTGTGTATTCAGCGATGGAGAATATTATACCCAGTCGAATGAGACCATTTGAGAACATGTGAAGCAACAGACTTTCAAGTTATTACTGATTTTGTGTGCACATACCCAAAAAAACGCAACCAAAATTGAAATGGCTCTCATGGGGAGGGGGTGAGGGGGCGCCCCCCCTTTATAGGAAATTTTTTTGCTTGTAATGAGCTATAGAACACTCCTGTAAATTATCGCTAGTTCGATCCCGGACACACTGTGTAAAATATTTCCCTTTATTATTATCATTTAACTAATTTGCATTTTTTTCTTTTGTAGGACACACGGACGCACGTGGTGGTCGAACTCTATGAGACTGAAAAGTCTTATGTTGAGGCTTTGGAGATTTTAGTTAAGGTAATTTTTGTGTGTTTTTTTTTTTTGTGTAAAAAGTCAACAATTCTATTTACCGAAACAAAAAACAATAAAAATGAATGACTGAGTTTAGATATTGAAACAGACTGAACTATTACGTATTTTCTCAGTCTTCTTAGGTATTTCATAAAACGAATTCTCTGTTGATATTACTTACCTTCCAAATATCGTTACTTATTTAAGCTTTCTTTGTAAGTAATACTTAAAAGATGAGGTGTGGCGCGACTTATCGAATAAACCAGAGCTTTATTTATTGGTCTTTGGAAAGTTATAAATATAGATAATTTTTACGAGCCCCAAGATATATTGCTTGGTGTAAGTAAGTCACAATAACTCAGGCTGTGCTCTCGACCGTCCTAAATTTAGTAGTGGATGACAAATTCATTATATTTTATGCGCCCAGTGAAATATCAGGGCTGGATTCGTTTAAGAAATATTGGCCTTATTATAGCTGTTATCTTTATAGCAATTGTCGTTTTACACGTATATTAAAGTGTCGTTAGAGCCCATTATTCCATCTTTCCTGTATGCTAGCGCCAAATAACTATAAAACTACGGCATAAATATTTCGTATGCCACTGTATATGTCGTGGTGTCAACAAAATTTTTCGTCAATTTTGTGAGTTAAAACTAATGAACATAAAATCGGCCAAGTGCGAGTCGGACTCGCGCACCGAGGGTTCCGTACTACATGACAAAAGTAAAATAATAAAAATCACTTTTTTACCGAACCGCAAACTTGCCTTTTTGGGGTTGATTTGAAGCAGCTTGATTCCGTACATGATACATCCATGTTCAATTTTTCTAGCAACATAGCTCTTCAAACTGAAACAAACAACAAACTGTATTACTTCGAGTAGTCAATACTGCTTCACGGGAGAGTAACCGGCGGCGGTGCGGCGGTAGAGTCACCCGTTTGGGTTCCGCAAAAAAAGTCCTACTACCATGTAAAGTAACCGCACCAAATGTAACGCGACATCCCTAGCCGCAAATAGGTGCAAATTTTCCGCTCCGCCGCCGCACTTAGTGGCTCGAGCTGTGTTTATTGCGTTACCGGCAGCTCTAATGGCGCTGATTCCTGCATTTTATCAATTTCTCTTGGATGAGATCCATTTTGTTACTTACAGGAAATATGTTTTAGCAAGGTTTTTGAAGTAGATACTTTTTTAGGTACGTTGGGCTTTTTTGAGAAAAGTAAAAACTACCATACTACGCTTGACCCAATTTAGAAAATAAAAGTCCGACCTTTTCTTATAAAGCGTCACTTATGAAAACCTATTTGTTTAAATACACAGAATTCATCGGATAAATGTAGCTATCATAAGATATACCAATATGCTCAAATTTTACCAATATCCCTAACCACGATCGCTCGTTAACGCCCCGCCTCGCCGCGGCACTTAGCGGTTCGGGTGTCGCTTATTGTATTACCCCATATTACCCCCAAAATTACCCCCTTTGATCGTTTACATCGAAGGTTACCCTGACATTTATCGGTAATACATTTCTTAGCTAATACGAATTCTATCCTTATATTTTCCAAGGCATGTTTGTGTCACCTCTAGTGTTGAACGTGGTTATAAAGAGTATGGCTTCATTTCAGCAGGCTTTTTTTATTTTTAAGTCGATAATTAAATTACAATTATGAAGTTTGTAGACACTTATACAATAAAGGTGCTGAAAAGTCTTAACAAGATTAACAGAGCTATTAAACTGGACCACCCAAAAACATTTTATATTACGACATTGACTAATTTCGCTCGATATTCTTCCTTTTAAGATATGGTATAGTATAAGTATTGGTATAATCTTTGAATATTTTTTTATCTTTTATTCCAGAAATACCTCCAGCCTCTCAAAAGCCCAGAAAATGCTGGGCTCCTCGATGCGTTCGTAGTGGATGAAATATTCTACCAGGTGCCAGCCATCCTGAACGTACATCAAGTTTTCCTCGAGCAGTTGAGACGAAGGCTCGAGCAATGGGACCTGCAGCAAAAGATTGGCGACGTTTTCTTAGATGTCGTAAGTTTTGCTTTAAGTGAAAGTGGTTGGACTACACTTTCATGCTTACAAAATATTAAAAATATTTCCTCTTGACATTTATTTTTAATTTCTCGGTTTCAGTTCACCAAACCCACCGTTATGGATACATATATGTCCTTTATAAACAATCTAAAGAAAGCGAAGGAAACAATCAAAACCTCCGCAGCTTCGAGGCCAGCGTTTGCGAAATTCCTCGACGCTATGGCAAGGGATCACAAAGGAAAACTGTCATTGGACAATCTCCTCATAAAACCAGTGCAGAAGTTTCCAAGCTACAAACTTCTTATACAGAGGTTGATCAAACATACAGGTAAATTTTCAAACTGAATGAAAGTCATAAAAGTCCAAATCCAAGGGAATCGCATTAGGTTAACGCTATAGAATTATTTCAGTTGTCAAATGAGTATGATGGTAAAATAATTCGTTTAAAGTTTGATTGTATAATATTTCGAAATTTTCTAGATCCATCACACCCAGATCACAAACTGCTATTAGAGGCTCAAAAGGAGATACACGATTTATTAGAGCTTATAAATTGCACTGAAAGAGAAAGTCTAGAATTAGAACAACAGCAGCAAACTTTGCGAGAACTAGAACAAATGATCGAGGGCCTATCTAATTTGGTGACAGCAGATAGAATGTTTATAAGACACGAAATGGTAACAATGCCCTCAGCTCAGGGGACCAATAAAGATAGAGCTTTGTTTCTCTTCAATGATACGCTTTTGATAACGAGTGTCAAAAGAAGGACTGGCACTATAAAGAAACCCATTCCGTAAGTTCTGAGCTATGCAGTGAAAGCAATAAAGATTCAATCAACAATAATAACAAAATTAATGTTTTCTTTTATTCCAGAACATACCAAAGTAGTATAGCGAGTCAGATGGAAGGAAATAAGTACAAACTCTTAACGAGGATATCACTAGCCGACTTAGAAATTGTTAAAGGTGAGGTTATTATTTAGAGGATAGATAATTAATTACTGATGGCTTCAGATATTTTTGGATAAGATTGTATGGAGAGGCTAGAGTACAAGGCATACGTAATATATGTGTTATTTTTTCGCCTAAGTAACTGATCAGAGTATAGAAAATCAAATCGGTTTACCTGATGATTAGATTCGACATTTTAAGTAATTTCTTCAACAACTAATATAATTTTTCAGCCAAAGACGAAAATCTAAGGCGGATAATGCGTGAAGTAGAAACACTTACAGAAGACGTAAACACTCTCACTCAAATATCAGAACATGTAGCGGCACTGCACACTCAACATGCACATCTAGAAGAGATAGTACGAGAAATGCTACACACGGTGAACCGACAGCTATCGGAGAGGCAGAACAGTGATACACAATTATGCTATATGGAAATAAGCGTAAATACATCGTAAGTAAAAAATATTTGCATGAATTTTTAATGTACATTGTTTACCGAAGGGAGAAAATGAGCAATTACTAACGAGAATCGATTTTGTACTACACCTGCGGGGAACAATTAGGTAATAAAACCAAGTTTGAAATCAGAAGAAATTGGTCAGAAAAAATTCAATTTTGCTTACAATGATAATCACTTGGTAAGGCATCGAATTTAAAAGAATTCAGAAAGTAAATCCTATGCCTATTTCATCAATATGAGGTAAGAAAACCAATATCATTTGCCTTCTTTGAGGTGTAATAACTTTGCAAGAAGTAAGTTTTTCGTTTTGATTTTTTTTTTCAAGTACTAGGTTCTTTCCGAGCAGGTGTAGTATTATAATAATGATAATATAAGCGTTGCTGAAGAACTGCGTAAAAGTGTGATTTTCTTTATACAGACGCGTGAATAACACGCGTGCGCTACGCAATATTTGATCGCGATGGTACGTCAACCACTTTTGCAACGTAGATTAGCTTTTGTATAACAAACAGTTGGAAGTTGTTTGTTATTTTATTTTTTGGTACTGCAACGTATTTATTTCAATTTTGCAGTATGATAATTCGTGATTGTTTAATTGCGAATGTTAAAGGGTAAATGAGTTATTACTGTTCATATTATATTTATTTTAATGTTGTGTCATGCATCCGTTTCATTTAATATGAATATTATTGTTTCCTAGTTTCAGGACCTTTTTTATAATTACCTACTTCTTGAATGCAAAACAGGGATTACATTTTTAATTTTTTGGCAGATTTGTGGTTAGCTCGGTATTCAGCTTCAATATTTGTTTAACCTCCTGAATATTTTGAAAAAGTAATTTTATTATTTTAGGAGCGGCCCAGAGAGCCTGACCATAATATTCCCTAAAACTGAAAAGAGAAGCAGTTGGGAGGAACTTATAAATGAGACCAAACAAAAGCTTTGTAAGTATCATGTCGACCGTGTTCAAGATGCTTGTAACTAAATATATAAAACAAATATAATAATAAACCTGGAAAAAAATCACCTCTCTGAATGAAGATTAAAAGAAATGTGATAGTTAATTCGTAAGCCCTCTTCTTTATCTGAAATACATCCAAACATCCAAAAATTTTAAAGGAAAGGAAACAAAGTATTATTTATTTTAACTAAAAATGAGAAGTTTATAGTATTAAGACGAGGATAGGACGACAAAGACAATATTTTACTTCGTAGACCACGTAGGTGATCAAAAAATCTCTTCTTCTATCTATTATGACGAAAGATTTACACTATTTATTCAGTGTCTATTGACCTCTTTTCTCTTTTGTTTAGCCAGTTCTTCTTCTTCCGATAGGTTTCCACTAAACCGCCACTTGCGCATTTTTCTTTTTCTTAGTGGAAGATATTTCCAACTTATTGCCACCGCTTCGTAGTAAACTCTCACGTAGGCAACTTATTATAATGCTTTAAAATTAAAATAATTCAATTTCAGGTGTGTATGGTCAAGAAAGACCAGCTCCCGAATTCCTGTCCCCAGTTCCAATACGGAAAACTCGAGCAGGCCTGCAGTTTACCTGTGCCGCTCCCACTCTGCCGCCGAAAGGGCAGTCCCCTGATGTTTGGGTAACGTATTCATTTATCCTTATTGATTTGTATAGCATGTCAAGAAAAGCTAAAGCAGCAATGATTTTTTCAAACTATTGCCTTTCTTCAAAAGGTCGGGGCTTTTAATTCTGGGCACGTACATCAAACTTTTCGTTTTTGGAAACTAACCATTAAGCTCTCAAAGGTGTGCGAAGCCATCCAGTAAACTAAGCTAGCTGAAGCCAAAACCCTCTCAATCTGATAAGAGACCATTGCCCATCAATGGAGATATAAGAAGACAGCCATAACAAAGATTATATCACTGTTTAACGTAGTATGGCAATGATAGTGATTCAAATTAAGAGTTAATTTTTAGCGCGCCTGTCCTTTTCACGACGGTACCTAAGGAAAGAGATAAAATAGCTAGTCTATCCCTTTCCACACTACCAACGTTTGATGTACCACCATGTGTTACCGTTATTGTGAAGGGATACTCGGTAATATTTCTAGACGCGCTAGATTCTCTAAAACCGAATCGTTACCATACTACGGTAGACAATGGAATACACCTTCCGTGCTATTCTGCAAAACAGCGACGAGCGTACATCTCTGCATCTATGAATTTGTCAGTTGTAATAGAGTACAATTTTGCAAGCCATATTCGGGTTGGCAGCTGTCTGGCAGCTATTTCATTTTGTAGAATAGCACAGCTTGTTCTAGGTGTCTTCTAATTTATCGTCCTTTATAACTATCTCACTTAGTTTAGAAAATAGAATTACGACTTAAATTTAACAATTTACAATTTTTAATTCAAGGTCTGCAACAGCGATGGCTATGTCGGTCAAGTGTGCGTGCTCACACTGTCCCCAAAACCCCAAGTCACGTCGTGCAACGGAGTTTGCAACGCCAGGATCCTGTGTGTCGCCTGCGTACCACCGGCGCCTGCGCTCACCAGGCAACAGACTTTGGATATTCCGTAAGTCTTTCCTATGAACCTCATAATAAGGTTCAGAGTCACTCAACAGGGGATGGAGAGAGCTATGTTTGTTGGTAGAAATGCGGATATCCGTGGACAAACCAGTCACTGATATAGCTTAACGTATCGCGAAGTGGAATAAGTAATTGGCGGGGTGCATAGCTCATAGAACTGACGTTGGGGACCAAAAGTTAAGGGAAAGTGGTTGGTGTAATGAATTTATTAAGATGGTCTACACGTGTCAAATAAACATTTTCCTATTTTCATCAATTAGATTTGACTTCAGAATACCCAACCTTACACCAGATTATAACGTCATGTGATCGTTCAACTTAATTCAATCTTTTTCTTTTTTTCCAGAAGCACAAGCTCCTTGAACAGTACTGGTTCCAAACCTGGCATCAGTATATCAGATCCCGATGAAAGCTGTAAAAATATCCGATTAGACAGGTATTTTTTTTAATTATTCAAATTCATACGAGAATGGGTAAAAGTCTTGATCACAATATTGTTTGATACAAAAACATCTATGATTAATTGTAGAATTCATAAGTTATCTTACAAAAATTATTTCTAAAACCAGCTTCTATACGTTAATTTATTCTTCTGAGCAAACCCATGCATTATTATCATCCATACATTATTTCATTTCAATCAGTTGAAGAACTTCATTATTGAGTTGCAAGATTCTACCCGAACAAACAAATATTGCAACTTATATAAAAGCTTATAAAATTGAATATTATTGCCGATTCTGTTGTGCAAAAACCAAACTATTTTGACGCGTCTATAGTACTATACCTTACAAAATGCCCCCCATCGAAAAGTATAACAAAGTTTAGTTTAGAGATTTTGCACAACATAGTTGACACCACTGTTTCACTTCAGTTATAGAAGCATTAACTACTGTTTACTAATAAAACAGCTCATCCTCGAGTGACGATGAAGACGACGGTTCTTCGACCTCAGAGAACCAAGACGCCCTGTCCGAGCGCAGTCAAGAATCCGCCAGCCTTCGACTGCACAGCAACCTGACCTCCAGCCTCGGAAACCATCGAGCAACCCTCACACCCAACCATAGCAAGAGTCTTAGCACGCCACATACAGGACAGAACATACCAGTGCATCCAGTCATGAAGTCCAATTCAAACCCAGCTGTTGACAAGCAGGCAATGGGCATCACTTCTGGTGAGATTTTTTTAGGTACATATATGCGTTTGTTCAGGCGATTGTTGTACTGCACTTTTTGTACCCCTCATTAATTGTTTTAGTAAGCAGTGATACCACGTTTTGAGTCATATTCCACTCTATTTATCATGCCTTTTGCATTAATTGTTCTAATGTTGTGTGTTCTAAGTGTGTTTTACTTTTAATTTGTAACTTGTCTCGATATAAATCATAATTATTATCATGAATTTCACTTTGGTATATAATATTATGTAACTTATTAGTTAGTATCAATTCTTTTGTTGGTGAACCTTCCCAGTAAGTTTTCATGTATTTAAGAACATTCTTTATTCTCATCGCATTAATATTAATTAATTATTCCACTTAATTACTCCATTGTTTCTGATTTCTTTGATGCACCGTGTTTCTGTACCTTTACTGTCATCTAACTGTGTTCTCCTGTTTTGTATGCATCTTAAGTTCCTGGACGCATTATGGCTGGTATGGGTATTGTATTTTATGTACCTCTAACACTAATTAGTTAATGTTAAGTTTAAGAATACACCGGTATCGTCTAGTTTATTTATTATTTTCGTTTGGTACAAGTTCTTATTACAGATAGTGTATACGCTTGGATTATAATAGTCCTCATTACAGAAACCTATGAGTCCATTCTAATTAAATCGAAATATTTATATTATAGTCTCTATTTTTGAGCCTTACCAAACTTCAGAGAAATATTTAGCTACTTACTTATTGTCAATGAATTTTTTAATTTTTTAGACGAGACAAGTTGTCTCAATGAATTTTAACGGATAGGCAACCGTCATATTTGATGGCTAGTTAGATTAACCGGATCGACCAGATTTCACAAAACATTTAACCATGGTTTAGTTACTAGTATTGTGTATTCGGTGGTTTAATGAAACGTTCTTTGTCTGTCTTTTCTGAAAATATAATCATCATCATCATCTGCCAAGCCGGGATAGTATTGCGATGGAACTGATTTTGTATTAGATTCTCTAAATTTAGTGCGTCTTGAAATCGAGTATCCCTATCATTACGGTCGGGTTGAAGAGGGATAAAAATATTTCTTAATACTAGTGTTTTCTCTTTCCAATCGATAGGAATAACGCTTAATTTAGATTCTCTAAAATAGAATATCTACCAATTTAACAAAACTGGGGTTCTAAATAGTTGTTTTTTATTACTGCACTTACGCATCTGAGTTCCTATTTTGCGACAAACTACCACAATGTCATTTTATAGAAACGAATTTTTCTTAGTTCTAGATTTAAGATTACTACCATATTGTATTACGAAGGAACTTATAACATTGAAATGTTAATGTCCAGGTACTCTCTCGTCGCCCGCCAGCAGGCAATCGTCAGAGGACAGCGCGACCACGGCCAACCAGCCGACGATGTGGCTCGGCACGGAGGACGGCTGCATCCACGTCTACAACTGCCTGGACAACATCCGGATCAAGAAGAACAAGGTCAAGCTGCAGCATAATTCTGGAGTGCATTCCATTGTGTGAGTATCGAAGTTGAAATGTAATGAAATGATTTATTTATTTGCTTCAAACATGATCGGATATAGATATCATAATAATAAAGTACATACATTTAGGTAGGCTAGACAAGTAAATCTTATGTAAAACTATCTAATACTTGGGATTTATCATACTTGAGATGCTAACTGACCCGACAGTTTCTGTCGCTCCTTTTAAACACTTTACGCAGGAAGTAATTGATCCAAAAGTAGGTAGTAGGAGACTAGAGACTTGACATATCCTTCCTACTCCATACTTCTATAGGATAAAAGCAGAAATCTGTGTGTCCAGGAGTATGCTGACAATAATAATGATGATAAAGTTGTTCTAACTAGTCAACTTTTTTTTACAGATACGTTGAGGGAAAAGTATTTGTTGCGCTTGGAAATGGTGACCTTGTGGTGTACTGTCGAGATATCGGTAAGTACTACATCTACTGTATCTTCTCCTCTATAAATATGGCTTGCTGCTCAAGTATTTTTTCAGCTTGTTACTTTACGGCCTGCTACTTTATTGACTACGAATTAGGATTTTGTCACATTTAAATTTAAATATTAATATGGATATATTATACTGATATCTGAATTTAAATGTGAGTTTTTTGCCTTGTTTGTTTTTTTGTCCTCCAATAACCCAACAACGAAGTAACGGATCAACGCATTGAGTTATAAAGAGAAGCTCCATGAGTTAGTTAGTTACGTCGTATACGCCTTACGCCTCAGTTGTCTTCTGACTTAGTTGTTTAACTGGAATTAGAATTTTATTTGGAGTCAATCGAGTTCTATTTAGTTTAATCTGCCATGAAGGTTTGAACACAGCCTCAGTACTCAAGTGTACCCCGATTAGTGACACCCACATGATAGCTTGAGTGATGATGATGAATGTTTCCAGATTTCCCTACCTAAATTGGTGACCCCGACGTGATAGCTTGATAGTGATGATGATGAATGTTTCCAGATTTCCCTACCCAAATTGGTGACGCCGACGTAATAGCTTGGTAGTGATGATGATGAATGTTTCCAGATTGCCCTACCTAAATTTGTGACCCCGACGTGATAGCTTGAGTGATTATGATGAATGTTTCCAGATTTCCATACCTAAATTGGTGACCCCGACGTAATAGCTTGACAGTGATGATGATGAATGTTTCCAGATGACCCTACCTAAATTGGTGACCCCGACCTGATAGCTTGATAGTGATATAATGAATGTTTACAGATGACCCTACCTAAATTGGTGACCCCGACGTGATGGCTTGGTAGTCTTTCTTCTACTATATAAAAATAAGTCGGGTTTTCCTTCTCGACGCTATAACTCCAGAATTTCCACGGTTTTGCATTTGTTGGAAAGGCTCCGTGAGGTTTATAGCAAAGAAAAGTCAGGAAAAATTTCAACAGAAAAGCGGGAAAATCTTTTTAGCGGGAAAGCCATCTGGTGGCGAAACGGAGTTCGCCGGGTTTGCTTGTGATATAATGAATGTTTCCAGATGACCCTACCTAAATTGGTGACCCCGACGTGATAGCTTGATAGTGATATAATGATTGTTTCCAGATGACCCTACCTACATTGGTGACCCCGACGTGATAGCTTGATAGTGATATGATGATTGTTTCCAGACGGCTCGTGGACGGAGCGGTGCACGATCCCCGTGGGCACGGGCTCGACGCCCGTGAGCAGCATGCTGCTGTCGGACGGCAAGCTGTGGTGCGCCACGCATTCCTCCATCAAAATCATAAACCCGCATTCGTTGCAGGTACGCAGCTATCCACACCAAGCACGGTCTAAAGTCAATGAAATCACGTCAAGTCAAGTCACGGTCAAGTCATAAAGTCAATGTGGGTAAATGTAAACAGGGGTAAATGGAAACGCATTCAATAATTTCGTATTTTTAATTAATGTCAGATTCAGAGTGTAACGAAACCCACCTAAAGTCTTTTGTCTGAAAATGTCTGAATAGACCATAGATGCGTTTCGTTATACTCTGAAACTGATATTAATTAAAAGTACGTGCGTTCACATTTAACTCTGTTTACATTTACCCGCATTGACCTTACATTGTTTGTATTACCCGTTCGCGGAAGCTTTGCCAATATCTTCTCTTTTTCCCTATATTTCTGTTATCAGACGAACGCCGATCACGATCGTATGAAGTCGGAGCGGAGTCATGAGTAAAGCTTCTGAGTACAGGTAGTTCCTATAATATATGTAAATTTTGCAAATCTGTCTATCACCAAGGGACGACATTACCAAGTTAAATTTTCTTTACGACACTTAACATTATACTATGCAAAGAAAACACCGTGGGGTTTCATGTATGCCTCAGTTGCACATTAATGAAAATCGACATTCAAACCTAAAATCGACGACGAATCTTATTTTTTTCCGTTCCCTGAGTTCGTCATGTTTGAATTTGGAAACGCTTTTCATCCCTAGACAAAGGGGTGTTTTTTTTAGAGGTATAGAACTTCGAATTGAAATAAAACACAAGAAAATCGTTTTAATGTCCATCAATTTGGCTTTATTGGATGGATAATTTTATGCCATTAACGTTTAAATATGATTTCGGGCATGTGGCCGCCGCGGCTGGCTCGAATAAAGCCAATTCTACAGGTCCAATTTTCAACCACTTTTTCGAGCATATGGGGCCGTATGTTGGCAATAACGCCACGAATGTTGGCTTCCAAGTCCCCTAACGTTTCTGGTTTGTTGGCGTAGACGAGCGACTTCACATATCCCCAAAGAAAATAATCCAATGGTGTCAAATCACACGATCTTGGTGGCCAATTGACAGCTCCATTCCGCGAAATTATGCGCTCATCGAATGTTTCCTTCAATAAATCGATTGTGACGTGCGCTGTGTGGCATGTAGCGCCGTCTTGTTGGAACCACAACTCATCCACATTCATGCCATCCAATGCGGGAACAAAATAGTCGGTTATCATGGCTCTATACCGGTCTCCATTAACGGTAACTGACTCTCCAGCATTATTTCGGAAGAAGTATGGCCCAATGACTCCACCAGCCCATAGAGCACACCAAACAGTCAGTTTTTGTGGATGTAATGGCGTCTCAAGGGTCTCATGTGGATTCTCTTCACTCCAAATGCGGCAATTTTGCTTGTTGACGTAGCCATTCAACCAAAAATGAGCCTCATCACTGAACAAAATTTTGCGATGAAAATCAGCATCGAGATCAATCTCATTTTCGGCCCATACACCAAAATCACGACGCATTGCATGGTCTCGCGGCTTTAATTCTTGCACAAGCTGGATCTTGTAAGGTCGCAAGCCAAGATCTTTGCGCAAAATCTTCCATAAAGTTGATGGACAAAGCTCCAATTGCTGTGCACGGTGGCGAATCGATTCATTCGGGTCCTCTTCAACACTTTGCTCTACAGCGGCAATTGTTTCTTCGGTGCGCACTGTTCGACGTCTCTGCGGATGCGTATTATCACATAGAGTAAACGTAGTGCGAAAACGATCCATGGTTAACCGAATTAATTGCTCTGATGGACGATTATGACGACCATAAAGTGGACGGAGCTTGCGGTAAACTTCGCGAACTGAACTATTATTTTCGAAATAAATTTGCACGATTTGCAAGCGTTGTTCTTTTGTCAACCTGTTCATGATGAAATGGCAAACCAAACTAAATATTAATCACTTGACAGCTGACAAAATGGCCGCCACTTAAAGAAGTGATGCCAACTTAAAGTTCTATACCTCTAAAAAAAACACCCTTAGTTTTCCGGCCTAAGTAAAGAAATGACATTTCCCACCCTCATTTTGAGCTCCCTTTTCCTAGCGGGATGAGATGAAATAATATTATATCAAAAGCTAAAATAGCTAAAAGCTTTAAGGATTCAGCGACAAAGGCGTAAACATTGATATACAAAATCACTAGAGTTATTTGAAAAATATAATTATTAATAATGTTTATCTACGCTCATTGCTTAAAGTTCGAATTACGAAATCAAAATGTGTCACATATTGACCTACTTTATTCACAGACTTCTATAATTATTAAAAAGTTATTCATTATAACATAGCTGTACTATGGAAATATCTCTAGATTGTTGAATAATTTCTATTACGATACGCGGCTCTGGGTTCCTGTATTTTTGTGTGTCGTCATCACAGACCAGGGAATAACTTTCTTTTCTCTGTGGTCGTCATAGCCAAAAGAGAGTGTAGAGCCAATCCTCAATTTTGTTTTTTTTTTTTTTATATAAGGAGTCCACAGACAACATTTAGTTGGTAGTCATGATCGACCATAGACAACAATTAATTCACGGAAACAATAATTTTTCCCTGCCTTATATGACTGATTAAAAAGTGTGTTCATACAGAATATTGAAAAGAATTATGTATAATTTTTAATTATTTAATTATCCACTAAAAATATAGTTTATCTGACTTGTATAAATATTTTTCTACTCTTTTTTGTTTCATGACTTATTTAACAGACTATACGCAGTTTGCAACTGAATTTTGGCGCCATACCTAACTTTTAACATTTCAATGTGTTATTTTTGTTACTTAGTCAAAACTTAGCGCGGAAAAATGTCTAGCAGTGAAACGTACTAAAGAAAATTTAACTCCACCTGACATTTTAGTAATTGCAACAAAAATGACCCACAATCTTTTACCAACAAAGTGAAGGATTTACGACAAACGTTAGCAAGATTTTATGGATTGGATTTATATTTGAGCGTAAATAAAGTAGTGTATGAAACTCTACATAATTAGGTATTAAAACACTCGTGTGATACTATTAAAAAACTCGCCTGCGGCTCGTTTTTTAAACTCACACTCCTGTTTTAATACCCCCCATTATGCATCCGTTTCATAAACTACTATTATAAAACTATTAACATCAATTAGAATTCATTCCATTTATACAACTCACGCGGTCCCATGGGGTTTTAAGCAAATGAACGTTATGAATATACCTCAGTCCAGACCTCAGATTAATCAGATAATATTTTCGGTTACTTGTAGGTAGACGAAACATTCCAAATAAGCTCTGAAACGAAACCGATCAGCCACATGGCGGTGGCAGGCGGCTCTATCTGGCTGTCGCTGCACAACGCGGCGCAGCTGCGCTGCTACCACGCCGCCAGCCGTGAGCAGCTCGCCGAGATCAACATCACGCCGCAGGTCACCAAGATGCTACATGGTCAGTGGTCTGATAGAAGAAAAACTTCACTTCCTTCACGTATCTACATTCCTGGTACCAAGAAAACACCTGCCTGCTTGCAGAGAGACGCCTGCTGTATATTTTGTCTGAAATAGACGTACCTTTCTTATCAATCCTGTCTCTGTACCTTTCGTACAAGCATGTCTCTATCTTTAGATGAGTATTTCTGTTACCGGTACCAAAGAGACTATTCACCACCTCAAATATACATTTCTGGTACCAAAAATATCATAGACATGCACTCTAGTATTACAGATGTGCTATATTATAATATTCATGTTCGTGGTAGTGAGATTATAGGTACCATAGATACACACCACCTGTGCGTTTCTTTTGACTGTGAAAGACGTAACGCCGTCTGTCTACTTATCTTGATTCCTGGTACCAAAGAAACACGTGCTTCTTTGCGCGTCTGCTCCCTTGCTAAACATTCCTAGTATATTTCTTACAACGCGTCTGGTACAAAAAGAGAAACCTCTGACTAATTATATGTACAATAATAGCATTACAATTAAAAATATCAAAATGTTCCAGGTTGCGATGATATAATTCGGCAGCACAAAGCCGCGTGCCTTCGAGTAACGGCGTTGCTGGCACATCGTGATACTCTTTGGGTTGGAACGAGCGCAGGCGTCCTCCTCACCGCCCCTCTACACAACTCACCGAATACACGCACTGGGGCCTTCACTGTTCCTCAACTGAGTGGTAAGAGCATCTTCAACTACAGTGCGACAAAGCTATTTTGGCGCGTGGCCAAAGTCTGAACTAACGCCGCTATCTTGTGCTACTGATTGATATTTCTTGATTTGATTTTATTTTATGGCTGCCTTTTTTTTGCAACAGCGCCCTCCTTCAAGTGCCAAAAGAGCCTTGTCGGACTGTATAAATTAAGAGCGTTACTGCAAAGCTGCGCGCATCGCGTTTCGGCCCATACTATTAACGTATTCTGCAGCGCTGACGCAATTTTGCGCCAATTTATAGTTTTATTAAATAATTTATAGTAAATTAAATACAGAACTTATTAAAAAACCAAATGTCTAGTGGCTTTGAATATTAATGAAATTAAATGATTAGACCTGAGAAGTAACAAAAATCTCGGATTATATCCTAAAATAACCCGTTTATCATCTCGAAAAAATACTAAAAATATCACTTTTGGTTATACTGTTTTTGAATGAAAATTTAAGAAAATCGTATTTTTTTTGAGACACTTTCTAATAAATGTTATGAATTTTCTAAATATGATATTTTATAAGTTGGGGATATGAAACTTGGCTAATATCTTGCATCTGAGTAGAGCGTCGACCGCTATTAGAATTTTAGACGTACTTTGATGTTATATTTCGGTAACTAACTACCAACTTACAACCACTTTTTCAGCGTAAGATTTAAACTTTATCGGGAAGACCCGTATTTCCTAATTTAATTTTTAAAACTTAAATTCAAAGTCCTAAATTAAAAATTATGTATGTCCGATTTTTATTCACATTTCATTCGTTGTTGTATTTTTCAGGTATCACATATGGGCATACGGGCCACGTGCGATTCCTGACGATCGTCGAGAACCCGGTTCCACAAAAACCGACGACAAAACCGACTCAGAGCCTGAAAACCAAAGCGTTGAGCCGACGATCGACGAACGCGGAGAAACTGCAGAAACAGGCAGAGAGCTCGCAGACTAATAAAGAAACATTGATAATTTCTGGTGGGGACGGTTACGAAGATTTCAGGAGTTCGTCAATGACAGAAGACGCTGGCAGAGAGGATTCAACCAATCACCTTCTACTTTGGAGAGTATGAACGAATTTCACGGCCTACAGGGTTTTATTGGAACACTGGAACAACTGGTTTCAGTTTTTTGAACTTCACATTTTAGACAGAAGTCTTTATTACCAATCAGGTGCAAAGTTTCGTTCGTTGTTGTTGGTATTGGAAGAAATGTATGAAGTACTGAGACTTGACTACAGATACGAGTATGTTAAACTAGCAAAATATAGAAGATAGCAACTTGCAATAGCATTACAGTATATTACAATTAAGGGCATTTGAATGAACACTGCATCAGCTAAGATTTCGCAACTTATTGGTGCAGTTTTAAATGTCTTTGTTGTTAATGTTGCATAACTGAGTAGAGTAACTGCTATAAACTAGGTGATGTTTTTTTTAATTTTCGAGCAGCCTAATGACGTCATAATTGCAAGGATTTGTTGAACTTTTTGATATTTACTCGTAAATGGATGTTTCCGGCTTTTAAAAAAAAAATGTTGATGATATACTTAAATTATTGTAAAACTAATTAGATGTTTAAAGTTATTGTTTGGCGCGTTTTTATGTAGATGGAGTTTCTGTATTGAGATTATTAAGTAAATGTTAAGTTAGGGCATCAAATGTCCAAATATTATCGACAAACATCCTAAACTTTTAATTGACAGTAATTTTGAATTAGTAAGATCAGGTAACAGAGATTTATTGAAATGGAATAAATTACCGTTGAAATGTCTTGTGAGTTAGACCACAAACTATTTACAAGTAAGGAAGTATTTAATGCAACTTTTAAATTCGTGCAGTATTATTAATTGTGTGTTGTCATAAATATAACATACTGAAAATCTTGTTTATACGTAATTTTATTACATATGATCTGATATGGATTTTATATCACAAAGAAAAAACCTTTTTAGAAAATTTTATTATGTGTGCCTACCTAATCATATCAATATAAAATGTTGGATGTCCATATAAAGGCTATATAAACCAAATAGCCGGGAAAATTTCTACTTAGAATAATAGAAGTTATATAATAATATATTGTGTATCTAAATTGATAAAACGGGTTATGTTTAAATTTATTCTGTCACATTGTCGTCACATCTTGCTGACCAGCGGTCTTAAATTGCAACGGGTTTGCGATAGGCGGCAAACTCGCGCGTTATTTTTTAATGGAAAACCTCAAACATTACAAAAGTGACATTTGACAGCAATGATTGCAAAATTGCAAAATAAGGGGCTAAGGCTGGTCTAACCTGAAATGACGCGGCCCACTACCTCATTTACGCTTACAAGTAATACGTAATACTTTATACTGACCTAATACACTTAGAAGTCACTACAACTGGTCCTTCGGTAAGTAGCCGTTATGACGGACCGATTTCACACGGCTGTCGCACGCCGGCCAGGTTGCACGCGTTAGATCTTGTACGGGTTTTTTTTACGCGCTGCGTGCGCCCAATTACTAGCTAGCCCTAGTACATCGAAAGAGATAAAGTTACGCGATAGAAAGAGAGCACAAATATAGCTGTAATTGCACTTTTGTGTGAGCGCTAGGGTAGCTATTTCTTTAAATCATCTCGCGGAATCAACCTTCCGTACCGTTAGGTACTATTATTGTATTATGTGGTATTGATTCATACAAGGCGGAGTGCTGCTCCATACAGTGAGCGTTGTCGTGTTTATCACGTGACTAGTCGACTATGATCTGCGCATACAGATCTTAATTTGAGGAACAGTCGACGCTCCCACACAGATGAATTGTCGTTATGATCATTATTAAGTAGTTGCATTCACTAATCTAAGTCAACAAATAAAGTAGTTGGGCGCGTCATTTCGACTTAGAAGACCTCTTGGACTCTGATGGCCTGCTTCATAAACACCAGATAAACTTTATCTAACGAACAAACTTCACATTTTGACAGATTCCCAATACAAAAATAATTATCACAACATCAAATATATTCGCTAGATAAAGTTTATCTGGTGATTGTGAAACAAGCCTTAAAAGTGATGTAAGAGGGATAGTAATTTGGCGGCTACACAATGTTTAGTAATTTTCAAGACATACCTACCTTCTAGCTCGCTTGTACAAAACCTAATTGAGCTCTTGAGTCCTTTGAAAAAATATTTTTAGATACCGCGTTACCGCCATGCTTGTATAATTATTGTATGGAATCTTGTTTTCGTTTGGAGACGATATTATTATTAGCAATCAAAGAGTACAGACTCGATTGAAACTGTGGTATTCTCTCTGGTCTCCAAATAATAGATGTGAAGTATAATTGTTCTCATTAGATCTCTTACTATATTATGTATGTAACTAAATATAATAAAGTATGTACCTTTTATGTCAATGTTCAAAGCTTATTACATTATGCCATATATATATTAACTAGTAGGGCGTGTGGGAGCGCGGGCCACATGTGGCCCGCGGGCTGTCTTCTCACCTATAAAAGAATCGCCGTCATCTCCATCGCCAATTGTAATCCGATTGGCAATGGGCTAAAAGAATTACCTCGGAGCACGGTCATGGATTTAAAGATACACTGAACCTCATCGGGATGAGGTTCAGTGTATTTTTTATTCAAACAGCCCTTAACTATCTTTAAATCCATGACCTATCTCCTCAATCATCATCCAAATCGTAGACCATCATCTCTTCTCATACTTTTCATAGTTTTTCATAGGCCTTGTTTATTGTAGCATTCACATTTTCCATGGAAAAATAAATTCAACCACTTTGATTTTTTTTCATTCATCCCGTAGACCTTGAAATTCTAATTACGTCTTGCAAAGAAATCACTCTCTTATCTTTTATACTTTCCGAGATAGAACAACACGAAATTTGTATGGCGGCCATCTTGAATCCGCCATTTTGATTTTTTTTCAGCTAACTGCCAATTGGATGACGTTTCGAGTTACATTTGGTCGAGCACCCCCCACCTATCTTCGATACCCTGGCTGTGCTCTTCACCCGTCTCCGAAATCCTCAATCATCAGCTCTCTCCATATTTTTCTCTAGTAACTCTCCGAAAAACCGCATCACAACCTTGAATAATTACCAACTGTTAGTCTCTTCAACATCCGCCATACATTTTCTATGGAAAAAATTAATTCCGCCATTTTGATTTTTTTTTCTTTTCATCGAATAGACCTTCGAGTCTTGATCAGCTCTTGTCAAGAAACCATTCTTCCATCTTTTATACTTTCCGGGATATCGACGAAATACGAATGGCGGCCATTTTGAATCCGCCATTTTGAATTTTTTTTCAGCTTACTGCCAACTGCATGACGTTTCAAATGACATTTGGTCGAGCACCCCCCACCTATCTGCAATACCCTTGGCTGTGCTCTTCACCCGTCTTCGAAATCCTCAATCATCAGCTCTCTCCATATTTTTGTTCTTAATGAATTTTTCCCCTCTATACGAAAAGATTAGTAAAAAAAAAGTTTTTCATACAAAATTGTTCAGGAGAGGTGATCAATGAGTCAGTCAGTGAATCAGCACGAGTAGCTATATATATATTAAAAAAAATATTATTGCTCAAAACATAAAATTTCTTTTGTTACGTTACCTACCGAAAATTTATAGTCAGGAGCAAAATTTTTACATTGTATTTTAATATATTATTATTATTATGTATGTGAATGAAGTAGGTATCTGTAAAAATGAAGCTATACGGATGAATTAAAAGAAATCGCACTTTTATGAGTTTTATTTGTTATTTTTACTTCTTTCAGTTAGACAGAAGTAGACCATCTAAAGCAAAAAGTATCCATTGCCTAATCTTTTACTCGGGTCGAGAGTCAAGTCTATCTACTATAGTCTACATTATTAGTCATTTCTTATAATAGAAGTATAAACTCCGACTTTAATTCGATAGTTCGATGCAACGTTTAAAGAAGCATTCGATGCAATAAACTAACGTTTCATAGTACTTTGCTAAACTACAATCAATATGCTATGCTATAAATCTGCTATAATAAATATATTATATCTTGGTTTATTTAATTACTAAATTATATTTAGAAACGTCAAATTAAAAGTCGGAGATATCTAGTAAAAAAATGATTTTGACCGTCATTTATGCAATAGTTTCCATAATAATCGGAAAGAAATCGGTTGCATCAAATACATTTTATCATACCTTTTTGTATGTACAGACAAAACTAAAATCCAATTTGAAAAAAGGATCAGTATATATTTATCAATTTCAATCCACGAAGACGCGCACTACTCTGACAAAATCGCTTATGTCTCATTCGATTCGTATGGAGTTTGACAAAGTGGGGCGCGTCACCGTGGATTGAAATATCTTTAGATATAATTTACGGAATAATTCAATTTGTATGAAACCTACAGGTTAAAATTGAAACAGAGTTATTTATTCTTTCAATCATTTACTAGGGTCAGCCGTTATATCTTTAAAAGTTTACAAGCCTACTACGTTCTATTTAAAATTATATAAACAAATCTTTAATTTAATTTAGATAGGTATATAGGATTGCAGCCTAGTACCTATAAAGAAGAAATCCACCTTATCGTAGTTTAATAGTTATATTATTTTACACGATCTTCAATTTCAAATATCCATATTTCCTTTTGGTTAAATATGCGACACATAATTACCAAAGTCTAAAAACTTCTAAAGGCAAAATTCAGACGGTCAATAAACATAGGTCTACAAAATATAGTTCAATTTTTTTGATTGGTCACTAATAAACAATACAATAAATAGATTACCGAATATAATTTTTTTAACCACCAAATCATAGGTATATATCCGAATTCAATTGCATAGAACAATCACTTTATTTATAAACAGCTCCAAATCATCCAGGTTAATACTCTCCTCTCCATCTTTTTTTCCTCTGCTAACAAAATAAGGGTCCATTTGTAGTTCCATGGCCAGTTTCTTCAAAATGGTTCGTCTATCTCTCTCATTGTCTATAACTTCTCGTTTCACTTTGTTTTCTTCTGAATGCTTTGTCATCAGAAGATCGACTGAAGCGCAGATCAGATTTTTTGTTTTAAGGAACTGGCTTTGCGTTGTATTTGCTTGTCCAATTTTGATGTAGTCTTTTTTACCTCTAGCTATGTAATAAGGATCATTTCGTACAGATTTCACAATTTCTTCTAGTGCACCGCGTCGACCGCGCGCCGCTTTTAGGAAATCGGAATCGCTAAATTTCTTACCTCTTGAAATAAAAAATGGATCGTCTTCGGCTGAAGATCGGCTGCTACGTTCAACTAAAATGTAATGAGGTTCTTCAGCATAAATTCTGTCATCATGAACAGTGTTTTGTTGAAATCCATTAGAATGCACTTCACTACCAGGAAAATTTTGTGGATTAGGTTTATGCTGTAAACGGTTTCTCGCTACGTCGTTGAATAAAGTTTTTAGCTTGCTATCTCTACCTCTGTTTATCCAAAATGAAGCCCGCATATCATTTCTTTTATTAACGTCATAAGCTTTGTTATATTTTAAATCATTAATAGCGTTGACAATTGCGTTCTTCAGGTAGTTTTTTGCAATCATAATATCTTTATAGGAGTACGGAGATTTTGCTCTTTGGTTTCCAGTACCTGAAAAGGGTTTAAATTGTTCTCGCCTTCCTCTGTTACCCCAAAAAGGTGCCTGCTCTTGTCGCCTTCCACGGTTTCCCCAAAATGGATCATCGTCGTCAAATGTTTTCTTGTTGCTCCAGTATCGCGTGACAAAATTTTCCCTTCTTCCTCTATTTCCCCAAAATGGTTCATCGTCTTGTCTTCGTCCCCTCATGCCCCAAAAAGGGTCTTCATCATGTCTCCTTCCCCTATTTGCCCAAAATAAATCTTCAGATTGGTCATCATCTATTGGATCATCTGCTACACGTCTACCTCGATTGCTCCAAAATGGAAGAACTTCGTCTTTTATTTTATCATTGAAATTCGGAGGTTTATATAAATTTTTAATTTGTTTAAGGTGATTTAAAGTTGGTAATTGCACATCAGAAACAACTTCATCGCTTTCTCTTCTACCTCTGTTACCCCAAAATGGAGATTCTTCAGAGTCGTCAGCCATATTTTCTTTATCAGATATTAAAAGTTTGTTAGTAACATCATCCAGAGACCTTTTTACGCGTGCATTGTTAACTTTCTGTTTAATTTTACTACTATTTTTATGAACCGGTTTTATCTGTTTATTCCTATTTTCATTTTTCCCGAAAACATCATCTGATATGAGCAGAAGAGTTAATAGTAAAATTATTTTTCTTCTCATGTTTTGATATCTGTAAAATAATTATTAAAAATATTATTTGGTGTGATTATTATAATGATTTGTTTAATCTTTAATTAAAATATAATAAAAAATAATATTTAGCCATCGCAATATTTATGAAATAAATCCACCCTATTAGTTAGTTTCACGGAATAAAAAATAAATCAATAGCTACTTACCGTTTATTTTTTACACTTTCTAAATAGTCATATTAGTTACGATGAATATGATAATATACAACAAAATCTGAGACGATGCTTTCTTCCCGGGGATTCAAACGTATGTGAAAATCAAAAACAAGGCTGCAGCTTTTATATAGGAAAGCTTCGTAGGCGGGCTTCCCCAGGGTTGGTAAAACAATCATTTTGTTTTTTTCTATTTCTCGTTTGCTGCTAACTCTGTTGGGAACGCTGTGACCGTTATTAAATTATACCAATGCTTATACTGTTATTGCTTCGGACTTCACATAAGGGTAAGTATCCAACTATTAACGCATTATTTGATTTAAAAAGTTATTTTTATTGCACGTAGAATCGTAGGCGACTCTTCTAAACAACGTCGACGTAAAAACTAAAAACTGGAACTGGACGACTTTCTGCTACAACAAAATGGGGAAATAATATTTTGCCCGAGGCTTCGACCAATTTGTTTCCTTTATTAGAGTTCTGTACCCAAAGGGTTAAAGCAGCTGTGCTATTCTACAAAATGTCCATCTCTGATATAGCTGCCAGACAGCTGCCAACCCGAATATGGCATGCAAAATTGTACTCTATTACAACTGACAAATTCATAGATGCATAGATGTACGCTCGTCGCTGTTTTACAGAACGCACGCACGGCTGACTATTATTACTCGCCGTCCGTCCGTCCGTTTATCCGTCTGTCACCAGGCAGTATCTTTTGAGCCGTGATACAGGCTGAAACATGAAATTTTCATAGATCAGATGATGCTGCTTTTACAAGAAGTACTTAAAAATATAATAAAATAAATATTGAATTCATATTGATGTGCAGAGATGTTTTGGTTGGAAATTATAGGTCTTGATAGTACGGTACCCTCAGTGCGCGAGCCCGACTCGAACTTGACCAATTATTATTATTCTAATCTTAATATTATTTTTCTTGTTTTCAATCTTAATATTATCTACTTTCAAGGCGAAATATAAATTATATCCACATTATATATACTAATATTAATATAATGTTATGCATTTTTTTAATATTACTAGATAAAATTACCTACGCCATGTTAATATAGGTACGTACCTAAATTCTTCATCCAAATCTATCCAGTAGATAGGCGATTGAATAACCACGATTTACTCTACTACTGATAGGTAACCCTCACCATAGTCAATGCTCTATAATACACAAGATTCAATGAATATTTTATATTATTTGGGATACAAAAAATGATATGCAAATGTACTAAGTTATCGGATATATTTATATCTGGATCGTATTTTTCGACAGGGCTGGGCACTGATTTCCTTTTCGATAATGAAGAAGTGTTCAACGACAGCCCAAACCGCGGGGACTCCAAAGAATAATGACCATGGATGTATTGAATCCCGTATCTGATTCAATTCCAATATTTTTATAGACTATGGTCTCCACATTAGCTTAATTTTTTTTAAGTTAATGTCCGGATCCCAAAGTTATTAAGGATTAGTTAAAAAACTTGTACTCGCATTGCATTGAAAAGAACGTAACTTTTTGTATGCAAAATTAAATTCCGGATATAAAAAACAAATTCCTAGTGCCAATGGTTCGGTAAAAAACTCCTAAATTTCCTAGAGTACCTATTTGGCTTTGTTTCATGAGAAAACTTGGTACCGCCTTTGGTAATTCTTTTTTTCTACATTGGTTCCTTATAAGGTTTGGGGGTGCACTAAGAAAGGATTCTTCAAAACTCATTCCCTAATGGGTGGAAACGAGTGGCCAAAGTTGATATGGAGAGATATGCCTTTACACCGCAATCGTCTGCGTCGGAAGTCGTGGGAATCGAACCCACGACCCCGTGATGAGAGGTCGATGTCTGATCCAATGGGCTATCTGTTCTTTTAAATTTAGTTTACGTTAAAGCTAATATTACTATGAGAATCTATAATTGTAAGGAACCCACTTATAGCAGTAAGAAGCAGCATGTTTTGTCTTAACAACGTTAACATAACTGACGGATGTCGTGTGTCCAGTACCCTTGATCACGACCCGGGAGCAACGAGCGGGGAGGTTGGGACCAAATGGACCACCGTAGTCAAAGCTACACAATTTTCTTTATTATTTTACATAAAACGTCACATGCTTGATGTACTTACACAGATGGAAGATTGAAAATCAGAAAAAGATTAAGTTACTAATTTTTAGATAGTTATATTTGTACATTTTCCAAATATCAAACTCAGATCAAATTGGTGATTTTGTAGAGTGTTGAAGATGGAACTTGAAAGTACAATAATTTAGGGAGGTCCAAAACCTCCTGACTGCATCACACCTTTAACCTGAGTAACCTGATAAAAATAATAGAAAAATATAGAACCTCTCACTGAATAGTCCACTCCCGTAAGCTTCCGTCAATTGCCTTGTTACAATAAAATATTAAAGTAATACCATGGTGTATTGAACTATTTTTTATTAAAATTTTATTATATATCGTCTCAAACTTTTTCGTCTGTGTGTTGCATGTCGCGTGACGGTCGGCCGCAGAGTAGGGATGAAGTGAAAGGTGCTCGTCAGAGCAGCCAAGGCCACAAAAGTTTTTCTTTTACCGTGGTTTCATAAAACAACACAATCCTTTTTTTTAACTATATGGAAAGATATAATTAGGATAAATATTTGGGTCTCTGTGGGATGAAGTGAAAGGTGCTCGTCAGAGCAGCCAAGGCCACAAAAGTTTTTCTTTTACCGTGGTTTCATAAAACAACACAATCCTTTTTTTTAACTATATGGAAAGATATAATTAGGATAAATATTTGGGTCTCTGTGATATAATATGATACTAACAATATTTAATATCCACAATGATACATCAAAAAACACCTAGGTTCTGGAAAGCATTCATTCACACAAACATTTTCTAGTTGTGGAAATCGAACCCACCACATCCCACGCTGAAGGCAGGACCACTGTCGTCTGCGCCATCGGTCCTCCACCAGTTAAAGAAATCCTATGTGCTTTAACACTCTTACCCCAACCTCCCCTGTATTCCTGTGAGTTTTACACAATAATAAGATTGTACGTGTACGTATTACCCGCTCCGGTAAACATATCCCGACAAAAAGGGTATAAAAGGGGAGACCCACGTTAAAAACGCCATTTGTCCCCGGAATACTGGCGAGCGTTCATTGTTAAACGTTAATTTACATTTAAATCAATTTATTTAACAAAATTTGCATAGTATATTTTGTTCAGCGGCTTGGCGCGTGCGGATTTATTTTATTTTAATCTTGCGAGAATTTTGAACATTTACCTTTGGTTTTATAACTCTGTTAAATAAGATAAATCGTTTTGTTTTTCATTTTAAGATTTAAGTGCTGAGTGCTTGACACATTTAAGACATTTTGGGGTTTTAATCAAAATTCGTCAAGAGAGTTTTTCCCGAGTTTTTCCAAACATTTTTCCAATTTTCGATAAAGACTATAGATATTGAGGAAGTCGTTGATATTATAAAGCAAGCCTTGGCTCTTTAAGGGTTACTTGCCCCTTCCAAATTAATAAATTATTAATATAATATCTTCGGCTGCATCGTTACTTAAGATCGGGGATGTGATTCTCGAAATTATAAAATTGTACATCGGCCAATCATCGCCGGTAACCATAGCAACGCAGCCATCACCAACCATTCGGCGCTTTTGCTGCATAATTGATTCATGCATAGATGTGAGCTCATCGCTGCTATAACTATTTTTTCAGAATCAAGACACTGTGTGAGATTGCAGTCAAGTACTAGCTTGTAGTATGCAAGAAAAATTGCATGCCAGAGATTGCGTGGCAAAGCCCGCGTAGAATTCTAGCAAAAACAAAGAAGGAAGTAAAGAATAAGTACCTACGTGCCCACCCGCATGCAGTCACCATTACTAGACAAACATTGGGAATGAAATCATTGGCGTATTTGCAGCACCATCGGCCGTGAATAGCCCATTTTGATTGGGGATCTGGATATTTTTAGCCCGCCTTTGATACGCTGCTTCAAGTGTTGATAACATGGTGTTATGACGAATGCTACAGACAGTTGCAGATTAATGCACAGAGGCTATGAGGAAACATCCGATGAAATCAAAAAATATCAGTGTTAAATATTTTTTTGCAGAAAGAGTTACTCTATTGACGCTTGTATGTCGCATTGGGCAATGATTTTTTACAAGAGCGATTAGCTACAGACCTGCCGTGCTATTTTGCAAAAATAATGAAAGCAGCGACGAGCGTACATCTATGCATATGCATCTATGAATTCGTCAGTTGTAATATCGTACAATTTTGCATGCCATCTTCGGCTTGGCAGCTGTCTGGCAGCTGTTTCAGAGATGGGCGTTTTGTAAAATAGCACTGCAGGAGCTTGAACCATACCTATATTGCTAAAATCGATAAAAAAGGCACACAAAAATAAATTTTTGTGTGACATTTTTACGGGACAAATACAATTAAAAGGTAATAATATCTCAAACACAAATATACGTATCGTTAATCTCTGTAGTTTTATTACTCTGTATTTCAGCTGTTAAAACCGCTATTGCGCGAATTAACGATGAAAATCCAAATGGGAACCAATATAATGTTCTCATATAAATATAATCGTATTTTAAGGCGTTGTTTGTTTAGTTTCCATAGTTTACGGCGGTACGCTTTTGTGCTAAAACATATCTTGATTACGTAAACCTGATTGAAGGTTGAAAGGTAACGTGGTTATTGGTAGATAGGGTTTCCAGATAGTCGATACTACTCGATGTCGATATGGTTTTGTTTAAAGTAATATAAAATTTCGGTTAGTACAAATTGGTAATTGGTAACTAGGGTTTCCAGATAGTCGGTACTACTCGATATCGATATAGTTTTGTTTAACATAATATAAAATCTTGTGTAATGACTATTAAAATATATCATGTTGTGTTGTTGTGTTGTTTCGGGCTGGCTACCAGCCCATTGGTCTATGGGATTAAATGTTACTTGATACGAGTAAAAAACAATTGCACCTGCCCTGGTGAACGATTAACCAAAGCTACCGAAGAGATGAGCCTTTTTAATTATCAGTAAAAACCAGGTAGTGAGAGAGGGATAAGTACCTATCCAGTAAATAACCAAAAATAAGAGCATCGTCAAACATTCACGTGAGTAAAAAACCAAGTATGTATCTATAACTGCTAAGTAATCATTACAAGATGCGAGCTTGTATGCCTTCATAGAGATAACAAGCATAGTGCATGTGACGTATTTTACAACCGATAGTGTATAGATATTTCAATTCACGAAGACGCGCCCCACTTTCTCAAAATCCCTGATGTTTCATTTGATTCGTATGGAGTTTGACAGAGTGGGGCGCGTCATCGTGGATTGTAATATCTATACGTTTCTTGAATGAAATATATCGATCACATCCCTAGTAAAAAGCACACTTTGGAATTTCATAAGTATAAGAACACTTTAAAATATAACCGGCTTGTTTATTACATAGAGCGGTAAAAATGGAAGCGCTGAAGTGATGCATAGCAGTTTTTGATGAAAGTATGAAATTTTAACGGTCTTGCTTTATTTTTAGACAAGTCCTTCACAACAGTTTGCATTCAGAGCATTCTAGCCGCACTTGGTAATAATATGACGTAAAACCCATCACTTATAATATCCACGATAGGGAAATAAGTATCTTTAAAACTTTGCCTTTTGCTTAAAGCTGGTTGCGTAATAGGTAAATTTTGTTGAAAATAAGCAGTGTTGATAGCTAAGTTCAGTCAGCAACAAATAAACTAGAAATAAGTTGCTTGTACATGATAAAGGACACTTGACAGTTGAAAATACTGGAAAACGATGTGCAAAGTTAAAGGATGCAGAGCTTAGCTCAGCTTGAGAAGCTTTGAATCACCATACGCGAGTAACTTACGAGTTGCTTCACATATTTCAGTTAATGAACATAGTTTGCAGTATGCATACAAGTATCAACAATCAACTCTGCTATGAACACTCAGCTAATCCAACATAGCTGAATTCCTAGTCTGGAACCGACAGAGGTTGAAAAGTTTATAAACACGTAAGTTTAATAGAACAGATTAATATAAGCGTTGCCTTGCTTAGAGTTATGCAAATGTTTGGTGATTTCCGTGGAAGCAATCGCTTCAAGTTACCTTTAAAGTTCTTCCACTTAGTGCCTGCGGAAGTTAGTTATAGCGCTTATAGTATATATATACTGAGAAAATCCTGTGAAAATTTGTATGCTTATAATCTAACTGTATATTTCCATACTATGTTTCAATGAGTCACAATAATTACTGAACCGATTAAGCTGTTAATATTAGCTAAACAGAGATAACACACACAGGCTACTACACAGGCTACTTTTAGTACTTGAGAAACCAAGGATATTTAAAAATCGATTCAGCGCAAGTAGAGCCGTAGCTCAGTAAAAAATTAAATTAAAGCCTACGCGTAGACTGCTACGCCGTAGAGGTCGGTCGATTACTCAAGTTATGATAAATTTTCTGAAGGGTTGGCACAGGTTTTTGTACAAATTTCGAGTTGACTAGTTTCGAATAAACGAGCGGATTTCTCCATAGGACTTCAGCCAGCGCCTCTAGGGAAAAACTTTATGAACTAAGCCTTTGGCGGTTGTAGACGTATGACTACTGACTGTAGATGTATAGAGAAATCCGTTCTTTTACTCGAAGCGAGTGGACTCAGTACAAAAAACTATACTATAACCGTACTGACACAGGATTCGATGTGGTATTTAAATTAGAATTCTCGAGATTGATTCCTGGAAAGGACTGATTGAGGATTTGGTAATTTAAAAGTTTACTGAAGTTAAAATAAAATCAACTTACTCTGTTTGTCTTTCTCTGTTGAATAGCTGTTGGTTACCACTTTAATAAGAACGTATCGTTCAGTTAGATGCCGTTTCAATAAAAAAAAATCGAATCCATCAAAATACCAACACGAAATATATTTGCCACCAACGTGTTGCCACCAACACGAAATATATTTCGGCAAAATTAGCTAAAATGGTGGCGCCACCTACTTAGTTGATTATAATTCAAGTAATTCATCATAGTGTCATTTCACGCAGAAACATCTAAATTACTTGAATTCGGATTAAAAAACTAATAATTAAATGAAACGTAACTCTCGGCCTAGAAATATAACGTTTTCGTTGAGTTTAATTTAATAAAAAACAGCTTTAGTATTTATATGTTTCGATAATTAGGTTTTTGCCGAGTTATTGTTGTATATGTGTTGCAAAGAATATTTGCCAATTTTCCCATCGTGGAAACTAAGTTTGGCTAAAACTTTAATCACCACATACTAACACGTGTCGATTGCAAAACAAATGACCTTTTAAGTAAAATTAAATTAAACAAAAGTACGTAAGTATGTACCCACTACCTACCCCCAAATGACGTCATACATCGATAATGATGTGTAAAATGAAAAAGCAGGAAATTGCCCGACACACTTTCGAACACGCCGCTCTAATTTATTTTTACGATGTTCGAGTTTCCGCCTCTTAAGAAAACTTCCCAAGATAAATAGCTCTTGGGCGTAAACGAAATCGAAAATTCGGTCAAGTTCGTATTTGATTCGGTGTGATAAAACTTGATATAGATTTTTTAGTGCAAGGAGATTAATTAATGTAACATTTTTTTTCAAATATTGTTTATGGGTGTCGTACCACAAAATATTAAACGAAAATATGTTCCAATGCTGGGCTCAGATATTCACACGTAATAATAAGTGTTTGACCATAGCCTACTATGATAGCCAAAAGCGGAATGGTAGGCATTACATACCTTTGAGAACATAGCGATCTTTCGGTCAAGCAAGTTTCCTTCATCACTTCAGACCTAATCGTGTTTTTCTTCAGCCCAACTCTAATAATATTTAGTTTTGTAAACACCCATAACTCCGAACAATTCGTAGTGCGAGCTCGGGAATCGAACCTTCGATCCCCAAAAGGCAAGCCTAAATCTATGAAATATTATGTTACGCATATACTATATTATGCGTCAATATTATAATAACTAGTAGGGCGCGTGTGTGCGCGGGCCACATGTGGCCCGCGTGCTGTCTTCCCGCCCTTATAAAATCCTTTCAAAATTCGTCATGCATTTTCTATGGAATTTTTTTTCCGCCATATTGGATTTTTTTTCTAGCCATCAAATAGATCTTTTTGTCCTGATCAACTCTTGTCACAAAACCATTCTTCCATCTTTTATACTTTCCGAGTTAGAGACCGATGAAGTTTGTATGGCGGCCATCTTGAATCCGCCATTTTGAAATTTTTTTCTACTAACTGCCAATTGGATGACATTTCGAGTGACATTTGGTCGAGCACCCCCCACCTATCTCCAATACCCTTCGCTGTGCTCTTCATCCGTCTCCGAAATCCTCAATCATCAGCTCTCTCCGTATTTTTCCTCCGAATGAATTTTTTTCTTCTATATGACCCCATCCGTGAAAAAAAAATTTTTCATACAAAATTGTTCAGGAGAGGTGATCAATGAGTCAGTCAGTCAGTGAATCAGCACAAGCAGCTATATATATATTAACTAGTAGGTCGCGTGGGGGCGCGGGCCACATGTGGCCCGCGTGCTGTCTTCCCGCCTATATAGGCCGACAATAATCCCCCTACATTTTCTATCGAAAAAAAAAATCCGCCATATTGGATTTTTTTTCTAACCATCAAATAGACCTTTTTGTCCTGATCACTTCTTGTCAAGAAACCATTCTTCCATCTTTTATACTTTCCGAGATATCGACGAAATACGAATGGTGGCCATTTTGAATCCGCCATTTAAATTTTTTTTTTAGCTAACTGTCAATTGGATGACGTTTCGAGTGACATTTGGTCGAGCACCCCCCACCTATCTTCAATACCCTTGGCTGTGCTCTTCACTCGTCTCCGAAATCCTCAATCATCAGCTCTCTCCATATTTTTGTTCTTAATGATTTTTTCTCTTCTGTACGGAATGGTCATTGAAAAAAAAATTTTCCATACAAAATTGTTCAGGAGAGGTGATCAATGAGTGAATGAATGAATCAGCACAAGCAGCTATATATATAGTAACTAGTTTTTCGCGTGGGGGCGCGGCCCGCTAAAGCGGACCGCGTAACTGCTGGGAGCCATTTACTTGGTCGTTCATACTCGGATTTTGCAAAACTCCATATTTAAATTTTTCCCGAAAAATGGGGTAATTTTTTTTACCAATTTACACCCCGAGTCTTAACGTACGATCACCCCATAAACGTTCAAAGATGTTACCAACGGTAATAAATTTGAGGTGGAACAATGAAAATTTCAAAACACTACAACTCAGCCGCCATCTCGTTTTACAAGATTTTCCATTTTTTCTATAAACAATTTTCTCATTTCTTCAAGTACCGCAAGTTTGAACGAAATCGGTTGGAAAACAAAAGAGTTGCGAAAGTCACGTCGTCCGCCAGCTTTTTTTTCTGGAATGTCATAATTTTTCCCTAATTGGCTCGCACTCAAACACATCTCCCATACATAATTGTATCGTTTTATGTGTTTCTAGGAGAACAATGTTAATTTTCTTATCTCCCAATCGCCATACAATTTAGTATGAAAACAAATTTTCCGCCATTTTGAATTTTTTTTTCTTCCAATAGATAAACTTACTCGTCCTGATCTTCTATTGCTATGAAACCACTTTTCCATCTTTCATACTTTCTGAGATAGACACCGCCGAAATTTGTATGGCGGCCATCTTTTTTACGCCATTTTGAAAATTTTTTTCGCTCACTGGCAATTGCACGAGGTTTCGAATGACATTTGGTCGAGCACCCCCCACCTATCTTCAATACCCTGGCTGTGCTCCTCACCCGTCTCCGAAATCCTCAATCACCAGCTCTTTACAGGAGGACATTTTGGGGAAAATCTCGAAAACTACCCTGAATGTGGCAACACTTTCTATATATTTCGATACTGCCCGTCGAGTTACACAGTCGGTTCATACATGTCGACTTTCCGAAATGTTGCCAAGTGCCTCAAAAATACGATCAAAATTTTCAAAAACAGAAAAAAATACAAAATGGCCGCCACCTCATTTGCGGTAAATATTTTACACAGTTTCGTATTTTTCCTAGTAATTACAGGATATACCGCTCCCGATGACGTTTCAAATTTTTATTTCTCTCACACCCAGGCGACACGATAGCCCCTGAAAAGTGACCATGTCGAAAATCACTTTTACTCTCATAGATTCCAGTGTTGCCAGCGCCGGGCGACAAAACTATATTATTATTATACTCGGATTTCGCAAAAAGTCCGTATTTAGATTTTTTACTTTTTGGGGAAAATCTCGAAATTTCCCGAGAAATGAGGTAATTTTTTCTTCCCCAATCAATACTTCGAGTCTTTACACATAACCGCCCCATAGAAGTCGAAACGCTCCGATGCTGCCAACTGTGAGAACTTTGAGTTTCAAAATTGCGGTTTTTTCATACCTCAGACTGATTGGCCGCCAGAACAGCCGCCATCTTGGATTTTTAAAAATAACTCACATTTTGTCAAAATATTATTATTAAAGGATAATTGTGGGCGAAACAAGCAAAAATTGACGTCTTCAACCACCCCGTTTAGGATCTGTGGCGCCGCGGTTTGGGGTCGAAAAATGAAAAATTTTAAAACACCACAGCTCGGCCGCCATCTTGTTTTTCCAAATTTTTCTTCTTTTTCTAAAAACCATTTACTCATTTCCTTAAGTACCGCAAGATTGAACGAAATCGGTTGGAAAACAAAAGAGTTACGAAAGTCATGCCGGCCGCCATCTTGTTTTTCTGAAATGTCATAATTTTTTTCTACTCTACTCCCGCACTTGAACACGTCTCCCATACATCATTGTATCGTTTTCTGTTTGTTTCTAGGAGAAAAATGACAAATTTCTTATAGTTCCTAATTGCCATACAATTTAGTATGAAAAAATTTTTTCCGCCATTTTGATTTTTTTTTCTTTTCAATTAATAGACCTCCTCATCCTGATCTTCTATTGCTATAAAACCACTTTTCTATCTTTAATACTTTCTGAGATAGACACGGGCGAAATTTGTATGGCGGCCATCATTTTTATGCCATTTTGAAAATTTTTTCAGCTCACTGGTAACTGCACGAGGTTTTGAATGACATTTGGTCGAGCACCCCCCACCTATCTTCAATACTCTGGCTGTGCTCTTCACCCGTCTCCGAAATCCTCAATCATCAGCTCTCTCCGTATTTTTCGCCGAGTCATTTCTTGACATCTATACAAAGCCATAGGTGAAAAAAAAATGTTCATACAAAATTTTACAGGAGGACATTTTGGGGAAAATCTCGAAAATTAACCCAAATGTGGCAACACTGCTTATATATTTCGATACTACCCGTCGAGTTACACAATCGGTTGATACATGTCGACTTTCCGAAATGTGGCCAAGTGCGTCAAAAACACGATCAAAATTTTCAAAAACAGAAAAAAATATAAAATGGCCGCCACCTCAATTCACAGAAATATTTTACAAGGTTTCGTATTTTTCCCAGTAACTACAGGATATAGCGCACCTGATGACGTTTCAATTTTTCATCTCGCTCGCACCCAGGCGACACGATAGCCCCTGAAAAGTGACCATGTCAAAAATCACTTTTACTTTGATAGATTCCAGTGTTGCCAGTCCTCGGCGACAAAAATACTCAAATGTCATTTGTATGAGTAAGACACGTGATCGCCTATACTCGGATTTTGCAAAAAGTCCGTATTTCGATTTTTTACTTTTTGGGGAAAATCTCGAAATTTCCCGAGAAATGGGGTAATTTTTTCTTCCCCAATCAATACTTCGAGTCTTTACACACAATCGCCCCATAGAAGTCGAAACGCTCCGATGCTGCCAACTGCGAGAAATTTGACTTTCAAAATTGCGATTTTTCATACCTCACACTGATTGGCCGCCAGAACAGCCGCCATCTTGGATTTTGAAAAATTACTCCCGTTTTGTCAAAATTCAGGATATTTGTGGGCGAAACAAGAAAAAATTGACATCCTCAACCACCCCGTTTAGGATCTGTGGTGCCGCGGTTTGGGGTCGAAAAATGAAAAATTTTAAAACACCACTGCTCAGCCGCCATCTTGTTTTTCCAAATTTTTCTTCTTTTTCTTAAAACCATTTACTCATTTCCTTGAGAACTGCGAGTTTGAACGAAATCGGTTGGAAAACAAAAGAGTTACGAAAGTCTAGTCGGCCGCCATCTTGTTTTTCTGAAATGTCATAATTTTTTCCTACTCTACTCCCGCACTTAAACACGTCTCCCATACATCATTGTATCGTTTTCGATTTGTTTCCAGGAGAACAATGTCAATATTCTTATAGCTCCTAATCGTCATACAATTTAGTATGAAAATTTTTTTTCCGCCATTTTGCACTTTTTTTTCTTCCAATAGATAAATTTACTCGTCCTGATCTTCTATTGCTATGAAACCACTTTTCTATCTTTCATACTTTCTGAGATAGACACCGACGAAATTTGTATGGCGGCCATCTTTAGTAGGGGGGAATTGGGACTTCTGCATCAATGGTTCTCCGTCAAGATTAGGGCTTCTGCATCATCTCGCTGCGCTCGACTGATGCAGAAGCCCTAATCTTGACGGAGAACCATTGATGCAGAAGTCCCAATCCATATTTAGAAAATATGAACAAAAACATAGATTGGGACTTTTGCATCATTTGACCCAGTTTGGATTGGGATCTCGAATGACACAATTTTACCTAAATTATGAGAAATATATTTTTATTAGACTATCAATTTCTGTTCTACATATCGGGCATAGCATTTTATTTAATGACAAAGCACACTTTGTACACGTTACAACATGTCCACAAGGTCTGTAACAAACCTGCACTTCCTCGAGCAGACAAATTTTGCAGAGAAGTCGTGATGATATATTAACATATTCAAGAGGTTCATTGAGAGTATTCTTTAAACTAGTAGGCTTATTTTCATCCGCAGAAACATCTTGATTATCAATACCTATTCCCTCTGCCTTGTTAATAACACTTCGTACATATTTTTCACCTTTCATAAGTAAAACATAGGGACAAAACTGAAACCATTGAGCATGTACAGACCATGGGAGATCTTCAGGAGCCCAGTCTTTGACCTTCCCTCCGCAGAAAAAGCAAATTACAGCATCATCTCTTCCCGTATAAAAAAAACCAGCGTCCACCATTTCTTCAGGCGTTTGAGTTAAATCCTTTGACCATTTTTCAAAAGTATGCAAGCGTGATATTTCAGTAGAATAACAAGGATAATCAGGGCGCAAGGGCATTTCTGTGTCGATAATTAATTATAAGTAGGTATAAATTAGTAGGTATAAATTAGTTTTTATAAAGCAGCACCTGTCAGCAAGTCATCACAGCATCACCTACTGACTCCAGCAAATTACCGAATTTCAATTTATATATTTTTTCATTTCAATTTATATATAAATATATACATATAAAGTTCAATTATAGTTGGTTCTTTAATATTATGAACATGGGAAAACCATTATACTTAGATCTATAATACCTAATTATTTGATAAAAATTCCTAAATCAAAGTTCATAACACATTTTTAAATACATAAAATCCAATCAATAAACTATAAAATAGACATTTAAGCAAAAAAATAATAAAAATTAGGACACAGAGGTCAAACGTTTGGTTTTTTCTTACGCTATAAATATTGGAAATCCATTATAACAAGAGCTGTGTTGATGATGAGTAAAGAATGCAACTTCCATAACAGAATTTCGTATCAAATATCCGCGACCGACTGGCGACAGTCCTAAATTAGGAAAGTTAAGGTATAAACATACTGCTCAATCTTTTTGCAACTGATTCTAGTCTTTAGTTAAAGGAGTCATAAGAAACAATATGCTAATATGAGTTTAAGAAAATAACATTTAATTTTTGCTTAAGTTCAATTGTGAATGTGGTCTTAGATTGCATTGCATAAAAAGAGGTGTCAGAGCCGTATCGATCATTTTTATTGTTTTCAGTTGAAGTGAAAGGTGCTCTGAAATCCTGTAAGTATGTGCGTATCTTTTTACAATTTTCCTTTTAGCTGTTTATTCATTAATTGACTATGTTAATATTTATTTATAATAATATTTTATTTTCGTATAGCCTTTGCCCGCAGCTTATGTGAAGTTATTCCACAATCCCAATGGAAAGTGCACTGTCACAACCTTTTCAAACCATTATATTTTTAAGGCAACAGTCTGCGTATAAGCCATTGATATATTTAAAATTTTTATTTACATTTGATTTCAGGTCGACTATAAGCGGAAATCCATTTGATTCGGACAACGAGACTCATGTAGAGGTTAACAGAAAATTAAAACAAATAAAGAAGAAACCCCGCTCTGAAAAGCCGATACAGAAGTCTAAGAGGAAGGTTATTCAATCGGATTCTGATTCTGAACCCGAAGTACCGAAAAAACTTAAGAAAAGGGGGGCAATTTTGGATTCGGAGGTAAGTGTTATAGTTTTCAAAATTATTTATCTTATGATGAGTAATTAATATAAAACGCCTATAGAACACCTATGGCAACTTGTTATTGATATAATATGAGTAAATGCAAAATTTAAATAATTATAATACCCGAACTGGTTCATGCGGGAAATCGAAATCAGGACATCTGTTCTTAATTCCATTGCACTCAACACTGTGATTGTTAGTGTTTAATTTAAAATGAAATTTATTTCAGTTTCACTTTTCTTTCCAAATGATGAACTTTGTAACATATGAGTGCTTCGCCACACATAAAATAAACATGTTCATAAAGTTTTTGAAAAGTACTTGAAAACAGAATGAATTGATATAAATTCACGAAATTATAAACTATGTAACATATGAGCGAGATTTTTTCTTATTAACTTTAATATATTTTATCTTATGAGTAAGTAAGTAGTAATATACATAATTATTTCATTGGTTTTTAGGAAGAAAACGAACCGATTAGGGCGTCTGCACTGCGAAGTTTCCTTTCCCGCCGCGTGGGCTCAGGTTACACACTCCAGAGAGCAGACCCTACCAAGAGTGGGGAATACTACGTTGAGCTGCGTATTTACAACGCAGCAGAAGCGGAAAAGTGGGGTGCAGACAAGTGGAAGCACGCTCTTCTAACTTATAAATCCACAGTTAACGATAATACTCCAACTTGGAGAGCAGTTACTAAATTAGTCGCTGTTGCAAAAGAAGAATATTCCAAAATTCAACCAATTTTATTCCCAAATAATGTATTTTAAAAGTTGTAACTATATTATTTTAAAATGTATTATGCTACTTGCTATGTAACTTGCAGTAATTAAATTTAGTAAAATAAGTTTGACCATGCATTTTCTTACAGCAGTTGCAGTAAAGAAAAAATAAGTACTGAAATCAAAAATTAAAAACCAAAAACCAATATTAAAAGTCTAAAGCCTATTATTACTTATCAGAAATATATTATCATTTTATCATTATAGACAATAAGAAAAATAATAAAGACTTATTTCATAATTTAAAATAAGTTTGAACATGCATTTTCTTACAGCTTCTTACAGCAGTTGCAGTAAAGAAAAAATAAGTTCTGAAATCAAAAATTAAAGACCAAAAACCAATATTAAAAGTCAAAAGCCTATTATTACTTATCAGAAATATATTATCATTTTATCATTATAGACAATAAGAAAAATAATAAAGACTTATTTCATTATTTAAAATAAGTTTGAACATGCATTTTCTTACAGCAGTTGCAGTAAAGAAAAAATAAGTACTGAAATCAAAAATTAAAAACCAAAAACCAATATTAAAAGTCTAAAGCCTATTATTACTTATCAGAAATATATTATCATTTTATCATTATAGACAATAAGAAAAATAATAAAGACTTATTTCATTATTTAAAATAAGTTTGAACATGCATTTTCTTACAGCAGTTGCAGTAAAGAAAAATAAGTTCTGAAATCAAAAATTAAAGACCAAAAACCAATATTAAAAGTCAAAAGCCTATTATTACTTATCAGAAATATATTATCATTTTATCATTATAGACAATAAGAAAAATAATAAAGACTTATTTCATTATTTAAAATAAGTTTGAACATGCATTTTCTTACAGCAGTTGCAATAAAGAAAAATAAGTACTGAAATCAAAAATTTAAAAACAAAAAACCAATAATAAAAATCAAAAACACCCTCGAACATAAAATAGTAAATTGTATTGAAGTTGAAATTAAATAAGTGAGACCATGGTTAAATATTTTAATTGTAACTATTAAGCTATTTTTGCGCCAGTAAAATTATAATAAAAATTTAAAATGAAATTCTGTGAGGATTGCAATGTTCACGTTTCGAAGTATTCTTCACATAAGAAAAGTAATATTCACAAAACTAATTGTTTACTTAGAACTGAGTTTGACAATGTACAATTAATAGCCAGTGCTTTTAAAAGTAGAATTGCAAGTTATAGGATAAATCCCCATTCAAAGAGTATTATTTCACCGGAAATATTTTTATCGGATATTTCTTCCACTGTTTTCAAAGTTGTTAAAACGTTACTTAATAAACATAAGTCAATCAAGTTAAATTTCGAATTATTTGTACAGTACAGACTTCCAAAAAATGATGAAGTATCTTTAAAATCTTTCAATACTAAGTATACGGCTATAGTTCAAAGTTCTGATTTGCAGGCTATTTATGAAGAATACTCTAGGAAACTTGTAAATAAATGCACAGAGTTCGAATTATCTGAGTCTGGATGGACAATTGAAGCTATAAACCACTTAGAAATAAATATAGCAAAATATAATCCCCTGAGAGCTGGCACATTTGTTTCTTTACCAAAAAATATAGCGAGTACAAAGTCATGTCTTAATATTCATAACACAGACAGTCGTTGCTTTCTTTGGTGTATCATGGCACATATGTATCCAACAAAAAGAAATCCAAATAGAATTTCATCTTATCCACACTTTTCTAAATTGTTAAATGTAACTGGTATGTCCTTCCCACCAACGTTCGAAGATATAAAAATTTTTGAAAGAAACAATAAAAATATAAGTGTAAATATTTATGGTTTAGAAAACAATAATACGGTAACAGGACCTTTGTATAAAACATCACAAAAAAAGCTAATGCATGTTAACTTGTTATATATAAGTAAAAAAAACAAGAGTCATTTCGTTTTAATTAAAAACTTTGAAAAGCTTGTCCACAAGCAACTTACGAAAAATAAATCTAAGATTCACTTATGTGATGAATGTTTTCTTTACTTCGATTCTGAAGCAAAATTAAATAATCATGAATGCGCTCGAATGCAAACAATTCTTCCAGATGTAAATTCTAAACTTAGGTTTTCGAATCCAGAAAGGACTCAAAAAATACCAATTGTTATATATGGTGATTTCGAAAGTTTGCTTCGAGAATATTCTGATAAAAGAAAAAGTGAGCATGTAGAAAATGTTCAGATCCATGAAGCTACTTGTTTTGGTTATTATATTTGTTGTGAATCAAATCCTGAATTAAATGATTATGTTTCTTATCGAGGACCAAATTGTGCAAAAAAATTCGTTGATTCAATTTCTAAGGACATACACAGGTTATCTGAAATTTTAAATGTATATAAAGATATGAATCCATTGACTAATGACGAGCAGAAATCTTTTAATAGTGCTGTGCTATGCTATATTTGTAAAAAAAAATTCACTTGTGCTGATTATAAAGTTTATGACCATGATCATTTCACCGGTAAATACCGTGGTCCAGCTCACAATTCATGTAATTTAAATAATAAAACATGTAATTTCATACCAATAATATTTCATAACCTTTCTGGATATGATTGCCATTTATTTATAAATGAACTTTCAAATGTTTGCGGTCGTATTAATTTAATACCAAAAAATAAAGAAAAATTTATTTCTTTCACAAAGTTTTTTCCAATTGGTACACAGAAAGCAGCTCAGTTAAAGTTTATAGACTCCTTTAATTTTTTGAGTTCAAGCTTAGATCATTTGTCAAAGACTTTAAACCCTAAAGATTTTAAGCATTTACGTACATTCTTCAAAGAAGATAATTTATTCAATTTATGCCTTCGAAAAGGAGTATATTGCTATGATTATGTAGATTCCTGGGAAAAGTATGAAGAAACTCAATTACCAGATAAATCAAATTTCTATAATAAACTCACATCAGAATCTATAACAAACGAAGATTATAATCATGCTTCAAAAGTATGGAAAAAATTTGGCATTAAAAACTTAGGTGAATATACTGAATTATATTTGAGGTGTGATGTTCTGTTACTTTGTGACATTTTTGAGAAATTTAGATCTATGAGCTTAAATCATTATGGACTTGATCCCTGTCATTATGTATCATCACCATCATTAAGTTGGGATGCTATGCTGCTGTTAACTAATATTGAATTAGATTTAATTTCTGATATACAAATATATCAAATGATAGAAAATGGCATTAGAGGAGGTCTTGCCCAGTGCTCGCTAAGATATGCAAAGGCTAATAATAAATATTTACCAAATTATAATAAAGAAGAGCTAAACTCTTATTTAATTTATTTGGATGCCGTAAACCTTTATGGCTATGCGATGAGTCAGCAACTTCCCTATAAAAACTTTAGATTTCTAAAAGATGATGAAATACAAAGTTTTGATGTAAATTCTATTTCTCCCGATAGTGAGGAAGGATACATACTTGAAGTAGATATTCACTATCCCTACAATATTCATGACGAACATTCGGATTTACCATTTGCAGCTGAAAAATTATCAGTTCCAATTTCTAACAATAGCAATAACACAAAATTGGTTGCTAATCTCTACGATAAATATAAATATGTCATTCATTATCTCCATTTGCAACAATGTTTGAAAAATGGGCTTATACTATTGAATGTTCACAGAATTTTAGCTTTTACTCAAAAAAATTTTTTAGAGCCATACATATCTCTAAATACATCACTGAGACAGAAAGCTACGTCTGATTTTGAAAAAGACTTTTTTAAAAAACAAAATAATTCAATTTTTGGAAAAACTATTGAAAACAAAAGGAAACAAGTTGACGTTAAGCTAGTGAACGTATGGAAAGATAACTGTAATACTACTAATAAAATCTGTGGTGCTGAAAAATATGTGAGTGCACCTAATTTCAAAAATCTTGCAATAATTTCTGAGAACCTTGTTACCATCCAACTTCACCCAACAAGAGTAATTTTAGATCGACCGATTTATGTGGGTTTCACTATACTAGAACTAGCAAAAAGTCACTTATATAATTTTCATTATTCTATAATGAAAAAAATATATAAAAACAAAATAAAACTTTGTTATACTGATACCGACAGTCTTTTGTATTTAATTTATACAGAAGACTTTTATAAAGATATGAAATATCATATTCAGTACTTTGATACAAGTAATTTTCAAGAAAATAACATATACCGTATTCCAAAAGCAAATAAACAGATACCAGGTTACTTTAAAGATGAAATGGGTGGTGATGTTATCACAGAGTTTGTGGGCTTAAAAGCAAAACTGTACTGTGTTAATACGTTAAATTCTACTATTAAGAAAGCGAAAGGGGTAAAAAAGCCTGTAACAAAAAAACTTACTATTGATAAATATAGAGATATCTTAAATCTTGAGACAACCTACAGGGACAATATGTATGTTATACGATCTAAAAATCATAAACTATATACACAAAAAGTTAACAAACTCGTGCTTAGTGCTAATGATGATAAGCGACAAATTCAAAAAGAAAAGTATAACACTTTACCCTGGGGACATTATTCCACTATATTTTAAATTATAGAGTAAATAATAATTATATGCTTACCAAAATTATATTTAGATCATAATTTGTTTCATTTAGTAATAAGAAAAAATTATATTTACTTATGTTATAATATGTGAAGATATTAAAAGTAATAAATGGGTCTTAGAACTACTAAGTTGTTTTATTTTTCATTCGAAAACAAATGAGTCTAGATTTTTTTCACTTATATATATTTTTATATTTCTGATACAATGATCAATTAATTATTTATTTATCTAAAAAACATGTTACCTAATTTTCAATATATATTAGTTAATTTTCTTTACAAATATTAAAAGCTGTAAATAAAAAACATCATAATATTTTGAAATCATTTATTTATCAAGTACTTCTTATTCAATAGTGTAAGCCTACCTAATTTATTAACTTGAAATAAAATATCACATCATTTAAAAAGTTTCTGGTACGCTTAACTTTTGGATAATCTTATTTATTAATTCTTCAGTGGCATACATCATATTATCGTATTTGTCTGTTACTACATACTGTACACTTAAATGGTTATTTATATTGTTTTCCTGATCATTGCTATTTATTTCTAGTATTTCAATTTTGATAATGTGATGTCCTTTCGTCCTATTTTTTCTAATAAAAAAAGATGATTCTGAATCTGTTTGCAGATTTTCTTTCGGAAGCTTTCGTTTCAAGGATAGAGTGGTCTTCTTTTTTATATTTTGAAGAGAATCTGTTTTCTTACGCTCACTTTCAAATTTTAATTTTTCTTGCTCTTCTTTTTCTAGTATAGCATTTACATCTTGACCACACTGTAAATAAAATGAATCTGTACTTTCACTTATAATACGATCGTTTTCATCAATGCAATAGAAGTTCGACATTGTTCTGAAAAAAATAAAATAATATAAACTTCTAAGGAAAAAAACCTATTTATAAAATCGATGATAATACAAGAAAACATTATTAACTTACCAAAAATGAGGTGCAATTCAAACGCAAATCCAATCGAATGTTCTTCTCGCGGAAGATGATCTGAGAATGAATAAATAATTGGTATTTGAACTTTCGTTTAGCAGTGAAATATGATAGTCTTTAAGGTAGCGAGTTTCCAACATAAAATTGTGTTTGGTATGAAAGTAATGATTAATGTAAGTAAGTATCGAATATAAATTGCATACGAAATTGATACTTTAGACTTAGACACCAAGGTTTAATTCGATTTAATATAAATAATATTCGCATGCTAAAATAAGACATGTAACATGTATGAACATGATTGTAGTATTTAATAATGAGTGATCTCATAATTACATCATATATAACAATGAAGTTGATCAAACAAGATGAATCTTTAGATATTAATTATATAGATACTGAAATACCAACAAAAAATTTTAACAGACATGGTAAATTGCTGCCAAACACAATTCGTTCTATAATTTGTGGACCCTCTAACTGTGGCAAAACAAATGTTATGATAAATTTATTATTACATGAAAATGGTCTGAGATTCCAGAATGTTTATATTTACTCTAAAACTACATTTCAATCGAAATATTGCTTTTTAAATAACGTTTTCCAAAATATAGTCGATGTGAGACTTATTATGTTTAAAAATGATGAAGATGTTATTGCTCCGAGTGATGCTATGAAAAACTCTATTTTTATCTTTGATGATGTCACTTGTGAAAATCAAGTGAATATTCGAAATTATTTTTCAATGGGTAGGCATCAGCAAGTTGATTGCTTTTATTTGTCTCAGACATATTCAAAAATCCCCAAGCAATTAATACGAGACAATGTTAATCTATTAATAATATTCAAACAGGATGATATAAACTTAAAACATATATATCAAGAACATGTCAATACTGATATGAGCTGGTATGACTTTAGGAATTTGTGTTCAAATATTTGGGAAGATCCATATACGTTTTTGTTAATCAACAAAGACTGTGAATTAAATAAAGGTCGGTACAGAAAAGGGTTCGACACATTTGTAAAATTCGACTAGTAAATTATTATATACTACATACAAAGTATAAATTTATTCAGTTGAATTATAGTATCGGTCGCGGTAAGCATTCTTCCGGTCATAATGGAAGCAAATATTAAAAAACAATTAATTAAATCCATTGCATCCATAAAGAAAAAAACAAAACAATTGCGAAAAGAAGAAGAAGATATGGAATTACAGAGACGTAAGCTTTTTAAATCCATAACTGATCCATTACAGTCATTAGTATCCCATAAAAATGAAGAAAATAAATTATCTACGAAGACTAAAACTCTATACGATGTAAATGGCTCATCTTCTAGTGAAAACACTATCACAAAATGTGATGAACAAAACGTTGCAAATTGCTTAACACCAAAATTACATGTATCTTGCGTAGATTCTAAAAATATTGAAGAATGTCGTACTCCCTCACCACTGCCAGAAAATGCATGCAAAAATATGAATATACCTTTTGGTGTGCGCAATGAAGACAATACGCTGATGATTGGTAATTCCAAAGTAGTATTTTTAGATGGCAGGGATACTCCCAATAAAAATATGACAGCTAAAATAGGAAATAGATGCTATGAAGTGACCTCAGGATTAGCAGAATTGTTATTTCAGAGTAAACCAGATTTAGCCCTGATATCTGAGGAAGACAAATTAGTATATAAGGATATTTTATGTAATACTAGTGCACACAAAAGAGACTATAACCCTTTAAATCAGATCAAAGGTGATAAAGGACACAAGTATACTAAAATTGTGAAACCACTATTTTCTGAAAGTGAATTAAGTAACAAGGAATCAAAACAAGGTGGTTTTATTCCAATGCTAAAAAAATATAAAAAAAATACAGATTTCATATACTGGGACGATCCTAATGAATTAGTTGATAGATTGAAAATTTTAATTGCTTCTAAAGATGCTGGCAACACAAGTCATGATAATGAGATTATTTCAATAATTGAGGAACTTAAAGAAGCTGGCATTATAAAATGAAATCATATATAAATTTACAACCTTTTTACTATTTAGATTAGTTTCATAAACACTGTTGTAGAACATGAATGTCAACAAGTTCGGTCACCATGTGCACAAAAAAATAAGAATGGATAACAATTCTGCCTTAGAAAATATATTCGATGCTCAGCATAAAATAATAAAGCATGTTGGGATGCCTATAGACTCAAACGATTGTGCTACTAAACTTTATGTTGATAAAATCATTGATGGGATCTTAACAAGATTGAAAACAGTCGAGCAAACGTTGTCACAGCTAAATTCTGAAATAAATAGTCAAAAAAAAGCTATAGATTGTGTAAGTCGTAAAATGAAAAAATGAGTAAAGATCTTATAGTAAATGAAATCCATAGAAATGCCAGAAAAAATTTTCTTCGGCGAAATGTAATATTGAAAGATATTGATGACCTATGGCAGGCTGATTTAGTTGACATGCAATCATTTTCAAAAGAAAATTCACAATATAAGTATATTTTAACCGTCATTGATGCTTTCTCTAAATATGCTTGGGTTTACCCCCTTAAACATAAAAATCAAATAACTGTAACTGAAGCTTTTAAAAAAATTCTACAAAGTGGTCGTGTTCCTAAAAATCTACAAACTGATTTAGGGAAAGAGTTTTATAACAGTTGTTTTAAACATACTGTAGAAAACTATAACATAAATCATTATTCAACATATTCAACGAAAAAGGCATCAATAGTAGAAAGATTTATAAGAACGCTGAAATCAAAACTTTATAAGCAGTTTAGCTTACAAGGCAACTACAAATGGAATGATGGAACTCTCGATTATATAGTGAAGAAATATAACTCCACATTTCATAGAACGATTGGAATGGCTCCAGACAAAGTTAATAAAAATAATAAAGGAATAATACTTAAAAGATATAAAGCACTTCAAATACCAATATCAAAATGTTCAAAATTTAAAATAGGAGATTATGTTAGAATAAGTAAATACAAAGGAACTTTTGAAAAAGGATATACTCCCAATTGGTCAACTGAAATTTTTCGTATCGCCCAGATACAAAATACACGTCCTATTACATACCTTTTAAAAGATACTAGACATCGGCCTATATTAGGAGCATTCTACACTGAAGAATTACAGAAAACATGTCATCCTGATATATACCTCATTGAAAAGGTTTTAAAGAGAAAAGGAAATCAATTATATGTCAAATGGTTAGGTCTCCCGCTTAGTGAAAATAGTTGGATAAATAAAACAAATGTCTTATAAACACATAATACCTAACCAGTATTCAGTCTCCAATTGTCTACGAAGAAGTATACATTTCTCTTCGGTTAAAAATTAAATAAAAAATAAAAATCTATTAAAATGGCTGTAACAAGAAAATCTAATTTAAAGAAAAATAGTTCTGGTGTTGGATTGAAGAAAAGCTTTAAAGAAATTGTGTCTCGCACGAAGAAACACATCAAAAAAGTGAAGCCTAAATGCAAAAAAGCTGCTATCGAATTAGCTATTGCTGCTGCTAAGGAGCTAGCAGAAAAATCACCTGTAAATATACCTCGTATTATACCTATTCCAAAGACAGGTGGTTTATTACCACTAGTCCCAATTTTCGCAGGATTATCTGCAGCTGGTAGCTTAGCAGGTGGAGCTGCTAGTATAGTGAAAGCAGTCAATGCTATTAAATCAATGAATAAAAAATTTCAAGAACTTAAACGACACAATGAAAAAATGGAGGCAATGTGTATTGGAAAAGGATTAGTTATAAAACCGTATGGTGATGGTTTAGGAATATATACAACAAAGGAAAAAAACTGATTCGACGGCTACCTAATCGTGCTTTAACAAACATTGACATTTTAAAGATTTCAAAAAATATTCCTTATTTTAGAGGTGTATTTATGAGGGATAAATTACCAAAACATCCATTCCAAAAAGAATGCGGTATCATCAATCTAGATATGTCTCAAAATCCTGGAACACATTGGGTAGCCTATGCTAAGTTAAATAATTATGTTGAGTACTTTGATAGTTATGGTAATTTGAAACCCCCGAAAGAATTTATCAGATATATAGGATCTAAAATTAATTACAATTATGAAAATTTTCAAGGACGTCACTCTTTCAACTGTGGTCACCTTTGTATCAGATTTCTTATAAATTTCTGGAATAAAAACTCCTAATAAATACTTGAAACAAATTATTAATATTCAGTCAATCATTATGTCTCTCACATTAACTATTGTAGGAAATAAATCTATTATTGAATCAAATTATGCACCTCCTCTTATTTTGGAAGATGAATATGAGTGCGGTTTAATATATTTTTCCGCATTTAATTCAATTCCAAATGTGGGCTATAGCAATAATGTTTTTGAATATGGAGAAGACAAAGAAAGGATAATTATTCCATCCGGTTCTTACGATTTACAGGATTTGTATGAATATCTGAAAGAGAGAGTTAAAAATTGTGAATTACAAATAAATTCTAACATTAATACTATGAAATGCTCTTTGTACTGTAGTGAAACTATAAATTTTGATTTGGATAATAGTATTGGTCCTTTGTTAGGATTTCCGAGAGAAAAGCTAAAAGCAAATAAATGGCATGAATCAACAGTTCCAGTAAACATTCTACCGATATCTGTCATAAGGATCGAATGTAATCTCGTGCAGGGATCGTATACTAACGGTTCTCCCACACATATTATTTACGAATTTGTGCCAAACGTTCCAGCTAGTCATAGATTTATAGAAACTCCATGTAATATTATATATTTTCCTGTAAAACAAAAAATAATTTCATCAATCACCATAAAAATTTTGGATTTAGAAGGCAACCTCATAAATTTTAGAGGTGAAACTATTGCACTGTGCTTACATTTGAAAAAATCAAAATGATTGTCTATGACAAAGGTTATTGTTATAAAGAACATAGCCCAAAAGTTAAAAAAGTTATTACAAAGGAAAGTGTTACACGATCAAGACGTGCTAACGCCCAAAAACGACAAAAAATCAGTCAAAGTAATAAAGAATTTCTTAAGGCACTTGGCTTTAAAGTATGAGTCTTCTTCAGATAAACGATTTACCACAATTTGATAACTCTATTGAGAGTTACGAGATCCACACATATAATCCATATAATAATAGTTTTAATGAAAATGATGAAATACGGATACCTATTCACCAACAAGATATATATGTTTTACCATCAGCCAGTTCTATTTACATCGAGGGAAATGTTTCAGTAACACATAAAGATCAAGCAGGTAAAGTTCAAAAGAAAAGCGTTGACTTGAGCAATAATGCATTCGCATTTCTTTTCCAAGACATCCGGTATGAAATGAATGGCGTTGAAATTGATCGTGTTAGAAATACTGGAATAACTACAACAATAAAATCTTACATTTCAATGAATAGCGGGGAAAGTAAAGCGGCTGCCGCATGGGGATGGAATATAGAAGGATTTAAAAACCAAAGTGGTAATTTTAATGCTTTGATACCCCTGAATAAAATTTTAGGTTTTGCCGAAGATTACAATAAAATATTGATTAACTGTAAACATGAACTTATACTTAACAGAGGTAGTACCAATTTAAATAGTGTTATCATGGATAAAGAAGATATTGCACATGTATATATACAGAGAATTCAGTGGCGAGTTCCTCATATTAAAGTTTCAGACCAGCAAAGATTAATTCTTCTAAGGAAATTAGAGAAAGATAACCCTATTCAAATAGCATTTAGAAATTGGGATTTGTACGAATATCCATTACTACCTAAAACTACCAAACATTCATGGGCGGTAAAGACAGCCTCTCAATTAGAAAAACCTCGTTATGTTATATTTGGTTTGCAAACTGACAGAAAAAACAGCAAAATAAAAGATAGTACAATATTTGATCATTGTACACTGACTAATGTTACATTATTCTTGAATTCTCACTATTATCCCTATGATGCACTAAATCTTAAGTTTGATGAAAATAAATACAGTATATTATATGATATGTATGCCAAGTTTCGTCAGTCGTATTATAACCTTCCAACTGATCCGTTGCTTGATCTACATACGTTCAAAGAAAAAGCGCCTTTATTCGTCATAGACTGTTCCAGACAAAACGAAAATTTAAAAACTGGTCCAGTTGATGTTCGTTTAGAAATTGAGACTTCTCAAGATATTCCCAGCAATACCAGCGCTTACTGTTTAATCATCAACGATCGTCTTGTGGAATATAGACCGCTAAGTAACATTGTTCGGAAAGTATCATGAAAATTATTATAGATGTTCAAGGTTTTAAGACTGATGAAAATCACTTCATACCTAAAGAGATTGCTATGGTGTACAATGATCAAATTCACATTTTATTAATTAAACCACCATATCCCTATGGACAGTTGACAGAAACGGAAAAAAAACATGTAAACTGGATTGAAAGGAATAGGAAAATATTATGGAGTGAGGGTATCATCCCTTACAGGGAGTATAAATATTATATAGTAAATATTTTAAGGCATAATGATATTTATTGTAAAGGAATTGAAAAAACATTATGGTTAAAGAAAATATTAAATAATGATAGCGTACATAATTTAGAAGATAGAGATTGTCCAAGTTTATTATCATTGTATAAATTATATACTTCGAATTCTGATATATATAGCTGTATTTATCATCCTACAATCTGTGCATTGAAAAATGTAACTTGTTTAAAAAAATGGTGTACAAATAATAAAATTTTTGATGATTAAATATGCTCGTTTAATTTGTTAAAAAAATCCTATGCTAATATAATTACGAACTTATTCTGATTTTGTTTTGTTGATTGATTGTGACCTCAATCTTCATAAAAAAATGTGTGAAAATTTAAAAAAAGGTCAAACTGATACTATTTTACAAATATTAAACATTGAAAACTCTCATATACATAGTTTTCAAATTGTTTAATAGTTATCACTATAATACGACTATTGAAAAATTAACTTCTGTAAATGATTCGTTATGTCTAAGCAACTATGAGTTAGGTTTATATGGAATATTTTTGATTTGATTTGCTTCTGATGCATTCATATTTTCTAAATATGGATTGGGGCTTCTGCATCAATGGTTCTCCGTCAAGATTAGGGCTTCTGCATCAGTCGAGCGCAGCGAGATGATGATGCAGAAGCCCTAATCTTGACGGAGAACCATTGATGCAGAAGTCCCAATTCTACCCTACTATCTTTTTTTCGCCATTTTGAAATTTTTTTCAGCCCACTGGCAATTGCACGAGGTTTCGAATGACATTTGGTCGAGCACCCCCCACCTATCTTCAATACCCTGGCTGAGCCCTTCACCCGTCTCCGAAATCCTCAATCATCAGCTCTCTCCATATTTTTCACCGAGTCATTTTTTGACTTGTATACAAAGCCACAAGTGAAAAAAAAATTGTTCATACAAAATTTTACAGGAGGACATTTTGGGGAAAATCACGAAAACTACCCGAAATGTGGCAACACTTTCTATATATTTCGATACTGCCCGTCGAGTTACACAGTCGGTTCATACATGTCGACTTTCCGAAATGTTGCCAAGTGCCTCAAAAACACGATCAAAATTTTCAAAAACAGAAAAAAATACAAAATGGCCGCCACCTCATTTGCGGTAAATATTTTACACAGTTTCGTATTTTTCCCAGTAACTACAGGATATACCGCCCCTGATGACGTTTCAAGTTTTCATCTCGCTCGCACCCAGGCGCCACAATAGCCCCTGAAAAGTGACCATGTCGAAAATCACTTTTACTTTGATAGATTCCAGTGTTGCCAGTCCTCGGCGACAAAAATACTCAAATGTCATTTGTATGAGTAAAACACGTGATCGCTTATACTCGGATTTTGCAAAAAGTCCGTATTTCGATTTTTTACTTTTTGGGGAAAATCTCGAAATTTCCCGAGAAATGGGGTAATTTTTTTTCCCCCACTCTATACTTCGAGTCTATACACACAATCTCCCCATAGATGTCGAAACGCTCCGATGCTGTCAACTGTGAGAAATTTGAGTTTCAAAATTGCGATTTTTCATACCTCACACTGATTGGCCGCCAGAACAGCCGCCATCTTGGATTTTTAAAAATTACTCCCGTTTTGTCAAAATTCAGGATAATTGTGGGCGAAACAAGAAAAAATTGACATCCTCAACCACCCCGTTTAGGATCTGTGGCGCCGCGGTTTGGGGTCGAAAAATGAAAAATTTTAAAACGCTACATCTCAGACGCCATTTTGTTTTTCCAAATTTTTCCAATTTTTCTAGAAACCATTTACTCATTTCCTCGAGTGCTGCAACTTTGAACGAAATCGGTTGGAAAACAAAAGAGATGCGAAAGTCACGTCGGCCGCCATCTTGTTTTTCTGAAATGTCATAATTTTTCCCTAGTCGACTCCCGCACCCGAACACATCTCCCGTACATCATTATATCGTTTTCTGTCCCTTTCTGGGAGAACAATTATGTCAATCAGTCAGTCAGTGGTAATCGAGCTATATATAGTATAATATCATGGAAAGCTGTGACAGTTTATTGACCAGTAGATTTTAACGAAAAAAGTATGTGTTAGTCCACGGTATAAGCTTAGAATGCGGGCCATTGTAAACAGATAAACTAACAAACTTTCTTATTTCAAATACTAATAGTTTGGTGCTGTCATCGGTCCTTGATAAGCTTGCGAAGTTTAAATAATCCAACGCTTTGAAGTAGGTTAAAATCACGTTCAAAGATACCATTACATACGTAGATAGATATGATGTTATATACAAACCAAGCTACTTGAAGCGTGTTAGAAATTCGTGATTCTTTTGAAATTTTCAAAAACTTACTCGTAATCCTCCACAGGCAAATTATCGGATAAAAAAATATAATATACTTAACATAAAAAAAAATATCCGGTTAGCCGTCCAATATCGAAAATGCAAAACCCATCCTACTAGCTATTAATCCTCTTGCGTAATAAACGGATCACCCCCAAACTAATTTCAATTTCACAATCTATTAGCAACGCTATACTTGGAGCCAGCTGGATAATATTATATTATTTTATGGAGAAAATGTGCCTCATGTTGAGAAGGTAAATAATAATATTGGTTGAATAAATAGGGCGATCTGGACCGCATAATAATTTCAATATTATTCATAGTTTATTGTTCTAAATTAGGTTACGCATCGCATTTAATTTGGGTGATCAATAAATTAGTCTTCTACATTATACATTCCCTTGACTACATTATAAAGGGATCCTCTGTACTTTAAGCTTTCTGAGATGAAGAGTTCGTGTCTGTAGGCAAGTCAGGATTTTTTTTATAGCATAGAAGTAATTTGATAATTTTAGAAACGGATATTAAATACATTTATTAATAGAAGTGTTTAATTACAAAAACTGTGAGAAAAGAATTTTATATACTAAAATTAGATTGTAAATATGTGAAAGTTGGTTTATTTTATGACGTGCTGTTGAATTATACCTGTAATACAGAGGAACAACCGTTTTTTGAAAAGATATCATCATATTTATAGAAGAAAAACGAATTCGAAGTCCATTTTCAATTTGAGTACCGTAACCACTGAAAATTTTAAGGAATTGACTAGGTATTAGTGGATAAGTTGATCCATTTTAAAAATTTCAAATTATTATAAAATTAATTTTTGGTATAAGAGTTTTAAATACCTGAACCATTTGTCAATTTCAAGATATCCTTTAGACAAACTTTCTTTTTACTCAAGTCAGTGGAATATAATTGTAACGGATTGTATAAAGATTAATATAATTTATAATTAATTTTTTTAATCTTATTTTTAAAAAACTATTTGGGATACAATTAAATGTCATCAAGTATCTCTTACAAACTAGCATAGTCAACTAAGTAATATGTAAATAGTATATCTAAGTGTTGCACCTATAACCTAGCCGGTTCCGCCTACATTTTCCTTAACTCCCACGTTTCTGCTTAAAAGAGATCTCTTGAGATTCATCATGACTAACACATGCAGATGATTCGATATCGATAAGCCCTCAGGCTCATCTACAATCATATTCTCATATTTATAGCATTTAATGACGTTATATCCCCATAGCCCATTCCATGAATTTTCCCGAGCTTTTCCTGAGTGCCCTGCGAAAATATATTCATCCCTTTTCATCTTGTAAAGTAAGGGTATATTGGTCTCGTTTCCGACCAACGCGGGAAAGTTTTGTGTCAATGCAGCAGACCTGTAGATTCGCGCGTGTCGACCAGACGTACATTTTCGCAAGCTTTTCCATACATTTGCGATAACTTTTCTTGCACTGTCGCGTTTTTTCCTTCGTAGTGTGTTTCCCTGTATCGGTGTTGTGTATTTAATATATATTTTGTGTAAAGTATTATATTATTAGTGTTAATATGTGTTAAGTGATGTGTAAATACTGAAAGACATATTAGTGAGGTGGGTTGAAATTTACAGTTATAATATTATTGAAACGAATTTTTTTGAATGTTTTATTGTTAAGGTATAGCTAGAGTATTAATTTTATAGCTTTGAATCGAGTCATTAATGTCTTACAGTGATTGGCACAGGACAATAATTGTCTCTCATAGTGAATAGGGGAAGAGCTTGGACCTTCCACCCAACGTTATTGCAATTAACAATACCCCCTCTTAACTCTGTTAAATGTCCCACAAGCTGGGTACGTGTGCCTTGACAAGATTTTGGCCGTAAACCTACAAACCTTGACTAGGCTTGAAGGGCTACAATCAAAACCTGGTTATGCCAAAAGGCTACAAAAATCAAAAGACAAAATATCTTAATTTCACATAGGTCTAAGTTACAGGCAATACGATATTTGTGATATATGTTTGGTAATAAAAACTAGTCGACTTGAAACTAAGTTTACGGAGCTTCTTCGCATACTTTTGTAAGGCAGTGCAGGTTATCAGGCTTTACACACTTTTAACACTACTTCAGTCTTTTACGCTTAGTAATTAATATATTTACTTGTTAAAGAACATAGAGACTTTTTTTGCTTTGTATGAAAAGACGGCACTCGCTAACCCTTACCTACTTTACTTTTACCCGGCATCGTAATAGGAGGCGAAATTGCTTTACCGCGACGATATCTAAGTACGGATTTGTCAGTAGGGTAACAACCTTAGCTCAGAAGTCATTGAGACAACGATAATTAATACTATTGTTCAGACCTCCTCCTCATCAGTTCTGACGGCCTACTACCTGGCGCAGGGGACGCGCGCTCGGATTCGACTGGGAGCTCGCGGGTTCGATTCCCGCCACGGGCCACTTTAGAATTTTTTAATTTCTAAATTGGCTCAGGTCTGGTCTGGTGGGAGGCTTCGGCCGTGGCTAGTTACCACCCTACCAGCGAAGACGTGCCGCCTAGCGATTTAGCGTTCCAGTGCGATGCTGTGTAGAAACCGTTGGGGTGACTTTACTTACCCCTTCATCAAGTGAGATCGCAGTCAAATACTAACTTGTATAGTGTAAACAAATGATCATCCTATTTACTATTTATCCTATTTACTATTTACATCACAGTGTTCTTAACCAACTTTTTCCAAAACGGCTCGACCGATTTTTATGAATTTTTGACTGCTAGAATAATATAACCGCTATAGAGAATAGATCGTAAGCTATAAGATATCGTAAGTATTTTTCATACTACTATATGGCAATACAACGTTTAATTAGCTCTAAAATATAAAATTCTCGTGTCAAAGTGTATGTAACGAAACTCTTCCAAAACGGCTTGACCGATTTTTATGAACTTTCTGTCTCTGTTCGTCAGGTCTGACTCTGAGATGTAGTTTGTAAGCTATTTATTTATACTCGCATTTGGCAAAGCAACGTTTGCAGTGTCAGTTAGTTCCTCTGTATAAAATAATATTCAAAAGCCATGCAAATGGTTAAAAAACTCGATGATAATCTCATCACGACCATCTGTCTATCAGGCATTTTTCTCGCTGCTATAAAGATAAAATTTTCAAATTTTATTTGATAATCTCTATATTTATAGTTTGTTTTCTTAGAAATGAGTATAGGTATTTTCAACGTCAATGGGGTTAGATTACGTCATACGTGATATAATAATATTATGCTATTTCACCTATAAATTACCCTAATGGTACTACTAAAATACGAATACTAATTAGGAATCATCTATAAACTACTAGTCATCTATCGATGTGACCAACATGTACAAATAATATGAAAGTATTTCTAATGACAAAAGTTAAAGGCCAAATTAATATATCTGTCGCTCACTTGTTGTTATAGGAATATGTTGTCTCTAACGAAACTAATTACTAAAACAAGAAGTAAGAAGCGAAAATTACGAAACAGTTTAACTGTAATTTAATTACGACCTAAAAGCGTCAAGCGTGAGTTTTCGGGAAACTTTGGTACTGAAGTTTGCGTTAATTTGTCAAGTTAAGACCAAAAGTTAGTTACAAACGAGACTCTTGATTCAGCCTCCAGTTTCTGCAACCCTGGTCTACTAAACATCAGACAAAAAAGGAAACCACCACATTTTGGGAAAACCAGCATGCCTACGAGTTAACCATAATGTTCCTAAAAGGCGAAGCCTGCCTATCCGGACTCGACAAGCATGGTGGAACAGCAGTAGGTCATTAAAAAAATGTATGAATCGTCATGGGGAGCTTTTTGAAAAGCGCTATTTTTAGACGCGTCAATTTAGTTTAGTTTAGAGATTTTACACAACAGAATTGCCACCAAACCAAAACGAAATAAATTAAATAAGATATTCGAATAATAAGAGGTATGAAACTAAAATGTAAATAATTAGATACCAACGCTGACACTTTCTGATTTGATCAAATCAGAAATGAGTAGATCCGTAGACGAACCAGAGTCACCGACATAGCTCAACGTATCGCGAAGCTGGAAGTGGCAATAGGCGGAGCAAATAGCTCGTAGAACCGACGGACGTAGGGGACACAAAATGCTGGAGTGGCGATTCTGCACGGAACAGCGCAGTGTTAGCAGATCAGATGGACTGACGACATTAAGAGTTGCTGGAATGCGCTAAATACAATTAGTGGCGTAGGACCGTGTGGGCTGGAAATCATCGCAGGAGGCCCTTGTCCAGCAGTGGACGTCCATCGGCTGAAATGAATGAACGAACGAACAAGCTACACTTAATTTTAATCAGTGTTTGAGGAACCAGGGGATATTTTCTTAACACCATTTTAATCTCAATTAAGTGTCATCATCGTCTAAGATAGTGAAATAAACTTTGGCTGTGAAAAGGGAAATTATTCTCTCGTTTCGCGAACATGAACTCGGTTTGATACCAAGTTGTGATGGATGATCTTAATTGCTAATTTTATTATAGTATCATCTACTAAGCTAAGCACTTAGTTTATTTAAATATAACAAGGTTTTACTCACGACTTCGCCGCCGGCGTGAATTTTAGGTGCCCATATACTTTTAAAAAAAGTAGCCGATATGTTAACACAGGTTATAAGCTATGACATACGAGCAAACTTAAAAACTTTAAAATATTGCTTACAAGGATTTTTTAATTTACCTAATTCTTACCAGACAATTAACACCAGTTTGGTTACTGGCCTCTTTTTAAGCACGAGGATTTTAAGTAGAAATAGATCCAACCTATATACAGCGCTGATTAGAATTAGCGTTAGTAATTTGCATAGCATGCGACGGTCTTGGGATTAGTAGTAGCATTTATGTAACGCTACGTTACAATACGGTCAACAAATCACTTAGGTATAGGTATACTATATACAAAGGTTTAAACAAACTGTCAAAAATCATCTTCTAAGTAAGGGTTACTATACAATAAATGAATTTTTAAATGACAAAGACCCTTGGATCTAAGTGCATATTCCGTCTGCTCACAAGATGCTTATTATAATGTGATATATTGTTCAAAACAAAATTGTAAACAATTATTTAAAAAGAAAAAGTGCCGAGTTTCTTGCCCGTTCTTCTCGGTGCATGCTACTTTCCGAACGAGGCGGTAGAGTCTGACGTTTCGCAAATGTCTGTAAGTTAGGCCTATGTGAAAGAATAAAAAGTTTAGATTTTTTTTTTAATTTATTAAATTAAAAAAAAGTACCTAATGCCTAATGTACTATATGGCATATTAATAGGAGTTTATTTCTTTAAATATATAATACGTCGCAGTTTTTGTCCCTTCGCTTAAATTTTGGTTTTCAGCGAATCCCGAGGGAAATGGGAATCCTGAATTTTCGTGGAACAAGTGTTCCTCTTCTTTTCCTGACAAAAATTATGCCAAACAAAAGAATAAGTATCAACAAAAATTCACACACATTCATATTTATCATTTTATAGATATTGTAGTAACTAGTAATTATAATACACTTAACATGACATAAGAATGAAATATTTAAATTTTTCTTTTTCTTTTTCAGGTTTACAAAATATCTACAAGGCTACTAATCAAAGTCTATCATAAATATTTATTATTACTGATAATTATCTTAAAAACCATTAGGTACCTATATACCGTAATACATATTTCGTTTTAAAGTAACTAACATTAAAAATATTAATTTAAAATTTAAAATATAAATTCGCCTAAACCTGTAATTCTGATATTATAATGATTAATTAATGTAAAAAAATATTTAAATTACAAATACCCAACAAGAGATTATTATTAGATAATAATATTAGAATGATCATTATTAATGAAATCGTTGAAAGTTGGGGCCAAAGCAAAGAATCCGAATTTAATAACGTTGCTGGAACGAAGCTACTAAAAAAAGAAGACAAAACATTTAACAATCGAAATTAAAATTTTAATTAAAAATACTATGCACTAAAATATAGTTATTGTTGTAAAATTATAGTATCAGGTATTGTTCGATATTTAAAAATTCAAAATGGCGTCGTCGTCTCCCACTCCAAAAGCGCCCTCTCCGCCTCCGGCAGGTCACATGCCAAGCAAAATGGAACGAAGAATGTCCCATTTCAAGGAGTACAAGTTTTTCCGAAGCTTCAGTGCGAAGATCGAAAACTGGCCTATGAGAAAAGCGGAACAACTTTGGAGGAAGATGAGGGAACGAAAAATTGCAGGTAAGTAATTTTATTAAAAAAATTTAAGGAAAAAAAATGTAAATATAAAAAAATGTTTCGCCCAACGTGGGGCTCGAACCCACGACCCTGAGATTAAGAGTCTCATGCTCTACCGACTGAGCTAGCCGGGCTGGTGCATGTTAAGTCGAAATTATCGAATAGTTGATAAGAACTTAAAATATAGTTAAAAAAGAAGTAAGCAGTGCCTCTACCAGATAATTGTGTTTATTAGGCCCGGAGTCCACCTAAGCGGGGTGGAGTGAAGCTGTGTTTGACTAACCAATCAGATTTCGTCATTTCGACATCTCCCTTAGTTTCGGAGCTGTCAAAATGACGAAATCTGATTGGTCACTCAAACACAGCTTCACTTTTGTGGAAACCGAGCTTAATTGTATTTTATCTTTTTCCCGCAACATCGCTCAAGTATTATTAAGTACTTACTATTCATGTATTTTAAATTTCTGGAATCAGCCCTTGTATAACAAACCTGTTAGTAAAAGTCTTGTAAAAATCGGTTCAGCCAATCCGAATATCAGCGCCTTCAAGCAAAAAGACATTTTTATTTTATCCATGTGACTTTTTTGTCTAAAATGAGCCTGCCAATCCACGCTTGTCTAAAATAATGGGCTAATCTAATGACCGAAACATAGCTATTTCAGCTGAAACAGACCGTTCATGGTGATGATGATGACCTTAATAAAAAGCTCTCTAGGGCCTACTTATCGCTGCAAAGATTAGAAAAGGGCTGGCAGTAAACTCGGCTGTAAAGTATAAAATCTACTACAATAGGTATTGTAGGTACTTACCTAGATAAAAGCCGGCCATAAACCGTTGTGTCTTGACGAGATGGAATGGCAATAATATTATTATCTTGATGAATGTCTGTCTACTGTCCAGCAGGGCTAGACAATAATTAGTCTAGGATCCCGCTATACAACGACCTTCACCGAGCTGTTTATTGGATGAAAACTATTTTATATCCAATTTAATATGTATGTCAATAAATATATTGCAAGTGGGTTGCCTTAAAAATTTCAGACCAGGGTATGATTAAGAATTAAAAAAAAAACTATTGTAACATGGACTCCTATTTGTTACAGTTTAGTTGACATCGTAGTTCAAATTAGATTGGATGTTATAAATAGTGCTTTTTGCCAGAAATACTTTCCTGGCTGAGAAAAGTATTTCTGCTCTATATTTTTTGGCAAAAGAAAGTTAACGTAATAAAATCGTAGATAAATAAGCACAATTGTAATTTGCGACCTGAATCGCTCATCCAATCTAATTTGAACTAAGATGTCAACGGAACTGTAACAAATAGGAGTTCATGTTACAATGGTTTTTTTTTAATTCTAAATTAATCATATCCTGGACTGAAATTTTTTAGGCAACCCACTTGCGATTTATATTTATTGACATATTTAATTGGATATAAAATACATACTACTTATATTTTATATTATAGTGTTTTCACACAAAATAAATATAATATAAAATATAAGTAGTAAGTAACGGCAAGGCGTCATTACTCGTTCGAAGTTAGCTCCATTGGTATTAATGGGACTTCGGCATATATGAATAACTGTAATGTTTTCAGATAGATGGCGTTAGTTCTGCCTAAGAACGAAAAACAATATGCATCCGAATTTCGTCGTGGTGAGACAGTCTCGCGTAGCTCAGTGGAAGAGCTCCCAGCCGCGATAGCTGGGGGACGTGGGTTCGAGTCCCACCGCGAGTGAAATTTTGAAAATAAATTTTGTGAAATTGTGAAAATAAACAGCTCAGTGTAGGTCGACCTTACTTGGGATCCCGTACTAAATGTAACATAAGCGTTAAGCGATGACGCTTGTAGAAAAATCACGTGACCCCCAGTAGATATGAAAAGCGCTGTTCACTGTGCTGCTGCCGCTGCTGTCGCTCGCACGCGCAGAACGCTAAAGTTATCAACAGTCGACAATCGAGTACGACTATTTGTCGTTCTCGCAGATCTTGTAGATAACTTTAGCGTACTTCGCTAGCGACAAGCGACCAGCTGCAGCAGCAACAGCGCTACGCGTAGAGTACACTCTGCTTTCATATGTTCAGGGCGATCGGCTAAAAATTTAACAATCATTAAATAACTGTATCAATGTCAAAATACGTGTTGACCAATCACAAGGCTTGAAAATTTTTGCAGATTTTGACATTGATACAGTTCTTTAATTATTGATACATTTTTAGCCGATCGCCCTGCTGGTGGTCACGTGATTTTTTTACAAACGTCAACGCTACATTGTCTAGCCCTGCAGGGCACAAAGTATTAAAGACAACAAGTGAAATTATAATATTTTTTTTACAAAAAGCTTTATATAAAAAGTTCCCCGTGGAGGTTTAATCGACGATTCTAGCAGTGAAAAATACTATATTGCCTGATGGAAAGCAATGATTTTGTATTGCACTTAATAATACTGTAAAGTGTAAACGCCTAATCACTATACTTACAAAAACGTCCAGTGGGCTGATTCTGTATTGTTACATGATACCAACAAACCTAAATTGGTAACTTGTGCAAAAATAATGCAAAAAAATAGGATTTTTGCCTCAGTTTTCTTAGATAACAGATAAAATCCCAATGCGAGTTGGTAACTAATGATACAGAATCATTAACTAATGATTCCTTATTCTTGGCTTAAACACTGAAATGCCTACTTTGTAATACAATTCCAAGGTTTTACCCATCAACCTGGTGTAATCGACCTCATAACTCTTTATAGGTGGGTACTTCACTAACCTTCGTTTTATTTGACACGTCATGCAACATTACGGATAATATCCGTCCCCAAAAACTTGTTAAACCATCGTAAACATTGCAGTCCGTGGCGTTACGCCAACTCGAGTGTAGTATCTAAAATGTACGCTATAGTATTGAATGGAAGCAGGCGTTATTTTGCGGAAATCCATAATTAGCAGGACTGATTAATTTGTTTTGCTATTATCCGCTACTTGAAAGGATTCTGTATGGTGCAATATGCAGGAACACCATCCACATGAAACACCACACACAATTTTCTATCACTTTCTTCGACGCACGTTTCGTCCCGACACCGGGACATCCTCAGGAGATGTTGACTTCACAATGCGAAATCGTAGAGTGACTGTCGTGTCAGCGACGCGTTCTTATATACCCTTTCTACTGACTCAAACGTTCGCCCCACCCACTTCGGCTGGATTCGTACCCCCCGAAAACAAGCGAAGTATTGTAGTGGCGAAGTTGATACGTTAATTTGTTCATTAAGTAATTGAAATTGATTATTATTGCTATGTTTTATTATTTATAAACGCTACGCTATAGTATTTGAGTGAGATTCCACAGCTACTAACGTATGCCAGACCTACGAAACACCAACATCACACTTTAAAGATATCTTAACACTTTGCTTGTATATACCTATTGCTAATAGACTTTCATGTATAACATACAAGAAGTATTAGATATACTTTATTTCATCAGTGTTGAGAATTTCGTCATGTTGAAAAGAAAAAGGTGTTTTTTAGGTGGTAAATAATTTTCGTGGAAGTCTTTGTAAATCAGACCCTATTTATATGTTCTGCTACGTGTACTAGGTAATATCGGATCAAATTGCATGACATCTAACGTAACAACACTAATTTTTCAATTTTTTATAGCACGCATTTGAGCATCCCAAAGTCCAATTGAAATGAAACCACCAACTTATCTTCAGTTGGTAGTTTTACCTTGGTTTTACTCCTCAACTGTCTAGAAAATACTGTATATAAGAGAATAACTAATTTATTTTTATTTTATCATCCATAAAATATGTAAGTAGTCTTATAAAACTTAGAACTTAACTGTAACGCTTCGAAAGTTAGTCTAAGCTTAGCTGTAACATCATAGGTCTGGCTACAATGCTCAAACCGGACTCTCGGTACAGAATGGTCATTCAGTTTGAGCGCATTTCAATATCGCCCAATTCGATATCGGGAGATCTGAAAAGAATCTGCCAACTTCAGTCGCTATGTTGGTTATCAGTTAGATATTAGTACAAACTGTTGGATTCAATTCGAATCGAGATTCGGTTACGCCATACAATCTAAGTACCAACAGTTGTGTTGTACGTTTTCGGCTGATCCCTGTCAGCCGAAAACGTACAACACAATCGAAGTCTGAGAACTATAGCTTGGCAACTACGTGCGGGACCCTCCTGCGGGTTGACAGACAACCTGGGGACGCGGTAACGCATACATGCGGAGAAGTGTCCCCTTCCCCGCTACACCGCCTGGTAACCGCTGGCATCTAAGTTCCTTGCCTCCCCCACCGTCTGTCACCCAGCAGGAGGGTCCCGCACGAAGTTGCAAAGCTGTAGTTATTGTGACTTGTAGCTCTGTTGTTATCTGCCTGCTTCAATATCTATGAAATTCTCGTGCCAACTAACGTGTTACCAAATTCCTCCGAAACGGCTCGACCGATTGTTATGAAATTTTCTGTGTATGTTTGGTAGTTCTCAGAGTAGGTCGTGAGCTTTTTTTTATATCCCTAATAGCAAAACAACGTTTGCCGAGTCGGCTAGTTTTCTATACAAAATCACATTTATTATTATAATTACATCACATGATCATTTTTTAGGTTTTCATATCTACACAAAGGGTAGAAAACGGGACCCTATTAATGAGACACCGCCATCAGTCAGTCCGTCTGTTACCAGGCTAAGTATACTTTATAAACCGTGATTGAGCAGTTGAAATCACAGACTATTAATTTATGTTGAATCAATACAACAAACAAAATATGAGGAGGCTCCTTAGCGTAGCGTATTTCGTCAAACGTAGTTTTTTTTTGCCGTATTTATAGATAAATAATATGGAACTCTTAACCTCAAAATCCTGCCAAGTGCGAGTCGGAGTACTGCAGTTTATTCCACTTATTTATGGGACATTATACTAAAGTGCCTTCTATAAATTAACATCAATAGCATTGCGATGTAAAATTGCTCCGCTATAACTGCAGGCGTTTCCAACTTAAATGGGTCGTAACTCTGAACTACTCTGAAGTATAAAATGACTTTTTTCCTAAGTTTTATTGGAAAAATTATATTTATCACAAAGTTTTCAGTTGTCTTTACAGTATCATTATTTTCGTATATTAAGTAGGTACATATTAAGCTTTTACGTACGATTAATGTGCTTGGAATTTAGGTACTAACTACCAAGTTATTCAGTATGATAGCATAAGGAATGCGTAGTTTAACTTTAAGTGTGACTACAAGCACTGCATCTGTTCTAGAGTGCAGGATGGAACAGGAAAACGTAATGGCTGAGGTGAACAGTCAGTCGGATAAACATAGGGCAGGGTTAAGGACCGATGCCATGTGTAGGGTGGCCATTTGAATGGAAATACTAGGTCAGTAGGAACTTAATGCTCATCTCGTTATCGTAAAAACTTGGAAGGGGTAACTTACTTTAACAGTTTCTATACAGCATGGCCCTGGAATCACTTGGCGGTGCGTCTTTGCTCTTAGTATCGTAGTAACTAGCCACGACTGAAGTTTCAAACCGTAACTATATACCAGACCTGAGCCAATTAAGAAATTAAAAAAAAACTGTAGCGGCCCATGGGGGAATCGAACCCGCAACCTCCCACTCGAAGCCAAACGTGGAGTACGCTGCTCTAGGGAGGTCGTCAATAAGTCGAGTTGACTGTCACGGTCAGTAGGGTTAGTACAAGTTTTTATACCGAGTCAACTCGCTTAGTACAAATGAACCAAATTCCTCGATACAGTGAAGTTAGTAAACGTTTTTGAACGAATTTCAAGTCGATTCGCATCGCACAAAAGAATCGAATTCCTCCATACATTTACAGCCAACGACATCTATGGACAGTCACTGACATGCGGCTATCAATAGATGGCACTGGCTGTAAATGCATGGAGGCATTCGATTCGTTGGTGCGATGCGAGTCGACTCGAAATTCGTACAAAATCTCTACTAACCCCGCAGCTATAGCCTGCGTCTTCAATGGACGGTTGCATGTCAACGGCTGTCCATAGATGGCGTTATTTTAGGAATTCGGTTCGATTGTGCTACTCGAGTCGACTCGAAATTCGTACAAAAACCTGTACTAACCCCACTGTCCTCATAAGCCACGTGGTTCGTGGCCACCCCAACTCGTCATAGATGCGCGCACGCAGTCATTGTATGGTAATAGCTGCGCGTGCGTCGTGTAGCGCGACAGGCGCGGATCAGGACAGCTGTAGCCAGGAAACGGTCGCACGACATACTAATGTACTTGGCGATATGGCTCCGAATGTATACGCAACCTTCCACCTCCTATATATAGCCTAATGAACTTGCGGTAATCTGAATTTCTATACAATCTGAATTTCGTAAACGGCTCGAACGAATTTCATGAAATTTAATATACAGGGGCCTTTGAGGGCGATGAATCGATCTAACTAGGATTCCTTTTTTGAAAATGTCGTATTTACAAAAAAAAAAAACCGGCCAAGTGCGAGTCGGACTCGCGCACCGAGGGTTCCATACCATAAAAGAAGTAAAACATTGAAAAAATCACTTTTGTTCATGAATTTACGAGTATAATTTACATGTAGGTACTTTTGTTGGCAAACCGCAAACGTAACTTTGTTTTTGGCGGATTATTGTTACTATCAAAAAAAGTATATTAGTCAGTGAGTTGGTTTATTTTTCCTGTAAAATATACATTAACTTCTACTGATCATAATTATTTCAGATTTTTCGATTGGTAAACTTCGGAGATAAGGGGGGGGGGAACGGTATTTTTTTCGACAGTTTGCCCAATAAAACAAAAACTATCAGACATAAAAATAAATAAAAATTAGTTTTACTATACACTAGTAACGGCCTTTCATATGATACCCCACTCAATATTGTTATCTCATTTTGAAAATTTGTCGACCCGGTTTTCCCCCCTTTTTAAATAAAAATAAAAACAATTTTCAAATTTTTACGATTGTTATGACGTCGCGTCACTATAACCTATAACTATTCTAAATTTCAAGTCGATAGCTTGAATAGTTACTGAAATAATCGAGTGTGACAGACGGACGGACGGACGGACGGAGAAAGTCTCACCATAAGGGTTCCATTTTTACCATTTTGGTATGGAACCCTAATTAACGACCAAAGCTCGGTCACTCGGATATTAATCACTGTACTAGGTTGGTACTACGTAAACTTAGATACAAATTGTAAACAGTAAACTTACTTTACAGTTTCCCAGACTCCCTGCAAGTTATTGTCAGGTTGTTGCTCTCCATTCTGCGTTAGATGCATTTAAGAAAGCAAATTATGTCATTTGTTTACCTAGCGGTGAAGAAAAGAACAGTTGCCCGTCAGGAAAACTGAATATGCTAAAAGTTTAGCACAATGTTCTCAATGGTGGTGTGGGAAGCTTGCTAACCCACACTTGGCCAGCGTGGTGAGTTATGGCCAAACCCACAGGCCAAACCCCTCTCATCCTAAGATGTGTGTCCAGTTGTGGGACATAAACGGGAGTGATAACTACGTATTCCAATTCCTAAAAATGAACACCTTTGCACTACATGATGCTTACAAAAGACGTGGAGGGGCGTTTATTACACAACTGGCCAAAAAAGGAGTGTAATGTTTTTAGGGTTCATGTATGTATGTAAGTATGTATGTATGTAAGTATGTATGTGCCTATATATGTATGTGAGTTTCTTTATTTTACCATAACATCTGAACGGCTGAATAGATTTGGATTTGTAGGCTATTGTTAGAATCCTTACATCATCCCGAGTAACATAAGCTATATATTTTTTTCGAAAACGTCGTTTTACCACAGGACTGTCGTGTTTTTTTTTTAATTTTTGAATATTTACTTGTTTGACGATCTGATAGCCAATGCTATAAACATTCTAGAATAAAACTTGTGAGATATGTTTCGATTTCTATGCATTATCATAAGAATTTATGTACAAGTAATTGATTATATTGGCGCTTTAATAAAACCGCCGCGAGCTGTCTTATTAGTGTGCATATAAATTATAACTATAAGTTTTATTACTTAATTGATAGCCCCACTTTGCTAAATGTATTGGAAAACTTGATGCAGCAGTATAATGAATAGCTAGAAATCTTTTTCGATATTGATAAATTACTGTGTTAAGGGGAATGCTATGGAGAAACATATAGAGGACTTACTTATTTCCTTTTTTTTAAATTCTGGCTCAGTAGAATCAAATATTTTTTTTTATATTGAATCGATTCGTTTGCAATATAATCATAATTTCTATAATGCCAATAATAATCTAAAATCAGCTTCTTAGGTCTATATGGCATATACAAAAAAATAACATGTGAGTAGTAATGTAAGAGTAAACGATATTTTGTATTAATTATTATACTAATATATTATTATTATTAAAAGAGATTATGCGCGATGTCTTAATTATTAGGAATAACTTTCGAATTACAAAATACATACATAGAATCATTGGCGTTTTAAATTGCATGAATGTTTCACGAATACAGCACGTAAAAATATAAATGTCACGTAATAACGTTTGCATATTGTTATTTAAATTTTCAAAGTGAGATTTAAGCGTAATTTGTTCTTGATTATTATTTCAAGGTATCTTTTATTAGTTTTCTATTACAATCATCAATTTCGCGTAATTTTTATCTATGCTGCAATCACTGTACGTTTATTATGATAATTTTGTAGTTCCTAACTAGTAGCATATTCATATAGGAAAACTGTGGTGAAAATAAGTTAAGTACGTTTTAAGACTATTGTTTTAATCAATCTTTATTTATGGGAGCACTTGCTGCAAAGGTTGCCACCATCTTGGACTTCTATCTTGATAATACTACTTCGCCTTAACAAAAAAAAAGTATATATAATCAAATTAATTCGACATTCTAAAGGATAATGGCTGCCGATGTCGTGTCGATTTTTAAATCAAGAAAGTAAAGTTTGCTAAAAATAATTAGAAATAAATGGCGGTGCAAATGCCTAATTGAATTTAGAAAGGTTTAAAAAATTTGACGCAGAAATTGATTACTTTCTGAGAAAAGATCAACTTGAAGTTGAAGTTATTTGCCGACTGTACTTATTGAGAAAGCCATAGAGATCCAAGAGGCCGTCCTCAACTTTTAAAGTGTTACAAAAATACTTTGTCTAAATTGGCAAATCCGGGCCGTCGCTACACAATTTTTTACGCACACTAACATCCGCACACCAGACAAATTTCAAATTGACACACTCACACTACGAGAAAAAGTTGCCGCACTCACGGAGCTGTCGTTGTTAGGTAGGGCTCTATCTAGTCGGAGCGCGAGCGACGACCTTTTGTAAATCTATGCAGGGGAATGGCTATCAAATTTTATATTAATAATAGGTGAGAAATTTAGAGCCGGCATGGAGATTACATGCAAACGGTTAATGAAACATTGACGATATTTTTACTATATCTAAGATCAAATCAAATAAAATAAACCGGCCAAGTGCGAGTCGGACTCGCGCACCGAGGGTTCCATACCATAAAAGAAGTAAAACATTGAAAGAATCACATTTGTTCATGAATTTACGAGTATAAATTACATGTAAGTAGGTACTTTTGTTGGCAAACCGCAAACATAACTTTGTTTTTGACGGATTATTGTTATTATCAAAAAAAGTATATTAGTCAGCGAGTTGATTTTATTTTTCCTGTAAAATAACGTTAATTTCTATTGTTATTTATTATTTCAAATTTTTCGAACGGTAAACTTCGGAGATAAGGGGGGGGGACGGTATTTTTTTCGACAGTTTGCTGAATAAATCAAAAAGTATCAAGCATAAAAATAAATAAAAATTAGTTTTAGAATACACAAGTAACGCCCTCTTTCATATGATACCCCACTCAATATTGTTATCTCATTTTGAAATTTTGCCGACCCGGTTTTCCCACCTTTTTAAATAAAAATAAAAACAATTTTTAAATTTTTACAATTGCTATGACGTCGGGTCACTATTACCTATAACTATTCTAAATTTTAAGTCGATAGCTTGAGTAGTTACTGAAATAATCGAGTGTGACAGACGGACGGACGGACGGACGGAGAAAGTCTCACCATAAGGGTTCCATTTTTACCATTTTGGTATGGATCCCTAATAAAATTGATACCCTGATTGGCGAAGACAAACCACACCCGGAGTCAGGTCAAATCGCTAGTGAACGTTGCAATATCGTATTGCATGATGAATCACATTGCCAATTTGTCGGGGGGCCCAACTCCGCAGGTTTTTATGTTCTTGTTCAATGTTTTCTTTTATTAGTAATTAGACACAAAGAAGCCTTGTTCGGTCGTTACGTGGAACAGAGAATGTGTAGAGTCGCTATTCAGTCGATAAAGATTTAAATTTAATTTAAATTTAAAAATTTTGGTCAGTGTGCTGTGTGACCAGCGGAAAAGCAATCAAAATGTTGTATCAAAGACCGCTAGGCTCGGTTTCCACCACAAAGGAAAGGAGAGAAGAAATGTTATGAATAAACTATCCAATTGCATTATTTCCACATATCCTCTTTGCTTAGCTTCGGTGGAAATTGATAGAGCGGAAAGGAGAGATGTGTTATTTTTCTATTAGAATTATGTGCTGCAAACGAGCTAGCAATGCGGCAGAGCGGAGATGTCTATAGTCGAGCGGTCGAGCGACGCCGCAAGTCCTCACGAGGCTCGATCCCCGCCAATCTCCATGCGCCTCGCACACCCGAAAAAATCATTCGATTGAATATACACACAGCTCACATCTCCGCTATGCACAACTTACATCTCCTCTTTTCTCCACATTATGAAAATCACTATTCAGCTTCGTAACACATGTTCTCTCGTCTCTAATTGTCGTCTCCGCTTCGGTGGAGACTGGGCATTATGCGTAAATTTAAAAGTTTTTTTTTAAAAAGACTGCGCCCCGATCCCGTGTAACAGTACGCATAAATATTGAAAATATGTAATGATATGTTTTTTATTCAAATTAAATATTGTTGCGCGATGATGATCCACTTATTTCTTTGTTCGGCGATCGGATATCTGCTACAATAAGGGGACTTGTTGTATAAATATTATTTTTGGTGTCTTATTATGAAATTCCTTCCATTTAATGTACCGTCTCTTTCTTTAAAGCACATACTGTAGCGAGTGCGAGAGGGATAAACACAGCATGACTCATAAAATGGCTGGAATAGGGTAACTCTACGGAAGCTCGAGTAAAGTAACCCTATTTGATGTATTTTCAATATTTTACCCACGGTGCTACGTTACTTACTTAATTCAAAAGCTTTCAGCGTTTAATAACGAATGGAATGGGAGTATTTTAGATGTTTTGTATTGAGGGACTGATTTGCAATATTGAAAAAAAAACACTATAAGATCTTTGGTTCATTTGATGATGTCACATAAGCCAACTGCCGATCCTGAAGTTTATGCAACAAAAAGAACTATGAAGGAATTTTATAGTTTTAAAAGTTTCTTGTGAATGTTTTCTTATGTTTCCAATTTTCTTTGACGAGATTTATTTTGTGTGAACGAACATTTTATAAGAAACAACTTCTGTTGTCTAGATAATTTTTTTCGAAACAATGGTCTTTTAATTTATTAAAAGTACATTTATTTTATTCATCAAAAAGAGCGATTGGTACTTAACTTAGGAACTTTGTATTACTTATGGTTGTTGACTTTTACATAGAGCCCAGACATTCATACTTTTATTTACGTTTGCAATCGATAATTCAAAGCTTGTTCAAAAAGGATTAAAATCATCTAACTTCTCTTGCTTCAGCTGCTCACTTAGGCCACGCGTCAATGGTCGTATTAAGTTTACTTTCGCGCACGCGCCTCGTCTGTTATTTCCTGTCGGAACACAATAACCTTTTTACGTAACGATCGAAGAGGGGTAATCAAGTGACACACATTATTTTATTTACCCAACTTTTAGGCTAATTTCCTACTTGATTATGTAAAACAAAACGTATATAAAAATTTACTTTTTGAAATATCTCATCTGGTATTATTTTTTTTCCGTATTACAAAAAGGCTAGGAGGATGGAGAAATAATATAAAATGGCATTATTTTATTGATAATAAAATCTATAGTAAAGCCTTGAAATCGGTGGCCTTGAGATACAAATTCCTACTACCAGATTCAATATACTAGTATCCCAGTTGAAACTATAAGGTCTTGAATTATCAATACATAATTCAACCTTTAGCATTAACGTGAACTCAACGGGTCTGCCCGCGAAATTCAAAATTTTCGTGGTTTTTTGCAATTTGTACGCTAATTAGACATGATAGGCTTATGGCAATCAATTTGCGAGAATGGCAGTATCATCTTTACATGATTATATCAAAATCTTTGCATAAAAATGTGTATCCTAGGAAATTAATCCGAGTATCGAGTTTTATGTAAGTAACTCGCAAATCTTGGACTAATTTCTTTAACTCGACACTTTCGAGCAGAGATTTTTATATAAACACGTGAAGAAGATATTGGGATTATCGCAATTTGACGGCCATAAGCCTATTATATCTTATTAGCTTAAAAATCGCGAAAAACCACGAAAAATTTGAATTTCGCGGGCACAGCCGTGGTGTGCTCCTTAACTATGAACTTAAAAAAAAGCTGTTGGGTTCTTTACTATTTTGGTTTTACTATATATTTACCTAGCGGCCCGTCCCGGCCGATGATGACGTTTTTTTTTAAATTTTCATCTTTTATTCATATTTTTTTGTATTCTTAATATGTTCTTTAATATTGTTTATGTAGAACATACTTTTGTTCTATATCCTTAATAGTTTTCGCAGGGCATGCGACTTAAGATTTTTTTTTGGCATTTTTTTTACACCTATAGCTACGGTGATACGTTACTAAAACTTTAGTATGATACTCAGGGATACTCAGGGTGAATGTAGCTTTCTAATGGTGAAAACATTTTTGAAACCAGTACAGTAGTTTTAGAGTTTATTTATTCATTACAAACATACACACGCACAAGAATACTAACTTTTTTCTTTATTATATTTGTTTAGATTTCAACTATGACCTAATTAATGCATATATGGTATATAATATCCGAATTTTTTGTACACGATTTCTTTTATTAATGTAGGTGAGAACTAAAATAACATTTTTAAAAACTCATACCCTAAGGGGATGAAAGTTAGCCCAAGCCAAGCCAGTATCAACAGGTTGTCAATGAAACAATTATTATTATTGACAGTTAATCGCTACCTGTGAGGCCGCATGTTAGTAGAATACCTACTTTTTATATAATCCTATACAAAGTTAAAGTAGCAAATTGGTTATCGAATTAAGCATGGATATCAGGTTTTAAGTATGATCGGACGTGATATGTCGTGAGAAGGCGCTAATGTGGAAAGATTCAAATTTTTTGCGCGCCATAGAGAGTGTGGTTGGGTTACTTAACAACCTTGTGGTTGTGACATACCATGGCACAATCATGTAGGAGCAAGGTTCGAATACTGGGCACAAACCATGTGACTTTTCATTTTCGGTAACTGAAACATGTTACTTATATCGCTTAGCGGTGAAGAAAATGTGTGCGGTGGTTGTGAGAAAACTCGCAAAATGTGTGAAACCTGCGATCACGCGGTCAGCAGTCATGGTGGGTTAAAACGATTCTGAGAGGAGTCCATGCCTGGTAAGTAGTCGGTCGTAAAATCTCTCCTATCTGCCTTTAGTGACATTTGACTTAGTTATAGGAAAAAAAAATATTACCTACCTATTATTGAATTAATTAAAAATTACTACCTTAGAAAAGTCTGAACAAGCGCAGTTGTGCTTAGAATTTAAGAAGCTAAAGTTATCTTAAAATAGTAATGATAATACATTTTTCATAGAAATACAATCGTCTATTAGTAGGTTATTTTAAGTGCAATAGCTACTCGTATATTCATATCATTGTAGCAATATGCAAGCATTTACAACTAATTGTAGGAAAAAAGCATTATGCAATATTATACCTTGTTAAGTGCATGTTTTATCTTATAAAATTGTTATCTGTACAAAAAGGTTTTATCTCACAAAAAAACAAGATATCTCGCCCGAAAAGTTTCGGTAACTTTTTCACCTAAACTTAAGTAAGTTCATGATGCAACGGAATGTTGTAACTTGTAACTTCCGAGATAATGTTTTAAAAGCCTTTATCAAAGCTTGAATGATAAGGCATTTGGGTAAATAAAACTAATTTGAGTACGCTCGTTTCGAGGTATAAAATAAACAAACTTGGTTTTGACAAATTAGGGTAATTAAAGTACTTTTAAGATTTTTATATGTAAGGTACCTACTTTTATGGTATTCTGTGATATTAGTCAAGTTTTAAGCTCATAATATCAATGATAGCCCATCGGTTCAGATTTTTGCCTCTCGTCAGGAAGTCGGCGGTTTGAATCTCGGGATTTTCTGAGATATGTGTGAATTCGATATTGTTTAACTATAAAGCGTTTCTACTACATCCCGGCACAGTAGCGCACGATCGCATTCGAGTGGGTGGGAGGCTTCGGCCTTGGCTATAGTTATCACCCAACCAGCAAACACGCACCGCGAAGCGGTTAGGCGTTCCGGTGCAATGCTGTGTATAGAAACCGTTAGGGGTGAATTTACTTACCCCTTCCAGGTCCGTACGATAACATCTGTTGCTGCATCATCACTTACCATCAGGTGAGATCGCAGTCAAATGGAAAGTAATAATCAATGTCATAATAATTTCATGTCGATAGCTATAATACTTACTGAAATAACCGACTGTGAGAGACAGACGGACAGACGTACCATAATAATTATATTTTACCAATTTGATATGGAAACCTAAAAGGACATGATTTTTAATTATAAAATGCTACCTAATCTAATAATACAGACATTGTAGGTCGTTAGACCTTAGCTAGGCTCCTACTTTAGATAAACTACAAGAACTTCAACTTATCTCTACAACAGAAAATATGTAGAGTTTGGTGATAGAGCGAGAGATATTTTTTATATAAATATAATATATAAGTCCAATCGTCTGCATCTGTTCATTGGCAGGCACAAATGACAAATTCTAACTTTTGATGATTTTAATTTTATTAATTTTCCATGACAACGGCATAGGAAAACGCCCTATGAATTCGGTTACCTATCAATCATACGTCGCTTAGCCAAAGTAATCTTGTGCTTTCAGAACTGAATATTTTCCCTCCGCATAAATCCATACATATTGCTTCATCGGAATTTGAATCTCTCAAAAAGCAAAAAGACTAGTGATGTCACATCAATTTTGCGAACAGAAGTTATCGATGATGTATCGTTATATGGACGTAACGAGTCGGGCCCCCCGCTTTGCGCGCTCGATTCGTTTGACGTTTTGCTGTTTAGTTTACTTTAGTCAGTGTGGTACTGCCGCGCGCATTGCACGTGAGTGTCGTGCCCGCGCTCGTTCGTTCACCTCGAGTTCACGATCGAATCAGCTGTCAAAAATTGACGTTCGCGTAAAAATTGCACTCACAAGTATATGAAAAAGTTATGGCGCGAGTGATTTTGGGTATGGATTTGTGATTTGACGTATCGTGCTAGTGTTGTGATGATACATACCGGTATCGATTGTTGTGTTGTTTAGTGTCTAGTTTGGAGTTTTAGAGGTTGTGTGGATTGTTGTTATGCAGTTATCATGACACATTGATGTCGTACGAAGCTGATATGTCTATAATTAGCGAGCTGCATTGGCTGCAAGACGACGAGTTGTTTGCTTTATCCTTACAAAACGGTAATGTTTCGTATACATTGTATGTAGGTACCTATCTACTTGAGTACTAAAGCTAGGTTCTTATTTTGTTTGCAAGTTGTATGCTGATATTTAGCCTTATAACTCCAAACATATTCTTTTGTCAATCGTCTTCAAATATTTTTATAGCTAGGTAGAGTAGGTGATTAGGAATAATGATTAGTAGTAGATAATTACTAATGTAGCAATTACAGCTTAATATATGCAGTAAGTATTAAATCAGCCGGTGCTAAAGACCTTCTAAATTACCTAAGTACATTAAACTGATATAACATTAGGTTACTCTACCAAAGTAGATAAGTAGGTACCTATTTCAAGTTAAAAAAAGTCCGAAGACTAGTTTGTGTATAGGTATAATTATTTATCCTGGTAATATAAAGAACGGATGGGTAATCTTAAAAAATAAAGGTATATCTAATTTGTAAAAAATAAATTACAAATTAAACTTTAAAAATTAAGTGCTCAATTAAGAATACAATTAGAAGAGTTATTATACACCTTACCTATTATAACTTGTTTTAAAACATTCCCACCAAAATGTAGATGAAACAGTTATGTATATATTTACTTTTCTAATCTATATAATATTATCATCTTATTTATTATTTGATTGATTAACTACTCTAAAGGTTGGTAAGTTGTGTAGGCAGGTTGAAGACTAGTGAATGAAAAAAGGTGTCAACAAAAAACAGAGTGCTTCAATCAAGTTATGATACACATAACTAAATAAATATTCATAAGAATTAATGTTTATTCTTCATAATAAGTACGTACCTTTTTAAATAATTTTGTCATAATTCAGCACTCTATTACATTCTAGAAGAGCTCATCATCAAGCTACATCTATCTTCGATTGGTCAGCTTACGAGTATATTCTTTCTTTAGTTGTAAGTTATGTTGAAAGAAGATTGGACAGCATTATTTAGGTATAAACTTAACTCTAAACTTCACTTTTAATATAAACTTATCCAAGTAATACCTATTTTAGCTAAGTTATGTAGCATTATTTGTACCTGACTGTGCACTTGTACATATTAATATCTTGTTTACCTTCAAAACCGATAAGTCTTAACTCGAAACAACAGGATTGAAAGGAATCCTCTGAAATGCAAAAACGTACCTACCTAGTAGTACTACGTCTACATTGCTACAACTTACCCTAGGTCTAGATAGATTATATCTCGAAAAAGGTCTCTTGACTCTATAAAAAGCTGAACTTTTTGGTGTAAGCTCTGAAATGGCCTTGGGTGTTTTAGGCTCACTTTTTTCACATTGTAAAAGTTTTAGGGATATACCGCCTTCTTAACTTGACTACCATAAAATCAAGTGAATTACAACTCTACATAGACGATGGGCCTGGTAACTGAATATAAGAATCCATATCTCATATTATGAGCTAGTATATGACCATGATCTAAAATGAATTTAAAATCTATAAAAAAAATCCGTAAATAATATTCAGTGAGTAAGCTGCAATTATATTAACACGATTGCGTTTTACAATCCAAAAACAAGGAATCAATTAAATATGCGTCATTTTTATTGAATGATTTTATTTATTAACGTACCTACTAGTAAAGTAATAATAATCAGAATGGTGAGTACAGAAAATTTTCTTGATTTAAATTTTAGTAGTAGGTACAAAGAACTTGTTTCCTGTTCATAAATAATTAAGTATTTACTCAGTTCATCGGATATTCCTGGGTTACTTGTATTATTAAAAGAAGAACCATTTTGTTTTATTTCTTGTCAGATAATAATCTATTACTCAGATAGTAGTATGTAGGTAGGTATCTACAGATTATAATTTTGATGAATTTTCTATCGATACAATTATGCCACATCCCTTTTACAATGTTAAGTGGTAATTTTATTCTCAATATATTTGGTGTAAGTTTTAGACTGTACATAAAGTTTTTTAATAATTCGAGTTAAGATAAATAATATTATCGTAAGGCATTGAATGTGAGCGGATGGATTTTGAATACAAGTATTTTACAAAATTCAAAAATACATAAGTTTTAAAATAACACTGACCAGAGAAATAAGTAATCTACCTAAAATTAATAGACGTGAGTGAATAACAAAGTGTTGACAATAATTTAAATAATATGATGAAAAATATATAAGGACATTTATACACATATCGCAATCTAGTAAAGATATTGTGTTAGGTAGGTATGGGTTGACATTTCCTAGTCGAGGGAATCGAACCCACGACCTCCGACGCAGAATGCAGGAACTACGGTTGCGCGATTCGATCGTCAATATTGGAAAAAAGGTTTTTTCAGTATTATTTTTGCTCCACCGAAAACTCAAGTTTTTTCATCTATCTTTCTTTCAATTAAAAATTTTCGTATTTTTTTTTACTTTTAGTGATGTCCAATGAAACCAATAGTAATGAGACAAATATGGAAATGAAATCGTTGAGATGTCGATATCGGTAGTTGGCGCACAATGTTTGTAAATAGGAAATAATGGCCAAGGTGAACTATAGTTAGATTCTTGCTACCGCTCCGCCTTCCAGTTAGCTAGGGCACTTCTTTGTAGCAACATTGACACAATAGGTTGACTGACACAAGGATTAACCGGCCAAAGTGCGAGTCCGGTTGGCGCCTATCTAGATTTTATCTTTGGATATCTAGATTTTAATATATCTAGATTCTAGCGGCTATGGTTACAAGTGTCTTACAAAATATGTTACAAAAATAGATAAAAATAGTCAAGATAGGCCCATCCGAGCATTTTACGTAAACGTTCTTCATACAAGAAAATGTAGCGCCATCTGTCGAAACTCCTGCGAAATACATGTTTATTATTTTTTTATTTTTTATCTATGTAGCAGGACAGATTAATTTGTTTAGCTATTATCCGCTACTTGAAAGAAGGATTCTGTATGGTGCAATATGCAGGAATACTATCCACATGAAACACCACACACAATTTTCTATCACTTTCTTCGACGCACGTTTCGTCCCGACACCGGGACATCCTCAGGAGATGTTGACTTCACAATGCGAAATCTTAGAGTCTCTCGCTGTTCGCCGTCTTTAGTATACAAGGCTGTGGTTACAAAACAAAAACAAAAAAGTTAGCACAGTAATATTATTGAAAGCGAAAGTTTGTGTGTGTGTGTGTGTGTGTGTGTATTTTTCATTATTTCACGCTAAGGCTAGAAAGGAACAGTGAACAGATTTGCCTGAAATTTGGAATTAACATTAAGAAAAATCCGTGGTTCTCTTTGGAGTTGTAGAAATCCGAAATTAACTCGGGTAGAGTCGCGGGTATAGTTTTACTTTAGATTTTTTAAATTACATTTTACAAGAGCCTGTACGTTAGGCCTATGTGAAATTAAGATATTTTTGACTTTGACTTTGATTATCTTTCTCGTGATGCTTTCGTGCTTTGGAATAATTCTAGGTCAACGGTAAATAGGTACCTACTTATAAGTTTTTGGCTATGCTGTTGGACTCAGCTTGCTTTAATATTTTTGGTTGCCTGGAAAAGATCTGTGTGTGGCGATAAAGCCGCCATATTTATACTATTGTTTAATTGTTACATATTTCATTCATATCACTTTTCATCATTTGTGGTCTAAAATAAAGAATTTTCTATCTATCTTTCTATCTAGATTTACTATTATATTGGTATACAATACTTAAAATTAAATCTATCTAAATTAAAATTAGAATTTCTTAAATTTCAGAGTCCTTTTGATTTGTTAGGTACTGTATAATAATATGATAATAACAAGCGTTTACAATTATTTACGTAGATTTATTTATAAATCCTCAGACACGCATAATCAATGTAATTCTAAAGTAATAAATCGATGCATCAAAAGGAAAAAAGGAAACATGCATAATATAATAAAATTTAATTGTTTATCTATTCTTGATAAAGGAAACTGAAATAGCCTTGCTTGATACAAAATGAAAGCTATCCGCTCTCGTAAAATAAATCTCGATTGATCGCATATTGCCGCTAATGTCGCAGATTTATTAAAAAAGTTCTGGTATTCTATTCGTGATTTTTTTAAAGATTTGAGCGTATATAAACCTTCATACCTCGTTCGTGTAATGGTTTTGACGGGAATAAATTATTCAGTTCAAATAAAATAGTGAGACGCATTTTAGAAAACTGATTATACCAAAAACAGGATATTATACGACTTTAGTGTTGCAGCTACTTATCCTTAGATCATCGATATTCAGAATTTTAAATAGGTACACCACTCGAGACTTAAACAATGACCATAGAGTAAAATTAAATACTTTGACATTTAACTGATTTGTTTTTAACTTTTTTACGAAGAATTAATAATTATAATTCTCAATTTTAAAATCGCTATTTTATTAATCATGAAAAATATTTACAAAATTTTTAAAAGTGTCCACTGCCATAGTACCGTTTTAATAGGTACCTATATATACCCCCCCTCCCCCCCACAAAGTATTAGCATGGTATTAGATATACCTGATAAATATAAGTACAATATATAGCTACTATTAAAAAAACCCAGACACCAGAAAATATTCATACTCATCACACGAATATTTTCCAGTTGTATGAATCCAACCCACGACCCCCGATTCAGAAGGCAGGATCGCTATTCTCTACTAGCTACGCCATTCGGTCGTCAATTAGGTCTGGGTCGTGTAACCAGAGACAAGATATTCACCGGTTAAATTTTTTCGGTCCCGTACCTAGTAGGTACCTATTGCGGCAACATGGTATCAACTTGTTTAATTTCGTGAGCCGAGATCAAATATTGATCGAGTTTCGTAAATGTTCCAATCAAATCTCAGATAACAAACGCAATCCAACATTCAAGACTTCGGTTCAAGGTCGCCTAGTTTTGCGACACAAAGCAACGTCCGTCTAATCTATAATCTATGCTTCTAGTATAACATCATAGACAAACAAACTGCTAATTAGAGACCCGTCTGGGTCTAACATGACTGACATGTCTATTTATCATCTAGCCGGTTGAAATTTACTTTTTATGGATGACTTTACATTTTTCGATTATAAGGCTGACCGCACATGGGTTTTAATTGTTGATATTTGGTGTCTAAGTATTATTTTACGGCTTGTGTTTTTAATTGGTTTTAAGTTATAAAAAGAAAAATATTCAAAAAAAAATATTTGTCAAAGTTTCTCAAGTTATTTGTCAAATCCAAAAATGCCCCTTGTCTAGTAAATGTCTTTAAAATATTTCTTACATTTAATCTAAGTTCGATTTGTTTTCCCTTTAAAAGTAATATGTCAAGGCGGTTAGTTTTTATATTGGACTTATACGAAAGGACGCAATGATACTAGTGAGCAATTTCCGGTAGCTACTGAAAAATTCATTACGTAGCTATGGTTGGTCTTGTTATGTGCGGCTAGCTTAGATATCGATCTATCTAATAGGTAGGATATTGAGCCTGGGAACTTATTTAAATGCATCCAACTACTAGTTCATACAAAATTCAGTAAATTTAGTACAGATTGATCTTACGATAGTAATTTTGTAATTCCAACCGAATTTTACTCACGAAGATAAATAACAACACAATATCTTACTGAATGATAGACAAGTACAGTATTTTAATGATAGACAAGGACCGTTTTTTTTTTATTGAATGGAAGCAGGCGTTATTTTGCGGAAATCCATAATTAGCAGGACAGATTAATTTGTTTTGCTATTATCCGCTACTTGAAAGGATTCTGTATGGTGCAATATGCAGGAACACCATCCACATGAAACACCACACACAATTTTCTATCACTTTCTTCGACGCACGTTTCGTCCCGACACCGGGACATCCTCAGGAGATGTTGACTTCACAATGCGAAATCGTAGAGTGACTGTCGTGTCAGCGACGCGTTCTTATATACCCTTTTAGTTTTATAGTTTTTTTTACTTTATGGATTATCTGCACCAACCACATCGCTCGGGTGTTTGGAATCTATGGAAATTTCGTCAAATATTTTTCTTTTTTATAATCTCCTTAATTTTGAGAAAAATTAAAGGCTTTCTAGGTGTACGGATTTTCGCGAGATAATGATAAATCAGCGACTCAAAACTTTTTTAAATAAAAATTTAATTTCTCATTTATAATAGATCTCCTTTGATACGGAAGGACTAGGACGTAAGCTATATTTCATACTATACATTCAAATATTTTAGATTTTTAAGAGAATACAAACATCAATGTACGGCCAGCTTAAATAATCTCATTCTTGTTCACACCCACCTAAATTCTAGACCGCGATATTGGTTTCTCGGAAATAACTTGAGTGCATCTCCTGATGAGTGATGACTAAGTGATCGGCTTTTTAGCACCAACCACTCTTCTAAACGAGCCACTCGCGGATCATTTGCATGTCTCTTGTATTCCGGTTGCGCGTTTGAAAGCCTATTGTCATAGATCTAGGTTTTAAAGACCCACGTCTGTACATCCTTATTATCCTTGCCATGTTTTTCCAGTGCATGTTTAAAGTACAGTGCTTCTACTACTTTTGTTTAAATACCGGACGGTTTGTTAACAATTTTATGTTTTTTAGAGTTCCGTACCCAAAGGGCAGTCTGTCACCAGACTGTATCTCTTGAACCGTGATAGTTAGACACTAGAAATTTAAGCAGATGATGTACTTCTGATATCGTTATAGGAGCAAATACTAAAAAATAATAAAATAAGTAGGTATTTAAGGGTTTTTTGTATACGAGTCATACAACAAACTTAATTTTTTGCTTATTTTTGTTCGATATTGGATAACGACAACAGGTAGACGCTTAAAGTATTCACAGAATTAGTATTGAGTTTTATATTCACTTAAAAAAAAGGAGGCTCCCATACAAAGAGATCCCAAAGAGTGTGAATTGAATAATGTAGAGACAATTAATAAAGAACTTACTTGGCTACGGGCTACGGCGCTACTTATAGTCTTATACTATCATCCATAAATCCATATATGCATTAGGAACTTAGATACACGATGTAGCTACACAATGGACGATTTAGGAGTATTTGGAAACTGGTATACTACTATCGCTTGTCTCGATGTCAATACCAGGTCGACACCATTGTTGTGGTCTCATTTGAATTCCATTGATAATATTATTGTGGCGCTATTCGAACGCCCACTTGATATTTTGCCCTCGATTAACGTTTACGAGTATGCGTACTGAACTAATATAGACACACGTAATTGTATACTATTAATACTTGTAACTGAATCACTATCGGCTGAATTATTTTAGACAAAGTTAACTGGCTGGTTTCCTTCTGTGCTAAAGGACGTTTGTCCATAGGAGTTGTCCGGATATTGTTAGAAAACCTACATATTATAATTACAAATAAAAAGACCAAAACCCAAATAAGTTGACATAGTATATATATTCGCGAATTATTAAAAGTTAAATATATTAAAGTAGCCTATCTATGTTCCCAATTTCAGTAGTTGCGGCGTGAAATAGTAACAAAGATCCATCTATCCATTCATACTTACAAACTTTCGCGTTTATAATTTTAGTAGGATAATTTTCTTAATGTGTACAAAACACAACTTTAATGTTCGTGAAACAAAACTTCAAATGAAACCTCGTTAAAAATGTAACGAATAAATTGTTCAAATTCCCAAGTGTACTCTGTGTATGTGTCTACTTGAATAAAGTTATTTCGAGTTAGAGTAAGTTCCTAATAATATTCTCACACTTGTTAATGTTAAACTTTGACCTTTATAAAATAGTGGGAATTCCGGCTACCAAAATATTATTGGATTTAGTTTTTTGTTGCAGATTTAAAAATACATCCTTGAATTCTACCAAAATATTATTGAATTTAGTTTTTTGTTGCAGATTTAAAAATACATCCTTGAATGTTTTATTCGCGTTCTTTTTAGAACGAATGGGACTTGGGAGTGAGTTATTAATTTCCAAAATGTCAGTCAACGTCAGAACCAGAAAGCCCCACAATACAGACCGTGGAGTATTTATCAATTGAATTAAAAGAAATGATTTCTAATAAAAATAAAATAAATACTCGTAGTAAAGTAACGGATGTAACACTTAAACTAAATACTACAACAGAGAGATCCCATTTAAAAGCTAATGGTAATGATGATGACTTGGCCGCTGCACATGCGCTTACCAACTTTAGTTTTGCAGTTACTTTATTTTCACGAATCTTTATCACAAGGGATTAAGAATTATAATTAGATAGTAATCGGCAATACAGCTGCAAATAGTATTGAGCTCTTTAATAGGAAACGGAGTCGTTAAAATCAGTAACAGACATATTACTAGGCAAATGGAGGCCAAACCAGTTGTTTGGAAACGTAAATGTAAAAAAAAACTAGAGTAACGATAGTGTATTGGCATTGTTTACATAAGGAACAAGTAAAAGACTTTGTGCATATAAAGATGCATATTGTGTTTGCGGATGCAATAGATACTGTTTGAAAGTTTATATTTAAAATCGTCGTAAAGAAACGATGGCATTTTAAATTCAATGAATTTAAATTCTTAGTACCTACAGTAGTTTGGTTTTAATGAACAAATTAAGCAAACCTTCTCTGATGATATAATTTGATGTATTTATGAGTCATCCAATAAAATCGTTAGATCCTTTAATGATGTAATAAACATATTTACTTATTTTCTAAATTTCACCTTGCTTATAGTAACTCAATGGTTATAGTTCCAATAATCATATCAGTACCTAATTGGTCTTTTAGCGAAAAACTTCAACTTGACTTCAACTTTTACCAAGACTTCCAGCTACGAAAGGATTTTTTAAGTTATATATTTCTATTTTTTGTTCGAATCAAACAACACAACAACCTGAAATTACATTGAATTGAGAACATTTATAAATTACTTATCAGATGTTATTGATGAAAACTTTAGCAATCTTAAAACTTTAACAATGAAAATTTAGAATTATTTGTGAAATGTATACAAATACTAGCTGATGCCCGCGACTTCGTCCACGTGGGATAAAAACTATTCTATCTTTTAAGTTGGACCAAATGACAGATATTCACGAAGTTTGAACTAAATCGGTTCAGTAGTTTAGGAGTCCATCGCGGACAAACATTGTGACACGAGATTTATATATATACAAATATATAGATTTTAAGGTTTTGGAGATGTAAGCTATAATTACAATACAATGTTGAAAATGTTTACTCGGCGTTACATTTACTGCAGAATACAAGAACACAGATCTATTAATCGTCCATGACACACATCCTTATATTTAAACAGAGATAAATTGCATTGATATCAAATGTTAAACACAATATCATCTCGAGAAAACACATTTAAACCTGTAAACATTATTTACTTAGTTATTAAAAAGAGTGTAAACTAATTACATTTCTTCTCTGTGAGAAAAAAACACAAAAGTTTTCAACTCTTTCGTTTTAATTTTTTGTCTTTACCTAACAGTTGATAGCTGGACTAAGTAATAAGAAAAAAAAACAAAAAAAAACATAAAACAGAGAGTAGACTAATTAGATTTCTTCTCTAACTGAGATGACAAAAACCAGAAAAAAAAAACAAAAATTTTCAACTCTTTCGTATTGATTTTTTTATCTAGTTAATCGCTGGCATCATTGCTGGATATATAAAAAAACCGGCTAAGTGCGAGTCTGACTCACGCACCGAGGATTCCATATACTGTAGTGTATGAAGAAGTAAAACAGTTGTTAATTGTTAATTTATAATAAAAATAAACCGCTAGTTAGAGCGTCGGTTAAATTTTTCCTGAGTGTGATGGCAATATGGTGATGGTAATGATGGTGATGATTACATTCAAGCATGACGCAACACAGCACTCACATGATGTTTATCATGGCTACGTGTTAGCGTGTATCCATTTATGCGCGCGCTGCTAAACGATGACTGTGGGGTTTAATTAGGGTCAGTTCACAGTGCAAGGTCGCTTTTTGTGTGATGACTGATGACGTTTGATGAGAACCGCAGGCAAAACCACTTGACGCGTCGGTGGCATTGAGTCAATAGTACTGGGGCCCTTCTACGGGTGTTTATACCATTGCCACCATTGGTCGGATTTCGATCTAGAAATCGATCGATCGATCGAAATTCGTTGTTCGTCCTATGTAATGAAAGTTTGTGAGTTTAGATGTTTGTTACTCGATCACGCCACAACTACTGAGTTGATTTGCCTGAAATTTAGAATGTATGTAGCTTGTTACGTGGATTAACTTATAGACAGCTATTTATCCTGAAAAAAAAAACTAGAGTTCCCGCAGGATTTAGAAAATTTAATCAAATTTGCAGTGGCAATCAATAGCCACAGCTATAGGTAGATTACTACTCATCCTTGAAAGTAATTACTTAATAAGGGCAAGGTAATGGGAAATATACGATTTTACGATAACGATTCACGGATTTTTGTGAAAAACCGATATTGTCGCGGACAAAGCCTCCAACACCTGCTTGGTTATAATTTTACCTTTCTTCCCTTTTTGTAATTATATAACAGATATAGTGATGTAAGCGTAGTGTGGGGCCCCAGATCGTTGGACCAATTACATAAAGCGGGTGACCGGAAGCTGCTAAAAGAAGAAGGTTGGGGGCAGGGTGTTGCAGGATTGGGTAAACCAATATTCAAATATTTAGTTGCAAATGCCAATAATCAATTTACTACGATGAAATTACAAAGTCTCTTGGATGTAAGTGTATTAAGTATTATAACCGTCTGCTCTGTAATCCGTTATTATTTAAAACTAAATTATTTTAAACTTTTTTAACGCGCAATTGCCGAATTCCTTGTCCGTTCTTTTCGGTGCAAAACTGGTCTCAAAACGTGGTGATAGACTCTGATATTACATAATGCATATATGCCTGTATGTTAAGCCTATATGAAACAACATACATACATTTTGATTTCATGTGACGATAAGGTAAGACATGACGTACGATTACTCATTTTTCAGTTATTAAGGAGTATTTGGTCCAAAATTACTGCCATTTCAATATACAGAGAATCGATAAGATCTCAGTCAAGCGGAAAATTGTTTAAAAAAAAATAATTATAGTCAATTGACAGTGCAAGGCCACTTGTTCGTATAATGGTGTTTGTTGAAAATAATAACCGGTTTTTGTGCTGTTCCGCTGTGAAACTTATAATAATAATAATAATTACGACTGTTCGTAACAACTGTTAGCGCAATACACGATTTATAAAATAAATATAATTATTAAGGAAGACCTCACGAAACCCGTCAGAACTCGTCTGTGGTAAGTGATTGTAGAGTCGCACTGTTCAAGAAGGTAAAGCTTAATTATTGTACAACATTCAATAACACTTATGAATTACTTGTACCCAGCTCTGCAGCTATTATTCTAAGAGTGACTGGTTGAACGGTCAAACGTTATTTTTCTATTAAGGATATAAAAATAACTTTCGATCTTCTCTTTAGACCTTTTTTTTTTAACATTTGCCACTCTCAGGCAAGGTTAGGGTCAACCACAATGACCCAGGCTATTAAGGGGCCTGGGATTGTTATCTGCGGCGTCTGCGAGAGGGATCAGATCTCTCTCGATCCCTCTCCGCAGCCTCCTTCTTCGTCATAACAACCTCGCAAAAGGCGGATGCTACTTTCCACGCCTCTTCCCCTGTTAGCATAGCCGATACTACAGTTGGCAAGCTTAAATCAGTGCTTCTCTTTAGACCTACCGAACTTACACAGAAAATTTCATAACAATTGGTTGAGATGTTGCCTACTTCTATTAGTGGAGATTTGTTCTCTACAAGTTAGTACTTGACTGCGATCTCACCTGATGGTAAGTGATGATGCAGCCGAAGATGTTAGCGTACTAACTTGGAAGGCGTAAGTGATTCATCCTTAACGGTTTCTATACCCAACATCGCACCGGAACGCCAAGTCGCTTGGTGTGTCCTTGCTGGTACGAGTACGTAAGGTGGACTAGCCACGGCGGAAGCCGCCAAAAACCTACATACCTACATGCTAGTCTTACATATTAACCAAGTATTCTAAATTAAATGGAAATTCATTATTACTCCTTCTGATACTAAAAGAATGTGTCATGTGAGTAGTTAGTGTAAAAAAAAATAATAAATTCGCATCCCAGAATTGAACCTCCTAGGTTTAAAATCCAAAACACTACTACATAGGTAATCTAATTTACTTAATACTACATAGGTAAATCCAAAAATACATAGGTAATTACGTACCTATCGGAGAAATCAACCTAGGTCCATAATTTAAGGGCGCACATTAAACGCTGCTGTGACAAGTGACAGGTCTTAAGGTCTTATCCAATCGCATTATCGCGCTTAAAGACATTAAACACGACAGCAATCGGTCACTACTGTCACAATCGGTGCTCGACTAAAATAATCGGTCCTAAATCGGACCCTTATTGTGTAATCGCGGTTCTGGTTTCTATAATCAGTGACACGTTGAGCAATAGTCCCCCACGGACGCACGTGTGTGGCAGCCCTGATGATGTCATGATGATAAAAGTGTTGGCCACGTTTGCATTCAGACATGACGACTTATAAAATAAACTGTCAGTCACACCCATTGTTTTTGAATTTACACGCTCAAGACCGAGACCAATGTTACTGCTCATGGTTTTGCGTGGATGTTACCAGTCAATTCTCATTCTATTAAAATAGGAAGGGCTTAGGGAATTAGGACTAAGTACATTGATTCTACCTATATTACATGAAAGACGAAAACTAATTTAATCATAAAGCTTGATAGTTCTTAAAAGCATAAATCGTTGCATTTTTATCAATTTATGCTTTTATGCGTACTCCGTCAATATATATGCTATAAATTCATGCATAATATACGTATTTCTCACCTAAAAATGATGCTTTATATGTTACAAAAACTTTTTTTACGTAAGCTAGCAATTGAAATGACTACAGCAGTCAACTTTGTTCATTTGTAGAGTTCCGTATAGCATTGCCTTTGGAAGTCTGATTTGGAAGTTATCTCGTTATCTCGGAGTGTAAACGTGCTACGCGTCTCTATGAATGGTTTAACGATACTTGTCTGCCGGCGATCTGTGGCCGAGCGATGTTAAGTACATTAACATGTGCGGCTATAGCTTGCAATACCGGTAACATTAACCACTAACTGACTCCTTCCACAGACTATTTTGGCACCAACATATTTCACGGGTTCGCTTGTTGGACACTGAGTCAATTATTATTTGCCTCTAACATATTGTGTTATGAGCAAAAGTTGTCAATTTTGAGACCAGGCTGAAAATACTCTTTCTGATAGATATATGGCACTGTTGACATTATTGTTGACACAATAGTGTTTGGGTGTTTTTCTATACATATATACATACCTGGCATTTGTTGATATTTAATATTATGTACATATTTATCAGTTATCTAATTATCCATTACCCACAGACCATAACACAAGCTATCGTAAACTTTGGAGCTACATTGCGATGTATGTAATATCCTGATATTATATTAGGTAATTTATTTATTCTTCATCTTTATTTTTTTTACAGTTACGTTACACAACAAATAAACCTATTCATACTCAGTTTCATAAACTGAAACCTAAGTTAAACATCGTTGGCTTATTTAAGTCCCTTATTGAACAATCTATATTTAACTATTTCTGTGCGGTAACATGATAACTCTACAAAATATGTAAACTATTACAATCTCTATGATTATTTAATAATAGGCTTGAGCAAAATAATGTAAAGGCCGATGGGCTTCTTCATTATAAAGCTTCAGACTAAATGAGTCTTAATGTGTTATTTCTAGATTTACGAGTTCTGAGCACATACTATTATCTACCTACTAGCTTAAACAACGTAATTAAGAAATGCTTAACGTCTAGGGTTGCCTTTTCAGGATTTATTTGGTATCTAATTTCTAAGCTTGACCTCATTCATTGCATTTTATTCTGCTTTCTTACTTAATACCTAAATCATTTAAATAATTTATTTAAAGTTATAATTTTTACTTAAACGTAGCCTGTAAATTAGACGTATCTAAAAGAAATAAATATTTTCATTTTCATTTTGTTTTATCGGGTGATATTTCAGAAAATGTGCATTGCCAAGTGGGCTAAAAATACTTAATAAATACAAATTTTTGAGCTACCATCTTCTGGTGATGCTCCAGTGTCGGGGTGGTGTCACACCTTGGTAAAAGATTCGTAAGTTAATAAAAATAAAAGGTATCATATAATAATCCGGTATAGATATTTCAATCCACGATGACGCGCCCCACTCTGTCAAACTCCATACGAATCGAATGAAACGTAAGCGATTATGAGTTATGACAGAGCGTCTTAACTCTTTGTGGATTGAAATATTATCAGCTATAGGTACATATTGCAAAATAAAATAAAATAGTTATGTGTTTTATTGATTTTCTACATTTTTATACTTGCCGTGAATCGCTTTAAATATAATATGTAGATATAAAAAACCTATCTACTCGTATAAATTTAATCGATGACAGATAAAATATAATCATTTCCAGCTCGGCACCAAATCCAATTCAATTTCAGTTCCATTTAGGGCAAACGGGTAAATCAAATTTGTAAATTTTCTGATAATGATATGAATCAGAAGAGAGGTTTTTGATTTCCCCTTAGTTCATCCGACTATAGCACAGGCAGCAAAAAAAAAATATTGTGTGTATGTGACATCCTTATAAGCGCAAATTCAAAGAAATGCACTCCAGGCGATTATAAGTACCTATCAAAGAGCTTCTGCTGCGCTAATCGACTTCGCAATTAGTGCTCTAATAGCTTTTCTGATCTATGTTGTCTTACCTACTCCGATAACAGTTTACTCACGCGTTCATAACTGCCTCGCTGTTGCCAGCTTTAATTATTCCTATGGGTTCTGGGTTCGAATCACTGATATCTATTGTATCATCATCATCATCATCACATCAGCCTGCGGACGTCCACTGTTGAACATAGGCCTTCCCAAGCGAGCGCCACCACACCCTGTCCTCAGCCTTCCTCATCCAGCCGCTTCCCGCCACCCGCTTAATGTCGTCGGTCCAACGAGCTGGAGGGCGCCCTACACTACGTTTACTTGTACGCGGTCTCCACTCTAGGACTTTTCGGCTCCACCGGCCATCGCCCCTACGACACGCGTGACCTGCCCACTGCCACTTCAGCTTACTTATGGTTTGGGCTATGTCAGTGACCTTGGTACTCCTGTGGATCTCCTCATTTCGGATACAAAAGGTACCGTATAGGTACAAAAGATCTGAGCCTTGTAGCCACGAGAACGAATACTAACTACGCTAGGGTGGTGGTCAGCCAAATTGCAGTAATGCAATAATTCGGTGACATAATTGCCATATACTTACAAAAGGTCCGAGCGGTGTATCCGACGAAACCGAATACTAACTACTCTAGGTTGGTCAGCAAAATTGCAGTAATGCGATAATTCGGTGATATAATGGCCGAATGCAACAGTTAGCAGGTGCATTCTTTATCACCGGCATTCTTGCCCCGGTTAGTGTGATAACAAGTTGTGTCAACAGCCGCATTATGCGATGCTGCGCTGCGCCCACGCAGCCTCTTTATCTCGCGCCGGTCGAGACGTTAATGCCCGAAATTATGAGTCGCGATGATGTAATATTTGACTTATAATTGACTTGGGAGGATAACGACTCGTTTGTATTCTGATTACGTTTTGCCGGTTTATACTTCTTTATCATATCACTGTCGTACACAGAATTTGTTAGAATGTCTTAGTTTGTTACTCCTTCACGCAACAAATACTGAAACAAATTATAAAGCTGAAGAGTTTGTTTGTTTCTTTGTTTGAAAGCACCAATCTACTATACGAGTAGGTCCGAGTGATTTTTTTTTTTTGGTCTTTCATTGTCTATTTATCGAGGTAGGCTATATGTATATAGGCTATTACACCATAAAGCTTTGGCCATTAGGAGCGGAGAGCATCAATGAAAAATGTTGCAAAACGGGATATTTGTTTCCTATGGAGAAATATTCGGCCGTTGCGCACTCTGCATACCTAAACAGTTAAAGTTACGCCAACATCATGTGCCTACGACAGAATCATCTCATCTCATCTCAACCCCTTTTTATGTCCCACGCTGGGCACGGGTCTCCTCTCAGACTGAGAGGGGTTTGGCCAAGTGCGGATTAGCGGGCTTCTCACACCTTCGAGAACATTTTTGTGAACTCTCAGGCATGCAGGTTTCCTCACGATGTTTTCCTTCACCGCTAAGCTAAGCAAGTGATATTTAGTTTCCTAAAAGCGCACATAACTCGGAAGGGTGCGTGTCAGAGGTGCGTGCCCAGGATTCGGACACGCGACCTCCTTATGAGAGGCAGAGGTCAGAACCACTGAGCTATCACAGAATCGTACTCCTTCAAAATTCAAAAAAATCTGCGACACCATATATTTATTATATATCTATCTTATATATTAAAGGTATGTAAACAACACACATAATGGACTGGAACTGTGTATCTCAGCTTAGTAGGTTGATCTAAAATTTGGGGTACTCGATGGTAGTTGTATGCTTAATGTATTAATAGTTTTTAAATATAAATATTGACCTAGGCAACACTGGTGTTACTTACTTAGGTTCAAAACCTCACGGCGCCTTGTAGGCCGCTGATAAAAAGGTGAAGAAGGCAAAAGAGATAGGCGAGATTCAGTAACTAGGTATTACTTAGACTATTAGGGTGTTTTCCTACTGGTGGAGAGCATAGATGAGCGGAGCGGAGCTGTGAAATGTGTACTTTGGTTCTCTACTGCTCTACAATTCTGCAAAAATCCTTAAATAGCATCGATGAACTCAAAAATTGATGTATACTTTATTCAGAGGTCTATTAATATGACATTATTATTATTATCGAATCTAGGTTTATATAGGTACGAGAAACACCCTATTGTACTTCGTCAACTTTACGATATAAGATTTTAATTGCTTAGTAAATGTTGTTGTCTTAGCCGATAGACATTCACTGACGAACGAACGACGAAGAACAAACGTACTCACAGGAATCATAAAAATGTTCTAGTTAGCTCGTCTCGTCTTGTGTGAAAGCACCCTTATGTAGATTGTAGATATTTATTATCTTTAATTGATAACTCTGTTACTGAATAAGCGGGTATGCATACAAATACAGCTATTATTACAATTAAACACATTAAAGTTATTATTTAATTCAACGCTTATCTCACGATGTCTATTATAAAACAGTTCAATAACCCAATAATTAGATAACCAAGTCATAAGTTTTTTACTTTAACGAGTTTAATAAAAAGTGCTGGTATGTTTTCCTTGGCTTTTTTTCCTTAGGTCGTATGTACATACTTATTACTGATCAAGAACAGTAGGTAAGGATGCCTACTAATATAATATTTACCTAAATTTTAGTGTCCAAAGGTGAAGGTTTGTTTGTTAATCCTTTTACGTGAAATTTCGAATGAAATTGATAAAATTAAAAAAATATATTAAGTATAGTAATTTAATATTATTCGATCTCGGACTATCCAACTTGGACTTGAATTGTACGAGTTAATACGCATTTTTCTTGGCGAAAAATGCATGTTCTCGCGCGAATTATTGAAAAAGGAAGTACTTATCTAGTCATTGGTACCTAGTTTAAAAATAGCTGCGTATTACCGTACTATGTACTAATTTCAGAATTAAATTTTATTTTCGGCTAAAGCCTTGTAGCGTTAAAATTAGATATAAAGAAATACTTAAAAGATACACTTTCTTTAACACACACTTACGAGTAGGTACATGTTCTTTGTGAATATTGAATCTTTATAAACCGGCTTATCCTTCTTTACTTTTACTACTCAACACTTTCAGAGCACTTTATGTGTTTCAGTAGGTAGGTATAAAACGCAGGGCTAAGGCCTGTTATCCACAGACGCAATATATTTTCAGAAACCTATAGTCATTTTCGGAATGTCCTGGGCTAGTACGAGATACAATAACGCTAAGAATTCGATATCGTTACACATGTTCGGTGAAGTGACCGTCAATAGATTGTATGGCGAATCAGAATCGAGATTCGAATCGGAATTTATCCAACAACTTGTACTATCCGAGGATCTTATAAACAGGTTAAAATATTATTGAATCATGTTTAATTTTGAGGGTTGCTACCTGACCGATAAAAACGAGGCTAAAGACCCAATAATTTAATAGTTCGGTGCGATGCTGTATAGATAGTGATTATCCAGTCATCGTCGTCTTTGCAGACAAGTACTACCATACTAGATTGAAACTAAAATGTTTTCTATTATTAGTTATCAAACGGCGGGCAATTAGGTACGTACGTACGAGTACTTGTTCAATTTTATAAAAGCCAGTGGCGCGTTAGCTGAAAAGATGCGGTTTCGATTCCCGCCTTAGATTTTATGAAAAATAAGTAGGTATTTCACGTATTTTCAAATTTATGAAAATTATTATCTGACCCGGCGAACGTTGTTTTGCCATTTAAGGATAAAAATAGCTTACGACCAACTCTCAGACCTACCGAACAATACACAAAAATTGCATAACAATCGGTCGAGACGTTTGGGAAGCAAAGACGAGACACAAGAATTTTAGAATCAGAAAGATCATTATAAGCAGGACAGATTAATTTGTTTTGCTATTATCCGCTACTTGAAAAGATTCTGTATGGTGCAATATACAGGAACACTGCCCATATGAAACACCACACACAATTTTCTATCACTTTCTTAGACGCACGTTTCGTCCCGACACCGGGACATCCTCAGGAGATGTTGACTTCATAATGCGAAATCGTAGATCATTATAAAATTATCTTAGTGGAGGAAGGATGTACTGTGGAACTTGGAAGTATAAATAGTACGAGCTTGTAAGGTCACTTTCTATACCTGTAATAAATTAAATTGATCTTATTACAGGTGTAGACAGCGCCTTTTCAATAATCCTATTACGTAGGTACAGACGATAACCTTGAACACTTTTTTACAGTCGATAGTTGATTATCGCGTTAAATATACAACTCTATTAAAAAGCGTTTACACGTACACATAAAACGGAAGAGTCTTTTTACGTTACTACCACATGGCTATAAAATGTTTGCGTTTCGATAGGTACCTATTTTATACTATTTTATAATACATTCGAGTTTGTTCTGCAAGGTATTGTGAGAATATAGCACAGATGCAAGTAACAACTTTGTGGTGATTACCACCATGTTACTTACTTGAAATCTGCATTACCCGAGCATTCAATTAAAAATAAAATAAAATCTAAAAAATCAAAGAGAATTTAATGTAATTTTATTACATGAGATACCAAAAATATTTTTGCTGAACTCTCATAATAAATTATAGATGAGAGATTATATAAGTAAGTGTAAGTGCCTAAAGATAGGCCTATGTGAAATAAAAGTATTTGAATTTTATTTTGACAGAAGCACATTATATTAAATACAATTCATAACAGCTTGGTAAATTCATTGTAAGTAGGTTTTTTCATGCTTATTCAAATATATTATACCTACATTGTATATGTCGAATCATTTTGGCACAACACTATTAATCTCTAGGATTATTAATTTGCGTACAAGAGTAATTAGTTTGGACTAGAGTGAAGTGACTAATTGTTACAGTAAGACTAAAACACGCATAATATTAGTTAGTCAGTGTTCTACGCAGGTATGCCACGCAAATATGATGTAGGCCATAATGTAAATTGACTTTGAAATATACATGTACCACAAGTTAAATACGAGAAGGTAATGTTCCATACAGTGTATAGAACAGAGGTTAATTGAGTCGAAAATATAGTTGCTTTATTATTGATAACAATTCAAAATCCAAACCTGAAGAGGGATAATTTAGGTGTAATGAAGATCTTGAATTTAATTCACATTAAATTAACGAATATATTCCCATAGGAATTTTTGCGTTAAATCACTCTATAGAACTTATGCTTACATTTTCGTATTATAAGAATGATAATAATCTGATACTTAATATTCAAGAATCGATCTACCAATCGATTAGTGATAAGTTACCTTGCTGAGATTTGTCATTTCTTCTCGAAGAAAACCATGGGGCAAATTGCTGTTATAATCATAAAGAAGTTCTACCCGCTGATTGGCAGAATCTGTTGTTTACATTTCTTCCAACCAATCACTGATAGCAGAATTAATTGTTTACGATCATGAGGAATGCGTTTTTCTTAGAAAATCGGGTAGCTGCTGGAATTAGGCGGTAGGGTTTTAACTTTTCCTAAGAACTTGTAAGTTAGGCCTTTATGAAAAATTAAGATTTTAATTTTAATTTTCACTGTTTATGTGTAATGATCATGTATAATATCGCTATACCCTTATCAATATAAAATTTCTTATCTGACCTGTGGTAGTAATTGGAGAACATAATAAAAATTCCCATGTAAATTGAATGTTATGAATAGACCAAGCTAATTTAGTATAGTGTTCATACTTGCAGTAGGCAATGCAACGGCAGCAAAATTAGTGCAATGGTTCGCTATTTAGAAAATCATAACAGTAATTTGATACGTAGTTGATTTTATAACGGTCAATGAACCTATCATAATTTTACGTGTGACCCATATGTGGCATCGTGGTTCTTACACACGCTTTTCTCAGCCTCCTTTATAATGGGTCACATTTGGGCAGAGGTGAGGTCACATTTGGCCCCTTAGAACTTAGAAGGCTTTGCACCCACGATGCACTTAATGTGTTCATGTTTTCATGTGTAGGTTACCTTACCTTAGTACTATTATGTATTCAGTGGACCAGGTATAGGTAGTTCAGTCCACAAATACAAGCCCACAACTAACGTTTTACGAATCGCTTGAAAGTTGAATCATAAGCGACTGTGAAGAAGTGGGGCGCGTCTTCGTGGATACTACTTATGCCTTTGATGACCTACGTTAAAATCTGTGACCTACGTGACATAGATCGCGCTCAGTTAGATTCTAGAGAGAGGTCGCGGATTTGATTCCCGCCACAGGCTGTCATCTGTGAGCAAATTCTGTATCGTTAAAAACTCGCACTGGGTTATTAACTAATCAAACGTAGGAAACATTAAAATCTGTGACCTACGTGACATAGATCGCGCTCAGTCGGATTCTAGAGAGAGGTCGCGGATTTGTTTCCGCCACAGTTTGTCTTCTGTGGGCAAATTCTGTATCATTAGTTAGCAACTCGCACTGGGTTATTAACTAATCAAATGTAGGAAAAAACCATGTATCTTCATACTGTCATACCGTTAAGCGATTTAGCGTCCCGGTGCGATGCTGGGTAGCAACCATTAGTGGATTATATTAACCCCTTCCTACAATCTCCCGAGTTACCTTCGCTGCATCTTCACGAGTACCATAAGATTAGAAATGATTTTTATGATCTTATAGGTCGTGACTTAAATCTCTTATGGTAAATAGCCTGAAGGTATTATAGTCCATTTTTCGTCCGTTACCAGTTTGCCCTTATTTAAAACTACGAACCTTTATTCAATATGGAACAAAGGGTCGAGTAATTACACCGCTGCCAATATGATTCAATTGCTGCCATATCTAGAAATTAAAGGTAAAGTTACGTACAGCATAATTTATTTGAATTTGAGGAATTGTCCGGAGATCAACGTCACTAAACAGTTTTATATTCTAGATTGTATTTATCTTCATTACTCAAAATACAAAATAAGTACTTTCAAAAATAAAAGCAAGCACATTTACCATAGAAATATGTATAGGTATTTTTATCAGTTGCGTTATGCAAATGAATATAAATAAAAACGTCTAGCAGTTTAAGAGTAATGAAACTATAATTGTTCAATGATATAGTTCATAATAATAATAGAGCTCAGTAGTTATTACTTAGTAATGATCACTGTACTTATTACTAAAATCCTTCTGATGTAGCAAAAAAATTGCCAAACTAAAGGGTCATAATCCCTAATATTGTTAGGTGGTAGGTATATCTAACTCTTTGCTACAGAAAAAAATTACTTACATGCAATAAAATTAATCACTGTCGTAACCCAAACCAAGGTTAGCAAGGGGTGAGAGTACATGTACAATTTTGTAATGGTAAGGGAAAAATGGAACGCAGTACACAAATATATGAAAATGATCGCTAAATTAGTCACGTTACCTTACTCGTATTTCCGTTCTTATTTATTTTTTGAATTCAAAATGGCTTTTTAATCGCATTTGAACAAAATTTCATTCGAATGCGATTAAAAAGCCACCTAACAAACGTATGGATTGGACATATGGCGGAGAGTGTGGCTAGTTTATAACGTATAAGTATCCAAATTCAGACCTCTGCATTATTAAGATGAAAAAAAAATTGCCCAAAAATTCCCTTCATTTTCTTAAGCATGGTGACCCTCCAAAACTTTACCTATTAAACCTGCGCACAGCTATGGCACCCTTTGACCGTGGCTGTCAATGGCACAGCGACACGGTTACTGCTGTGGTTACTGCAATGGTTATCCACGATTTCACCATAATGGTGCTCTGACGAAGTTAGAAACTGATCACCGCAAGGCTATTACATAGGTGCGAGTTTTGTGATTGTTTGCCCAGCTTTCAAATTATTGAATCGATGTTTTTGAGGTAAAAACTATTCAGTTATTTGTCGAGAAACTAGAGTTTAGTTTAAAAAAAATAACTGAAATGTTATTTAACCTGACTCATGAGGTTCTGTCTAATCACTGAAATCATTGGAGTAACTAGTACAGGTTTTTGTACGAATTTCGAGTCGACTCGCATCGCACAAACGAATCGAATTCCTCCATACGTTTACAGCCAACCTGTACTAATCCCTCGAAAGAAAGATTAAAAGGCTGTGCGATTTTGCTAGAAAGACTTGCAAGATCGCACAAAAAAAGTGAAAATCGTAAAAAAAAAGTTTTCGTAAATCGTTCGGACTTCGGATGCCCTGCATATCCTGAATTTTCTTATCAAACCTGGTAGAGAGTGTCGTTTTGAATGTCATTTTATTTTAGTTCCATGGACTCTAGGTTACGCAAGAATCAGCGCCAAAATGGCGAAAGTCAAGTGTCTTCATTTTAACGTCGACTGTGGGAGATCCATGGAATAGGGATCAGTGCGCTCAACTAATCAGCTGTCAGTGACTGACGTGATTTAACTATGCGCTACACACGATTATATTAATCTTACGACGTGGATAATGATACACATTCAAGAAATTAATACCGAGCCTATATGACAGCATGAATTCATTATAAGGATTGTCTAATAGACTTATTATATAATTTAAACAAACTGTCGTTTCTTATTACCGTAAAAAGGCATCCACAATTTTTGCTTAGCAGAGAGCATACAAAATATGTACTCGTATGATGATAGTCAAAGACCAAATCAACTATTTTTAAGTTCGTCTTGAACTTTTTATGTACATAATATATTATAATTAATTTGATTAAAGTTAAAATATTTTACTTGTCTTGAACTTGATTGTGTAATACGTAATAATTTTGTAATGTTTAGAAAATAAGTACAATTGAATGTGTATGATTATTTATTTATTCTTTATTTAATCAATCACATCACCTGTAATATGTCAGCATAATGATAAAAAGGTTTAATATGTATCTAATACGAATAATTGTAATTTGTGAAGCTAATGTTTTATTGTACAGAATACCTATTATTTAAACTCGATATTCTACAGGTAGATTTTATAAATACTCAGGCATATTATTTTATCAAATTAGAAACGATGGTAAATTTTATTTTTCAGTAAATAATTAATACCAAGAACGAATGTATAAGTAATTCCTAAAGCTTATTAAGTTTTTATGACCTAGTTGTTTAATTGACTAATTTCGTCAAAATTTCGATGTCATAAACATTGTGAAAATATTATCGTACGCTAGCTCTTAACCTACATATACTGGCAGTAGCTGTAAATCCTTAATGTAACGGCCTCGTAGCTAATTAATGTTTAATTTCGTATGCCGTGGAGGGAAGGTTTTGCTTGCGGTTAGACCAACTTAGATTCAAAGTAAAGTTTATTTACGTAGGTACAATTTGGAGTCTAACTCTCTGTTCTATTAGGTAACTCTAAAATTACATAGAAAAAACAAATCTTCTCCCTTAACCTAGTGTTTTCACTTATGTAAAAGTCAGCACAAAAATTTCTTATTTTTTTGGCCAGTACAAAAAGCGTTCACCGACTCCTGAACTACAAAAATCTAACAAAGCTTCTAGAGCTGCCAATTTCAATGTAATTATTTCATAATATGTACATAAATGCATTTAAGTGTATTTCTTCAGTGGAAATAAATTACTTAGCTATTAAGCAATATAATTATTTGTAAGTGGGAGACCCATACAACATGTTTCAAGTAGGCGTTCGCGTTGTATCATTGCTGCGGAAAATACTACTAGAAATATTTAGTCTATGCCCCTTTGCATGGCGGCTAGAGACTATTTCTCCACTTCGGGGAGAGAATATTAAAATGTTTTCCCTCCTACAGTTTTATCCGCTCTTTGAGCATGAATGTAAATAATATCCTCTGTGGATAAAATGGACAAACATTTTTCTCCTTTATCCTTTTGTTGTACTTTAGCCGGTGGAGAAAAAAATTTATACATTTTATCTATAAAAAAATAATAAGATAAAGTAATACAGATATTGTTTGCTCGCTCGAAACTCGTATTTATTATGAAAAAACCTTATCTGTTATTAAGGATTTGTTTCACTCTCGAATTTAATAAAGGCGCCTGTGTAAATCTGGTATGAGGAAATGACGGTAAACGCACTGGTATTAAATATTTGTAAATCTGACTGGCAAAACGTGAAGATAAGATAACGCGGGCTGACTCATGATACCAAGGCCCTTTCGTGAGAGACGGAGTGCTTATTATCCTTGCAAATAGTACCGGACCACTTGGTCTTAAATGATTCTAGGAACAATGTATGAAAGATATAAAAAGAAGATACCGGTTACTTACTGACCACCAAAAGTATATAAAATCCCTTATAAAATATTAAATTGTTTTATATCTAGATTACCCTGGGAGCCGTCCAAAACCACGACGTGGTTTCATTGACGTTAGTCTTTAAGCGTCCAAAACCACTACGTGGTTCGGGACATCTGAGATTTTGCCTCTTCATATTTCCATAAACAGTGCTCACTGATCTATATCTGACCTTTTCTAATACCTTCTAAACTAAAGTCAATGAAATGAGACAGCAAATACGACTATCCGATGTCTACATAGGGTTATTGTTCTATGGCAAATGAGGCCATATTTGAGATGGGTGTTTTTGTACCAAATACAAAAACAAACAATGTGACAAAAAAATGTATGAAGACCTAAGATATTTCTTTTGTTTCTTATTGCTAATGATAAAAGGTGTAAATAAAACAATATACTTTAGAATATAAATGGTTTTATTTGAATATATCAATAAAATAGTACCCTGAAAAGCCTTCCCTGAATCAATAAAATAGTACCCTGAAAAGCCTTCCTGAATGAATCTTAAATTTACAGTAAAGAAACATTACTTAATAAAGGTTTAGATTTTCCTTACAAATACATAAAATAATGAATAGAAACCGAGCAATTTAAGTTAAACTGCAGCATGCGTCAGCCAAATTCCCGGAAGCGTCCAAAACCGCTAGGCGGCGGACAGTCACACGTCGTAGCGTGGTAAAGGGGGTGGACCGGCTCAAGGGTTGATACAAACGTAGATATTTTTTTGTGTTTTAAGATTGTGGAGATTTTCTCACGGTGCAATTTTTTTTTTAACTTTTTAAAACATTTGTTGACAATTCATATTATGAATTAAAATTTCATAATGTAGACCAAGTTTCGCTAATAAAGCCGCGGTTTCAAGCCGGTGTCGGGCGTATTTTCATTCGTATGTTCTTAAAATATGTGAGTACATTATTTCAATGTTCTCAATTGTAAACAAAGGCCTCAGCAACTTTGTCTTCTCCTACCCGTATTTATCAATGATAGAACAGCATAAAGTTACGGTTGTCGGTAGCAAACGGTTAGAGCACAGTTAGGGTGACCATAACGATAACTTGCATAGTCTTATCTTAACGATTACGATTCTAGGAACGCAAAGGTCACAGGCTAAATCTATAAAACCTTGGACCGTGGATAAAAGCTGCAAAATACGCATAGATAGGCAGGAATGTTATCTTCGTGAAATACGCAGATGGGTTGATGAGGATTCTTTAAATAATTCCATGTACGTATATACAATGTGCCCTAAGGCTAAGTGACCGCCCGGAGTTTATGGAATATTTGGACAAAATTGTTGAATAATAACTTTAAACTTGAGCTCTAACACGTGTATTTTCTTTAATGTGATGAAACCTGCATCTCTGAAGGTGGTTCTCAAAGGTGTGGATAACCTATAAACCCGCGCTTATGACCAGCGCGTTGGGTTATGGTCAAACTTTTCTCATTATGAGAAGAGATCTGTTCCCAGAAGAAGTCTGCAAAAAGAGTCCAGTTACTCTACATGATATCAGTGTGTTCTACATGATATCAGTTACAGTAGTAACGTCGGCCCTTTCCGGCCTCAGCTGAACGGATTCATGACTAAGTACCTATCGTGGAGAGCTTAATTTTTTTTAGAAAAAAGCGTATTATAAAATTTGTCGACAATACAAAGCGTTGTAGGTACGTACAAAAACAATCAACTGGGGATACGATATGATCAGGGGTCTGATTGCATAAGGAAAACGTATTCATCGTTATCGTAATCGCTATTGAATTCTGCCACGCGATTGGCTGATGCTAATCAGGAACCCAATCAGCAGGCAGAATTAATAAACGATTATGATGACGATGAATACGGTTTTCTAATTTCTTAGACAAAGACTTTACCTAGATTATCTAGATTTTCGATTATCCGAATGCCTATCGACAAAAATTAGTCCGGTTAGTCGTCAGTTTTCAGGCATGAGTTTCCAAATTATGTGGTGACCCTAACAACTCAATGTTTACGGTTACTACCGACACGGCGGTTCTCCATTGTTCAAATAGCAGATTAATTTCACTAGATACGCCTCTATGGTGTTTTAATGATTTCTTTGATATCTACGTGCATGATGCTAATAAAGACCTACACGAATTAATACCTTATTACAAAATTTTCTACCACAAGTTTATAGTGTTACCTTACACGGAACTATTTTACAGAATTACCTAAAAATAGGTAAAAATAAAAAATAGTTAATAAATAAAAAAAATATACATCTTTAAGCTAGAACTAAAATATTATCTCACCCGATAGCTAGTCGATCAAAGAATTACGGAAAATAGGTACATGCCATAGCCACATTTCACGGTTTTTAAAAAGCCATAGCTAAATATTATTAAAAAACAAATCAAAATTATGACAGTATACCTGACTGACCAATGATAATAGTCATTCCTTTACAGACATAATATTTACGTAGGTAGATCTCATTCTTAAAGCCGAAAACAAGTTTCAAACTTAGATTTCCTTTTAGGAATCGAAAACCTTGTCCAACCTTGATTGTTTTCCTTTTGCATCAAGGTCATATTTACTAGATTATTATTTTATTATAGTATCTTCTTTAGCGTACTTATCCAAAGAAGTGAAGATTAATAGCTTTTGTCGTTATTTTCCATTAAAATCTCAATTGTATCCTACACTACATTTAATTATAATTATATGCAATCCTTTTCTTTATTTTTTGACGATGATTTTTTGTCGGGGCTGGAAGGCATCTATATTGAAACGGGCCAAAATTGGGCAAAAAATTAATCAAAAATTACACCAGGTAAATCTTTAAAAGTTCTCATTATGTGCCTTATCTAAAGATATTCAACACACTTCGAAAGATACAGGAGGTATCTTTTGCAATTTAATTACAGCCTGCGGTCGAAAACTCGTTTCAAAAACTTTGATTCCCTTTTTTTCAATCGAAAAGCCTTGGCCAACCTTGGTCGTTTTCCTTTTGCACCAAGGTCATCTATACTATGACATTAAGGAGCTGACAAACGAGAAAAAAACGTCCGCGCTGGGACGATAAAGCTAGTTTCGAAACGGCGAAGTGAGCAGCAACCTGTTTGCAGGAATCCGGTGTACCGACCTTTGACAAAGTCGACATGGACCCGTGATAAAAATACCTGTTATCTAGGCTCTGATGACTGACTCATGTTGATTTGCGTAGGTTGTTGATAGCCATGTAACATGTGGGTAGGTATGATGTTTAAGTTTCTGCTTGTAATGTGTGTTAATCACTGATTACTAACCTCAAGATATGGGCATCCGAACGATTTACGTAAACCTTTTTCATACAAGCCAACAGTAGCGCCAACTGTCAAAATACTATTATAGGAGGCCGCTAAGCAAACTACCGCGTGGCCTTATACTCTTGGTACTAATGACACCGATAAACTGGCGACATTTTTTTCGCGCGGTTCGCGCTGTCTAGAGTAGATGTCAATTGTGTTAATGTAATATTGAGATTCATTTTGATGCAAGGGCGATACTAATGATATTAAGAATGAGGTGACGTATACACTATACATATAAGTTGAAGTGATCAGCAGTGCGAGTATGGGCAGGGGACTATTTTGTCCCCGGGGAAAGGACAAAATTATCCCTTTCCACGCTTTTGTTTATGCAGCATGGAGACAGAGGTGGAGAAAATACTCCCTTGATTAGTCTCGGGGAATTTATGTCTTGTGAAATGTCAAATAGTGATAAATTTCTCGCTTTCTCCTTTGACCATGCTAAGGCGACTATTTTTTTTAGGCGACAAAATCGGGGGAGTACGATTTTATATAATGCCCATGCTAGGGGGCTGACGAAAGTTTACCAGGACTTTATATAGCCATTATACTGTCGGTGTCTTCAGTAATATAAGAGAAAAGAAGAGATTGTAAGTGATGTAGTTATAATGTGTTTAGTTTTAATTAATTTCGATGCAAAGTCGATTAGAATATTTATTAAAAATTAGGTGACGTATGTAACTTCAAGTAACCAGACGAAAATCTACCAGACACTCTCCTTGTGTAAACAGAAGAAGACGATTAAAATCAATGCGATATTTTGATGATTTTTTACTGACAAATATGCATACGAGCTACAATTTACACAAGATAACAAAGTAAATACTGTTAAGGAATTGTATGAAATTGTATCTACTAACTTTGAAAAAAAATTTAAAGAATGGATTTAAAGAAGAATTGTTAATATTATGTTATGTCAGTCTGAGTGTTAAATTAAATACGGACAAGAATATCATGATGTTGTGCCTATAATTTTTATATACTTAATAGCACCGCGATGATGATAAAATGTGTGCTTTTGACAGATTTGCTAGTAGGTACTGCTTCATTTCATTTCACTCTGGTTCATCACTTGCTAAACACTTTCACGTGAGTACATCATTAGAAACATATATACCACCTTGCTAAAACATCTTTAAATAAAACTTAAGGTGTGTGTGTGTTAAACAAAAAAGAAAATAAATTTTCCCACGCGCCAGTGAAATGAGATCTACTTATCTTGCGCATTCACTCTCCCATGACGATGGCACTTGATAAGGAAAATAGTGTTTGTGACTTCTGCAGTACAATAAAATAACGTCCGTAACGCAGTCATTATCATCAGCTTCATGAACTGAGCAAGCCCCGTCTTACCCCCCAAAAAAAATACACAATCAATAAGTATGTTTTTAAATTGAAAAGTTTACAATTACTTATTGTTTCCGTAAAGTATTTTCTCCACAAAAAGTAATAATTGAAATTGAAACTTTTTATAGGAGAAAATTATACTGCACCCCCGACACAGGTGGCTCGATTAATATTTAAAATGTCATCAAACGCTCGGCCATTTTGTGTAAAGTCTCTGTTTGGCCAACTCAACCGTTTTGCTCGGGGCGAGTTCAGCTGTTTGCTCACTGAAAGTGGACATATAGGGTTGTCTACTGAAATAATATCATATTCTAACAGTTTTGACAAAGGAATGTTGCCCTTTAACATTAGGAATCGCAAAATACATTCAGCAGTTTGCTAAAACCCCTGGGTTTACAGACGAAATTATAGATGAAGATCGATCACAAAAAATCCTTATAACCCTCATAGAAGAAAACTCGGGATATGGGCATTCGAACAATTACTACGTAACCTTTTTCGTACTTGCAAATGGTAGCGCCATCTGCTAAAATTCTATAGATGGCTGCTGAGCGAACTACAGCATGGCCATACTGTTGGTGGCAAAACAAGCACTGTTGGCACCGATAAACTGGGAACTTTTTTTGCGCCGTCTGCCCTTTCCAGGGTATAAGTAGGTATGTCTATTTTACTACCACCAAAAGTACCAATTTGTACCTAAATTATATAATTTCTTGATCATTATGACATGAACTTAGAGCGAGCCTCAGAATTTCAGCAAGCAAATCAGAATTTTAGTAGCGCGAAGGTTGAAGTCAGTTTACTTGGCTATTTACATATACCACATAACATGACAAGTTAAAGGAAAATTATGACCGCACAGTAGCATGCAAAGGCGGTCTTATCGTTTAAAGCGATCTTTCAAAGGCCTTTTGTGGAACAACGCTTTAGTTCATACAAAGTGTGGTATAAAAAAATAAAGATGGCGGCCCTAATATGCCACGTAAGACAGTGGCGTCACAGATGGTAGATAACTTGATAATATTTGCACACATACATTAGAAAGTGTGAATTTAGGAATTGTGCACGCTTTGTTTGGCGTCCATTCGTGTTAATTTGTGAGGCGAAAGAATTTTTGACACCCGTTATGTAAACAGATTATGCTACTGAGTTACGCAATTCCGAAAAAGATTTTTGAGAAATCGTTTGTTCTGCGCGTTTTGCTATGAGAAACTTGCTGACCCCGAAAACATTTTTTGCCATTTAAATTATTCTTCACTTTAAAAATTAAAAAAAAAAGTTTAACTACGTCCTAAACTTAGACTTACCGAAATACACAAAAAAAATTTGTATAAAAATCGGCCGAGCCGTTTCGGAGGACTTTGGTTACATACACTGTGAATAGAGCAATTACAAAATCAATTTTTTTTTCTCTCAAAGCTCCTGTTCCTATAAAATATTTTCTGCTCAAAATTTATGCTTCTACTTCAAATTCAGCCGCATCGGTTCGGAAGTTGTGGCGGGAAGGAGTAACAAACAAACTTTAGTTTCACGCATGTTATATACCTACAAATTTTCGCCCTTAAAATATTCGTGTTTCAATGTTGTGAGTTAACATGTTTCTTCCACAAATAGGCAAATCAATCCAATAATATCAACATAAGAACAGTATGCATACTACTTAGAAGTCTGCGCAGACCACCCAGTGACATGATAAATATGTGAAGAGCCGAAGCGGTGCTTTATAGTCCGAGAGATCACCAACAGACTGGAAAGTGATGTTTTCCATCTATTTTTGAAACTTGTGAAACCGCACAAAACGGTTTGCTTCCTCGATATTGATACGCACTGCAAAGAAACTTCTTTAGGCGCGTTGGGCATTTTCGAGATGGAAAACAACCACTGAATTCGCACTACTGTTACCGTAACCGACACCTCTGTTCGAAATTGAAAAACCATTGAACTAGCGACAGCTGTTATCATAACTGACAAATCCGTTTCGCTACGTCTTTTTTAAAAAACGATTTCTCGAATCCTAAAAATCGTAGTCCTGGTTATGTAGATACACATTTGGCTGTTAGTTTTGATGTGGAGGCAGCTTTCCGGTAATCTCTCGATACCGACAAATACCTAAATGCATGATGCATTGGAAAAAAATCTATTATGAAACAAAATAAAGATTAAATACTATTCAGCCGTCGTGGCAATAATCTGTTGTCTCTTTTTTGTAAGGCTTCAAATATATAGGAAATCGTTTAATCATTTAATTTAAAAACAAATATTTAGTAGAGCGTTTGCTCTACTAAAAAGAACTTTATTAAAGCTTCTTTATTTTTCAATAATATCAAATGCAAGTTATTATTTCTACACCAGCTCCCAACCTATGATATCTTAACCTTCAATTTGAAAACATAAAAATTATTGCAACATGCTTATTACGTTTAAACAACAAAATGATTCATTAATCATTATTCGAACCGAAACATTATTCATTCGCGTTGAATTAAAGATTTTTATTTATTTTTACGTAGTGAGAAGTGATATTATCACAAGTCAATATATAAAACAATTGAGTTTGTCAAGTACCTATAATTAATCGTCCCCAAAATTCTTGTTTATATATATGTATATTTCTATATAATCCGAATCTCGGTAACGGCACGAACGATTTTCATGAAACTTAGTATACAGGAGGTTTTGGGGGCGATAAATCGATCTAGCTAGGATTCATTTTTAGAAAATGTCGAATTTACCAAAAATATATATGACCACTGATGCCATCTATTGGTGGGTAGATATACTACCGAGCAAAGCTCGGTCCCCCAGATATTTAATGTGAAACAGAGCTAGAGATATGTGCAAGAAACCTCGCCACAAAATTTTTCAGGGATTGATTGGTTTAAATGAAAAAAAAAACGAGCCTTACCATAGTCGCATATTATGACATAGTAACATTTTTACACTATGTTGCCGAAAGTACTTTGTACGACGCAAAATGGTACCGCGCGTGATAGTTGGTCCAATCAAAAAGAACGCTTGTTTCCGGGTTCCTGACAACATTTCCGTTCCAATTCCAAAATCACTCCAACAAAAATATCCAGCTATCTAAAAAATACCAAACCCAGTAACTTTACTCTATGCGTTATGGCGTACAGTAAAACAGTATGTAGGTAAGTAACTACAATCGTGTACGAGATTTCTACAGCTTCGTATGATCACGATCGGTAAAACTTATCTCGCGATCTCATATAATAAACTTGTCGCGCTTATAACGATCATATTTCATAATAACCTGTTCGTGAGTCAATAGAGACACTGATCAACAATGATACGACAGCCATTGGCGCTTATTCGTCCAATCGTTGCTTATCTATGCAGCTATTGTCATACTGAAAGCTGATTTCAACGTTGACACAGCGATGAAATATGACATCCAGTGACACACGCTTGAGATTTACTTGAAATATTGAAGAAATACTTGAAATAAGAAAATTGAATGTTTTTGCTTAACAAAGAGATTGACGTGGATCGGACGTTGCAGGTTCAACTATTTCTGAATTGGCTCAGGTCTGGTCTGGAGGCTTGGGTCTTGGTTAGTTACCATCCTAACAGCAAAGACGCACAGCCAAGCAACTGAGCATTCCGGTGCGATGCTGAGTAGAAACTGTTAGGGGTGATTTTCTTACCGCTTTCAAGTAAGTAGGTACGATAACATCTTCGGCTGCATCGGCATCGTGACTTACCATCAGGTGAGATCGCAGTCAAGTTAGCACTAAGCTATATAAAGGATTATAAAAATTGTAATTAATGTATCATCAGTCAACAAAAAAGTGTACTTTTATTATGCATTTAATATTCGAGATGATATGCCACGATAAAGGCCCTTCGCACAAGGCTCGTAAGCGTAAGCGTAGCGTAATCCTCGCATACGACGAGAACAGTACGAGCACCAATATTTTGAAAGATGTCCGCAGACGAAGTGGTGTTGCAGGGAATCGTAGGGGGCGTAATTGTCATTATTGTTATGCGTAGCGTCATAACGGTATGCTTACGCTTACGCTAAGCCGTGTGCGAAGGGGCTTAGAGCACCGTTCGTTTTTCTACCTTAGTGATGTATAGACCTTTTTAAAGAAGAAAAAGACGTGTGGCACTCGGAGACTGCCGCGGTAAAGCTATTGCATAGCATTTTTTATCAACTTACTTTTTATCAACTTCTAACACCTCCCGCCCCCCACTCCGGTGTTAGGTTATTTTCGTTACGGAATTTCTGGTTTCGCTCTCCACGCTCAAAGCCCGCGATAGAGCGGGCCGGTCGGGGGGGTGTTATGTTATTTTTGTTACGGAATTTCTGGATTCGGTCTCCACGATCAAGGCCCGCGATAGAAGCTATGCAATAGCTTAATATTAATATAAAGATGAGCTTCAACTTCAACGGCGAGTTCATTAATAACCAGACACATAATAACACAACATGTAACGCAATACTCAGCAAAGGCCGCGCCGCTACCGAATAACAGGTTTGAACTGATCTTTGTGTTTTGTGTCATAGCTCGTAATGTGACATGTGCGTTGTGAAGTTTATTAGGAAAATGAGATTTTATCTCGATATCCACTCGTATGAAAGTTTTCTTTTTTTACGCACGATTGCCTTGCACTTGTTATAAGGGAGAAGGTGAAAGTTATATGCGAAGCTGTAGGTACATCATATCTAAATCAACTTCGATAGTTTTACTTATTTTATCTTCTTGTTATAGTGGTAGGTATATCTAGTTACGCACTTAAAATATTATTTCTACACCTACTTGCATTTTATTAACACGTATCAACTTTATCCTTGAGTGTGTCTAGCTGATGTATTAAATATTCGTTAGTTTTGTTTTCGAATAAAAGGTTTGTAGGTTTGAGATAGTTAGATGACTGTAATTATTTTATTTGATGGTAAGTGACGATACGTTAAAACATTACATAATATTTTCTGAAAACCAGCGCTCATACTTAGACGCCACCATTAGGAATAATTGATCCATAGGAATAGAGTTTTTTTTGTTTTATTGTTAGTTTAGTTTTTTAAATTTTCTTTTAGTTTTTAAGTTTTGTAGTTTCTGTTTTTTTTTCTTATTTTTGTACCTTTTTCTTTCATTAAAAAAATCTTTCTTTCTATAATAATCGTCGATTCTGACTTGGAAGGGGTAAATGTATTGGTTGCTACACTAACTAGCCGCGACCGTGTCTTCCTCGGGCCATGGCTTAGCTCCTTCGCACACAGCTCGTAAGCGTAAGCGTATCGTTATGACGCTACGCATAACAATATGACAATTACGCTGCAACTTTTTTTGCAACTAGTCTGCGAAATTTTTTGCAAATGTTCGTTATTGTACTGCTCTCGTCGTATGCAAGAATAGCGCTACGTTCACGCTTACGAACCGTATGCGAAGGAGCTTACCGTAATTAATCAAACTAAACAGGGGCAATTTAGAAAAATTGGAGCAACTACGGTTTTCGGAACATCTGGGGTGTTCCAGATGAACCGTAGTTGCGTATAAGTATAACCCATTTAATTGTAGAAAAATAAAACTATCAATATTAACGAGTTAAGTACAGAAGAACTTACGAAACGCAAATCGGCGATTAATTTGTTTCCCCATAAGGTCTGTTACGTGAATTTTAGAAAGCCATAATTATTTTACGAGTTAGAGCACAATAATTGAGGCACATAAAACTAATTGCAGTAATTGGTTTTATGATAATACCACCGAACTATTGCAGTAAACTATGTATATAAAACGCTCACCATTGAGTCTTCAGTTATGGTGAGGCCAGAAACGCGAAAGTTGTGGAAAGTCGAGAAACAAGTAAAAAACTTGACCCCTCGTACATTACGGGGAATTTAGTCCGATGTGCCTGTTTAGGTGTGCTAATGAGTAGTTATTGGAAGGGCGTTATCTTCTGTTTTGAAGTAGGAAGCTAAAAGCCCTGATCGATTCGAATTTCGAACCCAGCGAAAAAATCTTTCTTTTACAATAGTGGTAAGTAGTCGGTACCTTCTATTAATTCCTATTAATTAATGATAAATAAGTATTATATATTAAGACATCCCGCGCCTTTGGCTTGGGTCAACAACCCGGGACTCGTTAAGAAATTATTACAAATATTAAACTTATCCCTCAATAAAATAAATAATTAAAAAAATCAAAAAACCCGACTGCAAAAATGTCAACTAAAATGCAATAACTTAAAAGACTGAAACAAGGCGGACAACGAAAACAAAATTATTATAAACTTAAAACGATGCAATTTTTACTTCATTTTAACAAACAACATTATGAGCTGAAAGCTTTAGTTAAATTTTCGCATTCGATTTAAAAATATTAGACGGCGGGACCTATTTTCGCAAATTATAAATTAACATAGAGAAAATTAATAGGTCCCGCCTGCTTTATTTTTAAATTGAATGCGAAAATTTAACTAAAGCTTTCAGCTCATAATGTTGTTTGTTAAAATGAAGTAAAAATTGCATCGTTTTAAGTTTATAATAATTTTGTTTTCGTTGTCCGCCTTGTTTCAGTCTTTTAAGTTATTGCATTTTAGTTGACATTTTTGCCGTCGGGTTTTTTGATTTTTTTAATTATTTATTTTATTTCAGGCTTTTTAGTTGCCACACTTTACGAGCGAAACCTAAGCACTTTTATCTACACAATGTCAAAGACGTAAAGTGGGTATATTTGGTTATATATTATATTATGTCGGTTCAAGTCAGTCAGTCACTTGGAAGAAGTAAAAGTTGTAAACAGTGTCGTCAAACGCAAACCTGGATTTTATCCCGGAAATATATAAGCTGACCAGTAACATTTCATAGGTGTAGTTTGTGTAAGTTTAGGGCTCAGGCGTATCTAACTCACTTTTAGAGAAACTGAGATTACAAATAGAAATAGAAAAAATCTTTATTTCGTCAACGATATCTAGACATTGGTGTCGATTCTGTTGGCGTTTCTCTAAACTAAAAATCGTTAAAATTAGAGTTAGAGAGGTGTGCTATTCAGAAGACACACTAAATGACAGATCTAAAATAAAATTTGGTTTGACAGGCTCCAAACTATTCAATTTAGATTTTAGAGAGCAAAAGCTATTCCGTTGTACGCGCTAACTTTCTAAGTTAAGAAAAGTCAACCTAAAATTCTTTAAATTTAGAGAGGACCTCAAGAGGTGCCGACTAAATTTAACTCGTCAGCCGTAAAGTCGAAAACCACGGATTTTTTATTTAATATTGCAAGAAATATTTTTAATATGATTCAAATTTAATATTACTAAGAGAGAAAATTTGAAAAAAAATAGTAACTTTATTTATTAATTTTTACTTGCTGGTGTGATAACCTCAAAATCATAAATTTAAAAATTTAAATCGTCTCAAAAGCTCCTCTTGCTTTTTGTTTGCCCTTTTCCTAATGTTATTCATCTATTATTCATCTTTAAGTAGTTTTTAAATCTTTACTATTATTTTCTAATGATAAATACAGTCCAATAAGGCTCTCTTGGCACTTGAATGACATTTGTCATGTGTCGCTGTTGTATAACAAAAGCAGCCAGAAAATAAAAACTCCTCAATTTTACTTCAATTTTAGTTAACATTAAGCAATTACAACACAACACATATAGCGATGACAGAGCGAACTATTAAACAGTATCACAAGATAGCTGCGTTAGTTCCGATTTTGGCCACGCGCCAAAATAGCACTGTACGTGAAATACCCAACTAATACAAAGATAATAGGCGTAATTCACGTGATGAACTAAACAAAATATCAATTTTCGGCACTTTGTAAGGTGATTAGACCAAAACAAATCAATAAAATTATTACTTTTGTATTTTGAGTAACTTATTTTGATATTTTTAGCTCAAATTATTTTAAAAATTAATAGGAAAAATAAAAAAAACAACATTTGTAGAGTTTCTTCATCATAAATGGCAACACTACACTAATCACGTGTAACTAAATTTAAACGTTAGTCTAGCGAGCCTTTTAGAGATTCTTAATTTAGTTGAAGCTGCCAAGCGAATGTCACTTAGAGATACAGACACCTAAATTAAAATATTTTAGTTTAGTTTAGGTTTAGAGATTTTGTACAACAGAATCGACACCACTGTCTACTCCGCGCCGTTCAAAAATAAAATGCTAAAGCTTATAAAGCCTACCTTGTTAGGGTGATTAGATTAAATCTGATCGACAAAGTAGAGCGCGTCTTAAAGTACACACAGCGCCATCTAGGACGAGTAGCGAAAGTACAAATGTTAAATAATTGTTTAATGATTATATTAAATTATGTTTTCGATTTATGCTATGATATACCAAGTAAAAATGCACAATATAAAGTACGACACACATTTGGTCAATACAGGATTAACGCTATCAAAAACTACAAATATTACCATTTTGAACGCATTGATCGACTGTTTATAATTCCAAATTAATTCGAAACATATGACTTATATATATTTTTTGTAATCTCCTTGTAATTCCCTTCATTTTGATACCCCACTCGATAGGTTTGGTTATAAATATTTTGTAAATGACTGACAATTTTAGGCCCAAAATCCGCCATTTTGCTTTTTATTTTCAAAAACCTATCTAAGCACAGTTGGGTTAATGAGACGAATCTAACGATACCATTAACGTCAAAATCCATCCAGCCGTTTGGAAGATACGTGGTCATAAAGAAATTTACATACATACATACAAGATACGCGCGAAAAAAATAACCCTTCTTGCAGTCGGGTAATAAGTTCAATGTCGCTGTAAAGGAAAGTTCATTATTAAAACTTACTTTAGTATTAGGGATTACTTACATGGATCAGATCCTTGGGAATGAATGAATTGCTGTAATTATACTAGCTCAATTAGTTTTTAAGAGCCTCTGTGAAGTGGTGATCAGATAAAATTTGTCGTGGGTTTCTTCTCAGTGCAGGACGCGTTGGAACCCTCGTAAGCTTAGTTTTAAGTCGACTTGGAGTTATCGCCATACATATGTGACAAAAATATCATATTGACGTTTTACAAGAACCTGTATATTAGGCCTATGTGAAATAAAGATATTTTGAGTTTGAGTTTAGAGTTTGAGTTTGAAATAACAAACTTTCCGCAATTATATGGAAATATGTGTTACAACTAGATATAGATACCTTCGTCTACCTTCTTAAGTCCAGGGAATACTCTCACCAGAAGTTATGTAAAAGTTCTCAGAAATTAAAGAGCAAAATGAGACTCAATATTTTACACGATTTAAACCGTTTAGAAACTTTTCTAAGTTATTACTAAAACCACAATAAATAAAATCTTCCCACTGTTGTAACTTTTCTCAGAAATAGAAAAGTTTATTACGAAAGTATTGTTTTGTTTTTAAGGTGCGGAGCTTTTTTACGTGGGAGGTTTTAAAAATAGCGTAATATTTCGCAATAAAAGTTGCAAGCGAAATTGCGAATCTGTACAATGGGTATTACAGATTCTATTGTTTTCTTAGACTAGGTAGGCGAGTAGGTATTTTCAAAAATGCTATCTATGTCCGTTGCGAGTCCAGAGCTAGGCCTACATTTTGTTCTTGAAATATTGCTTCGGGTGAAACGAATTCGCATAACGTTTACCAAATTCGACAATTTTGTCTCATTAGATTCAGGATAGCAATAATAGTAGTATAAAAATAAAACGCACGTAGTAGGTAATTCTTCATTGTATTGTAGGTATCTGGAAAATTTCCAAAAATCATGAAAATCGGACTACATTTACGGGTAGGAAAACGTTAGATTTTTTCGCATTTTGAATGAAAAATTACAGCTAGACCAATTTCTTTTAATTCACAATACACTTTTTAACTAAAACACAGAGTTATAGTTTTTATTTCTTTTTCGATAGGTGCGAGAGTAAATATACTTAGTCGTATAAAATCAAAACAATTTTGCAGACCATTCCAATTCGTTGTTTATTTTCATTGGAAGTCAGTATTTTCAGTGAGGGAATTAAATTTTAATAAAAACGACACCACTCGTCAAGACTTACATATTCTTTATTCCATTCATCGTAACAATCAAGGCATGAAAAAACCATGACTTCTTATAAATAAATTGTAATCGCCTTTGTAGTATTGTGTTAGCAAAAAATCAAGATTATCATCATTGTGCGCAAATCAGTGGCGCGTCGTTCATTATAAACATCCTCCATTTCATGTAAATGTGAGGCGCGAACAAAAATGTCCGTCACTCAAGACCTAAAATGTTGTGACAAATAAATAAGTGCATCGAAATTATAATTGGCAGTTACCTTGTTATGCGTCAAGATCGAGTGGGCGTTTGCGTTTTTGAAGATGCTCTGTCATTGCCATGCAACTGGCATAATATAGATTTTAAACATATCTGTTTAAACCAGGGCTGAAATTTAACTACTAAAATAACCGGAAAGTTAAACAACTAGTAAAGTATCCTGAAATTTTCTAGTGGAAACAAGTCGATTCAAATGAAGGAATTTTAATTTTTTTAAAAGTAGATATATAATAATGAATTTTAGTTTACTGCAAATCTCCAGGTTTTTCTTAAATTTAAAAAGATACGTAATCTGTTCTTCCTACATTTGGCTGCGGAGCAAAAATGGAGTATTAAGCTATTTTCTACCCCAGAAAAATTTACGGTTCCCACAAGATTTACAAAAAACATAGGTATAACACACGGGCGAAGCTGCCGGAAAAAGTCATTAAGTAGGAAGAAACAAAGAATAAACTATAAATCATAAAAATCTGAAAAGTTCGTTCGCAAAAGTTCTAATTGCTTGCTGAAAAATTCGGCTTCTATATGTCAGGAGCGGTTTTTTTTTAATTAAGAAATTATACATAGGTAGATCCAAAATTATGTGTGGAATTTTCTATCCTCATTTTGCTCATCCAAGTTACTAATACCAGTCAAAAACTAACCCTAGCTTTTTAAAAATATATTAAAAGAAGTAACGGAGAGATACAAAATACTTCATAATAACTTTATTATTTTTCCGTGTCCCAAGTTCTAAGAATTTTGAGTGCGGTTTACGATCCAATACATTATAAGTTATACCAATATGAATCACTTGGGATTTATTGTGTTATTTTTTATTGAGATTAGTTACCTCATGACGAAGGTCCTATAAGGAATTCATTAAGTTTACACTCAACATCAATAGTCAAAAAAGTTTTGTAGTTGTATCAAATTGCGATCTAAGATTGTTGTTAGAGGCATTTTGTTTTTTGTTACTGTACACTTTTGGTTTCATATTTTCTGGTCACATAGAGGCTTTTAGCTATACTTTCCGACTAAGAGTCGTTTAGAGCTGTTTTTTTAGTAGGACTTGGAAGAAATGCCGCGCTTGTAGGTACTGTCTATTTAATTTGGTTCCCCATTTCTTTAAAAGCGCAGTAAGGCACCAGAAAGACTTACACCCCTACATAATTGACGTACCAAAGACATTCATGAATAACTTTGATTCCTCGTTTCTGATACGCACCAGAAAAGTCTTAAACATTATCTCTGTCTTCCCCACTACTTACAACTTACAACTTGGGTACCTGCAAATATTAAAAGCCTACTTAAAAGAAAATATGACTCAAAGTTTTCCATTGACAGGTAACGTAAAAAACCAGTATATGTATGTACTTATAAACTACTATAAAAATTTAAGGCATTTTTCCTCTTCCTATCATAACATTCTCTTCTAACAACCTTTCCTTAAAGAACACTGTAAAAGCAGTTAAAAGCTAAGCTTCCTATATATTTTTCTTTCATCAGGTTTTAAACATGTTTAAGCTACGAGACGACTTTGCAGACCGTTTTACCGAAGAAGTCATCATAGTGATGAATAGTCATAGTCGTTTTTTGCAGTAACAGCCGATAGAATATTAACGAGGATCGCGAATGTCACTTGTTGCAAGACAATGGGCCTACACTAAAAAACCAGTATACTTTGAAATATTTGAGTCTTTTTTCCTCTTCTTATCTTACATAATATTCTCTTCTACCAATCTTTCCTTAAAGGACATAGTTAAAGCACATTTTTCTTTAATAAGGTTTTAAACATGTTTAAGTTATGTACGACGACTTTGCTGACCGTTTTACCGAAGAAGTCATCATGAATAGTCATAGCACAGCGTCATAGTCGTTTCTTGCAGTAAAAGCCGATAGAATATTAACGAGGCTCGCGAATGTGACATGTTGCAAGACAATGGACATGCTATTTTACAGTTATTTTTGTACTATCATAATCTTAGATGGGTCGTTAAACAATGACCTCCATTTGCAATACTGGCCGATTGGCGTAGCGGTAGCAAACCTGCCGTCTGCTTCAGAGGTCATGTATGTAGTGATAAAAAATAGTAAATGTTGTATTGGCAGTGCACTCGAATTTGAGCAGGAGGTCTCGGGTTCGATTCCTGATATGGGCTAGTTTGGAATGACAATTTCTAGGTAATTACGTACTCGTAATACAAACATACGGATTGGATTAGAATAGCTTTTTATCAAAAAGTGCTTAGCGTGGTTGTAGGCTGTATTATAGAGTCGGTGTATACTGAATGAATCATTGATACGCTCGCGTAATGCTGTATCTAGACTTGGCGAATATACACGAAGGGTATTTTTACGGAAAACGAGGATCTTCTTTTATGTGGTATAACTTTATACAGTGTAGTTTTGTAGGTAAATACCTCAAAAAAGTGTCATTTAATATATTAGTAGCGTTTTACCTGAAAATAAAACGTTTATTAAAATACTTACCTCACTGGAAGCTTATATTGAGAGAAGCGAATCCGTTTCCGTCCGTTTCATGACGGTATCATGTCTCCTTATCGTACTTTTTATGACGTCAGAACCGGCTCTGTGGCGACACCTAGCGGCGTCGCGCGCCTTTTGGTTTATATAATGGTTCGGCGCGCTTCTTAGCTCATTGGCTCTATAATATCACCAGGCAGGAATTACTGGAAGCTTCCAGTGAGGTAAGTATTTTAATAAACGTTTTATTTTCAGGTAAAACGCTACTATTAAAACACTTGACCGTCACTGGAAGCTTATATTGAGAGCCTGTTTGTTTTCGCCTGGTGTCGCCACATATTAGACGTCTTACGCCAATGTGATGTAGTAGAATAATTTGTATACGAGAAATATATAATGTTTCTCTAACAATTATTTTTAAAAATAATAATTTTTACTATTATTCCTTAACAATATATTGTACATGAATATAATATTAATAACAAATCGAATTGAAAAGTTGAGTGAATTATTATAATTGTCAATCACTTCACGTTTACAAGTATTGGTTGATTGCCAATTTGCACGATTTGCAATATCATATCAAGGGAGTGAATCTTTCCATCAGCTGTTGGAAGCTACAGCTACAGACCTAACACTACCAGGAGTAGCAGATATGCCAGCTTCTTTGAACAAACTTGCAATAACTGTGCGCGAGTTTTAGCGACTTTAATTGAATAGATTAAATGAATAGATTATTATAAATTGAAATATTTCGTTAAACATTTAATAATGAAATATTTATCAATAATAATCAAATAGGGTTGTTAATTAGGGATTATCTACATTCAGAGCAACATCCAACCTGACTGCCGTTAAACACTGGTATAAGTTTTTGATCCGAGTTACGGCCAGAATACAACATACTGTAAAGTAGGTAAAGTATGTATAATTCTTTCTGAATAAGGAAGTAATAACATCGCAGTATGACGAGATGTTTTAAAAAAGGCTTTTAACATCTCCCTGTATGATATAAATAGATAAGTAAGAGTTTAACTTATTTAGATAACAGATCGATGGATTTTGAAACCTTTGCTATCATAATATGTTTTACGTTTTGCATGGCTACTAACTTGATTTTTCGGCACTACATACGTCCAAACCTGGTTTGTGTAAAAAATTTGCATTGAAGATAATTAATTTATTATTCATATATATAAATTAAATGGTACTATTTGTGAGCCGGTGGGGTTATTAGTGTCAATTTAGAAACTTTTGTTGGTTTTTCAGATTTAACGGGGTAGCGAGCGTTCAGACTCTGAATTAAAAAATATATTTCCGTTGGCTTATTTAGATGAATCGAGCTTTGGTATACATAGTTGTGTACTACGTGTGTATTCTTCGAAGCAAATAGATCGACTACTGGGATTCCCAACTTTGCATTACTATTTTCATATCGGGAAATAAGTGCCACTGTGGAGGTTGGCGATACTTGACAGAAGGTACGCAACACGTATAACTGTTGAACCTGCCTGGGATTTACTTGTATGTTGTAGTATGATTGATGTCAATCTAGCAATTTCGGGACATGTAAGTTATTTTCAATCTGGGTGAAAATCTCGTCCCACTTGTCTTTTTAAATAAGTCACTGCAGACTTGCTGTCGCCTTGAATAAAATTAAACTTTGACGCCCGGTGTGAGTACGTCTTAGAAAAGCAAATAGTAGGGCCAACACTTCCTTTTGATTGGAAGTAGTATTTGTTCCTATCATGTACAATACTACGATAAATCCAGTAATGCTCCCAAACTAGGTGCGAGACACGTGTTTACCAAAAACCAAAACTGGCGGAAGATAAAGTTTTGAGGTTAGTAGCTGACAATTCTTCTCCTTTCACTTAACAAGTTCGTTTAATGCATTCACCAAAATTGGCGGATTTGGATAAGGCACTCATCATCCAAGATAGGTCCGGCAGAATCATGTGTTTGAAAAGCTACAAGTGCCGATAATTCAGTCGTCCTCGTTGAACAACAAATCTGGCAAAATTCGAAAGTCCTATATTCATTGTAAATCCTTTAGACTTAGACTTGACTTTAGACTAGACTTTCATTTAAAATCCTAATTACATTATTGAATAAGTACCTCATTTGACTATTCCTAAATAAACTATGATCTAATGCCACAAAAGAACGGATTTATCGAAATTTATTTGCTGACCTAGGAAAGGCGTGGAAGAAAGCGCCTTTATGGGAGTAGGCTTGTGTTAAGTATATCCACTTTGCTCAACAAGTCTTGGGGTTGCCGGAAACCCGGAATGCGGTACATTTTATCAGTGAAATGATTCTTGTCAAAAACAATCGTTTAGTGCCTTGAGGTCGAATATCGGTTGAGACTGAAATAACCCGTCTGGTCAAATAGTGGAAGGAAAGCTTGGTGTGTAAGACGCCATGCTTTTCATTTTGTGTGCCATTGCATATATTATTTTTCTTGAAAAAGGAGTGTGAAATATTTTTCCCGTCATGTTGGGAAATACAGACGTGATTTTTGATTAAAGGTACGCGATACCTTCATACTGACTTTTATATTATTACCTCGAGACACCGCTATTTCTTTCAATTTTGAAAGATGTTTATAACTACCCGCTTTGAGAGAATGGTAAGAGTCAAATTCTCTAATTTCATTCTGTCGGATGTGGACATACTTATTCGTCACTAGTCGTGTCCTCTCGGACCGCGAGCTCCTTGCGAAATATACAGCGCAAAGATAATCTTTCCTATACTGCTGTGCACCTTGCGAGGGTGGTTTATTCTGGATCATGCTGGAAAGACATCGTGTACCATCCAGGCCGAGTAACTGCAATGTTTACAATACTTTGCCCCCGCGAGGAGTGACGATCTGACTGATTAGCATATGACTGAGAAAAGATTGTGTGAATTATTTATAAGATGGTGTCCACTTCGCTAGCGTGGGCTATAATGATCGCGCAGGCAACACTGCGAGAACTGTGTCCAGGCTAAGAAGTTCTGGAATGGAACGGCAATGGAACGGCAATGTTTCTATAACCCCTTGCCCCCGCAAAGGGGCGACGGTCTGATTGCTTTGCATACGACTGAGAAGAGGTTGGCCTTAGTGAGAGTTATTATTTATATATTGGTGTCCACTATGCAAAGGTGGACTGTAATGATCGTGTTAGCAACACTGCGAGGCTGTCCAGGACAAAAAAGTTCCATGCGATGGAACGGCAATGCTTGTATATTACCTTGCCCCCGCGACGGGCGTCGGTCCGTTTGATTTGCATATGACTGAGGAAAGATTGACCTTTGTGTGAATTATACGATGACACCACTCCATGAGGTTGGCTGTAATGATCGTACTGAACACACAATGCTGCACTGTCCACTGTGAACAATGTCCCAGCCAAGAAGTTCCACACGATGGAACGGCAATGCTTCTAATATCTTGCCCCCGCGAGGGGCGACTGTCTGTTTGATTCGCATATGACTGAGAAAAGATATTGACCTTCCTTTGGTCAAATTGTACGTTGGCACCACCCTGCGAGGGTGGGATGTAATGGACATGCTGAACACGCTGCGAGCACAGTTTCGGCCAAGAAGTTCCACGCGATGGAACGGCAATGCTTGTATAATACCTTGCCCCCGCGAGGGGCGTCGGTCCGTTTGATTAGCATAATATGACTTAGAAAAAGATTGACCTTCCTTTGTTCAAATTGTACGTTGGCACCACCCCGCGAGGGTGGGATGTAATGGACATGCTGGACACGCTGCGAGCACTGTCTCGGTCAAGAAGTTCCACGCGATGGAACGGCAATGCTTGTGTAATACCTTGCCCCCGCGAGAGGCGTCGGTCTGTTTGATTTGCATAATATGACTTGGAAAAAGATTGATCTTCCTTTGTTCAATTTGTACGTTGGCACCACCCCGCGAGGGTGGGATGTGATGGACGTGCAGGACACACTGCGAGCACTGTCCAGGCCAAGAAGTTCCACGCGATGGAACAACAATGCTAGAAATACCTTGCCTGCGAGGGGCGTCGGTCTGTTTGATTCGCATAATATGACTGAGGAAAAGATTGACCTTTTTGCGAATTATACGTAGGCGCCACTCCATGAGGGTGGGCTGTAATGATCGTGCCGGCAATACTTCAAGCACTGTCCAGGCCAAGTAGTTCCACGCGATGGAACGGTAATGCTTCTAATACTTCTACCCATTGTGGGAGTGATTCTGCTGCCGAAAAAAAATTTTCAAACTAGACGTAAAACTGAATTGAAGTACTCGAAGGTAGTATTTTATTTAGCGAAGCTTAAAATAAAGAATCACGAGCCTGGCTCACGATTCTTTTTGGCGCATCTCATACTTTCTGATCGCTTGCCGCACGCTAGTGCAATAAATCCGAAAATTTAAATTTTTCCAGTTAATAGTTCAATTTATTACTATTTTCTCTGATCCAAGAAAGCGATACTTTTATAGCCTCCTGACAGGCTGTTTTTATTTTAATTTTAAAATGCAGTATGTGATACTACAGTAGCTGCGTACGGCTTACTTGAATTAACTAGCGGTGTATGCGTGTACGCGCGAGGCGTAATGGAGTAAAGTATCATACATTTTTACCTTCTCGTTTGTTTCTAGGTGTATCAACCTGGAGTATGATTACTTTATAAGTTTCTTGTGTTATGCCACTAATTCGGGTCAACGCTTATCATATAATGTCATTATTGTGAAGTATTGTTTGCATACATTTTTGATGAGCATAAGCAATGAGAAAGGCTGCATGACCTTTTGCGAGTCTGCCCGCTTGGGCCAGCCATTTCTTTCATTGCTTTACCTGTTACTGAAATGAAATTAACACACAGAGACACAAACACATGCACACAAACAAGTTAAAACGAGTAATTTTACATTACATCATCATAAGTACGAACAATTTAACAAAATAAATATTCATATAGTGATCCGAACGGAAAAACCGTTAAAAATAATGATCACTTATACTTATTTAACTCTCAGGTGGGGAATCGAACCCCGGTCTCCCGCGTGACAGGCGGAGATACTGATTATATTAAAACAAGGAGACTACTTACTGCGAATTCACGACGAACACAATTCACTTTATAATAATTTTAGTTTGCACTTTACACTTTAGTATTCAAATGCAATGTTCTATGTGGAACGATTGCAAGTTACTTCGACGGAAACTAAAACGCCAATGAGCTAAGAAGCGCGCCGAACCATTATATAAACCAAAAGGCGCGCGACGCCGCTAGGTGTCGCCACAGAGCCGGTTCTGACGTCATAAAAAGTACGATAAGGAGACATGATACCGTCATGAAACGGACGGAAACGGATTCGCTTCTCTCAATATAAGCTTCCAGTGACGGTCAAGTGTTTTAATAGAAAAGTTATATTAGTAAAAATGCTACTGTATTTTTTTCTAATAATATCGTTTTAAGTTATCTGAATAGGGTGTAGTCGGCGGGAGCGTCGCCCATAAAATTTTTAAAGTCCTATAAGTATACATAATTATAATGTGTTTCATTTAAATCATGAGCCATACTTAAATATATCAGCACATAAGTAACATATACATCGCAATCTATAGCCCCAAGGGCCCGAAGTAAGCGGTAACTTCTATTATAGGTTCTAGAGAGCACTCATAAATGAACATATTACTTTCTATCATACACATTTATAAAACAAAAAAGAGCACAGACACTCGAAAGTATTCATAATGCACATCAACCAGCACACAAACATTTTACACTTATGGGAATCGAATACGCTATACAATATTTCCTACCGTACCTATGTGCTAAAAAGTTGTCATATTTTTTTTTATATAAATTGGTATTCTATAACATTTGAAACTTGACACTTCAACAAATCACTAACTTGTTCGTACACACGAATCTGATCTTAGCATTGTAATTAAATAGTTAGGGCAAGGTTTCGGAATCTTGGCAGGTAGGTACTTACAATGACTTTTGTATTTGCATTAAGTAACCACGATGTATGGATAATGTTTCACGTTTACTTTAACAACTTAAATCGATTTTGCGGTTATGGCGTTACATCGTAATTTTGTATTAATTAATAGAATCATGTACATTAAATATAATTAACTTATGTTGATTATACGATATATAATATGTTGCATTGCTTTGAAGCTGTGTTTAATGTTTCTCTTTATGGGTATATTACTAGAAATAAGCTTTACTAAAAATACCTACATAAGTATTGTATTTCCTTGCGTGTCTCAACAATTCATACACACATACCAGTACATCATAAATTACAGGAGCATTCCAGTAATCTCGGCAACCCAACCATACAGTTAAGTTAAGACATTAGCTTAATGCCTGTTTTCCGCTCGCATCAAAGAATTATTAGCCCGTCACTTTGAAATCCCATCCTGCAGCAGTGGATAGGCTGATGGGGGAGCGTTCAATGAATTTGTAGCACAGTAATTTCATAGAAAATTATATCTCGCCTCTTAGACAAACACCTGGGGTCCTAATAGTTATATTTATCCAGTTACAACACCGATATAAACTCGAGGATCAGCCAATCGGAACATTTTGCGTCATCCTTGTTCATACAAAAAAAAGTAGCCTCATTTGTCAAAATTCGAATCGGAAATCGTCCTTGTGGGAACTCGTGTGCGGACTAATAACAAGTATCTGTGGCGTGGAGCGCAGTCCATAGACAATACTACAGTCGGCTTACAACTAAAGCCGTTGGTGTCAAAACAAAAATTTTGACACCAGTAAATAGCGACATTTTTTCGCGCGGTCCGCCGGGTAATGTGTTTCTATTGGCCTATCAGTCTGTGGATCTATTAGTTTCATTTATAAGGCCAGGTTTAACAGGAAAAAGAGATGCGCTATGAAGCTGTAGGTTCTTTCCACCAAAGCGGATGAGATGCGTATAGCGTAGCGGAGATGTGAGCTGTGCTTATCGGATATTTGAAGTGTGAGAGCTCGAAATCAATTAAGAAGCCGTAGCCATATGACCTGTGTCGATACGATGCATCCATCGTGCATGAAACGACATTCGAAAATTTATCACTAAACTAATAGATTCTAGATTAATTTAACAATAAATTCTCATACATTTTTCAACGAGATACTTTCTCCTCTTCTCTATTTTTCAACGAGATATTTTCTCCTCTTCTCTCCACTTGATCTATTTCCACCGAAGCTAAGCGGAGAGAAGATGTTGAAATATCAAATAAGACGTTATTCAGTGGTCAAATTCTGTATCGTTCATATTTATTATCTTTAGGTACATGGAGTAGTCACAATAAAGACGTTTAAGAAAACAGCGTCTTCGGCATACATGCGTCAACTTGTTAGCGTAATGGATAATTCTGATTAGTTGTGAGATAACTACTGCCTTTGGTACATTTACTAAGCTGTTAAGTAGGCTTTAGAAATCAATATTTTTATGTAGGTACATGAATTTATTCTGTAAATAAATAAACCGTACAATTTTGTTAGTAGATAATGTCTCTATTCCACTATTTCCAAGAAAACACGATTGCCTCAAACATCTAAGTATGGACAAAACGTCATTTAGTGCAGCTGTTATCACCGGAATAGTCGAAGAGCCGATGGCAGGATGGTTACTGCTTTTGCTTTGCTTCTCAGCCAAGAGTGGTAAAGAATTGACAACTTGAACAATAACGTTAGCTGGTGTCAGTTACTCTAGTCTCTAATGCCGGTTCCCTGCAATATTCTATCTATCTTCGATTTTCCCTTTATAGAGATATAAATAAGACTATAAGCTCCATACAAGTAATGTCAAATTTCTATGTCTAGTAAGGCAAACCATGGATAGATTGAATATTGGGAACCGCCATAAAAGTGTGAGGTGTCGGTTATGGTAACGGTGTGATAAGTTCAATAGTTTTTTCTCATCTCAAAAAATGTCCAATGCGCCTAAAATTCTATTGAAAAACAATTATTAACTTACTATCCATATAATGGGTCCAGCTGGCTCCTGGGCCTGACATTGTAGGAGCACCTTCATTCAAGCTTTGAATTAATTCGAGGGGGAACTTGTAGTCCCGTAAAAAAAACTTCTATAAAATTACTCAATTAAAACAAGTCGTCAGCTCTTAAACTACGAACGGAAAAGCAATGCTCAAGCAACACGCATTAGCACAATGTTTTGGATCTCTAAAACAATGAAAACAGCGGGGACAACGTTTCGAATCGGGTTTATGTGTTTTCCTAGAAACATTGTATAAGCAACTTCGCTATACGTGATAAATTCTGCCTAATAAAGAACGTAAACCTACGACTGAGACTAAACATGTCGTAAAATACCTTTTGAGTTTCGCTGTAGTTACTGAAATAAATGTATTGACCATATTGTAATTTTCTCTCCCCGGACTCTCTAGTGGCTCCCCTGCGATTTTCTAGTGGCTCCCCGGACTCTCTAGTGACTTTCCTGCAACTCTCTAGCGGCTCCCCGGACCCTTTAGCAGCTCGCCGCGACTCTTAAGCGGCTCATTTCGACTCTCTAGTGACTACCCGGACCCTCAAGCAGCTCTACGGACTCTCTGGCGGCTCGTTACTACTCTCTAGCGGCTCCTTGTGACTCTCTACCGTATTCTATACGATAGTTCTAATTCAAACTGTAAAAAACTTAATCAATATTTGGACCTGATAAAGGTGCTGGAAATCTTCCAAAAAAATCTTCTATCAAAAATGGCAGAAGATTATAATTATTTATTGCGCCAACTTGTAAAAATCGAACAATCTTTCAATAGCAATAAAGAGTAATTTGTGAGGGATCAACGTTCGTATTGCAGCATTTGTAAATTGAAGTGATGTAGGCCGTGAGAAGCAATATTTCGCGATGATGCAAACCTGTCGAGGGCCGCGCGTGGGTATCGACTGGGATCTATAAATTCATTCCTTTTAAATAAATATCATTCAAATTTAAAATAGAGCGATTTATTAAATTTCCTATTATCGTTCGGCAGTAGGTGTCTGAACAAATATTTTTGCTTAGAGATTGCTCCTTCACCTTATTTTATGAGATGATCATTCATTGACTATCTGACATCTGACCTTTCTTTCTATGATCAACTTTCCTTCTTAAAGTGTCTCCAGAGCATCAAGAGTTATTGAGAACTGAGAAATCTAGATTTTAGTGTAGCTTCTTAGGCATAATTATACGCGTACCTATATCTATTTTGAAATGATGCACACTTGTTGAGGGTTATCCGTGGGCATCGAGTACGATCGATAAATTCATTCAGTAGAATCATTCACTTTATAAAATTGCATACTTACTTAATCTATTTCATCGATTCTTGTGCATATTTTTAGATATACCTTCTTGAGCATAATAATATACAGATAATGGTCACAAACGCTACAAGTGGGCCGTGAGAAGTTATAATTCACGATGAATCTGACGAGGGCCGCGCGTGGGCATTGAATACGATTAATGATTTCATTCATTTTTATGATATAACAAGAATCATTGAGTTTTAAATATAGAGCAGTCTATATTTCATCGATTGCAGGTGCCCACACATAAGATTTTGGTTGAATATGCATGTAATAGAAACTTGACGATTATTCTGTAATTTTTGGTTTAAGGTTTTCAAACAGTTAAGGTATCCTAGAAGTAGAGATGCCTCCTCGTTGTGTTCCTAAAAGTATTTCATCGTCAGCCCATATCAGTCCACTGCTGGACTAAGGCCTCTCCCTTCGCACACCATCCGCTTCTACATTTAGTATGCTGTAGCCACTGACTTCCCGCTGCCCTAACGATGTCATCTCGCCATCGTGCAGGTGGTCGGCCGATGCTTCTTCGTGATGGTCGCGGTTGCCATTCCAGTATCGCCCTGCTCCAACGTCCGTCTTCCCTACGACCCACATGACCCGCCCAGTTCCACTTTAAAAGCGCCACCCTTTTTGCAATGTCAGTTAAGCCTGTTCTCTTCCTGATCTCTATATTGGGGACCCTGTCTAGTAAACATTTAAAAGTATTTGATGATACCAAACTACAGTTAGCTAATGTGGTACTCATTGTCTTATTCTCTTTGCATTGCAATATCATACGACACACTGCATTCTGCACTGCAGACATCAGTTGCTTGTTAGGTATAATTTTGTCCAGTTATCACGTCGGCGTACAGTGTCCTTCAAAGCGAAACACAGTAATATGCTACACAGTAGTTTTAACAAACGGCTACTTCGGTAGTACCTAACTACCGGTACCCTAACGAGCTCCGCAAGAAGAGTCAGGCCCGGTTTCCAATGAAGCGGAGCGGAGCGGCGCTGTTTGAGTAAACAATCAGATTTCATCATTTCGATATCTCCGAAACTGAGGGAAGAGGAGATGTCGAAATGACGTAATCTGATTGTGTACTCAAACACAGCTCCGCTCCTCTCCGCTTTGGTGGAAACCGGGCCTCATACCACCAGTAAAAGACATACACTGTGGGTTTAGACAGTGAAAATCTTTCTATAGGATCCGCAGGCAGGTCTGAGAGAAGGTCGAATATTTTTTTTCTTAATATCCCTAATGGCAAAACATCGTTTGCCGCGTCAGCTAGTAATAATATAATTTCATAAAGTAGTGATGTAGGCCATGTAAAGTAATATTTCGATGATCTAATCCTATCGAGGGCCGCGCGTGGGTAGCGAAATATTCAGTCATTGGATGCAAAGTTTATATGCAAACAACATAAAGCGCGATAATTGCCAAATACTGCAGTCAAGGTTAAGATTAACGGATTTATTTTATGACATTATAATATTTGGGAATTAATAGCGTAGGGGGTTTAAAGGTCTTGTTTATTTACTCACCAGTCACCTACTATCTGTGAGAATTTATAACAATTAATCCGTATATTATTGTAGAAAAGTGACTGGCTGTCTGACTAGACATGTATAATCGCGGAATGAAAAGGTTCGTCACCTTAGTGTCGATTTTCGCATGCACCAGTACTGCAAGATTCTATAATGTCAACATACCAAAACAATTGACTAGTCCAAACGAATCTGTTTTAAAATTGACGAACCTTTTCGTTCCCTTACTGTACATTGTACAATGTGCATTGTACAGGTATTATAACGTAACCATCTGATATGAAAGGATTTTTTAAAATTTAACCCGTAACATGAGTGAAATGACTTTAACTTTTAACATACAGAGTCAACTGTTAACGTGTCTCACTGGACATTTTTGACAATTTTACTCATGGTTAGCGTTAGTGGTTAGCGTTTAACTCGCTAATCAGAGCTGGCGCAAGAAGGCCTTATAAGTGCGTAAAATAGGAGATTACCTATATGAGAGACAGGATCATATTATTATGGAAGAATTTTTTAAAGTAAATGGTGATATTTTGAAAATTGCAATTGCGAACTTCCAGTCCTTCCGGTGCAAATCTGCCGCTTGATTGTGTAAGAAAAACATATTCATTCTTATCGTAATCGTTTAGAAACTCTGCCCGTTGATTGGTTCCCAGATTTACGTCAGCAAATTGGGGGGCAGAATTAGCAAACGATTACGATAGCGTTGAATACGTTTTTCTTACGCAATCAGACCCCTGCTTTTCCTAATTGTTGGTAGAGGTTTGGACTTTGGATGAGGTCCAATAAATTAGGCTTGTATGTAAAAATAAATAGCTTCTATGGATATCAATTAATATCATAAATCAAAGTTATACCTATAGATATGTATCGACTTACGAAATACCTCGGTAACTATAATATTGTACATAATTATACGTTTCCTTGATCCTTTTGATGATACCGCAAATCTCGATGCTGAGGCAAAATTACGTTGTTTAAAGAGCATGGCGAACACAATACGAGGCCTTGTTCGTAAGAATGAGCAGCGTAATTACGGGGAAGCGTATCTTGCGAGTTACGGTAGTCAGAAACGTGTCTTGGTAGAGGAAACAATGTTTCTTCATTATCGATACACGTTACACAATGTTGCTTGGAGCAGTAAAAAAAGCTAGTTGACTATTTCCTTAGCGAATCAGTCTGGCTGTTCAGTGCGAGAATACATACTATTTTTAGTCTATCAACACCGTTGTGGTTTTACAATAAGCACCGTTGTGATGGGTGCTTCTCGCATGTCCCCAAACGGTGACAAATAGAAATTATTTCCCGATTGCCCTCGAATTTAGTTTTTGAATTTGGGGACAAACGGGAAATGGTTTTCCCATAGTGTAGCAACGTTCCAAGGGTTTCATCCGTCACAAACTGTGTCTATGGGCCTGAATTATAAGCAGTAAGGTAAATACTTAGGTGGGTTAGGCCTACTGCGTGGGGTTGATAGATGCGAAAAATTGTTCTGCCACATTTATTTCATTAAAAACCTTTCGAAACTTATAAAAGCTTTAGAATCTGAAGCTGAAATCTGCACATAGGTTCCATCCATAATGTAGGCATATCTCTTATCATCAATATCCTAGGTATCGAAAGATTTCTCGAAAATCCCACGAGACCATCAGAAGGAAGCAGGGACGGATCAGCTTTACCTACTAACCTCTATGGGCAGTTGATAAAAATTCGATTCCCCAATTCACTATTTATTTACACAAATTATCGTGTCTGATACGAACCGCTAAGGTTCCCTTCCAGCTTCCAGCTACCGTGTTCCCAGCCAAGTACAATCTGAGTGCCCTTAAGAGAAGAGTGAAAAGTATTTTCTAGGCAAGCGCGCTCCATCCTAGACCTTATCATTTCTGCCCATCAGACATGATTGTGGTCAAGCGCAAACTTATCAATTGTAAAAAAAAATATCAACCAGTTTCACTTCTCGATCAGTATATAACCTAGATCACAGATTAATAAAAAAGTTACTAAAGTAACCTAAATATTAATTGTATTTTTCTTTTTTTCACAGGTATGCATGAGGCGACATTCATCTGCTAACTCCAGATGCAGTATTTCCATAAAGGAATCTATTTTTATTTGTGGGTTTAAAGCTGGCCTTGAAAGTAGTAAATACCCCATACATAACACTGATGACCACATCGATATTCGCGCTGTCCTTATCTTTATTCACACTGAAATATCAAGGCCGACGCATTCTCTTTAATACGTATACCAGCCGGTCAGACCACAGAGAAAAGAAGACCAATATAAAGTTAGTTATTCCCTGGTCTGTGAGTTTAGCGACGCTGATTTCCTAACAAAATCGTCATCATAGTAGGTCTATAAGTCAATATAAAGTTATTCCCTGGTCTGTGGGTCAGACTTATTCCTTAAAAAAAAAACTATAAATCACTTTCTATTTAATTCCCCGACTGCCAAGGCTTATGTTTTTAACATACAAACAAAGGAACATACTATGTTTTTATGTTTGTAATTTTTAATCACCTTATATTTTTCAAACGGCTGAATGGATTTTGATAGCTAAGGTATCGTTTGATTCGACTCAGAAGTGTTCTCAAAAATGTCTAATTGTTCTTAGAGTTTAGATACGTTTTTTTGTAAAAAAGGTTAGGTAAAGGTACATATTGGTATTGGCTTATTTATAGGTAAGATAGTAATTGACGATTAACTAATAATTAGAAACATAATTATTTGCCAAAACACTAATTGTTGCAATAAGTTTAATTATTTATTGGACCAGAGCCTAATGATTTAAATCGCAGGCAATTTGCAGTCATAATATTGGCAAAGTGAATACCTTCTATAAATAAATAAATATAAATTGTGGACAACATCACATAAATTGCTCCGATCCCTTAGTAAGTAGCTTATGCACTTGTGTTAAGGAAACCAGAAACAACGAAGGTACCACAACACCCAGACCCGAGACAATGTAGAAAACTTATATCTCTACATTGCCCCGACCGGGTATCGAACCCGGAACCTCAGAGATGGCGGCACCTTGAAAACCGGCACGCCAACCAATCAACCACGGAGGTCGTCAAAAGATATACTAATTTATATCATACTCGTTTAAAACTGTGTAATCCTATACTATTATAATCGGTTAAGTGGGTTAGGAGTCCATTGAGGACAAACATTGTGACACGAGATTTATATATATTAAGAAGATATAATCTGGATCTCGGAAACGGCTGAAAAGATTTTCATGAAATTTAATATACAGGGAGTTTTGGGGGCGATAAATCGATCTAGCTAGGATTCATTTTTTAGAAAATTTCGAATTTTCCAATAAAAAAAATATTGCTCTATACCTGACATCTATTGACAAAAAGTTAAATTATTACAGTAAACTCTGAGAAACTACATGACATCTATTAGGGAATAGTGAAACTAATTTTAATGGCCGCGGCCGGCAATGCTAAAGGTAAAATATGTCTCCTCCTGCAATTTATTGGCAAGAAGTAATACTAATTTTATTTTGAAGTCAACGAACTGGGCGCGAAAATTCAAATTTTATATAGTTTTCGCTAATAGTAGGCTAATTATACATTGTAAGTTTATGGCAATGAGTTTTGCGGGCACAACATTTATGACTCTTCATATTTTTAATAGAAACTCTGCTCAACAATACTCATTTACCTCATATTGTTATCCCGATATATTGAAATCTGGGAAACAACGTGACATCTATTGGCCAATAGCAATAATGGCCCAGGCGACACAATAAATATAACTCTTTCTGCTGACATCTATTAGCGGGAAGTAACACTAATTTTTTTATGGAGTCAACGAACTGGGCGCGAAAATTCAAATTTTATTTAGTTTTTGCTAATAGTGGGCTAATTGTACATTGTAGGTTTATGGCAATGAGTTTTGGGGGCACAGCATTAAAAGGGGCAAGGTGGTATTCTCTCGTTCAAAGCTAGCTCCATTAGAAATAATGGGCTTTTGAAATTGGTTTTTAATTGTAGTTTCCCAATATCAAAATTATCGTGTTATCCACAGAGCAAGATAATCCATAGCACAATTTGGCAGGGCACCCAGCAGTGATAGCTAGGGGATACGGGTTCAAGTCCCGTTGGCAGCGATAATTTTAAACACTAAATAAAATAACTTACATAATTGGTTGATATAATGTAAAAAAATTAAGAATTTGTATAATATATAAATATTAAACTAATTATTACACTCGTGATTTTTATTTAACCATACTTACGAGTTCATATTTTTTTTAGGGTTCCATACCAAAATGGTAAAAATGGAACCCTTATAGTGAGACTTTCTCCGTCCGTCCGTCCGTCTGTCACACTCGTTTATTTCAGTAACTATTCAAGCTATCGGCTTGAAATTTAGAATAGTTAAAGGTAATAGTGACGCGACGTCATAACAATCGTAAAAATTTGAAAATTGATTTTATTTTTATTTAAAAAGGGGGGAAAACCGGGTCGATAAAATTTTTAAATGAGATAACAATATTGAATGGGGTATCATATGAAAGGGCGTTACTTGTGTATTCTAAAACTAATTTTTATTTATTTTTATGCCTGATAGTTTTTGATTTATTGGGCAAACTGTCGAAAAAAATACCGTTCCCCCCCCCCTTATCTCCGAAGTTTACCAATCGAAAAATCTGAAATAATTATGATCAATAGAAGTTAACGTATATTTTACAGGAAAAATAAAATCAACTCGCTGACTAATATACTTTTTTTGATAATAACAATAATCCGACAAAAACAAAGTTACGTTTGCGGTTTGCCAACAAAAGTACCTACATGTAAATTATACTCGTAAATTCATGAACAAAAGTGATTCTTTCAATGTTTTACTTCTTTTATGGTATGGAACCCTCGGTGCGCGAGTCCGACTCGCACTTGGCCGGTTTTTTATTTATTTATTATTAGGTCGATAAGATCGAAAAATATTTTTCATATTTCATCATTACATTAGTACCTATGTAATACATATTTAAATATAGTTTTTCTACCCCAAATTACAATTTACAAAAAAAAACCGAGCGAAGCTCGGTCATCCAGGTACTATTATTTAGGCGAAAAATGTTTTTGTGTGTACTTAGGTATGGTTGCACTCTTGCATGCCACGTTGTTTACAGATTTAGAACCTAATACATTAAAATACCTCACACTATAGACTAATACTTATATCACAAGAATATTTATAGAACCCGCTGCATTAGTGAAAAAACATAAGCTAATTAATATATCACGGAATATTCATTGATCCACTGAATTAATAAAAAATATAGGATTATTTATCACGGAAAAATTCACGAATTCCACTGGAAAACACATACCTATATAGGTATAACTATAACGCGAGAATATTCATGGAAATATTTACGAAACCCACAAAATTAGTAAAAAATACACAGGACTGTGATTTTCACGGTGAGAAACCTTTAAGGCCGTGAGCTAAAGTTTGAAATAAAAGTCTATGCAAAGGCATTAAAAAAACAGTATTGGACTCAAGTTGATAGTCTGTTAACGGCAGCTACTATAGAGTTCCTATCGTAAAATCTGGATTATCGGACTCATAATATCTAAGTCGATCGAAGCGCTGTGCCATGGGAATTAATTCACCCCGTATTTACGACTGTTAATCCCTATAAACAACTAGTTCATTTGCATTCAATATGATATATTGCGCACATAAAATTGGTCCTATTATTATTTAACTCCGTTGGGGATCTTTAAACAGAATAAATATCTATCATTTACTATACAATCGAGAGATGTTTAATTCTAGAACTTGAGGATTTCCCAAGTGGGCATTTAAGAGGAAGGTCCAGGAGTTTTTCAGGAAACTTTTATTCTTGTTTTATAAATTACTTGTACCAATAAATAAGATGTAGCCAAAATAAATACTTAGCACTTTCTTCATACTGTATCGTTTATAAAATAACTGTGAAACGTCCAAGAAAGTTCACATAAAATGAGGTAATTATGGTGCGATGCTGTGTAGAAACCGTAGGGGGTGACTTAATTCACCCCTTCCAAGTTAGTACGTTGACATCTCCGGCTGCATCATCACTTACCATCAGGTAAGATCGCAGTCAAGTACTAACTTGTATAGTGTAAAAAACCTTATTTTACCTGTTTAAAACGCTGATAAAAGTTCAGTTTTAAATTTTACTATTCTCCATTATAAAAGTTTGAATACAAATTTTGAACTTTTATCATAACAGCCGCAGCAAAAAGCTTACCATACTCTTATAAAAATGTGGAGAATTCATGAAAAATATTACGCAAGGAAACTCTGTTATTTGCATTATTTATTTTATAGAGAAACGACCTCTGACCTTAAGTTTGACCTTTGGAGGTAATTGAATAGTAAATTTAATAGAATTAATAATTCAGATACGGCAAGGCTTTCTTTGGACCTCTGAGAGTTGTTAATTGGTCCTGAATTTCTAAAACACATAATATATTATTCAGCTAGCTCCATAGCTATTATTTTGTTCTTCGAACGCGACCATTTTACGGAGCATATTATGAAAGTACAACATAATTTGCTCAGCATTTAAACACGAAATGAAAAAAGTTTTAACGTGCAAATACTTAGGTACTTGACCTTTCAAAAGTACCACACAAACGTTGGAATACTCATAAAATGTAATTTCCCAAAGTGACTCATCGGTGACCGAACCCGGAACCACGGAGACCGCAAGATTCAAAAGGCACCGCTACGCCAAAGAGGTATCATAACCTGACCTGTCAATAAAATATGAAAAACGTGCTAAGTAGCTACTTAAAAAAAATAACGCCAAGTAATTCTATAACCTACAGTAATTCAACTTTTACGATTCATCACAAAATGTTTGTATGAATTAACGTTTTATTGTACATATGATTTATTACGTTATACAGTTAGTTAGCGAAAACGAATTTATTATACAGCGTGCTCCGTGTCACGATAAAATACAATACTCATCATTAAAATACAAGAGTGTAATTTGTGTCGTTCTAGTACACATTATCTGTGTTATTAGGTGTTATTTGTGGTTCAACCCATATTTCACTTAGGGCCATATTGAACTTCATTCCTAATTTCAGCTAAATCGGTTTAGTCGCAGATAACTGAAAGGTTAAGTAGTTTTAGGGTAAAAATTAATTCCAGTTAAACCAAACTAGGGAATCCTGATAACCCTGAATGTGGTGCACGATATGTGAAAACGAATGATTTTTACTTATTTCGATGTATCGGTTTTCAGTTTCCTTAAATGTAGACGTAAGTATAAATTTTTTACCAAATCATTAAGTATAAATCTTTCATACACTATACAACCTCCAGTTTTTAAAAAGCTTTTCAATATTAATCTACGTAAAAATTGTAGTTACACGTCATGTGCAAAATATCGCATTTCTTCAGTCATTATTAAAAAATAATTTACTCAGTTTTAACCAGGACATACTGTATAACATAAACGTGTCTATAAATACGGTATGGTAATTTTAATATTCCATACAAATTCAAGGTTGTCCGACGAAAAGAATGTCGTATAACTCGTTTTTGTTTTAGTTAAGTATTCGTAATCCTTAAGTCTGTATCCGCGCGTCATATACATAATACGTATCGTAATTGAATTATAAGATAGAGCAGAGTCAATTAAAAGTAAAGAGTGTATTATTTTCTTCAAACCCTAACATACATACATACAAACATACATAGGGGAGCCTAGAATCTAGATATCGATTTTGTGGATATCTTTCTTCTTGCAGAGCTAGACTGAATTGTTTATTTAGACGATAGACGACCTCCGTGGTTGAGTGGTTAGTGTGCCGGTTTTCAAGGCGCCGCCATATCTGAGGTTCCGGGTTCGATCCCCAGCCGGGGCAATATAGAAAAATAAATTTTCTACATTGTCTTGGGTCTGGGTGTTGTGGTACCTTCGGTGTTTCTGATTTCCTTATCACAAGTTCATAAGCTACTTACTAAGGGATCGGAGCAATGTATGTGATGTTGTCCACTATATATATTTATCTATATATATATATTGTTAGCGTATAGAAGATTCATGTACAAGTTTTCATTAATATTTTGCGTCACCGTGAAGTATTTAATATGTTTAATTTTTGGAAAGAAAACTATTTTCGAGTACTGTCTTTTTTATGAAATTTGAAAATGGAAGAGTAGTTTAGTTCTGTCTGTGATTGAAAAAGATATGTCGGAAAAAATGTTACTAATTGAATTATTGATTTATGAAAAAAATACAAAAAGATAAATAAGTGGAAAGAATCTTTTATTCACAATCCTGGACCTGTAAACGAAAAGGAATTTCAATAATTTGGCGAAGACTGGGAAGAATTGCTTACAGATCCGAAGAGGGACGTCATCAGGGGCTATAACGTACTACCGTTACCCTGGTGCAATTCTACGCCCACGAGAAGGTACATGTTAATGTATTTGTGTTTTAGAATGTACAAGATATTCACAATTCCACATTCTTTTATAAGGGTGTTTGCGTGATGGCCTGTTAAAATATCAAAGATTTAAATCTTTGTAAAATATACAATAAATTGCCAAAAGAGATAAGAGATTGTACAACTTCTCTATAATCTTTATACCTGACACATGTATGCAAATAAATTGTTTGATTGATTGATTGATTTACAAATCTTTACCAGTTACCACAGTGTGTGTACTAAATGTAAAGTAATTTTGGATTCTAAGAGATTCATGTTTCATAAGTTTATGGTAGGAGATTGAATGTACTACATATTATTGTGTGTAGGTACATAATGTGTGGGTATAAGGAGAGAGATACTCGTTGTTTAAATGGTTTCAGGTAAGTGACTCAAGAAGCCATGTGATCGTTCCCGGAGTGAATGGATGTCCCGCGGTGCAGCCTGGCGGTAGCAGCAGTTGGTGTCTCACGGTGCAGCAGTCGGTGTCTCACGGTGCAGCCTGGTGGTAGCAGCAGTTGGTGTCTCACGGTGCGGCCTGGTGGTAGCAGCAGTTGGTGTCTCACGATGCAGCCTGGTGGTAGCAGCAGTTGGAGTCTTACGGTGCAGCCTGGTGTCCCATGGTGCAGCCTGGTGGTGGCAGCAGTTGGAGTCTACGGTGCAGCTTGGTGGTGGAGCAGTTGCTGTTTCAAGGTGCAGCTTGGTGGTGGAGCAGTTGGTGTTTCAAGGTGCAGGCGAAATCGTAGCTGGCGGCAACGTGCTACGAGTGTCGAGTACGTCGGTGGATGTCGCTCTTAGCAGTGCTGGCAGCTGGATGGCAGGCAGGACGGCCTGCGGTACAGCGACGCACACCCCGTACATCACCGAACCGATAAGCGGCAAATAGATTTAGAGATAGTCATAGATTGCACAGGGGTCATACATTGCAGATGTTATCGAGACTTGAGCTTAATGGGTCGCGTATTCTCGTTTGTACTTGCGCTATTATACCTGCATCGCTGCAAACTATGTTGTTTGGTGATAACTGGTAATGGTTAATGATTATTGATTATTATTAATTAATATATATCAAAGAGGTTTTATAATCAAACAACTATAAATAAGTAGAGAAAAATTAATGTTTTCATAAAATAATGTAACTAGTAAGATTAGTACAAAATACATTAATAATGCTAAATATTCAATACAATTTAATTTTGTAAAAAAAGTCAAAGTTTCAATTGAATCGAAATTTGAATTTAAATTGATCCAACTCGTACTAATCTCACAGTATAATTGTAATTTGCTATCTAAATATCGAATAATTATAATCATTTATAACTTGAAATAAAGTAAGAGAAAGCGCTGAAATTTATTGTTGGGTCAGCAAACAAACTGCTCATTGATATTATTGTGACTAGATGACTGAATTGTTTTAGATGAAGACATATTAGCTACACATATTATAATTCAAGTCAGTTCTGCTTAAACAGTTTCTTTGGACGTTTATGTTATTTGGCAGTTATTAGTAAATATTTTTTATTGTTTACTCAAAAAGTAATCGGCAATGTTGCTTGTAATTGGCAAGTTGTAACAAATTTTAAATGTCGATAATGTGATAGAGAAACACATCACAATCACATAGGTGGGTAAATTTGGGTACTAAAATAAAAAGTTATTAAAGAAGCATTACAATAACGTTACAATCAACTTAGATAAAGAGTAAGCACTTGTAGGAAACGTTAGTGCAGTATGTGCACTTGATGTTATTTTTATTAAATTATTTTGTTATATAGTTATCAACACAACTATTCGGTCATTGATTCAGACAAAACTATTTCTAATGTTCATTTCTAATATTCTGTTTTGGTAGTTCTGCATTTTCGTATTATTCATATTTACATAATCTGATATTATTTTATCAACTCAATAGGGTTTTCTTTAATTGACTACGGATTTATTTACAATTGTGTACCTCGCAACATTGTTCAAGACTTACAACTATAGTTATACAGGATAAATCACAACTAATGATAGTAACAAATCCTAGGACAAGTGACTTATGTTAACCATAGCGTATATTGAATACCTTATCTTTACCTTATCTTTACCTTATCTTTGGATATTTCTTGGATAGAGTCGCTTTTTTCTTGATAGATATATCTACTTAGATAAACTAAATAGATGAAACTAAAAATGAGTTTGTTTTACATTTATATGTTAAAAAAAATTAAAAATAATGAGTTAAGGAATATAGGCAGAATGAAATTAAAAAAATATTTGTTATATATATATATTAATATAAAATATTCTCAACTAAAATTATGAATGGGAAGTCGTCATTGTTCTACCGGCAGTCAACGTAATAAAATAAATAATTTTTTGAGAAGGAAATTGTGTCATACGTAAAATGGCTAACTGAATAATTTGGCTTTACTAAAAAAATTGTGATTTTGTTTACTGAAATAAATATTTTATTAACTTCATCTAAATACGATTTATAAACGCGGTTGAAAAATACTTCGTATGCTCGTATAGAGAGAATTGCAAGTCCAGAACCTAAATATTATTCTTGAAATAAGTATTGCTTGAGTTTTTACCCATCCACCCAGTAAACGTTACCTACTGAATTGGACAATTTTGGTTTTATTAGATTCAGTACATTTTAATCTAGGCTCGTACGTTTTATTTCAAAAAAATACTCGAGTAAGTTTTAAGGTCAAAAATATGGATATCATTAGACTCTAATAACTTTTAACATAAGCAATACTTCTTAAAAAGTTAAACTTATGAACAAAGTACTTCATTGTATCTGCAACATTTCTAAAAGTTATGAAAACCGGATTATACATATTTACGAGTAGGAAAACGTTATTGGTTTTTGTATGAAAGCTTACAGCTAGACGATAGTAAAAGTTTGACCAGTCGAAATTGTTTTCGTAACGATCTATGATTAAACGATATTATAGTAATGGGCACATCAAAAACGGTAATCATTGTATAACTTATTTTAATTATGACATGAAGTAGTGTTGGCAGTATAAGTTAAAATCTGTGGTATAAGTTTACAAATAGTTTAAAATTATGGTGATAAGCATTCATTTTTTCGAATTAACTTCATAATTACGCAAGTTTGGACAAAAGACAAAGTTGCCCGATATCTATTATTATGAATTGGTACTGTGATTGTTTACTTACTAAGAATTTCGTTGAGCTAGGTCACAGAGTACATAATAGTACTAAAGGTACAGAAGGCTCACTCGGCAAGATGATTTAAAAATCGAAAATGATTACAGAAATAGCAAGTCCAGTTGCAAATATAGAAGCAATCGCTTAAAGACTGTATGAGTTAAATTATTTTAGAACGGGTGATAGATTTTTTTTTGATTTGTTTTGACAGAAAGGAAATATAGTAAGATTTTCCGTTGCTACGTATTGAGGAATAGAGTGATCGTTCGGTTGGAAATTTTGTATAAAACCTGGTGAATTATATTATAACCATATAACTGAATATTGTTAGATTTCGTTAACTCAAGACAGTAAGAGTAAAAAGAAAAGATCCTTACACCTGATGGGCAGTATGAATTATATATACCTAATACCTATAGTAGTTCGGTCAACCTAACTATTGAGATTTGACAATAGGATTCAGTTTTTTTTAACGAACTATCAATTTCGTCTTGAGAAAGCTATAAGTACCTACTTATACCATCTTATAACGAGTAAAAGCCCAGGAGTAGAAATTACTAAGAAAATTCTGATTAATGTCTATATTTAATTGAAACGGTAGACACATGATTATTCACCAAAAACTTGAAAACACAAGAATATATAAAAAATCTTCCAGTTTAGAAGCAGATGATTGATGGATTTATGTACCTAAGAATTTTGTGTTTAAGCGCATCTGGGAGTATAAGGTGACTAAGGATGGATTTAGGTACGGTAGTGCCAATGTGTTGCAGACGGCAAAACCTTAGCAATATTTAAAAAAAAAACATAAATAGTCTTTTCAAATACGAAAGTCATCCCATACCATATCGAATATCGAATATTAATAATTATGTCCAATCCATTTGTTAGGTTAGTAACAAAGAGCTTGAGAAAGACGAAAAGGGAAATAAAAATAGTTGTCATCTATTTCCTTAAAAATATGTCATTATAGGAATATTCGTATTTATTTCACTTAAATCTGATACGTATTCACAAAATTGTGAGACTTCGTAATTAGATTACTTTAGCACTTTATTTTAATTTTTCTGGCGGTCGATTTAGATATTGTGACCTCACATGTCCCACTGGTGACTTAAGGAAAAATTGGTTAGCACTGTTATTTTTTTTTACCGCGTGTTAAAAAACACAGATTAGGGAATTACTTTATATTGACTAAAAATATTGTGAAGCCATTTCACGAGCTAAAAAATAAATGAAAACGCCGTGTAATTATTAGTATCATGAGTGGTAATGGTATGCAAAAGTCATAAAAAAAAGTTCAATAGATTTGATATAGAAAGAAACAAAAATAACCGTTTGATATTAAAATGAGAGATCTAGTGAGAATTGAAAGAACATAATGTATAAACAAGGTTGCGATAAAAGTATAAAATTAAGACCGAAATGTTTATGTTTATATTAGTGTAACTAAAATATTGTATCATGAGGATTGGAGGATAATTTTGTTACAAAAAAAAGGATTAACAACATAATATTATTATCATTATACACGATTGATGAAGCACATCTTTGGTCCTGTTTTAAGGGAGAGGGTAGTGAGTCATCCTTTGCGAGGATATACTGATGGTTAAAAATAAAATTTTGTGATTTAGATATGTTTCAGAGAGATTATAATTTTAATTTTTTTTTTATAAAAAGGATTGTGTGGTTTTATGAAACCACAGTCAAACTTTTGTGGTCTTGGCTGCTCTGACGAGCGCCTTTCACTTTGTTCCTACTCCGCGGCCGATCGTCACGCGACTTGCAACACATAGACGAAAAAGTTTGAGACGATGTAATAAAAGTTTCACTTTAAAAATATTTGTTGACGTTATAGGATCTAATGCATGTAATGGTGTATTAATTTGTAACAGCGAGACAATGTATTGAGATGAAACATCGTATGTTAATTCTACCTCATTGTGTGTTAGTACAAACTGGAAGTTTGTATTTCAATTAGTGTAAAGTAATTTTTGTTTGATGTTTTGATGCTAACAAGGATTGTTCCTCATGAAGTTAAAATTGTAAATGTTTCATTGTAGTGCAATATGCACCTCGTTTCTACACTGTTAAAGTAGCATGATAGTGTAACAGACCATTTGAAGTGCAATGTGCACGTATGCTTAGTTCTTACCCCCTACACTGCTAAGGTAGCATGATAGTGTAAAAATACCATTATTTCCGCACTGCTAAGGTAGCACGATAGTGTGGACGACCATTATTCCTACACTGCTAAGGTAGCATGATAGTGTAGAAGATCATTATGCCCACACTGCTAAGGTAGCATGATAGTGTGGAAGACCTAGAAGTGCAAGGTGCACGTATTTAAGGAGTTTAAACGCAATACATGATAATATTTGTTTGATTAAATTTGAAATTATCATTTTTCATAATATTATAATAGATATAAGTCAGGATGTCAATGACTGTAAATTAATAATTTATAAAGACAAAAATTAGTAATTCAGAATGTCAATTTGTAATTATCATTTTTCATAATATTGTTCGTTATAATTCAAGATGTCAGTAATTGAAAATTTATAATTTATAAAGTCAAACATTAGTAATTCAGATGATGACAATTAATACTTATGGGTTACCCTGAAATGTTTTGTAATTTGTTGTTTTCTGTTTATGTTATTTACAGCTTTTATTAGTTTCATCAATTTTGATGTTTGTTAGTTTGTAATCAGATTTTGCACGTCCCGGTTACCGATTGAATTTAAATTTTGTGTACATGTGTAATTGGATAACTATTATGACATGGAGCTGATCTGATGATGAACAGAAAAGTTGTTATAGGAACTCGGTAGTTAAATGACACAACCCCATCGAGTTTAGACTCGTTTGATCCGTTTTGACGAGTACTTTGGTGCTAGATGATAACCTGGATCTGGTGCTGAGGAGGATATTAATAAAATGTATAAAAGCTTGTTTTATAAAAAATATTTTTTTTTGAATGATAACTTGTTTCATACGGCTTTGATAATATGATTCTTAGGTTATTTGATGTTTGTTTGTGACAGTGTTCAGTATTTCGCGGGGACGCGAAATATATATCAGGATGGACGAGTTGTTAGCGTATAGAAGATTCATGTACAAGTTTTCATTAATATTTTGCGTCACCGTGAAGTATTTAATATGTTTAATTTTTGGAAAGAAAACTATTTTCGAGTACTGTCTTTTTTATGAAATTTGAAAATGGAAGAGTAGTTTAGTTCTGTCTGTGATTGAAAAAGATATGTCGGAAAAAATGTTACTAATTGAATTATTGATTTATGAAAAAAATACAAAAAGATAAATAAGTGGAAAGAATCTTTTATTCACAATCCTGGACCTGTAAACGAAAAGGAATTTCAATAATTTGGCGAAGACTGGGAAGAATTGCTTACAATATATATATATATATATATATATATATATATATTTATTTATTATTTATTATTTGAAAAGTGCCGTTGTTTTACCGAAGTTACCTGTACCTATTTATAATCTGTGCGTAGAAGCTTTGCCGACGAACTTGCTCTCCCGTTTCAGACCACTGCGTTCTGCGCTCGTCTGGCTCGTCGTACTGACTAGACGAACGCAGGACGCGGTTGTCTGAAGTGAAAGAGCAAGCATGGGAAAAAATTCTGTGAACAGGTAGTAAATTAATAGTATGTGCCTACCTTTGACGACCTCCCTGGCGCAGGGGACGTACGCTCGGATTCAAGTGGGAAGTCGCGGGTTCGATTCCCGCCACGGGCCACTTTGGAATTTTATAATTTCTAAATTGGCTCAGGTCTTGTCTGGTAGTAGGCTTTGGCCGTGGCTAGTCACCACCCTACCAGCAAAGACGTACCGCCAAGCGATTAAGCGTTCCGGTACGATGCTGTGTAGAAACCGTTGGGGTGACTTAACTTACCCCTTCCAAGTTAGTACGCTAACATCTTCGACTGCATCATCACTTACCATCAGGTGAGATCGCAGTCAAGTACTAACTTGTATAGCGTAAAAAAAAAGTACTTATATAGATACTTACAAAGCTGTATAATATGTTATGTAAGGGAATAATACACGTTCTTGGAATTTTTGTTGTGGCTTCATAAATAATGTAATTTTGCTATTGCTGCGCATTATTTCTTTGACATACTTTGAAGTGTATAATGTGCTTACATAAATTCTTTATGATTTTTAATCAACCTTTTTCAATCTCCAGGTAAACGTTAACAAAGGAATAAATGCATAGTTTATCTGGCAAATGAAAAATCGACCCTTAGTTGTATAGCACTTCTTATAGCAACGACGCATTATTATCTTGACTTCGTCTGCGAGATTTAAGTACGTATTTTAATGACATTGTAGTAAGCCCTGCTCGGCTTTTACCTACCGCACAAGCATTCGGAGTGTAGGAAAAAAAGCTAAACTATACCCGTCTCTTTCTTTCCTACGCTATCGAGTGTACACACTTTTCCTTCATTCTTGTCCGTGCGCTCGCGCCGACTGCACAAGTTTTGATTTGCAAGGCTGTAGCCATGCCGAAACGTAAACATGAAACGAAAGAGGAACGTTGGGAGAGGAAGCTGAGGAAATATCAAGCAAAACTGCACTGCCGCAATATATATCGTGAAGATACCAGCGATGAAAATGATGTGCAAATTGAAGGTGATTATATGCCGCTCTGTATTTTCTCGTTGTATTCTTCGAGAAAATAATTTAACAATACATTTGTTCGGCCATGTTGTTGCGAGGTGCAACTCGAAGACTGATACAGTTCTAAATTATCTCGTTGAATTCTTCGAGATGATAAAATTATTATTCTAATTTTGTAAACCCGTTGTATTCTTCGGGCCGGTTTTTTGTGTTCGTGTGCTAATTAGCCCGATACACAATTACCTAATACGTACTTAATACGTTTCTTAATATGTACTTGGTGTTCAGCATTGTTCGAAATATTGTCTTCTATTGTAGTTATGCAATCTACTCGGAAACATGTTTGTTCCTGTAGCATTCTAATTAATTTCCAGAACATCTCGAAGCTGGAGACGTTGACGTTACGAACGCTGACGGTGCGTATGTTACCCCACCGGAACCAGTGAATATTCCCGACGGGGAACCCAACGAGCAGCTTGTCATTAGTGAGGCCCCTGCGGAAGATCCCGCGTCCGAAATTTTCGATGAAGAGCTGCTGCAAGTCCTGGGGAGCGTCGAACCGGAATCAGAAGAGTTTGGCGATGACCTGCATTCTGAAATTGCGGCCAGGTTCCAAAAAATTTTAGTCAATGGACTTACAAAGGAGACTAAAGAGGAACTAAATAAAAAATATCCTTTTCCAAAAAACGTCCCATACTCAAAAGCCCCTTCTCTAAACCCAGAGATTGAGGCGATGCTAGTGGAGACTTGTCGACTTAGAGACAAACGTTTGGTTGCTAAACAAAATCAAATAGGCAGAGCATTGTGAGCCCTAGGAAGCGCTATGACAGGACTTTTGAAAAAGAAACCTGAGATTCCTGAGATCGTCCGTACACTTCGTGACGCCGGAAATCTTATCGCAGATTGTCACTATGCAGAGACGGATACTCGTAGGACAGTCATCATTCCTTTAGTGGACAAGTCATTGACGGACTCGTTTAAAAATAGGAAAAGAGACTCCTTTTTATTTGGAGAAAGTTTGGGTGAAGTGGTCAAAAATTCTCGAGGAATCAAAAAAACGAGTCAATTTATTCAAGCCACTACCCCTACTACTAGCACAGGTTTAAACTACAAAGGCCCATCGACTCGTCCGAGGCAGCAGTGGGTGGGCCAGCCCTACACCCATCAACGAGTCGGTGGGCAGCGGACGACGTACTCCAACCGAGGCCGGCGCGCAGCCGCCACGAACCCGCCGCCACAGCCCGCTCGCCGGCAGCCGCCGCCGCCACCAGCGCGTCGCCAGCCACAGTACAGGCAACACGCAACCAGCGATCGTCGACGGAAGTAGCTGCACCCCCTCAGGTACATGCCGGCCGTCTCAAATATTATTTACACGCATGGCGTGCTATCACAAATGACGACTATATCTTAGATGCTATATCCGGTTATTCCATCCCATTCATTACTGTACCGAACCAGTGCCCAGAAGAATATCCTAAACGTTTTTTTTCCGTAGACGAATCTTCACTATTAAAGAAAGAAATAGAAAATTTGTTAGCCATTAAAGCCATAAGGAAATGTAACCCAGTTAATGGACAGTTTATATCAGATATTTTTTTAGTGCCTAAAAAAGACGGTAGTAAGAGATTTATTCTGAATCTTAAAAAACTAAATAAATATGTTTCTGTTGAGCATTTCAAAATGGAAGATATCAGGACTGCAATCAAATTAGTAACTGAAGGTTGTTTTATGGCTAATATTGACTTACATGAGGCTTATTTTTTAGTTCCTATACATAGTAACGATAAAAAATACCTACGATTCTATTTCGAAGGTTTTTATGAGTTTAATGCCCTTCCGTTTGGCCTTTGTTCGGCACCTTACATTTTTACAAAAATTTTACAACCAGTTATAACACATTTAAGGGCACGTGGTCTCAAATCTGTTCGTTATTTAGATGATATATGTTTACTAGGATACTCCAGAGAACAATGTTTAGATAATGTAAAACATACAGTAGATTGCTTAACTAGCCTTGGTTTTGTGATTAATTACAAAAAGAGTTGTTTGGAACCAAAAACATCGTGCAGTTTCTTAGGTTTTGTTATCAATTCCGAATCAATGACCTTAGAATTACCGGATCGGAAAAGAAATAGCATTTTGGTTGCTGTTGATAAGCTGTTAGTAACAAAATCTATACGTATACGTGATTTTGCACGTGTGCTTGGTTCTCTTACTGCGGCATGTCCTGCGGTAGCCTACGGTTGGCTATACACTAAGTCACTCGAGAGGGCTAGGTATTTAGCTCTCTTAAACAATAATGATAATTATGATAAGTTCATGGCTATTCCTGATAGTTTACGTGACGACCTATTGTGGTGGAAAAAACATATATTAACATCAGTAAAACCAATTCAGCAGTATAAATATGCAATGGAAATTTATACAGATGCTTCGACTACAGGATGGGGCGCTGCCTGTAATGGTGAAAAAACGGGTGGTTTTTGGACGGAATTTGAGTGCACCAATCATCACATAAATTACCTAGAATTATTAGCCGTCTATTTTGGACTAAAATCATTCGCTGGCGAAAGAAAAAATTGTAATATCCTGATGCGAGTTGATAACACAACAGCAATTTCTTACGTCAACAAAATGGGTGGAGTTCAGTACCGCCATCTTAATGAAGTTACGAATATGATCTGGAAATGGTGTGAAGAAAGGAACATATTCATTTTTGCTTCATACATTAAATCTTCGTTAAACACAGAGGCTGATAGTGAATCGAGAAAACTAAACGTTGATACGGAATGGGAACTGGCGGCATATGCATTCTCAAAGATCATAAACACTTTTGGTCATCCCCACATTGATCTTTTCGCCTCTCGGATAAATGCCAAATGTAACAAATACATTTCGTGGAAAAGAGATCCCGATGCCTATAATATTGACGCATTTACTATAGATTGGGCACCCTTCTTCTTCTATGCGTTTCCTCCTTTTGCTTTAATATTAAAGATATTGAATAAAATTATTGTCGATGGTGCCACGGGAATAGTGGTTGTACCACAATGGCCATCCCAGCCTTGGTATCCCCTCTTTCAATCATTAGCTGTGTCTGATATCTTGATTTTACCACCTGATAAGTATCTTCTTACATCTCCTTTCAGATCAACACACCCGCTGCATCGACAGCTTTCCCTGGCAGTGAGTGTGTTATCCGGGAAGGATTTCTCAAACAAGGCATACCGATTTCAGCATTAGATATAACATTTAATTCTTTATCACGAAATACTCTAACACAATACAATTCCAGTTTGAAAAAGTGGTGGACTTATTGCAAACAGAATAAGTGTGATCTTTATAATGTTAGTATAAGTTCATTACTAGAATTTCTTACGGAGTGCTATCGCTCGGGTGCATCCTACGGAACACTCAACAATCATAGATCAGCTATTTCATTGATTTCGGTTACAAAAATTGGTCACAATGAAATAGTCAAGCGTTATTTCAAAGGTATTTTCAAAATGAGTCCAGTGTTTCCTCGATATAATGTTACGTGGGACCCAAGTATTGTGTTAGATTATTTGGCAAATTTTTCTAATCGACAATCTTAGCTTAGAATTATTAAGCAAGAAACTAGTAACGTTGTTAGCTCTGGCCACTGGACAGAGAACACAAACGTTATCTCTCATCAGGGTGTCAAACATAAAAAAATACCAGGATCGCATAGTTATTTCTATAACAGATTTAATTAAAACTTCTGGTATTGGTCGAGTCCAACCTATAATTAACCTGCCTTATTTCCATCATAAGCCGTGTGTTTGCCCAGCTGCCACTTTAGAATTATATTTGGATTCAACTTCCAGTATTAGACCGAGAAACGAAGATCGTTTAATGTTGACCTGGAAAAAGCCTTATAGAGCTGCTTCCTCTCAGACCTTAGCACGCTGGATAAAGCAAACTTTGCAGGAGAGTGGCATCGACACTTCTATATTTAGTGCTCACAGCACAAGGCACGCGTCGACTTCTGCTGCTTTTCGTGCTGGTATAAGTGTCGATGTTATTCGAAAAACGGCCGGTTGGTCCGATCAATCCGCAGTGTTCGCCAATTTTTACAACAGGCCAATTATAAATTCAACACCAGCTAATCTATTGAATCAATAGGTTGATCATAATTAGATGATTTATCTTATATTAGCTAGATGATTTGAATATGTTATATTTATTATGCTCAACACTAAGAGTTAAGTTTGTATTCCTTGTTATATTAGATACATTAAAAATAAAATGGTACATTAAGAACTCTATTCGTGATTATATTTTATTCATCTCGCAACATTGAAATTAATTTGGATCTCTAAACATCTACAATGTCATTAAAATACGTACTTAAATCTCGCAGACGAAGTCAAGATAATTCAATGATCAAACGAACTTACCTGAAGTGAAGTTCGATCTTGATTATCTTGACTTCGTCGAAGAGATTTAAGTTCCCTCCCATCCCTTCTGCTCACAATCACCCCTCATTTCAATGTTGCGCCTATTTACTCTAAATAATGAAGGAAAAGTGTGTACACTCGATAGCGTAGGAAAGAAAGAGACGGGTATAGTTTAGCTTTTTTTCCTACACTCCGAATGCTTGTGCGGTAGGTAAAAGCCGAGCAGGGCTTACTACAATGTCATTAAAATACGTACTTAAATCTCTTCGACGAAGTCAAGATAATCAAGATCGAACTTCACTTCAGGTAAGTTCGTTTGATCATTGAATAATAGTTCTTATTTTTTTAGAAAAAAGAAATACAAAGTTACTACTTTCCGTACGTACCTATAGAAGCTAAAAGGTAAAAAGTTCCAAAAACGTTTTCCAGCATTTTATAAGAACGGTCAGAATGTAAGTTGTAACTTTAGTTTTCAAGATGCTAACTTTTTCCTATACAACTTTCAACTTTACGAGCATATCTCGAGTCCGCAGGGGATGATCAAATAAAGTCAGTAAAAGTTAAGTGGCTGTAAAACTAAAACGTCTAGACAAGGGATGTAAGAGCTAAAATAAGAATAAAACTTGATATGTTAGGTATTTTGATCTTTAAATACTGTACATAATATACCTAGACCCTAGTAGTGAAGTATAGAGAGGTTTTTGACGACCTCCCTGGCGCAGGGGACGCGCGCTCGGATTCGAGTAGGAGATCGCGGGTTCAATTCCCGCCAAGGGCTACTAATAATACACTATAATTTCTAATTTGGCTCTGGTCTGGTCTGGTGGGAGGCTTTGACCGTGGCTAGTCACCACCCTACCAGCAAAGACGTACCGCCAAGCGATTTAGGGTTCCGGTGCGATGCTGTATAGAAACCGTAGGGGTTACTTTACTCACCCCTTCCAAGTTAGTACGTTAACATCTTCGGCTGCATCATCACTTACCATCAGGTGAGATCGCAGTCAAGTAGGTACCTACTAACTTGCATAGTGTTAAATAAGAGGTGTGAATTAGCTATAAAATTAAATATATGTGAATTAGCTATATAATTGAATATATAAAATAAACAGCAATAAGTAAAGTGATATCCAGCGCAAAAGTATTTCATTAACTTTTATATTACCAAGGCATGTCTTCACAAGATATTAAATTACATTATATTTCACAGAAATATACTTGACTAATGAATGAAATGTAATCTGAAACTGTGGAATGCGAAATTGGAATCCACAGTTCAGGTAATTCATACGACAGCGAGTGTGGAATAACATCACCTGGTAATTTCTACATTGAAACGATTCAGTAATTTCGTTATCGTTAACTTAAAACATGGAACAGAGACTGGGTTTATTCTATCAGTTTCCTACTTGACAGTTCTAACATAGCCTGTGTAAGGCCCGGTATTCACCAAAGCGGAGTGGAGTGGAGCTGCGTTTTAGTAACCAATCAGATTTCGTCATTTTGACATCTCTGAACCTGGGGGAAGACGATATGTAGAAATGACAAAATCTGATTGGTTAGTTGGTAGTGATACTTAAACCAGGACATAATCTATCTTTATCAAATTTTAACCAAATCAGTTCAGTAGTTGCAGCGTGAGGAGGTAACAGACATACACACTTACACACATACAAACTTTCGCCTATAATATAAGAGTGATTTTGGTTCTGTGTCGGTATATTTATGGTGTAAGGTCAGTAACTGAACTGGGACATTAACAGTACTGGAAGAAAGAAAAACTAAGCCCAGAGCGTAATGTGGTGAACTATTAAATATCACGGAAGGCTAATACCGCCATTGAGACAGTAATAACCACCTATTAATTATCCTGTGTAATTGTAATGACCACACAGCTGGATTGCGTGATATTTAAGAAAATTAGAGGAACCTTCAAACTTCATAACATTTAATTTCATTTTTGATTACTTCTTCACGACTTAAATTTCAGCTACTACACCACAACATGGCGAAATCGTCTAATAACAAGTAAAGTAATCCGTGGCGTGGACCGCGGTTCATAGACAATACTGCGGTCGGCTTACAACTGAAGCTGTTGAGGTCATAACAATCATTTTCGACATCAGTAAACTGGAAAAATTCTTTCGTGCCGTCTGCCGCGGGTCCTGCGTAGTACCTAAACCTATTGCTATGTATAAATTTAAATGTTTCATCATTCATTTCAATTCAAATCGTGCTATTGAAACCAGTACGCCAATTCATCACGTTAGCAAATAAAAAGCACAAATCACAGTAATAAGTAAATGAAAACGAATACCAATAAACATCGCGTTCTAAATATGAAATATCCACACAAACCAAAGTCCGTGGTTACCCTACGTAGGACCCATTGAATACTTGTAAAACATGGCATTCTACCATGTAATAGTAAACATTGATGTTATTGCCGCATTGAATTTTATTTTGTTACGACTTACGACACTTGCGTAGTTAAATACGATTTGAAAACACTATACCTAGTATATTATCTTCGTCTTGCACTATGGACCACTTCACGCTCCTGTTTTAATCCAATAAGACAGTTATGCTTCTTTAATTAAAATTAATTTTACAAAGTATATTAAAAAGGAAGGTTTGAATAAAGAACGTGCCTCGGGTCTGAATTGCGTAAGAAAAACGTATTCATCGTTATTGTAATCGCTAGCGAATTCTGCCCCACGATAATGTGAATCACTCACTGTTCACCAGCCCCTAGATTGTCTAAGAAAAACGTTTTCATCGTTATCGTAATCGTTTACTAATTCTGCCCGCTGATTGGGTTCCTGATATTAATATTAATTCAATAACGTTTTTCTTACGCAATCAGACCCCAGATCTAACTAGCTCTACATGGAATGCTTTCCATCTGTCACCGTGACACGATTCAGTGCAAATGACGTCAATATCCATGTTTCACGCCGGATGCTTGCTGAAACATTTATCGGAGAGAGTGATGCCGCTATAAACTCCTCCAACATCGACGCCTGTGTGTATATGGAGCGCGCATCCGATTCCTTTCTAAGATATGAAATCTATGATTGTATTCCAACGTAGCAATAAACAACTTAGAGAAAACTCATATTGCAAATGCACTGCTTACGTTTAAAGGTTTTTAGTGGGATGGGTACCATTCGACCGAAAAAAAACAAATTTTGTTTAGTTTTTCGCTAATAATGGGCTAATTATAAATCGTAGGTATATGGCAATGAGGTTTACGGGTACAACATTTATGGATTTACATGTTTTTAATAAAATATCTGCTATGTTTTACTATTTAATATAAAATTAAAATACCTATATAATATTATTATATGTATATACACATATATATATATATATATATATATATATATATATATATATATTTATTAGTAGATTAATCCTATACCTTTAAACGAGCAATTCTTGTATATATATTTCTATATAATCTGGATCTCGGCAACGGCTCCAACGATTTTCATGAAATTTAGTATACAGGGGGTTTTGGGGGCGATAAATCGATCTAGCTAGGATTCATTTTTATAAAATGTCGAATTTACCAATAAAAAAATAATAAAAATATGACTTCTGCTGCCATCTATTAGCCAGTAGTTAAACTACCAGTAGTTAAACTACCGAGCGAAGCACTTCTGCTACCATCTATTATCCAGTAGTTAAACTACCGAGCGAAGCTCGGTCAACCAGATATTATTATATTAATTGTTTAATTCTGTTTGTGTTGTTTCTTTTTTTGCTATGTTATGTTCTTTCTGTGTAATCTTCATGTCGCCGTCCACGTCTCAGGTGGGCCTCACGGAAGACCAGCGCTTTGCCATAAAAAGCAAGGCTTATGCTGAGTGGAGGCCCATTTGGGAGTGCACATTGTTCTTCCTGTCATTTTTTTCTCTCCTGTTCATATGTACCTAATGTGCATTGCCAATAAACTTTTTCATTTCATTTCATTTTTCATTTCTCAACAATACTGATCTACTTCATATTGGTTCCCGATAGCTCGAAATCTGGTCAAACTACAAAAGAAATCATTGCCACCCACAATGTGCAATTATAAAATTTGAATTTCGCGGGCTGGTAGGGCCGTGTTTGTTTTTTTTTTTTTGACGACCTTTTCTTTTTTTTATAGCGCAATATCGTGCGCTAGGAAGGTGGATTCGAATTTAAATACATAATTCGAAATATTCGAATGGAAGGTCGCGGGTTTGATTCCCACCCCGGCCCATTTTGAATTTTTTTTATGTCTAATTTGGCTCAGCTCTGGTCTGATGGAAGGCTTCGTAAGTGGCTAGTTGCTACCCTACCAACAAAGACGCACCTAATTACTTGTTTTTCTTTTGTTTGTCAACAGTACGTTCGATATTCACCCATCGCTCGATGGATGGCAATATCTTCAGTTAGCTCGTGCTAACGAGTTTATCACACTAGTCTCTATACGTGATTGCATACGTGCCCATTCTACTGACTAATAAAAAATCTTTAATAAAATTAATAAAAATCTTTAATATAATAGATTTTCGAAGATTTTTTTGTGACGGCATTTTCTTCACGCATTTAATCCATATTTTTACGCCTATTCATCTGATAGCGTCTGGAAAAAAATCTTTGTTTCAGTAAAACAAGTTAGTATCTAAGTTCTATCAAATGTTTAACGGTTATTCTGATCAACAAAGTAACTTAATCATTGCAACACTTTTAAAAACTCAAACTGCATAATCGGATAATCCGTAGTAAAGAAACTAGGCGTCACAAATCGTAGTTCGCGGCCGTCGACTCTTAGGGCGTTGATACACTGGCGAAGTTTTCCTTTCGTAATTTTTTTGAACCACCTAGAACTTTTTTTATTATTCTTTTTTATATTCAATGGCTGGGCAGTTTGGTCGATATTGACCATAATTCTAATCTTTACTTCCAGCACTGCTTTAAACAGGGCTGCTAAGTTTAGTTTTCAATTACTTATACATATTTATAATTATTATGCATGTAAATAATTAAAAACACGTTTAAGAATATTAATATAAAAATAGTTACCATCGACAGCTACCTTTTAGGTCCAAATCTACCAGTGGTAAAGGGCGCCCCGCACCAGAATATGGAACCTCCTCACAAAGCACTTCTAAGTTAGGCCTATGTGAAACAATAGTTTTAGATTTAAACTACAACTGCCTCGATCCAACAGCCGATACAGGTAAAATTCATGCCGACTCTAGGAGCATTAATCTAGAAACAATACGCAAAACTCAAAAATTTGATACCTAATGATATACCCCAATTCAAAATTATAAATAGTTCACTGTTCAATTTTATATTAGCAGCGGCATACCTCTAAATTATATATTCGGCGCCTCTAGTGTGAACTCACCCTTACAAGCTATTCTTTACAAAAACAAAGAAAACGCCGCGCTGTGGCAATGAGGATAGAAAAAAATTGGTAAACGAAACAACATCTACCAAATCTAAGTTGTTGTACAATGATGCAATTCGGCACAGCAAGGGATGTACTTACTCGTAAAAGAAGCAATATCGATAACGATCGTCGATAAACCCTACTTTGTAGTAAAATAGTGACATAATATTATTATCTCACTTAACTCTTCGGAGAAGAGGACATACGCGTAGATAACAAGTATACATTGTAAATAAAATATATAATCCGTTTAATGCAAAAATATTGTCGCCTATAAGGTGCCAATTTATAACTTATGTTAATTTATCCTTATGAAACTATTTTCCTTCACCTAAACTTAAAGTGAACTTTCTAATATTATTACACAAAGCATGTTTATCATTTATTAGATAATAATAATATGACAAAGATTAAGTTTATAAAAGAATACGACATAACGGATAAGCATAATACTATTGTTTTTATTGCGCGACTGATGATATAATAATGTGTTTTGTTTTCTTTGTTTACAGGTATGTATTCAAGAGTTTTGTGCTACCTAGCAGATTGTAAGTTAGTAAAAGGAGTTTTAACTTTGTAATCTTTCTTTTTTTACTTATATTGCAAAAAAATAATATTGTTGAAGTGTATTGGTGGTGAAGATAAAAGAAATACATCTAAATTATACCAATCGTACAGCTGTAACAGCGAATGAATTTTACAAAATAAGGAGAAAACTTGATTGTTATCGATAGGTTTTTCTAACAACTTCTAATCATTCGCATCACTAGTTCTCGAAGTTGACCTATATCGTCGAAAAGCGCTTCCTCGTTGTACAATCAGCCCACTGTTGTACAGCAACGGTATTTGGGTCGATGACACCGATGTTTCGGTAACTCCAGTAGTGAAGACGATACTTACATCACTTTGAAGTATTTAGACTTGGCGTTGTAATAGCAGGCAGGTATTATAAGTTACAGGATCTGTGTATTTCCTTAGATAATACGAAATTCCACGATGATTCCTAATTTTTTATAAAAAAGGTAAGTTATTCATTCACTAACTCAGTCATTGCCTAATCCTGGTCATAGAGAGTTTCATAGAATTTTCACTCGCAATCAAGATAAGGGATAAGGAAGGATGATGTTCTTTTTAAATTCGAAGCTGGGGCGGAAACACAGACACTAGAAAACATTCATGTACCTTTTCAACATTTTCCAGTTGTGGGAATCGAACCCAAGACCTACGACGCAGATATTGCGAACCTAAAATTTTGAACAATTTTACAAATATTGTAATAGACAAGGAAAAACAACTATTTTTTTCAATATCGTGGGAACAAGCTTGGAAGTTTGTAGCTAGGGCTTGATAGCGTTTAAACCATGACCTATGCTATGCCTAACATGAAATACTTTACGAGCGTCCGTGTTATCAGAAAATTGATAACATTTACTTTACATATTGAATTTATGCATCTTCCATTTTACGAATGTTGCCAGTCAATAAAATTTTATCTCGTCATACTATATTGCGTGTAGATTATTTTACTTTGATACCAACATATTGAAGACAGTTCCAATAAACTGTGTAGAGGGGGATTTTAGAATAGGGAAAATTTAAACACTGTTTACAAGTTTTTAGCCATTTTTAAAGCAGAAGTATTTTGAGTGAAACAAAGCATATTGACATATTACATAGGCGCCTAATATATACTTCTGATTTTATTATTTATGGCTAGAATGTCATTCTTTACCCAACTACTAAAGAGTTCATCGAAATGCGCAAGAGTATTATGTGACTATAATACTTATTTAAATCCACATAACATTATAACTATGCCTACCACTGCTATTTTCGCTCGGCCCTTTTTCACTTACATCTTCTCATAATTTCTGAATAAAATTTCCTTTGGAGATGAATTTTCTATACTTAGAGATCATGTTTGTTAAGTAAATTAATTGGCATACAAATGGATTATGCCCAGGATTAACAAATATGTTACTTTTTATCCGGGAAGTATTCATGGTTCTTGCGGGATAAGTAAAAAACCGAAATTGACGAGAGCGAATAAGAAAAAGCTTCATCCTGTATACAGGACGCTTCATCTGCAACATTGTATCTAGGTGTTGTAGTTAAATTTATTCCTGAACTTGTCATCGCCCGCGGCTCTGCCCGTATCTCACGCGTAACTGCTGTACTGCATGAGATCTTTGCATTTTGATGGGGTACGTGTAGCTATGGGACTTGATACGGGTGGCAATAACGAACTAACAACGGAGTCATAAGAAATTTATTCACTTCAAACCATTGATAATAATGGTCAAGATAGGCCCATCCGAACATTTTACGTAAACCTTCTTCATACAAGGAAATGTAGAGCCATATGACGAAACTCCTGCGAAATACTGCGTAGGCTTACAGCTTATTACTGACGCCGGAGGGGGTTTTGCTCCCATAAACTGGCGACATTTTTTCGCGCGGTCCGCCCCGTCTAGAGTATAAGTCAATGCTTCAAACAGAAATCGATATAGATCTGTTAAACCCCATACGAATCGAATGAAACATAAGCGATATTGAGAGAGTGGGGCGCGTCTTTGTGTATTGAAATATCTTTACGTTGTATAAACTGTATTCTTTGGAAGCTGATTATGATTTTTAACCCATCTACACTCTGGGGGCCTACCACCGTGACTTATAGCAATATTATTGTAATATTGTTTTGACATTTTCATACAATGTCAGTATGGGAATTTTCAAACAATATTATAATAATACTGCTACAAAAGTTGGTGGTACCCCTGGTCTGATGATCTTCAAATCTACTCTTTTTGGTTAGCCGTTTTACTACCCATTAGCGGAAACTTTGTCGATGGGGACCGCTTTCATTTCAGGCAACCGCGTCTCTCACTCATCTAGCTTGTCGTACTAATCAGAGATTGAAACTGAAATCGGCAAATTGGTTCCAATGAAACATATCTAATGGAAATACTCACTTTCTGAAGATCATTTTTTGACCGCCGAATTTTAACTTACTCTACGACTCTGGTACTGTCACATACGTAAATTGAGACGTTAAATACACACATACAAACACACATTACAGTGAATAACGCCGAGAGTGTGTGCGTGACCTCAACCTTTCTATTATTCTCTTTCGATTTTTATACTATTGGGTTCATTGATACTATTTACTATTGAGCCATTGACACTTCGATTGTTGTAATTTAAACCCATTACCAAACGTACACGAGGGTCAGATTGAGTAATATTTTTTTGAATGTAAATAACTGACATTCTCAGTTTCAATGGACACTTTTTTGGAGGTATTTGATGACACTTGATAAAGACACCAACTTTAGTTTAAGTTGACGCAATTTGAGAATTTATATGCAAGCCCAGTTATAGTATAAAAGTATTGCGATAAAAGAATGAGACACACCGATTGCTTGTAATAGGTTTTATTAGCAGAATGCCAAAAAATACCAAAAACTACGGTACTAGATACTTTCGAACCTAAAAGGCTAAGAAACCTAAGAAAAAATAGGTTATTTTTTTCATGCATTCACGTTAATCGTAAACACGAAAACAATATTGCTTGGCCAAGACTGGCCAGACAATATCGTTTTCATAAGCTGGATTTAACCAGCAGTTTTTCCTGGCCCAGCGGGAATCAATGGGTTAAACTTTATTTCTGATTTACTCTTTATTTCCCGGAGTTTTATAGTAATACTTTTTTAGCTTTTTTGCAATTTATTCGGTTTTATTTAGGATTTTCTCGTCTTTTTGCTCAAGCTAAGGTAAAACTAAAACACGCAGATAAGCAGAACGTAGCCATATCAGACTGATCGCATCTCAGATTTCGAGCCAGCAAGCATGCAATAATCTTTTATTTTTAACCTATTATTCCAAAACTATCTATGAAGCAATTCTGGATATACTTAAGTAGGTTTTCATACATTCAATTGAAGTTTTCAGAATGCCTGATTCAATTTTTGTGCAACAAATCAGTTAAGATGTTCAGCGCGAAAATACAGTCAGTAGGTAAGTATTGTCGGCACTTGTACAATAAAGTTAGTTATAAGTTAGTTTTAATAAAGTTTTAAGCATAAAAAAAGTTTCAGCAAATCTTTATTTGAAAAGCAAGCACGTATTAAGCACATTTTGTTGTGGTAATAAACCGAATATTCAGACAAAATTTTGAACCATAGATAACAATATAAATGATTATAAATCGATGTCATTATCTCTTACGAAAGTAAACAAATTACAGACAAAGATGGCCGGTCGAGTTGTCACTTCGATTACGAAAGATGGCACTTAGGTTGCGCACGCGTTTGATAAATTATTCTTCTCTATACATTAAGTTCCAAGCTGACAGAAGGGAATTTGACAATTTATTTACAAAATAAAGTTTGTCAATTTTTTTATTAGGTTTACGCTTGACAACAATCTCACCTGATGGAAAGTGACGATGTGGTCGAAGATGGAGCCTTACCTAGAAGATGCCTATTCATGGTTTTTCAGTTTCAGGCAGATTTTTTACCGGCGCGGTGCACTACGGTAAGTACAAACTTTTCTTAACTGTAGTTACATGACAATATTTTTTCGGATGAAAATTAACTAATTTTCCTTTCCACTCGGTTTAGGTACTGAATGTTCCCTGCTGATAATCACAATATCGCTTGAACTGCTAACCTTTGGAGATGAAATTTATTTTGAGGACTTAACGCTTGCTTCACGAACATCATTCTGCTATGATAAATTGTCATTTAAGGGAGATGAGTACCATACGGATGCGAAAATTCAAATTTTAATTTTTTTTTTTTTTTTTTTTTAGTTTATTATCGCTGGCATTTAATAATACCGCATTCGTAATTATTGTTAATATTCTCATTCAGTGAAATGTTTGTAATTCCTTTTAAGAGTAATAAAGTTCTTTAACCAGAAAAAAAAAAAATTATGTAGTCTATATTTATTTCGTAACAATTTTTTTCGATTGCCGAATGCCGATATTAAAAATAACTCAAAAGATACGCAGGCTACCAATTTAATGTCTTTTCGTTATATCTAAATCAAGTTGCAACTTAAAAGTTACAACATAACATTAAGTTGCCATAAAAATGTCGAATTTCTTAAAACAAATAACTTCACAACTTAATAACGTACGTTGCTCGTACATTGCATACGCAAGCGGCCCTCTATTTGGGCTAATTACGATCGTCTATCCCTCTCGTACGCGTAATAAAAGAGTGAGATATCAGATCGCCCTAAATACAGGCGAACACGTGTGAAATCGGCACTGAATTTTAAGTGATGGCAATTTGTTTTGTTTACAACTTTCTTTTACAAGTTTGCTGGTAATTTGTTCGGAATTCGGGCAGGAATTTCAAAGGAAGTTACCGCAACATTGTAACTCATCCAAATGGAGAGATATTTTGTATCGAAGTGCATTTATGTGACCATTCAATAGAATATACCCCAATATTGATGTCACTAGCTGTTAAGGTAATACCAAGCTTAGAACTAAAGAAAAATTCTGCCAATAGTATTTAATACACAGAATAATTTATAAGAACTCTGCCAAAGAGTGTGACTTAATCAGAGTCAGAATTTTGGGTTGTGGAAGTATTATGTAACTAATTAGTTAGGGTTCTGTAGCATATTCAAGTCGCAAAAGTCAAAAAATGGTTTGGTTACGACTACAGGGTGCTAGTGTTATGGTTTCATCATTCATGGCATTTGCTGATGCCATGAATCATACAAACCATACGCTAATACTAAATTCTGGAGCTTAGAGTCGACAGTATAATCTTAACTTTAACTCTACTCTCCACGAAAGGCTGAGGCTCACAGATTCGCCGTAAAACAACCTGCCATCAAAACAAGAATACCAGTGAATAATAAGTTCGCATAAAACATAACAACTCTTAAAGCTTCCATTAAAAACATCAACAACAACAAATTGAAAATGACTGAATCGTAAAATTTACGACGCCCGTAAGCGAATGGCGGGCGAAACTTCTTAATTTTTTATTGTTACTTTGCAGTTGGTATTATTCAATTACGTTTTACGGCCAAGTGGCAGCTCTGCGAGTTGCTTTGATTTATCGCTTGGTTTATTCTGGCAAGGGTATTGTAGCGGGCTACCCCGTTAACTGTGTGTAGGGTTGCCAGACTTCCGAAGTTTTGAAAGGAGTCCCTCTCCAATATCCACTTTCCTATATTACATTTATAATATGTAGGTACTCTAGTGTCATTCTAGTTATTTAAATTACCTGTCTACGGAATACAACTTGAAGGAAATCAAGAAAAGGAATATGGTTGAACGCCGGAATATCTCATCGACGATTGATTCGCCAGCTAGCAAGTAGGTAAATGAGAGGCAGGAAATATTTTTTTTACATAATCTGCAACTGTGTTACTTCGCACAGACCCAACAAGCTTCAGGTAGGTACATATAATAATTAATGTCTTAAAACACAAAACCAATTTTTATTCATGCGGGCAAGTACATTTATCAATAATTTATGTTTTATTATTAAAATGATTTTGTAATTATAATTGATTTCATTATCTTAACTGTCGTTGTTGAATTTATTATTCCCAATGTTTTTATGGAAATAAAACGAATGATCTGAATCACAAAATATTTTTGTTTAAATCTTTCATTTCAACTTTTGCATATTCATCTCCCCTGTATCGGAATTCGATTTGCGATATGCATTATTTAAGGTTTTTAATTTTTAGTGGCATCAATGTATAAAATGAATGCTACTGAATTCATAATGATGACTTTAGGGTTGTTATTTAAAAAAGATATGAATTAACATTTTATATTTTTCTTATTTTGCACTATTCTAGTACAGCAGTATTATAGTTTTTATTTTCATCCCATATATATTTGATCATATATTATTATATTATTTTCGTATCTGATATTTCGAACTTATTAGTCGTATCCAGCAATTCCAAATTTCTGGTTACTAGTCGACTAGACTCGTGTTAAGATTAGTCACATGCGTTTGAGGACTACTGTGGAGATTACCTTCTTATTTGTCATCACAGGTTTTGGCCCGTAAGTTCAAACAGTTAAAGCATCTTCATATGCCAATGACTAGAGGTTCTGATGATTTTGCAGTCAAGTAGGTACTAAGTTGTGGCGTGTAGACTAACTTATTCACTACACAAAAAAGTTATCAGCCATTCAACAACTGCTTACTAATCAAAACCAATGGCAATGGCAGGCGACAAGATTTTAATATTCAAAAACTGATGTCATTAAAAACCGCAAATATGAGTAACATAAGTAATTATCATGTACGTTGCTTGCCAGTATGTTTTTGTTTATAAATTGCGTTGAGTAGTTAGTCAACTGGTATGGAATTACTGAGAACCAATTTCTTTTTATAAATTCTTGTGACTGGTGTGTTATTTGCTACAGTGTTAGACGACCAGTCTAATGCACATTTTGTTAAAGAAGTAAGCTCGTCTTTCCTACTTCTGTAGATTAAATACTTAATGCTTAAAACAGAAAGAGTTGCATAATCACGCCATCTGGAAGCCAAGTTTTACGCCTACAATGATGAAATGATCCATAGCTTTACTGGAGTAAAATTTACGACAGCTAAGTATACTAATGCAATCAAAAATTTACACTCTTCGTCCAAACTGTCTCATTGATGAGGTTATAGCTAATAGGATGGTGAATACCCGGATTCAATTGTCATAAATGCAAAAAAAATTTAACAAAAAGTCACACTATTTTATGAGCTGAAAACCTCAGTCAAATACCTGCATTTCAGTTTGGTAGCAGTAGGGCCCATTTGCAAATTATAAATATCGCAAAGAAAATGGGTCCCGCTTACTATTAAACTAAAGAACTTAATACTTCCTTGGCAGTCGAGTGAAAAGGTAAAAGAGCATTAAATTATGCACGCTGCTGTATTACTGGATGGCTAGTCTCTAGGTAGAAATTATAAACTTACCCCTAGAAGAGAAGATTGGAAAAGTTCTACAAGGTAACCCGTAGCAATTTGAAGTTAAATAGTTCTAGAAAATAATAATATTACCAAGCTTGTTGAAATATGAACTTTGGACGTTTAGTTGTAAAGGTTGTTTCCCTTAAGAACCCTTTTGCTTGTGATGTTCATGTTACTTTAACGAATAATTTATGTGTTTTAATTAAAAGTAAACGTACCTACACGCATTTATGAAATGCTACCGCCAAATTCAAAAAGCAGCTATTCACCAAGAAAACCTGGGAAGAAACTCAACACTCGTTCTTTCAAAAAACTGTTGTTTTGTTACAAATAACACTTATATCTGATTCTTACAGTATCTCGTGAGAGGGTGGTATGGGATTTGCTTGTCGTTTATATTTACTTCAACTTAAGAGAACAATTTTAATTACATCAAGAGCGGTTAAGTATTTTTCCAGATGAGACTGGTCACTAGCCAGTTTATCTATATCAATGTTAAAGATTCCCACCTGTTCAATTTTGTGAAAAGCTTTCACGACGAAAGCGAGAACGTTAAATGCATCATCGACTATCTACGTAGAAAAATATTATTTTAACCATTTCATCCGACCAACGATGCATTTAAAAAAAAAATCGAAAACCATCGAACACGCGTTGCTGGGAGTGTTTGCTTGATTAGTATAAAGGCTAAAGAGAAAAAGATTGGAAACAATATGGTTGCAACTGACAGAAATAACACTGTTCGTATCGGTTTGTCCCCCATGTGTGGTCGTGGTTACGGAATTAGAATGTTTACTTTGCTACGGGTATGGTTAACCATACCGGGTTTTAAGCAGATGGAAATAATAACTTGAAGTCATAAATGGCTCATTTGTATGGTAAGAGGATAAAATATTCAACCCTTCTAATACTGAAAATGATATGCGGGAGAGAGAATAGAATAGTTGGCGTTAAAACTTTTGCTATGGTCTGAAATTCTAAGCTCATTTTGATTTTAGAATAGTCTGTCTTCTTTGTATTAAAATATGTCATCATTTCATTCGACGGACGTCCACTGCTGGACAAAGGCCTTCCGTGACAGCGTCTTCCAGCAATTCTCTTACATCTGTTCGAAGGTATGCCAACACTACGGTTTCTAGTGCGGGGTCGCCATTACCCTATCTTCACAATATACCGTATCGGATAAAATGAATTAAAATCTATTAAAAGTTAAATCTAGCAAAAAGACGCTAGACTGATTCATATACTTAAGTTGAAAACCTTTTTATGACAACCTGGGGAAGTAAATATTTTTAACGTAACTTTATATTTTCATTTCATATTATTTTCATACACACATAGTATAAAAATGGTGGCTAATTTCCATTTAATTTTCAAAACATTTTTTCCAAGAGTCATCAAAAAATACAAATGATTTTTATCCCATCCAATATTGTCCTCGTATGTAAAACGGAACGATGCGTGCAAAAACCTAACCTTAATACGGTGCCTGCCTCAACAATTTGAATTCGAGCTACAAAAACCCATGAACGCTCGCAGTTGCGTTCCCGAAATATTATGTGACAAATTCCTCGAGCCGACAAAGGGTGATAATCATCAAAACGCGAACCAGTGACCCGAATTCACGGCACATTTGCCGGTACTCAGAAGCTTAAGTAATTTAATAGCGTGTCTTATTTAGCGTGGAGTCGTTGCTACAGATCTGAGAACTTGCGTGCGTATTAGAGAACAAAATTAGTTTGAAGACGATGGCAAAATATATAAAAATGTTTAAGAATTGGTTCGATAAACTAAGAAAAATGTGTATTAAATATATATACGCCTATATATGTACGCCTTAAATATATGTAAATAGGCGAAGAAGTATGGGAATACAAAATAAAAGTACAGAAACAAAATTACATTGTCTACTGTGTGCATGTTACAACAAATTGATAAGCCTAGCTGCAGCTGAGCAAGTGCTGGTTGGTAGACCTCACACACCTTTTAGAACATTATTTTGTGAACTCCAGGCATACAGGTTTCCTCACAGTGTTTTCCAGCACCGTAAAAAATTAGTTTCCTTAAAATCGGTCTGCATGCCCGGGACTCGAACCCGCGACCTCGTGATAAGAGGCTGAGGTTTGAACTACTGAGTCACTGCTTAATGCATAGACATTTTGTTTTCAACCGACTTTAAAAAATAAAGAAATTACACAACAGATATGAGTTTACCATGTAATTTATTTGCCCGTAAAAACACGACAGATATGCATTTTCATACAATTTTTACCGGACGCTGCTTGGCCAGTACAGCAATTTCGATTTACCTCAAAGATGGTTTTCAAAATAGTGTTGAAATTGCAAGCATGTTTGAAAAATAATAAGTAATTTAAGGAAACAGTAACCACAAATCACAAAAGCGAACGAAGTTATTTCCTTTCCGGCTCACTAAATCTTCCAACAACCTAAAATTTCACCCACTCTGATTTATTATTAAAGTATTGCAGGACACATCGCGGTTTGATCGTTATAATCATAACACAGGCGTAGGTGGACGGTGATACAACGCTATGTCTTCATAGGGTCAAAGGGACATTTCCATTGTGAAATTGATCTAGAGCCCAGACCTCGCCAACTTTCACTCCAATATTATGAGTGTCCTATCTAAATAGAACAATGTTTGTCTTGATTTAGGCGTAACAAAACAAATATTATATGTCGATGTTTTCTTTGGAGGAGTGTGGTTTGTGCTTGATCCAATTTCCAGTGAAATTGTTTTGGCCCGACTATATTATTATTATACTGTATCGATATAAGGTACTAGGTGTGCTGATTCTGTATCGATATAAGGTACTGTTCCCTCTTATAGCTTGAATGATAAAAATCCTAGCAGGTTGTGACAGCTATTTGTATGCCTAATTTGCCCAATTAGTTCGGCGTGTAGAGCTGTTTGTACATAAGTCAATCACAGAAACAGAAAAGTTACTGTTTTGCCAATGACTTTGGTTGAATTTTGGTTAATTGCGTGACGATTGGGTTTTTTCAAAATACAAAAGTATTCATTAATGCGAGTTTCGTGCTAAATCTACAAAAGCTTTTTGCAGAAACGGATAACACTATTATAAGACGCGTTAAATTAGTTTAGTTTAGAGATTTCGATCAATAGAATTTGTCCCTTTGTTAGAGCTTAAGCTATCTATCTCTATTAATAACAGTAGAGATTACTTTGGATTGTTTTTATAGCCATCAGCAAAGCTATAGCTTTTTAAAAAATAGGATTATTAACAGGATAGATTAATTTGTTGTGCTTCCAACACTTTCTTGACGCATCTCTAAGATTCGACTTTGTATCTGCGATTTCGCATTGTGAAGTCAACATCTGAGTTCCATATTGTAGAATACACAATCTTTTTTAGTAGAGAATTATAGCAAAACGAATTAATTTCTTCTGCTAATTATTATAGATATCCGCAAAATAACGTCTGCTTCCATTCAACAGTATCCATTATCATACTGTGATCACAGTGCCTATCTAAGTTACGTCATAAACGTAATCTGGGAGCCAATATACATTTCTCCGTAACAAACATAACCTTTCAACCTCCATCCCATCCCATGAACCCCGTTCGTATTGTTGTACGAAGCGCACAGTCACGAAACTCATTATTGGCAACTCCAAATATAACTCGAATAAAAACTTGAACTCCGTTTTGATGTTTACCGAGCGATATCTATCATTCTTTATTGTTGCCGACCTTTGCACAAAGGGAGCACTGTGATGAATCGGCCAAGTGGGAGTTGGGGAAGTGAAGAATGAACCTGATTTTACACAAAATTTGAATGAGGCTGAAATGATTGAAGTTGTATTAAATTTTTTATTTGGAATATCATTACCATTAGTAACAGTCTATACAGATAAAGAGTGTTTCTACATGGCTGAATCAGAAATGAGAAGCTCAAACAACATTTCGCTCTTTAGAGCGAAATTTCTGTAAATTACAACATTCAAACAACAACAATTACAACATTTGTGATAGAACTGTAATTTACAACAGCCATTGAAACATAAAAATTAAAAACATATATTACAAAGTGTTTGTGGGTATTAACCATACAATCAATTCTGATTAGATGAAAAATAATGATCATCAATAAAATTTAGGAAATGTTTAATTTGTGCATTAGTAAAATCTAGAAGATTTTAGTGTTTTACATTTATCTCATTACAAAGATTAAATACGAAAAGGGATGGCAATTAAATCTTTTCAATTTTAAGGTCATCCCAAAGATAACATAATGAAAACTAACCACAAATTACCATCAGGTTTTAAAAGACAATTGTTGCTCTTAAAATTATGAAATTGAATATTAAGTGTAAATGCCTTTCTACAGAACCCTGATATTAATAAGCATAATACTACACCACGAAGGGACTAGATTCCCTATTAGATACAAGATATGGCATAACAGATAAATGGTCTCTCCCAACAATGAACAACGTTCAAGTTCAGGCTACTGTTCCACGCATTTACCGACGTAACCCTAAATGCAGTTCCAATAGCAGATACATTACGCAACACAATAGAGTACCGTTAACGCCAATGCTGCAATGTTAAGGGCGTTTCAGACTAACTAATTACAGATGAGCGTTTTTTTTCCTAAATAACTCTTTTGAACTTGTTAATCTTTTTAGGTACTTATAAACCTAGACTAGATACAAATCAATACATATAATAAATCTGTAGAGGTCGAATTTCTGTACAATGAAAAAAAATGCTAAAAACCGAGTCAGGGGGATGTAAGAAGTGAAATAGAACCAATTTGGATTTTTTTAAAATTTTTTGTTTCTCTGTTTGTCTGTTTGTCTGTTTGTCTGTTTATCTGTTTGTCTGTCTGTTTGTACGGGCTAATCTTTGTAACGGCTGGACCGATTCCAATGAAATTTTGTGTGGTGGTAGCTTATATCCCTGGTCAACATATAGGATACTTTTGATCCCGGTAAATTAAGGAGTTCCCGAGGGATAGTAAAAAAACTGTAACTAATTTAAAAGCTTTGTAAACAACAACTAATGATAGCTGTGCTGATACCTTATGTTGCCGTTTAAACAAAATATATATACTGGCCTGCAAAAGTAAGTATCACACTTTTAAAATTTAATTGATACAAAGTGTGATACTTTCTTTTGCAGGCCAGTGTAGTAAAACTTATTAAACCAATCGAGTTCCCGTGGGAAAGTAAAACATTACAAAAACAATGTTTAGCAGGCGTCTTTCAAGTAACGGATTTAAATGAAACTTTATGATCGTACTTTATATTCCCGGTCAACATTTAAGATACTTTTCATCCTGAAAAATTAAAGAGTTCCCGTGGGATAGTTAAAAACCTATGACATCTACGTGGCACAATTAAAAGAACGATTTAAACTGTCGATATTTCGATCCATTGGTGCAAGTCGTGGTCACGTAGTGGTCACGACCTGTGCTACTGGGTCAAAATATCGACAGTTTAAATCGTCCTTTTGATCATACAACTAGGTATAACTATACAACTACAACATAACTGAATTTCTTCTCAACCTTACAATAACTTGGCGTTGGTATCCTCTCAGAATATGATGAGTTTGGTTAGTACGAGTATAGATATTTCAATCCACGATGACACGCCCCACTCTGTCTAACTCCATGCGAATATAAGTGATTTTGACAGAGTGTATAAGTAGAGGAAGACCAAAGAAGAGATAGGTGAATTTTGTGAAAGATGATTGCACGTTGACAGGAGAAATTGGAAAAAGACTCCTTTACGGATCCATCGAACCCAGGGCCTTTCACTCATTTATCTTGGGAAAAATCAAGAAATTCTACGGGAAACATTTTTGTAAAAAAACGAACTGCACGCGGGCGGAGCCGCGGGCAACAGCTAGTACATAAATATTTGTTTATAACTATTTATTTAATAATAATAGATCGTGCTACAAGCGCTACAACAACTGAAGCAAAATCCACGCGGACGGAATTGCTTGCAAATGTGAACAAGATATAATTAAAAAAATTGAATAAAATCTAACACACATGACACAATCCACGTAAAACCGTCTAAAAATAATTTATTTTTCGTAGAAAATTAAGGATATTGAAGAAATGTTTGGCAACTGTTTTTTTTCTTAACGCTCTGAAGAAAATACCTATATAAAAAATTATCACTCAGAAAACCCGCAATATTTGCTCATTGAACAACAGTTATTAAAATATAAATTATATCTAAAATCCTCGAGGATCCTGAGTTGATTTTTTATCAGTGATTTATGACAGTAAAACACGCGACGGCAGAAAACATCCGTCTGAAAGAACTCCTAGCTTCTTGGACAAAATGTCTCGGTCACAGCACTGACGGGAACAGTTAGACGAGAAAAATGGATGTCAACGCTGTGACCTTAGTTCAGTTCAGTTTGGTTCAGTTTGGTTCCACCACCGTGACTTGTACCGACAATGGCTAGCCCAGATTTCTGAATAGATGAATGCCTTTATGTCTGTATGTCCGACCTGAAGATTTGTTGCAGTCACTCGTTCATGTATTCCGCTTGTTCGGAATGATGTTGTTTGTGGGATTTGAAACACGATTTCAATTCAGTTGATTTTAATTTTGATTTATTTAGTTGAGGTCGTAGTGATCCAGACGTAACGTATGTGTCCTCATAGGAGGTCTATCTTCAAATTTTATTGCACGCTATTTGCCTTGGAGATGAATGTGCCTTTGTGAAACCTATTGCTTACCGATGAAGGAAAAAGCACCGTAGCATAATGAAAATGTGGATTTGTGAAATTGATGGAAATTCGTTTATTTTTTATACATCTCTTTAAAATCAGCTGATTGATTCTCACTGATGGACATGCCTCCAGTAGCGTTCTCTAAATTACATGGTCTTACGCAATTTGGATTCAGCAGCTTCCTGACTTCCTTAATGACTGATGTAATTATGGAAGTCAAGTCTTATTCCTTAATGACATCAGTCCAACTCGTTGAAGGCCAACATTTCCCTTCGCACTGCGGTTCGCCATTTCAGAAACTTGAGTCCACTACGTTCATTAAAAAAGAAATCAAAATGTTTATTCTTTCACACAAACATAACCTACAGGCACTTATACAGTTTTCGACTCTACCGCCACATTCGAGAAGCTGTCTTGCACCGAAAAGAACATGCAGGAAACTTGGCATTTGCTCTTTTTATAAACAAATAATTGTGTTTGTTTTATACTTGTTGAACTACCGTAGACTCCAGTTTGTCTATGGAAGATTTTGTGGTAAATTAACTTAACTTTCCACTAATCGTTGTATTATCGATCGAAAATAAACCGTGAAACTTATAAATTTTACTATCACGAGCTAAAACCTCGCTCATACAGAATTTCATGGGAATAATTTCTGATACCGTTCTACAAACAGCTAATTTCTCATCTTACTTCGCTACGTATAGCGGTATACATAGATTGTATCCAGCGATCCATGACAAATCCCATGGAATTACGGTAAATTAAACTCTACAAACATTTCGACATACAAGTAATATCTACTTCGTCAAGAGATATAATCTGAGGTCTCTAGGTTGTCAATGCTTTTCATGTAAATCTGAACTTTTAGTTTACAACCAAGTACCTAATATATAATCATAGTCAGCCAAGGATCAATAATGGCCTTAAAAAATGTGTCGCACACACACGGAAATCACTTGAGAAATCGGGTCTTTAAAATGCCCGGGTGCTTTTTAAAATGACTCATAAATACTTAAAATACATTTGAACAATGTTGACCACGAAAATAAATATGTCACCATAACTCAAAGGCTGGAATGCCAACCTGGGTGGTGACAAAACATAATTGACCTTAACAATTTAAGGCGAAGAAGCTTTGTAAATATTAATGTATCTTTAACCCCTTTAACGCTTTAACCCCTTTTTACTACTGTCACTAAACAGTTTTCAAGCTGGAATATATCCAAATCACTTGTTTGATCGAAGCATCCAACTGAATTTTAAAAGACTTTGTATGAGTAACTTACTCTTTCACAGTCATCATCAGTTGATACACAGCATCGCATCGCATCGGAACGCTAAATCACTTGGCGGTGCATGATGCATCATTGTCGGTAGGGTGGTATAGACAGTTCAATCAACAAAGCCGCGCCCCACTCTTTGACAGTCGCTTTGTGTTTCATGCGATTCTGCAAGAGTAAGCGGGATAGAATTAATATTGTTTTTCAGTGGTTGGGAAGGTGTGGGGTGCATCTTTGTGGACTGAACTAACTATAATAAAGTCGCGGCCGAAACCTGTCACCAATTTAGAAATTGATTCACCCTAAAGTGGCCTTGTCAAGTGATGTCGACCCTTCTCAGGATATTATAAGGTATATATATAATACATCACGGTTATATTCATGAAATACCCTCAGTTCCTACCAAAACGTCCCCAGCTATTAAAACAGATCGTTCTATTTGTCATGCAAATTCCACAATATGATATCCAGCGCGTTGCCGTGTTACCCCCGGGGCAACTTCCTGTCACGGGAAATGAAAATATCGACATATCACATACACTGACTTTATTGGAACAGTAGTTTCTACCTTCTGCTGACTGCGTGTAATTTCATTGGCATAAGTACCTATACTCTGTCCATTTGTTTACTTACTTTTTGACACATGAGACCGATATAATAGCAATAGCGAGGGACCAGAGAGAGAAATGAACGTAAAGTTATTGTGTGTTACTAGTAGGAGATAGGAATATGCTATTGCTGACTTTTTTTACAGATTTTGATACGTTCTTCAATATTGTAGAACATTGTTTTGTTCTATGCTCAATAGTTTTCGCAGCACACGCGATGAAAGCAATTTTTTTACGACTTGGATTACATTATTCAAGTTTAAGTAAAGATACATAATTAATTTTGGCAATTATTATAGCCTATGACACTCCACAATAACATAGCTTTCTATTGGTGAAAGAATTTTGAAAATCTAGTAGATTTAGAGATTAACGTCACAAACTCACAAACGCACAAACTCAAACATCGTTACGCTACCTCTTTATAATATTAGTATAGATTGCCACACGCTATGGAAGCAAAAGGGGCAATCCACGTCAAAATATGAATGTAGAACCGAATGATCCGCATGTTAACCGTAAAACGAAATAAGAGCTCATCCTCAAATCAGAAATGGGTAAAGTATCTTAATAGCCTAATACCAGGAAATAAAAACAGTACCGGCTGGGGCCCATGACGGCATATTAACATTCGAGTCTCGCATACATTCCTTGACTTCGCTTTGTCGGCTGATCTGGGATACGAGGATGTTGAATGGTTGTGTAGGACTGGAGAAATTGTTATGATTTCCTTGACCGGATAATATAAGGGATATTAACATCAGTAGTCGAGATAAAGGCTTCTACAATATCCTGGCATATATTTTGAGTGAGGTGTATGGAGGCAAAGTTCTACCAGGAGTTTTGATGCGATGTTTTGGAGCAACATATTAGGAATACTCTCATGTAAAGTTAACAAAACGGTTCAAAAGTAGTACACGTTTTTCTTTTTTGGAAGTTTCATCTCAAGGTAGATCCTTTTGACACAAACGCTTATTCATTCACGTAAGGTCATAAAATATAGTATTTGAAGAGTTTCCTAAAGACCATCAGCAGTTTAGGACAAATATTAAATTAATTAAATAATTTCATGCTTGTATATCGGAACCGAATCAGAATGGCCAACTAACTTTTAAAAACTTCCAAAAACAAGAAGAATGAGGTTATCAACTCTACGCTTAGGTTTTTACCATTCCATTGGGGTTCATCATAATCATACATAAATCCATCAGTTTTTGAATAATTTCGAAGGTATATTCTTTTAAGGGCTTAGTTTCTAGTTAGTTATTTCGGAAAAGATGATGAAGAATTTCAAAATTTGAATCTCATGATTTTCTGAAGAACAAGAAGATTTAAAATTCAACCTTATCTTACCAACGTTTGAATGGATCTTATATTACCTACGAATTGAGTTTGTGAATAGGGTTTAGTAACAATTTGAAATACGTGGGCGGAATGCTAAGCTGCTACTGGTTCCGCAGGTAAGTGACCATGAACTGCTTCGCCCAGGGCCCGTATTCTGTAAATTTGTCACTTGCAGTGATAATCACTTTTGTCTTTGTTTTGTTATACATTGCTGCTTTGTTATGAAACAAAAGTAAGATGTTGTGCTGAACCTTCAATGGATATAAATAAAATATATGTCAATTATTGAGCTCGTTCCTCCTCCCTCTATTATTATTTAACTCAGTGGCTATCAAAGTAACTGATCAAATGCAAGTCGGACTCACATAATATTATGAACGGTTCCGTACAATCGAGAACAGCTGTGCTATTCTACAAAATGAAAAAGCTGCCAGACAGCTGCCAACCCGAATATGGCATGCAAAATTGTACTCTATTACAACTGACAAATTCATAGATGCATAGATGTACGCTCGTCGCTGTTTTGCAGAATAGCACGTCAGATTGAAGTTTGTTGTAAAGGTACTTTTATTATTTATTACTTAAAATTTTTGTTACATTTTTTTTATATTTTACATGCCATTTCATATATTTTACCTGCTCATCAAAAATCACTTGAAAAATTCTGAGTTCACCACAGAGTCCACTATGTGTATGTCCATCTACACACAGTTTGTGACATTAACAGCTTTTGTATATTACAATTCGTGTGATACTGCCACTGACAAATAGACAGATAGACAGCGGAGTTTAGTACAAGTTTTTTTTTTATATATATTGTTTATTTTATTTATTTGGGTTAACCAGCAGGTTTACATGATTCTTAACATAAATACATACACAATTGCGGTCTAAGGGTATGTAAACCCATTTTAAGGTAACCACTACTTGCTAAGTTCTTTGCTTGCGAAATTGAAAACTATAATTTAATTTCCCCGAAATGGATTTTTTATCTCACATATTGAAGAAGCTTTTCTAACGCAATGGAAATGTTCACTGAGTGAGGGAATAACCCCCTAGCTAGAACGTGGATACATGCTTTGATTACGCACGGGAGCTCACTGCTCACCTCTGGTATTCGCTAACAAGTAAACTTTGTGATGAGATTCTTCGGTTTGAAGTTCTAAATGCTTATATCTCTGAGTAAAACGGGAGTTAGTGATACAAGGTAAAATTGGTCAAATGTGAGTCGTTCTCGCGCACTGAGGGTTACTTACTGTCAAGACCAATTCCAATTAAAACCACCAAGTTCAAAACGAGCAAAAAATCACGTTTGTTGTATGGGAGCCCCTTTTAAGTTTTTTTAGTGAAATAACTAACTGTTCTGTGAGTATTTCAATCGTCTACCTTTTGCGGTTATCAATATCGGTAAAAAAAACAAACAAAAAAATCACGTTTGTTGTATGGGAGCCCCTTAAATATTTATTTTATTCTATTTTTTGGTACCTTGTTGTTATAGCGGCAATAGAAATACATTATCTGTGAAAATTTCAAATGTCTAACTTTTACAGTTAAAGGGAAACAGCCTGGTGACAGACGGTTGGACGGACGGACAGCAGTCTTAGTAATAGGAACCCGTTTTTACCCTTTGGGTACGGAGCCCTAATAAACATCCATTACGTAATATTATTATACTTTTGTTTCTGTGAGTGTGTTTAATTAAATTATACCTTTGAGTGTATTTTAACAAGCTCTTATTTAAATTGCAATGTATGTTTGTGTAGGTGGAATCTTGCAATATTTTTATCTTCAACGATCTATCTTCTTATAGCATAAGTAGCTGCCGTGCTATTCTGCAAAACAGCGACGAGCGTACATCTATGCATCTATGAATTTGTCAGTTGTAATAGAGTACAATTTTGCATGCCATTTTCGGGTTGGCAGCTATCTGGCAGCTGTTTCAGAGATGGACATTTTGTAGAATAGCACAGCTGAATACGTGAAGAAAATGATTCTCAATATTTTCTTGATAACTTTCTTTGGGATAAAGAATTTTCTTTTTTCGAATAAACAGCTTTCTTTGGGTCAATGTGACACCATTTGTTTCACCAATATCACGGTTACCCACTGTAGAATCTCCACAAACACACTGTTCTACATAAATCACTATTATCTATGTACCGCACAGAGTACCACAAACAAACATTGTTCCATTAGTTGAAGAGATTTGAATGCATAAACTTTACTTAAACAAGACCCAGCTTCCTAAGCTACGTGACGTTATTAAGTTAAACTATGCATTTGCAGTGTAACTTAGCTTATAAAATACAAATGTAAGGCTCTTTCTTAAGTTAGATACAAATGCAACATACTTTATAGGTTTTTGCACACAAGTAAATGCAATTATGATGATAATTAATAGACGATCGAACTAAGTAAAATAAATATATAATAATAAGTGCGATTCGGACTCGCACACGAAGGTTTCCGTAACGTAGAGAGATGATGATGCAGAAGCCAGAGGGTCCATTTACTAACTACACTCCATTTACTACTAGTTTACATTTTACAAGTGGAGTCATAATGGGTCAACTGTATCAACGGCCAGCACAAACAAAAAAATCACGTTTGTTGTATGGGAGCCCCCCTTTTTTCATTTTACTATTATTATTGGATTTGTTGTTATAGCGGCAACGGATAGGTATACCTACAACATCTCTGAAAATTTGAAGTGTGTTAAAGAGATACGATCTAGATCTAGACGGACGGACGGACGGCGAAGTTTCAGTACTGGGGTCCCATTTTTACCCCTTGAGTACTGAACGCTAAAAATGCTGCACTATAATAGTAAATAGTACTAAAACTACTAAATTATTTAAACTAGCTATTGACCGCGGCATCGCCTGCCACACTGCAATACCATCTAGTTTCACTCTTCGCCAGTTCACAGATAAGTTATTTGTAATAGTGACGCGTCCACCACGCCCAGCGTACGCCGGCGCGACGCTGCGCAGATGTGAACTGAATATAATGACGTCATTTGTATCACTGTGCGAAATCACACGCGCCGCGCACGCATTGTGTGGGAGTTACGATGTGTGCGATGTTGACGCACCCAAATCGGTGTTTTGTTGTATTTTACTGCACAATTACAGTTTAAACTGAGGCGATTATAAACAGCGCTCGAAGCTCCGCCTCATTTATTACCCTTAGAACGCGAATTTAATCGTTTGCATGACCCAATATTTTACCCCTAAAAAGCCGCATTTCTTTGCCCACGTGACTCTATAATATAGCCCTGAAAGGGTGAATTTTTATTAATATTTTTTAAGTGTGGTTTAGTCATAACAGCTATATAGTTAAGAGGACCCATGCCGACGCTTTCTTCATACAAACATAGAAGTCTGATTACTACATTACCTTTTTCACGTGGTAGGTTCAAAATAAAGTATAATATCGATTTATTTCATCATTCAATCAATCATCAATTTGATGATATTGAAAAATATCCTCTCCCTCTTTCTCCCTCTCCCTCTCACACTCGCTCTCCCTAGCCCTCTCCTTCTCCCTCTGCTTCTCCCTCTCCCTCTCCCTCTCGCTCCCTCTCCTTCTCCTTCTCCCTCGCCCTCGCCCTCTCCCTCTCCCTCTCACTCTCCCTCTCCCTCTCCCTCTCCCTCTCCCTCTCCCTCTCCCTCTCTCTCTCCCTCTCCCTCTCCCTCTCCCTCTCCCTCTTTCTCTCCCTCTCCCTCTCCCTCTCCCTCTCCGTCTCCTTCACTCCCTCTCACTCCCCTTTTCTCTCCCTCTCCCTTTCCCTTTCCCTCTCCCTCTTCATCTCGCTCTCCCCCTCCCTTTCCCTCTCGCTCTCCCTCTACCTCTAATCGATCGATATTGATTGATTTGTGCAATTGTTTTATTTTTAGTATTTGTGCATTACTTGATTTCGGTGCAAATTCGTGCCTTCTCGCTAATAACGGAGCGGGAGCGGAACGGTATCACGGAAGTATGCGCGCATGCACTTAACTTAAGTCTATCCCTTTCCCATACAATGTTAGGTGAAATATCGTGGCAAGTTGTTTAACTTGCCACGTGCGCCGGCAACTTCAGTCGAGCGTGCTGTGTCATCTTAAGTAAGCCTTAAAGCTGGCCTGGGGTTAGATAATCTGCCGCATTATCTTTTTTTTAGGGTTCGAATCTCAGGTGTACCTATACCATACCATAGTGTGAGATTGGCTTATATAAGCCAAACCATTTTAAATCACATAGGAACATCCTTAAGGGCGATGGGTACCATCCGGGCGCGAAAATTCAAATTTTATTTAGTTTTTCGCTCATAGTGGGCATATTGTATTGCTCATAGTGTATAATTACATCGAAGGCTAATGGCAATGTGTTTTGCGGGTACAACGTTTATGCATCTACAGTGTTTTTAACCAAAACTCTGCTCAACAATACTCATTTACTTCATATTGGTTCCCGATAGCTCGAAATCTGGGAAACAGCAAAAAATTATCTTTCGGGAACCAATATGAGATGAGTGGAAACTTTCGAGTAAAGTTTCTATTAAAAACGTGTAGATGTATAAAAAGTAGACCCGCAAAATGCATTGCCATAAATCTACAATGTGTATTTAGTGTAATATTTGCGAAAAACTAAATAAAATTTGAATTTCGCGGGCTGGTAGGGCCGCAACACCTTAAATACCTGTTGTAAAGGTCACCACCGCCGTGTCCAATAACCACGTAAGTGACACTTTCAAACGATAGTAATCACGAATCCTACTATTAAATCAGACACTTTATTAAATTGTCCACTCGGTCCCTGTAATGATAGCTGTAAATACACTATTATATACACGTCACTATGTCATAACTGTAGGGGGTAACTCTCAGACGATATTGAGTTACTCGTAGACTAAGTAAGGCCGCCCGTACACGCATACGTTGAAATAAATGCTTAGTTTCATATCTAAAATGCTATTTCTAAGTTTTAAAGTTATGTCCAGCAGTCTAAATGTTTGTTTCGAAAAGGTTGTAGAACTTCTAAAAATATTTTTCGGATTCATGGTACCTATTCACATAAAATTTTCACACATAGTGATTAGTGGTGTGAATCAAGAAATAAAATAAAAGTTAACACAGGAAAAATAACTTCACGTCTATTGGTTTAGACTGTAAATTTAAATGAATTTCTACATAGGAAATACTTCAATTAATCAGTCAAAAGTATCGGGAAAAGTAAATTTAATATCACGATTACCGATCATGTTACGTTTTGAACTTTACTTCATTGTGTTCGTACCTTTTGAAACATTTCACTTCACGCAATTACGACACGTTATGTGAATCGCTTACCAGATTCTTTATTGCAAAGTTGACATAGGAAATTAGGAACAGATGTTAAAGTAAGCTACAGTCGAAATATTTCGGAGTGCAATATATACTTATAACAAAAAGTATTTAATGAAAATATTTAAATAAATATATGTTATATTTCAATTTTAATACCACGCCGAGTTCAGAAGAGAAAATAATATACGGCTTTCTGAACGTGTCCTATAGTGTTATAAAAAGTAAAGAAGATCTACTCAAGAATAAGCACTCCAACACAATACTGAATCAAATGTATTTTCTCCGTTTTCTTTTAATTAAATGACATGGCCGGATTCTGCCCTCAAAAAAACTAAACGATTGTAAAGACATAATTATAAGCTTTAATATGACGTACTGTTTGTCGATGGCCATGAATATTTTTTTCCAGGGCACAACTCCATACAAGTTTCGGCCATGTCCTTTGTTTATAATAATCATAATGATTTTTTCCAGACATTAAATCCATATTATAGAGTTGTTATTAACAAGTTTTCTTATAATCTATGTTAGTAATTAATTTAAGTAGAAATAATTAATGTCAAAAAATTAAAAGTTCCAATGTCAAATACATAACAAAATTGCGTTCAGTTCAAGAAGCGGCTTGGACCCTTCCACATATGCATAGCAACCCAATGCCTCAAGAAGGGGTTCTCCCACTTCTCTACCAAATAACTAACTTAACTTATATTTATTAATACAAGTTTAATTATTGTGTTATAAATTATTTTAATTACTTTCTTTTATTCATAACTAAGTGTTTTGTAATGGCGGTCCCACATCGCGGGGGATCGCCGAGTCTTAATAAGATTGTAGTGTATTAAAATTTAAAATAATTCTTAAAATTAATTCTCTCGTTAGTAAAAAGTTAAACATATTTAAGACATTACAAATGTGTCTTATTAGCATCTTATAACTATTAATTCGGTTTACGATGTGCAATACTGACACATCTGCTTGTAAAATTAAGGTGATTTACATAAATAAGTCTTATTTTCAATGATACTGAGAGTATCTAATACATCCGACTAGATTTAATCTCATCTATATAAGGAGAAAGTTTGTACGTTGTATTTATTTTGTTTTCCATTTTGGTTTAATATTGAAATAAACTCAAATTTTTATAATAAATACGTATTAAAATTATTGCGCCCGCCGGAATTTGAACATGTGTCTCCCAGCTATCGCGGTCAAGTCGCCAAGTGTCAACGCTTTTAAAAACTGATACTTACTAGATTCAAATTGTGTTGTGGGTTCACACATGGATTGCCACTGTGAACTATGTTACTTTTTATCACGGGAAACCCAAATATTATGCGCTAGCAAAGCCGTTATGTCAGTTTATAATGAGTAAGGTAGTTTGTGGTTTTTGATTTCTATGAAGTTAGGAATATGATTACTTATACCCCTGACTATTCGTGTATTAATGGATTATTCGTCTTTAAACTTTCCAACTTGCTTTTTTTTCATTCAACAACAACAGACTTGATATAGAGTTGCAATGTTTAAATTCCATAAAAACAAATCAAAATAATGTAGTCGTATTAAAAATCTGTAAAAAACTGTCTGACAAAAAAATGTAACAAAGCATCTTATCTCAAAATGCATTTTTTAGAAATAGAACCAAAAAAGCTTTATAAAAATGTGTAATATATAGGGCATTTCGTAATAAAATAAAACCCATTCTACGTCTTTCCTTTCACTTATTTATTAGTTACTCCACTGTGACAGGTCACTTGCATTATTTATAGCACTTCACATGCTATCAAAGTTGTAAATAAATCAACATTTGACACGCTATCGATTTGTAAGGCACTAGCCGAGGCCGGTGCAATCGTTTTAATTGTAAAATATTATCTTGATGGCAGTTACATCGTTCTGAAATTCGAGCGTAGGATTTATCATAAAGTTCTTTTTAACACATCACAAGTACAGACACTGACTGTAATTTTGTATTGTAAACCGGTTTTATTGTGGGCTTTTCTCAGGCACGGCGCGTTGGAACCCTCGTAAACTTAGTTTTAAGTCGACTTGCAGTTATCGCCATACAAATGTGACAAATATCATGCTGACAAATTACAAGAGCCTGTATATTAGGCCTATGGTGAAATAAAGATATTTTTGAGTTTGAGTTTTTTTTGAGAATCATACAAAAATTTAAAGATTTATTTTACACTTGAGACAAGTAAAGATTCTTAAGTACTCTATAGAGTCGAATTTAGAACCTCCTCCTTTTTTTGGAGTCGGTTCAAATTTAGAAATAGGTACTTCTATTCAGTAATTAGAATAAGTGAGCGATAAGTTTTGTTTGAATTTGAAATGCTAATAACTCTTAGTAATATAATCAAGGCATATTATGTTCCTTAAAAAGTTCATAAAAAATTGCCAATAATTTATTTAGCATCTATTCGGGTTTCCATGAAAGACCCCCACTTTTCTGGTCTCTAAAGAATAGTAAAGAACCGAAAATAACAAAAACAATCAACATAATCAAGGCTATGTTGTTTACGCATAAACAAAATAGGCTGTTTTTCATTTTTCACCATAATGATTCGATGTTATTTTCACGAAAGATGAGATTTACATTTTTACGTTATGTTTTCCATTAGTAGTGAAGGCAGTGCTGGCATCATTTTGTCACGGATCATATCGCATAAAATCGACAATTTTATTTGTCTTAGCAATACGCCACTTGTTTTAATCTTAATCCCCATCAAAGCCATAGGTAAACGTCTATTCATATTTGCTCATTCTTATAGACCAAATATACTTTCCAGGTATTGTCCTAAGTATTGTGGTGCCATATACTTCGTTTAAAGTACATAATAATTGTTCGTATTTGCCTTAGCATGGTGCGGGTAATAGCTGTTTTCACATAGTAGGTACATTCTGAGTCTGACTCACTCTGGTCCTTCCGTATTGCTATTTTCGTCTCATCTGTCACCTGTTAAGAGTTACGAATCTGTAGTATTCTTTTCGTGGATTGATATACCTCTAATATGGAAACTAAATATCACTTGCTTAGGTATAGTGGTGAAGGAAAAGATCGTGAGGAAATCTGCAAGCCTGAGAGTTCACCATAATGTTCTCAAAAATATTGTGTAAAGCCTCCCAACCCGCTTTAGGACAAAGTGGTGCATTATGGCCAAACCACTCTCATTCTAAGAGGAGATTCGTAACCAGCTGTCCTAAAAAAGGGGGTAATGTATAGGTGATGTTGACATAATTTCACTGCGACACCGCTTTATCACACTACGTCATCACAATAGAGGGCTATGCTTGCCCTGTATGTATATTTTATAACAATGAAAAATATGAGCGACAAACAGAGCGTTAGAATAATCTAATAAGAATTTTAAAGCACTTCAGCGAAAATGGAGTAAACAGGGTTGCCTCTTTAGATTTACTTTCAATTACGTCGTTGTTTATGTTACACTTTGATTAAATATATACTAGATGTTACATCACTTTTGTCTTCGATTCATAGACAAAAGCACAATAATCTTAATCCACAGATAACTCAATTATTTGTGTCTTAATCTAAATGTATTATGTACCTAGTAGATAGGTACTTGCTAGATGATTGTGGCGATCACCGGGCGATGACAAATAATTATGCACAAAACAAGCAATTATCGGCACTAGTCAAGAGGAGCCATCGCATACGGAGACACATTAAGTAAAACGCGAAAAATAACTTTTAAATATAATAAATATTCAACCCCGAAAAAATACGCATCTAGTACGTGTATTATTCGAACGAGACATTGTCTCAGACATCTAAAAATGTGCGAAAAAAATTGCTCAATACATATAAGTAACGAAATCAATGACATTAATGAATTCGGATCGGTCTAGTGTACAAGCGCATTCAAGGCCAAGGCTGGTGAAAATTGAGATCGTAATCAAGCACCACCTGTCAAAGATAAAAAAAAAACAGAAAGTAATCTCATTATTGCAATCGCGAAATTGTAACCACCTACTGTTATCTAAAAGAGTTGTCTAATTAAAATGTAAACTACCAATCTGTCTGTTTTACGCTTGACTCGATTGATATTCATTTTGGCCTCCCATTGATGGGTGCTTCCTTTTTGACTAATTTGCATTATTGAAAGTGATTTTGGCATTAATTATTTATTACAACCGATATGCCTGTCAATACTATCATCATTTATTTTGGCTTCTTTAATAATTATCACGAATAAGTATTTGGTTGGCGTTAAAAGAATACGTCTTCTTCTGGCACTGTATTATGTAGTTCGAAATATAGATTTTATTAAATTTCATTTTTATTAAATATTTCGTGAATTGTCAGTCTGTGATAAATAAAAAAACTCAAATAAATGTACTATATCAGCTAGTCAAAGATTCTACCATATCAGCACTCAAAGATGAAGTAGTTTTCTATAGATAAAAGAAATCTAAAATTGGGTCAGTATAATTTCAGTATATTTTTTCGAATAAGTATTTAGTAGGTATAATATTTTATGTACAATTTGCCTTTTTATAATACTAAAATGTAAAAACAAATGCAAATTATTTTTTTTAAATATTTAATACTTATAAAAGATTCCGACGAATTGCATTCAGCGGTTAAAAATATTGCACTCAGGGATTTGAACCCGCGTCTTCCAGCTATTTCAGCGCCACGAGTCCGGAAATTGTGTGAAGCGCTATAAAATATCGAGACACTAACGGATTTTCAATGAACAGTAATATGGTTATCAATTAAAACCAGTGGTAGCAATTGAAGTTTTGATATAAAGCAACATGTTTAGAGGTACAGGAAATGGACACAACGAACACACAACTGGTTCGAAAGTATTCACTTTCGTTGGAAACTAAATTGGGACAACCAACCGAGTTGGCACTAGTTGCAGGACATGATTGCATTTTTATGCTAGTGTATTTCAGGTTTAACAAATTCCGCGAGAATCAATTATTTTCCCCAGATAAAAAATAGCCTAAGTCAAGTACTTTTAACTATAGTATATGTGTAAAAAATCACGTTAATCTGTTGCTCCGTAGTAGTTGTATAGTTGAAGGACAAACAAACAAAGGAGACGTTTCATCAATGTATGAGCACTGGGCCAGGTCTATGTACGGTATACTTGGGTGTAGCCCAGATCACAAAAAACAGTTTTTACCTACATATTTTCTTAAAAAATGGCTTTTTCCGTTGTACAAAACAAGTGTTTTTGTATATAATTGCAACACTTAACAAAGATTCAACATGGCGGTCATATGTATTTCATTATGAATTGACATAATTGACTTTGACAGAAATGTCAACTGTTGAAAGATTGTGTCGTGGTTTAATTCAAATCGTACGATGCCAGCGACGCCATATTGAAAAAAGATCATATAAATAATGAAAAAAGATATTTTTGTGCCCCGAAAGTATTCGTTTTAACTAAATAATTTTATTTTTCCCGTGAACAATAGATTTTTCTTGTTTTCTTTAAGATACCGTACAAGACCTAGCCCAATTTGAGTAGTCTACAATTGACAATTCGTGAGTAGTCTACGGTCCCACCGACTGTACTACTGGTAGGACAAAACGTTCTGAAAGACTTCATAATATATTGCTTTTAGCTGCTAGATAAAAAAATCTCTTCGAATCTTGATTATTTTTCAAGCATCATATTGTATGTATTCTAATCTCTACTACTGAAGTATTACTTCGTTTTTATCACTCTTTGTAAAATCTATCGTAATTTTTTTTATACATATTAACGTGGAATACCAGAATGCCATGATAGATTGTCCCATTTTGAGGCGCTTATAGCCTTGCTACTATAACCGCAATAATTACAAACATAGAAACACTTTATATGGACAGACGGGCGATCATTTGAGTTATTTAAAACTTTCAACACTCTCTTAGTGTTGATTAGGTGTGATTTATTCTCATCCGGGTGCAATAAAACATAGTTCCGTATACAAAAATATAGTTCATCATATTTTTTAGGGTTCCATACCAAAATGGTAAAAATGGAACCCTTATGGTGAGACTTTCTCCGTCCGTCCGTCCGTCTGTCACACTCGATTATTTCAGTAACTATCGAAGCTATCGACTTGGAAATAGTTTTAGGTTATAGTGACCCAACGTCATTGCAATCATAAAAAATTGAAAATAATTTTTATTTTTAATTAAAAGGGGAGGTAAATGTTGAAATTTAAAAATGAGATAACAATATTGAGTGGGGTATATGAAAGGGCGTTACTAGTGTATTCTAAAACCGATTTTTATTTATTTTTATCCCCGAAACCGATTTTTATTTATTTTTGTCTCTAAATAGTTAGAGATTTGATTTGATTTTTTGGAAAATTCTTTTTTTGAAAATAAGAATAAACCGCCAAATACAAAGTTAGCTTTGCGGTTCGCCAACTTAAGTACATACACGTAAATTATACATGTAGGTACTTAAGTTGTAAACCGTAAACGCATGAACAAAAGTGATTCTTTCAATATTTTACATCTTTTATAGTATGGAACCCTCGTTGTGCGAGTCCGACTCGCACTTGGCCAGATCAATTTTACAAGAATAATTACCAGGGGTTAATAATTTAATAGGGATGTATGGAATCGCGTATACCAGCTTATTCAAATCCAAACTTCATTCTTTATAAACTACGGTCTCACATTATCACTTACATTTTTTTTAATTAATATCCCAATTTCAAAGCTATAGACAAATAAACAAGTTGTATTCCCCAATAAAATCTGTATGACAGGAAAATATGTGCATTGAAAAGAAATTCACTTTTTGTATGCAAAATTAAATTTCGGATATGACAAAGAAATTCCTAGTGTCTATATGGTTCTTAAAATACTGTTTTATTTTTCTAGCATATTTTGGTTTTGGTTCATGAGAAAAATTTATATTTACCATTTCTTTGGTCATCTTCTTTGAAATTTAAATCTTAAATTAAAAAAAAAAACTCAAAAATTAGTAAATGTTTGAGATTTAGGTAAGGTAATAAAAATCTTAGCTAGCCATTACAAATTAGCATTATTGTGATAGCATATCTTTTTTTTTCTGTTCCAGGTAACAACCTCACAACACCTTTGGAGTTTGGGGTAACCTCGGATCAATTGGGTGTTACACTACTTTTGAATTTGATAAAAAATATTACTTTATTATAAACTAGGATAAAAATAATAACGTGCAGTGAAAGAAATATTAAAATCCAACGAAGATTTACAAAGTTATAGGCGTTTAAACTTTGGAGTGGGGGGATCTTCTATCCCTTTCTCGCAAAACGAAAATTTGTATGAAGCCGCACGAAGCTACTATGGCATTGGTAAGGTGTGACGGCACAATTTCATGTTGCTATCTCTGTCTAATCACAAATCTTTAAATGCTTATAACTTTTTTGTTATTTGATCGATTTAATTAGTTCTTTCAGTGCACGTCATTATTTTAATTCTACTTTATAATAAAGTAATAAAAAAATTGGAGTCAAATACCCTATTAGGTATAATTAGTTTAAACATCTGTTCGTTGATGGTAATGGAATATACATAGATTTATGGCGACGCGCTACATATAGCCTGCGTTTTGATGACTTTGTTCATCAAAATGCTCTCAAAGGAGTGTGAAGGCTCCTTTGAGAGCCTCCTATGAACCTATATGTCAGGGATTCCCCGAAATTCACTTTGGTCCAAATGGTGAAAATAAAAATATCCATGTTGCCATTATATTCTAAACAAATACATTACCGCTCTTTTACCAACACCACCGCATTATTTTTTTATTTTCTACTTTCAAATATTCAAAACGTTATATAAACGTTTTGTTCTCACTGCAAAGAAGGCTAAATTCCGCTCAAATGACGTTTAAATTCCAATAACCACGTGTGGCTTTTAAAATAATATCGACTGTATTCCATCGGCAATTTTTCTTTCAAACTTTATGTTTATTGAAAATTGGAGCCTGAGTCTATTAAAATAAGACTTATTTTGTTTGAATAATTTTTGTACTTCAGCTCTTTTGTAAAGTAAGGCGGCGCCAGCGGCACGTGGCCAAGGGCCATCTGCTTTCCAATTAGGACCTTTGTGATACCTTTTCGTTTGTTTTTCTTATAAACGGGGAATGAATAGAATGGTGTAAGGAATGTTCATTCAGATAACATCTATTGATGTTGCTCTATTTGTAAGTTGCGCTATGGGAATTTGGACTTTGTTGTCGTAGTTTCGCAGTAAAAATAATTCTAATTTCCAATAATACCTACTTGAACCGACAGGGCTGCCAACTAACGCAAATATACCAATAACATGGCTGGGTACACGACTAAGAGAGAAAGAAGCTTTATTCCCAAAATGTTCCCAAACATTCAGAATTTCACTAATATTTGTGACCGTAGCTGTCCTGGTAAACTTTGTTTTGCCATATGAATAATTTCTCACTAATCGAATAGGTACTCTTTCAAGTAGGTATACTCAGGTATATCTACCGAAAATTGCTACACAAAAAAATATATAAAAGTAGGTTAAACCGTTTCGTAGGAGCTACAAACACTGTAATTCGAGAATTTGACATATTTAAGAAGATAAAATACCTCTTTGCTAATAACATTTTTATTTATTTTTATTTGGAAGTTGAAATAGATTATTGTAAAGTTTATAATGATTTTACCTTAGTTTAATGCGGCGTGCCAAGCCAGCTTTATTAGTCTGTTCTATATGTGGTGCCATTAATTTGATCAGGAAGAAAAAGTTATCTCCACAAACCGAAATCTGAAACTAATTAAGATCAGTGTAGGATATTTTCTTCCAAAGTATTTTGGCGCCTTACCTACTTTCTTTATAGGAAAACACAGATCATAGATGACAGAGCACGATACCAAAAATTGGCATTTTTAAGATATGCTAAAAAGATAGAAATGGAACAAAATTGAAAAATGTATGAAAATGATCGCTAAGTTAGTCACGTTACCCACGCATTCTTATATATTTAATTAATTAATGAATTTCGTTTGAAAGCGATGTAAAAGAAATCTTAAAAAACATAAACATGGGACATAGGTGTAGAGAGGTGTTTGTCTATTAACTGTTCGAGTAGACAACCCTATTTGTTTTGTATTAAGGAGAGATAGAAACAGCTGGCAGTAAGCAGTAATAGATATATATATCTTAAAGAGATATCAGTTCCTTGCCAGCTGAATAAAATCAACGTACGTCGTCGTGTGTCTATTAAAAACGAACACCTTGCAGTTTTTATATATTTCTTTTACATCAGACACTATATCGTATTCTAGCCCCAATGTAAGCGATAGTTTGTGTTAAGAGTACTAGATAATCATGTATATGAGTATTTTAATATATATTTAAATATTATGCATCAATGCAATATGTTGAAAAACACCCAGATACTAGAAAACAATCATGCTTATCACATAAACATTTTCCAGTTGTGGGACTCGAATCCAATGACAAATAATTAATGAACATGGCAAAAGCAACATTTGCCGGGTCAGCTAGTGATTTCATTATGACCCCAAGACCAAAATTAGTTAGAGGCAACCACGATTTAGGAAGACGTAAGGTACTAGTTGTGTTAGTGATATAGTAAAGTTACTAGAGTAAAAAACCTTCAGGCAGTACAGTTAAAAGTGTGTATCTTTGTGCGATTTCGTATATCAACGGCATGCTATCATGTGATGGCACAGCTGTTCTGGCCGCATTCTGCAAATTATGCGGGTGAATACATTTGTAATTCGTCCTTGGTCGACCCAGGTGCATACCTATGTCTGCCTTGACAGACTTTTTGTCTCGTAGGTACTTTGAGCCATAGATAGATAATTAACTTTTTTTGGCTGTCTATTTTTTATCTTGTCTGTATATTTTAAGACATCGATATACATATTACACACATACAAACACTGCAGAAATATAGCGACGACATACGATGCATGGTATGGAATAGAAAGAAATTGAAAAAAAAAATGTATGAGAAAAATTTTATTGTCCAATTGATATGTCACGTGGTCAATTTAACGATAATTACGGTCCATTTCACGCATAGAATCGCAATAAACGCAACCCATGATTCCCCATTCGATTTATTTATGAAAACATACCTACATATTATAAATCTTAATATATGTTGGAAGATTGTATGTAAGTCCCATGTTTTTGAAGTAAAAGACATGAATCAGCTAAAATAGTAAAAAAAATTACTCTTAAGCAATGATCAATATCCGGTCTATAAGGTTGAAGATATCAAATTCCTCACAGATATAGAAACTTTATTACGCAATCAATAAGGGCGTCGCCACAAGTACATTTATCTGCCGTAAACTATTTAAGTATGTGATATCGCATCGGTCCGCCTTAACGTGATATCCTGTCATTAGAGCGAGCTTACGTGGGACACGTTAGTAATCAATATAAGGTTAGGTATTCCCTGGTCTGTGTTATTGGTATTGAGTATTTTATGTATTCGGTGCGGCGAACTATTCATCATCATCATCATCATCTCAACCCCTTTTTAGGTCCCACTGCTGGGCACGGGTCTCCTCTCAGACTGAGAGGGGTTTGGCCATAGCCCACCACGCTGGCCAAGTGCGGATTGGCGGGCTTCACACACCATCGAGAACATTTTTGTGAACTCTCAGGCATGCAGGTTTCCTCACGATGTTTTCCTTCACCGTTAAGCCAGTGATATTTTGTTTCCTAAAACGCAATAACTCGGAAAAGTCAGAGGTGCGTGCCCAGGATTCGAACCCGCGACCTCCTTATGAGAGGCAGAGGTCAGAACCCCTGAGCTATCACTGCTTACTGAGCTATCACTGCTTGAGCGAACTATTGAGATTGTTTAATTAATTATTATAAGCCAAACTCTATTACGATGGGATATCATAATACAAAATTTCAAATTCAAATTCAAAAATTTTATTCTTTCACATAGGCCTAACTTAGAAGCTCTTGCGAAACGTTAAGACTCTACCGCCTCGTTCGGAAAGTAGCACTGCACCGAGAAGAACGGGCAAGAAACTCGGCACTTGCTTTTTTTAAAAATAATATTTTTTACAATTTTGTTTTAAACAATAATCACATTATAATAAGCCTCTTGTGAGCAGACGGTATACACTTAGATCCAAGGGTCCTTGTCATTTAAAAATTCATTTATTGTATAGTAACCCTTACTTAGAAGATGATTTTTGACAGTTTGTTTGAACCTATGTATAGGTAGGTCCAAAACTGCCTTCGGGATCACGTTATAAAAGCGTATACTCAACCCCACAAAGGATTTTTGTACTCTGCGCAAGCGGTGTGATAATTCAACCAGTTTATGCCCTCCGTGTCTGATTGGTCTATGACTTATGTCAATTCTTCGCTTATAAGTATTAATATTTTGATGAACAAATATAACATTACTGTATATGTACTGTGAAGCTACTGTAAGGATACCAATCTCCTTAAATTTGTCACGGAGACAATTACATAATAGCTATTTTCTCATCTATTTATTAATTAAGGCCCTAGACTGTCTTGATTTTTGTGCTCCTTGCTCTTACGTATTACGTAAGGAGGACAAAAATAGAAACCGTTTACGGCCTTAAATACTTATTTAATCGGGGACGTGACGAGATTTCAATTTCCGAACAATAAATCTTTTGTTTTTGCCAATCCAAAGCGTGTTACAAGTTTCTTGGACAATGATTTCATAGATTAAGTAAGTAGGTCATAAATAATGTAACATTTGCAAAACATCCGTTGATTGAATCAGCGTTTGATTCTCGTAAAAAATTTTTCCTCGCAAAAAATTATAACATAATATGTATAATATAGCAATGCAAGCATCATCATCCAATCGTTGCCTTGGCTGCATAACCGACGCAAATATGCCTACGCGGCTCGACCGATGCAAGCCTTAACCAATCAGTGCCCAGGTTGTATCGTTGTTGTCTATAAGCGTTTTTTTTTCAGAATAGCACGATCATTCTTTTTACTTCATATAGCCTAGGATCCCGCTGTACAACGACCTTCACCGAGCTGCTTATTGGATGAAAACTATTTTATATCCAATTAAATGTGTCAATA